>CAJQTU010000023.1:3763235-5017646 GCA_906901685.1 Desoria tigrina | reverse complement strand
TATGAAGATCGCTGAAACCCAGTTGGTATAACTGATGTAATTACTATATATTTAATGTCATACGACAGGAAATTGACCCGAAGCAGTCGGTATCGGCATCGACGGTCTCGAATCAAGACCGTAGATTAGAAATTCATAGTTTTTGACGACATATTTCTCCGATTGTTAGTTCGTTAGAGTTACTCAGTAAGTGGATGTTTAAAAGTGTACAGTTATATACACCTGAACAAAAAACCCTTACATCCCGTTTCTACCTAGTTTTTCTAGAGTTTATCACAAAAACTTTTTGTTCAATGTTTAATCTAAAATCTGACTCCCCGTAAAAACGTAATATAAAATGGTATTGGAATTGAAAAATATACACTCGGTCTTGTGTATATTAAATACTATACACGTTCTGTAATTGCTTTAAGTAATAATTACTAGTAATTTGTCAAAATGTCTTTCGAACAGTCTTAATGTTATTCATGAACTTCGGGAAAATATTACTTCCCTGCGTAATATTGTAATGTACAATAATAGTCAATTCAGGACCTACATCGACGAGGTAGTGTAAATAGGTACAGAGTGAAGAATAATTTGCATAATAAAGTTAATACCGTCAGTAATAAACCTAATTATTCTACGACATGTCAAACAAAGCCAGAGTTTGACACAGTTACCTCCTTTACTTCGACAATTACAACCAACTTGGCTTATTTACTCCCAATTAATCCCTAATGCGCAATATTCAGCAAGCAAATAACAACCAACCGCCTTCATCAACCGTCTTGTCAAGATCATTAACTTGTCTGGACAAAGAAGGGGCCTTTCTGGGAGGAACCTTTGGGAATTAACCCTTAAAATAGTTGGTTAAGCAAGTTTTTGTTGGCTCCCCGACATTTAAAATAATACTGCACCCAGCATCGTACAAACCCCGTCTAATATACGTCTCAAAAGTTGCTTTCACCCACGAACCTCACAAGTTTGACTTGACAAAATCTACTCCGGATTAGCGTTTTCAACAGAGCTAGAGACAACTTGAGATCAGGTCTACGAAACCCACTGCGAGGGTACCACAACTGTCAAACTGTCAAAGGGACTAGGGCACAACAACAGAAACAAGGCTTTTTGGCAAGAGTACAAAATTCTTGGAATGGACCTCTTTGTTCTTACGAGGTCGTAGAGTACTATAGAAAATAGCACAGCATTTTATTGGGATGCCTAGCAGTACCGTAAATGCTGAAATAAGTCCCTCGGGGGTTATTTTTCAGACCCTAAGGGGCTTTGGGGGACTTATTTCAGTATTTAAGGTCCACAGTTTTAGCAATGTACTTACTACCCAGCATAGCTAAGGGCTCATTCTTAATAATGTTAATTATGTCTACAAATTTTGCGTCTGTTGGAAGCAGGAACATTCCTATTATCGTTCCTTGCTTAGATCAGATGCTGGAATGTGGAGAAAGAACGTTAGTAACGTTGGTAAACTATGTACAAAACAAAATGACTTCAAAAGTACCTTCAAATTTATGTCATGACCGCAAAATAAAGTATGCTGACAGATTGAAGTTTCCACTAACTACATGGAAATGGGGAGGCTTTTGGTTCATTCTTCATTGTTTTGGCATTTGACATTAAGCCCAGGTGCTATTTGGGCCAGAGGTTTATTAAAAGTTAAGACAGAGAGAGATGAAATTGGACTACTTTTGTCCCTAAATCCCGAAAAGAAAGTCCATTAAATCAAATTCATCCCTTACTTTTGTTGTGTACCAATCACGACGGAACGTATGAGCTATTGAAACTTTTTCAATGAAATGTCAACCCTCGCAACTTTAATAATAAATGGCTAAAGTTTACCCTTCATTTTATGAAGAAGGCTTATGAATGAGAATGTTCCTCGGAATTATCAAATGTGAAGCTTTGTAATGTCATACATTTTGCGAATGTTGTATATCTTGTTCTTCGTCTAACTTTCTTCTAGCCCCAGGAATTTCAGTAATAATTTGGGGTACAATTTGTAACCTGATTTATATTGAGTTCCTACGAAGCATACAGTTTTAATGATCACTTCCAACAACTCCCAAGTTGTACCTTTCAAAGCGAGGCTTTGACATTTAGTAATGTGTTGTTGAGTTTACTTTAAATTTAGCACTTGGCATGTGATTTTGTAATTGTTTCAGCGTTAAGTTAAATGAAGACCGTGTTTTTGCATGCATGACAGAAAGTATACATACCATGTACCAAGCCAAAACCATTCGGTGGGATCGATTGCATGATGTTTACGTGGTTTGCTACAGAAAACATGTTATCGTACGTAAATCGCATGACATTTAATTAGTTACTCGAGGCGTATTATGCAAATGCAACATCTTTTATTCAAAAACTCTAGAGTTGTAAATCGAACGTATTTCAGACTAAACATCTCAATCCTCTTAGGAATTCTTGGGGACTCTGACCTGTGAAAAACAATAATTAGGACTGCCTTCAGGATCGTTAGTGTTTATCATAATAAATTTAATCCCATGCTATTAACTTGTTTATTTCGAAGACTATTCTTCTTCTGAGAAGTCAGGATAAGTTTGTTATGAAGCATTTAAGCGACCAAGGAAAAAGCGAACAAACAAAAACAGTATCTACGAATGATGTACATATTATTAAAACCTTAGAAAATCTAGTCTCTTTGTTGTATGTGTGTTTTTGAAAGTTTTTGAATGTAAATACACAACCCAAACCTTCTATAATAATCATTTCAATAGGACAGTATAGCGTGTATAAAAGCCTGAACAACTCCCTATTTATCCTAAGGTACCGAGGGGAAATGCAATTAGACCCCCACTGGTTTCTAAATATTTATTTTGTCTTTCCTCCAATATTGATCTTCGGAATTATAAAGAATTGGATTTATTGAGCATACTTCTATTCAATTTACTCTGGATATATGACAGGAAATCGGAATTCGGATATATCTTGGAGAAATTGCAAATTCTATCTACTAGACGCTATCTACAGTGCAATTTGTCTCAATAACATCAATCTAAAATATCAGTTTTTGACGAGTTTTAATTGGTTTTTATGGGAGGACTGTCACAAAAGTCTAACAACCCAGATTGTCCCCAGTAGATATAATTTATAGGAAAGTCACATGATACAAGAGAATTATCTGCTCATATAGCTCACAAGAATCAGAGGATACACGAAGGTCGTGTCAACTTAATTGTACCGGACATAAATCGACAGAACCTTTCTTCTAAATCCATTTAAGACTTAGGGTATCGGTCCATTCGGTTGTATCAAAATTTGTAACATCCGACTAGACCATTTGGCTAAGGCCAACAGATGAATTTATTAAATAGCAGCTCAACTATTACAAATCCGCTTTTAAGCTCAAAATTCGTAGTCTTCAAAAATAAGTCAAAACAATCCAGTTTGGCTTTTTGCCAATTTGTTTTGCAGACAGAATTCGAAACTCGAAATAAGATATAATATTTGCCTTGGATTATTGGCATTTCCGCTCTTATTTTTTATGGATTCCGGATCAATCTTATTGTTGATTCTGGGTAGTGGATCGGATGGTAATCTTTGACTTATCCGAAATATCTACATATCCCTTTGAAAGCGACAGGAAGCCTTGCAGAAAAGGAAATAGATTTCAATTTGCAATTCCAGATCAGACGTTCCTTCTCAAATCCTACTAACTCCTACCGTCTATTCAACGTCTCTGAGTAATGGCTTCCTTCCCTGGGTCTCATTATATTCCGAGTTTAATCAAAGGATCGAATAGACTTTTCAGGAAACTGAACATAACCATGAAGCCGTAAACAAGAGTGCAGTTGTCTCGGGTGATCCTGGTGATCTAGCAAGCTAGGGAATTCTTGGAAATCCGTTTAAATAAAAATGCAAATGGCTTTCAAAATTAATCGGACAAGACTGCTTGATCTTTATTCAGAGGGCCCTTGAATCGTCCTCCTCTGTAGTTCATCGATGAATGTATGTATTTTTCCTGGTACACAGAACAGAAGCTACGCTAATGTAATACGACAAGGAGAAAGTCATTATCGCGGCCAACTGCTAAAGTGCTAAGGAGATCCGAATTTGCTCAGTCAACCGTGATCCAATTCCAAGTTTCTAAGAAATACGTACAGGGTGTCCCACAAGCAAAATCGCACTTATCGAACAAAGACTGATGTGATAGAATATCCGTCGATGTGTCGTTAGCCGTTCAATTTCAATACTAAGGATGGTTTTTGCGGCTAGTGGGAACATAATTGTGAGACACCCTGTAGATACGAGATATATAAATTACATTTTCATATTCAACTATGGAAATATAAAATGCTCGGGGAAAAGCCTTTAAAAATGAACCATTATGAAGATTGTCTTACAGAATCAATGTTCCAGAATTATCCATCAAAATTCCGGTCCAATTTCTCTCTGCGTGTGCAGAGTACTTCCGAGCATGAAGGGCTTAACGAAATACTGTTAAATTACTTACATTTCTAAAAGCTTTAACAACACAAGGTTAAAGGGCTTACTTGTTATGAATGTATTCTATCATTCTATCAATGCATAAATTCATATAGACTAACTTATTATGTGGTTGGGTGCGATTTAAGAAGATCAAGACCCTGACACATATTCGTCAGTAATTGAGGTATTAAATTGGAATGTAATAAAACTCTGTTCGAATTGACAATTCACACTTTCAAATCAGAACTTTTGAGCCTAACTTTAAGGGCGCAATGGGCTGAAATTAAATTTTATTAGAATTTATGCACAAGTGAAATTAATTTGAAAAATTTTTTTAGGCTTTTACAAAAACAAATTGCAAATTAGGGTATTTATTAACCATGTTTTATACAGCTTTGTTCTACTATAATCAAGGAGATCATATTTCCTTTAAATCAAATTTTGTAAGTCTACTATGAAAGTGGCACATTAAGCCCCTTTCCATGTCCATTAAAAATTACTCTGTGCTTATCACTCCAGTATCCTGTCACGGAGTTTGTAAGCCTAAGCTCCTCAGTTTCAACAGAACAAACGCCTCCGTGTGATACAACGCAGTATCGTTTAATTTGTTTTTCGATAATCCTTTCAACATCAAACGTAATAATGTGTTTAACCTTGGAACGTTCAAGACTTCAAGACAAAGTAGAAAACATGTTGATTTCGAAACAGATCCATTCGTGTTCCGGAATTTTTGTTCTTGTAATTGAAAGTTCAAACCGCATGGATCCCCTAGATAATAATAATGTACAATTGATAGATAACCCCTGTTATTATGCCTTCTGAATCCTTTTCATATGAAATGCTGTAAATTACATTTAAAGACCCCAGTTGAGTTTTTGTTTTCAGTAAGGGGCAGTTATTTCAGAGGGGATGATCACAATTTCAAGGTTTGTAATGATCTATGTAACCCAAACTCAGAACATATTATAATAACTATGAAAAACATTATCAACGATATGTGTCATTTTGGTAAAATTTTGTTAAGCGTAATGCTGAAGAGTCGAGTTATTTAGGGACGTATGTAAGAAAACAATTAAAGTACTTAATGAGTTTCTACTGGATTTTAGGTGCTTAAAAGAAAGTTGTAAACTCGTATTAAAAACGGAAGCTAGAGATTAGCGATAAAATCGATTTCTTTTAACACAAATTGGAGATCATTAAAATTTACTTTGTAAACTGGGATAACATTATTTTCTATTCATCTTTCAAAATGCAATCAAACTGCGGAGAAGCCGATTTGCAATAATGGGCCATTAAACAGAAATGAGGGCCCTGCCTGAAATGAAATCTCTGGCTTGATCTTAAATCTTTTCCCTTCCTGATTTAACGACATTGTAAATTGTAATTGTAGTAGATGTAGTGTAATTCAGATTTTTCACTTCCTGTACAACAAAAAAAATTAGGGAAATCTCAGGGAAAATGGATGGTATTAGGATAAAAAATCTCCAAGGTTGTTTTCATGATATTTTAATAATATATAGTCAACGTCAATACACTAATGTTGAAGGTACCAATATACCAACTACCACTACGACCATGACATTTTAAAACCTTTCTTTTGATCATCCGAATGGAAAATAGATCAAATTCAATCCGCTTTATTGTCAACCATGTCCCAGGAAGGGATTACAAAAATAATCCCGACTCAGACTTATTTTAAAGGTCAGAGTTCACGGAGACAGGAAAAAGGATGAGTGATCTAATGAAAACAATTGTGAAAAGGTTTCGTAAACCAATTAATTTTTAGAGCCGAAAAGAAAGGGGAAATAAATTGGAAGTTGCAATTAACCAGTCTTCAAATATCGGTTGGAAATGTCAATACAATCAGTCTCGACCTTCCCTCTGAAGTAATAAAATCCCAAAAAAACCGAAACTTTTTTTTATTTCTCTGCAATTTACCAGTTCTCATCATATATATTAGTACACTACAAAAAACGCAACATTATTCAGTCAATTTCCCGTCCATCCTAGTTCTAACACAGACAAGGGAGGGTTGACCCCAAGGGCTGGCCAACTGTCCGAGTTAATGCATTCCATCGACAAAATGTCAGTTCCACACAAGAAGAGTCAAATAGGCGGGGGAGGGGGCTATTTACTGTGCAAATATTTGCAAAGCCCATCAAAAGGATCGAGATAAATCCTCCTCTTCTTTGAGTCTCGAATTTTGCCAAATCGCCTATTTATCGAGGCTCAAAACTGAGTCCTAACAAACGGCGGAAGTATAAACTCTGGATGTAACGAGATAGAAAAATAAACTTTCTCTCGAATCCCAATGATTGAGAGTTCTATTACTGTAGATCAGACAACTTTCTCGGATCCCGAATGTCCGACTCTCATAACATATATTACTGTGATGGCTAACTTTCCTTTTCCAAGGCTCATAACTCGATAATAGTGAGCTTCATCTTTTGATGAAGTAGTTAGTACTTTATTGACAAACTATTATAAGGCATTTTATATTTTATATCGCTTACAACGTTACAAGCGTATTTTTTTCTAGGAAAGTTTCCAACATCCCGGAACTGTCAATTCCAGTCTAGAAACCGTCTCCCAAGCCAAGTTCCCAACGATTCTGGGAATTCGAATGGAGGAAAGGACAGACTGACGGACAAGGACAGGTTATATATCACCAAGGGACAAGGCCCGTGTTGGATGTATAATGCATTTATATGTGGACCTCCTGTCCGGAAAATAGGTTGAATTCTCATAGATACACAATGAAATAAGTCTCTTTTTGTAACCTTTCTCCCTCTGGACATGATCGTTAAAATATATCTATCTTCTCTCATTTGACCTTACAATTCGTGCAAAACTACGGGCAGAATTGCCAGCTCTTCCGGTATCTGTTATCTATCTACACGAATGGCAAATATGCGATAATATATGGGCTCTTTATTATTCAAGGCATCTCTATTCAGATAAGGACCCCGTATATTTCATTGGTAAATTGATGGCTTGAATTTACGCAGAGTTCCCATACCGGAATTGTACTGTTTTATTGTGTATATCTACTGCTTGTATAGGTCAAAGAGTTAGGTTTACAGAGACAATTTTAACTGGAGGTTTAAAGGACGAGACGGTGGTACGGAAGATTAAATGGGAAATACGGGTCTCGAAAGGATTCCCGTTGTTTTTCATTACGATCTAGCGACCGTGACATAAAGGGACCTTTTTTCCTCTGAACTTCAAAGACAATTTATATTATGTCGAGTGTGTCCTTCTAGCTAGATTCATAGATCGAGCATTCATAATTGACTCAATTTGAGATACAATGCAACACCCCAATTCTCTGCTCATTTTTTTTTCTTTACATTACAAGGTAGGACCCAATCTGATTTGGAAGATACAAAGTTTAAACAATGCTATTTGATGATTTATGGGGTCGAGGTTGAAAGAGGGAGTATATTGACATATCCATCCTGACATTTGAAAACATTGACCTTCAAGCTGTTGAAACTACTCAGCTATTCTAAATTCGAAATACCAATTAAATTATCCAATTATTGACACACGACGCGAGTTACGTGTCGTAAACATGAACATTACAAGAACATTTTACATTATTCTCGAAATATCCCTAATTTTCTTATAAACTAAAGAAAGGGAACTTAAAGATCAAGCGAAAGCAGCTCAAATATATGATCCTATAAAGCACGCGATCATTAAGGACAGAAATAATGTCAGGTTTTACAGCGTAGAAATAGCAAATAACCTCAAGTAATTTGATACTCTTCATTTAAACTTGCCGTAGTTAATTTTGGTAGTTAATTAACATAAAGTATATGAATGTAAAAACATGGTAGGGTACAAGAAAATAAACCCCAAGAAATAAAATCCATCAAATCATGATAAGTCTCAAATAAATTCCCTGGGAAAGCAATTAAGACGTACAATTACGGGTTTTTGTATTTTATTACAACACGTAACGTGAAATGACCAAGGTGAACGAGGTTTTGTCGAAGTATAGTTTTGTCAACGTTACGTGAACTTCTAAATTATAGTTCCGGTTCTGGAGCGAGCGATATGACGAGATGAAGACTAAACTAAAGGACTGTAAATATAATCCAATTTGTCTTCATAAAGGGATCAATTACTAAAATTTTGGATCGTATTCCATATCCCATATACTTTGTTCCCATTGTAATCACTACTAAATCGTCCCTATATATGGAAATCCCTCGTGTCAGTTTCAACTCGTACCCTATGAAATGAAGATGATGAACCCTTCTGGCATTTTATGTCCATAGATTTATGATTCATTGGAAATAAAAGAGCCTCATCATATATAAGAGTTGGTAGGTATGCTGCAGTCCTGATGAATAATCAGTCATTTTTCAAAACGCTTAGGCATTTTGAAAACTATTAAATTTTTCTCTCTAATTGAGACCTCTTGTAACGACGATTCTTTAATAACTATGAATTGGATTACTCGATCGATACACAAAAAAAACCATGTTGGACGAACTCTATAAGGAATGTTTAACCAAATATATGCTTTTAAACATATTATTACAGGCATAACAAAATTATCAGTTTGCAGAATTCTTTTTTAGACATTTTTTTAAATCCCAAAAAATCGGATGTTATCCCTCCTGTAACATAGTTAGAACTTTCTGGAGTCGATTAACCCGAAGGGGATTTCCTTGTGTGAAATGATGAATTGCCCTTTCCCTATCTCCCTACTTGGATCTTAACTTTTCAAACTGCAATATGTCTCCTTATTCCGAAAGAAATTTTATACGTCCTTCCAGTGCATTATGCAACATTAATAACCCCAAAGGTGCGAATCCACGTTCGAAGAGGGTCTGTCCATTTACAACGTTACAAAATCATGAATCGAACCCACTGATCCAGATTTCTAACTTAGTCATAAGTTCGATGGGAGATTAAACACGGGTACAACCTTCGATAATGGACAGCCCATATCCTTCAGATCGAGCCTGAATGATTAAAGCTTTCTAAATGAGCCTCTTCCGTCTAATTAATTAAATTAATAATTCAGTACTCAAGTCTTAATAACTTACCTCTGGCAACTCATCTGGTACTTTTCCCATCCATGACATGGAGAGTATCGTGCAGTCCGCTTTTGCGTTGATGGACTTCTCGAAATGGATATGCATTTTCTCGATTTTTGCGATTAAAATTGAATGTTTTCAAATTTAGTTTTGGCTTTCGGGATTTTAAAACCCGAAATTCGGAGGTAGAGAGGGTGAAATATGAGGGGAACGTTCCTTTGGATAAAAAGAGATCAACCTTGCAGATGCGTCTCTATTCTAGAAATTGGAAGGGTTGACTTGGACCAGGTTGACAGGTCGTCGTTGTAATAGTTGAAATGAAGTATGTTTATTCTAGTTGTTCCGGTTTAGAATATAAGGAAGATATACAGTTTGTCGGATTGGTTTTGGTGACATTTGATGATGACACTAGTCCCTTGTCCTGATTTTTTCCCTGGAAAACAAAGAGACATGGTATGTTGTCAGTTTAAATAATATATGTACATGCTATTCATTTCCCTGTTATTTGCTTCCTGACATTTGGAATACAATGGCAGTGGCATTGACAATTCCTTATTGTAGCTCTTTTAATTTCGACTATAACGTTCCTCTTTTCTTTGAAGGAACAATAAAGCAGTTCTCGTATTTCCTGAAATCCGAGAGAGGAAACCCCTTGAGACCGAGGTAGCTGACCCTAGAGGGTTCAAAACTATTGGAAATGCCAACGTTCAAGGACTTGGACACTGGAAGATCTGTAGGGAGTAGGAAGATTTTTTTTCACTTTCTCCAGTGAAAGTTTTCAAGTGTTTTCTTGAACTTTTGTATAGGAGAAAGTTACGGGAATCTATTTTGCATTTTTTTTTAAATTTCAAGATGCTTCTAACGTTTCTTCAAGCTTTTATTTCATTTCAATGAATTACCTTTGATTTATGAGTAAGTTGTATGTATATAAATCGAGAATTATACTTAAAAAAACTCGAGTGGGCCAATTTTTATTTTTAATATCATTGGTTCCATTATCTAACATTGCATAAGGAACAATTTTTACAGTTTGAGAAAGATATATGTAATGTGTTTTATCGGAATTTTACTAAAAAATCAACTGGTAATTTTAAGTACAGTTTTATCAGTTATAAATAAATTGTTTAAAAATCCAAATACTTTAGTGCAGCCTAAGTATTAGTTGTTATTTTGAATATGAGTGATACCAAACTGTATGTCAAAGATGCAATGATTAAACAATTTCGTCTGCTGATGTTACGATCTTAACTAAACGATCCTATCATCATTTGTTGTAATTTTACATTTTAAATTTTGCAATAGTCATTTTGCAAGTACCAAGGCGTACTCTTTATTTTTAATATCCTTAACAAAGACTTCCGAGAAACAAAAACAACCCCGGAACCCGGACAGTAAAAACATACTTTCCTGTGCTTCATAAAATAATATAGTTGGACCAAATAGATGGGCAAGAGACAACAAACTAACCGACAATGCTTACTTCCTCTGTATTGATTTAAGCTCCAGTTATTTTCGAACAGCTCTGCAAGATTTTGTACTGTTTCTAGCTTTTCTGCTTTCAGAAAACACATTTTTCCAAGAACATTCTCTTTTCCGACAAAGGAATAAAGAATCAGTTTCCTTCTGTTTCTGATCCCTTCATCTCCGTCAAATACAATCAACAATGACGGAAAACACATCTTGATTGAAATCCTAGCCTTTCTACTAAATCCATTCATACATAGCTAAATACACCTAAGACATTCTTTGAAGACGAGAACGTATCAAGTGGAAAGCTTTTATAAATCCGAAAATAATAATATTATGGACCCGGATTGAGATGGAGTAGCAGGAAATCAGTCTACAAAGAACACGGGCGAAATTGACCGTAAAGGGCTTTGAGATGGCATGTTCATTCGAGGCTTGTTTGAGATTTGTTCAACATGTCCCGTTGCTTTTACAATACTCAAGATTTCAGAAGCACTTTAAAATAAATAATTCCCCATGGGGAGTTATTTAGAAATTTTAGAAATATGGAACTTATTTAATGGGACTTTTGGGCTAGATCGGGGCTATCTTGAACCCGATCGGGGTGGGGAATTATTTAGGAATTTCTATTTCCAACACAGATCTTAAAGATGTTTAAAGAAAGCCTTTTAACTCGAGACAGAATGATCGGTATATTAAGGACCATAATAGCTAGGGCTCCTAAAGCTATCTTACATGAACATCTAAAGCACTTTCACCCCTTCGGGCTACCAACAACGGCTGTCCCCGTCTTTCGAATCCTTGGTCTAAAATCTAATTTGGTCTTTTGAATCAACTAGATACACAAAGCTTTTGATATCAAGTAGCAGGAAGCAAGACACGAGATTTTAGACGAAAAGCCTTCTTTTATGCCCTATCTCTCTCTTGATCTTGACTTACTTATTGTTATTATTCGCCACCCCTCCCTCTTCCAAGGTCTCGGGATTAGGTAAATCAAATTAATTCTGAGTTAATAAAAGCCACTAGGACCAACGGGTAGCCCCGAGCCTTGATTAGATACCTTTCTCCTGAGTCCTGAACCCCTACCCCTACCAAAAACTACTAAAACGGGAGGAGATCCAGTTGAAAGCTGTTGTTAAAGGAAGTATTATTACAAGGAAAGATCAAGGTGAACTTTTATTAGTAAACACCTAGAAAAATAGATGTTTTTGTTCTTTTTGTTGGATAAAATTTAATAAGTTTCAGCTTTCGGGATCAAATCAACACTTTCAGAAGTTTGTGGATGTACGAGATTGGGATATTTATGAGGAGGCAAGCTTAGGAAATCTTTGATGAAATTTATTAAGATTTGTGATCAGGTTTGATAGAGATTGGATGGACTAAAAGTGCTAGTAATTCTTGTACATAGAGGCATACTTAGCACTGAAAAATTCATCTGCGTGTAAGAGGTATTTATTTATTTAGAGGTACTACAGAGATATTTATATAGAACAGAGAATCAATAGATAGGATTGCCAAAACCACTTCTGCCCGATCTTCCAATTTTAGTACCTCTTTCCCTCTGACTCACATTTAATCGAAGAACGATCTCAAGGAATCTCGGTTTGCAAAAACGGTTCAAAGCCCAGAGTCATAAATCCTTACCTGCACGAACATCCTCAAGGAATCGGTTGTCAGTAGTTCGGGATTTCTTCAACGCAAAAGAGGATCCGCTTTAGTTAGAAGAGATGAGATTGGAATTGGGAATGGTGCAAAATAAATTCTGCGGAAAGCAGAGGATAATCTCCGGATTTTTTGCCAAAACGCTCTGAATTATGACACAACTGTACAAGGATGACAGTCGGGGAAAAACTTTTCTATTCTTTGCACCAAAAGACTCTAAAATTTAAATTATAATGGTAAGGGAATAACCGTTTTTTTAAGTTTTCTCCGTTTCACTTTCAAAGTTAGTACTTTCACTTCCCAAACATTTAAGAGATCTGCATGATAACGTTTATCAGCCTGCCTGTTAAATCCATGGACGTAAAATCAGTAGGTAAAACGTACGTATTGAAGCCTTTTAAGAACTTTCACTCAGCTTTTTCTATCGTGTATCTCCACTTGTTATAACAGGACTCTGAGTTAAAGAGAAAGCTACGTTGATTAAAAAATTTTGAGTTATAAAACAGAGATTTGTGGAAAAACAGGGATCTTTCCCCATCCACGTAGAACTTTCGGGAGATGCGATTTTAGAGTTTTAAACTTTTAAAAGCTACTCTTAGCAGACAGATAAGTGGAGAAAGAAGAGAGATGGATTCTCCTTAGGGTCAAGTTTAACGAGTAGTACTGCACTGTTCCCGAAACGAGAGGCTCACTCCGAGGACCATCTCAGAAACTGGAAGATAAGGTTTGGAAAGGTCCACCTAGACCCCTTTCACATCTCTCGTATATTCCAGCCACATGCGTCGGACTCAAACTTCTGCCTCCTTTCTCCAAACTAGCAGGTTCCAAACTTCCAAGCTCCCAAGTACCACCGATCCAACAAGACGAGGACGAGATCGGCCAAGAATTCCATGGATTCTCAGGATGGAATGAATAACACCCTCCTGCTTTCTCCCTATATCTCTTGATATATTTAGTCGGTAGCACCCTGTGTGCGATGTGTGACTCCTCTGGCTGTAGGTAGAAAGCAAACTGAAGGTGGTGGTGGTTAGTCGGAGATGTTCAGATCGTTTCTGAGACCCAAACCTCCCTCAATGTTGAACCTCGAAAAAGTCATCCTCCAAGAATAAGGATTTGGATATTTCAGAAATGCAGAATTCTGTACGTCTCCTAGATTACGGAACTGGGGACTAAGGAGGAAGGGGGAGCAGATCGTAAAAAGAAATTCGAAGGAAAAGTTAAGTAAAGAGGGAGAGTGAAAGTTCCCCTATCTCTTGAGGTAGTATATAGTAGTGGTGGTGGTGGCACAGAAGATCCCTACCATTTTACATGGCAGTATATATTTAAGCCAGATTTACCCGAAAAACGGATATTCTATCCCTCGGTTCGGGATGTTCTTAGTCAGTGTAGGCAGGTTGGGAAGAAACGCAAGGCCTCTAGTCTCTAGGAAATAGAAAGTCTGAGAAAAACTGAAATAAATACAGTATTTTTAGACTTCACACGCTCTGCGTCTACTTCTGTACTACTGCAGAATATGTAGAAGCTGGAAAGAGGCCTCGTTGTTGGTACTTGAAGAAAGTAAACTCTGAGGGAGATTTAACAACTCTGAATTTACATGGGAAAGTAAAAGGTATATGTCCTAATGTTTTCTAAGCCATAACCCGCATGGGATTTATTCCACGAAAAACTACGAACCGCGGCTTGTGAACGGGGTTATCTCTGACAATTCTAGTATTTTTAGCTACCTTTCCCGAGGTGAGGTGAGGGTTATCGGGGAGGATGAATCGGGAGATGGGAGTTGGTACTCGTGGTTTAGTTAACACAGGAATGGTATAAAGAAGAAGGTGTATATGGTCGGTGGTGGTTGATGAAATCCACTACTACTTACACGTAGTAGGAGCTATAGAGCTACACACTTTACTCCGCTCTCCCTTAGTCTTCATCGCTCCGGCTTTCCCTCCGAGAAAGTGGTTGGAGAGAGCCGTAATGCCCGGATTCGGGATCGATAACTTCACCCACACCACACACCTCATTTTCCCTTGTCCTCCACTCCTATGCCGTATAAAATAGTGCATTTTAGTTAGCAGTTATTGTGGTTTGGTTTTATTTAGCCTTACTTTACTCACTTTATTGAGGGGTTAAACCCCTAACTTGAGGTAGGTTAATAAGGGGGGACTTATTTTGGGGAGGCGTTTAACCAGGATTTGGGGTAATCTATTAGGAGGATAACTGAAACTATTGTAGTTACCAAGAACTGAGAGGGGTGGTCGGGGTGGAACTTGGAAGCTAAGGAACTTAACTATCCCTTTATACGTATACCCTTTGACACCACCCAGGGGACCCGCATGCAGTCGGGATACAACTATAAAAGCCAGAATTTTAATCTTTTATTAATTTACCTTTCATCAAGGAAAATAAACAATTGTCGCTGAAAACTTATAGCTAAAAAGCACTTGTATATCCTGCCTGAGTGGAAATGCGGCCTTTTCTGTTGAACAGGAAGAAGAATCAAAGAATGCCTCAATTATATACAGTATATAGAATGCTAGTTAATAACATTATAGAGTATGCGATTCCGGGATAGATAAAGGTATAAATAGTTACATAGATAAAAGTCAATACATTTCATAGTTTGAATCGTCAAACGTAGTACATATAAATGGTACTCGACAGACAAACAAAAATTGAAGCAAGCAAAACGCGAACCATCCTTCCTCTTGCCTTTGATGCCGTCAACCGTGTTGGGCTTCCCTCGTGTCGTTGGTCGTACGGATCTACACAGGATTCTATTAGGATGAATAATACCCGGAATTCGGGATACACATGCAAAGATGTACATATATGATAGAACCGTATCCCCCCTTCCAATCTATTCGAGGGCTGAAACCTGAAGAGTACAGGTTTGACATTTCTCTAAACCTACGGAACATGGACGGCTGAATGTGTCCCTTCTATTTTCTATAAGTGTCACCCTCTCGCCTCTGTGGATTTGTGAAGGTGTCATGTCATCTGGATATGTGGAGAATCCCGTCCTCTATTTTTGGGAATTGTGTAAATGGCTTTCTCTTTGTTGTAAGACAGTTTCATACAACTACATGTTTACAGGGTAACATCATGAGATGACATAACCATGCAAGCAAACTTGTTACATTATGCAAGTAAATGTTGACAAGGGAAACAAACCCGGTGTTTCGAGTTGGATTCACACATCTTGGTGAAACGAGTAGAGAAAAGCATTCGGGAATATTTGACATTAAAATCCCGTGGTGACAGAATGATACCGAATATGTTTTTGGGACTACTTTCACCAGTACTTTCACTTAGCAAAAATAACGAAGGTTTGCATTGCAATGTGCAAATGTAATAACCATAATTTGGTACTTATTAGTTAGTTGCTAGTATATTCAATGTGGGCATTCATGAACTCTTGTTTTGATTGAGGTGGAGTCTCTGGACTCACTCTAAGCAATCCAAATGCTCGTGCAAAAATAGGTATGCATGGAAAAAATTCCACCTTTCTAATACCGAATCAATCAGTACGGTTCAAACCCAAAGCTTGGAAGACGTTATTTTGTAAAGTTACCGTATTTATTGTAACATAAATATTCTCTAGTCGAAAAAGAATATAAATAATTTCAACATTTTAAAGATTAAGAATGCGTGATAAAAACAGGTTGAATGCGAATGATTGGAGCCATAGCCATACATAATCAACCCCGAATTGATTTATGGTAGGGAACGTCCGATTTGTTTATATTGACTAACTACCAGTATAGTTAGAGTCAATTACTTTTACTCGTCACCTTATTCATCTTCTTCCGAGTCAGCAATATCTAGATCTTCCAGATCCTCAAATAAACTCTCATCAATTGGGCCCATATCATCGCCTGCAATCATTCAAAAAATATTGCATGAAACATTATAATAGAAAAAATAGTGTATTATATTGAGTCACTTTAAGCTTTGCAAATTCGCAGAACTATAAAAAACGAAGTCCTACATCCAACCAAAGGGCAGTAAGGCCAAAATGGACAAAATTCAACATTCATTAGGTCAAGCAAAACTAGATATATATACCATATTACAACCTAGTCCTAACCTATGATTCTAGGAAAAAAACATTGAAACGTGAAGAATAATAGACACAGATCTATATACATATATTTACCTTCTTCAAGGAACTGAAGATCGGATTCGATAAGGGATTTATCTTGCATGAATAGCTCTTTCCCAGTTAATTTTGTTGTCTCGGGGTCTTTTTCTTTTTTAGACATATGTTCCTTCTTTTTTTTAGCGGCCATTTCCTCATCAAATGTTGATTTCCATGCAATAAACGTCTGTACTGTCACTCGAGTTCCTTCAAACCGTTGCTAAAAATAGTAAAAATAGGACATACTTCCTCAAGTAAATGAATTGCATTTTTATTTAAAAATTGTATAACTCTCTATTGTCGAAAAAGTTGATTGAATTTACATGTTCCGCTTCTTCTTCTGCTATTCTTTTTCTTTCTTCTTCATCTTCTCTGGCTTTTATTATTCCATCCCATCTGTTGTTCAGCCATTCTATCGCTGCAGAAACTAACGTAAATACCATGGCCATTCCCATATTTTCGGTCGCCTACAAATTAGCGAAAACGATATAAATCAATATAGATAAAATAGTAGTAAAACTAATAAATGGTTAACGTTTGCTACCAGTTGAACAAGTAGTTCAGTCAAATCTAAAATATCAGTATCTTCTAAGTTGGTAACAGGATCTTTCCGTTCTTCGTTTTCTAAGATTTCTACGTCCGGAACATCTTCCGGATATTTTGGAGTAAACACGAATTTTAAGGTACAGTTAAGTCCTTCCCCTTCATCAAAGTTTTCAGATTTTACAGAGATTGTAAATGTTGCTGGCTCGTCTGAAATCACTGCAAGCACAAAATAATTTCTAGCGTGTCTTTTTAGACTTTTTTCATCGTTCATCGTTCATTCTGTACAGCTCAATTGTATTAACGATTGTATTCCAGCAAAAATGACAAATGAATATAAGCGTTCAACGTTAAGGGGGGGTTTAAAAAACTATGGAAATTTTGATTTCCCTATCTAAACCAATGTTAAAAACCGGTTTACGGGGACAACGCCCCAGCCCCCACGGGTCAACTAATCGAATCAATTTTTTTTTTATAAAATTCCTCGATAAATTTCGTATTCAGTATGCCCTTTACATTTTTGATTTTTTACTTTCACCTCTTGCTATATTCATAATAACAAAATATTAGTCTATTCGTATGCCGACTTTACTATTCACTTGAATTTTGTAGCATGCATGGACAAAAAATCAAAAAAGTAAAGGGCATACTGAATACGAAATTTATCGAGGAATTTTATAAAAAAAAAATTGATTCGATTAGTTGACCCGTGGGGGCTGGGGCGTTGTCCCCGTAAACCGGTTTGGCCACTTTTTTAATACTTTCTGAGAAGTGTGAAAGTAAGTAAAAATTGTCGTTGCCATGGGCATTTGCGACGGTAACTATAGTAACTTCAACAATCACTATGGTAACAAGCCTAATAATGGTTGCGTTACCAAGCAATTTTCAAATTGCTTAGGCTTTTGATAAAAATCCAAATCAAAGTTTTGTCGTTGTGTGTATCTATGGATGGTCATTTCAGGCCGTAAAATATTTTTCAAACCCCCCCTTAATAAACGTGGTTGACGCCGTTAACTACCATACATCAATCGTTCAAAGTTTAACGTTCAATCGGGTTCAATTGAATGTGTTAACAGGCCAATTAATTGCAAATTGCCAATCCACAATCAACCTACTTGATTGACTATTTGCTATTGTGTATTGACTATCAACTATGTACTATGCATATTACACTATAGAACAGTATGCAGTAGAACTATGAACTAAACAACAATACACAATCAACAATATCAAATATCATATCACATATTATACATTCAACATTATACGAATACGAATATCAAATATCAAAAAGTAACTTCAATTCAAAGTTCAAAGTTTGATTTTTTAAATTTTTGACTTTAATGCAAATTATTGCAAATGCAGTCAGTTAAAAACTTCAAACTTCAACTTCAAACTTTGAACTTATGACTTATGACTTATGACTTACGACAAAACTCCACTGGATAAATAGCCTCCAGAGCTTCCAGCTCACTTTGCTGCTCTTCCTTACAGTCCATCCTCTTCAATGAAGTGGTGGACGTTGTCCCTAAGAAGTTACAAAAGTTTTAAAATCGATAAACAAATTAATATTTCCAATTTTGAATTTCCAAAAACAAGAACCATAACTTGTTTTGTTGCACTTTGCATGCACTAAAAACCGGAATGTTTAAAAAGTTGCCGCAAAAAACTGAAACGCTAGAACCCGCCAACTCATAACTTTTGACTTTCAAAAGCAAAATACAAAACACTCTAGACTCTAGTAATGCAAAATGCAATGCACAAATGAAGCACAAAGCAAGCTTCTTTTTGTTTTTGAAATAAATTAAAAAATTCCATAATTTGTAACTTGTAACCGTTACAAGTTGTAAGTCATAAGTTTGAAGTTAATTAAAAATTTTGACCAAGAACTAAAAGAGTTCTGATTCGGACGTTTTGGAGCCTTCATTGTGCATTGATTGAAATTGCAGGCTGACCACTGGACTGAGAGTGAGACTGAGAAGCTGGAAGCAGAGCACAGAGCACCTACAGACAAGTTGTCTGAGACAACAACAACAAAAACTATAAACTGAGTGGGTTGACAGTTCACAATCACAGTTGACTTATATTTCATATTTTGTATTTATTGCTTATTTGCCTTTGCCTATCGACTTTTTTTACATTGAACTTTTTGATCTTTTTATCTCGTTTGTCGTTCTTGTTTTCTTTTGTCTTTTGTCTTTCATCTTCAATCTTCAATCTTCAACCTTTGACCTTCACTTTGATCTTTTGTCTTCTGTGTTAATTGTGTATGGAATTTCAAATTTCGGCTGTCGTGCATCGTTAAGTTTGAATTTGTTATTAAGGCTCCAGAGTATTAATCACTATGGGGAAAAAAGTGTCCTGAGTGGTATTTTAAACCCACCTCATTCTTGACCTAATGCAGCTAGAAACGTATACTAAAATTTAATAGGCAGATAATTTAATAAAGAAAAATCTAAAATAATTTTTTTTACCCTGTGTGGTACCAGTAGATGGGAATTTAATTTTTATAAACGTATGTTTTTTAATTTTCCAACAGCGGGTGGGCCCGATAGGGTGCTCGTAGAAGCTTGCGATTTTTTTCATTCGATAGAGAATTTAATTGCGGAGGGCATATAATGGGTCAATTTAGGGTTAGATGTTTACGGTGTCGAGATATAAATTAAACGTGGAAAAATGTATGACAAGTTTTGATTCAAATCGATTTCTGCTGTCGGGTGTTCATAAAAATGCCATCTTGACCCATTATATGCCCTCCGCAATTAAATTCTCTATCGAATGAAAAAAATCGCAAGCTTCTCCGAGCACCCTATCGGGCCCACCCGCTGTTGGAAAATTAAAACCGGTCGGATTTTATAAATATTTTGAAAAGGTTGCTAGGGGTCTATTGGTCTATATTCTGAGCTCCTTTCATCCATCAATGCGAATAAGAATACATGAAAACAAAACAAGCAATCTCAAGACTTGTATTTAGATTTAGATCTCGATAGTTTTTAATTTGTTCTAAATGTTATTTCAATGCTATTATGTTTCCGTCTTGTGTTTTGACTTGAATAAACAATTTCTTGTCATTCTTCGTAATTTCAATTAGGTTATTCTTGGTTTTGTTCCATGATTTACGATAGGATTGGCATATTTTTAAATCCCTTCCTTCTCAGTCACTTGTACCATACCACCTCAAATCAGGGTCATGAAAATAATTAATTATAGTATTCATTAATAGTATACTAATAGTATTCATTCACTAGCTTCATTGCATCAGTCATGGAATTCATTCTTATATTGTGCTGACGATGAGAATTCGATCTCTGATCTGGGACTCTTTTATGTCGGGATTTATTGAATTATTTCGCAATTTGCGGTTGCTAAGTCGAGACTCAGGATTTCGAAACTTTGACGACCAAAAACTACTCTGGAGCCTTAATCCATAAATTGTATGATTGCACCAAGGCCCTAAATCTATAGCGACGAAATACTTTACTATAAATAAATAAATAAATATTTATAAATACGTGAAGTATTTCGTCGCTATAGATTTAGGGCCTTGGATTGCACTATTGCACATTCAACATTCACATTTGACTTCAAGTTGCTAGTGCAACATACATTGACAATGTCAATGCACTGTGGTTAGTAAGTGATATGTCAATTTTGAATTTGACATATCACTTCACACTTACCACTATCAACATCAACCATATTTCATTTTTAATGTATTTGTAAGTGTGCTGATGCTGAATAGCTGAATCTTCCCCGGTCCCCCTGCTGTTCCCCGTCAATATTCCTGAATCCTCCTCGGTTGAATTTGAACGGGCCCAGGGTACACCCACTTCCTTTGACTTATAGTGACCGCACCCCATATATGAACGATGAACGTCCGATGAACGGAACCTGGTATCACTCATATATGACCGCACCCAACTCAAAATGACCCCTTACATTATACACCGAGGCGCTGGTGGAAAAACCGTGGTAGCGTGGTAGCAATGCAATGCTACCTGGAAATTTTTCGGCCATCGGGAAATGAAAATTTTGAAGACCTAATTATTGCTGTTCATTGGACAGGCTGAAAATCGAAAAATGGTCATCGGGAAAGTCAATGGGAATTGGGAAGACAACCGGTTTTCCACCAGCGCACCGAGGACTAATGTCACTTGTAGCAGCAACCCACCGAAACCAAATAAAGTACCCGCAATTAATTTCATTCGCTAAATCTAAACTTGGTTCCGTCTAACTAGAGAAATGCTTTGAACAATATGACCGTGTAACCGTTCCCGAACATGAAGTTTGCTGAAACTTTTTTGACGAGTTGATGTTGATATGTGATATGACCTGTTGGGATGTAATAAAAGTGGTTCGAGAGCTTTCCGACTCTTCTGCTCAGTCGCAAAATCTAAATTTGGTCCCGTCTAACTCTCTAACTACAAAAGGAATTTGAACTTTGAAATTAGTGGTAGTGGTGGTACTTTATTTGTTTTCGGTGGGTTGCTGCAGTAATTGACCTTAGTCCTCGGTGTATAATGTTGGGATTAAACAAGGGGTCATTTTGAGAGGGGCGTGGTCACTATAAGTCGAAGGGGGTGTGCCCTGGGGCCGTTCAAAATCAACCGGGGACGATTCAGCACACTGTATTTATACATATTTAAAATTTTGCTTTTGTGTTTTGTATAATACTTTAACTTTAACTTTTATATAGTTGTGAAACTTTGGGACGTCGATTTACAAGGACTCTTTGTGCTGAAACACTGGTGACTGGCCAGTTGCCTGTGCTCTAGAGATGGACTTTAATTTGAAGCTGGGAGGGTTAATGGGAGCGTCGCCGTATTCCAATCTTTCCATTTTGGACAGCCAGCAGCAGCGTCGAGGAGGGGATCCTAGGAATCTGCTACAACTTATGCAGACTCCGCCGCAGATGTTGATGGACAATACTCCAATGCCTGTCATTAGGTTTTCAATTCCAGATAGAATTATTCAAGATGTTGTGTGGTACGTATAGCACACAGTAAAATTTAAAATTTCTGAGTTTATTCAATTGTTTTAAAAATGAAAGAGAAGTAGAGAAATACTTATAACACACATAGTACAGTACAAATTATTAATTTTCGTGAGGATTTGTTTCGTAAGGATACTACTCATGTCTACATTTCCTTATCTTAAGCACATGTTTGTCTTACAGTCGATTTGTAGTCAACGTTCCAGACGAGGAAAAGTTTGACCCGGTGAGAGCTCTATTTCAAATCGAACTGGCCCATTGGTTCTTTGTCGATCATTATTGCGGGGATGAAGGAGACCCTGAAGTTGCTCACTTGGGTAACATCCCGTTCAATCAGTTTGCTTATCTCATGTTCAAGGTAATAAATATAAATATTCAAAATCAATGCACAATCAAGACCACCCAGGAAGGAGCATCATGATATTGATATACATGTATACAATTTTGTTATTGATTGACTGTAATTTTACGATGTTTAAAGGGAACACCACATCTTCGTAGGTATTTTCCTCAAGTGGATCGATACTTATCTGAATTTCGTGCATATCGGATCAGGGTACCAACTTTTGGAGCAATCTTAATGAATTCTGAGCTGACTCAGGTCCTGCTAGTTCAAGGCTTTCGTAATCAATGGGGATTTCCTAAAGGCAAAATCAATGAGACTGAAGACATAGTAGAATGTGCGATTCGAGAGGTAGGTTAAACAGGACTTTTTGACACCCTGAAGTCCATGACATTGACAAAAATCAACAAAAATTGTTTTTAGATTGACTGTAAAATTATGTTTTTTCTTTTTTCTTTTAGGTATTTGAAGAAACTGGCTACAATATGCGACCCTTGATCAATCCAAATCATTATATTGAAAGCAAAACGAGAGAGAGAAATGACAGATTGTATCTGGTGCGTGGTGTCGATTCCAACTTTGAATTTTATCCACAAACTAAGTATGAAATCAAGAACATTTCTTGGTTCAATATTGACGAGCTACCAGAGCATAAAAAAGACACCAATCCTGCAGTTTTAAAACATGGACATGCTATAACTAATTTTTTTACCATTTATCCTTATATAAAGTAAGCAATTTTGTATTTTATATTCCTACATTTGAAACGCACTTTTTAAAATATTAGATTCATAAGTCATAACTGATAATGATTTGATTTTGATAACCGCTCTTCATGCTTTAATTAATTTTTGTTGTGTGCATTATGAATTCACAGAAGACTGAAAGTTTGGGTGACTGATAAGCTTGAAGGAAGAAACAAAATTGAATGTTTTCGTAGCAGATGGTTTGATTCAGACAAAGAGGAAGAAGAAAACTTCTTGCAGTTTCCACATACTTCATATGGGCCAAGTCCTGCTGGAGTTGGATCAGTAACAGCAACAGGATCGTATAACTCCTCAGCTACTATGCAGTTTTTGTACGCTGGATCAACACCCCTTCAAGATATTGCTATAGTAAGCAGTTCACAAAGTGGAAATCCAAATGACCCCAGCAGAAAAAGTGTTAGTGTTAATCCTGCCAATGAACAATTGAAACATAATCCTCACGGAAAGAAGACTCCGAAGGGTATGAAGAGTAAGAAACGCCTGTTTACAGACGTACCCGAAAATTTGAATACTTCAGGTGTTAAAAATGAAACTTCAAAGCAAATATCTGTTAAATCGGAACTGACTGATAACCTTTGTAACCCAAACCCATCAGCCACATCATTGCAACTGAAACGATCCCAACAAATAAAATCGTCAGTTATCTATAACCTAACTGCTCCTTCCTGGCAGAATTTTAAACTAGATAAGGATAGAATAATCAGGGCTTTGAGTGGAGAGGCCCTGTAGTCATGCTGAAATTTGTTTGTGGATACTGGAAACATAGTCTAAAAATCATTACTTTTAGTTTGTCAAGCTGATTTTGAGTTACTGGAAAAAGTTGTATGATTTTTGTTTTTTATCAACATCATTAATGTTATGAATTAGTGGTATCGTACGGTATTCGAAATCGTAATAGCATTAGCTCCGCCATTTATTTAGTTTTGCAAGAATATTAAGGAACGCGGATGTTGTTTGATTGTTTGTTCGTAGTTTTCCTACTTGTAGTTTCTAGGTTCCTTGTAATGTTAAATTGGTAAAAAATATGCATCATATTGTTATATAGCTGATACTAGTATCATGGTACGTGATACGTTTCAGTTCAGTGACCAAAGTCATCTGAATGAGTTGGAATTAATTCTATTCATACTATTCAACTAACAATAATACAATGAATTAAAATGTAGCGAATCAGACAAAGCAGTGTCGTTTTTAAATAAATTTATTTTTACAAACCACCCGAGTCCATTTGCTAATTACAAAAGTAACTCATTGTTTGATTTACGTATGTATTGTATTACATATTGTATTACATATAGTCAATTAGTCAGTCTAATTCATAAGTATAATATTTCACCGTCACCTATCTGTATTTAACTGAATAGCACCAGACCAGCAGCGATTTGTTTTTATACTTATCTATTTTAACTTTTAACGATAAAGTCAATGTAGTTACACGTATACGTGTTATACACATATAGGTTGGATTTGTTCAATGTTCATTTCATTAAGAAAGTATTTTAACAACTCGAAGAACTCTTTCTCTACAGATTGGACATTTTCCATCTTTCCTTAGTATTTTATCCGAACAGGTGTAGCAAGCAACACGATGAGCAATTTTATTATGTACAAAGGCAGCATTTTTCTCTCTCATGCAACACATTGTACACATGTCCATTTTATTGACTTCTTCCTGGGAATTAGGTGGTGTAAGAAGATTTAGCGTCACAATTCCAGGCGGATCTGATGAATCAAGTCGAGCGAGTCCGGGGTTTAACTCGTCGACAAGGAATGCTTGATTTAGATCCACTGATGATTGTGGTTCTGCGACAATTGAAGGTCTTGATTTCGATGGTCCATCAACTTGATCCTCTAGTGGAAAATTCTTCAACCGATACTCGGCAGATTTTCTTTGCTTTAGCCTTTTAGACATCGGCCGCTTCGGTAACCAATTTCTACGAATCTAAAACGATATGGATACAGATACACAACACAGCCCATATGTAATCGAAAATTATCGAATTCGAATTAATAATTCATTTGCGCCTCTCATAGCTTACCTTAAAACAACGTCGGCAGTATCGAAAATGAGGAAGTGATTTGGAGTTACATTGGAGACAAATCCACTTGTCTGTGTCGGAAAGCTCAGAATCGGACGAATTTAATTTACGGCTAGAATTAGTACGCCTAGATTCCACATCAGAATCACAATTATTCGACTGTTCTTCTCCATCAGCCATATTATCCATGTCATCATTTATGCCAGATCGATTTTCAGAAACTTTAGTTTCTGGAGAAGCATCCCTCTGCTGAAATTTGGTAATAGATGATCGATCGTTCGAATTTAGATAGATAATTCAAGATAGAAACCCCATTTAAATGTCTTTAAATTTAATCTCATACATACCCGAATATTTTCATCCGAAGCAGAGCTAGAATCTGAATTTTCAATAGGGTTCTCCGAATTATCCGACACGGAAGCAACTTCAAGCTCGTTTTGGTAAGTGTTAAGCTCGTCGATAGCTTCTTGTAATCGTACTACATTACGTTGGATTTGTTCTACTTGTACCAACTCCGTCTGATATGATGCCATCATATCAGACGGAGGTTGAACCGGAGCAGGGACACTTGGATTATTAGGTTGACCTGGTACTTGCGATGAAGATGGTCGAGGCACTACCAGCGATGTTTGGGTAAGTTCAGGATAACAACGACAAGTTGAAATTCGTGCCTCAGCCACTTTCAATTTCTTTTTCAGTTCTACTACCTTTTTTTGCTCAACACTTAATTTATGCTCAGCAGAATCTTCTGGAGGTGAGAATGTATACTCGTCAGAGTCAAACTCATCCAAGAAGCTGGATCTATCATCAGAGCTATGAATATACGACTCTTCTCTAGCTCTTTTCTTGGGAGGTTCGTCATTCTTTTCAATACCTGAAAAATACAAAATCAAATCTGTTGAAAAAGCCAAAAAAAAACCATATAATAAACATATGACACAACGAGAGCATTGATTGAATAGCGAAAATACTGACAATAGTTATTCTCGTTCATTTAGACTTAGACTAGTTTGTAATTTTTTAGTACATCGAGGTACTAAAAAAATTAAAGCAACGGGGTTTTTACAATTCGTATTTATTTGTTCTTAAAACAAATTACAAAATCGCATCCATCCATGCATGCATATATATATTATAATGATAATGTATTTGCGATTAAATACCTCAATCAAACACCTTACATTACGATAGATTATATTGTGGATTGGATATTGGATCGTTGATCGTGAGATTTGTATTGAGGCTGCTTACCTTTAGCTTTAGCCGAAGTAGAAGGTTTATTGCCTACAACTGTTCCGCTATGATCAGACGATTCAGATTCCGTTTCCGAATCTAAATCCGAAATATCAACATCCGAATGTTGAAGTTCCGAATCCGGACTCTCCGGAGAAGATAACTTTATGCCATCGTTATCTACTGTATCCGGGGTCTTGGAATGGCCACTCTCCGTAAGAAGACTTTCCAGTCCTAATACTGGCGTGATATCATCAGAATTTATATTATTGGTCTTGTCCAAGCCGTCCATACTTGGAATTTCTATGTGACACGGTTCGTAATTTGTCTGTGAACAAAACATAAATATCCATGAAATACACAAATTCAAAATTGCAAATAATCAATACACAATAAATAATATAGTACAAGTACAAAGTTAAGTATTACAAATTTTAATGATTGATTCTACATAGATCATAGATTTGAGACTACGCAATCTACAATCCACGATCAATTCACAATTAGACGTCAAATAAAATATTGTTTGTGAATGAATGTAGGAGTGTTGAATCGGTTCACGTCTTCTTCGCGTATTTTTTATTTTGTTTTTGATGTATTTGAAATACAAAATAAATGTCAAACAAATATCCTTGTAGTCTCTCTGTCCTCAGTGTCCTCTGTTTCTGTTTGCTGTTGTCTGTGTGATCCTGCGACTTTAAGCTGGAGCTGCAAACTGTGAACTGCAACTGCAACCTGCAAGCCTGCAACCTGTGTGACCTGTCTTGTCTGTAGCATGTAGAAGAATGAATACGTCTGAATTTCTGACTATTCACTATTCAATCTTTGCCTTAGACCAGACCTAGACGTTCAACAATCAACAACCTTTGACCTTGCACGACGTCAAGTCAAATGAATAATGATCAAATGTACAACTTCATTGTACGTACAGCTCACAGCACAGCTTGAACGTCAGTTGACTCAGTTCAGTTGCACAAGAAGAATTTGAGACAGACAGAAATGTTGAAGTTGAAATTTGAAATGCAAAATGAACTTGAATTGAATGACAAATGACGAATGATGTCAAAAAATGTGCAGTAAACAAGATTGTTCCTGTGTCTGTCCTTCATGCTGCCAGCCAGCAGTGCTAAACCGTCAACCGTTTTGTTTTGTTGTGTTTTGCGTGGTTTTGCGTTCAATATATATAATACTACTACAATTAATCCAATCCAAACTCGGTTTTGGAACTCCAAACCTAAATTCGCGTTGTTTTTGTATAAAAAGTGCAGAGTGCACGGGGTAATAGTTATGCGTGGATGGATGGATGGGGAATGATGAGATTCGGAATTACTTATACAGAAACAGAATACACATCATTTCATTCCTTGATTCTTGATTCCTCACAATAATTCTCACTCAATCTCAATCTCGGAATCTCATCTTTACCAGCACTCGAATATTGAATATCGATAATATCGAACAATCGAAGGTAATTTGTAATTAAATTCGTTATCGAAAGGTCAGTATTACTAGTATTTTTATTTTATTAAATTGAGATTTGAGAATGAGATATCATGCAATTAATGCAATACCATAGAACTGTATCAATAAAAAGTCTAGTTTCAATTTACTGGACGTTCCTCCGTGCAATCAAGTCAAGAAGAAAAGAAAGAAGAGGAGTTCAAGTCCAAAGTCAAGTCCAAAAAGTCGCAAGTCGTTGGATTTCGAAGACGATATATGCAATAAATGTAATGTTGAATGTGATACGCGATAACGCGATCACTAGCTGGGTTTATTTTATTTATCTAGCCGGTCACCGCACCGGTTGAGTGACTCAACAAGACACAAGAAAGAAGGTAATTGGATGAGTACAGAATCGTAGGTAGGACAAATGGACAAACCACAGGCAGGACATAAACAATAACAAAAGGTAGCCATGTTGGATTTGTTGTTGTCTAGTCTGCTGGTTGACTGGTTGTCTCGAGCATCGAGTCAGTCTGGTCCTGGTCAGACAGGAGATATGAATGAATGAGACAGAAGCCCATGATGATGGAACATTGAACATGGAACTCAATTCACTCTTAAGTCACTTCACATTCACAGTAATTCACACTTGTCTCTTTCTCGATTTCTGAATCTAAAACTCTGACCAGCTTGAACTTTGAACTGTGGCCCGTTTGCCGTAGTGCAAACTATAATAAAAAAAAATTGAAAATGGGGGTTGGACCAAGTAATAACTCAAGCACAAGGACAAGGACGGAAACATTTACAAATCCAATTCCGGATGGTAAAACTGTAGAAGAAGCGGTTACGAATGTTACGATTCTTCAGGTAACTCCTGAAGTACTGGAGCGAGTTTTGACCAAAAACCTGCCAATGCCTATAATTGCAACAGCGGTCGTCGCGGGCAAGATAGATCAACTTCAAGAAATCGTAGAAAGGAAAGTGGAAGTGGAACCAACCCATTACAATAATGAAGCCGTACCCGTTAGTATCTTACAATTAGTATTACTAAATTATCAATTACAAATTAGCTATAATCAATAATATAAATATTATGAAAATTATTAACTTGGTAATTAATTTGTTATTTTGTTATACTATTACATGAAGCCATTGTTTAATGAACAATGATATGTATATTAATGGCATGTCTTACATCTTAAGGTAACCAACATAAATCACGGCGACGAGGAAATATTAGCGCCTCTGACCTCCGTTGAGAACGTTGTGAAAGATCTTCTTGATAGTACTAGTTGTACAAGCGATGAAAATCCAGCAGAGAGGCTCCAACTTGACGACCTCAAACTGGCTGTAGCTGTAGATGAAGCAAAACAATCTTTCCAGGAGTTTAACGACGCTTTGCCGTATCATGGAAAAGTTGTTCTTGGGGTTGGGCCAGATGGTAAACCAACTTTTGAAACCGTTGGTGCCTGGGAAGTTCGACAGGAGAAGGAGGTAATGTAATAATATCATTTTTTTGTACTCAATTAATTCTTAAGCATATTTATCAAAGATTTTTGTTTGAAATTAAGCCAGTAAACCACAATTCTGCCTGCTGCGGTTTGTGTCTTGACTGAAACCTCTGGCAGATACTTAATTACATTGCTTGTTGAAAAATAAATACGTTCTTAATTACTTTATGGAATGGGCAACAGGCTGAATTGCGTCAAAACGACGCTATCTGGATGGACCGTCTGGAATCTTTGAAAGCAGAATACATCAGTTCGGGTTTAGAAGACGTGGACTATTTCCTTCGACGGACGGAAAAGATAAATGCGGCATTTCCGCCTCTCAAAAAAAATGATTGTACGTCACTCTGTGCTAAAGTTGCCAAGTGTTATGCTGAAAACCAGAACAAAGTCCTGACCTGTGGATCAGTCGTTGAAGAATTCGGTCGATGTGTCCACCAATCGAGCGCAGTTTAACTGGTTGCCTGCTGCGTGCTGGTGCTGGTTAACTCGGAACTCAATCGTATGTATATGCATTAACGAATCAGATATCGGATTAAATGGGAAAATAACAATTGATAGGAAAACGTTTATGAACTTCAAATATTCAAATTAAACATTAAGCACGTGAGTCCCGTTTCAAGTTATTTTTATTCTGTTTATAGCAGTTAGCAAATAATTAAAGCACTCTTTTGTAATTATAATGATCGGAATTTCTAAAAAGATGCTTTTGTTAAATTATAATTATCGCCCATAACCGTGTCCGTGCCCTCCATAGCCGGTATCAGCAGTTTGCCAGTGATGTCTTTGCCCCCCATGTCCATGTTCTTGGACCTTTGTTTAAAAAAAGTCAAAGTATACAATAATTATCAGATTAGTCATAAGTTTAGCTTTCATTCAGAAATTAAAATTTCATATTTAAACAAATTACCCCAAATCGATAATGATGAGGATTTTGATGAGCAGTTACTTTGGCATGTCCGTGTCCCCCGTGGCCATATCCCCCGTGTCCACCATAACCTCCGGCAGTGAATCCATAGTCCACAGCATAATTTCCATAATGACCACCTTTGGCATACGCCACAGAGCATAGAGCCACAAGAAGAATCTGAAAATACAAAGTTTTCTGCTTTTGAAATCTGTATAAAATTGTTGGATTTTTTAAAGTTATAAAATTAGGAAAAAACTCCCGTTCTCTTACAAGCTTGATCATATTGACAGTTTAGATTCGTTGGACGCTAAGATAGTTTTGAAGTGAAGTTTGATTGATAACTGAATGATAAACATGAGATTGCAGTTGGCTTTTATATAAATGGTACATGTCTTTCCTGTAGGCTTGTATTAATATTCCGTAAGGAAGTGCAGATTTTTTTCACAGAAACTGCCGAAAAAGCGACGATTAAGAAGTGTCATATTTATTGCATGCCTACCTATACGTATGAAAATGAAATGTGTGTGAAAATGCTAATGTCATATTGCCGCAGGTATAATATTGCATTATATTAGAATTAGGTTTTAGGTTCTAGTTTATAAGACTGAAATACTTTCTGTTGAGAAGTTTACTCAATACTCTTGTACGTTGTAATTTGTTGGAAACTTTGAATCTAAACAGTGTGTGCTATTTTCTTGCTGAACCAAAACTGCCAGACTAGGTATTTTTTCATACGAATCAATAGATATATTTTAATCAAAATAGATTTTTTAGGGGTCAACCTCTAAACTGTCTAAACCAAGCCGCTTGATCTTAAGTTTATTGCTGATTATGCAATGGTAGTACGAGACCATGATGTATGAAAAATGAAAATGAATGTAGAAGCATTTTTTGCTCAACTTGTGGTTAAAAAAACTTAAATGTTTTATGTTTCGCCTGTATGATTATTTCGTTTTCAAACCAATGCCGCATGCTATGAACTGTTAACATTACACGCGTAGGTACTATATAATAATAGCTTTTTGGAGCTTTTAAAATGATCTCTTAAAAAATCCCATTCTATTTGTTTTTAATGAAGGGAAGCTGTGACAATTGTGTTGTGATAGTGAACTATTTTTTCAAATGCAGTAACATATATAGCACTGTAAAATGTTGTACGTGTGTTCCTGTGTTTATAGTTATACTTTAACTTTATTAAGTGTTGAAAACACTTTATGCGAATGACCAGTCCGTCTGTCCGTCTGTCCGTCCGTCCGTCCGTCCGTCCGTCTGTCCGTCTGTCCGAGCGATAACTGGAGAACGGCTGGACCTACGGTCACCAAATTTTGTACACTTGTTCCTTGGCTCAAGAGTGAGGCTAAGTTCGAACTTGGGTCAAATCGGTCACACCCCCTGCCCCCCATCAATTAAACCCCAAAACAAACCATTAAATCAAACAGAATAGTGATATGTAGGAGTCCAACGCCAGGATAGAGCTCTTACTCATTTTAAAACTGACGCTTAGGTAGTTTACATTACGCTCTATGTCTATCATCTATACATGATAATACCCTGAACCTACATTTCAGAGTGCGAAACCTGGGATTTTTGGGGAAATTGAGATTTGGGGTTGAAACGATTCCCAAGAGTAATAGAACATCTTCGACGAATACGGGACCACTCCCACTGACACCACGGTGCAATACCCGGATTTTCGGGGAAATTGAGATATGGGGTTTAAACGATTTCCATGAGTAATAGAACATCTTTGACGAATACGGGACCACTCCCACTGACACCAGGGTGCAGTACCCGGATTTTCGGGGAAATTGAGATATGGGGTTTAAACGATTCCCATGAGTAATAGAACATCTTTGACGAATACGGGACCACTCACACTGACACCAGGGTGCAGTACCCAGATTTTCGGGGAAATTGAGATATGGGGTTTAAACGATTCCCATGAATAATAGAACATCTTTGACGAATACGGGACCACTCCCAGTGACACCAGGGTGCAGTACCCGGATTTTCGGGGAAATTGAGATATGGAGTGAAAACGATTCCCATGAGTAATAGAACATCTTTGATAAATACGGGACCACTCCTACTGACACCAGGGTGCGAAACCCGGGCTTTTTGGGGAAATTGAGATTTAGTTTGTTTATCGTTATATTTTCAACACTTGGTTACACCCGTTACATCGGTTTATTATACGCTGTAATTGGAAATCAATCAAAGTTCAGAAATTACATGGATGCAGTGTAACAATCGGTGTGAGTGCTTCTCGCTTCAATGTGATAATGATAATGATATTTAAAATTTAAAGCCGTTTTTTATTCGGTGTAATTGGTCACAGGTCAGATTGCATGATTTTGTTTAGATTATGTTCATATATACCACTAATTTTGTAACAACTTTCATGTCATAATTTTAAGGACTATATGAATACCAATGTCTATATTAGAAAATAGAATGCCATATTCACATACATTCGGGTTTGTAAAAAATAAAATTTAGTGATAATCTTATAATTATGAAAATCGAAACAATTTTAAAATATATTTATATTTAAAACCTAACTGAATGTGCCTTTATCGCTTAAAATGTATGTAGACCAGTAATTGTTCTGCTTTTTCAAGCATTGGCTAAAAAACAAACAAGTAAGGTAAGTAACGGAAATAACCATCGTTGACAGTAATGCAAATACAATTTTATTGTATAATTTTAATCTGTAAAACACGCATTGATGAGTGAATTGTTAATGGGGAAGAGCTAAATTGGGGAATATATATTTATACATTTGATTTGTTATTTCAGATCGACCGGATTTGTGTGCCATTAATAAGTTTTAAAAATTATTATTCGGCGTCGGTTGCAATTTGAAATGATAATACAGATATGAAGTGAAGAACAATGGAACTCTGAACTCATAGCAATTCCAGACGAATCTGTAATCATCGGAGAGCACGAAATCGAAGGTTAAGGAAAATGTATTTAGAGGATATATATTTTAATCTCTGAAAACCAATGTTCGAATTTCATATGAATAAATTGTCATTCTTTGCCCTTAGATATATTGAGTTTCCAGTAGTACGGAAAAATGAGATTATGATTCTATTTCATTTCTGCAATTTCGACATCCGTTTTACGAGGTTCCATGCAACCTGGAATAGAAAGTTACTTTTTGTGTTTGTGACACTTAACCCGTTCATTCGTTGGAGATTGCGCCGCTTGTAAATACGTCAATGTCTCTGAACATGGAATAGAATTCTGTGTAATCCCCGCATGCTCATGCTAAAGCAAGTCTGTCATTACTTTTATCATTTATTTACACGCAAAGTAGTGTCCAAAAATATATAAGTTAGTATTATTTTTGGCTATTACGAAGGACGTTCTAAAGTAACCGTTACAGATCGATTGTGACTAGAAATTCAAGGACCACTTCGAAAATATTTCTGGTTAATCATTTGTATTCAAAATTCTTGACATTCTTGTGATTTAATACAGTCCTCTTCCTCTCCTCTCTTAACCTAACTATAGGTCTACCTTAAATAAGGAAAACAGAAAACACGGAAAGTAAGAAGTAAACTGGATATAAGTATTTCACGTCACATTCTCTGGAATCTGGAACATCAAACATTAGGGAAGATCCAAGGCTGATCACATCGCAGCTGACGACCTGACGTATATTTATTATCTGTCATAAATTGTTGCTGTGAATTAAGATTAAGTGTTTGGATCTGACTCTTACTTACTCTGGATTGGCAAAGTAAAAATTAGAAATTGATGAACAAGTTTCATTTTTGTTGTAACTGCAACTGTTTAAAATTGTAAATTGGTGAATCTATCTCTAGTAGACGTAAATCACGGTTTGACACATTTTAGGTACTAAAAGTGGGGAAGTTCGGAAGTTGATATAGATACTATCAAATTAGCCGTATATTCAATATTCATTTTAGTCATCTTTTTACCTGGAATCAAGTGAATTTCCTAAAATCAGCCCAGTTGGAATTTTTTAAAGGTGTTTTAAAGTTCGAAAGAGTACTTACTTCTATTTATCTTACAAGAATGCCGATGGAGGATAAAATGAATGGGGAAGGGGGTGGTCACTCGACGGATGATGAAGATATATTTGTTAACGCTGACGACGGACTTCGTCTGGAAGCTGTGGACGACGAAAATAATGCGAATCACGCTGCTCGAGAACGACTTCAACAACAAATATTAAATGGAGAATGGGATGAGATTGATTTTAATGTGGAAGAGTTAATCAATGACGAAGATTTCCCAACTAATCTCATTATAACGGGATTCAGTCCGGATTTTTTTGAGGACGACCAATTAAGAAAGCGTTTTGAAGGCCTGTTTCAGTTATACGGGGAAGATGCAGCTTTTCATTATTTTAAAAGTTTTAAACGCGTTAGAGTTACATATTCTTCGGCTGCTAGTGCCATTCAGGCCAGAATTAAAATGCATATGAGTACTTTAGGGGACAATGTTATGAAGTGTTATTTTGGCCAGGCTCCTGTAAGTGCAATTGTTTTATTACTTTTATTATTGATTAATTAATTTTATATATGTACGCTTAAGAGTTCTTTAGTGGGTTTTATTGCTCAGAATTTGGTACATGATTTCCTGTCGCTCTAATGTTAATTGGTTTTGTTTCAGCTGAAAAAGAATGACAAAGCAAAGGAGGATGGATTGCTTCATCCGCCAACACCCGACAAACAGTTTTTAATCTCACCCCCACCATCACCGCCTGTGGATTGGGAACCTATGCCCGAGTCCCATCCCACCTTGAACTATGACCTCATTTCAGCTATAGCTAAACTTAGTCCAGGTAATACTGACCATATTTGATTTTGCTTCCACAAATAGTGGCAATGTATTATAATTACCTTCATGTCATAATAGGTGAAGCACACGAGCTACATAAACCGGAAAAGGAGTCACACCCTTCAATAGTTGTACACATAGCCGGCGATGTTGAGGAACCAGATGATGGAAAACCAAAGATGAGAATTTCTCAGACTAGACGACCTGAAGTTTAGATTTGAGAACCCACAACCCACCATACCGTCGCGCCGTACCCGAGAGATATATAATTGTTTAAGCTTAGGACAATCTTAATCTTCCCATATTGTAAAACTGTATCACGGATGAGTTATGAGTTGTCACAAATTACTATACCGTACCAAATGCAATCATGTAGAAAAACCTCTGGTAGTGTGTGCTAGTATCCAACTAAGATATTCATATCTATAAAGATCAAATAATAATAACCTCTGAATTAATTGAAACTTTGAAACAACTAACTCTTGAGACTCGTGACAGTTCTGGATCAGGAACTCCAAAAACGACTTCAACTTGAATGTTTGATACCCATTGTAATGAAAAACGTTAGGTCAAATAGTCAAACTCAATTCATATATAGTAGTTGCCAGTTGCCCTATATCTTGAGTAGTAGTTTTCCTACAAATGTTTTTTGTTACTCGATTAAAAACTATTGAAACATGTTTTTAAAGTATTCTAGTCTTAACAATCTTGACCTTGCTTTCGATTGAATTATTTGTTGATAGAAGTTGTATTCAGATTTATATATTATCAAAAAATACTCTTTTCTTTCGGATTAATTTCGCCTTCATGATCATATTATTATTAAAATAGTGAACGATAGACAGGTATTTAATTTGTTAGACCAAGTCTGGGAAATTTCAGACACATACATACCCAAATCAGAAGTTTTACTTTGTTAAATGTATGCAGAATGCGGAAACCATGCCCATGCATAGTCCGACTTCTTTATTTTTAGAAATAATTCACATAATATTATTATTAATATACACATATTTACTAATTCAGTTTATTGCCGAACCGTTATGAATCCCGATAATAATCCAATGTTTCAAAGTTGAAATCGATTATGATTTCCTATTACCTTATTTGAAAGGGGGTTTAGAAACAGATTTTTCATTAATTTCATTGTTTCCTGAAGCTGTCACTTTAAATCAAAAACACCTTAATTTTGATTTTGACTTAAATTGTGGACCAATTTCAAATATTTTGACCCTGACACCTGATATTTACCTATTTTTTAATAAAAAATATATTATTGAAATATCGTGATTCATGAACCACAGAACCACTCAACTGAAATATGTGTATAATTTAATGTCAATGTGTCATGCCTCATGCATACCCTAGTCCCGAAAGAATTTTGTTGACATAATTTAGTTAGATTTAATTTGATCTTCATTCAAATTGGGTCTTATTATTAGTCTTATAGTCAAATCAGCCACGAGAAAAGTTGTCGTCTTTTTTTTTTAATGGAAACGTGGAAATGAAAATGCGAATATGCCAGTATTACATCTTTGATCTTGTTAAAGTACTTATAATTATAACTACGTTATATAGTTAACACATTATTTAAGGGTTATTCCGTTTGTCAAAAAAACTCCTGTAAATCTTGATGAATGTTATAAATTCCTAAATAATCATCTTTTCGTCTTCCTATAAATTCTTTACGAATTTTGAATTATTTCGTTATTTCATTACATGAATCCTGTGGGTGAGCATCCGAAATTAGATGGTTTTTTTTAACATAGCCAACGGTTTATTTATGAATTCGAATGTCACCTAATAATAACCCAGTGCTTTACGCTGTATTATTATGTATCGTAGATACATAATGCGAATGGTCTGGTGTCCGTCCGTCCGTCTGTCCGTCTGTCCGTCCGTCTGTCCGTCTGTCCGTCCGTCTGTCCGTCTGTCCGTCCGTAAACACGATAACTCGAGAACGGCTTAACTTTTTGGAATTTTTCTTTCGGATATCGATATAGGACATCCAAGCGGAGGTCAAGTTCGTTTGGGGGCCCTGTAGGTCAAAGGTCAAGGGGGAAAAGGTCAAGGGTCAACATTTTTTCAAATAGCAACCCCCCATGTGTGATACATCGATGGAAAGCTATGATCAAGGGCTATTCAATGGTGTATATGATTTGGGGGTTGGGTCACCCCCTGACCTGTGGGAAGGGGTCAAAGAGGTCAAATTACAAAGATATATGTGTGATACGTCATTCGAAAGCTATGATCCAGTACTTTCGAATGACGTATGTAATTTTGCTCTATGATTAGGGCAATTTGAGATTTTTGGTATTTTGTGTGTTTAAATGGTTTGATACGTCATTCGAAAGCTATGATCAAGTACTTTCGAATGACGTATTTAATTTTGCTCTATGGTTGGGGCAATTTGAGATTTTCGATATTTCATGCATTTTTAATATTTTAAAACACAGTTTTCACTGTGAACAGGTTTCGATGTGTATGAAACGGTATAAAAACGTTATATCTACGATACATCAGTACATTCGTTGGACGGTTTATTTAAAGACAAGTTATCTTCAAAAAATGCACCGGTATAAGATCCTCGCCCCATCCTATTACTCGCCATACAGTACTGTATTTAAGCATTTAATTTCATAGAAGAAGCTTCTAAAAGCTTGTATATACCAACATTAGCATTCAAAATAATTAATTATTGTGTGTTAAAATAATTGAGTTAGGTAATTGATCGGTTTTATTTCGGGGTGGGGATCCTAAACCGGGGTTTCAACAAAGTGAAAAATTCTTAACGGGGAGAAAGCAGGCAGCGTCATCTAAATCAAGGAGGCTGAAGGAGCAAACGCCTAATCCAATAGGGAAGGAAATAATGCTCTGCCTACTGCCTCTAGCTGACAGTGACAGAACAGTAAATCTATTACATATTAGAGAGAAAAAAGTTCCGAAGTTAATTCTCTCATTCATAAGAAACTGTTAAAAAACTGACTTGAAAACCTAATTAAACTACTAATTTGTAATTAAGGAGCAATTAGCGGTATTCTCGGTTAAAGACTGTGCGGGGAATACTGCGTTCGGTTGAACGTTGAACCGAAACACCGTGTTCAGTGTTTTGTGTTTGTCTGATACTGATTTATTTTGGTGATTTGTTTCTAGTTTGTGAATTTCGCAATTTTTTAATCAATCATTCATTGATCATCATTCGTAATTTTTAATTAAATGTAAATACATACGAGTACGAATTGCACAACTGCGGGCTGGGCTGGGGATAATAGTTACCTTGTTCTTTTTTGTTTTTGTTGTCGGTATAAAATATATGATGTATAACATATAATGTTGAATGTCAAATGTATATATATTTTAATATTTGTTTTGTATGACAATGAACAATGAATTAAGTTCAAAGTTTGAATTTGAAGTTAGTCTGACTGAACTTTGATAGAAGTCAGAAGTTAATAAGTTTGAAGAAGTCGACATTTATTGTTTATTCAGAAAATAATACATATAATACATAATATCATATAATATGATGTAAGAATTTAATTTGAATTATGAATTAGCATCGCACCGATCGCACGTCAAATGTTACTGACTGCGACGTATACTGTACTGTGTACTGTAACCGTGATTGAACCTACACAACCTTGCCTATCGTCTATTTAGTGTTAGTTTCGGTTTTGGGAACTGACTGGATTGTTCTTCGGGGGTTCCTGACACTATCTTTGATCTTCTTCGATACCGGATAGCAAAAGGCAGCTGATAAGGTGTTAGTAAGGTCATACGTCTCCGAGATCAAAATGGCGGAGATGGAGGCCGTCAACTCCTTCAATGCAGAGGTAAGCCACTGCTGTCAGCGTTAAGCGTCGACAGTGAATATTATATCGTTGTATGATGGAGCAATGGCAATAAAGAGGTACTTTGTTAGGCTTGAAATAATTGAAATTGAGTGCTGATTTTGCAATGGTTTTACAGCTACAAAGCCTGTACGATGTAAAACCTCCGATATCGAAGGGAAAGATGACAGCTGTAACCCGAGCAGCGCTGAAGGGAGTCAAACTTTATAAGCACGTCGTTCAAAGCGTAGAAAAGTTCATTCAGAAAGTAAGGCAGCAGACAGCTAGCTCATGGCTGGTTTCTTTTTAAAGTTATGAATTAAAGATAATAATTGAATGTTTTGTTTTGATTTTTAGTGTAAAACGGAATACAAAATACCAGGACTTTATGTTATTGACTCAATTATTCGGCAATCGAGGCATCAATTCGGAGCTGAAAAGGATGTTTTTGCTCCTCGATTTGCAAGAAATATCCAGACCACCTTTATGCATTTGTATAAATGTCCTGACGAGGACAAAGTATGTACATTGTCTATGTCTTACAATTATTACAGCATCGGTGTGGTGGGTGGCGTAATGGATAGTCTTTGCACAATTAATTAATTTTGTGTAACTTGTTTTTGTGTGATTACAGGCTAAAGTCATTCGAGTTCTAAATCTATGGCAAAAAAATAAGATTTTCAATCCAGAATTGATTCAACCATTATTTGACTTGGCAGATCCAAATAATCCAATTTGGGAACAGCTTCTTTTGCAACAAGAACAGAATGCAAAGGCTGCTGGAAATTCCGGTATGAATTCTGGAGGACCAGGTTCATCTAATTTGCCGTCGGTTTTGAACTCCTCCGCACCGTTTAAGAAAGAAATATTAGATTATGATTATGGAGATGATGATGATGGGGGAGAGACGAGGAATCAACAGAACGCTTCTGATGGAAATTACGGTCAACAGAATCAAAACTCTCATGTGGGATTTGATGCATTGGGAAGTATTTTAGCGAATCCTGAGATCCTTCGACAATTAGCGACGTTACAAGAACAGATAGCTGCGGCTACATCTCAACAACCATCGACTGGAGGATATCCTACTCCTGAACAAGAAAGGCAAAGGAAAATGGCTGAGTTGAATAAGCAGGAAGCAGCGTTTGATCAGCGACTTGCTCAAACGGTAGCAGTAAGTTTGACGATTCGCATTACTACAAATTGTTTTTTTTTTTTACAAAAAACAGTTTGTTTGTTTTTTACAAAAAGATTGAGTCTTAAAATCATAATATTGTTTTAATTGTAGCGACTTCCTTTTGCTGTTGATTGCGATATGCCGACGGGAGAAGACGGAAAATCTCCTAGGAGAGATGGTTCTGTAGATCAGAATTCTAATCAGCTAGGAAATCACCAAGGCCAACCTCACCAGCTTTTGCCTCCCCCATTTTTTCAACAAATCAATGATCAGAATCAACAAGGAAATCATCAAGCTCAACAACAGCAGCACCAACAGTTACTAAATTTTCTTGGACAACAGCACCAAGATGGACAGAACCCATTCGGTTTACCAATGCCATTTCCTGTCCAATCGGTCCAGTTTCCTCAACATCAAGATTTGTCTCAAGCGGTATGTTTTGATTGTATAATTTAGGCAATTTGAAACTAGGTATATTGAATGGTCTTTTAAATTGTTTATTTTGTTGAAATTTATTTCTAGATGAACATATTCAATTCTCAAGCTACATCTGATGGAATGAATCAAGCTTTCAGTGGGTTTAATCAAAATCAAGGACCAGTGGAGATTGATTTGACAGATGACTCGAAAGATCAGAATCGTCGAGATCGAAGAAGAAAGAGGTAACTTCTAATTAAATTGAATTCAAAATATTTATTCTTGTACGGTATGGAAGGAGTTACTGAGTTAGCTGCTAAACCTCATCGCAATCAAAGTTACACTGCGCTGTAACTTTTTGTGTTGCAACCGTAAAACTTTAATTGCAATAAAAATGTATAGGCTGTTTGAGTGCAGTTATTTCTTGTAATAGCTGCATATAGAAGCCTCCAACACACAATTTCCTAAAAAATAAAAAACCAATGGTTTAACAATAATTTTATTTTCGTTTTTATAGATCCAGATCAAGAAGATCTCGAAGTACTTCGCGGTCTAGAATTAGAAAATCGAGATCAAGAAGTCGAGGTCGAAAACGATATAGGTATGTTTGTCTCCCCACTTTAAATTTAAAATGTTCATTAATATACTACATACCTATAATGTGGCTGTGTGTAATATGTTAGGTATCATATTTTTTATATTAACTATTCAGGTCTAGATCCAGAGACCGCAAAGAGGAAAAGGAACGAGAAAGAGAAAAAGACAAGGAGAGGGTTAGAAAAGGATTTCCTATCCTTAAGAAAGAACATCTTTCTGTTTGTTCCACAACATTGTGGGTTGGCCACCTCTCCAAATTAGTTTCACAAGAAGAATTGTCAGACACTTTTGGAGCTTATGGAGATATTATTTCAATCGATCTTATCGCTCCAAGAGGATGTGCATTCATTGTAATGAATCGAAGGCAAGACTCAGTGAGAGCGTTGGACCGTTTGCGAAATACAAAGCTACAGGGAAAAACTATAACCGTATGCAAATATCAAATATCTAACATTTTTAACATCAATATTGTAAAAAGTAAAAATAGTATTCAATGAGTGGACCAATTTGGAACTTTTTTAGTTGGCGTGGGCACCTGGCAAGGGAATGAAAGGTCGTGAGTGGAAAGACTATTGGGAGGTTGATTCTGGTGTTTCGTATATTCCATGGGGAAAGCTTCGATCAGACATAAACGTTGAAGAATTTGAGGACGGGGGATGCGTTGATGAAGATACGTTGCCCGATTTCTTGAAGAGTAAATCCGAACGTTTAATTATTATTAAATACCTATTTTTATTTTATGCAATATAATAATTTTGACAATGTAACATTACGTATCCAGATCGACCAAAAGCCCCTGATCAGGATATAGGAGCACCCCCATTGCCAGAGTCAATAGAAGATAGTCAAGATATTCAAACACCTAATACGAACGCTCCCAGTACTCCTCAAATGTCGGCGTTGTCCAATTCAGGGATCCCAGCGACAATTATAGGAACAATGGACTCTGTGCCTAATACGGGTGATACAGATGCTAGATCTGAGATGAACTTAAACCTCTCAGTGCAACACAACTCACACCCCATTCCTGGAATGCCCAATGCTTTTGGGATGCCACGTACGGTTTAAATCTTTTATTTCACACATGTCAAACGAACCTAATAATATTAGTAATTAGATATTTATTTTAATTGTACTTGTAGCTCCTGTCGGTATGATGCCAAACATGCCAATGGGAATGCCGATGGGCATGGTTCCTCCACCTATGCTAGGTACGATAACGAAACGAGACATTACAACATTTTCGATACAAATAATAACGTGAAGTAACAGCGATTTTAAATTTTAAATGTGTCGTTAGGTCCGGGGATGGGAGGATTTCCAGGTCTAAGCGGTTTGCCAGGTTTACCTATGATGGGGAATATGGGGATGATGCCTCCTGGATTAGGTGTTGGTGGTCCACCGATGGGAGGACCCGGTTTACTTGGCGATATGCCTGCTACGACATTAGCCAACTTGTCGCATCTTAATAATATGCAAATGAACAATAGTGGGATGCGCTTAGATATTAAACTCCCGCAAAATGAGCGAGGACCACCAGAAGATGATGATAAACGACGATTTTCAGAGAGACGGGAGGGAAAGTAAGTTTTTTCTACTTTGACGTTCATTGATTGGATAGGATATGGTACTTGACATACTGCAATTGAGAAATATACTTCATTGTACCTAGTACGGTATTTTTGATCAATTCCAATAGCAAAATAAATGACGAGGCTGTTTGAGTGCAATTATTTTCTATGTAGTAATTGCATATAGAAGCTTCCAACAGAGAAAACTGTTTCATCACTGTCATCCTGATTTTAACGTACAATTTATTTTTGCGTAGGAGACGAAGCAGATTTGATGATCCTGATGAAAGACATTCTGTTTCAATGGAGGACGTTGAAAAATCATCTCCCCCTCAACCACAGGATCAGTCAAAGGATGAAAGGCCTGTATTTGAAAGACTTAAAAGCTTAGCTGAAGGTAATTTAAAGCAATGTTTATGTGTATATTTCTTAGCAGTAGAATTTTAACTGTTTCCGTTTTTAGGTTATGGGTTTGGAGGCAATGACAAAGGTTCGTCCCTGTTAGGCAATCCAGGTGGTCCACTAATGGGTGGGATGGGACCGCGGGGTCCCATGGATCGAATGCCTGGACCTGGTTCTGGTCCTAGAGGATTTCCACAACCGCTCTTGCCTCGTAAGTTGTACTGATTATTATTTAATTTGGTACAACAGATAATTAATAAAAATGAGCTTGAGCTCACAGCGTAATTATAAAATTCAAATATTGTAGATGGTCCAGGAGGCGGTCCTGGTAATCAGTTTGGGCCCCGTGGCCCTTTTATGGGAGAGAGACCCCGTAATCCTGGTCCTCCACAAGGTCCAGCATTGGGAGGACCACGTCAGTGGTTTGAACCTCCTCAAAACCCCTTCTTAAATCCCAACCCATTTGCTGGAAATCCGTTTATTCAAGGGAATCTGTCAGAAAATCCTTTCGAAATCGGCGGACCTTCACGTAATGAGGTGGAGCCAAGTCTACCTGGACCAGGACCACAAGGACCGGCCCCACTATTCAATTCCCCTCCTGAACGAGGAGGTTTCGGAGGTCGCGGGAGAGGCTGGGGGATGGATGGTCCTCCAGGAAGAGGGCGTGGTGGTTTTGGTCGAGGTGGAAATTGGCGAGAGGATAACGAAGAAGATTTTGATAGGGAAATCAGAGATCGCGATCGAGACCGAGACAGAGGAATGTTTGGTCGGGGTCGAGGAGGTAGAGGCAGAGATTCGTGGAACAGAGAAGGTTTAAATAAATTCTTATAGATATTCCATATTTTCAGTTGAAAATCAAACCACGTTTGTTTAATATATATTATCAAATCCATTACAGACCGAGTCCGTGATCGTGAGCGAGACCGTGGTCGTCGGGATGAAAGAGATGATAGAGACAGAAGTAATAGGGATAGAGGAAGTAGAGAACGAGATAGTCGGGACAGAAGAGATTCAAGAGATCTTAGAGATCGAATTCGGGAAGACAGGGATAGAGACGGAAGTTTCCGTGATCGTAGAAGACGAAGTACTGAAAACGAGGAAAATAAGAGAGACGGTACTTCATCTGAACGTCAATCTCGTGATAAGCCAAGAGAAGAACCAGTCAAGAACGAGGAAAATTGGGAAGAAGATTGTGATCAAAGCGTACAACAAGAAGGTTCGCATTTTGGAAATGAAGCCAGTCGACATCCGGACCTCGAAAACTGGGAGGAAGAGGGGACATCAAGCCAGGATCAAGGGAATAGTACGTTTGAGGCGTCTCAAGAGAGTCTTAATGAATCGAATGCGAACGAAAGGTACGGCGGCGGAGAAAATTGGGAAGACGATAACACACAAACAAATAGTCACGAGAAAATGGAAGGTCCAGACTGTGGTCACGAAGATTCTTCCAGTTATGTCGGTGGCGAAGCAGAACAACCGTCGACATTCCAACAAGAACACGACTCTCATCAAAACAGTGAAGATCTTGCTCACGATATGCATGTTGGAGAGGAAGATACAACACAGAATGACCAGGTACAAGAACAAGAAGATTCATCAAATTACCGACGAGACGAACAATCGTCGAATTACGAACATGAAGACCGTCATGAACTTCATTTTCCTAATCACAATCACCAGGGCGAAGAGTCATCAAATTTTGCGTCTCATGAAAGCAACTCGAATCACGAGCATGACCGACATGAACCTTCAATTAATCACGATGGCCAAGACGAATCTTTGACAAATTTTGTGTCTCATGAAAGCAACTCTTCAAATATCCAAGAAGAAAACGAATCTAATTTCGAGGGTAATAAAGACGAACCAGATGATGGTTACAACCACGAAGACCGTCCGTCGAATCACCGTATTCAAAATGACGGTGACCCTCTAAACTATTCCCATTCTACTTCAGAAAATTCTTCAACCTTCCAGCCCCCCCACAACGAAGAGTTTAGGCACGAGAAGCATCAAGTTCAAGATCATAGTAACAACGGTACAACCGAAGATACGCATGAATATAATAACTATAATAATTCCGAAAGTAATCAAGATAGAAATCTTGACGAAAGTGGTAGTGATCCAGTTAGCGAGCAAAGTAATGTATATTCTATAAAAAATTGCATTCCTTCCGAGGAAGATATAGAATCGTCTCATAATAAGCATTCAGAAAATGTCAATGAACCTCTGATTCATGATGAACCAAACTCAAATAACGTAGACGCTGTAGAAACTAATGAAATTGGGAATGGGCCATCATGAAAGAAGCTAAATGTTAATATGAATTAAGTAAACGAAATGCTCTGCCAAAATGCCTGTCTATTTATACTAATTGTACAGGTAGTCAACCAGAGGACTTTATGTTGTAGTTCGATTAAATAGGTCTTAGAGTCTCTTATTATGACTTGGTGTTGTTTAGATATTAATTATTGTGACAATGATATACGCGAAGCTGGTCAGTTTTTTATTGAAAGAGTTCTGGTTGATCTACTTAAACTACCTTTTCAAACGAAAAGAGTCATGATTTACGAATGAACGAGGAATCTGTTTTTACGAAGGATAAAAAATTACCATTCTAATAAATGGATTTATTTTTACCATTTTAATAAAAATCGGTCTATCCTCCTCATTCCGTAATTTCGCAAAAAGTAGTCGAGTTAACGACGGGAGACAACCAGAGGAACGTCTGAGAGAACCCCTGTATATGTGAAAACTGACCGATCTTGAGTGATGTGGACACTGACAATGAATGGGCGTCCAGAAAGCGCCGTCGCTTTCCCTCAAATGGAGGGACAAGTGACAAGGTAACTTTTAGATTGTAATTAAGCATAAATATATAAATATCACTAGAAACTTGTACCAGCGACCTTACGATACGAACTACACTAACGTGTGCATACAACTTAGGATGAGAACTTGCGGACGTGGGACAGCACCGAATAACGGAACTTCCACCAGAAACTGAAGCTTGAAGCTTACGAACTATTGCTATTTGATGTGATGGATTGACAAGCAGAATGCTTCGAATCCGTTATAATTTACATAAGCTGGAGATGAACAATTTTAAGTTATTAGATTACGATAACTGGTTCAGGTGAATGAGGATATCGTCCTAATACCTTTGTAAACCGTCCTTGCTGGGATTAAAACGATATATACTTATTAGCATTTTGTGGCCGGCTGAAGATGGAGATTCTCCAGGGAGCCTTGGCCGACTTTTCGCATGGATTTACATAATAAGTACATTTATATCAATATAGACTATAAACGTAATTTCTGATTCGATTTTGGGAGTTATCCTTTTGGAATCTAATTTCATACTCCTCGATGAGGAAAAGACATTTGATTTGTGAATTACCGTCTTCACGAACTTACCTTATATTATATGCAAGACTTAATTGATTTGGTCTTGTCCTTTAGACCTACCGTAAAGTTGTATATATAAATTGTAAATATAAATGTTGATATGAATTCCCAGATTCAGCATCCTAAAATCTAAAACATCGACTAGTAGTAGTTAACTAAAGTATATTTATTTCGAAGGAGGATGGGACTGGACCAAAAACGTACCTATGGCTTCAGTCAGGAATTGTATAGTTCTATTATCTGTAGATGTTTTTCCTATTAATAGAATCCAATGTTGTAAATTTACGTGTACGAATTTAGTAGACTTCTTCTCTTCGTTAATTAACTTTGCAGTTAAACTTGATATTCAATGATGATCAATTTGGAAAGATATCGACAAGTGGTATTCATCTGGACTATGCATTGATTGATACCATGCATATCGGACGCATCGTTATCGTTAAATGAAATAATATTATACTGCATGCATCTAGTAGATGTTTCTAGTAACTTGAATTGTAAATAAAATGTCAACTATCATGCAGCTTCCCTCAACATATTTAAAACTAATAAATTGTACAGATAAAAATTGTGTAGAAGTATTAGATAATAGTATATTATGTGGTTGGTGAATAATAAAGTTTTATCGCATCTCATTTGCATCCAGCATTATTTTTTAAATCTACGATGCATTTAATAATTTGCCGTTTCCAGTCATTATAGATTGGTTATAATTGGGGGTCTTTTTTTACAGTGTAAACAAAGCCACGAAAGCTCAAGAATACCATATACCGTTTTAAGCATTGTGTTTTTAATACAGGAAATACGCCGAAATAATACATTTAACTCCTGTCGTCTCCAAATAAATCCATCATCCGAAATAACTCCCCAGTCCCCATGTTCCATCCCACTCGGCACTCAATAACATGCCTAAATTCTAAATGAAAGGGGTGCTCTTCCGATGGGATATTTTTTTCAAAGAGACCCGAAAGACTGATACAATGGAAACTCTGATGAAATCTCAACTTACAATTTAATTGGCGTTTTCATGCAATGCAGCTATTTGTTTTACGCTCATCAATTATAATCACGTCTCCTCGCATTCAGTTTGTCAGTTAGAATATAATTTTCAATATTTTAAAAGGTTTTAGGGTGGGGCTCAATATTTGAAGCGTAGATAAGCGATTGTAAGAAAGTGTTAAACTTGACTGCAAATTAATAATTGATAATCCATGTTCTGAAGAGCCTTGGACGGAGCTATAAAGTATACTCGTCTTTCTAGTAGTTGCTTATCATTTTGGCTTGTTATATTTTAGTAAGGCTACTTATATACACGACTATTAAATATTTAAGCCATTTTTTTTGTTTTTTCCATAAATCCTGTATTCAGTGTTGTTTCATATCTCTGGAATCTTTATTGCGTGAGGTGGTATAATATGGAGAAATATAAATTTCCCAGGAGGTTATTATAATAATTCATGCTCATCAGTCCTTCTGGTCCTTCTAGACTCGATTCAGGTAAATCTTGCAAAAATTTCCATTCTTTAGGAATATTCCTACAAAACGATAGTACTTGGCAAAAAGTAAAAATACCCGTCCTGTGCATCCGATTTTGTGGGATTTCATCCTTGCTTTATTTGAAGCCGGTTGTTGCTTCGAGAAAGAAAGGTACCAGTACATCCAATTACTTATATATTTCCATGTATTTTCAAACTTTCGAAATTTTGACTACCTGCTCAAAATAGGCATACGCATAATATTAAGGTAGCACGACTAGAAATAATCTGGAAAGTTTGCCTTTTTTCATCTGCAAAAATACAATTGACTCATATTTTAGGCCAAACTCATCACGGATATGATTCAGATTCGACAATCCATAAGCCTCACATAGATATCTCAACCCTCAAACACTTATTAAAACAGCCAAACTTGCAAACGGCCGAAAGTCTGTAGTAGCGTATTGATATACTTCAGATGAATATGGAATATGGATGCAATATGGGTTGTTTTTGTTTTTATTTATCGGTCTGGTCTGGTATATACAATGGTTTTAGTTTATCTGAAACGAAGTTCCTTTGTCATTTAAAAAAACTGATTTTTGATGACACGAATTCCAGCTCCCGTTTGTATACTCATCAGAAAAGTGCAACCAGATATCTATATTTCCAATTAAGTTGCGTCCGATTTTAACGGATCCATAACTCCAATATTTACAGACTACACAATTAACAGGCAGATTAACGTAAACTGCAAAATAATCATCGTATTTCCTTACATGTCCAGAAGTAGTTGTTTTATACTTTCAAAAGAGATCTGTACGGCAGCTTTATATTAATTATATAGATATTTCTCTCAGAAACCATATTGAACCTGGGGAGTTATTTAGAGATTCTTAATAACTTGAAACTACTTCTCAAATTCCACGTTTAAGAAACAATGGGCAAAACAATTCGAGAAGGGATCTCTCGTTCGTCACAAGTCATAAAAACGAACGATTAGACAAAGATATTGGCATGTGGCAGAATGTAACTGTTTACATTCGGAATGGTTTTGTCGTATGCCAATTTCAGTTTTTTATCGCTTAAATGATGTCGGTTTTTTGTCGTTAAATTTCCATTCAATGAGTCGAGAAACTGAGGCTGCTGGCTGATAATCGGTTGTTTTTGCTGCAGTGAGTGATTGTGAAATTATTATCATAACAGAAATATTGATAATACGATAATGGATCGGGTTCTTACCGGCCAAAGTCATTAAAGACCAAGTCTGACGTTAAAGACGTCTTCCTCTATCCTCAAGATAAACACTCGGTCCAGACTCTATTTGTAACCGATATCAATTCATTTTAAATATAAATTCAATTCGTCTTAATATCAATTCATGCCTTTTATCATCCCTTCAGTTTTCATGTTTAAAACGAGTGTCCAGTTTACATTTCTAAATTTTCCATTGATTGGATTGATTAGTTCAGAAAAAGTGCTACTTTGCATTTATACGATGATTTTGGCTTAATTCAACATCGAAACATCGATATTATCAAATATGATTAGTTTATCTTAAAATTCATTCTCTGTCCCTTTTCCTTGACAAAATGATTGTTTCATTAGAAATTAGGATTTAGCGAGTTTAGAATTAAAAACAACCTCTGTAGTTTCTTTTTTATTTATAGTTAACATTTTCAAAGAAAAGAAAGCAGACAAAAATTAGCCTGATTTGGAATTAAATGGAATGATGAGTTTCCTTTTAATCATATATGTGGAGCTCGAGTTTAAATGTAAACTATGAAGGTTATACATATAGTTGTATCGGAAGATTAAAAAAGTTTCAAGTCTCAACACAAAGTATTAAAATAATTGTCAACTGTTTTAAATCCTATTTTTAGCGTTCGTAACTTATTAAAACTTGCAATTAATTAACGCCTGAACTTAATGCGCCTGAAAATGATTATAAATGAACCGTGATATAGATATTATTAGCAAATTAATATTTTTGCCATATATTACAGTGGATGACTCATCTAATTTAATGAGTCATGGTCATTAAACATGATACTGCAAATGCCAATGAATCTATTCTCTATTCCTCTCAAGCATTCTAAAACTGCAGAAATAAGTGCCCGAAACCCGAAAGGCCTTTAAACGAACTGCAATGCAACTGCCAGCCCCATTTTAACTATACCCCCTGCCAGCTTACTCTTGAACCTGGAAAATGAGATTAGTACTTAAATACGTTTAGTTTAATGAAGCGATTAATTTAAATTCAGTGCTTTCCCTGCGGATTCTCGCAAAATTGCAAGAAATGTACAATTCAAATTTGAAATCGTCAATTTTTGGTTTCGCCTAATAAAAACTATAAAGCCATCATCACCCCGAAATAATTCCCTTGTCTGAATTGTCCGAAACAACTACTCAACTCCGTCGTCATATTAAAACTAACCCCCTGGGGAGCTTACTACACTATTCACGGTAAAAAATTAGCATTTCACTCATTTGCTAAGTTAGTCGAATATGATTCATACATAGCCTTCTTCAAAGAAACATTACAAATTAATCCAAGCACTAGATATCCGAACCCAACACGTTGTCATTAAATGGCCAAATGGCCTTATAGATCTCTATGCAAATGAATTGCCATTCTTCCAGATTATCCAGAACCATGTCATACTGATTCCAACAATCTTGTTAAAAATGACCATTTCTCTCAGTAAACTAGTTCCTGTCCTGGAGTATACATATTGCTCATCCGTGCAAATCCTGCATGCTAATATCCCAAAATCGCCGTAATGAACTTATATCAGTTATCATCTATCCCCATAATCTCAGAACTAACTAATACGCAAGGAAGTTTGTCCCTTTGAACTCTGATAGGTCGATTTTACTACTTGCTACCGTTTGTTTTAACTCTCTATATTATAAGCACACGATCTAAAACGGTGCAATAGATTTAATATCCCATTTGATGATGGTCCAGGATAGGGGGATGTCTTGACTTGATCTATATAATGACTGGAAGCAAAAAATAATGTATTAGAAGATAGATAAACTATTACTCTCGGATCCATTCAAGACTATCATATCATTTTCATATTCCAACTTTTGATTCCTCGAGGTAGTTTATACTATACTAAGTCCTACTTGACATAAATATGCATATCTGTCGGGACAATTATCTTTTGAGCCCCTATTCCAACTAAATTAGGTACGACATAAGTCGTTTGTATATTAAAATGAGGTGGATCTTCTCGCTGTTCCTTGGACTAGTCATATCAGAAAATTAGTTAAATGAATCCCGCAAGTTCCATGATTTGAGTCAGTCTTCTCGAGACCTTTCCCGATTTCAGAGTATCATAGCGTCCTTTGAGCCAGTTTGCCACTTCCATTCCTATATACCATTAACCACCACCACCACCACCACTGCAAAATTCCCTCCTGTCTTTAGCGAAATCCCTTGTCGTAAAACAGAAGTGTGGGATAATTTCATGAGAAAGTGGGACTTGCTATAGAATCTTCACATCAGACCAGAATACCCGGTTTCGGGAATTTGGATCCGACCAACCAGCACCGCCTTTCAGTACCGACACGGGAGAGTTCGTTTTTCGGAACGGAGTCAAGTCAACGATATTTTATTCGCTGTGAAGGACGAGGAGAGCTACAAACCGAGGTGGGTATCCCTTATATGGTAAAATAATACGTATCTTTCCGGCTCTGGATTCTGCAATCCCAGATTCTAGAGAAATGTACCTATGTCCTTGGCATCCCGTTCTACGATCGAGGGAACTTCTCCGATTTTTTAGACAAGAGCCCACAAACGGGGCTTTAATATTGTAGGGAAAGCGGAAGATGGTTTTTGGGTGGTGGCCCCGATTTCCGTGTAGTTTAGGCTCCTATTATTTGGCCAACTTTTCCCCCAATAAATTATAAGGAGGAGAGTGTCTGAAAAGCAGGAGCTTTCTCCGTCCGATACGTATCAGAGATCAGAGAGTAGGTCGTCGTGCCACCGTAACATAGCAGTCTTCGTTCTTTCGGAGAAAGGAAACGTTTGTTGGATAATAAATAATAAAAAAGCAGTACTTTCTTTTTGCGAGAAAGTGTCAAAATTTTTAGAGGAGGAAATAGGGCTAGTATGTCAGTTGTAACCTGTGGTGTACCGACGACGTCTGAGGTAGGTTACCAACTTGAAGTTCAGGACGGGAGTTTCATCAGTATTGAGAGGGCAGTTCCAGGAGAGGAACGGGATATCATGCAATTCGTCATCAGTTGATATCAAAACCAGTTCTGTCGGTTACCACTCCATGGCCGACCAAAAATAATGTACTTGTCGACTTGTCCTAATATTTTTTATGAGTATTTTTCATTGAATCCATCAGACTATAGCTTAATTAATTGTTTTTGTATATAATTTCCAGCCCCAAGAATAACTCGATCGGGTCACCATTCATCATCTCTTCAATAAGAACAACGACTCCCTCCCATATTCTAAATACGAGTCCCCACTGTTCCTCTTTCAATCGAAGTTGACACCGATTTAAAGCCCTCATCCCCTTTAACCTCATCGATCCCTTTGATCGGGCCAAGTAGAAACAGTTTCAAAAATTGCGGAAGCAAAGGAATTGAAAATGTCAGGCGATTCGGACTCGGATCACTCGGACGATGTCCAGCTCATCCACAACAACAATGTCTTTTCGGGGGATTCGGACTCGGATCATTCTGACGATTTAAGGATATCTTTGGACTCGGATTCTGAGAATTCGGATCATGATGTCAATCCCTTTTTCGAAGGGGTCGAGAAACTTCTCGAGGTTTGGTTCACGCGGTCGGATGGGAAAATCGGGAATTGCGATTTGAGGAAGATTCCTAGGTAAGAGCTTATCTACTTTATCCAGTGTTTTTTAAAGTCAGAGACAGTTTAACAAACTTGCGTTTAAAACAGTTAAATGCAGTTAGGGTCATTTCATTTATTTCCCATTGGTGCATGTTAGGTTTAGGTCATTGAAGTTTTTTGTCTATTTGTTTGGCCTTCACGTTTCTCAGATTGTAACTATAACTGACTCGGTTATAAAATGTTAGTGATGATGCTGTGTCAAAGTTATATATATATTGCGTGTAAAAGCTTTGAATCTACACTGTAGATTCCAGATTTGTTTAGCAAGATCCCTGTCTCCGGTCCACATGAAATGAAACCTATTTTTGCTCACATAATATTAGAAGAGGCACACAAAAGATCAAGAGCCAAAAAGTATCAAAATGTTAGGAGGCAAAAGTGCATATTTAATGTGGTTGGTGATCTAATTGGATATACCGTAACTATTGAAATAAGGCCCCCTCCCTGGAATAACTTCTTTCGTCTCTTTAGACGTTATACTTGAGGAAGTTTTGGGGCTGTACCAATTTCAGTATTTACGGTAGCATGTTCTAACGTAACTATAACCATTCAGCTTGGCAGTTAAAAGAGCCGAGAGTCTCTAGACGGTATTCCTGTTGTAATTTTTACGTTTTTTTTGGACAGCAGACTAGATCATTCCATTCTGTTTAATCATTATGTTAGCCATTGAGAGTACGTTTCCGACTCCTATTTAAAATACGTTATGCTATTTTAATGGATGATGATGATGTTTATATGATTTTCAAGGAAGTAAAACGGATCTGTTTTTTCTGTAACTTTCCAGATTGTTTTTCCAAATTCGTAAAGTTATTAATGTTTACCCCTCTTATGATGAATCATTGTTTGGAGTTCGATACCGATCCCGTTGTAACAGTTGAATTATTCAGTACCACGTGCCTTTCGGAGTAAAGTTATTAAATATTAAACTCAGGATAGCAACACAATTTAAGTCAATACGCATTATTGATCTTCTCTGTAATCAATACCTTAACCCTTCTCTAATCTTGTCAATTCCCGAATTCTCTGTTTATAAACATGAACTTTAAAAGCTCGTTTAAAAACCAAGTAGCTATCCATGAAAACATAAATTATCGACGCTATTTGATAGCAACAGACACGCTAATAATATTTTTCATCAATATGAAGGAAAACAACCCCTATTTTCATGTGAAAAAGATGGACATGAAGCAGGTTCATGCTGAATGTGTGACACAATTTAAATGAGCAACTCATATTCTAGTTCAAACCAAACCGATTAGAATATTCCTGTTTAAACTTAATCATTGTTGTTGTTGATTGAAATTGTCACAGGAATGGGAAAGCAAATAGGAGAAGATATTTAAACGAGTTGAATTCTTGGAACGTGTTTTCCTTGTATTATTTGCTTAAAATAGGCTCAAAATCGTCGATAGCAAAAACCTTGCTGGTCATGGATTATTCAGCTTTTGTCAATTTCTGTATTCAACCAATAATTAATTGTTTTTCAGGTCTAAAATCGAGAGCCTTCTTCGGATCGTGAAATGTGAGATCATCAGTTCCATGTCCAATGATTACGTGGATGCGTATGTTCTAAGGTAGTACCAACTTTCACAACCTTTCTCTCTTCTTCATCATTCCGTTTACAAAATCACACAAAAAAACTAGACTTTGTCTCTCAATCTCAATGCATTTAAATTCACAAGCGTCCACGTAAGTTGCATTGGGTTGGGAGGGTCTTTGCCTACTTTAAAAGCATACCTAATTAAGATCATAATTTATGAACTATTTAAATTTTTAATATTTAATTGGTCTTTTTTATTATATTTTGTGCTGTTAGCTCCTTCAAGAGTTTGCTTGATTTTAAATTTATGGTTTTCGTTGTTGTGTGTATAACTTCCCCTTTCAACTGCAATTTGGCATAAATTATTATTCGATCAATCTGGAATTAGAGATGATAAATCTAGGCGAATCGCAGTTCTTGTTAAATCGGCTGAATCAGGTCCGATATTAAACTATTGAGCTTAAAAAAGGTAATAGTTCTAAGAAGAGGTATATAGAGACTTTGTGACCCAATCTGATCCGCTCCAAAATGATCCTATATAGATGTACATATCTAACAGTCTCTTCTATGTACTTCTATGAAAATGATCGACCTTTGCTCTTGCAATATAAAATACAACATAAAACAAAGTGAACTTTGCTTCTGTCGTCGAATAAGTCGTTTGATTTAAATTTAATCCGTATTAAAATTAGTCAGTCGGCTACACCCATCCCATAAGCCTTGGGCTCAAAAGTCAATCCAGTTTAATGCAGGTCATAATTCATAAATATGATTATTCTGGGGAAAATGATTAAAGTAGTCATCTCTATCATTCTGAGGATTCAATATTTCATTGACTTATATATTGACACTAAAAAAGTACAAGTTGTTTGTCTCTCTTTCGTACATTTTAACAGTTTATAGATTCGTAGACAGATAATTGAGTTCTAAGATTAGATTCGAATATTGTCTCACAGATAATTGTTCTTGAAAATGTTAAAAATAGCCCATTATATCGCTCCAGACAGAAACTAACAACCCCCAAACAAATTCGGTTTACATTTAAGATCATTTAAACTCTCCTCACAATCAGTCCCAGTTCCAGTTATTTACTTAAAACGTAAATAAAGGCAGATAAAGCATAAAAATGACATTTCAAGCCGGTTTTAGGAAGGTCATGCTTAAATGTGCTCAACCTAGCAACCAGCCTCATGCTAGGTTGATGCTAACTCATGACTGGTTCAAACTCACAATCAGTCGGGATTATCCTACATTCATTCCTATCATTAATTATATTGAATCAATTAAAATGATAATTGTTTTAATAGAGACTGTAGTGATACGTAGCATGAGCTCCTCACATGCAAGCCCATTAATGTCGATCTTTGATCCATTGGCACATTCAAGATTATTATAATGCATCCTATCTTATTTGTCCAGGTTCCCCTCCTACATGTTGCACAATATTCAAAGAACATTATCATTTTCATTCGAATATTTTTCTTAGAGAAATATAATGACAGTCACAAGTAAGGGTTCCCTATTTGTACACTGATTATGGAACATTGAATTGTGTGAGGAAATTAAACGTAGGAAAGATTTTTAGGGCACCAGTACTCGATAAGATAGCTCATTATCATTGATAAGCCCCTAACTCCAGACTGCTGTCTCCTTGACTGATTTATGTGCATATGTGAGAGGTCGAGGTTACATCTGGGGATTTGACTGAGCTTCAGATGGTTCAGATGGGTTCATCGATTCTTGGAACTAACTAAGACTGGCTTTTTGGGATAAGTGAAATGAATGAGACTTGAATTGACAAATTTCATTCGTCAATCAATAAAACCTCCTTGACTTCTTGGGGTCATTGGTTGTCGAAGGAGTTTGTGCAGTTGAGTTAATTATGTTCAGGACAGTCATTAGAACTAGAACCATTGTTGTATGAATATTGAACCTCGATTTCCCAAATTTGATACTAAAACAGGGTTTAATTTCGTAGAGTGGAGGAAGCAAGGCTAATCGTTGCATTTTAAGATACGACTTGAATGTACCAAACATCCAGGTCAAATTTCACAGAGGTTATAGAGTTATGACGTCAAAAATAAGGAAAAGCTTGGTATGTCAATGCAGCTTGCAAGTAACAGGGTTTCAGATTGTGAATGACAGCTTATCATGCTAATTGCTTGACGAAGTAACTCGTAAGGAGGAGCGGGTCGGAGGTCAGATATCACATCCTGTCAAAATATTTAGTGGAGAATGCATGCGAATGGGTTGGGAGTGTGTATATGATATACGGAATGCTTTTCTAAGTACTAAATTTAATTAGCTAATGGGACTAAGAAATGCAAGGAAACGTCAATTTCACATGAAGCTAATTGTCTCGTGTTACGTAGAGACTGACAAATCCAATGCCAATGCAATTTCTATCATCATCAAATCAGAAGACAAGGAAAGTGCTTAAGTTCCGTCGACTTCCATCAAGACCAAGTGGATTACCAGGTTCAAAAGAGGCATGGAAAATATTTGAGTCTGTGATTCTATTTCCAGGGAAAAGTGTTCTCTGTCTTGAGGTGATGTGACATGGTCAGTCAGATGTGGTCACGAGCACGATGATGCCATATTGTGACGATGTGACGTGACCGCACCTGAGTTCCGCACAGTGGTGGTGGCCGATCCAAGAATGCTCCGACGATGGTCTTTCCGAATTCTGTCAGTTCCACCCCTGTTCTGTAAAAAGTGTCGAGAATAATGTCACAAAAGTGGTGTCGTGGGCGTGGCCTCGTCGTGGTTTTGGTCCAGTGATGATGATGATGATGATGATAAGAGAGGTACCTTCAGGCCTATGTCTCCTGTTGTGACTTATGTCTGGTGGTATCCCTAACAAGTATGATCCATCACCAATTATATTTTATATCTCTTCTCCTCTCTCTCCGTCTAAAATTAAGTTCTATACTCTCTGATTACTAGTTACCATTCATGGCATTCATCATGAATAGAGTCGGAGTTTTTAATTGACTTCAAGCCGAAATTTGCCAAGTCCCGAGACGACGAAAGTCGTTAATTTCGCCCTAATCTTTGTGATTAAACTTTATATTTATGTCCTTTTTCAAAATTTTCCTAAATGGTAGTAGATTAAATTCTTGATTCATTACTCTTCTATTCTCTGGGCTATTTTCGCAATATTTTACGACACGAGAGGGGAGAAGAGGCCCCCCCTCTGGGGTGGCAGGGGCGCGGGGCTCTTGTGGAGGGACGGGTACCTTTGACCGGTCACCCTCTGGGGAGCTGCCCCCAGGCTCTATGGTAAACTTTCATACCCTGGATGCCCTGGAACTACCCTGATGGCCTGCCTACACAAAGGTCAACTCTCAATGTCAGTTCTCTCTGTCTGAGTTGATTTTTTCATATTAAAAAAATATTCAGTTCCTACGTGAATTAATGGAAGTTATCGAGACGATGACAAGGTCATGACCTAAAAAAAATAATTTCGGCTGGGTGTTGTGTACTATGGTGGGCAGGAACTAAGGGTGTTACCCCTCGCTTTACCCACCGGTGCGGTGGATTTATTGCTTTAGTTGTTATATTTCTATATTATTTTTAACTGCTGTAGAAAGTTATTAACTGATTTATGTTTAAATCGAGATAAAAAACGTATATTGTGCTGATACTGTGTCAATGTCTGTCTCTGGGCCTATTACTTGGGTTATAAAAAAATTAATTTCAACTGATTTCATGGCTGAAACTGTAATTCATTGCCCATTCATTACGTTATTAAATTATACAGTCTATGAAATCTGAAACTTGACCCATGGCTTCGTAGACAATTTTTCCTTTCTCTGGACTGTAATCCAATTCAGTTTAATGAGCTGATGAGAAGGGAATTCAATCATATAAAAGATACGGTTGGGTTTTTCCTCTTAATTTATAATTGGGTTTTAAGAAATGAAACCCTGGGTCGGAAGATAGTTGAATTTAATCACCCAGTCTAGGGCCCAGTTGATGAGATCCTAATGAAATGATAGGATGTAATAATACATTTCCAAGATGTGGACCGTCCTTGCATAGAATATTCGCTTATGTTTGCCAATATTTAATTTGATAATTTTGCAGTGAAAGCAGTCTGTTCGTGTCGAGGAGGAGGTTCATTCTGAAGACATGTGGGACAACCACTCCGTTACTTTGCATGAAAGCACTCCTTGTCTCCGTGAAGCAATATGCTGGCTTTGATGAGGTTGAGGTAATTAAAATCGTTGATAAAGACACTTGCAAATTTAATTATCGATGGGCTGTTCATACCTTACGGTAAAATAAATGCGAAGTAGATCCCATAAAGATACGGCGTCCTAACTTTTTTTTAAGCCAAAAGACGCGACTTGTGTACTTCTATGGATTTAAAATGAATGACTTGAACTATCAATTTTAAAACTGAATTTAGCTTGCAAAAATGATTATTAAAATGTTGTAAAATTTTAAGGATGTTTTCTACTCGCGCAAGAACTACAAGCGCCCAGAGTTGCAGAGGCTGATACACCGATGTTTCGACAATGAAGTTGACCTTTTGGATGGCTTCTTTACGGGTTAGGCGATGCTATTACTTTATTTAATTAAGTTTCGAAATAAGTCCAACGTGGAATTTCACATTTTAATCCCCTCATCGGAAAGGGTATTTCGGAGGAAATTATTCCGGGGTGAGTTTCTAATTCATGGCTAGATGACTTCTATTAGTTATTATTACTAAATCAACTCTAACCTTGTTTGCGGTGACTTATTTCGGGGCAGTATTCAAGCAAGTCAAGACTATAAGAGTTTTTTGGAATTTCTAACTGAATTGGTTGTTTAATAATTTTTAAAGACGGATCAGCCTACTGTCTCGGAAGTGTGAATCGGGACTGTTGGTATCTTTACACTGTAAATCCACTGGATAGTTCAAAGGCCAGGATCAAGGGGAACATGGAACCAGATCAGACCCTCGAGGTCCTCATGACCGACCTCGACCCGGACATCATGCGGATTTTTACCAAGGAAGTGAGCAAATCTGGCCCGGACGCTACTCTGGTAATTTACTTTGTTTTTCCATCAGTTTCACCAACTGTGTGGATTTGAAGATTGAATTTTTAAACTGAATTTATTCGATTAGAAATCGGGAATCGATCGCATAATTCCCAACGCCGTGATCAACGAGCATCTCTTCGACCCTTGTGGGTATTCCATGAACGGGATATTCAAGAACGTAAGCCTTTTATTCGTGATGTTTAAAATAGATTGAAAGAAGGAGTTTAAATTCGGTCTTCTGTGATTATATATATTAAGATTAAATTACAAACCAACTCGAGATCTCTTAACGTGTTCTTATCTGTAATTTTTCATGCTCATGACAGTCCGAAAATGAGGATCCTAATGTAAGTCGAGACTCTGAGATCATATTTTTGATCCTTTTGATGGTGTTGCTTGTTGGAAAAGTCGTATTTTTTGGTTTTTGTTTCGGAATTAATGTTGTTTCTAATCACGGTTAGCAATTTTTTTTAGTAGTTTACAGTTTTTTTTTCAATATTTCCTGACTGATTTTGATTTGACTAAAAGAAATTTTGTGAATTGCCTTCTTGAGTACTACAGTAGTTGCTTTTCTGGTGATTGTTTTTGAAATGGAATTACCTGTGTGTCTTCAAGGTGGATGGAATGGGCCTTGATTAGTTGTAGTAGTGTTGTTTATAGTACCTGAAACCCTATATTTAATTCATGGTTTTATTTGGACTAATTTTCTGATAATCTTATTATTTCGCTATATTATAGGGAAGTTACATGACTATCCACATTACACCAGAGCCAAAGTTCTCTTACGTCAGCTTCGAGACGAACGCACCACATTGTTCGTACAAGGAGGTTATCGGCCGTGTTTTGGACACATTCCATCCCGGAAAATTCGTGGTGACTATCTTCGCGAACAAGGTATGTATGTGTTATATATATCGTCTAGTATATAGCGTATAGAAAAGTCTGATTAAATTACAATACGTCCTTGTTTTTAATACAAACCCTTCCAACTTTAACCGAGGGTTCAAGGTTCATTAAAATGTTTATGTTTAGAAAAAAACTCATAAAATGCATTTTTTGTCTCCACCAGGCAAGCATGGCGTACAACTCCCATGCCGACATCGACCGGCTGGTGGCCATCAAGGAGTGGATTCGGATGGACAGTCAGTTCTGTAGGTTCAAGAACTACGACTTGACCTACGCTTTGTACACTAAATTCCCCAGCTGAGGACTTTGGAACCGTGGATCCCCACGAGATTACGACCTGGAACTCTTTTGGACACTCGACGATTCGTCATATTATGATACTAATTCGAAAGAGTTTCCAAATCTTTCACCCTTCGTTGTAAATTCAAATCCCCATTTCGAGAAATTCGACAAGTTTGGCTCATCCAGCCCAATGTCAAAATTCCCCTGTACAAAATTGAAGAGTGATCGTAGACATGAACTGTTTTTAAAACAGGCTTCAAAATCGGGCGACGATGATAAGATCAATATTAGTTTTAGTAGCAATCGTAGTGATATGTACAATGATTCCTGTTCTTTTATTCTGACAAATGATGATGACTGTTTTAAGAAGGGCGATGACAGGTGTACTGAGGAAGGGAGTCGGTATGGACATTTCAGTGCTGGCATCGGGATTGGCAAGGTTGAAGCTAGAAAAACACTGAAATTCTGTTATCATTCCTTGTATTACGTTAAAATTATATTTTTCACTTTGATTTTCCATCCGTTAATCTTTATCGAAGGGATCTTAGGAGCTTTCGGCTTCGATCTCAATGTTCAAATTAATTTCTTCAACAAGTTTCCAGCTCAGTACTACTTTGTTACGAGTTTTTTACTTTCCAAGAATGATTCTGCAAAGACCTCCGGTTTGACCTGCTCTGGTCCTACCAGAGCGGCCAAGGGAAATTGTACCAAAAATAATTACAATACTGGGACATATGTACTCATTATGAATATGTATCGCTATTTCCGTATCTCATTCAACTCCTTCTTTGCATACTTTCTGATTCTTCTTCCAAACCTCTTCAAAATGTACCCTTATCTCGTGTTTTCGACATATTTTAGAAAGAATAATTTTAATAATTTTAGCACACCCACAAAAGTTGGTTTTAATCCCTATTCTACCCCTCTACGAAGGGCTCATCGCAAGGGTGCTTATTGTACCAACAAGAATAGTAATAGCCAGAACCACCCCCACTGCCAAAATCAGAATGCAACAACATTCATTTTCTTGCAGCGGATGTATTCCAAGCTCCTGGAATTCGTTCCATGGAAAGATAAAATTTCCTGAGGTCCGTTTTCTAAGCGTTGGTGGAGGGTTAGCGTTGTTATCATGGTTGTGGTCATCAGTATGATATGTGCATTTGGCTGGCATTATTACTCTTGTTGTTTTAGTACTGTACTTGTCAAATCTGCCAGTTGGGGTTCGACAAACCTCTCGTTGTTGTATAGCAAAATTAGTACAAGTGATTGTCTAATCCCTATTGCTCTAGTTCATCTACCGAACCAGATTTCTGAGTGTGAAATTAGAGATAGAATTGAAGCTATTATTAGGAGTACAACGGGTTTTAATTGTGAAGCTGGTGCTGAACCTGATTATCATTCTAGCTCACGATCAGGCGTAACAATTTTAATGAAAGTGACAACTATATTTATTATTATAGCAATACATTTAGATTTTAGTAGTAAACATAATCCTGTTATTATTATCGGTGGTGGTGGTATTGAGGAAATCAGTTGTATTAATAGCTGCTTCTCTTACTTCATTACCACCGTTCTTCTTGTTCTTAATGTTAGTGTAAGGGATTGTGAGGGAGTTGATGTTATTAATGTAATGTTACAACTACAAAATCATTATTACCTCAATCTTAATTACGGTTCAAGACGGAGTGTCGTCAATTTCCATCCTCGTCAAACCTCAAGTAATAATAATAGTCATCCTCATCCAGTTCTCATCGTTCTAATCATATTTATTGATGTTTCTAATAATGTTGAAAATAAGGTTGTTGGCAACTGTGTTATAATGGGAAATGTTCCAATCTCTACTTCTAGTGGCAGATGTTATATTGTTATTGTTTTAATAGAGGTTAGAGATGTTAGTGGACGTTGTGGTTACATAGAAATGTTCTCGACTAAAGTATCGAGCAGAAATTTTAAATGGATTAATACAAATTGTTGGATTATTGGACCTAGAAAAATCAAGAATAAAATACATTGGCGAAAAATGCAAGGTTTTGAATCTGAGTTTTTGATCATGAAAGAGCAAGCATTTCTGAGAGATTTTAATATCCATTAATAAAATCAATATTTAACAAGGGATGAAGCGTGAAAACATATTTGACAAGTTATGACTTTGAGCTCAAGGTTGTCAACTGTCAAGATATTACTTCTTTGAGCATCTTTGCGAGTGACCGTAGAAAAGAGGTATTCCAAGTGAAGATCTAGCGCTCGTTGTCAAGCAATCTGGCATTATCAAGCCAGGGCAGGTTATTTTTTTTGCCTTGTTATCAAGCTGTATACTTTAATGAATTATTTTTCTTAAAACACAAGCATTTTTTAGCAGCAAAAAATGTTTTTCTCTGGAATATTAAAGGAAAAGCTTTTACCGAGTAACCCACCAGATCCATTGTATCTCCCAGATGACCCATTAAATGAGCCACAACTGGAACGTCACGACTTGGTCAAAACTTCGGGTTTAGATGCTTACCACGAAGAGGAGGACTGGCTGGTATAGTTCATCCTTAAATATGACACTTTTACGATACTCGATCCTTACGAATACAATAACTCGATCATAAAACTATCATATTCGTCTAAAAAGCCACCTCTGAAATTATTTCAACGCATAAATGATTCCTAAAGGGGTTGCGTTGTGGTTGCGTTTTGCCTTTTTGATGGGATCTATTCTTCTAATTCAGGGTGTAATTTTTTATCAAGAAATTCAAATCCGACTCGAATTCATTTCTCATTTTAAATACCGACTCCGTCACCTCGCTTGTTACAGACATACAAACTGTTCAAAAAACGATGGCCCAAATGGCTACAATGGAACATCAATCCAACGGACGACCGGCGATGGTCCGTGATTCGAAGCGTCAACGACCCAATGGACACCCGAGACCATGACACCCGCTACTTGAAGGAGTTGGAAATAGCGCTGGACGAGGGGCACGAGAGAATCCTAATCGAGCCCCAATCCTGTGCCCACTACGCTTCGACGTGGATTAGGGTGGGCGAGCACTATCATCATTATGCCCACCACTGGGGCCTTGCCTCAATATGGATTTCATGGCGTCACCCCAAAGCGTGGTACATCTACATCCCCCTCACTGTCTTTTCCCTCTGCAATGCCTACGCTTACTCGAGGTACTGGAGGACGGACCGGCTTCACAGGTAAGCAGACAGTGTGTAAAGGTCGTGTTTTAAATTTATACGGATAAAACGTCGACAGGCTGGGTCAAAATGACAATGTAAAAAATAAATAAAAAATTCGTTATACAAATTGGTCACTATCATGAAAATCGTCAAAAATCTCCATTTAGTCATCAAAACTTGTAATCAAATCCGAAAGCCATAATTTGTATGTATCGAGTACCGTGCTTCACACGAAATCGAGATTTGAAACCGTGTACACGGGTGTGTCAAAATGCATGTAAACGGTTTCCGGTCAGAATTAAAATTTTGGGATCTCTCTAAAGAGTCGCCATCGCATCCCCTCCAATTATATGGAAAAAATTTGCCGAAAATGGATCACGATCCCGACCGAGTGTTTTGATATGGTTTTGATGAAAGCTTTTCCGAACCCAAAATATATTAGAAGGGAACAGATCCCAACCCAACCCGCCGTCTCCAATTTGTAGGGCTAGTAAAATTTAAAAAACATGGAAAAGATAAGATTATCAAGCATTTGCAAATTCACATACAGTTTTAATTTATAGTAGCTTATCGCTCAAATATTCGTATGAATGTCCACCTCCATAAAAGTCGTGTAGAAATTTTCTTGTCTTACAAAGATCAGAATTAAACGCTGTGTCCTGACTCCCGGTTAGACCAAATCCAACCATTTTGACCCTCTACACTGCACTGTACATATAGTTAAATTATTGATTTGTAACTATTTTCTGCAGGTACACGATGTACGAGCCCGAGTATGACGAAAATGAGATGGAAATGGCGATGTCGACACGGGAACGGTGCCCCACGAACTACCTGATGTTGAAGCGGACGGGACGTGTCCGGTCCATGTTGTGGTACATCCTCAATCAATCCGTGTCTGTTTTCTCCGGGATTTGGACTTCAATGCGAATGGGGCATATCGAGGAATGGGTCGTAGGCCCGACCTACAGGAATATCAATGTCGATAACCCGATCAACACTTGCGATTATTTCCTCCCAGCTTTTATCGATTGGGAGAAATCTTGGCCTTCCGTCATACCCTCCGATATCCCGACCTGGTATTTAACGGAGGGGATAGGAGCGACTGTCGATGGGTGGTTCTTCCTTGCTTTGTTTGGGTTTTACGTTTGGGACATGTTCCAGTCTCTCAAACCTGACCTGGATCAACCCGAAGTGTTTCTTGATGCTGGGGGATCATCGCCTGGACCTGGGATTTCTAGCCCAGAATAGGCTCAAGTTCTCGATTAAATTGATATTGTTCTAACAAAGAAATCGTCGTAAGCTATTGTAGTTTTCTATAGGGGTAAATGTGTTTTAACCCTTTTTTAAATCAAATATTTCGGTTAATAAATAATCTTTTCATTCATTTACTACGATTTTGTATTCCTCATGTAATAAGTCATACTATCATCATTAAGGGGTGAAATCCCTTATTGTCTTTACTCTGTCCGTCCGTCCGTCCGTGTGTCCGTCCGTTCGTGCTCTAGCGTTCGAACGGTTAAACTTTTTTGATTTTTTTTTTCACATTTCGAAACTACAGCGTCCTCGCCACGAGCCTATTGTTTTTGGAAGCAATCGGTAACACCCAGCGTTCAAAAAAAATTCGAAACACTTGAACTTATGAGGCAATCGCATGTATCATCCTATATATATTACATTTATAACTCGAGATGCAATACAGTGAATTTCATGAAGCCATTTCTTATGACTTTTGATTGCTAATCATGAACATGAATATGTGGGACCATTCACAAGTGTCGAGTGTCACGTAAAACACATGGTTTCACCCCTTGCATACGTGCGTTTGTAACGGTTTATTCTTCATGCAGATTATTAAAGAGTTCACATGACAGAGGTTGAATTATTGAATAATAATAGTTATTACTTTGTGGCTAAACACTGTATTTATTTCTTGACAATTCTCATGAGAACTATCACCGAAATTACGTCCGTTGATAACAGCTCAAATTCGATATTTTTTACTTAAATTCGCATATTAGTTAGGCTACTTGCCATAAGCTTCCCTCCTTCAAAATCTAATCCAAGTCCATTAATTAAACTCTTCAGAACCGAGGAGTTGAAAATCGCAAACAGCAATGCTTTGTACGTACTTGAAATTACATATCTTTCAATTAGATTACGATTATGTCTCAGTCAATGGATTATTTTATTATTTTACAAGGCAGCCAGAGGCCCGTTATCGGGCCTTGCAATTTGAGATAAAGCGTTAGTGGCAGCTAATTTCAAACAAAAAGTCTCAGGCGTTATTAGCCACAACACCCGAGGGCAGGCGCAAGACACGGACACCTCTGAAAGTTGCCCTACACTTTATTGGTTATTTTAAAACCCGGTTAAACGTCCGATCTAGAACCCCTAAAACATCAATTCCCCAAGAAATCCCGACCCCCCCCCCCCCGGCACTGTGCTATATGAATACAATCATTGAACCCTGCCCTAAACATCCTCCATCCCCATTAACATACAACACTAACCACTTCAATTCCCATTCAAAAGGAGGTACGTCCACACTCTAAATTCTACTCTAAACAATAACCAAAATTCGACCATTTAGTCATTTGAGGGTCAGGGTGTCAAAATTTAGAAATTCCAACACAACCAAAAGATTCCTCGGCGAAAGAAGTTGTCAATCGATGTCACACGATGATTTCGAAATTTAGGGGACTTTGACCGTTTCAAGGTCAAGGGGTCAAAGCTTCGAAATTTCAACATAGCCAAAGTATTTATTGGAGGATGGCAGTGCAAATCGGTGTCTTACATTACAGCTTTACGGAAAAAATGTCATTAGGTCAGGTTAGCCGAGGTCACAGGTCACCGAATTTTGAAATTCGAAAATTGCCACCTCCCTCGAAAAATTATTTGTGAATTTTTGGCAATCTCAGTTTTTGAATAAGTCAACCCAGTAAGAAATGCATAGCTGGAACATCAGCTACAAATGGCCAAATATATGTATATGGATAGCTAATCGCGCATTCACGCTTATCCCTCAGTTAATGAAATAGCCCTGATGGTTCTCTATATATATATTTTGTGAAGAATCAGAGTTTTAAATACAAATTTATGATTTTAATTGCAGATTTAGACTCCTTCGTTATACTACCGCTGCAGTGTAATTTTCATAAATCAAGAGAAGCTATTGTTTCAGCACATTGTTTAAGTACAAAAGGCCGGGTGGAATGGAAGGCTCTTTTGGTTTTATATAATGTTTCATAGGCTTAAATTGAACTGGTTATTAAGTGTTGAAAACACTTTATGCGAACGACAAGTCCGTCCGTCTGTCCGTCCGTCTGTCCGTCCGTCTGTCCGTCCGTCTGTCCGTCCGTCTGTCCGTCTGTCCGTCTGTCCGTCTGTCCGTCTGTCCGTCTGTCCGTCTGTCCGTCCGTCTGTCCGAGCGATAACTGGAGAACGGCTTGACCTACGGTCACGAAATTTTGTACACTTGTTCCTTGGGTCCTAACACAGGCTAAGTTCTAACTTGGGTCAAATCGGTCACACCCCCTGACCCCCATCAATTAAACCCCAAAAACAAACCATTGAATCAGTTCGAAGCTCTTACTCTCATTTTAGACCTGCCCATTAAAACAGTTCAAAGCTCTTAATCAATTTAAAACTGCCGCTTAGGTAGTTTACAGTAAACTCTATGTCTATCATCTACACATGATAACACCCTGAAACTACATTTCAGGACGTGCAAGACCCAGACTTTTGGGGGAAATTGAGATATGGGTTTTAAACAATTCCCATGAGTAATAGAACATCTTTGACGTATACAGGACCACTCCCACTGACACCAGGGTGCAAAACCCGGGCTTTTTGGGGAAATTGAGGTATGGGGCTTCAACGATTTCCATGAGTAATAGAACATCTTTGACGTACACAGGACTACTCCCACTGACACCAGGGTGCAAAACCCGGGCTTTTGGGGGAAATTAAGATTCGGTTTAATTAAGGTGACGTTTTCAACACTTGGTTACACCCGTTACATCGGTTTATTATTTTATTTATTGTTCTTCTGCTGCGAGTAGTAGTTAATAAGGCTAATTTATTGAGCTTTGAAACTTGAGAGTTACTTAACTCACGGATTACACTTTTTAATCATCCTCATTTAATTAGCTGAGGCAGTCAAGTTGGTAATCGTCTTGACACGTAATTATCATCTTGGGCAATATGAACTGTCTGAAAGCATGATGTTGGAATGAACCAAGCGTTTTTCTGAAGTTAATTCTTGACTTTTGCTGGGAACTTTTTAGTTGTATGAAAAGTCTAAGCTGAAGTTTGAATGAAAATAAAACGTTGTAAACGTTAACGACAGCTCGCACAATTCATATAGATTATCGTTCAATATTACTTATCGTGTTGCTCGATTGTATAAAATCAAAATATCATAATTTACGTTCCCCTAGACGACTGCGTTTTAATCCCGAAGCTTTAGTAATTGTTCTATGATGAATTGATTTACATCCAACAGAATATGATATAACTCGATAAAGATAGTTTCCATAACAAATACGTGAAGAAACTGAATATTGTTTCAAAACGTATTGCTTTATATAGATATATCATTCATGTTGTTTTGATTACCTATTTAAGGGGCCAGAGTAGTTTATCGCTAAGGAAATTCGTAGCCATGAGGGTCATTTCCAACCTGATTTTCTTCATGATATCAGCAATATGTGGTTTTGAAAAAAATCAATTTCATAAAATAATTATCATAGCATTTTATGAAATAAATTAAAAGGACCTAGCGGGTCTGCAAGGCTTCCAATTAATTTATTCTTGATCCACTTTTTAAGATTTCTTGCAGACTGCAGGGCCCGACAGGGTCATCTAAACATTTTGAAACTAGTACTGCTGGATAGAGAATTTTATTGCGGAGGTGTCAAGGTGGGTCAAAACATTAAAGTTTGTACGTTTAGACCCTCAAAAACGCATTTTAAACGTTTTATTGCATGTCTTGGTTTAGTTTTTTAATTATAGCTCAAAAACCATCAGAGATAGATAAGTTTTGACCCACTTCAACACCTCCGCCATTAAATTATCTATCCAACAGTTCCGGTTTCAAAATGTTTAGATGACCCTGTCGGGCCCTGCAGTCTGCAAGAAATTAAAAATGAAGGGGGTTTAGGATAAGTTGCTACGGGCTTCAAATGATCAGTTTCATTGATGGTTACTATGCCAACAAGCCGCATTACTATAGGATTCTTATGCCACTTTCGTCCTTTTTTAGGCTCAATTTCGTTGCTAGGAAGGCAACATTTTTATGAAAAATCGTTGGCCTCAAAACTACTCTGGCCCCTTAAAGCAATAGCATTTAAAAAAAACAGTTGGTATATAAACCAATACGATTTCCTCGAAAACCATTTTCATGTTTCGCAATTCATATCAAACCTTAAAATTTCTTAAATTGTTTTAAATTTAGAAAAGGGGCATCCATGTCATATACATATAGATTTGGTATATAAACCAATACGATTTCCTCGAAAACCATTTTCATGTTTCGCAATTCATATCAAACCTCAAAATTTCTTAAATTGTTTTAAATTTAGAAAAGGGGCATCCATGTCATATACATATAGATTTGGTATATAAACCAATACGATTTCCTCGAAAATCATATTAATGTTGCACAATTCATATCAAACCTCAAAATGTCTCTAAATTGTATTAACTTTAGAAAAGGGGCATCCATGTCATATATATAGATTTGGTATATAAACCAATACGATTTCCTCGAAAACCATTTTCATGTTTCGCAATTCATATCAAACCTCAAAAGCCTGCTTCCATCTGCTTCTGGCACTTTGCAATTTGTCTTGATTTACATTGACAACCTGCTTCCATCTGCTTCTGGCACTTTGCAATTTGTCTTGATTTACATTGAGAAAAAGGCCGGACGGACAGACGGACGGACAGACGGACAGACAGACGAACTGGTTGACTTCATTAGCTCTAAACCCTATTTTCAATAGGCGAGCTAATAATGAATTCCTAATTATCAAGGGCTCATGAATGGAAGTGTACTTTTATGGTCCTTAATTGTTGTAAATCGAAAGAATGCTCTGTTCGCATGATTTTGTTGAGTTATTAAATTTTTGCCTGGGAAGTTTTTTTTTGTCTTGACTGGATTTGACTCTCCATGAACCTCTAAATAAGACACCTCAGATTCAGCAGTCTTATCCAATCCCTCATAGAAAAATTTGACTTCTTAAATCAAATAAATAGGTCATTCATTTTGAGTTTGAAAACGCAATAAAACCAAAAATTATAACTTGGAAGCTTTAAAGTACGGGGCTGCTTTTGTGAATCTATGTGGAGCATTCATTCAACATTGATTTATTCAAAATTGACCGATGAAGATAATATTTGCTATTATTTCAAAGTTACGGTTTCAACGATCTAAAAGAATCACATTTCTGTTGGCAAGCTTATTTTCTAATGTTTATCTTAAGAAAACCACGAATTTTCATCTGCTATAAATATGACTAAAAAACTATGCGATAACCAAGCATCACAGGGTTCAAAACAAGTGTATAAGGAGATATCAGAGTAATCGTCTCATACCTGTCATCTTTCTACAACCTGGTAACAGACAACTTGTCAACCTTTGCATTTCCGTTAATCTTAGCATCTGAGCCTCAAAACTAAAGAGTTTCAAGAGTAAAAAAGATACGATAAGCCACGGCCAATTTATCTAGTTTCTATTTAATAACTCATAACATTTAGAATTGAAAACACAACTTAACAAACCGATACAATTAAGCCTAATCAAGCAAGCTCCGCAGAGCCCTTCATCTATCGCTTATTGCCTAACGCTTCACTAAGCTTTTAATGTAGCTTCTAAAAGTGCTACAATTTAGATAAGGTTGCGAAAGGAAGATTAATTTAATTCCATTTATTAAGAGGTGAAACCTCTTATTCAAAAGATCTTGCCCGTCTGTCCGTCCGTCCGTCCGTCCGTCCGTCTGTCCTCGTCGACGATAACTCGTGAACGGTTGTAATTTTTCAAATTTTTTTTTCGAATACATGTTCCTCGTGTCCTAAGACAGGGGGAGTTCGAAGATGGGCGAATACGACCACACCCCCTGGGGTTTACCCATCTACCCCAATGTTGAAAAACCACCACCATCACATACTAGAATAGTATTACATGCCCCTATACACAATACCATCATGCCACACGTACATGTTTATATATATGAAACGTGTAACAGTGCAGACACATACGGGATCACCCCCACTCGCCCCGGGGCGCGCCCCACGGGGCATTTTGGGGCAAAATGAGATTTCAACGCTATATTGTAGCCACATACCGTGCAATGTGTAAACACATACGGGATCACCCCAATTCGCCCCGGGGCGCGCCCCACGGGGCAATTTGAGGCAAAATGAGATTTTAACGCTATATTGTAGAAACATACCGTGCAATGTGTAAACACATACGATATCACCCCCACTCACCCCGGGGCACGCCCCACGAGGCAATTTGGGGCAAAGTGAGATTCCAACGCTATATTGTACCTACGTACCGTACAATGTTGTACACACGTTCGGGACCACCCCACTCACTCCGGGGCACGCCCCACGGGGCAATTTGGGGCAAAATGAGATTTTAACGCTTTATTGTAGCACGTACAACATGTACAACATGTACAACGGGTACATGTACAACATGTACAACGGGTACGTGTACAACATGTACAACGGGTACGTGTACAACATGTACAACGGGTACGTGTACAACATGTACAACGGGTACTTGTACAACATGTACAACGGGTACGTGTACAACATGTACAACGGGTACGTGTACAACATGTACAACGGGTACTTGTACAACATGTGCAACGGGTACGTGTACAACATGTACAACGGGTACTTGTACAACATGTACAACGGGTACTTGTACAACATGTACAACGGGTACTTGTACAACATGTACAACGGGTACTTGTACAACATGTACAACGGGTACTTGTACAACATGTACAACGGGTACTTGTACAACATGTACAACGTGTACTTGTACAACATGTACAACGGGTACTTGTACAACATGTACAACGGGTACAACAGGTACTTGTACAACATGTATCACTTAAAGTTAAACTCTGTTTAAATGTTTCGTGTATCGGAGAGGTTTCACCTCTTTCGTATGTGCGTTTGCAACGGTTTATTATCTTCCCAACGATTCCAATTCCCATCTAATCCAATTGCAAAGATGAGAGCCAGACTAAAAATGCAAAAGCAGACCAGGAAAAGCTCGGCTTGAAGAAGGCAATTAACACTAAATCGCCAAACATAAACCTCAATTAGATTCTCAACTTCTCAACAATGAAATGTTTAATTGAAAATGTTAAGTAACTCTACACTTCCAACTCCAAGTCAAAGACAAGCCCAACCGAGCTAGCGGATTTATTAAATGCTCGTTACAATGCTACATTGTGAATGAGGCATACATGTAACACTATTGTCATTGTTATGAATTTACGGCAAACCGGCAAGAGTATATGAGATACAGTCAAACCTCTTTCGGGGGATTATATCATGTGTATCTAAATTAACTTAAAAAAAAAGCAAATCTGAATGTAAAGCTTCACGAGTCCTTAAACTCATAACAAACACTGTCAAGTTTATGTCTAAATCGGTTGATTTTTAACCGTAGTTTCTTGAATACCATCATTCAAAATACAGACCATTTCAAACAAAAAAGCAATTACAAACTGTAGCTGGTTTTAACTGGGATGAACTGTACTGATATACATTACAATTTTACAAGTTCTGAGCATCGCTTAAAAGTTTACGACTTAAAATATAAAGATAAAAACACATCAGCAACCAACATATCCCATATCTGATTCAGACACTTCTTGAGAGCGGAAGTCAAAAGTGAGATGATAAAAATCTGCACATTATAAAATTTCAATTTTATCAAAGTGTAAAAAAAATTCTTGTAATTTATAACAACAATGTCTACGAGAATAGAACTAGGCTGGTAGAAAAAAATAAAAACGCGGCATGAAAAACGTAATACTATGAAAGACCACCTCCCGAGCCTGATTATTGTGTGTATTTGCATATATTATAATTATGCGTGTCTTGGCAGTATCATACTGCTAGTATTTTTTTATCCATTTTTTAAAATGAGATTTGAGAGATGAAAAGTTGAAAAGGAAATTAAGCCTAGATTCTTCTGCAGTTTCTTGAGGTTTTCTGCATTAGCTATCGCCCCGCGGTGCGAAGTCTAATTTTTTCGGATGCATTTTATTTATTAAGTCATTTTCGACTTCGGCTGTTCGGCTATAGTTTTAAACTATTAAATAATTGTTGGTTAAAATTTTGATATACAGTATGTACTTCACAGTTTAAGACTGAGAGATGTAATCATGTTGAAGTGTAGTCAAATTAGGGCGAATCATCAACAAAAGTTTTGGCAGTTGGGAGTAGGAATTTGGCAGGTTTGGAAAAATATAGGTGTTTTTGTAACGACGGTTTTTGATAGAAAGGAACCTCCTACGATATTTTTTTGAGGGCTTGTCGTATTAGAATTTAATAAACAAATAAAAAATAATAAAACACGTACTTCGAAATATATTTTTCAGTAGAAGCATACAGCTTTAAAAGTGTACCTTTTTTCGTGTCTGTGATGTGAAGTCAAAAGAATTAAGTCATCAGACTTGGCTTACTCTCATGAACTTGGACATTGATTGAATGACAAGGCATGAAAATCATGAAACTTAAATGATCCTAATCGTTCTGTGAGCCTGATGTAATCTTCGAACCTCTCAAGTCATAATATTCCTTGTACAATACAATATACAATAGTAGTAAGTAGGGATTTATAAGGTATTTAGTAAAAACACAGACACTATGTTGTATGTGGTTTTTACTCAAAAACTGACAGTTTGACTCGACTTGGACTTTTTGCACTTTGTTGGCAATGGCACTGGTCGTTATGGTTGAGGACTTATCATGTCGAGGTTTGCTTTGTCATCCTCATCATCAACAATAGGAATGGTATGAAACTGTAAGAAAATCAGTAGTGGCAGATTTACTGTAATGTGTTACCATTACCATTTAAAATGTAATAGTGACCCTAATTACGCTCTTTGGTTTTAAAAGCTGTGCTCAACCCCTTACATTTTTTCCATTAATAAAACTAATTTCACAATATCGTGGTATAGATTTTCGATTTCTATAACTCAAATTATTTTTCTGTTTAGTTTGTTATTTTCGAAAGACAAAGCTCAAGTCAAGAATAGTCATGAGGAGGAAGTGTCAAAATTCTTGCTCAAGGAGGTTATTATATACAAAAATATTTTTGACCCCTCCCATGTGTATTAACCGTAATTGAATCGACCTGACCAAATAAAGCTATGAATTTAAGTATTCAGTTTTGCATGGTTTTCCCTCAAAGGACATGTATCTATGAAGTACACTAATAATAAAGTTCACGGACAACATTTGTCTCGGCATTTAAGCCCTTTAATAACGATTACATACAATTTGCAACAAGCCATTTTTTCGCTGCATTAATAACTCTTACAAATTGGTACATAATTAAACGTTTTCATGGTTTAAAATTAAAAGCTACGAAGGTCTAAATCCCTATAATGCCTAATCAAAGTCTGAAACCCAAAAGGCTCAATGTGTAATCCTTTCCTTAAATGACAAAGCAATTACTTAATTTTGATTGTGAGATAATTGCCTTATCTACTTCCACCACCACCACCACCACCCCGACTCTAAAAGTAAAGTAAGGCTAATGATATCGCAAGTTGATCACGAGGACAGGAGGACAAACGCAATTTTTAATCAATCCTATGGCCACATTTAGAGTGTAAACAAAAAATATCCGTATTATACAGACAATGTTTTGCCAATCTCATTTAAATGCAAAAATCCCATCATAATTGTACTGCAATCGTAAGTGATAGTTGAAGATATCACATTTAAAACCGTAAATAACCTACATTCTCTCATATGTGAATTAAAATTACCGTACACGACTAGAGATTACGAGTGTGTGTTACGCTTTGCCCAAAGAGCTTGATTACTTCAGATCTCAAAGTCATTAAAAGTGACAAAATATTCATAAATCCTTCCGTAATCCAAATATTTTAGCTGAAATTGAAACTGATTTCAAGATAGGAACTTCTGAATGGGGACGTTTTTTAATGTTGTTATTTTAGGCAGCCTGTCCTTGGTTTACTTAAATTATTGTTAGTGTCCATTACTTGTGATATAATTCCGATTCAACAATCAAGGAGGATTGAGCCTCAACAATGTAATTTGAACCAATTCGTGATGACTGGGAATTCGAACTGCCAACTCTGGGATGTCTGCATCAATTTAGTGGGCTAACTATTAGAAAAGAAAAACCAACTTCCGCCTAAAGCTATTGATGTGGACGACGAAAATACAATTATTATTAAATTATTTATCCCTCTTTGACTGCAGAGACTATTTAACAAGGCCGACAGTCATTTTCGACTTGGCTAAATACCTCAATAATGGATAGCTGGCTGATTTGGAATTTAAATTTGAAAAATATGCACAGGCTTTAAAAACAGTTGCGTAACTTTGATTTAAAGTATTAAGTCGTATGAAGATTGGGGATTTGCAATTGGATATCTTGAGCCGTTAATCAGATCAGGGAAGCTGAAGGGATATATTTACTCAAATTACCATTTCAGAGATTATGTTTTGTCACCAATATTTTTTTTTTATTGTAATTCAATAATTTAGATTCGGAGGTTTGGAATCGGGTTGAACAAAGGATCTGTTCAGAAAGGACCACATAAACCTATTTTGTAATATTTTATACTTGTTTTCTCTGTTTTACTTGGACAAATTACACCAAAATGCTGTCTTGATTAGTCTTGAAAATTCGATCATCCAGGGATTGTAATTTGTGCTTTGACATTCAGGAGTAAAACGTTAATTTATGTCAATTTCTCAAAATCAGATCAATCTAACCTATTTTTCAGTCAAAAAAATTCAATTTATGTCATAATTAAGTCATTGTCTCTAATGTCCCTATCGCATAGTTCCAGTCTAGTTAACCAGCTCGTATAAATTCCAATTTAAAACTATCTGTCCATCGATTTCCATTTCATAAAATATAAAATCCCATTGAAATGGAAACTGCACGTTCCCTCCTGTCATCTAACAACACAGGATCCTTTGTTGATAAACAGAGAAACGCACTTACAAAGTATTGGGTCAGACTGACCTGAATTAAATCCTTGAAAATACACAGCCCCTTTTCAATAGCCGAACCAATAATCAACCTTACTGTCTTTTCCTGTCTTAATTTCTAATTATCTTATTGCATTGGTTTTAAGAAAAAGGCAAACAAGCGAGAAGCGAAAGATAAGTAAATCAACAACAAGCTGTCCTCTGTTATGTCCACTAATTGCCGATTCCCATCCCAAATGTCCAAATAACTTTGTATCGTTCCTTTGAAAGGAAATTATCTAATCAAGAAATACACGTGTAACAGGAGGGTGGACACGTCGTACTCGTAACATAATCATAATATGTAACTACAGAGGATATAACGGCTACCATTAATTCAGCACCATTTCTGCACGTTGTACTTACTTACTACAAGCGATTCTGTGGTTGGACGCAAGTCTTAATTGCTCTTTATGAAGTAACGAAATAAAATTTTAAAAAGTGAATAAAAATGCTTCATCCTTGAGCCACTAACCAACGTTCGTAAAATCCGTTTCCTAGTTCATATCCCAGATTTACGAGTCAAATTTAATTACAGCTATCCTTCGATAATTGACCATGTATCGATGAAAACTAATGCAAAATTCTGCAGCTCCTGTAAGGGAAGTTGTTTTGAATTTTGAAGAATGGCTCGAATTGGGCCATAATAAATTATTAATTATCATTAGAGATTAAAAAAAAGTGCGAGGTGGCTTTTTTCGTACGTCAAAAACTGAGATCTGAGATGCCCTTTCAGTTTCACAACTCAGTTGCCACAGAGGCCTAAGCCATAAGATAAGCATACACAACACAAGGCGACACGCTGTTCCATTTTTTACCTCAAAATTTGCAAAAGCGGAAGCCGAAGCCCCACATACACGAGTACGAGATGGATAGTATGCTACATTCTATTGTTGTAGGCACATTTATTATGAGGATTTTAAATTAATTTAAATCCAATTAACATATTCTTAAGACACCTATTCATGTTCACATGCGGAATAGCAACAATAATATTGAAGGCATATATGCATATATGTTATGTTTTATTAAAGTAGATCGGTGGATAAAAAAATCGCTGCCACTTTGTAATTTTCCAATAATTTTAAAGTCTCAAAAGGCCTCGATTCAAATTCATACGTCCTTTAAATTGCCCTTAATGGATCGTCGTGTATAAAATTGAATACAAATTACGATCGATCAGATTCCCTTTTTTTTCTTTGAAAAAAAACTGACCAAAACGATTGGTTATACGACGAAACTCAAACTCAAAGGCCAGGGAATTAGATAATCCTATAACAGATTTGTATGTGTGACTTCATGCTTTTTTTAAAGCCCAAAATTGCTAGCAATTGAACTATGTCTAGAATTCTATTCAAGATAAATTGCTGTAGGTTAGATCATTAGATCCCAATTACTGGTGTGGCGTGGCTTTGACACTCATTTGTTTTTCGAATGGAATTGGAAATCAAAGTGCCCCAAAAGGCTTGTAAAAATGGCTTGAAAGTGCATTAATTCTGTGTTCAATGGTCAAGAATCATGAGCGTAATTATTTTGTCAAAGTCTTTTAGTTGCGGAGGAATAACAAGAGTTTAAAATTGATTGATGATTGAAGGGCAATGTTTCCCCTCGGTCTTTGTGATCGTGACATAATCTTAATTTTATTTAAATTTTAGATCTTTGGTTTTAAATGGTCTCTAGTTTGTCTTTAAAAGCCGCAATGGCTTTGAAGCTTAAAGAATTGCTTGGAGCTAAAAACGTTCTTTCTTGCATTCTTGTATGAAAATCAGAGACTGTGATTACTGGGAGTTTATGACAAAGCTAAAGGCAACAACCGTCCTAGCCCTCATTCCACAACTTATCATTAAAATAATATCCAACGTTCTATTGTATTTATATCCAAATTCGTACCGCAAATCTCATAATGTCATTGTTGAAGAGAACTTTTAAATTATTAATACACTGACAGCATGTGAAATAAGTGTGATTTTAATTTACGGTTTAATCCTCCAAGTTGAAAACAGGCTAACTTATCTCTCACAGTAAAAACTTTCAATTAATAAATTCATAAATTTACAATAATACATCATTTAATCACAACAATATTTAACTCCCTGCTGGGACTGTTTGTAAATATTGATTAATGACACCTTAGGATGAGTCTATTTTTATAGCCAATAATAGGATTTACTTTATAAAACATGGTGAATAAAAATATCCGCAAACAAGACCTGAAATTTATGAGGAAATTATCCCGGTATAATCTACCATCCCTAATTAACTATTGCATAAAGGACCCCTGAGGCAGTTGTATCAATAACAACATGTAAAACCAGCCCAAAATACTGACAAAAATACAATGGTAAACCCGATAAAGAACTGTTCCCGGAATAAATCGCTTCTCTAAAATAACTCACTTTATCAAAAGATGAAGAAAAAATTACTTTTCGTACCGACGATTTTCTCGATTTACGATAAAATTAAAAAAAAAAAGATTTAATTAACAAATAAATGACCATTATTGAAAGAAATTAATTGCTTATATTTATTTATTTATAGCAAAAGTCTGTGACTTTTCATAAAAATACTCATAAAAATGGATATCACGTAACATAATTTACATCATATAAATCCCAGAGTTTCATTAACCCAGCCTATTAATTGCTCACAACTGCATTTAATTTCTAACGATTTAAAGGTAGCCAGACAGAATCCGGCTACCTGATACAATTAATACCAGCAAATAATTGCTATTTTACCTGTTTTAATGGCTGAAAGTTAATTAAAATCTATCCTCTTACTGTTACCAATAACGAAACCAAGACATGAATGTTAAGAAATTAACTAATAACTTAATCAGAGGATGAGAACTTCTATACTTTACATGTACACCGTATATTATCCTCACAAACTGTCATTAAACATTAAACCTGTTGAAGGTGTAGATAATCTTATTACTATTAACTAAAGCACCGTTCCTTATCAGTCCGATGCGTACGTTATCATAGCGATGATGAATGTGTAAGCGATCCTTTTGATAATTGTGATAAAAATAATATTAAATATCACTTTTACCCCTCAACAATGGAAACTGTAAGAGGAGCAACTTCCCAGGATATAAATGGCCCATATCAACATCAAGCCTTAAAGGTGACAATAACAGAAATAGAAAAAACGCGTTTAATATCAAATGCACACAAATTACGGTTACATTTGGTTGTATTTAACACATTCCTGAGATGCAAGTTTGATTGTTGATGTTACTAATAAAAAATGGTATTATTACGAAGGTACATCATAATACATAGAGATATAAGGCAGACCCAGTTCTACTCTTATAACATACGAAATGTAGAGAAAAAATACTCCAACAATTAACGGTAACAATGCCCCACGTTTTTCTAAGCGAAATCACTTACACTCTCCGTCCCTACTTTGTTATGTACTCTATATATTAATAGCTAAGGATTCCCTTTCTATGAGTTTCTAGGGATTTGGTTCCCACAAACGTACCTACAAGTTATGTAGTATTCGTTATGTCAGCCTGTGCTAAATTAAATGCGTCCAGATCTACAGACAATCGTTTTTATAGTTAGGACGTTAGAGGCTCGAGTTACCTAGATTTGCAGTTATAGGTGATTCTGTAGAATAGAAGTAGGAGCCTTTATTTTACTAAATTAACCAATCTGTACCAAATCCCTTGTGACACGAGGGAACCCCACCAAGGCATATATAAGCCGGACAGAGGACTTGGATATTCATCAATCAGTTATTTGCTTTCAAACAGTCAACTACTTTACCTATTCAGAGTTATCAATTAATTCCATTTCATCATGAAGACCGTAAGTTTTTATACTAAGAAATTATTAATTTAGGGGTTTTCTTTCGAGTTTCGGGTCGATCTGACCAGTTTTTTTTACCCCGTTGGTCGTGAATTGAGTCGATAAACTCTTATTTTTGTGGCTTAAGTGCATTCGTAGTAAAGTTCCATTATTAATCCCGATTTTTAATTTATTTTAACAGTGTATTTTGATCGCCGTCATGGCTTTTGGAGCCGTCGCTGTCTCAGCTCAATACGGAGGACATGGACACGGACACGGTCATGGCCATGGATATTATGCCGCTCCCGTCGTCAAACACGTCGATTACTATGCTCACCCAAAATACCAGTACGTTTCCCATATTTTTAACACACTTTTATTAGCACGGAAGATAGCAACAAATTTATTAATTACTCCCACCCCCTCTAAACCTCAGGTACAGCTATGGAGTCAATGATCATTACACCGGAGATGTCAAGTCTGCTCATGAAACCCGAGACGGTGGAGTAGTCAAGGGATCCTACAGCCTTCTCCAACCCGATGGTGTCTACAGGTAAATTTCTTGAAATCTTGAAAAAACAATAATTCTAAACCAAAATCAGTGAAACGTAACATTAATATGCTCTTGTTTCTCAATTTAGAACCGTCAACTACGTTGCCGATCCCGTCCACGGTTTCCAAGTAAGTGCCTGATATGTCAAGCAGTTTAATGGCCAGACTTTAATTAATCAACTTAACTAATTAACTAATTAATTTACTCAGGCTACCGTCCACAACACTGCCCCAGCCGTCCATGCCGTAAAGAAGGTTGTCCCAGTTGTTGCCCATCACGGACATCACGGAGGGTACCACGGTGGATACCACGGTGCTTATTAAGTCCTCCCTGCACCCTATCTCCTAAATAGAAGAAGATACCTCTAAAAGACTTTATATTTTTGTACCGAAGAAAACCTAAGAAATCTACTATATATTTTTATACTTAAAATTTAAGTCGCAAAACTCTTCGTCTCTGTCCTTTACTTTCCTGTCATTCTCGAACTCATTTCCTGTTCGATTTCTTATTCTTCTTAAGGAATCATTTCATTTCCGAACGTTTCCACTTCTTTCTTCTTGGTTTCTGAACTCTTAAGTTTCCGGATTTTACATCCCAGCCTCTCTTCGGATATTTATACTTTCACTGTGATGAATCTCCTAAACTTTTACTCAAGAACCTAACATTTTTCCAATTTCTCAAAATAACTAACAATCTTCTTCCTCTACAATCTCTCTATATATACTAACTCTTCAAAGCTGCCAAAGTTTCTCGGAAAGAATGGATGCCAATTCCATCTATTTTTGTTTTCATCTCTCTCTCAAACTATACTTGAAACAGTGTTATCTGTGATATATCGTCTTCCTTGCTTTCTATTTATGATTTAAAGTTCCGAAGGAGTCGACTTGCTAATTAACTAAACTCACACTATAAACTTGAGTAAAAAATACCAGATCTATTTACTAGCTACTTAGATTTGAGTCTTTTTTCTGTATTTTTATACATCCTGTCAACTCTACTAATATATAAATTATGTACTAAAGAACCAAACAAATAAATTCAGGACAAATGCTATCTAAAATACTCATCTGTGTTTACAAACCACGGGATCACTGATTTTATGTTCATATATCACAATAATAGAACTAATGATTAAAAAACACACACGAGGCTTGAGATAACATAGTGTTTGTTCTTTGGATGGAAACATATTTTTTTTACCGAAATGTCGACATCGACACTCTCCAACTCACTTGATATATGTCGTGTGAAATAAGGTGACTATGTTTCTCTGTGTAAAGTAATTCGACCAAATAGTTTAAGTAATCAGTTGGGTTCTTTTAACACTTTATGGTCTCCTGAGTTTTCTTTACTATTGCATAATGTCATGCGATTTTAGAAGGCTTGATTGCTCTCCTATATTATATTTATTTTTGCTTAATTGTTCCCACTTCCCACGACGAGGACAAGGTGTCATTTATTATCTATTGAGACTATTCTCCTGTAGGCAACATCGTATTGTTTTATTGGAAGCATGAACTGCGAGTTTCCATTCGCTTCTGTTTTTATACGTCCTAAGGTTTAAAATGAATCTTTGCTGAAGGTTTTCAGATTTATAATGCCCTTCCGAACTCGTAAATTGCTTCAACTACCTCATAAACTCATAATATCGTTTAATTAGTTCTTGTGAGTTACCGTAAATATTGATTTAAGTCCGTTGGCGAGTTACTTCGGAGAGGGGGGATTTATTGATAGAAACATCGTATGTTCAAAAAGTCTCATCAGTCTGTTAAAATTTTTCTTGTTTCGGTTTTTTTTACATAACTTAGGAGAAGGGATTTATTAACTGGACGTTTTTTTAAATTTTAATCATGATTTTAGATTATACAATTTCATCTTATATTTTAACATATTCTATCCTGATCTTTCATAAGAATCCGGGACATTGGCGTAATTTACATGTTATGTCGGTTTAATCTCTTCTAACTAAAACCTAATAACTAAACTAATTGCTTGAGGGGATTAAGGGGGCCGAGAGATGGGGAGTTATAAAGGGGGTTGAGTTTTTGAAAAGAATACAGGTACCTAAAAATGGGTTAATTTTAATTGTAATCCGATTGGAGTTTAGAAGCTCATAATTTTGAAGAGGAATCCACAAGTAAACGTGTGGGAAAGTGATTTTCTGAAAAATTCTGAAAATTAAACAGCTTCGTAATTTTAAATTATCGTCTTGTCCTTTTCATTTGATAATTCATCGTAATTAAACTTTAACAATTATAAATTATTACACAATCGAGGGGGAAATTCTCTTGGGCTTTGCTAATGTAAGTTTAAGGTTTTACAAACAGTTCAGTGTAATCTGATAGGATTCAATTGGCAATGTAGTCATGTTATATTGTATTTTATCGTGGAAATGCTATGTGTAATGGTTAAGGGAATTCAATTTCTTGTCAACCGATAGAGATTATGTTTACAATTTGCATTATTCATTGTAGTCGAAAACGTGGATTTTCTTGAGCTTTTAAAGAAAGAACAATTAACCGGACATTTGAAAGGATATATCACACATGTAGAATTCAACTTTGTCTGTGTTTTAATTAATAAATTTCCATTTCTTTAATTGTTCATCATTTTCATAATGATTTTATTGTTGAGTGGAAAAACATACATAATCAGTTAGTTCCGTAATTCGCAACTGTTTGCATATAATACAACTCTCAAAAAATGGTAATAACAGAAGATAAAAGATTAATATTAATTTGTAAGAACGCAGTTGATTAAATCATAAATGCAGGGAGTCATAAGTTAATTGTAAATTGCAGCCAAGCCGTTCTGAGCTTGTTCTATCAACAGTTTAGTTAGTGAATTATTTACTGGAGCTGATGATGCTCCCGTTTGTAATTACTTGAGTCAAATGAACGGTTCCAGTCGAGCCATTTTTACAGTTTATTCATCTCATTCCATATAATGCGAAGCCAGTAAATTTTGACGTACAAAGAGTATTTATCCAGCGATTATTTTTTGGTACACCCTCAGGTAGATGCGATTCCATGGATTCGATGAGATATATCTTAATTTAAGTGTCTTTCCCATTCCCAGTTCAGTTTTACAAGTAAATCTGTTCTTCCACTAGTGACACACATGAAACTCAAGTTGAAGGTGGTTTTTATTTTGTCCCCACCTGTACATAATTACTTTTAAATAATTTCGAAAGACGATTATTGGGAGTATATATATATAAAAAATAAAAAATAACCAAAAACGAGTGGAAACAGTTCATTTTCTGTTATTTTGTTAAATAATTTATAATGCTTTTGTTAACTGGAACCAAAAGAGCTATAATTCGGCTACAAGTAATACCAGGGACGAGGGAGCTCTACAGCCCTAGAGATATTACAATTTACAATATTTCGAACAAGTACCCTTATTGGAAATCGAATAAAATTGAGATTAAAATTCATTTTTGGGATCTTTTCAATTCTACCAACTATAAGTTCTGCTTCTTTTTCGTGATGTGCTAAATGATCTTTCTAACCAATGAGCAGGCTATTTATATACCAACACCAACCACCTCTCCAACCTCCCAGATTCCATTAAACTGTACAAAAATTAAGAACAAAATTGCTCAATTGACTGAAAGGTTGCGTCGTATCGGAACCTTATATTATAACTACTAAAATAAATCTGTCAACCCCTCCCTCTCCAACAGATAATTTTTTATATCTTATGAATAAGCAACGTATTATAAATAATCCTTCCTAAAATTGAGACCAAGATCAAGGTTAAATTCCAAACGTTATTTCACATTAAATCTGAGCATAACAAAATGTATGATTCAATATCTAATCAACCTACAAAATTATGTCTGAATCCCTGAGACTGATTGTGATTAAACAGAAAAAAAATCACACCAATTTTAAATCAAGATAATGCCGAGGCGAATCCGTCTATGAAGTAACACTTTTTCATCTAACAACCCTAACAAACAAAATAACACTACCAACAACTACCAGCTACTTTGAATACGTAATAATATCCCATAATACACGAGCAATAATGATACAATAGGGCCAGAATTGCTTGGTACGGTCATCATCAACGATTTTGACTACAAATTACCTGACAATCAACCACACCTATACCACATGCTCTACGTACATATTATTAAGAATTATTGCGATTTACAAACTGTAATTTGCTTATCTCATTCAACACCGTTTTCATTCCTTCAAAGAAAGAAATTAGGAATGACAAAATCAGGTAATCAAGCCTGTGAGCCTTTGAAAATCAACACTTTAAGGAGCTTAAATTCAAAGCTTTCTGTGTACTACAAAATCAATCTATAACCAATCGTGTTGAATTCCGTATGTCCCAATATTTGGACTATTAAATCCCTCCCTCTCCTATCATCGATTAAATCCCTAATTATGTTTTGTCTCCTTGTTTTGTTCGATTCTATTTAAGTTAATTGGTTTTTGTTACAAATACAGGCTCGTTTTATTCAGGAAATACTTGAAGAGATAGATTATTCAGCAAAATGTAGTTTAATTGTCTCCGAATCACTTCCCTCTTTTGTACCATTACTTTAGCAAATTAAATCCTTTCAGAGTCAAGACTTTTCAAGTCTTTTATTTCCCTTGAATAAGCAGATTATTGGTATACATACCTATTTGGATTTTTTATTGTTCTAATGTTACACGTAAGAGTATAGACAAAAACAAGCCTATAATATTTAAATGCTAAATCTATCTGCATAAAAACCTACGGTTGGCTTAACTTGAGCAGAAGTATCGGCAAGTTGCATGTGGTATAATTAAGGGTAATAATTACCAGCTTTTAAGTAAAAGACAGTTGAATACGGAATACAATGCACAAAGGAAGGCTTCACTTTTCATTATAATTTAATCTGCTCAATACACGTAGAAATATGCATATATTTAAGGCTTTAAGCCTAAACCCTTGATGCTATCCTCTCGAAGATTGATATCTGTCTCAAAGTCCTCTGCTATTAGAGTTTTGAGACAAACATCCTAAATCCTGTTTCAAGATCTCAGAAACAGATTACACAACCAAATTACAATGAACTATCGTTTAATTTCCTAACGTCCTTTACTACCTCTAGTAACAAGCACAATTAACGTCCAAGATCTTAATATAATAACGTGCGTATCCTGACCCCCAAAAATTTCAATCATGAGAACGTTTAATTCTGTAGTGACCTTTTAAGGTTGGTGAATTTAATTACCTACTACTTATAAGCTAAGAGATTGGGGCGATTCCGGGGAGCTGATTTTTCTGTGAAATATTGTAACAATAACTTTTTGTTCAACGTCCTGAACGCTCTAAGTGCTGGGATGACTTTAAGTTCCAAACTTTGATTGGATTTTAGTAGCTAACTTAAGAGAGTTGCTTAAAATAGGATATAAATTAATCCCTATATTGAACGGACATGAACAACAGAAGCAATTATGAATAGGTGTTGGTCTCACACACCCTTGGTCTTGGTCCGAGATATTAAGCTCTAAAATGGACCTCATACTTTGTGGGGTAAAAATATTTTCTGAATACATTTATGCATAGGCTAATTGGAAATGCTTTTTAAGGAACAGGGAATATTAATACAAAAAAACGAGCCTATATAACGCTATATGATCTACAATTACAGAAATTGGACTGTATTTTTACTACCAGGATTAGAGGCTATTGCAAGGAAGTCTGAATTTACAAGAAGTAATCGCTTTTGATATAATTCGTATAATAATAATATGTGTAATTTAATAGGTGACTTCTTGTAGGTTGTCTACTAACTAGTAAAGGGATTTGAGGTATTATCGTGGTACTAAAAAACGTAGGTATTCACATGGACAATAGGTACCATTGGTACAGGGTCAAGTTCTACCTTCGAATGATCTGAGCCGTATCAGGTATATAAAGGCTTCTTGGTCTCAACCTTCTCCAGTAATCACTTCACCTCATTCTTTGACACAGTTTTATCAAGTTCTCTCTAAAGTTTCTGAAAAGTTATCATGGTTTCCTCAACGGTAATTGAATTTAATCAAACTAATCAGATCATTTGTAAAAATAGTCAAGTAGAGGCAGAATCGGGCTTCAACAAGTCTAGAATTTTTTGGTTAATCATGGAGGGTTTTGAAGTTTGTTAAAATTCGCGAATTCCGAGCTTAAATTAAAATTTTGATAGCTACTTTAACTTTAGCATCTTTTTAATGATTTTAAAGAATTGGATTAATAGACTACTTGGTATAAAAAAGCAAGTGTGTCGTGTGGTTTTTGTGGGACACGATTAGCTGTAGTGTGATAACCCTGAAACCATTCGTGCTCCCCTGTGGTAAGGTTGGTTCTTGTGCGTGGCGTGAGAAATCTGTCAGAAGTCACAGGAATTTTTGGAATTTGGATTGAACCATTGAATATTGAAGTGTTACTTCATTTTCATAGCATTGTTTTTCTAGTAATGATTGGGATTAAGGCTGTAAAAGAGTGATCATGAAATGCATTCAACGAATCTGTTTGTTTACGTAAAACGACTTATGATTTCGTGTTCTCTTTATTGTGGGATTATTTAGGTTGTCGCCTTGGCTTTGGCCTTAGTCGCTGTGGTTAATGCTGCTCCTGGTGCCCCAGGAGTTTATGGTGGTGATTACCACGTAAGTTTTATTATCTAAATAAACTCCTTTGATTATGATATGTTGTTTGGGTTGGAATCATTTTTATAATTTCTGGGAATCTGGATAACAGGCTTACCCAAAATACAACTACGCTTATGGAGTTAAGGATGCTCTGACCGGGGATCAGAAGAGTGCTCATGAGAGCCGAGATGGTGGGTGACTTTAATTTTTATTAATTATAGTAGTTAATTAATTAAGGAATTAATTAATTAAAATAAATTTACAGGGGATGTCGTTAAGGGAAGCTACTCTCTCGTTCAACCCGATGGTGTTCTCCGAACTGTAAGTTACAACAAGAACCATAAAAACTTTAATAAGGCCCCCACCGGAATAAGTCCCGCTCTTTATTTCCTATTCCACAATCTTAAAAATAAAGTTAGCTCGGAAATGAGATAAAACGATTGGTTTCTAATTTTTAGGTCAACTACGTTGCTGGACCATTGACCGGATTCCAAGTAAGTACTGCATTCAAGTAGCGCTTTAAGCAAGTTTTTTAACCATTTTTTGGGACTCATTCTTAACTCCAAAAATTCAAATAAAAAATTCTAGGCCGAAGTTGTCAACTCTGCCCCCGCTGTCCACGCCGTCAAGAAAGTCGCTGTTGCTGCCCCCGTCGCTTATGGAGGTTACGGTCACGGTCACGGCGGATACGGTCATGGTTATGCCGCCCCCGTTGTCGCTAAGCAAGTCGTTGCCGGATATGGAGGATACGGACACGGAGGTCACCTCGCCGGAGGTCATCTTGGAGGAGCTCACCTTGCCGGAGGTCATCTTGGAGGAGCTCACCTTGCCGGAGGTCATTACGGAGGTTATGGAGTCGCTGCCGTCGCTAAACCAGCCGCCGTCTCTTATGCCCACGCCACCGGTCCAGTAGGATATGCCGGTCACGGATACGGAGTTGCCCCAGTTGCCGCCTACGGAGGTTATGCTGGACATGGAGGATATGCCGGTCACGGAGTCGGTCTCGGTTATGCCGGAGCTGGTCTTGGTTATGCTGGACATGGACTCGGATATGGAGCTGCTTATTAAAGCATTTTTTAAAACAAAACAACGTTATAGCCTTCCTTGCTGTTTTTGTGTCAAATGTTACTAAGCCCACTGAAAGGATATATATATAACTTATTTGTCCATACAAATATAAATATGTGTATGAAAAATTAGCTTGTATGATGTGTCAATGCTATCTCTAGATAAGTATAACTTGCTGTGATCATTCACTATTTTATCGTAACGATTAAAAATATGTGAATTTTGTATTTTCATAGAATTTCATTTTGAAAAATTATCGACTTTGTTATTACTCTCTTTATTTACTAAACTTAAAATAGCTTCTTTCAAGGTGAACGTTTCAGTCCCGAATACAACTCATAACCAAAGGTCTAAATACCCACCGGATGACGAAGAAAACTGTCGCTTTTACTAGTTGCTTATATTACAACTAATTCCTGTTTACTAATACTTCCCCTATTTTTAACATCTGTAACTTTCCTTGCTAATTTAGTGTTAACTAATAATGATCCGATTTGTATTCGCAAAATGGTCCAGAGGTTTCTGCCCCTATTTAAGCCTGCCGTAAAGTTTCTCTATTCAAAGCTGTGAACACGAGGAACTCATTCGAGGAAAATAAAGCGTCAGTCAGAAACGTATGTTGAACAAATATGAGGTTTTGAGGTACCTTACTTACCTGAACTTAAAAGCGCATTAACATATTTCCCTAATTAATTAAACAATTAGGGCGAGCTGGCACGTCTGGGTTGGTCATGTTGCTTAAAATTCAAAGAATCCAATAAAGCTCCTTTTTAATGTGACTCATTCCAATGCAAAAAGTTATTTTAATTGTTATGACATGGAGGTGGGATTTTCTCCGACTTCACTCGAAGTTGAATCAGAATAAGCAAATCCTTTTGCTTCTAAGATCCTTAGGGTTTGGATAAGCTAATTTTATAAGATTATATTTTTAACAGTCCTGACACGTACGTTGGAAATGTCAAGAAAATAATGTTTAGCTCTTATTAAGAAGTAAAAAAAAAATAAGGTTAACATCTCCATGCGTTTTTTCTTTGGATTTCACACTTTTTGGTACGACTTTTTTGACAGGCGGTCCTATTATAGGGGCTACTACTACCTGTTAACTTTGAACGTATTCATCATCCTACTTACTCATGTCAAGGTATAAATCAGGTGATAAAACTGACTAAAAATAATTAAAAACTACGAAGTATATTACAGTATAAAAGAAAATTACGGGAGAGACATCTTGCCAGTCAAGACCTTTTGATTCGGAAGGACGGATAGCGAGCGGAAGTGAATCTGAAGGAAGGATAACTGTGACAAAGTGACTTGGAAATTTGTGACATTTTGTAAAAAGCAATTAGTTGAAAATATGGGGGTCAGAAAGGTATTAAATTATAAATTGGATGGGAAACCAAGTGTAAAATTAAAAGAATGAAATATCAACAAAATCAGAGCTTAAAAACATAAAAAACACACCGTTTTTTAATTTTTTGCATGGATTTCCTGTGCCATTTTCTGTACTTGATAATCAATGTATTTTTTGTAAAAAACGGTTCTTATTAGTGTTTGATAGGGCTGCTGCTAACCTCGTGTCTGCTGTTGACCTTCCTGGACCCAACGGAAGGGAAGAAATCTCGAGATAAGGATGAGGAATCTGGTGGAAGACCCAATCGTCAGAATATTGTAAGCTTGGGTTACTTTAGTAATTATCTTGTAACTATCTAGATAAGATAAGTATTTTCCGCATCAACAAATCTGATGCATTGTTTATAGTTTTGATTTAGACAAGAAATTACTCATTCGTAAATACATTTTGTAGTTAGCTAGAAAACTAACAATAAGATTAAGACGTAAGCATGTAGGATTTAGGGAAGAACCTGAGATACGTTTAATTCTGAGTTAAAAATTTTCATCAGAATCGAGTCTTCTAGTTCAATTCAAACGGTTTAACTTTAATTCACGTAATCTGAATCATAAAATGAATGCCAAGTGTTTGATTCAACGCCCCGATCTAATAGAACAGTCAAAATTAATAAAAGGTAAATTGTCAGATCATATTTAATTCTAGAAATCGGGTTCATTAATGTCTGTTAGCTAAGCTCTAACCGTTCTAACAAAATTTCGGTCCGAATAACTACATTAAATTGCTCCCTAATATCTTTCTGAAGGAATCCGACAGGTCAAAACTATTCGAAGGGCTCCAAGACCCCGAGACAAGCGCCCAAGCCGTTAACCCCGCAGCAGTCAACCCACTCCTGTACCAAAACCAAGGCCTTGGAGGACTTCAACAAGGCCTAGGTGGGGCTGGAGGATTCGGTGGCCTAGCTAACCTTGGAGGTGGAATCTTCCAAAATCAGGGCCTAAATAACCCGTATCAACAACAGGGTCTTTACCAGCAGAATCTTCTTGGAGCCGGTGGGCTGGGTCAATTTGGAGGTTATGGCGGTGGAATTGGTCAACAATTTGGAGGGCTTGGGGGTCAATATGGGGGACTTGGAGGTCAATTTGGGGGATTAGGAGGAGGGCTAGGTCAATTTGGCGGAATAGGAGGAGGGCTTGGAGGAATTGCCCCAGATATCTATACCCAAGGGGCACTAGCAGCCCAGCTCTACAATAACCCTCTGTACGGGGCAGGGTCACAGACCTTGTCCGGGGCAGCGGCAGGGATCAACCCATTACTGCTCCGAGGGGCACAAAACAGTCAGTATCCCGTTGTAGGGGGGCTCGGGGCGTATAACAATCCCTATCTTGCAGCCCAGGCCCTTCTGAGCCCTTACTCAAATTATAATCAATACAATCCCTTCTCATCCCGGTTTGGAATTGGAGCTGGAAATGGCCGAAGTGGACTCACTTCAAGGTACAATTCCCAAAGTTCCAGTAATTCTCGAAGCAACGATGAATAGAGTGGAGGAAATGACATTAATAAAATAATTTGATTTGTTTGTGTGAGAATGTGTGCATTTAAAAATGTATGACAAATTGACAAGTCTATTTTTACATGTTTGTACTTTATGAAGGATGTAATTTTTGTATGAATAAGATTAAAAATAAATAAAATGAAAATCCCTTGTATTATTTCGTGAGATTATCGAAAAGCTGAATTTGACAAGCAATAATAGCACCTACAGAATGTTTTCTTAACTTTGCAGTTACTTTTACTCGCGTAATTCGCACAACTAAATCCAGATCGCCCTGTTTGCATAATTTAGTTATATATTAAAGCTAAATAAGATTATCTCTTCAAATGTTGTAAGTTGTAAGTATTTTATTAGGCTACTGTCGTGTCTTTCAAAGATCTCATTTTACCAACAAAATTCATTGTCTGAAATAGATCACATGAAGGTTGTTTCAAGCCCTTTAAAGTGGTGGGACTATTTCGGTGAGATTAATTCCAGGCATATCATTTAATACAATGAAGCTCACTCGTTTTTCTCTTAAATGCAAAAAAAATTGTCTAGAATTTTAAAATAATTCGAATTGGCAGAACTCGTTAAATTGTCCAAAGTTAAGACTGTACACACTGTACAGAATGTATGAAATGTGTCCTTAAAAGAATTAAAAATGTGCCATCAGGTCTAAAGACAAAAACTACGGTTTAAAAGCAAGGGAAGTAAAATCCCGGAACTAATTCCTTTTTGACACAAATTAAGAAATTGATTATATCATGAATTTCATATACATTTTATGATGTGTAAATTAATGCAGGAATAATGTGTTAATTAATGGCTAACTATAGAAGTTAATTATTATACAAGCCAAAGGCACATACAAAAGCGACAAGAACCTTAATCTATATACAATAGACTGAAGAAATGTAGACAAAAAATATCAATTCTTTACAAAAATCGATTATGCATTTACGGTGGTGGCTGTCATAATCATTTTAAGTTCCGATGAGATGTAGGTCCATGCTTTTAAATAGTTTAAATCTCGAATGCAATTCTGTTACGCAACTTCTCATAAAAAATATTGCGAATCAAACTTTAAAGTGTAAACTCGATCAAGAAGATGAAGAGTCCTTTTACTTTCATAAAGTCATCTTTATTGGTTATTGGAGTTTTTATTCTTGTGTTTATAATATTATGAGAATTATGATTATGATTAAGATTCGACAGTTGTTGGTTAATAAAGTTGTGCAGTATTTGCGTATAACTCTGTCAGTATCGTTGGTGTAAGTTAGTGGAAATTGTGTAGTTAATCTGATTCACGAGTTCATGACTTTTTCTCAATCCTTTTCCTTTGAAACTATTTCAGATGAATTAATACATATTTAAAGTAGAGAATAGCGACTGAAAATTGTAGAGCAAGTGTTTTACGTGTTTTAAATTACGGAATTGCCGAGAGGTTCGGTTAATAGAGTTTCGGAATCCTATTATTAAGTAGTGCGACCGGATATGGAACAAGCGTTTGTAATCTCAGATTTTAAATAAATTTTGTTTGTAAAAGACTAGTTGATAATCTCTGTTGTCCCACACAAAATAATCTAACAGTAAAAACGATATCAATTGTTTTAGTTTGTACTTTGGCAAAGGATTGTATCCAAACAATCTCACTTAATTCTGGACTTGACAAATATCAAAAATGCCATCTGAACTTCATGTCTCGTGACAAATAACTTAAGTCAGGCCACCCACACTTCACGCAATTTTTTCTTATCAGTTCCTACACTAGCTTGTAGTTTACTCCCCATGTTACATGTCATCTATTTTGAAATCACAATTTTTGAAAGCGTCACTTTTACTTTCAAAAATTTTAACAAGTCAAAATAAGCCAAGATTTCATTGATCGAAGGAATGATATTGTCAAACCGAAACTGTCCAACAGTTGGACATCCATGCCCCAGATTTCTAGTGTTCTTCACCTTGACATGCTATCATCACCACCATAATCTTCATTCTGACAATATGCTACAGTTTCAGGTTGAAATGCTTCAACTTGAAATCCTAAATGCAGTCAAATTCATTTTCAAAATTATAGAGCATTTCCATTTAAAAATCGCATGAATACCTTCACCTCAACGAAATCCAAACATATTAATAGATGATAGGCTGTGTCAAAAGAAAATTACATCGGTCAGCAAGAGATTTATTATTAATCTAGGTCAAAATAATGTATAATAAACATGTAGGAAGGAACAATAGGTCAATAAATTCCTTAAAAATACAAACTGCCTTCAAAATCCCTAGCTTTTGCTGAAAAAGCGAAGGCAAAATTGCAACGTTTAATTTAACGATCAAGATCAAGAGCTATTAAGCATGACTGGCTCTGCCTCTATACTTAATCCCATTGACTATATAGAGTAATCACACGTAATATGATTTCAATTGGTTCAACCCTCATGGATTTTGTGCAATTTTATACCACATTATTACCCAAAATCTCTTTGATGCAGGATGATAAAGGGAAGGCAGGTCAGAGGTCTAGTAACATTAGGGAGTAATTGACCAATTACCGATTATGATTTAAGGCTTTTATAGAACATTAAAACGTAACCTATTCAGTTTTCTGTGCAGTTTATCGACGAATTTTGTTGTGACGAATAGGAAAGTGAATGTTTACATGTTTTGCACATTCCTTTGGGTGAGTATTGGAGGTAATGACATCCAAAATATCGGCTTGTATGTGCTCTGCAAAGTAATAATTATAGACCTTTTAAGCATGATTTCTTCATTTTATCACCTTGTTCATTTTTAGACAACATATTATTTTTATCGATGATCAAGCTGAGGGAAATCACATAAATCCACAGCGAGGCTTTGTTTTCGGAATTTACTACTAATTCCAGCCACATAATAGTTTACTTTTTTTAGGATAGTAAAATTCTTTAAAAACAAACAAGTTTCGATTTATCAATAACAGCAAACTGCACGATATTTGACCACTTCTAATGATTTATCTAAATTAATGCTAATGATGTGGGAATTTATTTAAAGATTTAAGGATTTTCAGCTCCATTCGCAAAGAACTACAATATTTTTACGGAAAGATGACTTTATTTATGCCACAACCCCAAATATTCGATAAATTAAGATAGTTAATTAGCTGAACTTTTTTTAAATTAAACTGTTTTAATACCTATTCTATTTGACTTGGAAACACTGAATTGGATTGAATCGAGCTTTATCATTGAATTTTCCTTTCATCGTTTCGAACAGAAACCAGTGCTTAGGCTTTTAAAGATCGTGATGGTAATTGATAAAGCTACAATAACAATAAGAGTTTAAGCCATTTGATCTTGAAAAATTTATTTAAGTTGATATAACTGATTACAACAAATTGTACTGCATTTTGAACTCATTTGTGGTCATATAATCTCAAGCGTTCCCATCCACTGTTTGCATTTGAAGGAATAATTGCAAGTAAATAGCAAAGGTGTAAGGTTATGCAAAATTGCCATAAGCCCCAGCCCACGGAGTAAAGCCTAAAACTGCAAATAGCTCTTGGCCAGGGCTAGAATAATAACATTCCATTTTATAAAATCAAAGCACGTTTTGGCTCTTTTAAGATAAACCCTCAGCAGAAAATAAAATAGTCCCGACGTGACTAATTCCAATATTTTTTAAAATCTCTTCATCCACAGGATCCTACATACTTAACAGCAAGTCTGTCAAAGTCAAACATGAAACTGAGTTAAAAACCAAGCCCAAAGACCCTCAGAAATCGTGCAAATAAGTGGATCATTTCACATGAATTTTTCGACTTTAACTTGCAAGACAGTATGGAAAGATAATACCAAAACCAAATCTAATTACACCGAGGCATGAGGGCTTGGTTCATTTCAATTAGGTTCATTGTCAATCTACGTAAATCTTAACGAGGGCTCTGGGACTAGATATTACATGGATGCATTTATTTATATAGTTTATTAATAATATTTTATAACAATGGCATAAATAATTATTATTTAATATAAGGCAGTAGCAAATGGTTAAATTCATGGAATATATAGGTCTGAAAAGTAAATTATCTAGCATGATTTTATGGAAATGAGACAATTGTTTTTGTTCTTTTGTGCAGTGAGCTGTAGTTGTCATTTATATATTTAATTCCTTTCGGCTACTCATGAAAGTCGTGGTGATAAATTACAAAATCCTCGTCTCCACCTTGATAGTTGACATTATTTTTGATGCATTAATTACTGAAATGACCAGCCGTCTAGATTCTATTAATGTGAATGAATTAAGAATTCTAAATTAGTGCGTAATTAAATTATACCATTAGTAGACATTATATCCTATGTAAAATTAGCATAATTGGCATAATCCACCTTTGTGATCTTTGACCTTGTTATTTCTTCGGAATGTTCTGAAGTCTGAGATAGCTATTTACTGTTTCTGTAAACATTTCATTTAAGCAGAATTTGAGATCGAGTTAACAAATCAAGAATACGGAGGCATTATTGACACTTCTTAATTTCCTGACAGCTTTGATGTCGTGGGGCATTAGTGCTCAAGAATGACCGTAAATAAATGAAAGTGTGACAAATTATGATTCTTTACATACAAAAACAAGTACATCGTTTAGTCTATAAATATGATCATTCCTTCTCAATAAAAGTAAATTATTAATAAATAAATAAAGTTGAAATCTTATCATTTGTCCCTGGGGACTTATTTTAAGACTTCAACAAGTCCCGATTCTGGAATATTTATGCTAAAGAATATGTTCAGTTTAAGCATGTCATTTTTAGAGTTAACTTCATAAATTATTACGCCTACGTTAGAGGGCGAATGTAAATGTATTATTTTGCCGTTTCCGTTTTTAATGCCAATTACTTTTTTAAACTTTGAATTTAGATAGTTGTTGGGATCAAGCCGTTAAATGTTTTAATTTTTTTAAGAAATATATATAAACCCAATTTTCCTGGATAATTAATCATTTTCCTTAATGAAGTAGTAATGCATTTCAACTTCCTTAAAGTAATGTCAATCTTTCACACTTAAATCATTCACGTCTATAGACTATTTTCTTACAACTTTGTAACGATAAAACATGGAATGATGCAGCAAATGCTTTACAAAATGCAGAAACTTAATGCATTACGGATTTAGCGAGATTTGTTGACAACTTGTCAATTCTAATCGAACTTTTCAACTTCTTACTACTTGTTATCATTGCATTCATACGGGAAAAGTCAGTTTGTTACGGTAGGGAATTGAAGCTCTGAATTAATGAGTCTAATCCACCGGAATTGGATTTTCTCCTTTAAAATAAGATTCCTAGTTAGATACGGAAAATCCTTTTGTTAAAATATTCGGCCTTTGTTCTCTCCCAGTTCCTCTTATTCCGTCTGTTGCAAAACTGTTTCAAAATCGATATCAAAGTGCGAATCAAAACAAATACTTGGGGGATACAAAGATACAATCGGTCTGAATCTCGACTGGCTAAAACGTTGGAAGTTGGAATGACAGGTTTTATTCTACGAATTGTAATAGTCTTTGAGGTAATAATATCAAGTTGTACAATACAATAGCTTTGAATATGATTATTTTTACCTAAATGTACTTTGAAAATACATACTACAAAACATAAGTTTTTAAAGCTCTACTAGATGATTCAGGTTGAGAAAGCACGACAATGATCCAAAACAATACCTAGATTTTAATGCGTAAAACATAAACAATGTAATTTCAGTAACTCGGAATATAAAATAAAATTCAAATTTTATATTCCATATTCATAGCTCAAAAGTTTTCGATTTAACATGACTTTAACCTAATGTAAATCTTGAAATAGTTCCCCCTTAAAATCAATTGTTTTCAATTATATAAGAGAAGGGGGCTTTATTTTGGAGATAACTTATTGATCGACATAGGATTTTCAGGTTCCATAAAATAAAAATTTGATGGTAACGTTGTTAGTTTGTAGTTGTAGAGTTGTAGCTTGTTTAAGAAAAAGATTGAAGCTATTCCAATGGAAGCAATCAGATTTTCAGATTATAACATATTAATTTTTAAATAAATGATGCTCTGAATTTTAGCTTCAAATTAAAGACACAACTACTAGAGAATAATACATTTTATTTACGAAACCAAAGCAGAAAACTAATTAATAACTTAATTTAGCTCATAAAATATAACCCAACCTTACTCTAGACAAACAAGATCGCATATTTTAAATCCACAGTGTATGGTATATGATTCAAATCTGTAATTGAATTGTTTCTGCAAGTAATTTGGCGAGACACCCATGAAATCACGATTTAAGGAGGCGTTTTCGGCTCAATTATTCGAGCATCTTGTCTGAGGTTTAAATTGCGGTTTTGACACATTCTAGCCGTATAATATCGAAATTGTTGATGTTGGTCTTGCTTTTTGGGAGTTGAGGTGCCGATTATGCAACAGCCTCTGACATTCCGCGTGTAATTTATAATATTTATATTGTATCACATCCCAGCATTATATTATATGCAACATTTAAATTCAGATTTTAAAATTGCAATTTTAAAATGCAGTTGCAAATTTCAACCTTCTATCATCTCGCATTCAAGCAAATATTTTTATTTAAAAAAATAGGTTTATTTAAAATCGTGAGCCCCATAGGGAAAATCCAATTTACTCAATTAATTAAGAACACTAACTCAAAGCGGCTGTACCAAAAATGGATCGGCCATCGATTTATAGACACCACCAAATGCATCGTCGTAATCATAAAATAACAAGGTTAATGATTATGTGCAGATTGTGATTAGCCGTGTAAACGAAATTACGATTCTTTCGGCTCATGCTAGGAACCCATGAGAATTTTATTACCGTAATAATAGCCGCGTGGTTGCTGAATGCTGACCAAGATTTAAGATTTTGTGCTTGCACTTAAATATTATGTGTGATTTTGACGTAACATCCTATGAAAAACACAAAGGTTTTCCATCTCTCATCAAACTCAATTCATTCAAATGATCATCACCTAATTACATAAGATCACATGAGTCATTACAGGACAAGTATAGTAATTTAAGTAATTTAAAAGTCCTATAATGATCATTTTTATTTGTCCTGTTTATTGGAATTGGACATAAAAGGAGTGAGGAATTTGTGTAATAACAACAACTGCTTAATCCTATTTGATAGAGATGCAGAGGTAGTAATACAATCAGGATTTAATGGACAAACTGCCACCACCAAGAATGATCAAAGAGGACCATACAAGGGGCTTGGTATTGATCGGATGAACTTTAAATTTAAAAATGCATAATGTTCAAAAGTCTAAAGTTCACACGGTTCACATTTTTCAAGTCATTTTGATGGGCTCTCTTCTAAAGGGATCCATTGTTAAAGCTGTAAATAAATACGAGGATCGAGATGAAATGAGATTATCACCGATCTATGAAATATGATGATGTAACCGTTAACGAGCCCGGCTCCTCGCGAGGTGTTTAATTAGTTTAAGTCCAACGGGGACACGAGTGATCAGGTATTTAGTTCGAAGTTATAAAAAATCAACAATGCTTAAGGAGTAGGGCTTTGAAAGAGCAGTTAATTATTTTAATGTTTTGTGACAATTAACCTGCTCTGTCCATCTTGGGATCTTTATGTCGGAATAGTAAAAAAGCCTGAGATCATTACCCACCAGGATTTCATAGCCTTTGTTGTATAAGATTCAAGATTCTTCTTACGTCATCTCCTCTCTTGTGTGTTTGCATATGCAGTTAATGAACGATATTCTCTGGCTTTGACATCTCCTGAGTCATTTACTCCTGAAAAGAGTGCCGTCCTTGCAGTTTTTTACACTTTTAAAAGTCAGGTTTGGATGGTTGGTAATGTGTAATGTTTGTGTATGCATACAATAATTGGGAAGAAGGGTTGCGAGATGATGATCTCTAATGCTAATGCATAATAGCTGAATTTGATGCTTCTAATCTTATCTACTAATTCACCTATAAAAAACTGTCTGTTGGATGGCTACTGCTTTAGTCCATTAATTACAGGATGACTTTCTGTGTGGCTTTTGCATTAGGAAACAAGGGTGATTTTTTCGTCTAAAAGGATTCTCATTACGCTAGTTGATTGACGTCTGAGGTTTTTTTGACAATCTCATTTTACTTGTATTTTATGACAAAAAAAAGTTAAGAATGATTTTTGAAGGTTTTGAACTTTAGTTTAAATTTTAGTTGTTATAAATGCTATGTTTTTAGAATTTTTTGGTTATCTAAAAATATGGTTCGAAGCTGTTCAAGTTTGTTTTGGCTAGGTTACAAATTTTTAGTTTCCTTGTCGGATTCTTGCTATTATTTCCAAGTGTATGACACATCAAATTTTTACCAAAATTGCTCGAAAAGGCGATTTGATTTCAAAACAATAATGACAAATCTTTCCCATTTTGTAAAAAAAAGTGCAATCAAATCTAGAGTGACTTTGTTTTTTATTTATTTCATTCCCCTGTGGCTTACAACTAACAATTCCATATAAAAATTAGAGCAATCACACCTCGATTTCAATTCAAAATACTCTTTTTTCCATCCTAAACCCATAAAAATGTAATCCATAAAATAAAGCTAGAATTTTTCTACAATAGGCCATCGCCACGACAGGTGCCCAGGCCACACGCGTCCACACATCTATGGGGAAATGCAAGTGACAAATGCATTTTAATATTCCTCTTTTTTCTTGTATTAAAATTCCTCATTCCTCCTGCACTCAATTTAATTCCGAAACTTTGAAGGTGTAAAATGTTATGTTAATTAAAGGGATCTTTCATAAACTCTGCAAGTCTTTCAAACATTCGTTCAAATGGATCAATATTTCTAGCTCCATTAAAAAAATCCGCGATTAAGCCCAATCGCAATTTAAAACCCCATTAGTCTAAGGACAATTTAAGGCTTTCTGTCTATAACAACTCTCAATGTAAAACACACTGCAGCGATTAAGATAATCCAGCCCTAATTCCCAATCCTTACACCTAAGCATTTAAACCAAATTGTGGTTACCAAATGGGCCTTAAATTGCACTAACGACACTTACGAATTACCTGCCCTAATACTACTCTACCATATTTTACAACATGTACATAGGCTTATGCCAACTGTCAACAGTTCAAATTAGAGCACATGTATTCTAACTATATTTAAGAAATAGCAGAAATGGATGGGAAGAATAACTTCCTGAATTTCATAGAAAAATGTAATTCTGGCAAAGGCACGGACAAAAGGTTTACTTTACATTACAACAAAAAAAAATATTCTGTTGTGGGCTGATTCAGGATTGAGGCTGGCAACAGGAGACTGACTTAATATTACTTTTATGTATGTATATCAATCAAGATGAGATGATTTGATCAGTATCAACCCCATCAACTGACGCTATTAAGTAACACTTCACTCTGCTCAAGCTAACAAGTGCCAAGTCCTGAAATGAATTCATGTTGTGAAAGGTGATAAAAAGTAAACTGAGCCCTATCCCTCTCCGTCATCATCCATTGTCATCATTAGGAAGTAAATTATTTATGTATTATTACGAGTTCTGAATGAATTAGCAGCCTGTATCTAATTTAATCTAGAGCTGGAAGCTATGTACGTAAGCTTATTCAACAACCGCTCAACCTGTGAGCTAATACTCCTTTGAAGTAACCTAATGGCTACAAGTAATGCGAATTTATAGAAGAAAAACTCTAAAGTACTTCCTATCTTTTTATCAGAAAAAGCCGGCCGTAATTATGCGTGTGTAACTTTTAATGTAAACACTTTCGGTTTAATCAAATAGATCGGCGGATGTTAGGTAATCAATGCTTTTAAGCTTTGTTGTTTGTGGTTTCAGCTTTAAAATAACCTTGGCTAAGGACAAGTTTGATAATCAAAGAAATGTGTTGTTTTGAGAACATGATGGGATGCTTTTTGATTTTGATGCAAACTTTTTCAGTTATTTGAAGAAATGTGATCAATTTCCAATTCGTTTTTGAAGGAATGGAATACTTTGAATTTCTTGATATAGATAGACAGATTAGCTGGAACCAACTTTCAACTTTAAAATTTTACTGTACTTTGGCAGTGGGGGCCTATTTTGGGAGTGTATTCTCTACAAATTAATCGAAAAGGTGGCATTTATTGTTTTGAGAACATGATGGGCTGCTTTCTGATTTTGATGCTAACTTTTTCAGTTATTTAAAGAAATGTGATCAATTTCCAATTCGTTTTTGAAGCAATGAAATATTTTGAATTTCTAGATATAGATAGACAGATTAGCTGGAACCAATTCTCAACTTTAAAATTATACTGTACTTAGGCAGTGGAGGTTTATTTTGGGAGTGTATTCTCTACAAATTAATCGAAAAGGTGGCATTTTTTTTTAATTCGGAGGTATTACATATTTTCTTACAAGTTAAAGTAGAACTACTAATTCGAAATGTGGACCTGCCGTTTTAATCCAACTTAATATAATATAATTTAGCACAGAAGTGTGACTTTCGGGTTTGCTCGTTTCGAAAGATGATTGTTTGGTGATCTGATAGAATATTTCCTAAATTAGTAAAATATATTTCAATCCAGAATTTATTCCAGAGATGCCTTTTTATACTATTAAATAGCCCCTAACTTTGAAAATTCCCTTGTATGTATGCCGCATTTATGGTAAATAGTTAGTTATTATTCTTAGTCAAGTAATTTTTAGAAGGCCCAGTTGATACAGTTCTAAGAAAATCTAAAACATTAAGTTGGGTCATCTCATAATGACTAAAAAAGCCAACCCTAATCGACAAACCAAACCAAACGTAACTTAACCTATTTAAAAATGTAAATCGCCAACACAGAGGCACACTATTGTGTAAATCTCGGAGCCCTCGATTAATTGACTCTGATTTTGCAAGAGGGTTTAAACAATAATTAAATTATCTCACGTACTTAAAAATGAATTTCCCTTTCCTCGGAAACCTATGACAAAAAAACCCATCCTCTCATACAATTCATTCAGAATTAAATTAATCTGAAACACCAGAGCTAATCTACATCCCATCATTTCCATACATAATAATTTTAAGTGTCAAGTAATTTACCACTATTTGCACTGCTAAATAAATGGCAAATATTGCTTATTACAAATACTGAATTACGAACAATTAGGCTCGAGTAGACAAAATCCATCATTGTTCAAAGAAGTTGATTCTGAATTCTGATAAAAATACCTTTGGGGAAGGTGAGACAGGTGTGTTCTCTTCAACAGTAAAAAAAAATGTCTTTCCCTTTCTTCCTTATATTTACTAGTGCATTATAGGCTTAGCTTAGATTAATTCTAAGTTCTTCTAACATAACGATAGCCGACGCTATTAGATACGATATTAGTATAAAATTGCGAACGTTATATATTATTACGATTACCTTCACAATGCAATTCCTTCGTTTTAGGGGAAAGAGGACTTCTTTCTTAGACTCAGGTAATAAAGGGGCTTATGTCTGTATATCATATAGTTTTAAAGGATCCTCGTAATGCCGTGTATTAGAATAGGTAATATTATTACAGCCATAATATCGTAATTGTAATGAGACTTCAAAAAATCCAACCGTGACAGTAATCAACGCTAAACATCAGATTGGTATTTCGTTCCTCGTAAAGTCTTCAAGGTGGACAGAAACACCCTGATATCATTTCGGTCCTTGCTACCTATAAAAGGATCAGGCTTGGATTTTACAGTTATCAGTCACCGTTTAGGAATCACAACAGTGAGACAGGACAGGAAATTTTGCAAACTTCTCGGAAATTTTTAAGTAACTCAATTGCAATCAAAATTGGAAACATGGCTTTGACAAAGGTGTGGTTTCATTCGGATCTTTAAAGTTTAGCTCGATCCAGAGAGTTTAATTTTTTAAGGAAATAAGACAGGAGTTAACAACTTGTGAACTTCATTAATTTCAGTTGGTGACATTCCTAGCCCTCGTGGGTTCTTGTGCTTATGCAGAACGAAGCTATGGAAATGGACACGCACATGGACACGGGCATGAGGAATATGGATATCCGTCCCATCATCAGCATGCTGGTTATGGACCACAAGTACATTATCAACCTGCGGTTGCTAAAGTAGCTGTGCCCGCAGTTGAGAAGCATGTTGTCGATTATTATTCTCATCCGAAATACTCGTAAGGTTTTTTACTTTAGTTTAAAAAAAAGTAATATGAATATTAATTAGTTAATAAAAAAAATCAGGTACAGCTATGGCGTCAATGACCATCACACTGGGGACATTAAGCATCAAGTAATCAAAATTAAAGCATCTGAATTAAATACAAATCAATTTAAGTTTAAAGAGCATTAATTATACTTGCTCGTTTATCCATAGCATGAATCTCGAGACGGAGATGTCGTCAAGGGTCAATATTCCCTTGTGGAGGCCGATGGAAGCTTAAGGACCGTAAGCTACACGGCGGATTCAGGTAAGAAAATTTAATTAGATCCTTAGTCATTAAGTCAAGGACAAAATGAATCGATCAAAAGACACAATTAAAGATCAATTTGATGAGTCAATGAATGCAATGGTATGATTTTCCAGTCCATGGATTCAATGCAGTTGTTGAAAAGACTCCCGGAGTTCATCCAGTTGCCAAACACGTTGCACCAGTCGTCGCCAAAGCAGACCACGGTCACATTGGTCACGGATACGGACATGAGGGATATGGACACGACGCCCATCATGAGCAAGAACATGGACATATCGGATACTATGCTTCTCCCGTAATAAAGGTAAATTAGTTGATTCCCTAATTCCTTGTAATTATACTATACTTCTTTACATAGATTCCCTGAGGATTTAATTTTCGAAACCCTCAAAATGGTTTGGGATTCATATCAGAAGGATAAATCTAGAAACCCATAAAATTCTAAAGATTTTTCTAAAGAAGATGAAAGAGTTTTCATGAAATACATAACAGATTTTGGGGATTTAGTTTGGAAGGATAGCAAGAATTTATAAAATACTAAAAATGTTGATCGATTTTCGACAAAGTAAAAAATTGTCAGGCAATTGTGTATTTTATGTACACTCTCAACTTTTTAATCCCAATCAAGGCACAGAAATTACACTATTTACTTGTAAAAACTATTTTAAACAGTACGTTACAAAAAAATCAAATTCCAGGCTTCCCCAGTAGTCAAAGCCGTAGCCGCCCCAGCCTACGAGGACCATCACCACGACGCCCCACATTACCACGCCCCTGCTCCCCACTACCACGCAGCCCCACATTATCACGCTGCCCCCCACTACCAAGGTCATCAGGACCACGGTCATTCCGGATACGGATATGCCCAAACAGCCCACGTTTCCCACGGAGTGGGTGTAACTCACTATGCCCCCAAAGTCGTAGGTTACAGCCCAGCCACCACTCACGTTCCAGTTCACCACGAGCACGGTCACCACGGACACGAGGGACACCATGCTGTTGGTCACGGTGGATATGGTCATCAAGGTCATATCGGTCATGCTGGATATGACTACTAAATAAGCCCTTTTTACAAAGCCAAAGCTACCAAGTATTTCTTACAAATATTATTACCTACGTGTCGACCGAAACCAAACCCATATTAGATTACGAACTGAAACTACTTATAGGAACTCAATGCAATGATATTTACATTTTTACATACCAGAGATTTTATTATTATTATTTTGCCATGTGGACTTAAAGGGGTTTCAATTATTTTTTTTACCTTTCGTTAAATCTTCTAATTTTCTATCCTATATCCTCTTCATATTTCTATTGCCTTTGATCTCATGTTTTAATTCATAACGTTTCTGCTTCTGCCTTGAGACTCCTTATTCTATTTAGTCTAATTCTCACGGAAATAGGTGGAATTATGAATTAGCATTCCCATTCCCTGTACTGTAATTTATAATATCTCATTATTATGCAAGAGTGGTCAAGTACCATTATTCCTTCCTTGCATGTCTGTGGTCTGGTAATCTCAGTAGTAGTAGTATAAACCTTCTCTCTGTATTGGTGTCCAAAAAGAGCTATGCAATGATTTTTTTTAAATCTACGATGTATTCTTCTCTTGAACTGTTGCATGCAATTTCTGTGAATTCTCGTTGTAATTTAAAAACTCTCGAAAAAACATCGCCGTTTTTTCGAATGTCTAAGTGTCAAAACTCTTACAAACTCCCCACAACAACAGCGTCTAACTTGAATAGGAGCGGAACGAAAGGCTTCAAGGAAATAAGTGTAAATTATGTGTTATTATAATTACTGTAAACCTTGTATTTGTTATTCCTCAACCCAGATTTTATTTCGTAAATTAAACCTATGATCATCTTATAATCACAAACGCATTTCCTTCAGTTTCTTAACCTATTCAAAATCTACAGTTTTTCTCATTTCTGCAAGGATTCTTGCAATTTTTATCCTTATTTTTGCAGATGCACAATAATTACTTTCCTTTTCTTTGCTGCCTTCATAATGTCCCTTTCTTGAATTTAATTGTAATTAAGATAATCAGCACTTTTAAAACTAGATGATTACAGTTTAGTAATGTTAGTACACATCCCATATGCATATTTAAAATCCTAAAGATCTCAATTACCTTTTAATTCGGAAATTCCGGTCTGTTTCTTAAAGAATTTTTACATTGGTTTTCTATACAGCACTTGCCTTTTTCTTATGGCCTTCCTTCCGGTTTCTAAAAGCCCTTTTGTTCAAGCTATAAATGTTAAATGCCAAAATGTCTCGATTTCTACATGCTACGCTGCAACTATAATTTAATCACTGTTTTTCTTGTAATAAAGGATGACCTAATGTTCATTGTACCTTCTTGTTGTTCTACTATACATAATTACTAATTAGAGTTTTTGTCGAAAATACAAATGAATTTTTGCATAGGGGCATAAGGGAATTGAAATGCAAAATGCATTCTTGGTTTCTATTCTTGATTTTTAGACAATTACTTCTTCCTCGTGAAGGATCGTTTTGGTCAGCTTTCCTTTTCTATTAAAAATAATACGTAATAGCTATACAAAGTTCTTTGGAAGTCTAGATTCGTGCTTGCTTGGATTTTAAAAAAATATTTAAGAAATAGGTTAAACTTTATTTTATTTTAACCTTATTACTCTGTCAATAAGATTCACAATTATTGCATAAAATTTCTTGCTAACTTCCATCCGTGACATGTCCGTCGGATTCAATGATTCAGATATCTCATTTGGATTGAATCAAAAATAGTCCAGTAGCAGCATAGTCCAATTACTTGTGCGTATAAAAATAAATTAGGGGAGTTGTGTATTAGCTGTAATTATAGAAAATGGATTCTAGAATTTTGTAAACTATTCGACAATTATAAATTGATGAATATTTAAACATGAAACTATTAAAAAAACGGAACCATCGTCCGAGGCCTTGGATTTTATTTGAGTCCTGTATATAGGAATATTCCCTATATAATTCGCACATGTTTTTAAAAACGAAATTAATTTTTTTCGCTACCGCATACCGACCAAAAATTTAATTTATTCCAGAGCTCATAAAATAAATATTATGTCAAGGCTTTCTTTAACTTTTTCAGAACTTTTAGCTGATTTTGGCGAAGTTACTCGTTATTAATTGAATTCGCTACTGAGTAACTACACTGTGGCAAACAAAATTTCGATGGTAGCATAAATAATTTGAACGTAAAAATAGATCGAATGAATTTAACAGATTTTATGTAGATTAATTACATAATCAATGTAATACTTACTATATTGATATTGTGGGGAACTGTATTTCAAGAGGCATATATTTCGGGATTAATTGTATGTTCAATTCCAGAGGATCTTTGAACTTAATTCATATGTAACCTGATTTTCGGTTTATAAGGCAATTCATTTTTGTAATAACATCTAGGACTAATAAGTCGGTCCTCATGTTTAGTACTATGCCGTAAAATTAAACAGTTAGTCACAGTCACAACGCCAGTAGAATGAGACTATGAGACACGAGTGACATGAACATGACTATAAAAACGAGTAAATTTATTATGTCGATACATAAAATAGTTTATTTAATATATGGAGACAGTTTTTTATACTAATCGATGTTTATTGATAAATTTCACGCTTCGTTTGTCTATATTAAGTGTAATTGAAGAAACTAACTCGTCAAATAAAATAGTTTTCGATCGAGGCAACTCTATTTATAAAACAATTTAACGCTGTGGGCGAAATTGATTAAAATTGGTAAATAATCCTAAAACTTGTAGCTCGCTATTTATTAGTCGTCGAGATAAAATCTATCAGGAAAAACTACCATTTTCACGGAAGAATGTCTGAGTTTGAGTATTGAAATCCACGGATTTAATTGTCATATTCAAAAAATAAAATCCAACTAAATTTTTATCTTTCATTCTTCAAAATGTGAACAAGTCAAACATTTATACTCCGTATCGGCGAGTGTATTAGCACGGATGCAGTAAAAACAAAACGTGCAGGAATCCAGCCGCTGCGGGAGTACCGCGTCTTGATTACAGATACAGCATTTCAATACAGAATCATTCGTCTCTTCCTCAGCCCTTCCAGTAAAAGGCAAACTACGACTGGCCGTTCGGAACGGGTTAATTCCCCACTGCTTCAGGTAACGCTTGAGACGATGAATGTTTAAAAGAGGCAAGACAATCATAAGAAATTCCTACAAATAAACAAAATTCATGTGAAAATTTCCTAGAAAAAACATCTTTGAAAAAATCATTCGAAACGTACTGCAAACTGATGCCAAAGAAGCTCTCGAACTTGGTACGAATATCCTACTGAAGGAGGTACCATTTGCCTTGCAGGGACGAAGGGTAGCTTTATAACCCTATTTACTAAGCTGGGATATCTATTTTGCATAAGGAATATGCAGAAATTGATCACTTCCAGAATTTTAAGTCCACCTTCAGTGTATCTTATCGGCTTTTCCAACTAAAAAAACATCCCAACATATGAATAAAACAACAATTTCATTTACATTTTTATTAAAAAAACTTACCGTTCGGAAAAATGGTCTGGAATGAAATGCTAAGGTGAAACGCTCATAAATATAAGGAACTAATGCATCGATAAGCAACAATAGTTTTAATTTTCCACTACAATTGCTGGGATATTTGACTCCGAGTAGAGATTGGCCAATTGTACTTCCCTTCTTGAACACCGAAAACTACAACCAATAAATACACTTTTAGTCATTTTTAGGCGTACATTTTATTTGTAAGTTATTATATGAAAATATGAATACGACTTACCCTCCAAATAATAAATTTGATAATTAGTTTAACCTCTGGACCATATTGCTGTGTCAAATTCCCGAGCTAATTTAAACAATGACAATGATACATTAACTTTTGACTTTATAACATGATCATTTAAATTAAACATATATTCAATATTCATATATGCATGATGATTCATGATTTATTCTGAGGTACTTGAAAATGCTAAAATATTCATCCATTCTTCATAGTCATAAATCGCATGAAATAAAAAAAATCAGTGCGCGATTAAAATGTAAAATCCAAAACTAACTGACCTTAAACTGGCCAAGTAATTGAAATAGCTGATGTCGAATCAGGGAATAAAACTCTGTGTCAAGGGTTAATGCATCTAATTGAATAACACGGGAGACGTATTCCGTCATACTTTGTACTTAGTCAAAATTAGAAGCTTCAAAAAAGCATTAAAATTTCGAAACTTTTTGAAAACAAACTTATTTTTTGTCGAAAAATACGATCAAAAATAATCTTTTTCGAGTTGACTATTTTGATGATAAATTGTCATTGAATTTATTTGCCGCCATAAATTGAGTCAGCATTCCGCGGGAGTCTTGACTTGCCAACTTTGGGCGTGCAAAAGTCAAAGTAATTGTTTTTCGGAAATATTTGATCGAAATTCGAAAGTTTTCGAAAGTCGAGATGGACAAGATCCCGTCAAAGCCCAATTTACTCGACACGAGGCAAGAGCTGTCGGATTTAGTGAAGAGGAGAGCGGAACTGTCGGTAAGTTTGTCGAATTCCGCAAATGTTATTCACCTTTTTAGAAGGGATTTTTAGCGGGAGGATTAGCGGGAATTTTGGATATTTAAATCTTTGTTTTTGTTTTGGACTTTGAATTTTGAATGTCGATGAGTTTCGATGAGTTTTTATGATTTGCAGTTTGCGACAGATGCAAGCAGATTGCACACTCTTTTATGTTTTGACCCATGATTTTTATGATTTTCTGCAACGCACAAGAAGAGCCTTTTTTCGATTTAGTTTACATCGAGTTTCATGAATTTTCATGAAATCCCATCGTTGATCGTCGACCCAAACCTAAATTAAATGCAAATACAAAATATTATGTATGTAAAGTTTGTCGTTTGTAGCATTGCAATGTTGTTCGATGTCATATCTTGTAAATTCGGCAGACGATTAAAGTAAAACGTAAGGACTTGGTTGGACAAAAGAACTAAATTAATCATATTTTGTATTTTTATATTTTTGAAAACAGGATACATTAGCCAATCTGGAGAGACAGATTTACGCCTTCGAGGGGTCCTACCTAGAAGATACTCAGTTGTACGGGAATATAATCCGAGGATGGGACCGCTACGTAGCAAGTGCATCGGGGACAAAGCCAAGTGCGAGTGCAAACTCTAAATCTGACAAACGAAATAGGAAATTTAAAGAAGCCGAACGGCTTTTCTCAAAGTCTTCTATCACATCCATGGCCGCAGTTCAAGGTTACGTAGAAGCTGTAGAAAGGTGAATTTAGAGCTTGATTTTATGTAATTTTCAATCATGCAAAAGGAGTTTTTTTTACTAACTCGTCGACCATTATTTTTGCAGAAATAGTGAATCAGAATCTCATCCGGCTGAAAGTGGAGGGGAAGAAGATAGTGCGGGAGGTGGGGCTCAACATTCACATCATCATTCTCACCACCACCACCACGGCCATTCACACCATTCGAAATCTTCAACCCCATCATTCGACGCCCTAAGTAAAGTATCAAAATCTTCCCATAGAGTAAAGAAAGGCAATAAGAAGAAACACAAGTAATGTAAGGTAGAGGTATAATGTAGATATGATCTCAACCACCTTATTGTTAATTTAGTTTAGTCGTCAGTTTGTGGAATTACTTCGGTCATCATTGTCATCCATAAGACCAGGTGTATCATAGGTCCCAACTCAATAGTCCCGTATATGGGCTGGGTTACTAACTAATCCAATAATTTAAAGACCTGTTCTGATGAAAATTAATTCCGGCCGTTAGTTTCTTGTACTGTATGAATGACAATTGAGAGTTTCACGGTACCGTGGAAAGTATTTTATCCAGGTTACAATGGTTCCATTGTAATAAACTAAGAGTAGGAATGATATTGTTTGCATGCCCGAGTTCGGGTTTTAAGTGTGATAGTCATTTGTATTCAAATATTTTGTATGTGAATTACTTGGACATAATATGCCTGCATTATGTCGTAAAGATGGAGTACAAATCAACTTTGTAGAATATTGTATTTTATATAACAATAAGGGCCAGGGGGTTACTAAGAATAAGTGGGTTTAGGTCAATATGTAACTTTAGTAGCATAGCGGGTTGTCAGTTGTGTCGTCTATTCTTCCACTCTTCGTCTGCGCTCCCAAAACAGCTAATAGCAGGAGTCAAAGCATAGCATAAAAGGTAACAAAGTATTGTAATTAATGTTAATATAGTGAAATTAAACCAACTATTGGTAATATGTAATATTTATTGTAAAATAGGTTTAAAAATTCAGGTGTATCCCAAAAATCACATCCGTATCCTTAATTTCCGAGGACTTTTGTACCGTTAAAAAACAAATAAATCTTCACGTTTTAGTGGAAGACATGTCACAAGTGAATACCCTTTTAATTATGTTCCGTTTATTGGGTATGAAATAGAAAATCGATAAACATCATATAAATACAGCTGTATATAATATATATTAGTAGCTTAGTAATCACCAAAATTCTTTGACTAGCTTGATCCTTGATCGGGCTTTCCCCGTATCAAAAGTCTGGCAGTCTCTGGTCTTGTCAGATTGTAAGTACAAAGTACTAGTCCTAGTCATATGCTAATCATCATTAATTGTACTTGAAGCTGGAAATGTTTTCGGAACTTGGGGAACGTTAGAACTTCGACTCCTTATTGAGGCGGATCCGGATCTGCCAAATCTGGATGGTGAGAATCCCGTTGTATCAGTTGCTCCACTATTTGAGGTTACCGCAAAGACTTCGGCTAAACGGTTCTCTGCATTAAAGATAAATTAATTAGCTTAAATAACCATAATTCAATTTAGAGATCTCAGAGATCTGTAATATTTTAAGAATCTCACGGTGAACAACGCGAGATTCCTGTTTCGTTGACAGGGCATAAGCTAAGAAGTAAAAGATGAAGGGAATCACTCCCACAATTGCCATTCCCAAGTGAAGATAAACTTCAACGCTTCGTTCAGGAACACAATTGAAGAGCTGGCTCCATAATTCTCTTGTAGTATTCATCTATAAAATATTGACAGTAAATTATTAGGAACAGCGTAAAATAATTTTACCATCTACGTTGAAAAATATAATTATTTTGGCGTACCGTGTCGACAATATCGAGACACACACCATCGCCAAATTTAACTCCGATGTCTATGTACAAGTTAGTAAGGTTTGCATAATCATCCTTGCATTCGATACAAGTGCTGTTACTTTGAGTTTGAATTTGTTTATTGAAACAAGATGTGGTAATCTGATAAAACATGTTAAACTTATCCAAATCTTCGTTGATTCGAGGGATAATTGTCCCGTTTTCGTTTTTCTGGAAGCAATCTAAACAATTAAAAAATTTTGTTAGGGCGGAATTGTGCAATTTCTGTCTTCTTCACTGAAATAAATCGCCCTTTTCGTTCACATAATTAAAAAATTAGTCTTCCGACAATATTTATAGCATTTTGCAAGACGATCAAGTGCTCACACATACAGGGTGTTTGCGTTCATTGTCCAGGTCTTTAAAATAAAAAATCTGGAAAATTAACCCAAACACCCTGTATATACCACAAGAGGGATGTTCTCAACGTCTAGCATTTCGTCGAATGGGCAGACTTATTTCCGTAAAGACGATAATTGTTACAGTATTACAGTTAAGGCTTACTATCACAATTCCCTTTCTTCCACAAGTTCATGACGTAGAGGTAAGCTTCCGTGACTATTTCACTGCGGTCAAGATTCGTAAAATATTCTCTGCATGGATTCCCCTTCTCGTCAATGGTCTATTATTTTTGAATTTAAACAAACAATTTTAAACATTCCTCGAGAATCGAGAACCGATAAACGATTGAAGATATTGTGCCCAAAATATATTTTATCGACCAGCACATATGCATTTAGAAATATCTATGAAAATGAACTGCCCACCCCCTTATGCCTTACCACGAAAAAATCATGATGGGTTCGTATAACCATGAGGTACTGTCCAATACACCATACACACACGTGAATGGGCCGGGCATTGGTGACGGAACAGAGTGTGAAATTGGAAATCGCCGAAGCAAATCTTCCTACAATCTCTTTGCATTGGTCACTGGGTGTTATTATTTGGTCAATCATTGGGAACGGTGGTGACGTTGTTATTGTCTGATTTGTTACGATTTGTCCCCCAGATTCCCTATAAGGAAAGCACAAAATAACATCAAGGACAAATTAAGGGTTGTAAAGTTGTAATTAAAAACCAAGGTAAAACAGAATCAGAAACATATCATAACCAGATAGTAGATAGACATCTTTTTATGATTTTACGGAAAAAATTTACCTTGTAAATAACATACACAGCGTCAAAATGTTGAACAAATTCATCGACAAACGCGATGGTGTATGGAAATGGAACACCATATCCAATTCCAATATCGACGATCGACGACTTTGAATTTTCCTTATTTATTATGATGAATGATGATGGTGTTAAATATTGAATTTGGCCTTTTTTTTAAATGTAAAATCCCATTAAACGCAATTGTTTAAGCCCTCTGAAAAAGGGGCGTTATTCCGGCTTGTTATTCAGTGTTGATTAAGTAACACTCTAAGGGACAAAGGTCTCTTTTTACACATTTAAAAAGGTTTAAACAGCTTTTTACAGAAACTATGCCGATGCAGTACTTTTGGTTTGATGAGCCCATAGACATATATAAAGAATCTATTTACTTCTATGGATGAGCCTTTTTTATAACCGTTTTTCTTGGTGTGAACCTAATTCTTTGACACTTCACGCCTCACGGCAGGTGCCACATGATTTTATGGATTATCTTATACAAAATATTTAATATGATATTATTGTTTATATTCTATAGATATATTTCTTTCTAAACTCAGTGATGAAGGGTCTACGTCTTTCACTGCCTGATCCGGTGGTGTCAGCTGTTTGAGAGTACAAGCAATATATGCAAACAGGTTCAGTCATCCAGTCTCTGAATCCCGAAGAGTAGAGTTGATATATATACTTGACAGGAACGAGTCGAATAAACTAAAGGTTAAAGACAAAGGTAAATTGTGGTATTTACATAACGATTTTTTAAAAATCTTTTAACGAAGGTACAGGGACAATTCATTCGTAATTGATTGTTTATCTGCGAATCAATCAAAAGTCAACCTATCGGCCTTGTCTTTATTTTTGGCATCATCAGACAATGGATTATCTCCATAATCGTTTTGTTGATTTGATATGTAGTTGATACCTTATATAGGAATAATTGGTTATGAACTTCAAAACATAAGAATAACATTTACATGCATTTTAAATTACAGCATTTGGCATTGGTTATTTTGCCCAATTTGCCCTCGTACCTGGAGAAAGTACAAATATGTCAAATGGAGTGGAGAAAGAGAAAGCTCAGCAGTTACAAAATCGACTGTACTTTATCCTGGAGAAACTTCAAGTTATGGCCAGTGAACTACCGTCGTAAGTTTAATCTTAATTTAGCTATCTTTGGTGTTTAACATGCTGTTTTTAAAGTTTACAAAAAGATATTCCCGAAGAGCCGCATTTTTGTGGTGAAAGCATTACAAGGGCCGTTCATAACCGGCTGTACCAGTAAATCTCACTCTCGGTTGTCGTTTGTAAAAAATGGCATCCTATAAATAATATTTGGAACTACCTAATGTTTGCAGATGAATATCTACCTTATAAATCTTAACGATCAGTCCTTTATGAACAGCCCTCACAATTTAATATTCTGGAAAGTATCCATTAACCAAGTCCAACAATAAGCAAAATGATTATGTTTGTATTACCAGAAAATACCAACAAAGGATAAACAATGAACTCCTTAGTGGTCTCACCAACTGCCTTCTCCACGACACTATTTTCGAAATCGTTAAAGGACTGAAGGAGATTCAAGACGTCACTGAGAAACATCTTTTTCAAACGAGGCTTCAACTCAGCGAGAAGCATCGAAGTAAAAAATCATTTTACATACTTATATTATCCTAATTTCTTATGTCCTCAAAACGAAACTAATTTTCTATGAACTCATTAAATTAGTTGACAGACAGCTCCTGAAGGAAACTCGAGGGGCTAAGCCAACGTATGAAAAAGAAAGACTGAAGCTCGTAGCTCGCCAGAAAATGGAAGTCAAGCAGAATGACATGAAAATTGCTATGCAACTGGATCAAAAAGTTAGCGATCAGCAAGTGATGCTGGAAAAGGCTGGAGTCCCTGGATTCTACGTTACGAACAACTCGTCCGAAATAAGATTACAAATGCATTTACTAGAATTTATTCTCAAACTTAGTGTCATGCCATTACCTCAAGTCTCTTTTGATGGAGATTAAGCATCATTTCTCGGAATAACTAGGAAGCTATCGGTTGAAGTTCAAAGTTACCTTTTTTGATATTTTTGTAAACCTCCTGTCGTTCTTACTGCAATAAAATCTCTCACATACGTTTATTTATGTATGTCGTTGTTTACAAGTTCTCTATCAATTATTATCAAAAGTCCAAAACGTTCATATAAACGTAGATCTGATTATGTATGGCAAAAAAAAATTATCTCGAGTGTTGGATGACCCTGTGTTTAATATACTCCAGTAAGTGTGATACAAATTAGAAGTAGAAATTCGTCCGTGTAACAGGTTGGTTGAAATTAATTTCCACAACTTAAAATGAATTACAGTACCTATCTGTTAACAATTTTGATCGGGTTTTTCGGATACTGGTTGATAAAACGGATAATTTTCCTGAGGAAGCTTCCTCCAGGTCTGTAAAATATACGATCCTTTTAACTAATTAAGTAGCAGGTTAAATAAAAATAAAATATAAGAATCCGGCTTTTAATAGGTCCATGGGGTTGGCCGGTAATTGGACAATTAGTGCATCTAAATCGTAATAATGCATTAAAGGAGATTCAGAAATGGAAAGAGGTTTACGGGAAGATCTTCTCTTACGGGATTGGAAACTTCACGTAATTTGAATCGATTTTAAAGCGATTTCACACTACCAAATTATTTGCATAACTTGAATTAGTTTCCGTATATTTTTAGTGTCATCGTGATTAACGATTACAAGATGATTTTAGAAACTCTCAAACGAGACGAATTCCTTGGAAGGCCCGATTTCGAATCCTGGACTTGTCGAAATATGGGGAAGAAAGATAGAGGGATTTTATTCTCGGATGGAGTTCATAGTTGGAATGAACAACGTAGATTTGCACTTCGAACTTTGAGAGACTTCGGTTTCGGGAAACAAAGTATGGAAGGACTCCTCCAGTCAGAATTGGAACTTCTGATGCAAAGATTCAAGTTGGTTTCAAATTTAAATGCTTGATTTTTTTAAAATAAAACTTAATTAAACGTTATTGGTTTTTAGGAAGGAAAGTGTCGGAGGCAAACCGATAGAGATGAGAAGTGCTTTTAACGCTTCCGTTTTTAACTCTCTGTGGTTAATTGTGACGGGGAATCGGTTCGAACTGGATGACCCAGAATTTCATAAAGTCCTTTCGATGTTTCAAGGGTAAATTTATTCTGAATTTTAGGTTAAAAATGTGCATGATTTTAATCAAATAAGGAAATGTATTTCTTCTCAGACATTTAGAAACAAATACGATTTCAAACGCTGGGAGTTTCTATCCTTGGCCTGCAAAATACAACCTCATTCGAAAAGGAGCTTGGAAGAAAATGATGATCATGTACGGGTTTTATTCCGAATTGAACGACAACTTGATTCAGGAACATCTTGACACTTATGACGAAAATCAAACCAGAGATTTCATAGATTCCTACCTGCATCATGCTGCAGAACAACAATCGAATCCTCAGTCCAGTTTTAATGTAGAAGAAGCAAGTAATGATACACACACAATTAGCTGTGTTCATTTTGTAAAAAGCTTTAAAACGATAGAAGAATGACCCTATTGTAATTGGACTGTTTAGGGGCCAACTTAAAAATCGTCTTGCTAGACCTCTTTACGGCTGGAACGGAAACTTCGTCGACAACCTTGTTATGGGCAATTTTGTTCATGACAAAATTTCCAGAGGTTCAGAGAAAGCTTCAAGCTGAAATTGACAATGTAGTTGGGCAGTCCCGTTTGCCCGTTCGAGATGATAAGCCAAGGTATGCAGAATGTTTTCAATTTTTGTTTTCTATTTTAATTCGGGTAAATTTATTGAAATCAATAGGTTTAATTGCCTACTTAAGCACATGTTATTGTATAAAAAGTTTGGTGTATCTGGAAGCGTTCACAAATGAAGTACATCGCAAAGCGTCGCTCGTTCCAATGAGCGTTTACCACAAAATGTTAGAAGACGTAGGTAAGTCAAAAAGAAGGTTATAAGCTAAACTGTTTCTGTAATTTATATTGAAGTTATCATACGATTTAAATAAGTCTCCACCCCCACTCCCGGGGTTTTTATTTGTTTTTCCTGTAACTAAAACTGATTACATGAATAGAATACGAAGGATACCTTTTCCCTAAAGGAACTGTGATATTTCCAAATTTATACGAGGCCCATCACAACAAGGACTACTGGGGAGACCCGGAGAACTTTCGACCCGAGAGGTTTCTAGACGAAACTGGAACCACATTGGTTCGACATGAAGCACTTATGCCATTTTCAACAGGTGTGAAAATAAATCAGAATTTAAAAAGATCTTAAATTCTCTTAGTCCCTTTATGATGTATTGCGCATTTCAATAATAGGGAAGCGATTTTGCCTTGGAGAGGCATTGGCAAGGGACACACTCTTCATCTTCTTGGCAGGACTTATTCAGTCCTTTACGTTTGAGCTGGACCCATCAGGCCCTCCTGTTGATCTCAATAAAATGAAACCTATGTTTATTGTGGCTCCTGATCCTTTTAAAACTGTTATTAAGCCTCGGAACGGAGAACGTAAATAAGTAATTAGAAATATGGTAGAATACGTTAATTTTCATGTAGTCAAGTCACTAATTTATCCTTTAATTTCAACTCATGTAAAACATTTGGCTATTAAATTTTATAAAATCAGAAGATATAATATACTGCAATCTTGGTTTTTACTGATAATAAATCCTAAAAATCCAAATTATCCGATGCAAAATTAGTTACGATGACTGATGGGTTTCTGATTGTGCATTCACTAATTGCATACTTCGATATTTTTGTTCGAATAGTATTTAAATGCATTTAGTCTTTGCAATAGTATCTAACGGACCATTAGAGTTTCGTCAAGTTATTTTTATAAGTTTGACAGAATGGTTTATGAACTGGTAGTATTATCATCGTATTTGGATTTGCTTCGCATTGCAAGTTGGATTTGCTGGTTGGATATTATCTGTTGGTTTTTATCTGAACACAGTCCAAAAGTTCACAATCCTGAATTGTACACACAAGATGATCATGTAAACATTAGTAACTATGTTATGGTTGAAAACTTGTTTTAGATGATATCGTAGTAAATATCCAGTTTATTTGTAATTTGATTGGCTGTGGATGCCGTGGATTCAAGGTTCTAGACTTCTAGATAGATCTATCAGGCTAAAATAAGTTAGGAATAAGAATTATTGACAGTTTTCATACTGCATTGTCCAGAAGTATAATTAAATTTTTGTTATTAAATTAATCAAAATATTGAGATCGGATTTGTGGTAGAAAATGGATTTCCCAACTGTAGAAGTATTTTTGTTGGGTATTTTCTTTGGAGTTTTTTTATACTGGATTATAAAAAGGTTGCTTTTCTTGAAACGACTCCCACCGGGTAAGAATTAAAATCTTCAGATACGTGTTTAAATGCGATGTGTAACCATACAATTGGTGTAGTTTTGTTGGCTTACTAAAATGATTGAACCTAAACCTGAACCAAAGTTTTATGTCGGAAAATTATACGTAAACGATCGATTTTTTATAGTCTTTTTTGCAAGAGAAAGATAAATCTATTTATGGTAATGTACATGATTTCAGGCCCTTGGGGATTGCCAGTTATTGGACAACTGATTCATCTCAACCGTAACAATGCATTAAAGGAGTTCCAAAAATGGAAAGAGATATACGGAAAAACCTTTAGCTTTTCAATGGGAAATTTCTAGTAATTTTTTTACAAGGCTCAAAACACCAGAGATTAATCACTAAATAGTTTCAAAAATAAGTTTTTTCTGCACTGGATTTTCAGCGTCATTGTAATCAACGACTACAAAAAGATTTTGGACACACTAAAGCGAGACGAGTTTCTTGGAAGGCCAGACTTCGACTCTTGGACGGTTCGAAATGTCGGTAAAAAGAATCGAGGAATCTTATTCTCTGACGGAGTTCATAGTTGGAACGAGCAACGGAGATTTGCACTTCGAACTCTGAGGGACTTTGGGTTTGGAAAACAGAGCATGGAAGGGCTCCTTCAGTCGGAACTGGAATTACTTATCCAGAGATTCAAGTCCGTTTTTAATTGCCTCATAAAAGAGTTGACAGCGTTTTAAATGTTTTAATTGCAATTATATAGGAAGGAGATCGAAAGGGGGAAACCTGTTGAAATGCAACGTGCTTTTAATGCGTCGGTGTTTAACTCCTTGTGGTTTATTATAACCGGAAATCGATTCGAATTGGATGATCCCGAATTCGAGAAAATCCTCACCATGTTTCAAGGGTACTTTTAGAGAATTACATACAGGGTAGATCAGTAATCGTCAATTTATATTATGATTGATTCTGTTATAAAGGCATTTGCAATTGGTGACCTTCACAACTCCCGGAAGTTTTTATCCTTGGCCTGCAAAGTGCAATCTTATTGGAAAGGGGGCCTGGAAACGGATGCTGGATTTGTACGAGTATGTGCGTAATCTGATTGATAACCTGATTCAAGAGCACATGGACACTTATGAAGAAAATCAAACTAGAGACTTCATTGATTCTTATCTGCATTTGGCCGAAGAACGGAAATCAGATCCTGGCTCGAGTTTTAATGCTGAAGAAGCCAGTAATAAAATAATTCTGTTAATAAGTTAGAGTAGGTTCTACTTTTATTCTGTCCCCCAAAAATAACTGACCATTTTATTAACCCGGTGACCACCCAAATAAGAGGATTTAAAAATAAGTTCATGAACTAAAGAATATGATAATTCGCCATTCTCAAAAAATGTCAAGAATCTAAAAAACGCTATTTAACTATTTAATTTCTTACTTAAATTCGGATTGTAATAACTATAGTTTGTCGGGTTATCAACGAGCTTGAAAAATTCTTCTCCGCAGAACTTAAATCGTGATTTACGGTAACCTGAGGAGTTAACATTGCAAAATATATAATTTAAAGTTTAAATTGATTTCATTCTAGGAGTTAACTTGAAGATAGTTTTACTGGACCTATTTTCGGCAGGGACTGAAACATCGTCCACTACTTTATTGTGGGCTGTCTTATATCTTGCCAAATTCCCAGAGATTCAAAAAAAGATTCAAGACGAGATTGATAGCATGATTGGACCACACCGTTTGCCAGTTCGGGATGACAAACCAAAGTATTTATGATTACACGATCCAATAACTATTTTAATAATTAAAATTAGTAATAAAAAATATCGTTAAATATTATTGGTTTTGTCAGGTAATTTCAAAAAAAAATATTTTTTCAGTTTGTTGTATGTGGAAGCGTTCACAAATGAAGTTCATCGGAAAGCGTCTCTCATCCCCATGAGCGTCTACCATAAAATGCAGGAAGACTTTGGTTAGATAACAATATTACCAACAAAAATATGATGAGCGAATAGCTAAATTCACAGCTTAATTCCTGAATTAAAAAAATAGAATATGAAGGACACTTATACCCGAAAGGAACAGTAATTTTCCCGAATTTACATGACGCCCATCATGACAAGGATTATTGGGGAGACCCCGAAAACTTTCGACCCGAACGATTCCTGGATGAAACGGGGACAAAATTAGTCCGCCATGAAGCTCTTATGCCGTTTTCTGCTGGTAATCTAAAGAATTGTTTACCTATTTAAATTCATACGATTCTAAATGTCATTTTTAAATGCAAACCCATAATAGGTAAACGACTCTGTCTTGGAGAGACCCTGGCCCGTGACACACTTTTCATCTTCCTTACCGGACTTCTGCAAGTCTTCAGTTTTGAGTTTGACCCTTCAAGTCCCCCGATTGATCTGAATCAGATGAAGCCCATGTTTGTTGTGGCACCCGATCCCTTTAAGATCATTATGAAGAACAGAAAAAATTAAATCCCACGAGAATATTGCCTCACATCTTGAGGAAATATTTATAGAGATAAGCATGTAGAGCTGATTTCATGAGACTTATTTCATGAAATGACAGTCTAAAAATAAACATCTTTTGCTATATTTTAATTATCAATTCACACTAATTACGTGTAATGATTTTTTTAAACAAGCACTAGGTAGGTAGGTATTTATTCAATGTTAATAATAATATTAATAATATACAAATAAGCACTAATGCTCCAAAATTTAAACTAATAGTACGGATCCAATATTTACATGTTTTTTTATCGTTTCTTATAAATATTATAATGTTAATTGATAATAATTTTCAAACCTATATATAAATCATCAATGAATAAAAATATTTGTAGATATTCGTAGATGTAAATGCGTATTTTTCTTCTGTTAACAAAGTCAAAATGGTTCGGGGATTGGAAAAACATGTACATGACTTCCTCTTCAATTTAAATGATGATGGTTCAAGCATTAGACATATGTCACTTCGACGAAAATCAGCCATACCGTTCCCGTTTTTCGGCTTGTAAATAACGGTCGGTTCCGAAATAGTTGCTAATCGTACTGACACTTGATAATTTTTAAATTTTGATTAGGCAAGCGACATTATCTTGGATGTACATAACAGAATAACTAAGGAACTCAACTCATCCTGTCAAAATCCATATTAAATGTCCACGTAAAGGTTGTTGCTTTCTATCCGAAATTATTGCAAAGGAAAGAAAGCTAATCCTAAATACGAATAAAAGTTACAACTTGTTCATTTTACTAGATGATGACTGGATATTTTTTAAATATTTTAGGGATCTCTGTGGGATTCATCTACAAAATAAATAAATATCCGAGTCAACGATTACAACTTACAACAACATAAAACTCCTAAATAAAATTCGACTCTAGCATGGCAAGTAAATAAAACCACGATGTTAAAAATTACTTCGACTCGCCTATAAATAATCCTCTAAATCCAAATTACTTTAAAAAATTAAGGAGAATAATTTTTTAAAACCCTTCTTGTAGGTTTCAGAATTTAGCATTTACTTTAGAGAGAACGCGCTTTGTTACCTTTCAAAACTGTAATTAATTTTAAACTACGAAAAATCCAATTGTAGCCTTACATTCATATAAACATATATATACCAACAAAAAATAAAAAGTTTCATGAAAATATTTACAGGATACCTCGAGAAGATTTATTACAAAAAATAAAATTTCAATTAAGATTTGTTAAAATCCATCCGATGATTCTATTACAGAATTAAACTGCAAATAACCACATTTATTGGATCACAGAACATTTTCAACAGTCCGATCCCCATAAACGTTCATATCATATCCACCATCGCATCGACACCTAAAATTCACCTGTTGTGCCATCCCTATTCCAAAGCATCCAGGGTTCCCTTTATTTACGATAACTCGATCCGGGATAGGAATCCCATCAGTTCCAATCCCAAACTCTCGATAAGAACTAAGGGGGGTGAGGGTTTGCAAATAAAAATAATTCTCTATCGAGATGGATAGCGAGGTTCCGGGTAGTCTTGAGCCTGTCCGAGGGTCATGAACTGACCTTCGGTGGGCTCCAAACCAAGCCGGCTGAACTCGAAATGTGGAAATGGCAATGGGAATTTTGGGATGTCCTCGGCTTGGCCGTCAAAACCCGTCTTCTCTCTACCTCAAGATCAAGGTCCCTAAATGAAAGCAGGGAATAATGCCACTGACATTGGCACTCGACTGGTTTCATTGGGCCCAACCTTCTTGCAGACAGGATTCAATGCAACTGGCCATGACCATGACTCTGACTGCAGCAGGCTGAACTTGCAGTTTTTAAAAATGCAGAGATAATAACTAAATCAAGTTCATCTGTCTCAAGTTCGAGGCTCTAAGAGAAGGTTGTTTCAAAAAACGATTAGTGATTCCACGCCTGCACTTTCATAAACTAAAGTGCAAGGACATTTATTTCAGACTGCATTTCGAGAGAGGAGGATGAACCTAGACAGGGTTGGAAATCATGGGCGAAATTGTTTTCACATTTTTTCGACTCCTAATCGGAGATTATTCATATCCATAAAATTCCTCGTCGTGTTCCAAGATCACTTCAATGCGGCTTTTAGGCAAATCATACCTATTTTTAACTGAATCAATCAGCGATGATAACCTCACAGAGAGAGATTAATTCCATCATGAACTCTCCCAGGCTCATCAAATGAGCTGGCACGGGATTTTTTTATAACACGTCATCGGTGGATTGTAAGTCACAAGAGGGCAAATAGCATTATAACCTCAAGTTATCGACTTTGAACCCTTGAGGTTGAGAAGGTCTATTAAGCAAGCCATTCTGATTGGAGAGAAGTGTCGTTAAAACAAGAGCTCAAAGAGCTGTTATTATGGAATTCATTCCTGAAAAACCGATTTCCTTATTTTTCCAAATGGTTCTAATTCCAAGTAATTAAACTACTTTAATGAACTGGCATTATCTAAAGTTTTTTAGAGGGAGCCAATTCCTAGTAAATTCATCAGCTCATAAACTTCCTCATTCCGCAATAATAGCTTCTCCCAATAAGAACCCGAACTTATCATATTTCTTATCACAAACAAGGTCACATCCCATTACGAGTTCATGACGCAAGGGTGAATTCGGAAAAGAGCGAGTCCATTGTTAAGGACACGGGATTGGGCATAAAATGTCCTTTAAAAAAGAGGAAGGTTGCCTCTGCCGTATTAAGCATAATATATCTATATGTGAAATATATCAAGTAATACGTAAATAGAATGTCTCCGGCCTCTACAAAAGTTATATGAAATGAGGTAAGCAAAGGAGCTCTTAAAAATTGATACCGGCCAACCTTCAGGAGCTTCAGAATCAATGGTATATCATCGTGATACTCGTCAGATAATTCAAGTTCAAAGTTTCCTCATACGGTTTCATTACTATTACATGAACTCTGCAAATAGTGCAACTTAACTTGTTGTTGATGACAAGGGACTGGAATATATGTTTTAAATCATCAGAAATAGCTCAAAGAACTGCATAAAAATAAAAATTCGAAATGATTATAACTTTAAGCTCAACGAAGGGGTTTTCGAGATTTTATTGAATTTGTAGATGTCTTTCCAATTTCTCAACGATTCTAATCCATATTTATTTTTTAAATCGTGTTTTAGCGAAAATTCAACCATAACACAGTTTCCTCAACAGGCTAAATCTATTTTTAAAAATCCAATAAATTCACCGGCCTATCAAATTCCTTACACGCTCTAAGATAAACGCATTTTAAATATAATACTATTTTGTCGATAAAATTCATAGATATACAAATATAATAAATAATATGTATAATAAATAATACTTTAATTATTATAGATCTATGATAAAATTACAGTTCAGAAACTCAAATTCGTCAAAATCCCACAGAAAAAATAAAACTCATTTAGAAATCTAAAGATATTATTGTATTTCGAGAAATATTGAAAAGGCATAATTTAAAATAGTATTTACCCTCATAATAATTACATAATAACAACCTAAACTGGTTAAACCTTTCTTAATTAAATTTTAAGTGCCACTCGAAACCCTATAAAGCCGCTTTTTATAGGAATAAAAACATATTTCACATACATTCCAATCCCTACTCATGATATGCCGATGCCGACTGCTCATCCTGTTGGACGTGGTTCTGGTGACGAAGGAAGGCCAACAAACTGGAGCTAGGCTAACTTGAGCAGAATGTTGAGGAAAGCTAGACGGGGATTTCGGAGGAGACGGGCTAGAAGAAGAGAGAGGGAGAGGGGAGACGGGATTTGTGGAACGCAAACGGGGCCGATTCCAGGCTCTGAAGGTCGACTTGGAAGGTCTCTCCCGATCTCGAGGTCAATATCGTATGGAGAGGAAGGCTCAATGCCAGCCACCACCTACCTCCACCCAACCTCAACTTGTCCAAGGACAGGACTACGAAATTCAGCCCAATTCACCCTCTCCTAGGTTAGGAACAAGTAGACCAAGTACGAATCCTATGCTTATGACCTAACAATCCCAACCTGAAACCATGAAACTCATATCACTCATATAAGCATGAAACTTTGCACAAGAACCTCGATCCGATTGTCGAAGGTAACAAACTGCAGTTGGGATACTGATAACCAGCCTCCAAAGGCTGGGGATGTGGAACCCTCTCAAATTAATCGGAATCTCTCATGGGCTTCTCCCTGGGAAACCTGTAATGGAATTACTATGGGATTGACGGAGTTCGTTTCCAGAAATCCCAAGAAATGCGGATGAATCATAAGGAAATGAATGGCAAAGGAGTGGAAGCATAGATCTGTAAACTGATCATGTAATCCTAAGATGCATTTTTGCAGAAACGCTTCTTTCTCCTTGGTTTGGGTTTCCAATGTTTCCAGGAACCATACCGAGAATTTGCAAATCATAATCATAACGTTCAGTTCCCGTTTGATCTATTAAACCGTTATTATAGGCTTAAAAACGCTGCTCAAAGTTCCCAGAAACCATGCAAAAATCATAAGGAAACTTACAACCCGTCGAGTACATACGATTCAGTCTAGTTTATTTTATGGCCTGTGTAGAGCAATAAAAATGACTAGGCATTGTAGAGAGTCTAGCCGAAATCCCCCAACTTTTTCGCAGACATAGGAGGATATAGCTCATTTTATGCCGTCTATAGGACTCGGCAAAGCCACATCCACAGCCGCGACTCCCAGGGTCAAAGTCGGTGAGGAATAATTCGGGAGTCAAAGTCCGGAGGAGGTTGAACCCAAGCTTTTGAGATAGTGAGTCCGGTATTACAGGATATTACAAATACATACGCCTCTATAGAGAGGCAGAACATAGAACATGGGCGTGCTCGTGCCGGTATAAAAGAGTTGTAATTTTTTGCGGAATTATTGCATGCAATCTAATACTAATAGCCAAACTTTTTTGTGGCCTAAAGTCCCTTGTTAGGAGCATGTACAACGTGGGATATGGAGTATAAAAAATATCCAAGCACAATGACTCTTTCATCCCGAACTGCCTTGAAATGTTGAAATTCCACCACTGCGATCATGAGTTTGAGCATCTTCATCGAGACCTTCAGACTTCCAACCTCAAATCTCGGCCCTCACATCCGGACATCCCTTTACTGTTCCTAAGGATTCCTCGGGTCCACATCCGCCTCCAATTGTAGAGGAGGAGGATGTTTGGATGTAGCAGAGTTCATTCCATTTCAAGAGGCTGAAATAAATTGACTAAATTAGATCCTTCCATGTGTCATCTCCAGTTTCACTGAAATCAGTTCTTAGTCATGTTCATTAGATGATAAGTGGGGGTGTCGGTGGAGGTCGAATGCTCAATCGCTTAATGATGCGTGGCTTATGAAGTTTGAGTCATCTGATGATTTTTAAACAACGGCTAGTCATGAGATGCTGTATTAGTCAGAATTTTTTTTATTCAGTTCCGCATTGACTGGAAATAGAGCAACTGGATCTCAAATGAGAGCACCCTGAAATGAAACCCTGATAAAAGCAGAATCGAAGGCTAAATTCTGTTTGATAATTACGTACTAATAAGGAAGTAGACGCTGTAATATTCTTTGCAAACTCATAACGCAGATTTAGAGTAGTTTCCAAACCTCAAACTCTCCAGTAAAATGGCTTGAAATGTCATGCTTAAAAAATGGAACCTGGAACTAATTCTCGAAACCTAATGAATCTCAAATGTGAGTTAATGAGACTCACCTTGACAAAGAAACAAGATCGAAGGCTAACATCGCTAGATCATAGTGCATGTTGAGGAAGTAGTAGGTAGGATCATTAATGGAATATGGATAGTGTAAGCTTCCAATGCAATTTGGAACAGTTTCCAACTCTCCAGGCCTAGGCTACTGCAATCTATTGTGTGGGGGTTTGGAAGATCCCATGGAACAGATAAGTAAGGTTACTTTGCTTCTCGTAAATTAGTAGGTTCTGTCGAAATGTAGAGTCTGGAAATTGTGGATTGACGTAGGCCAGAGCTGTCCTTGGCCCTGATCCTGTCTGGAAATCCGTCCTTGGAACCCGTCCCGACCTCCTCGATAACCTTCGAATCGGCAAAACCGGCGTCCCAAGGTCCCATTTCCCGTCCTACGCAACCCAGAGTCCCAGTTCCGAAGCCCGGTGCACCAGTTATCCCGATTTCCCAGCCAACCCGCCTTACCTACCTCCGAATCACCGGCCCCCGCTTCTACGTCAAGGCATGCCGAAACCCCCTGCAAATTCTAATTGACTCCGAACCTCCAACCGACCCTCCCCAGTCTGCACGGAGTAGACCCTCGACTTGCCAATTCCTGTGCCAATTTTTCGCCAACCCAACCTTCGACGGTCCATTTGGACGGAGTGGAAGGCGGAATTCGCAAGCCCCTCTCTCTATCCAAGTTTGCAAGGTTTCCACAAGCCAAACTGGCATTGGATTGGGCTAGGTTGGCATTGACATTGGCATTGGCATTGAGGAGCAGATTTTGCAAGGGTGGGATGGGAGGTGGTGGCATTATCATGTGCAATTTTTGCAAGTTGATCATGTAATGCAGAATACAATGTTGGATTAGATGGCTTCATTTTATAACGATATTAAGAGATGAGAGTCAGGGTCAGTTGCATTGATCAATTATCTTCCTCTTATAGCATGTTAGGCATGTGTGCATGGTTATATTATCGGTAGTTAGAGTTAGAGCTGGTGTTAAAATTAGCACTAAAATTAGCTTACCGTATAAAACATGAAATAAACCCCCCTGGGCTTTTATTTTTTTAAACTCCCTAAAAGATGTGCCTGTTATTTAGGAGTTGGGCATGTATTTTGTTTAAATGATCCAAGCGCCTGTAAAAGATGTGTTAAACGGGGAAGTTTATGCTATGTTCTTATGAAAAATATTCTCTATTTTAAAATACCGTAGATTTTATTTAGGAGTTGGGGCTGTATTTCGGGTTACGGATCGGGGTGGGGATTTATTCAATTCTGCTATTTTCTGCTAAACGATGTGTTACAAGGAAGTTACCTCGGCAAATTAAATCCTTCATTTTTTTAAGTACTACAGTCACTTATCTTTAATAAGGAAGAGGCAGTAGGCCAAACTTGGAAATTCAATGGATTTTGGCCAGGACGAGGATAAAGAGTGTAACAATTGATAATGTCAGGGTTTCGGCCTCTTGCAGTCTTGGACAAGGTTCCTTTTCGGAACTCGAAGGGTAAACCTTGACGTGGGTTATTGTAATTGAGACAGGGTCGTGGGAGAGGTCAATCAGATTTGGTTACAAAGTCCTGTCCTCAGTCTCATTTCCGAAGTGGAACATGTCCTACAAATTTACTTTGTGATATTATTAGCCTTATTCTAAATCTAAATCCATTCCCATTGATGGTCAAGTACGAAGGAAGATTCTCAAGATCTCTTGCTACTAAATGTCCTATTATTATCCCAAAGTGTTTTCGGCATTGGCCACTCGTAAATAAAAACATTGGAAATTGATCCCTCACGTTTATAAAAGCCAAGTCAGTTAATGGACCCCCACTTCTAACTTCCTAATTAAATTACCCTTGTCCTCTGAGAGACCAAAAATAAATCAACTCTTCCTCAAACCAACTAAACTTTCATATTAAAATAAGAAATCATCACGGAATTTAAGAAACTAGGAAGTATAAAAAGAAATGAAATCTCAACTCTCATTTTCAACGAAATGGGATCAAATTATCGTCAGTAGGAACTTTCATATACACAATTTCTATGCATAATCACTAAAAAATGACAGCAAGGGAGCCGATTTCCATTTCCAATTTTGTAGGTATATAGGACTCGTGGGGAAATTAGGACAAAATCATATCAATAACTTAAACTGCAGTATTAATTAAGTAACGTTATGAAATTAAAGTTAAATGATTTAAGGGAAGTCATTACTCACTCTCACTATTACAGCATAGTAAGGGACTCATATAAATCTGATTACCAAAATGCATAAGCACATAAAGGCTAGTCTAATTGTGTCAATTTCTATTTGCTCAGTTTCCAAAGGGCTACCTTGACTTGATAGGAAAAATAGGGAAGTGAATGTGAGGTTTCCCTTCGACGAGAGTTAGGTGTTTGGAAAGGGACTTGGAGGCTGTTGTGTTGCAAGTGGCGATTTCACACCGACTTTCACGAGCTTTTCCCTATGGAAAGTGGGTCAGGTGGTGGGTCAACTGGGTCAACTTTAGCTCTCCAAAGGTAACAAGGCTGCCTATGCCACTCTCCAATTTCCAGCTTGCGATTGCAACAAAGGCCAGAAAGAACGCAAAAGTACTTTCCACTCTCCCTTTCATACTCTTTTGTCATAGGCTATATGCAGCTTTGGAGGTGTACATTCGCATTTTTTTATATGGTTTGGACAGGAGAGATTATTAGACGATTATTAGTACTCCTACTACCTACAAAGTGGTATAAAGATTTTAATAGCAACACTTTCCCATTTTGAAAGATAACTGGGTGATATAGATTTAAATGGGAAATGGTTTTGTTGTGGGAAGTGAGTTGTTAGATAACTTTTTGCTTAGATGGATTGTAGGTATGGGTTATGTAAGTCTGTGGCGTATGGGCTTAATTAATAGGTATGAATTAGCGTGTTTATTTGTTGTAGGGCTTGGAAGAAAGAGCTGTTTGTAAACAATGTGTTTTTGTCTTGAGTTTGGTTTGGCACTGTTTTTCTTCATATGCCGTATTAAGATGTAACCGAAGCATGCTTCTAAAGAGTAATTGGTGTAAATGTGAAAAATTATGAGTTTTAACCCGTTATTTATTTCAGATTTTATTAAATTGTATCCAGGTTTGTTTTAAAATTGTTTAAAATTAGAGTGACAATTTTAAGCCAGGGTTTTATATAGTGTTTACGACATTATTTTAATTTCTTCTAGTAGTTTCAAGAAAGCAAAACTTGTTTTGGATTCGCATAAAGTGCTCTTCAAAAATGTATTGTGCTTAAAAGTTTAAGAAGTTCCAGCAGTCAGAAATAGATCGCGAATCGCAACACTCATAATGTCGTAAAATTTAATTGTATATAAAATTGGTACTCTGAATTGAGATCATAATTTTTACAGATGTAATCATTGGATTCGTACAAAATTGGGTAGAAATCCGTGGACCTATGTAAGTGTCAAAATTAAAAATTAAAGTTTCTCAAAATATAAAGTAACTCATGCAGAATACCATTTCCATAAAGTAGTTTATAAACAGTCCAACTAAAGTGACTTCCCCTTCTCTTTAGGATATGGCTACCTCCACTACCACAACATATACCACCTCAACAGACAGAGATATTAGATAGGAAGTTACTTTCATTTATGTAACGACTTATGCAACAATGCAATGCAATAAAATGCGAAAGTTAAATAATCCTAACCTTATGCATACACAATACTACCTTCGTAACAATCAAGCCGTAAAGTTACTCTTAACTCTGTATGCCTAATAGTCCTAACTACCTTCTAAAATCTAACTCCATTTCCCATTCACATCTTTATCATCAACTCTCCATTTATCCAACCTTGTTACACTATTCCTTATGCCCAATTCCTATCCAAAACCTAACGTTAAAGCAAAGCTATGTTGCACTGCACATAGCTTTCCATCCATAACTTTAGAGTGATTCCATTTCTAGCAAAAGGGGTGAACTGACTAATAGTGCTAACCTAAGACAAACTACTCGAGGACTTGAACCATTGGCCAGATGTGGACATCAAATCTATAAACATAACCACTTGTTCCAAACCCCCTCGGGTATTCCGAGGAATGAACTCTTCTGCTATAATTGCAATTGATCCTGAGTTATAGCGAGCAAACAACACTAAAGCACTTGAGTTTCTACCTAAATTCCTAGTATATAGGCAATTATCCACTTTGCGTGTCCCATACCTACCTGTGCGTGAAAGGCTGATGATCCCCTATAAAATATGACTTAACTTCCTTTAAAATTAAAATTCCTCCTGGTTATGCAATGGATTTTAGGGGCTACGGAGCAGAGCCATAATTTCCATCACTTATGAAGTGGCTTCCACTTGAGAAGGATCATTAGCACTCTAAAAAGCAAGAATAATAAGTTAAGAGCCAGCTTAAGTTGTCAAAATTTAAATTTAAAAAATGCTAAGTAGACGTCTGTTTCTCCCTAATCTCATCTCATTGTCATTGACCATTCTCCTGCAACTGGAAACGTATTCTAATGGAAGCTAGAGCTGTGCAAAGAAGGCTGTAGTTTTTAAACTTTAAGTCAAGAGTCAACTTGAAGGATATGAGAGGGCAGGCACGTGTATTTATGAAATCCGTGAAATGAGGGCCATGACATGTACAAGAGGTTAAAACCACACTGGATCTACTATCCTTCTGTAATATTATTATCAAGGATTCCAAGATCCAAGAGGTTATAAGACTACGGATTTTTTATCCGAGATACTTGATACTAGCCAGGAGCAAACCCCCATCGGTCCTAGTCTTATCATCGGCGAAAGAAACCAGATCCAGTTAGCAAAGCTTGAGTTGGCAACTGGTAATAAAATGCACACTTCTCTCTAGATACGAGGTTGATGGATTTGAATCGTTTATTGAACTATTTATCTCGAGTTATCAAGTAATTCAAGAAGGGATCCTTCTCTCTAAAAACTAACTAAAGATAAATCATATGTTTAATTCTCATGTTGTTCCACAATACATACGATATGATTAATAAAATGTGCGGTTCCATGGCCTTAAACAGTACAATCAACCCATGTTTTGTCTCTTTCTGCTGGAATAATGTAAAACGTTAAAATGTAACCTTAGAGCTGATTCGGTCGAGTTCAATTGCCCCGGATGACTTTTGTCTCTCATCCGTTGAACTCTCCTCAGCCTTGGAAGAGTTTGAAAAGCCAGTCCAAGGCAAAGCCAACTTTTCAAATAATGTGTCAGATCATCCTCGTGCGATTTCCATGTTATTTCCATTAACTTTGACCGTTTAATTATAAGCTAGTTTGAATTTGAATAAAATTGAGTGTTTGCAGTTGCACACATGCTCAAACATTTACAAAGAGTTGGCAGGATGACGTGGGTCCCTAATCCCGGTTTTTAATTCCTCTTTCTGGACCGGATGCACTTCTCTTGGAATTAGATAGGCGTTGGGCTTGGGCTTGATAGTAATTAATCGTGCCAGTCACCAAGCAATCGGCGCAGTTGGATTCAACAGAATGTGCTTAAATAATTAAAAGTGCATGTTATGTTATGGATGATTCCAGGACGGGTTCAATGAATTGTCCTACTTTGCAGGAATGAATTATTCCGTACTTGATTGGAATGGGGTAACACGGTTCCTGGTTTATTAGCCTTTGGCCTCTGGTAAATGTATTAATAAAGTTGGTTGTACCTTATCTAGGATTTTATTTCAGAACGTAGAGGTACGTTCTTAGCGCATTTAAAACAGACTTGCATTGCAAGCTGCAAAAAATGCAGTTCTGGCAATGGAAATGCGGAAAAGAAACAAGGAAATCAGAGTAGTAAAAATGAGCAGATTTTTTGGAAATTTTTACGAAAGTCGGAAGTCCTTGTAGGAATGACTTTCCATCAAGCCTCACATTCGGCATAAGAAATTTAGAGGATATGGTTTGGAAATTGGAAACTTATAGGAAATCAGGAGTTGAGGGCTGTTGATTTGTAGGGCGAGAGTGAAACTGCTGTGAAATAATAACGCTAAATTGGAAACTGCATCCAAATTCCAAACTGCATGTGTAAAAGTGCACACAAAGTTATAGCTTTCTTGCCACCTCCTCTCTCCATAATAATTTCCATTCTTCTCTCATACTTCCGACTTTCGTTTTGGAAATTGGAAATTGAAGCAGACTGTCAATGCAGTTATCATCATGATATTACCGTTGCACAATAATGCGAAAGCTCCTTTGACAGGACACGGGGGGTTGTGGATTGAGAAGTGAGATTAATAAAAAAGTTTCACATTTCCCCACATATAGACAGTTCTGGTGAAATGGTAGTTTGTGAAATTCGCCTTGGTTTTTAGGGAAGTCAAGTCTGTAGATTTTTAGAGATTGGTTTGGACTTTCGGAGAGCCAGAAATAGAGATATTTTGTTGGGAAATGAAAGTCTTAGAAAATGATTTCCTGTCGACTTTTCAATTTAAAGTAAATTTTGAAAGCTGTAAGAAATATTTAGCTTCGGGCGATGTGACATAATCATTTGTTGGGCAAGAACGTCGCATCTTTGTCAATCAAGTTTCGTTTTTGAGAGTCGTGATGCCAATTAGGAATCAATAAGGCTGCTGTGAGGTTGTATTGTTGATACTGTTGTATGTAGGGTAATTTAAGGTTGGGTTTGTTGCTTTTTTAGAACGATGATTTGTCAATAAGTCAATAGAAGAAGGGGTCAGTACATCTCTATATCCTTGAGCCTTGATTAAATATGAAATGAGGATTTAAGACCGAGGTTCGAGGTGTCCCTCTTTGAATTGAGATTTTGAGATTGAGCCCTGAATTGGATATTGAGCAATTCCATGTACTCCCATTTACTTTCCTCCTTTATAATAGGACACACTAACCTGGATTTATTGATTGGGAAATGGGCTCATGATTTGCATTTTTAATCGCAACATTCCTTTATGTTGGAATATATAAGTTTGTTTTTTATAGGAAGTTGGAGGTATAGATAGAAACAATGCTGCATTTGTAAATTTTAATTGATTGGCTTTGGTTTGTGAGTTAGTGTGACTTTAAATGGGTTGTAAATGTCGTGGTCTTTAAGTCAATTAAATCGGTATTCAATGGATTATTGAAAAAAATGTTTTCTAAAAGGCTCTGGGGGACTTACTAAAATATTAACCAAAATATGTTCTATAAATAATACTAGCATTTGTTATCAACTGTTGAATGAGTTTTTAAGGATGAAAAAAAAATATGAATATGTAGATTGATTTGAGTAGGATGAGGTATGTGATATATGACATAAAAGTAAATTAAATTAAAAAGGCAATTAAAAAATGCCAATTTATTATAATCCCTGGATAACCTGTATGAATGCATTTAAGAAACCAGAAAACGGATTTTTTTTTAAATCCAGACATCCATAACAAATCTGATCTCATTTCATATATTTACATCACCTTCCTCAGGCCTTTCGCTTTAAAATGCCAGAATTTCTAATAGAAACGACAATAAACCTTGTAAAATTGGATCAGGTTACCTAATTAACCTCAAGGAAACAAATAAGGTTCTAAACCCAGTAAAACCTCTTTATTTTTAATCTGTAGCTATTTCTAAACCTTTTGAAATATATTTTGAACGTGAAAGGACACGATTAAGCATTTCTTACATAAACATTCACTATATACTAACATATAATTTGACGTAACAAACGGAATAGGAAGGGGTTATACGTTATATTGTCTATTAAAGTCAGTAGTTTTGGATGCTCCAGATATTTATAAATATTTAGTCAGAGAGCTGAGTCTTAAAAGGAGGGAATTGGGATGAGTGTGTACTGATGGCGTTAAATGTGGACCAAGCGAGGTGGAATTCATGTCAGCTTTTGCATTTCTTTCGACAGTGGTGACCCCGAAGCGGCCACAATTTCCATTCCGTGGCCCCCTTTCCCACTTAAACTCTCTCACAGTCCCACAGTTTCTAAAAATGTGTGGAAAGTGACCTCCCCTGATCCATTTACCCAAACTACTTTAAATACCTTCCACACAATTACTTTAGAAATCCACCTCATTGTCTTTGGAATTGGAAATTGGGCCCATTTCCTCATATTTAGAAATCATCTACTCAATAGGCAAGTACACTTCAAGTCTCGACTCTCGACTCGACAACTCTGCAAGGCAACTGTAGGTCAAGGAAAGTTAAAATTTAATGGACGCAAATTAAGCTTAAATGACGTTATTGAGACAATTAAGATGATGTATGCGTAATTTTGGATCATTGTTATATAATACAGTGGAATTAATCATTGTAGCAAGTAATGGGCTTTTGATTTTTATCCAATCCGGTTTGCTATGCAATGCTGATCGGAATGCAAATGTGCCTCACTCGTGTATCTTCCCCATTTGTTGTTACAGAGATCGTTATAAATGGGAAGTGGGAACTTGAGACGATTGAAGATCAATCAAATGTTATTGAAATCGTTTGTGGAGATGTTTCCATGTTCTGAGATGGAAGATTTAACCTTTTGGCTGGGCACGTGGCTGAAGATTGTTTTGTTTTGGAGGATTTATGGGATGTTTTCATTGAGGTTAGCATAATACAAGAAGATTTATTGGCTTGTTTTTATGATAGCTTTTAGCATGTTGATTTAATTTTGAAAATTTTTTGATTCGGGATTCATTTTGAGCATAAAAGCCTTTAAAAGTAACCAGTCCTTGAAAACCCATGTTAAAAATTTGATATCCAGGAATTTTTTTTATTATTTTAAATACGTTTCCGACCCAAAAATGTATTTAAAAAGGTAGTTTCTACTTTCTTTGGTCAGCCCAATCAATAATAAATATATTATTACATGAAATGAGAAATGAGGATAAAGAAAAGTATTAGAAATTGGTGCCGGATGCGGAGCTTTCATTTTTGGCCTTTTTCTGCCAGCCCCAAAATGAAACTGTCGATTTCGAATATCTCTTTTTCTTGAGCAATCTGTTTCTAACCAACTAACCAACTAACTCCACAAGGGTAGGTTGGTTACGATTAGAATGGGCCAAGTTAAAATCAGCATAAGAATATGTACATAACTCATAAGAAATGAATCGAGTCCTTATGAAACTTTGATGAGGTCTTTCATATTAGAAATATCAATGATTTTGTCCTGCAACTGCAGTAATAATAAGTGATATTTTTTTCAACATTTTGCTGACAAGGAAGAGGTGTCTTTGTCGGTCTAGAAATCTAGATACTCCTTTTTCGTCATCTAGATTTCTAGAAACTCTTTTTTTTTGCAATCTTTGGCCTGGAAATAAAATGAGAGTGAATAAGTAGAGAATGAGGAGAGTGACAGAGAGTAAAAGTGACGGGAGGATTTCTATTTTACTTATTTTTCGAATGGAGGTTGCCCCTTCCTCATTTCTAAAGGAGTTTAGGTTACCAGCACTTCGTCCGGCCTGGTTTAATTTCCAATGAAAGTGAAAACAGGGCAGGGATTAGTAGGCGCTTTATTAAACTATTAAACATTAACAAGTTGTGTACAAAGAGAGAGAGAGGGACACGTTCTGTTTACATTTTTGCATTGATTTTTACACAGGCAGGGCTATGTAATAAGTATAGGGAGATAGGAGGATATAGGCAGCCTAAGTTAAGGTGAGTTAGTTTATCAATGGTTATCAAGAATCACTTTGTTTTAGCGAGAACTTAAATCTGAACCAGGTTACAGTTTTTTAAACCAAAAGTTTCTTCCTTGTTTTTATTTGTGTCATTTTTAGAAGATAGGATTTCTTCAATCATTTTTTGGGGTTTGTTTCTGGCTGATTTGATGTGACTGGATGCATTTTTAAGGCGTAAGGAATTGGATGCTAAGCCAATGTAGGATTTATCAGAATTTTCAGATTCAATTTAAAAATGTTTGTAGATGATGATTTTACTGTAGTTTTTAAACCAACAAAAATAATTCTGTAAAAATGAGAGTTAAGTAAGCTACTTTAGTAATTTTAGGTTAGTAGAACGGTATAAACGGTTAACAATAAAGATGATGCGTCCTTAAAAAGCCAAGGAAAATAGCAATTTATATACGTTTAATAACATTTAGAATTAAAATTAGTTAAGAAGTAGGTAAGAAAACAGTCATCAATTAAAGGCATAAAATCCTGCAACAGTTTTGCATCTGCATCCGTTCACAGTCATTATTCTTTCATTTTTGTAACAAATTGCAGAAGAACAAAAAAATCATTTATTTTGCACTCTTTCTGCTTCCTTGCATTCACTTTTTCATCATCGGCAAATCAAACCAAACAGCTCAATCCACATTGTTAGAAATGTGGAAAGTATGTCGGCATCACACGAAGTCTATTTGTCGAGGATACAAAACGGATCGAAATAAATGTAACTATAAATTGGCTCACATTGACTAATAAAAGTAATAAAGAATCTGACACAAGGACTCTGCCTTTTCTGAAGCCTCAATTTTAATGAAACACTATGCATTTTAACAGGGTTAATTATGTTTGTAATTACTCCTGCCCTAAACAGATCAAGTAAATATTTGAATATTTTTAGCACGGAAATTTGGAAAGTTTGGCCCTAATCCTGTCACACCCAGTCTACATAGTAGATACCATTAGAATTAAACCCATTATAATATCAACTGCAAAATAAAAGTGTAACGAATGATAACCTACTGTTCTATTCCCTTAATCTCAATTCCACAAAACTAATCTCTCTGAATCCTTTCAGCGTTGATTTACATAATCAACCAAATGTGACACCTCGCTTTTATTGAGTAACCCTACACAAGAAACGAACACAGTAATTGAAAAAAAAAACACAGGTCGTGATCGTGACTTGGGGATAAATCTAGCTCATGATTTACCAAATAAAATATAAATACAGGACAAAACTATCAGAAAATTTTATACCTGCTCTTTAATTTTATTTGCCTAGTTTTTGCGAAAATATGTATCTAATTTTATTTTTTCTTCAAAAATTGTCTTAAAATCCCGAATCCTCTCTAAAACCCCAATCTTTAACCTTATTCTCTTTAGTACTACTTCATACTTAAGAAAATGCGAACTAGGAAAGGAACTGTTCCTTCTCCAAAAGCCTGAAGAGGAATGATAGGGTTAACTTTGCTTCGGTACAAAAATCCCATCTCAAATAAGCGCAAGTTAGTAAATGCTAACAAAGTGCACATCTTCCTCAGGAGCGTTTGGAAGAGTCGACGCCCCCGAACTGATCTGCGATTGCGAATCCTGATCCTTTAATGCTAAAGTCTACATTATCATCAGTATATAATATATAATCCCACTGCAGATAGGACATAACATAGGCTTGCATTTTGAGCTTCCTATTAGCATTAACTTTAGGGGCCTTCTGTAGCTGACTTTTAACGAATGGGTGAGTAAAGTTATATGGAATATACGTATACTTTCCCTTTCAGGCCTATTTTTTTAAATATTGAGATGAGATGTCGTCCCTATTCTGTCCATTCTGTGGCCAAGAACACCCCTAGTTCACACGGAATGGGTCGGATTCGTAAGTGAGGCTGGCAGAGTCTATTTTCGAAAATAAGGTACGAACTGCCACACCTCCATCCAGATCCTAGAGTTCATCTCCATTCTATACACAAGAGAGATGAGGGAATAGATTATTTATTTAGATATTTAGACGTATACTTTTATATACTAATGCTAATAGGAGTGGGATTTGGAACAGAAAAACATCCACCACCACCACTGCATTATTGAGAAGATCCCATGGAATGATGGAATGAATAGGTTCTTTGGCCCAGGAATTTAAAATAATTAAATAAAGGCCTTGGTTTCCGTTGGCTTCGTTGGCTTGTTGGACGGTCGAAGGAAGTATATAAAGGGATTGGGTTCTGCTTTCTGCTGTGAATTTGCCTCAGTCTGTATGTGACTTTTGGAGAGTGTGTATTACTTAAAATGCTCTTCGGTATTCGGTATCCACGTGCCGGGTAGTTGGGGTTTGATTAAATGGTATATCGGTTTTTATGAGGTTTTTGATGCTTAAAGTTTGGGATGGTTTCGACAAGGGATTTGTAAAACAATATGGTTTATTTTTTGGTTGTACATGTTTTTGTAGATTCACTTTTGTTGGAATTCAAGTTTTTTTTTGTGGAACATAAAATTTATTTTGTATTTTTAATTTGAGACAAATTGAACACTTCGATATTTCTCTATCTTTTAGACGTTCTTTATTTTTTTCACCTTCTGTTATTAGAGGAAGTGGTGCTAAAATTTCTAAATGGATTAAATTCTGCTTGTTTTTCCGGATCTATCATAATTAAAAAAGTAACATTTTCAAACGCAAATAAAAAGTTGTCTTTACAAAGGAAATGGATCGTATGTATCGAGAGACAAATGAATCTTCTAAATCTTCATCGGAGTAAGAAATCCGCAGTAGTAAGGAACATTTGTAATCCTTAAAACAAGATATTTTGATAAACATCCAGTCTTAAGTATGACATGCAATCAAATTCGAATGAAACGCAGGATACAATCAGCTCAGTAGTCATAGGATGAGGTTCTCAATTCGAACCCAATCAACCTTTTTTACATGAATTGGACCCTATTCGTTCCTTCTTCTGAACTTTCCGGACCCAACAGGGACCCTACGATCTCATCTCTGCAAATCTCATACTCATCTCCCCTCTCCAACCGAACCAGATCCTGGAAAGGGCTTTCAGCGAAAGGAAATGTAATTAGATTCCTCGAAATCCGGGATCAACATTTCTCAGTATTTTCATTCTCTCTGAAACCTACTACTGAATAAATAATTATATGAAACTCTAAAGCAAAGCCCTCTATAGATCCAGGATAAAATACTTCTGGATTTCCTGGAACTTATATATAGGAACAGTCTATACATCTATAAACGCGTTTACTCAACATTTCCGAATCGAATTTAATCTAAATACCAGCGTAAAATGTACCGGGACACAAGAGCATTAACTCCTGTCCCCACTTTCGAGTCATCGTCACACTTATCTCATTGTCAACCATAAGTTCATCCACACTTTAACCGACTTCCAAAACGGTTTGTATTGCAGCAGAGGGTAAATATAAATATAGCCACCACTGCTCTGCTCTTTACTTCCGCTTTTGTGCCTTTGAAGGAGCAGATAATCAAGTTTAGTGTTTAGTATGAACTATTTCTAGGTTGTAATAATAATAATGCCCCCTAAAGAAGGGTATTAGTCTCTGCAGAGGGATCATGACCAAGAAAAGAGATATGACAGGGCAAGGAATGAACGAGTCAATTCAATGAACTGAACTGATCTCGATTCCGAGGTTGTTCAAGTTTACTCACTTTGAAGGACCGTTGATTAACCGTCTCAGGTGACGTTAGCCCCCTGCATCCTATCTCTCTCATGATAATGATCCCGATCATTGTTACGCAAGTTACATTGCACTTTAGCTCATCATAACATTAGCTCCTCGAACATAAGCCAGAACCGTTACTAGTCCTTGTCCTCTCCAACTCCAAGTTCGAGTCAGTTACATTTATAGTTCCGCTACTCCCCTCTCATGCAAAAACTTCCGTGTGCATTGAGACTACTAAACCGTAAACAGTGCGGGGTGAAGTACCGACGAGCTTTACGCTCTTTATCTATGCAATGCAAACGGTATCCGGAGAGCTGTGCGTTTTTCATTCATTGAACTGGGATGCTGTTATCATTTTAGAGACAGGAGATGATCTCGGGATCATTTACTGCATTGCCTGCTCCTACTCATCTGCATACCGCTTTTAGGGACAGGTAGGTAGGTACAGATGTTGTTATCCTCTCTGGTGGTGGTATGGTGGTGGGAGCAGAATGCAGATCTATTCTATCCAGTTTTGCTCATAGATTCTATGGCTTTGCTATAGCGGAAGTAGTGGTTTCTAGGTTTATCCGAGATGATTCTGCTATGGTTTAAACAGGTAGAGTCTCTTTCGAGTGTGTTTACAAGTTTAGATGGCCATGGCTCCTGGATCCCGGGCGTTGCCCTTTCCCATGGGTTAAATGAACTTTTGGGGCCGGGAAGAAGAGTCTTTTCCGGGTATTCCCTTCTCGCCCTCGTTCTGTACGGGTGTATGTCGGGTACCGTTTTAGTGCAGAGCTTATACGGTACCGCACCTAGAGAGACCCGCCGATATATGGAAATATATAGATGAGTTGTTATTGGTGACTTTGGTAGTCGAAGTCGAAGCCTCTAGCTTCTAGATCGTCGAGAATTGGAGTCGTTTTGGGATCGGTGGTGGTCTTGGTTTGGAGAAGATCCTTCAGTTCGTCCTCTAGTTCTCATTTCCGTTCATCCACCTCAACCTCAAGATTCACTTGGGTGACCCATTTCCTGTACCAATGCCCTCTGCGCGTCCTTCCAACCCAAAGTCATGACCCCGTCCCATGGCAGAGCAACCTCCCTTTCGGTTTCTACCAACCCCCAGTCCCTCATCTCCATAAGCCAACATGATAATATTCTTATATCCTTCAGGAAGAGGCAGCTTCCAACTTTAGAAAAGTCGACTCCCGTTCAATGTTCAAATGCATTCGATAGTTGGTATAAATGAGAGTCCATGCAGCTACTTCCATTCATTCAGCTCCGGAGGATTGGATGGACCAGTCCAAATTAACTTGTTCCCGTTTAGGAAATGTTTAAATAAGTTATATAGGGATGATTTGACTTTTACTGATATGGGTGTCTGGGTGTACTTAGTACATAGACATAACCTGTAGGACGAATTTTTTTGAAGGAAATTAAACACATTTTTATAATCCATGATGCTCATAAAACTTGTGATTTTTAATGTTTTTCCTTGCAAAGAAAAAGTCGATAAATTATCCCACTTGAAACGAATTAAAAGGAAAAAGTCCATATAGTCATGAGATTCACATTTTCAATCCGGACTATAACCATAAGCTAGTTCAAAAAATGGTCAAAATTTTGAATAAAAGCCTATCAGATTATTATAAATAATCTGTTGTCTGTAGGATGCAGTACAGACTTTTTTGCAATTTTTAATTAGGAAGAAGCTGTAATAAACATCTTTCTTTTTTCAAAATAAATGGCTGTAGTAGCTAGATATAAAGTCAATGGGTTGTCCCATTTAAAGCGATTTAAAACCAAATTCCATAATGATTTTCCACCGGTTCTAAAGAAAATTCGAGGTTTACGTAGAAAACGTAGTAAAAATTTCAAATATGGAAACAGGAAGTATGTTAAATCACATTTAATTAAAGGCTTGTATTTATAATCACGATTAAGATCCGGGCTTATACATTCAGCATGTTATGATGTAATCCATATGTATTTTAAAATCAAAATGCCAAAATGCCAATGTACTTTCAGTATGTCATGCCATGCCATGCGTGCCTGCATAAACCAAATTAAACACCCGAAAGGCTAATCACTCGAAAACAACAAGCCTTTAATTGAACTAAATCTAAATTCTAAATTCTAAATTCCAGTTCAGTTCCTATACCCCCTAATGTAATTGAGAAGCTTTGCCCCGAATTCCTGACATTTTTTTGGCTTATCCTGTGACATGAATGACATCATAATAAAGTAAAAATTACAACCCGATTCACATTCGAGGATGACATGACATGATTCCCTTATCTCAATCTACTTCTTGGAATTAGACTGATTTTTATTACTTACTCATGTTATGTTCACAACTGCAACTGCAGAGAAGGAGTTCATTCATCGGGTCTCGTGCCATTGCCAATTTGTCAATTACTAACAGCAGCAGCAAACCACACGTAGCTCTCCAACAAGTTACTGCCATGTCATCATGTCACGGATTCAATTCATTGACACAAAAATCTAGAACTTACTTACTCCTTATTGCATTGTAAATGTGCAATATTTGGAGCTGTAAATTGGGATTTTAGGCCGGCCTCCTCGAATCTCAACTCCAAAAATTAAGCTCATGATGATGAACACAATAGCGGATTAAAAAGGAGGATAATAATATGTTTCAATGATCATTGATGTCAACTCATCAAAAATCATATTCATATTTATAAAGAATACATGCATGTACTGTTTGATTAATTTATTTATAAGCCCCATCGGGTCGGGACCCATAAATTTTCAGTACGAGGAACGGAATTGTACTCCATTGTAGTCTTAATGTGACACATATATCGAGTCCAAAAAGAATTGTCGACAATCAAAGGCGGACGGATGTAATAAATATATTGGGGATTCACGAACATAGACACCCGCAAAGCAAATGTGACACCACCACCACCACCACCACCGCCGATGATACTGTTATCGTCCAGAAATGTAGTACATTGTACTTTACTCTATACGTATAGAATATGCAAAGTACAATATTATTTTTGGACAATAATTCGATAAGGCATGTTTGCAAATATATGAGAATGTGTAGGAAAATGTAAAATATGCATCGAAATTGTCATGTCGATGTCGTTGGCCGGGGCTGTCATCCTTTAATTCCATTGACTTGTCAACTCCTGTTCCCAATACAGGGCATGGAAGACGAGACGAGGGTGACGGGATTGAGAATTTTGTGTCGTCCGTGTTTGATCTCATTTCATTGACCGTTCATCCGAGTTCATTGAAATGGTTTCTTCCATTCATTGAACTATTATCCCATATCCTACGGAATACATATTGTTATTTTTGGCGTTATTTAGACATGGGGAGAAGGAGGACTGCATTATTTAGCTGTTAAGACGGGAGTCATTTACATGTCCTGATAATTTGGTGGAATTACGGTAACGGAAGACTAGAATGACACGAGGAAATGTAACATAATTAGCATAGAATTCTAGAGTTCGGCAAATATAATTACTCTATCGGTGAGCTGTACTATTGCGAGAAAGAGAATATTTTGTTTAAAGAATTTGACATTTATTTTAAGGCAGATTTGGAAACTACAAATTGACAAATTCTAAAAAATATTAGGTAAATCCTGCACAGGAAACTAAACTTTACGGATTGCAGTTTCACAATTAAAGTTTAAAATTGAGATAGTAAACCCAAAAATCGTTATTCTTACAATACAACTCATCTACATATAGAATCTATATTTTAATTTAAAAAATAAGCTCTCTTGTTATCCTTACATGGAATTTAAATACACACCGAAAACAATTTAAAACCTAAAATAGTTCTGAATTCAGAATAGATCAACTTGATTTTATTGATCTGGTTGGTATATATTATTATCGAAAATATTTACACCAAAGGTAACGTTACAGGGATTTAAAAGAAAATTAATTCTGCACTTCAAAACAATCACCAATCTCAAAGAAGAGTTAACTCTGACAAACTGACGATAAGCTCCAGTCGTCTAAGAAAAGAGAATGCTATGAACAATAATCAATATTTAATTTCGACTCAAACTTCAAAAGTATTTCAAGGTACAGAATACAGGAAAGAGATTATCAAGGAAGGTCCGCTCCTAAATTAGTTACTCATTGAACTTCCAAGTTTCCAAAGGCAGCCAAAGGAAGCCAATGCAATACCGCATGAAGGATAATGGAGACACGGCCATGTCGAATGTCGAATGTCGATGTCAGTCATGTCACTAAAGCCGAATTGTGGAACAGAGAGACCTTCAGTCCGGAAAAATTAGCCATTAGACCTCATTTCCCAAACCCACCTGTCCCCGTCCCACTTAAAGTTTCCTTCAAATCCATCCAATCCATTTATCCTCGAGGCTGTAGTCTACTTTTCAAAAAACATATCCCAAAAATAAGAATGTCCCATCAGCCCATGACATGGTCCTCCAAAAGCGTCCAAAGTCAAGGCACTACCAAAAGTAGACAGGGAATCAAAAGGTCAAACTTTTTCCATGGACTACTGAGCCCAGGGTTTTATTTAATCCTCTAAATATTTAAGATCAAGTTCCTTCCTCCTTCTTAAAATACAAGGCACAAGGGTAGAGGTAAAGCTATTAATTTCTGAAAACACAAGCAAACAATAAAGCAACCCTCAAACATAGGCCATACTAATTAATTACTATTTATTTGGCTGAGAATAGAATGCAAGGATCAAGTCATCAAACCATTCAACGTGTCCTTAGCTCTTTACCACAGGATAATAACATAACTCTGAGATAATGAAGGCGATGATGTCTTGAGTTTCCTTCTCAGTCAATGCATAATGGCTCCCTTGTATCCTTCACATCATGAATGCTAATTATCCTGTTTAAAGCTAATCATTTTACTAATTGTTATTAATTGATTACGAGTAGAAACCTCGTGAAATCTGCTACTATTTAGAAACCTTAAAAGCTCGAATTTGGATCGAGATGGGGAAATTCGCCTTTCCAAAATTTCCCCAAAATTAGAAATCTCCTGTCCCTAGTCCCAAAGCAAAAGTTACTCAACGTTAAATGCCTCGGGACAGGACGTTTGAATTTTAGAAAGAAATGGTCGAAATAGCTCCTATGCTTCCGGCGTTTCTCCTAATTTCTCCTGCGTTTCTTAACATGTCACCCCTTTGGTGTCAGGCAAATGACTCTATTTTGGGTTATTGGTCCAAAAAGGAAGTGGTTGATGGTTGATGAGGACATCCGTTAAGTCTATTGCCTCTCCCATACTAAAGAGTCCCAAGGCTCTATAATAATAACAATAGCACGTTCTAGAATTCTAGATCCGTCCACCCTGACTCTTCTCTCGAGTCTCTTCACCTTCCGGGGGAGTCAATGGCTGAGAATAGCCCCGTTCGGCAGGGTTAGGCACGGGTAAAGGGAAAGAAGGCCACTTTAAAATCCTACTAATTCCCAGCTCCCTCAAAAGTGGAGGCAATGTACTGTCAAGGAGGGTGTCCTCATTTCGGGTCCCTGCCACCAAAATCCGACACTCTCTATCTATCTATATAAGAAAACATTGGTAAGACTGCTACTACTGTTACCACCGTGGAATCATCAACATCAACATCAATGCCGCTCTTGGAGGAGGATGATGGTGATGATGAGGTTGCACTACTAGCCAAAGGTGGATGATCCGAAGAGACCCAGATCAACGGAGTATCAACCTCTACTATCCTCCTTTTGTAGCTCTGCATTTCTAGGGACATTTCTGGCTCTCTATATCCGGACAGGTTTGGAGGCAGGTTAAGGTCCATAGTCTTGGAGTAGATGAGGCACGTGCGGATATCGGTTATACTGCAGCTTCCAGGAGTTCCAGCTCCGAATTCGGAGTCCAAAAAGGGAGGTCAACGTGTAACCCGCTTTGGTCGGAGGAGGCAATGACTCCCGGAACGGGGAGAAAGGGAACGAGCCCGGAGGGGTCCGCAGAAAGTGCGTAGGGATACTGGACGCAGTTTCCGGCGTTGGAACACGGGCTTGGGAGTTGGAAACCCTTGGAATGTACATTTATAGCCTTATTTGGAACCGTTTACCTTACCGTACGGGCACGCACGCATATGCCGCATTACATAAGCCAAGACATTAGCACACGCACATCCGCCTACGACTACCACCCCCACACTTTTTCTCAAGTTGCATGGCCTGCAGCCTGTACGAGTGAAGGGTTAATATGGCATGATATACGAGCTTAGCACAGTATATGAAATGCCAACCGTTTTTATACCTCGATCGTAGCATATTGCATATACTTTCAATCGGCATGTGTAATGGGCCGTCGATAAAGCTGACAAAAATCCGGTACTTTACGTTAAGAAATAGCTCGTCCATAAAACGAATGTTACCGTTCCAGGGTAAAAGAGACCCCGATTTTTACCCCCAACGGGGTTTATAAACAACCCCAGGAGGGGATTGTTTGTGCGTACCGTATTTTGCTGTAGACGGGATCACTGAACGGGACCCCTTTACGACTTGCAAGATAAGTGACGGATGGAAGAGTCCATTCCGTGGGAACATTGGACCTCAGTACCACAAAAGGAAGAAGGAAACGGAGGGCTTATGGTATGGTGCTTGATAGCAGAAGGGTTACGTTATGATAATAGGAAAGTACGGTATGTTCATATAAGTTTTATATACAGCTTTCCTCATTCCTGTAAATAGAATAAGCTATAGAGTGGAAGCTACATTTATAGGAATCTATCCTGTCTTGGAGTTGGAAATGCTAAAATGCAGTAAGAAGGCTCGTGTTATCATCGGGAATAACAACAACAGAGGTAAATTAGACTAGTCGAAGCAGATATCCCCCTGAAAATGGAAGTAAGTTGGGAGAAAGCGACTTCATCCTTAGTTTGTGACCACAACAGAGTGGAAGAGTACCATAGTACCGCAGCAGAGTTATGGGGATCTGTAAATGGACTCTTCCATCGATCCCCGTTCCCAGACGAGGTAATGCTGTTGTACGGTATCGAATCGACTTCACTTCAAAGCATAAGCTGGGGGCTTTATAAGCTGGATTTCGAAGGGAAGAGATCGACAGTTGGCTTTTAGTCGCTGAGTTGGATGGGTCTCTGGGAATTAAAATGGGAATTTTGAGAAAATTCAAATTTTTAATGCTTGGGCTGTTGGGGTTGTAGTTGGATTTTTAGTGGGTTTTTATCGGGAAGACGGGTTTTTGTTAATGAAATCGGGGGTTTTGTGAAATGTAATGAATTTTGATTTTTTCCATCGGGGATTTTCATGAATTTCAATGAATGTTTATGGCGAAACGATGCGTTTCGTAGATTTGTAGACGTACTTGCAACTTTTAAAGTTTTTTAACCTCTGTGAGCTAGCTTAAACTTTGAGAATTATAAAAGTTATTCTGTTTTTTGAGCAATTCAATTCAAGTGAGACCTGTGCTTATGTTGGTTTTTTCTTCATCCTAAATTTCATGCATTTCAATAAATCTTAATGAAATATGCATTTCATAGATTTTCAAACGTCTTGAATCTGTATTTTTTAAATGACTGTATTAGTGTATTAGTCTATTTTTCTAAATTAATAGCATGATATTCATACTTCTTTCGAAGAGCAGAACCCTACTCGTTTTATGTTCCCATTCTACCATGTTTCAAAGCTGAATTTTATTGCATTCCGTTTTGTTAAAAATTTCATCTAATGCATAATGATCAACGTCTTTAATAATGCTTATCCACGTGAGTCATGTGCTTAAGCTCGTGAGCTCTCTCAATCTAATCTACAAATCCATGTGCGGATATTAGAGTAGACAAATAAACCCAGTTCCCCTGTTACCCAGTTTCGGTTCGTTTGTGCTGAACTGAGGAAAGGCAACCCGATTCCGGGTAAATTGGAACATGACAACGTGAGTTCCATTCATGTGCTTGTTTTTATGCCTCCGTGTGCGAATGTATCAATAAATTTATCTCATGTTTCAGGTGACTCCATGTCCATACATGTGGTAATCTGGATAATAAATTGGAACGACGAGCACGAATTCGAACAGACATAAACACATACACATGCAAACACCTGACGATCAAATCCTGTTCGATTGACCCGAAAACTTCTGTAAAAAAGCTTGCCCTTAATAAAAAACTAAACTATGACCGCCCTGAAAAAGTTGGCCAGGGCCAGACGGAAAATAGACAATCGGGATAGGATGACAGAATTGACAGATAAATGATGGGCCTGTGCTGTGTTACATTTTAAATGATGTCATAATGAAGGCTTATATGGTGGCATTTCAATATTTTAACGGAAAACCTCCAATAAATATTAAAATGTTGCGTTGTTGCGTATTTCCGGTCCAGTGTAATTATCAAGTGTCTTTAATTGTTATCTAAAGTAAAATAGATGATGTATTACCAATGTTTAATGATCGTTTTAAAAACTTATTTAAAATAAACTAACCAATATATACATTCAGTAAAAATGCTGGCCAATTTACCGTTTTAACGAATCTTTTTAAAGAATTATATAGGACATTTTAATGGATCTCACTGTCAGTCATCTCTCCAGGAAGATATTTTGTTTATTTTTAAACTTCATAAGAAGAAGCTCTTGAAACCAGACTCTTTTATAAACCATATTTCATAAGCTGTTATTGCAATTAGCTAGAAATTTTTGTTATTCTTAAATTTCAGTCTACATAAATTAGTAATAATTGGCACTCCCGGCCCTGGATTCCTGGTTCATAATCTTCAAAATAATATTTCTCCTGACCCAGATCCGTCTCATCAGAGCATGCTATATAGATTCATCTTACGAACTCTTCAAACTCAGTTAGAACCAGGACGCTATTTCATGAGCTTAAAACAGGCGTTTTAAATCCATGAATCCTAAAGGCCCACAATCTCGTACCCAATTTAAGCTCTCTACCCTTGACTCCCTAACGCAATAGACTTCCAAAACTTTGAATAGTAGAAGATTTTTTTAGCCCAATTTTTTACCAACACCGACCTCCTTACGAATTCAAGGATGAAAGGAAGAGTGGGCTCGGTTAGGGAGAGAGTTACCCTCCGATTCGTTTGTGAAGGGGAACTTGAGTTAGGATCGGGGTTAGCCAAGGTCACCAAAGGGGAACATGTATGTCAATCGGATGGGATCCAAGGCCAGGGAGAGTCTCATTACCATATTTCCATATAGTCACCTTCAGAAACCCAACAGGGTTCTAGAAATTCTAGATCCTAGAGCCAGATCTACATTCTAGGTAAGGGAGAAGCTTTAACCCCTATATTATTTCAAGTCCCAAACATCTCTAAATAGTCTGTAAAAGTAAAAGCACCTAGGGCATCTTTTTTGTTCCTATTATTCCTCTACTCTACTTGCTCGTAAAGTAAAGGGATTTCTATTCTATTCTAGAATTCTACTCTTGTTGGGGTGAGAGAGCTTAAAAATGCTTAGTTGTTAGTAAAAAAAGCATATGAATGTGGCTTTTAGATAGTTTCCCCTCCGTCCATTTGCCCTTGTCCTAGAAAAGAAGGCCTACTTACGAGGGATGACCTAGGAATAAGTGAGAGTGACCCTCTTCCACTCACTCTACCCTTCCTGCCTAACTCATTTCAGTCACTTCCGATCAGGCTCAGCCCTGCTCTCCATTCTACTCTACCCTCGACGATGAGGTGACCTCCTTTTGACCCTAACCTACTCCCACACCTACCTTACCTTACCTTTTCGAGAGGAATGATAATCCGTCTGTGGATTCCATGAATGAGGAGTAGAGTTCAATATTTCGGAATTTGGTTTAAGAGAGGAATGTTTAGAGAGTATATAAGGAGGTTTTGGGAGAAATGGGAGCATTTTAAGGGACAAGGGTTGTCAAAGTGGAATAGGAGTCTAATTCGATGGAATGAAAAGTATTTGAGTTTGAATGAATGCAAAGCATGAATTATGAATTATTAAAATCTGTTGGAATGGATTATTAATTAATTGACAGTGAGTTGATTTACAAGAATCGCCCGATCGACGATTTACAGTACCAGATTTTTAAAGCTCTGATTTGTTGTTGAGATATCGTTAAAAAAATCGGCACAAATATGGATTTTTTAGTGTTTTGAGCGATTCGAAATATCCAAGCGTTTTTTCAATATGCGATAGGTTCCTTTTTCGTAAATTCGTAGGAGTGACGAAGGAAAGGGAATACTTATAGGCGGAGAATTATTTAGAATTATGTATTCAGGAGCAATATTAACGTTAGATGATTAAATCCAAAGATGCTAAAGTGTTGCCAGAATTTTTAAACCGATTTTTTTCCATTGTGCATTGATGAGTTTGGAAGATAGATCTAATAATTCGTACAGGATTAATTTTATAGTTGAAATTTTTTTGAACTGAAGAATTCGCGGGGTTCGCTTATTCCAGGGGAAGGGAGTTATTGAGGTATTAACGTTATTAACGTTATTAACGTTGGTGGCGGGATTGTAAACTTCAATTTGAATTAGTATTGAGTAAATTGCTTAGCTTTTTTGCAATACTGCAATCCTGTCTTCTTGTCCCGTATTTTTAATAATTTTATGAGTTTAAAAAATAATACATCGGACCTTATACTATATTGACGAAGACGATGAGTGAGGGTCAATGTTGCTACGGATGTCATCGATTTTTGGATTTACCCGAGATAATATTGATGGACATAAAATGCTAACATTAATGCAAGCTACTCTCAAAATTCTTGACAATGAATGCAAAAATAAAAATACTTTATGAATTATGAATATATTATTTGCTTTTAAAATCCTCAAAGATTTCAAAAACCAAATCGAAGACACGGACTGCGGACTCCAATTTCCAGGGAACTTCCAGAAGCCAAAGGACAATGATGTGAGAGTGTGGAAACCTGTTGCAGTACACAGTAAAAACGGGGCTGTCGAACTTATCAATAATTTTAAAAGGAAAAGTCTGCGTCTTCGTCGACTTGTTTTTTTAACTTGAATTTTAAATCTATAAATTAATCACAATTTCAGACAATGTCTTTCGTCTTTAATCCCCTGGTTGCGTTAACCCTTTTAAAAATGCCGTATAATACGATCGACAATTTTCATAATATGCAAATATATATTAGGCATTCTTTATCGTATCGTACTCCTAAAGTCCCAACGATGAATATTGTTAAACGGTTAAATATATTTTTCTTCAAGTCGCTTAAGTTTTTATTAACAACCAACAATCGGCAGGTATTGCCGTACATCAACAATGATTAAATATTAATATAACACATAAAGTTGCGGTCTTTAAATGAGAAAATATATAATGACTTGCATCAGTATCTGCTATAACCACAAAATTATGCTTTGTCTAATAATAATAATTACTAATAACAATAAATAAATCTAAAGACTGATTTATCAGTCCCTGTCCCATATATGAATTACATCTGGTAACATTAATAACACACAGAAAAGGCCCAACAAATTCGAATTCATTTATATGAACCACATACTGATATACCTATTCAAGGTGTGTTCAGGTAATTCTGAATTATACTTATTTATATATATTTTATAACAATGTAAAACATTTTCTGAATAATTGATCTCTGTTAACATTTATCGGGTATACAATTTCTTGAACTGCCCAAGCTGATTCTTTGGATGTGCTGAAAACGTGTAATTGTAATCCAATGATAGTTTATTGACTAGTAATCCTATTCCGTTTGAATTTACTATCTGAACAGCTAGGTTAATGATTGTGCTATATTATTGCAAAGTTGCAATCTAGGAAGAATTCAAATAACTCGGAAGCAAACAGTTCAACAAGAAGATCTTCGATGAAAGGGAAGAGGCATTGATTATCTCTCCATTTGTAACATTATATATACTGAAATTACTTTATCATAAATTCAGTTGGTCAGAATATTTCCGAAGCATTTCGCGTAATCGTTGCATTAACTATTCACTATCTAAATGCCTATACTAATTCAGTCCGACTTTCCGTTGACTTTTGCAATTCCGTTATGCGTTCCATTAGACGTCCCATTACTCCCATTCATTCCATTTGATTTTATACTTCCGTTTCCATTACTTTGAGCACCATTCCCAGTACCAGGTTGCGTAACTTTTCCATATGTTGACCCTTTGCTTATTTTTGTCAAGCCTAACAAGTAGTTAAATCCGAAGTAGGCTGAAAATAACATTAAAGAAAATTTTAAATTCGGAATATATACAGACGAATACACGTAGTAGATCAGAGTGGCACATACCCATGGCACATAGAATAAGGACAGCTCCCACTTGAATCCAAGACCCTGAGATCAAGGTAAGCAAAATATACCATGCGAGAGGAATCAGAATAATCGCAGCCCACGCGCAAAAATTAATCAAAGAGTAATGCCGACGGGGAAGCTCCATGTATTCAAAATTTTTGTAAGCAGCATATTCTTCCTTGTCCTCTTCACCGGCCGGAACAAACTTTCCGGTTCTTATAAAGTTATCCAACACTTTATCCTGAAATTATTTTGAAATGAATGTAATCATTTATAAGTTGAATATAGTTGAAATATTCATTATGTTTACAAATTAAATCCACCACTTTCAATACCTTCTGCTGGTAAAGTTTCTGCAGCCATTCACCCGCTTCCTTTTCATCCTTAGGCACTTCTGAAATTGGAATTCGTCGAAGAAGTAACCTTGTTTTAAGAGGCTGCCCACGTACTAAACTGAAAACCGATGGTTCATGCCGACAATCTGGATCTACAGCAACAACCACGTCGTAAATTCCAAAGTTTTGAATAAATGGTACACTGGCAGTGAACCCCCTTGTTCTTGGCAAAAGATGATGTTTAAGTTCTGGAAGTCCTTTCTCCCGTGCGACTTTCATACTTGCTGCGTGTTTTTCTTCTGTAAACCGGGTTCCTTCAGGAAACAATGTCAACCAAATTGGATCCGGATAACTAGCTAATTGAGTAAGCTGACGTTCTAAATTCTTCCTATCCTTTTCCCAATTTCTCTCGAGAAACACAACTTCCTGAAATTTCCAAGACCAACCAAGAACTGGAGCCCATTGTAGGATCTTCTTTGCGTATACTCTTGCGTTCTGAAATCAATCGATTTGTACAATTATTGTTATGATTACGAATTACGATTAAACCAAGTCATATGGGACTAAGTAACAATACTTACACCAAGAACTTTAATTCGGTCACAGATAGCCCAACCCATTATCCAATCGACTTCACAGCCGTGGTTAAGTAATAGAAGGCCGTGCTCCTTCCCCATAAAATTCTTGACAGTTTCGGGATCCGAATACATACCGGATGATGATCCAGACCACCATTCCACAAGAAAAACAATTTCTACAAAAGATACAAAAAAGAATATGATTTAACACAAAACTGAAGTGCAATATACATATACAAATACAATACTGGTTAAGATAAAAGTAATAACAAACGCTTACGGCTATTGAGCATGTATGTAACATAGTAGTTAATTTTCCGGTAAAGTGTAGGGTTGAAAGGACGAATGGTTATATACATAATGCCCTGAATGGCATTTACTGCTAGTCCCGTGAAAATAAATGTGAGGGCTAAACATAACTGACAAAACACAAGCCCTTTGAAACTTTTCCATGCCTCTCCAATTTTGTCGAGTTTGGCCATGGTTATTGCCAATATGTTTTATTCTCGATGATCTGGTTTCAAGATAGCTAGAGGAATTGGAATTGTTAGATTTGTTCTTTCTCCGGTTGTTAGACTCGCCTGCTATCGGTTTGTTTTGATTCCTTTGTAACTAGGTTTTAAAATACAAAAAAAAAACATAATTTTGTATCGTTTTATGACTTACATAAATTATTTCATACTTGGAAAATCAGCATCTTTCAAAATTATTATTATAGATTCATCAAATATAAACTCCGCATAACTACATATTCAGTACGATTGCCTCAATATTTCCATATCGTCATATTATCCAGCGTTGAATTTGAATAGGTTAAAGATACACATAATTAATAATTGTGAAATCAGATTAATCAGCATCGTCTATCTTATTTATATGTGATAATATGATATTAACACTTTAATGCGCACGTTTGATCATTTATGTTGAAACACGAACACCCAACTTTTACAAAAGTGCAAGTCAAAAGTTCAGGATTATCTAATATTTAAACACGATTAAAAACCGTATGGTTATGAAAACCTGAATCCCCCCATCCATTAACGTAATAAAACATTGCAACCGATTTTTTTTTTGCAAAAATCTGTTGTATTATTTGATAAGTTTCATAAGAATTTTATCAGTAATCCAAATAAACGCAAATAATTAACACACATTGAAATGTATAAATAAATACCTTGACAAAATCCTTGTATCTTCTGAAATTTCAGGAAATCCACACAGCTTCACGCTATAGATTAATCGCAGAGCCGGTAACCCATATGTGTGATTGAAGACCATTAATCAAGGGAGATGGTTCAGCTTCAACTGGAAAGAACAAAATGTTGACCAAATATTAGACCGATGCAATGTCTGGTGACAAGTGACAATCAATGTGAATTCAAGATAAAAATATTTATGTCCGTCATTAATTTATCTAACTCATAATAAATATGCTCATTCAATCAACCAACTTGACTTATCTATTTCGTGTTTTATTAAGGAAATTAACTGACTCGCGACTCGGCTCTTATTAGTTTGTAAATTATAAGTCCGGGCCCGGTTTAACAGTCCAATTTAAAATCCTAGTACACGAGGTTTAATTGAATTACCAATAATTTCCTTGAGCCCTCCGATAAGTCGTCTACTCTCTTTAGTCTCGTACTATAGTACTACGAGCACTTAGTTAGTATGCAAATTTCAGTAGATAAATAATTTAAAAAATTGATTAACTTAACCATTTACCCTACAGTCTTGTACTTTTCACGTCTAGTCCATCCCAAGTTTGCATGATTTTATTATCCTGCCATCCCCTACCAATGCCATGCTCTGTTCCTAATGCTATTATTTTATTTACTAGGGAGTTTCCATCTTATTTGATCTTAACATTAACTTATTTTCTTACTCAGCTACAGTGTAGTCTCAAACCTTCATTTCATCCCACTACATTTAACTTTTTATGCTATTTAAGCTTTTGTCAGATATACTGATATATAAATATGCATGTTTCACAGCGCAGCGATCCTCCTCGTTCATCCTATCTTGTTTGAGAGTTAGTTAGAGAAGATAACTTCCATCTCATATCCAGTCATCAATTACGGAGATAATGAAATTCTCCTCTCTTCGTGACTGTTACCAACTACAAACTACAACACTACAAGGATCATTTCGATGAGGAAACCTTTTGTGTCCTTGAGACCCTGATCTTCAGCCTCTACTAAACTACAAGTACAGAGAATCTGATACAGCGAATAGCTATCTTAGCGAAATAGCGATGATGAAGTTCTGCTGAGGCTAACGACAATCATATATTTATAGAGCGTATGCCTAAAAAATCTGAATATAAGTAAGTGGAGACAACAGGTGGAAACTTCATTTAGGTTTAGACCATCCGAAAAATATCGGAATAGATGAATAGAATGAACTAACTTTAATCTAACATAAAATCTATCCAGATCCAGAATAATCCAGATACTAAAACAGAAAAACTTAAAAATAAGCTCAGAAATAGGACTCCATATCCAATCTCACAAAATCAGAATTTAGGATTGATGAAACTACGAGGGTCAAGTTCAAGTTCATCGAGGCTCATGAGCAACGACGAGAGCAATAGATTATCTTTATCTTAATATTTGTAACATACTGACATATCTGAGAATAAGGTTATCATCATATAACCAACTTATAGTGTAAGTGTAAGTGTAGCACTAGCAAAAGAGCAGCATGCATTAAGTAGGTGCACATCCTTCATGACATGAATCATGACCCGAAGATAGCGGATTTATATTATTACGTTATTACGTATTGGGTATTAAAATTAATATTACATAATTAATTTTTATCAAAACAAATCCCATCCGTTTCGATAATATAATTCCCATGATCCCATGTTATGTTATCTGTCCTGCAGTCTTGGAATCTTTAGGAATTTAGGATTTGTTTAATTTAACGACTTGCCGTGTTCTAGTTTCTAGACCATGTCATATAATACATACAAGTTTCAAACTTTCAAGATTGGACTTTCCAACCTCTAGAACTAAAACTAGGTCCAATGGTTACAATCTTACAATGATTGAACTGTTATACAACACTTCTATCATAAAAATAATCTATTGAACTGTTGATGAGGAATAAAACAAATCATTGACTGCCATAAAAAACGATACCATACTATATATGCCATAATAAAATAAAACACTTAAAAAACCATTGCAGGGCATTAAAAATTGAGCAAAAATTCATTCGAGTACATATAAGGACAACTTTAAAAACACTTAGCTTCGGGAACAGAAACATCAAAAACCGTGCATCGAAAAGAGTAAAAAAAATCAAATTAAGAATTGAAATATGTCATTCCATTTTCCATTTTCAATACCATACATTGAACATTAAATAAAAACCATAAAAACAGCAATCAAGACTGACTCAATCGAAATAGAAACTGAACCTGAAAACCCTTTGCAATTAGCAAAATTGCAAGGAACGGAAGGCTGACAGGAGTTCTTCTGTAGTCATATAGTTTCTCTACAACGGACACTCCGAATTCAATGTTGCGATATGCGATCATGTAATATATGTGATTCTATTAGGATTTTAGAATAGTTTGCTTTTGACTGAATTGTATTTTAGCTTAATTGTATTTCAGTAATTGGCCTTATCAAACTTAATTAATTACAGACTTTTTGGATGCACGAATACATCGAATGAATATGAATATTGCCAATCTCAATATAACATCATGAATGAATCATAATGAATGATTATAATTTATAATCGATGACTTTTCTTTTCAGCTTTTATAAAAGACTTAAACTTTAAAGATGCTAATAATATGTAATAGGTTCTTTTTTTTACTTCTTATGTTGTTTCATTTTTGGCATTTATTTCATATTGCTATTTGCAGTTTGGATGCGGTGATGTCGAATAATGCCGATGCCAGAGTATTTATAATTTATTGATTGTATTGCTTATCAAATACACAATTTGATATCAAACCGAAGCCAACACCCGAGGCTGGTTGACACGAATACGATATGACCGTAACCGGTGTCATCCAACTCAACAAGTCCGTGCACCCTGCCCACACCTATATCCGAATTAACAATTTGCCGAAAAATGAAACGTGCGATCAGTTCAATGTCAACAATCCACGTTTTGTTGTACAAATAGTCAAGTTCGCGAATTCCTTAACTGAAGTCTAAAACTCAAACCCATTTTAGATTCGAGATTTTAATTGCAAATTGTACCATTCACCATTACCCTCATGCCACATGCTGACTATACACTATACTATATATATGTGATTGCATAAATAAAGTATGAAATATAACAAGTAATAATTTGTAATTAATTTAAACTCTGAATTCTTACCTGTAAACAGTGTAAACTGTAATGAATGTAACCAGATTTTGTTGTTTAATTGTTGACCATTGATTATATATTTTTGTTTCGTGCGTATTGTTGTGTATTGGTTGCGTATTCAGTATTTGGTATTGGCTTCTTCAAATGTCAAATCAATTGATTGGCAATTTTGGCACGTCGTGGAGTCGTGGTCGTGGTGGGATCTGGGATGTCAACGTAATTTATATAATTACGATATACGCTATTGTAGCTTTGTTTGGCTGGCTGATTGGCTTTTTTAAGTACAAGTTTATGAAGTACAAATTAAAGTAAGAACAAACTGTATATTAATGTTGAGTTTTGAATTTGTGATTTCAAATTCTGAAAAAATAAACTGCTGCCGAAAACCGGAAGTGGCAAATCCCCGGTTCGCCCGCGACCGGATCCTGGACGTCCACACGGTTACTGTAATATGCAATGGCCCAGTGCGTTAAATTGAATCCACAATTAAGTGATTAAGTCTTGTTTCGTTACGAATTCAGATAAATTTACAAATTCAAAATTAAATCAGAAATTGACGCTGGAAATTAAATCAGTTAAAAAACAGCAGAAAACGATAAGAACCTGCCGCGCCATATGTTCCTGGAAGTGTACGTTTGGAAGAACAATGATTATAATTAATTAAATAAGTCCAAAACTGTGAATTAAATAAAAACTTGGATGAAAAGTGAGTGTAAGTGCGAAGAATGGAAGAAAGTGTCGTGTTTGAAGTTGGCTGGAAGTTGTTGAAGAGTTGGGCAATCTCCTTCCTCCTTTTATTCCTTTCCCTCTGGATTTCGTGCGAATTATATAGACTTTTAGCTGACACTGGAACCGTATAGAACCTTTTGGCGATCGCGAATCTGCTGGAATTCTAACACTCAACGACGAGCTCAACTGCTCAACCCTTTTTGTTTATTTTTAAGCTAACTCTTCGTTTTTGTATGGTTTTCGTGGATGACTCATGGCTCATCGCATCGTCATTTCTTCGTCATGGTCATGCCCCATTCATGCCCTCATAATTTTTACAGAGCCACATCGACATCACCATATATTTAATACACTTTGCACTTCTTTTATAGAAGCTACTAGATTCTAGAGTAGGTCTACGTCTAGAGTTCTTAAAGGAAGCTCAGTAAACCCACCCATATATTATAGATATGTATAAAGAAAAAAATGAAAAATAGTTTTATCTAATTCTATGAAACCGACACATATTTGATATTTATTAGCCTTTCGATGAGTTTACACTTGCTTCTTTAAGCCATCGGAAATTGTGAATTGGCATTTTTTAAGGTTTTTTGACCTTATGAAAAGGTATTTCAGGAAGTCCACGTCACCCAATTAATATGTAACTGGAAATAATCACCTGAAAAGTTAAAAGAAAAACATTTTAATAGAACTCTGTATATGAAAATGTATTTTTATAAATTGCTTATGGGGAAAATATGTACTTGAATAAAAGTCCTGTATAGGCAGGGGAAAATTAAGTTGTTTATCTGTTGGAGTTACTCTAACTAGGGGAAAATATGTATAAAAATATTTGCCTAAAAAGGTCAATAATGTCAATGTGTATTAACCTTTTTGCATATATTTTATGAGGCTTGACCATAAATAAGCGATTTGCTAAATTGCATAGGATTTTAAAGTGTCTACAAAGGCTCGGTTCATACAGATTATACATGTATATGTATGTAGGTTTCCATTAATGTATTACCAAATGACAAAAATTATTAGAATGAGAAGGTTTTTAATCATTACATTACAAGTATTTAATTTAGATTTTGAGTATAAAATGCTAGCATTTGTCTTGCTCGTTATAGAAATAAAAGGTTTGTTTTGCATGATTTTCAGTCCCTGCTTCTCGTTTATTGCAATTATCACTTTGTAATAAATTGTTGAGCCAACATGATAGGATTTTCTGCTTAGCGTCCCCTTGTCTCCTATGATTGTTTTCAAATTCACTATTCCGAAGGGTTCAAATCATTCATCACAGCAGCCAATATTTTCCTATCTCTCTGCAAGTGGTAATTAAACAAGCACCGATGATGGATCACGCACATTTTTTAGCCCAGTAGCCAACTCAGAATAACTCTTCATAAATAAATTATTTGAAACCTAAACTTTCCTGCAGAGTCGATTAAGTCTCTTGAGGTAAAATGACTGACTCAACGATTCCCCTAAAAACTCTGAAATAAACACCACCGGTGAATTAGTAAATAAATGACTGGAATACAACGGACAAAATGAGTTGCATTGAAGTGTTGATGGAATTGAGGTTTTAAACTCTTGGAATAAAATATAAGGTACCCACAACCACAACCCTAAAATCCTTAATTCTCCACCGTAAAATAACTTCTCCTTTTTAGATGCTTTATTAATTTTTACATACTATATACGTCAAAAGTAACTTATTTTTACTACAAATTGCAGTACGTACCTGGACCTTAAAACTGCAGTTATAAATTTAGTACTGCAATAAAAATAGTGTTTATAAATGCTATTGGTACAAGTGCACAGCTAAAAATTGATGTTTTATTATGATTTCCAGCGGTTACACAGCAGGCAATAAAATGCAAAATATAGAACCAATTGAGACAGCCCATTACATTGTTATGTAAACTGCTTCTATTTTTAATAAAATGTTTGAAATTAATTAAATATCTGATATATCATCAGCTCGTCTCAAAATGCCAACCCATATCAATTATCGTCTTTTTACGAAGCAATTAATTATCAGCCTTTGTACGTCATTTGACATTAGCACGCACTAGCTTGTAAATTTGTAATTGTAAAACGTAATTACGTCGGCTTCATAAAGACTGTCGGATGTCGGGTAATTTTTAATCATTTTGCTATCTGTACAATTATCTGAATTATCTCACCTTGCCTTGACTTGTCACATATACAAAGTGTATACAAAGCTGTCCTCACAAAAGAGTGAAAACGAGTGAATTCTGCTTACAAATATCATCTAAATGCGTAGATGTATGTGTATCATAAATCGATAAATTGATGGGAGGAAGTAATGAAAAAGTTCTGCTGGCTATTCATGATATTATAGGCTATTTTAGATATAGGTAATAATAGCTCTTACTAGTATTTTCAATTAAGGTGCTTTTCATCTCATGCAAAATTCAATCAAGCCTGGAAGCACACCGAACCTGAACTAAATTGTACAATCAACATCAACAAGGCCAGTATCCGAGGGGCCAGAGATGCCCAGGACAGACGACAAGAAAGGTCGAAAACCGATTTTGGGGGCCAGACTTTGCATATCAGACTTTGCCCTAAATATCCTTATAAAATTAATTGATAATCTTAAATTAATTTTTACAAATTCGATTTAATAATCGAGAATTATTTGGTTACAACTGTTACAAATTGATGGCTGTTGTTTATTGAATTAGTAAAATAAAATATCATGTTGTTACTTTACATTGTACTTTAATTTAACTCGAGGCATTTAACATTAAAACGAGTTTTTCATTTCAAAAGTATCTAGGTAAGGATGTATCTTGGAAATCGACAGTTTTATAAAATCGTGGTGCTGTTTCTATTTGTAACAATTGTAACACATTGCATTACTCTATAGATCTATCAATATCTCCAAATAGAAAAAATGCAAATTGACTGAGAGTCTAGTTGATTTATATAAAAGGTTCCATAGAATTGGAGAATAGTAATTACTAGAAATCTAGTCGATATCCAGTTTTATCCAGCTCTAGCTCACTATGCACTTAATCGACTATCAACTATACCATTTTCTGTATGAATCGTATTGAAACTAGGAATTTACGACCCGACCGGTCCGTAATGTAACTAGATGAATTATATAGCCTCGATCAAGTAACATCTTATGTTGTATGTTAAAAGAAGTCGTCCGATTTTTTGTCATAAATAAATACACCTCAATCCAATCAGAAGTTTTACATAAACTCTTTAAAACAACGCCTTATTCCGCTCAAGTACAATAGCATTTAGAAGCTTGGATCGTATGTTTTTTCAATTATCATGCGATCAAGTCAAGCAAAACCAATTTTATGATCATCCTATCCTACCCTACCTCAACCTCAACTCAACACGAGTCTAATGAAACCAGAAATAATTAAATCTTGGGCTATTTAGTGGCTCCTTTGGCTCTAAGAATTTCATCATTTCCTTTCATACAAATTGGTTCTGAAATATATTTAGACAAAAAATTAAATACCAAGTCATGAATCCCTGATCTGAAACTCTTTAACAATTGGCAAAAACTTATAAGGACGGCTCTAAAAAAAATGAGAAGACGCAAGCAAAAGTACAACCTGAGCCCCAAAGCTAATTTAGATCAGGGGCATGTAAAAATACGTTGATTATAGTAAATTGCATTTAATAGCATCTGCCTGCAATCAAGACTGACTATACCTGCTTGGCTGCATACCTCTATAATTTGTAAATACCTAATAATTGTAATACACCCTTGTACCGTTTAACAGCTTACTACTACTAAAGAACTATGCAAAAACTACGGTACCACAACAATGGGAGTCTCGGCACTTTTTGCATAGACAATGATGTAACAGGCTGGTCATGAGGGGTCGGTTTTTGGCATGAATTTAAGGGGACATTTCATCATGACTCATTCTCCTGACGATTCCATCTACTTCCAGTTAATCCTGATATTATGCTAATGAGTATGACCTTGTGACCTTGCAGGTCAGGTTGATTGTGACCGGATATGACCTTATTTTACCTGCACGTCGCCCCTGAGAGATGAGGCGATGTGGCCAATGTAAGCGGAGTCTGGGAAGGCGTGTCCGCCTCTTTTTGTGGCCAAACTCAAAAACGGAACTCACTTCTGCCATCCATATGTCTTCTTTCGTCATTCATTCATTCCTCTACTCTCCTCATACAATTCCATCATCATCCATACTAAATCCGCCTGCACTCGGCTGATGTGGTGTTGGTTTTTAGGTTTTTTCGCCAATTTGTAATCGTGCGAATTCGCAACAATTCCTGGAACGAACTGACCCGGACCTTGACCACTGGAATTCAACAAGGCCGTTTAATTGAGGTTTGTATTTTATAATATAATATAATATTTCATATTTTGTATTATTTCGTATTTCATATTTTCAAATGAAATTGAAATCTTTGATCATTGATTCTATTCTTTGATTTGTTGCGATTTTTTTGCTTTTCGTGAATTGCAAATTGTGATGGTCATTTTTTCGTGTTCCATAGTTGTAGTTCCATTTCACATTTCCGTTTTGTCCCCTCTTCTTGTTCCCTGCCTCTGCCTCTCGGAGCCCGGAGCCTCTGGCTGGCTTGCTGTGCCCCCTTTTGCCTTTTACCTTTGCCCTTCCACCTTCACCCTTCCTTACTTTTTTAATGAAATGCCATTAATTTATAATTTATTAATTTACATATTTTACATCTGATTAAGTCATATCACATATGACGATATGACACATGATGATCAAATTCCAAATTCGAACCCAAATTTTAAGTACGTATACAATCAATTATGAATTAATGCATTTTTATATGTGATATGACCGTTTTCAGGTATAATTGAAATTTGAAAGCCTTAGAAGTATCAAAAATCGCAACGGCACATTAATTAAGACAAGATGAACGGTGAAATGAACGGTAACGGGGATTCCATAAGTGTAGAAAAGAAGAAACTATTGATCACACGGAATCTTCAAGAAGTCCTTGGAGATGATCGTCTCGACGCTGTTTTAAAGGATAGAGACCCAAAGGTACAATAATAATGCATACAATTAAGTAACATTTTGACCGTACTCCATACTCCAGCCAGGGTACTTTTTTTTTATCAATGAAATTAATAAACTAATGTTGAATGATATAGATTTATTGGGGAACAGCAACAACTGGAAAACCTCATGTGGCTTACTTTGTTCCAATGTCAAAAATTGCAGACTTTTTGCGAGCAGGATGTGAAGTCACGATTCTGTTTGCAGATCTGCATGCCTACCTGGATAATCTGAAAGCTCCTTGGGAGTTACTAGCTTATCGAACGACTTACTATCAAGAAGTTATCAAATCTATGCTTATGTCGATTGGTGTACCCTTGGATAAGCTGAAGTTTGTTAAGGGGTCCGAATATCAATTCACAAAGTAAGATTCATCTGTATTAATATAAGTTTATTCAAAATGCTCTAACAATTACATCTCCTCGCTATATATGGGTTACAATTTTTCACGTATTTTTTTACTAGGGAATACACAATGGATGTCTACAGATTATCGTCACTTATCACAGAGCACGACGCTAGGAAAGCAGGAGCAGAGGTGGTTAAACAAGTTGACCATCCTTTACTATCTGGACTTTTGTACCCAGGTAAAGATACATTTAATTTCGAGTCTCAATTTTTTTCTGTAGGAAGAGGAACTTCTAAACTTATAAAATAATTGAATAGGTTTGCAAGCCTTGGACGAAGAGTACCTCAAATGTGATGCTCAATTCGGCGGAGTTGATCAAAGAAAGATTTTTACATTCAGCGAAAAATATCTTCCACAGATGGGTTATGCTAAACGAGTTCATCTGATGAATTCTATGGGTATGCATTTTTTAAATATCAGTGTGAACGTTTGAACTTGGTAATAGATGAAACAATGATAGAAATTTGAATTTTACACACTTTCATTTACATTGTAGTTCCTGGACTTTCTGGAGGAAAAATGTCTTCATCCGAAGCCGAGTCCAAAATAGATCTGCTGGACAGTCCAGACGATGTAAAAAAGAAGTTGAAGAAAGCATTCTGTGAACCAGGAAATATTCAAGACAATGGGGTCCTGTCATTTGTTAAACATGTCGTGTATCCAATTTTTGGAGAAAAAGAACCCTTCGTTATTGAAAGATCGCCTGAGAACGGAGGGAACCTCGAATATAAAACATTCGAACCATTAGAAGAAGCTTTTGCTAAACAGGTCGGGCAACATAAATAAGTTTAAATCCTGTTACTCCAGATACCCGTACTTTTCATTAACTCATTTTTATTTTGAATACCTCAAAATATTTAGGAAGTACATCCGGCTGACTTGAAGGCGGCTGTTGCTAAAAGTATCAATCGACTACTTGCTCCAATAAGGGAGCGTTGGGCCAGCACCAAAGAACTACAAGTCTTGACCCAAAATGCGTATCCAGACCCTTCGAAAATGGGTAAGATATTAATTCTATTATTTTCTAGTTTAGTTTTATCTGAATCATAATTTAGTAATCCGTTGTCTTAATTTCTTTTATTTATAGCGAAAGAAGATGTGATGGGGCCGCATAAGTTAGACATTCGCGTTGGAAAGATCGTCGAAGTTGAAAAACATCCTGAAGCAGATTCTCTCTACATTGAGAAGATCGACCTAGGTACTTAAATATTTAAATAACTATTTTAAACTTTTAAAATCAACAACTTCTAAATCTGTATTTTTTGTTCAGGCGAGGGAGAACCGCGAACGATTGTCAGTGGCTTGGCAAATTTTGTCACACTAGAAGAAATGAAAAATCGGATGGTAGTTGTGCTTTGCAACCTTAAGCCAGCTAAACTAAAGGGAATTATGTCAGCCGGAATGGTTTTATGTGCCTCAAAGTAAATAATTTAGGCTTGAAATGGATTTAATTATGAAACGCCTGAAACGGTCAGATATTCATTCCCTCGATTGATTATTTAACAGGGATGATCCGAAAGACGTTGAACCACTCATACCACCCAAGGATTCTGTTGCAGGCGATCGAGTTCTGGTTGAAAGTTATGAAGATGGAACACCAGACGATGTCCTCAACCCCAAGAAAAAGGTTTGGGAGAAACTTCAGGTCGATTTTAAAATAAGTGCATCGAATGTAGCTCAGTGGCAAGGGAATGATCTTCTTACAAAAAAGGGTGCAGTTACCTCTAAGCGTTTGAATAATGTGCCTATAAAATAAAATAACTAACTACAATATATAGGTTTCCCAATTTAAAATCATATTGGCTATTTTTTCATCCTTCGATTTCGTTTGTAAGTTGTAAGTAATTTGATTTAACTACCATTTGTGATTACAATTATTGCGAACCAAATAATAGATGACTCCTCAAATTATCAATTTAGTCCAATCGAATTATTAGTTAATTTAATAAATAATGTATATATATTAGTGAAAGTTAATACTGAGAAATCCAATTTCGTACAGCAAACAAAGAGTCACTGGAATGTTACAGCATAAGAAACTTTAAACTTAAAATATTGTACTCAAGTAGCCTTTACTTTAACATGTAAAACCGCAACTCGTTAAAATAATGCTACGTTACCCATCCAGCCAGATTCTGACTCTCTAAAGTTCTAAACATTATCCGTAATCTGTATTAAGGATTTTTAATAAGTTATCCAGGTTCTGCGCATTATATATATTATGAATCCTACTTTATTATAACAGCTTGTAAATGGAAAACTTGTATAAGTTTACTTGACTCGACATTTTACTGTTGGAGTTCACAAGCTCATTCTTTTAAGGCAATTACAAATTACGTCTCATAGTATCTGGTTTATATGATTTATGAGGGACGGTTTATTACCCGGATTTTTGGATACCTGACTCGTTGATTTAAAACTGCAATAAAGGTGTAATTCTGTTTTTCACAGTCGATGTCCATAGCTCTCGTTTTTCAATTGACTTACTTTTTTAATTATGCATGGTTATTGTCACTTTCTATAGAACAAACAAGAGCATAGGTGAAATATAATCGCCATCACTTACAAGACCCAGACCGATGATCTAGGCTAGATCGACAGTTCATTTAATATACCTATAATATTGTAGGCGGTACGGTATTGTGTAATTATGTTTGGTCTATGTATTCTGTTTATATTATTGGTGGTTTATTGCGTCAAACCAGCTCATCCAAACCGCAATAACCTACATTATGGGTTTGTTTAAACTACGAACTGAGAAGCTAATGCATAAACATGAGCATCGCAAAAGGCTAGAAAATGTTTAATTAGTGTCGATTTAGATTTAAAGCATAACTTCGTCTCATTCTTCCTTATCTTTATAATCTATATCCACGTACAGGCTACGACTAAGCTGTATTTTTTTAAGGCTTATAGTATTGCAACGTACCATTTTGATGGGTTATTCGTTGTAATGGTTTCATTTCATAAATTCATACAAACAATCAAGGTGACTAAGTAAATTTTCGTTCCGTTTATCAGCTACAAGATAATCGTGTCGGTCAAGCCTATGGAATACTTGAAAGTTTGAAAGTTGCAGTGAAAGCAAAATATTATGAAAAAGTCTATTACAAACAAACAGACCTTTGACCTTATATGGTTACAAGGATATATGGATTCATTCAATAAAGTTTAGTTCACATTAAATCATAGCCTTGCCATATGAAAAATGTAAAACCAAGTAAAGGGTATTTCCCATTCTGAAACGGAATGGAAAATAAACGTCTCTTTGTATAGACTGAGAATTCTATGTTAAAAATAGGTTTACAACCGAAAAACCCGAATCCGGGTATTACGCTGATAGTTGAATAGGTACATCAACCTTCAACTGACGAAGAGTCGGATTGCACTGGGAACTTACAAAACCGAATCGGAGTACCAGCCTGAGAACCATCAACTCATCTTCACCCACACGAAAGAACGACACGCTTTACCATATAGCATACTCTCGAAAGGTTAAATCTAATATTTTGCATGAATTCCTATATCTCTTTAATTAATTGACTAAAGTTGTGAAGTAATTGTTCCATGAAGATGAGGAGAGGTGGGTACAATAACCAGACTGCAGTGATGCACAATAATCATCCACATCAGAATCATCGACTCGGTGGTGGTACGAATCGGATGTATCATCATCAAAGTCAGCCACCGCAGCTGGTGCCATATGGACATGTCAACAGTCCTAGACCGCTTTCATTCCCCTCTTCGGCCATGTCTTCTTCTTCGTCTGGGACACCTCAGTACCAAAGTGGAATCTCTGGTGGGGCACCAAATGCTCATGGAAGTGGAGGCGGTGGTAGTGGTGGTGCATCGACCTCGAATTACACCTCTTCGCCCGTTCCGTCTGCAAACGTCCAAGCCCCTGTCGTGGTCAGTGGGGATATGCCTCCTGTCGAAACGGTTGTTGCCAGACTCGAAACGGCTTGTAGGCTACTTCATGGGATCGGTGGAAATAACACCAGAGTTAACGAAATCGGTGTAGAGATACAGATTTTGTCGGAGGATCTTCGACGAGTTGGACCACTTCTGGAATCATCCTATCCAGGTTTCCAAGATGTTTTTTATGATCATTATTTGTTTGTTTAAAAAAGAATACAGAGTCTTACTTCATTTTATTACCAATCATTTCATAGATGTCTTGGATCGGGTAATGTCATCAATGCGTGACGCTTCAGCCCAACCTAGTCTTCCTCCTGCTTTGAGATTGGCGATTTTCGAACTTGTCGAGCTGAGAGCGTCCAAATGGTTGCTCCCAAGCGATAGTTCAAATTATTATAGACAGAGAAGAAATATAAACGTGAGTTTAGTTGTTAAATTCATATTACACAAAATAATGCTTATTAAGGGAATGAAATTTAACGTAACAAATAATTTAACAGGATGCAGGGGACGGGGGCCAAGAAGGGCATGGATCTCATTACGCAACGAGACCTGGAATTCCACCGGCTAAACCTGAGGTTATCTTCCCTTCTAGTTCGCCTTCAGTTGGTTCACCGATTCCTCCAGCCAATCCGGAAGCAACTCCAAATGCCAAAACCTATCGAGAAGAAGTGCTTATCAAAAACTCTGATTCAGGGAAAGGTATTTAATTAAATTAAATGTCAGTTAGATATGAACTTAAAAACAAGGTGGAGGGATCTGTCTGAAATCATAAATGTCATGTCGTAGTTATGGGTGTTCGAGGACGACGGGTGCATATCATAGAAGCAATTTCAGATACAATAATTTCTTTCGAAAAAGGTTTGAAAGTTTGTCGATAAGTTGCTTGGTGTATTACCTGTTTCCACTTGTTTCCAATTATTTCCCGTGTATTTACTTTTTTAAGTTGTTATTCAAACATTAACAGTTTGTAAGTTTTTTTTGCATATGATCTTTAATTTCTAATTGATTAAATTTTAAATGAATTAGCCGACAGCTTTCATACTAACAAAATAAACTAGGTTTGTATTAAATAAGCCAATGAAGTGTTTCTAACTTGTACGAATCATGTTTTAAACGCAATTTTATTGACAGAATTTCTGCAATTTTTCAGTTGCTGCCACTGCCAAGGAACGTGTCCTTTCAATTAACGGATATTCTCAACAATCCTTAAAGTATTTGAAAATATTAATAAAAAATGCGCATTAAATGAAGTGACTGATATATTAAAATATATTTTGATAATAAAATTTGTTTTCAGTATGGCAAAACAGTTAATTCAGGAAACGATTCAACGAAATGCTTCCCCAGTATTTGATGGCTTGGTTGTTGGAGGACCGGATTATCCAGGCGAGGGTGAAGGGGATTCTGATTCATTAGTGGCAAATGCTTTAAAGAAGATGCAACCTCCTACTAAATCAGATGACCCCTCACAGTTTAGTTACACCGTTACGTTGGGGGATGAAGTCATGAAAATATCCGGTCGAAACCTTCAATTCGTTCAAGTATGATAAATGATAATTGATGATTTACATTATTAATTCCGGCATTTTGACTTTTACATTTCCTTGTATTTATTTTATGAAAAATAAAACATTTGATTGTATTCACAGGAAGCCAAGCTGGCTTTAGATGATTACTTTTCTCAGAAATATCCGGAATTATTTTTCTCCAGTAATGATTTAGAAGACGAAGAAGAAATTGAAGAAGCGTTGATTCAACTTGGTACAGACAAGAATATATTTATTTCCTAAATGTAACCCATTTTATCTAGTTCATTTAAACATTTCTAAAAAATATCTTTAGCACCAAAATACGATCGAACGACCCTGCTAAACTTATCCTTGGCAAGGGCCCCTCCTCCGGATTTCACTCATTTGGATCCAGAGGTTCGAGATACTATAATTCTAGAGGTATTTTTTTGTGATATAAAAATGATATTCCGAGATCAATGTATGAATGTAAATAATCTTTGATTAAATTAATTTTAGAGACCAAAGCAGTTTGATCCAGATAAATTTTGCCGAGACATGACCGGGGGATCAAATAGTAAGGCTGTTGAGATACATGGATGATGATACCAAAACTTCATTGGTTAATGTGATTTTAAAATGTGGAACTGTTTCAATCAGATCGTCTTTCCTTGCGTGTAATTAACAAACGAAAAAATTGTCAAATTATCTGCAACTTTTATATTTAAAGGTTCAGCAATTTCTGCGTGCCAAACTGACAAAACTTAGATTTACCTGAATTTTCCTATGCAATTTTGCAATACAAAAACAAGTTAAATATGATTGCCACTTTTTATGTGAGTTGAATCAATTAATACAAAATCTTATATGCAAGAATGTATTACTACCGGATTAATTGTTACTAATTTTTCAAGGCCCCAAGAGAGACTTTTACATAATATAATCTGCAAAAAATTTACATTTACAAAATCTTCCTTTAAAACTGGTTCAAACAGTTGTTCAAAAACGCATCAAAGATTTATCTTATTCATATTATTAGTAATACAATGAAATTAGTCATTTTTTAATCAACGTACGTACATAGTTAAGACGTTAAATATATATTATACAAAATGCTTTCGTTCAAACTCTACAATCGCAGTCTTATAATAAAAGTAGTATACATTTTCAGAATCGTTTAGACAATAGATGTAGGTAATTAATCTGTTAGTCAATTAAAAGTCACAGCCCATATTAATTAACTCTTGAATGGCACAATAATATCGCTATAACCGCTTATTTTAACGTTTATTCGGGTCGTTCGGATAGTAAATCGATTATCCATTCTAGCAAAACTATCGCAATATATTGTATAAATATATGGAACATGCATGACATATGTATATTAAACTAAACCAAACTGAATTACAAGTGAATTTCATTTATTAGCCACATGAATCATGTTTTCTATAGTGAAGCATTTACAAAATGTGCATTTATGACATGCTATTACAAATTACAATGTGAGAAATCTATGTCAGAATTTAATTACTTTTAATTAATAAAAACAAATTGTATTAAAAACATCATGAATTTTTAGCATTTCTTTTATGCATACATTGCGGAGGTCAATAAGTGAATTAAAAGCATCACAAAATCTCGAAAAATCTTTAAAAGTGTCCCATATTTTGGACCCTTATTTCAATCGAATGAGAAGAGCAACTGACCGTCCGTTTTATTCCAAAAATAGATTAAGTAGTTCTTTGAAGGATTTTTAAGACTAGTTTAGAAAATATTTTGTTAACCATTAAGCTGATTAAACCGACAGGAATGAGTTAAAGTTGTAGGGGGCAAATTTAGACTGGATATTTTTAATTGACAGATAATTCATCTTGGAAATTATTAGTATTGATATTTCAACGTTTATATCATAGAAATGGATAATGTTTATATTCACTTAATTAGTTGCTTTAATGCTGTTTCAATCTTATATATTGTAATGAAATATGATATGAAACAGAACCTTCAAAAATAATGTGATATGAATAACGTAAAACCATTGAAGCAAATATTTGTTTGCATTGCGTCTTGTAATTGCAATTAAGACAACTAAGAGTCAAATAAAGCTTTTTTATTAACTGCTATATCACACTATAAACAAAAACGTTGTGATTTGATAAGCATTATCGTACAATTTGATAAGCACAAAGCAAAACATTGATTGAACACAATCAACGAACGCCAGATCTAAAGTAGATATACATATATACCTCTTCGTCTTCAGTCATTACGATTTTGTAAAACTGTGGTCATACAACTAAAAACGATTGATAAGTCGAAAAACGTCATAGATGGACGGCCCAACATATCATGAACCGAATGGAAATTGAATGCAGTCTGGATATGCAATGTCCAGATCCAACACAATGATACTCACGATGGCGATGAAATGGAGTGTCATTTAATGCTTTGCAAGTAATGATTTCGCTTTGTATATATGGTATGGTATAGGAATATGAGATTTGAACCCTGTCTTAGTTTATGATGGCGTTTATTTACAAACTTCAATCAAATTCAATCTGTTATCACTGATCAGGTCAGGTCAATTACATTTTTCTATGAAAAAATTGACAATTATTTGCAAAATTGAGATGATATATTTGCATGTCAAAAACATGGGGAGATTAAAAGCATCATCACGTATTAATTATTTTTTTTAATCATTCGTCATTTCATCACACAGCATCCTTATCCCAATCGCCAATGTAGTCTCCGTCTTCGAGCATTGATCCTCTAATTAATAGCTCCAATTAATCGAAAATAAACAACTGCCCATGAGCATTTATTTCGTTGAGGTTGTTTGGTATCAATGCACCCCAATAGGGTAGCCCAAGCGGAAAAATATGAGAAGTGGGAAAGGCGAAAGTTGGGAATGATTTGGTGCAAATATTTTTTAGTGAAAAATAATGAACCAAGTGTCCAATAAAATGGCGACTTCCGGGGTTTGCTCCTTCTCAAAGGTCAGTTCAAGGGTCAAGTACTCTTCTCTTTTTATCTTACGTCCTAATACGATAGGTCAAGTTGGGTCATCTCTCTCAGAGTTCCCTCAGGGCACTGGTTTTGTTTGCTTTTTGCTCTGATTCAAACTTTCGCTTTTTGTTTTTTATTTTTGATCATTCATGACATTATTTGCAATTTGCGAATTTCGTCTGTCCTGCCTGTTGTGTAATAAAGATGTAATTTATGATAATGTAATGAATTTCTATGTATTTGAATCCACAGGGAGCCACTGACAAGCATCAGATAATATTCGAAGAACAATGGCCAAAAATGCAGCCGTCGATTGTCAAACTCCTCCGCCAAGAGCCTGTAAATCGGTCGGAATGGCAGGACCTCTTTTACACGGTCCATCAAGTTTGCCTTTGGGACGAGAAAGCGGCTGCCAAGATCTACAAAGCCTTGCAGGATAATATAGCAGACTTCATTAGACAAGCCCAGCAGGTCGAGTGGTCGAGTCAACAATTCGTTGATTTTAAATTAAGGCTGGAATTTTTGGAGTGTGTTTGTATAATGTCTTGTTCTTATCTCGCTTTCAGAGGGTATTAGCCCACTCGGAAGACCAAGCGTTACTCAAAGCGTACATCAGTGAGTGGCGGACGTTCTTCGATCAATGCAGTTACCTTCCAAAACCCTTCAGTCAGGTGGAAGTATCCCTTAATAACCATGCCTCTAATAATGCTGTTACGAAGAAGCATAAGAACGATGATAGCGATGTTCGAAAGGTAATTTGAATATAGATGCCAATAAATGGGATGGGAGTTGTTCTATTTGGCCAAGTATGGCTATATTGGCTATCGTTATCGTTAACCAAGCTCAAAAGACGTGATTCGTACATTTAAATACCGACTTAAATACGTTTTGTTTTTGGTTCTATTTTCAGCTCATGCTCGACAGTTGGAATGACCAAATTTTTATGAATATCAAACAAAGACTTCAGTCATCCGCTATGAAGTTGGTTCGGGCGGAAAGAAATGGAGAAGCTTTTGATTCTCAATTGGTTATCGGTGTTCGGGAGTCTTATGGTAAGATTTAAGACTTGTATAAGACGAGAGTAGAGCCGCAAGTAAATATGAAGCAATACTGTTTTGACCAGAGTTTGTAAAAGTGACAAATGTATTTTTTATTTTCAGTAAATTTGTGTTCAGATCCTGGAGATAAGTTGAAGATTTACCGTGAGAATTTTGAAAAAGCATATATTGAAGCAACAGAGGCGTTTTATCAAGTTAAAGCAACTCAGTATCTTCAAGAGAACGGGGTTCAAAACTATATGAAATACGCATTTGCCAAACTTAGAGAAGAAGAATTGAGAGCCAAAAAATATCTGGAACCTACAAGTGGATCTATACAAGCCGTAAATCTTGCTTTTACTTTTCTCAGTGTAAAAAGTAACAACACGCCTGTATTGTATTTTTTACATTACTATTGTATTCTTTTTATACAGTTAATGGATTGCTGCATTGCTGTGCTTGTGACAGCTTTCAAAGACTCTATACTAGCAGAGTGCCCGGGGATGATAAAGGCCAATGAAACTGAAAGTACGTAAATATTTTTAATTAAAAAAATGAAATAGTATAACTATATGATGTTATTTTTTGGGTTTTTAATTAATATACCTTATTATTAGAGCTGCAGTTAATGTACAAACTAATGGACCGCGTACCTGATGGAATTAGTTCCATGCTCAAGGATTTAGAAGACCATATTGTATGTGCAGGGCTTGACGATATGAAACAATGGGCTGAAGTTATTACGCAGGTATTGACTGGTTTTAACAGATTTATGTTAAAAATAATGATGTTTTATCAAACGAGATTTTTAAGTCGTGGTTTGGTATTTAGGACTCAGAGAAATATGTGGAAAGACTGCTTGAATTGTTCCGAAGATTTAGTACACTTGTTGCTTTAGCATTTCTGGATGATCCCAGATTTTTAACAGCTCGTGACAAGGCTTATAAAACTGTTGTAAATGATACATCTGTTTTCCGACTGGAGCTTCCTACAAATCGACAGGTTATTTTGGAATTTTAATTTTAGCTATCTGACAAAAATAACTTACTAAAACCGTACGGTTTGCAATAGATAAATATTTTTTTCTTCTAGGGCCCAAGTGTAAAAACGCTGCCTGAATCAAGATGTCCTGAGCTATTAGCAAACTATTGTGATCTTCTTTTGCGGAAAACGCCCCTTAGTAAGCGGTTAACAACCGATGAAATTGAGGCCCGCCTTAAAGATGTTGTAAGTATTCCGATTTTTGAGGTTTTATCCATATGGCTTATTCCAGATTATGTTGTAAAATACTAATACATATTTATGTATGCACTAAACAGCTCCTAGTCCTGAAATACGTTCAGAATAAAGATGTTTTTATGAGGTAAGTCAAGGAATTTATTAGTCTCTCTCTATTTCTATATCTAACAGTAATCAGTACTCTCAGTACTATCGGTATATAAAATCAAATTGTATTACTTCAGATATCACAAAGCACATCTCACTCGGCGTCTAATTTTGGACGCATCTGCTGACTCGGAGAAGGAAGAAAATATGGTTGAATGGCTTAGAGAAGTTGGAATGCCAGCTGATTACGTCAATAAGCTAGCTAGAATGTTTCAAGATGTTAAAGTTTCTGAAGATCTTAATTCTCAGTTTAAGGAAAAATATCGCGAATACAGAGGTCCTATCGCAGGTACAAAAAAATTAAAGTCGAACCATGATTTCTTACCCTTCAATTTTGCCACTTATAGATGTTGGTATTTAATTTTTAGATTCAATAAATATTAAAATCCTGAACGCCGGAGCTTGGGCTCGAGGAAGCGAACGAATTTCGGTCTCACTTCCATTAGAATTGGAAGATTATATTCCAGAGGTAGAAGAATTTTACCGAAAAAAGCATAATGGCCGAAAATTGCAATGGTATCACCACATGGCTAACGGAACGGTTGGTTTAATATTTTATTGTAACTTTAGTTTCCGTAACATATTTATATTTCTACATTTAAAAATTTACTTTTACTTTTACTTTTATTTTCCCAAACAGATCACGTTTTCCAATGCTGTTGGAAAGTTTGATTTAGATGTAACAACGTTTCAAATGGCTGTGCTTTTTGCATGGAATCAGCGACCCAAAGATAAGATTTCCTATGAGAATCTAAGACTGGCGACTGAACTACCTGATCCTGAGCTTAGAAAAACTTTATGGGTAAGTTAATTGGCTAGCTACTTTTGACTTTACAATTGTTAACAAATAAATGGGCAGCCGGCAGTGATTTTACAATTTTCCGTTATTTGATTACCAGTATTATCAAATCATAATATGTGCTCTTCTATTTAGTCCCTCGTTGCATTTCCAAAAGTCAAACGGCAAGTTCTTGCATACGGACCTGAAGTCCAGACTCCAAAAGACTTTGTAGAAAATACTCTATTTTGGGTCAACCAAGAGTTTACTGTCGTGTAAGTTTGATTTCCAATAACTCTTCAAAATGATACAAAATATTACACAAGTTGATTTTACACTTTCCGTTATCAATTTTGCAGTAAAAATGGAAGACCACAAAAACGTGGAAAGATAAGCCTGATAGGACGACTGCAGTTGTCAACTGAGCGATCTCGAGAAGAAGACAACGAAGGAATCGTTCAACTTAGAATTCTAAGGGTTCAAGAAGCAATTATTAAAATCCTTAAAATGAGGAAAAAGATTTCGAATGCCCAACTTCAAGTTGAGCTTGTCGACATACTGAAAAACATGTTTTTACCATCGAAGAAAATGATAAAGGAACAAATCGAATGGCTAATCGAAAACAAGTATATGAAACGGGACGAAACCGACATTAATTCTTTTATATACATGGCTTAGTTTGTAATTTTGTACTTTGAAGGTAATTTTCATTACATTTACTATTTATTACCGCATATATTGTGCTAGATCATAATTGTTTTTGCAATTATGAATAATTGACCAATAATTTTTGGATAGGGCACGAATATCTTTTTGTGATTATAATATAGGCATTAGTGCTGAAAGCCGAAATCGAATATGAAGAAAGGACACGAAACTGTAGTTTAACTTTACTCAACGTGTAGAGATTTTTTAATAATGAGATACTGAGATCTGTTTAGTCTGCCATTAAGTGAGTAAGTACCATAGTTCGTTAATATATAAACAGTCGATTCTTTTCGAAGACCAGCAAACAGAATCGTGTGTAATTCATAATACTCTCGAGCTGCAATATGATGGAGTTTAAAATTTTTTAACATTCTAGCCCCATCTGAATCCGACATCTTAGACATCAATTGTACCAAAATAGTAATTCAAATTATTTACGATTCGTATATTTAACTAATTATGTCAATTCTTTATTGACTACTCTGTGATTACTGTGTATATCAAGATTTTATTTTATTTACACTAAGATCTGAATTAGATATGTAATCTGTTGTGATTCTTATACCTCATGTCATGTCCATCCGCAATCGGTTTCTCGTGGTCAGTGTTTTAACTGATTGTATTGATATAAAAAATACTTTCAAAATGTTCTGTCTCTCTTCCACTATCTATGCAGTGTATGTAGTAGAAATTATTCAATTGTCAACTGTTCTTAAAACGTAGTTAGAGGCAGCGAAATGGAAGGATGAAATGAGAAAGATGTGATGGAAAAATGTGAATCGAGCTGATCGTGGTCAATTGTCCATACGATCACGTATCCTGTTTTGTATATATAAAGCATTGAAATTAATTTAAGAAAATAATATTGTCCTAATATACGATAATTTAGATTATTGATGTAACAAATAGTTTAAATGATATATTTTGATTTTTTATAAATCCACCACACCTTATTATACTCCGGCAGAATTTCAGTTTTACTCTTCTCTTAATTAAGGTTATCATATCTGATCAAGTCTATCATTTTTATTTGCAAAAAAAGCAAAGAATAATAAGCAGAAATTGTATATCTGTAAACATAGACAACAAAGGAATATTATAATGAAAATCAAGATAAGGATTATACTGTGGATATTAATAATAATCAGACGGATAAATAAAGTCGTCCTTTCAAACTATTGGATTTTGTGGATTAGTGTTTCATGACTTGATGAGCTTAAAACGCTACAGGCACAAATTGAGTTTCCCATTACACGGTAAATGTGAATTATGGAAGTAACTCCCACAACTAGCGGGTGGGGAGTTATTTCGAAGAGAATTTAACTTAAATTTAATTACAATTAAAACATTACAGTTCCAATACCACTTTAGAGTTTTACATGAATTTTGAAGTCCTTTTTCAAACCACAATAACTCCGATTGGGGACTTATTTGGAGCGTGTATGCATTTTAAAATTTTAAAGCCGTTTGCTTCCAAATAGCATACGTTTACCGAATTTAATGAAACTCTCACACTTTCCTCATTGGTGGTATTTAAAAATGTAAATAAGAATTAAACCCTAACTATAAGTGAAATTTCATGATCCATAAACATTACAAAAATTAGTCATTATCCGTCCGATTAATTTCATATGCTAAAAAGCGAGTGGGGACAAGGTCAGTGGTGGTGACAATGGGGAAGGCCACAGTGCTTATCTGTGAACGCAAGTGGAGCAGCTCAAGAGCAGCAACTCCGGCTAAAAAAGCTAAAAAATAAGCTGGAGCTGTCTGCTGCGCACTTGCACCTACTTACGTACTTACTTACTATAGTACATACATGTAGTAGATCCAGTTTGGCCCTTTTGCATTCATTCAAAAATCTCACGACTCTTCCTTATGCAATTCCATAGCATAAGGCATTGGCTGGTCTTCCTCTCCGACTAAAATTAAAATTTATCTTTAATTTTGTACTGCTTGCACATTGGTCATTTATTGTCGAATTGATCAGCCCTGCCTTAAATATCAAATTCAATTACACTTTTGGGAGAGGTACTGATTACTGATACTGAGTTTATACTTGAAGTTGAAGGGATTTTGAAGTAGACTTGAAATTAGTTGGGGATAGAATTGATAGGAAGAAGCATCAAATTTAACATTTAATTAGTATTGCAAGGTTCAACGTTCAAGATCAAGGTCAAGGTGAGTTTTGAGTTACCATTTACTGTATACGTATTTTAAACCCCTGCACGGGACCGGGGGCCTAGTCACTAGTTGGCGTAGTTATCAACAGTCGACACAACATCCTGCGTAATTGTAATTTGAACTAATTGATTTTGTTAATTTGTAATTTCAGAGTTCCAGAGATCGAAATTAACCAAAATCCAGAGAGAAGTCCGTAAATAATTGCGAAAATGCCCACTAAACAGCGTCGTATAGCAGTATTGGGCTTCCGAAGCGTCGGAAAAAGTTCCCTAACCATTCAATTTGTAGAAGGGCAGTTCGTAGACTCCTACGAGCCAACAATAGAGAATACATTTACTAAGAATACAAAGGTCAGAGGGCAAGAGTACCAGTTGACTCTAGTGGACACGGCAGGACAGGATGAATATTCCATATTTCCAACCCAGTACTCGATGGATATTCACGGATATGTCTTAGTCTACTCGATAACGGATCCCAGGTCACTGGAAGTTGTTCAGATAATTTACGATAAGCTCCTGGACATGACAGGGAAGGTTAATGTCCCCCTAGTTCTTTGTGGAAATAAGAAGGACCTCCAAGCCGAGAGGTGATGAATTTTTTCTATAAAATTGAATTAGCATTGCGATTGCAAAAAAACCTTAAGCGATTGACTCTAAATTAAAATTGTTAATGACATTACAGGAAAATATCGAGTGAACAAGGGAAGAAACTCGCCGATTCGTGGAAAGCCGTCTTTCTGGAAGCGTCGGCAAAACACAATGATTCAGTTACGGACATTTTCTCAGCCATCCTGGGACAAATCGAAAAAGCGGATTCGATAGGAAACAACAGCCAAAGTAGCGGCGAAAAGAACAGTTGCACCGTTTCGTGATGGCTGTGTTGCTGCTTATGCTGTTTATCGTGTTCCTGGGGAAGGAAATACCCTAAATGAAGAATTGGAATTTTAAACGGAAATGCTCTGGATCATGGATTATTAAATCGAAATTCGATACAAACAAATGTAACAAAACACAAACGAAAGGAAATCATCTCTACTCAACTTAATTTTGTCTATGTACTACCTACTTAAAATGGAATTATTACTGCAGATTTAATAACATGTAATCGGGATTATGCAACGCAGCTATATCGAGGAAAAAACAAAAAATACTCTCTATATACAGTAGCTGCAACTGCAACCCAATGTTGTTTCAGATTGATATTTCGCGAAGGGATTTCTTTGACGGTTTACGGTTTTTGCTGTTTGTTCTATTCGTCACTTTTGTAGATCGTGTTTTTTTGTATTCACAAATGTGGGTCCATTGATAGTAAAGATATGATATCATTAGTTAAGACAAGACGGTTAGAGGAATGTAATGTCCGACCCGTTCGTTTTGTTCTCTCGTATGATTTTGATAACTAGTTTTGTGCAAAACAAGATAATTAGGATGATAATTTAGAAGTTCGTCGCTATTTACCATGAACTTCGAATCAAAAAGGTCTACCAGGTATCAGAAACCCATCCTAAATATTATATATTCAAGATCGTCTCCAAACTAACTACCTCAACCTCATCATTTACGGCTCTTTAATAGTCTATGCAAAGGACTGGAGACGTTCCGTTCGATGTGACTCAGTCTTCGCAATCCTTTCGAGAGTACAATACAAAGCTTTGAACTCCGAAACAAGTATAAGCAAATATGCTAACATTGAGTCTGTGGTAGTAATTCCAGTGTAATATATAACATAGCAATTGGTTCTTGTAAACACAGTTAAGACATTAAGCAAACATTACGGTGACAATACAAGAGCTAAAACCCGTCGATAGACCTGAATTACTGAAAACATGGTCGAAAAGATAGGAAGTCCTTGAATACCTTTTTATTTCTTTCGACCCTTGACATCGACCCTACTTGACATTTCCACAAGACTCAAGCAAGACGTCATTCTGTTTGTAAAAAGTTTGTATCGTTTCATGCCACAGGTAGCCTATGAATGTCTTAGGATATGCTAAAGCCAGGTTCTTATAAATGTATGATAATGAAATCAAATTCATTGGGGTTCGTTATTGTTTCGAATCGAATTACGATTTAAATGTTAATGTTAATATGAAATGAGAACATGTTAAATAATTCTGAATAATAGAGATGATGAGTCATAAATGGGAGTTCGTAGAAGCTGTACTTGATTTTTTTATATGTAGTCGAGCTAGTAGAGATAATGAATGAAACGCAATAGCTTTAAAATAAAATAGTTAATTAATGTTATAAGATAACTAACTGTAACTAACTTCATTCAATTCAAACATTCTGCCATTACGGATAGGATTATGTAGGATTGTCGTTATCCCGGTTAATTAAAATAATTTACGAATTTATTGCACATTGTGCTATGATATCAATATGTAAAAAATTAAGTTCTTTAGTGCAAAGAGAATGTCTAAATAAATCGTTATTTTTGATTATTCTTCCTGAAATGCTTGACGGATGTGGTATTATTTTGATATTCCTATTCTGTGTTCCAAGAAATATATCGCGAAATGTAACGAAATACATGTGGAATCCGTATAGCATGTTTTATGCCGTACCAATTGCCAATGCAATTTTATTTCTAACTCCAATGAGAATTATTTTTCATACCATTTCTTAAAACGGTGGGAATTATTTAGGGAGGGGATTTATTATGGAGATATCTCCTTATTAGTTGATAGCTTTTGCTTGCCTGATGAACGTGTAATATCCTAAACAATTGCAAATTTTTATTGAATTAAGAAAAGAAACACTAATAGTCTTTGCATTTTATTAATTCATTTCCTTAATAGTTTGGGTATACCAATACGGGCATTGGCGAATCTTATATCGGGGGAGTCATTTTTAACATATGAAGCATGGGGAATTAATTCAGGGAGTCGTAATTGATGACCTATTAGCAAACTAGAGTTTAATTAGTTTAATGATTGAAACGTCCGAATGGCAAAACAACACTTGTTGCGGGTGTATTTCTTGGAATTTTCTTACAACAACGCGAATGTACATTTATTTCATTACTATCGTGTTCTATGATAACGATTTATATTTATAAACGAATCATCATGCCACTCCAACATACACGGTTTTCGTGTTTTACTTCTTACTAGCTTAGCCTTATCGTCTTCTTGACTCATAATATGATTTGTTAGATCATGTCGTATTGTTATAATTCCAATTCCATGAGTCAAACTCAAAGCTAGTCGGGGACATAATAAAGCTCGAATTTCCTATCCATAAAATACTTCTAATACTTCCCATGCTTCCAAGTCAAAGCCTCTGCAAGAAGAACCCTTTGCATTTTAAGCCTGGAACAAGAGGGAATAAGGTGGACGGGTGGATGATTTTTTTGTGATGACTTTTTAACAGGTGCAATGGGTTCTATTTCTATTGTCCGTGTAATATTATTATTACAGGTAGGCTTTTATATATACTAACCATGTCTATCTGGCGGTTTCAGAACCTGCAGTTCAATCCAACCAAAATACAAAGCCAAAACTAGCTAAAGTCAAGGTATGCTACTAAAAAACACATAGTCCAGTACAAGAACCAGCCCGACTGATTCATAATCAAGCCACCAAACGGGTGTGGTATAACAATGGAGCGAAATTATTACTAAAAAAGTAAATAAAGCCCTAATTAACGTGGATTTACTCCTTGGAAAGTTAATAAAACACCAGGGTTGATGTGGAAGTGTTGATCTGTAATGTAAATAGGCTTGGGTAGTTTTCTATAAGCTATAAGTACAAGTGTTTAAAATCATTGACATTTCTTAATTGTCACCGGCAAAATATAGTTCTATAATACACTGTTTGTGGCTTGTCCCAATAGGACTTTCACCGGAGAAAGCAATCTCAAATTCCTCCTTACATGGAAATAATTTAATGTGCTCAAATAAATCTCACTTAATCGGCTAAAAAAATGGGCCGATCTGGAAAAGTAATAACAAGTCCAAGTGCCCCACTAAATAATGGCAGTAAGGACTGTAACCTTCGGCTTTTAAAGACAATTACATGCCTCCTGGTCGTGTTCATCTCCTTCGGAGCCGGGCAATTTGGCTGGCAGACGAGGGACAACTTTGACGAAGTGAAGTACAAATATGACACAGTTTCGGAGTCAAACTGTCCTCTTCAACCCCGAGAAAAACTTTATCTCGGGAAGGATCAGGAGCAAGATGACATCGTAACTCATAAGCCCGACATTAAGGAGATTAATATAAATCCCATCCTACCGAACAGGACGGCTCTGCTCCATCTCCATAATGTCGCCATGAATAGGGCCTTCTTCTGGTCCTATATTTTACAGTCCAGATTCATACGGCCGGCCATTAATGATACTTATGACCCTGGGATGATGTACTACTTCTTGTCCACAATTGCCGACGTTTCGTCGAATTATAGGGTCAATGCTAGTGCCATTTACTTCTCCCCCAATGCCTCCTTCTCCCCGTCATATCGAGGATTTTTCAATAAGACTTTTCCACTTTTTGCTCCGAGAACGTTCAGGTATGGATATTCCGGATTTTTTTTTAAATGGGGAAAAGCAAAATATAGGAAAATTGTCTGATTTTTTGTAATCCAGAGCCGATGACTTTAATGACCCGATTCATCTGGAGAGGATATCAACTATGAATACTTTTATGGTCCGAGATTTGGGTGCGATTCCACCAGGAAGCTTGAGTTACAATTATACGTCTGATTTCTATCGGATAAACGACTGGTTCAAATTGTGGTTACCGGATAACGTGGGGGATCGGCATGATACGAAAACGACGTACCAAGTTGAAATCCGATATGCTAATAATACTAATGAGACTTTCACGTTCCACGGCCCGCCAGGTATTTACCAGATTATTGCAAATGAGAATAAGTATTTACCGACGGCTTATCTGAATCCGTACATGTATAATTTACTCGGTGGATTCTGAGAAACCGGGTGTAATTATTAGACGGATTAAAATCTAGAGGTTGTAATAATTCCGATGAATCATCTAATAGGGGCTGACGAGACTCCCGGACCGGTGAAATGGACGAGGCCGTATTTTGACTGTGGCAGATCGAATAAATGGATCATCGGGGCTGTGGTTCCAATTGCGGACATTTATCCTCGTCACACTGGATTCCGACATATTGAATATCCGACGTAAGTTTTGTATCCCGGTATAAGTCCCCACCCCAGCGAGTTTTTATTATTGATAATACATATGAGAAGGGGGTTTATTTCGGAGGAGGGGGTCTTACAGTCTGAGTTATGTTGCTTTGTTCTGGAGGACTTGAGGGGATTAATAAGATTAATTCAACTGTAATAATATGCCCACAGATTCCTACGTGGTAATGAATGCATCTCTAAACAAGCTAATTTGATAAAAATAGGTACACAGCCGCCTCGGTGGTGGAAATGGATTTAGAACGGATAGATATAAATCAGTGTCCGATTGGAGCTGGTAACATGGGTCCGAATAAATATGCTGGGACATCTCGATGTAAAGAGGAAACAACGGAGGTATTTAAACTTTAAATTATAGCTATGAAATCATGGGACAAGACTAGACAGAGAGGGATTTGAAATATGTGACAGGACATTGTTAGGCATATTTATTACCATATTTATTTACGACTCGATGAATTTATGTACAAATCAAATAGTGTGAGCCGATACATGGCTTTGGGATGAGAAGAGGCGGATATCAATGTCGATGTCGGCCGGGGTATCGCCTGCCATTTGTGGACAGGCGACCGTTCCTCGGCGAGATAATTGAACGGAGCTCCGAGGAACAGTACCGACATTTCTTTGGCTGTGAAAAAATCGGATGTAAGATGACATTAACAATGGAAATAGTATTTAAAATTCCTGCATACGTTTTAATAATGTGGTTTTGCATCTATAGGGATTCAAACAAGGCCCGTGGAATGGGACGAGGCCCCGCAATATATCCGTGAAAAATATCTGGACATTTACAACGATTACCGGAATATGTCCTTCAGTTCCGGAACCAGCTACTTTGCCCCAGAAGATCCTGAACTGATCAAGCAGAAGGATATGAATATAGTTTCAACGCTTCGGTTCATCAACTCTGTAAATGCTAAAAATTGCAGGAGGTTAGTATTATGTAGAATTATGTACTGTGTTTTGCCGTGTGTAGAATAGCAAGACGTTTTAATTTAAGGTGTTTATCAAAGATTTTCTTTGTGACGATTGTAATTTAGAAACTGGAAAGAAGTACTAAATATTATCCTTTCGATTGTTCAGGTTTAATCTGTTGGACCTCAACCTAAACGGTGACGTTGGACACGGGACCGAAGAGCAGTTCGAAAACGAGGCCCTGATGGCCGTTCGACTCGCCAATTTCCTCAGCTCCTTCCTCCAGATCGTCGACACGGACGAAGTGTTTCCGGGCAAAAGGGTCTCGGACAAACCTCTGTCAGAAGATCAAGTTGTTGGCGAAACTTTGTCTCTAGTTTTGGGAGATACTCGCATTTGGTCCGCGGCTACTTACTGGGATCGGAATAAGTTTACGAATAGGTCCCTCTTTGCACCCTTCGCCTACAAGAAAATCTTAAATACGAGGAAGTTCAAGTTGGAGGACTTGGCTAGATTGAATTCTACGGGTAAGGATCTTTAAAATCACATAAATACATTAAGAGTACTAGCGCTAATTGTATGTTAATTTTTATTTAGAAAAAGTCTACCTTAACAAACCATTCTTTAAATTCCTTAAAAACCGTTGGGCTACAAATTTCGATGAGCTGGAAAAGCACTACCTTAAAATACATATGAGGAATAATGAGACTGGGAACTTTTTAAGGAAGTTTGAGCAGTATCCCACATCTTATAGGTTCGGACCATATTTTTTGGCACGTCTTCATTACATACCTCATTAGGTCATTAGTAAAATAGTTTCAAATCATATGAAAATATTTCCTTTAATCAGAGCGGCCAATGTCAAACACGGATACTGGTCAACCCCGTACTTTGACTGTGGAGGACTCGTTCCAAAGTGGTTGATTACTTACTCCGCACCGTTCTTTGGATGGGATAGTTTAAGAGCTAATCTGGAGTTTAAGTGAGTTTTTTATACAAATATGTAGAACATTCTTCAGCGTTTTGAAATTGTTGTTTAAGTTCTGAAAACAGAGTTACTTTCAATATCTGCAACAATTTCTTTATTGAAACGTTAACACTTTTTTCTGTTACAGGGGTGTCGTATCCGTCTCAATGGACCTCCTCCAGCTAGACATAAACCAATGTGACGACGAGTACTGGGTTCCCAATGCCTTTAAAGGGTCCCACAAATGTGACCGTTCCTCTTCCTACGTAAGAGATTTGCCTTTTTCCTAAAATTGCTTATTTTACTGCCTGCAAACAGACCGGAAATGAAATTGATGTGCTATAAAAAAAAACCTTATAATAATTTTTTTTCTTATTGTCAGTGCGTGCCAATTCAAGGACGAGGGTTTGACACAGGGGGCTATAAATGTGAATGTCATCAAGGGTTCGAGTACCCGTTCGAGGACCCAATTACCTACTATGACGGACAACTTGTGGAGGCCGAATTTTTGAGCTTGGTTATGGGGAATAAAACGAGATACGATATGCTAAAGTGTCGATTGGCTGGTGCGTCAGCAGTTGGCTCTAGCCTGCTTCTTTTGGTTACATCTGCCGTTTTATTACTCAGTTTCGACAAATTGTCCCTCTGGATGTAATTACGAATTACAGCTTCTTTTTACGAATGTACAAATATAGAGACTTTGGTTTTTATTTGTACTCTACAGTCCCTTGTGTTCTTTAATATGCGTATGTTTGATTGAATATATTGTAGCCTTGTGGATCTGCCTAATTAGTTTATTTTTTAAGCCTGCAGAGCTTGACTTCATCTGAAGAATCTAGTTTCACGAATGCATTTAGAAAAAGGATGTCTTTCATACCTCTACAAGGAAATAGTAAATATTAGAAAGTCAAGCCTCCAAAGCGGTGGGGAATTATTTCAATTTCATATTGAGTCCTGTTCCACGAAGTTTATAGGGGTGGGGAGTTATTTCGGGAAAATATTTAAACCTTGAGGCACTTTGAGATCGGAATCTGAACCATTTCTTTTGTTTTTAACCTGTTTTATCTAGACCAGTGATTGATAATTTCAAATGTTTATACCAGTTAATGTATTGACCATTCCGTCCAAGATGACAATGAATCTCTCTGAGAACAAATATTTATCTGATTGTTCGAGTCTCTCTACAATTTTTAACTAATATTAAGAATTTGTATACTAGTTTGTATTTTTACACACCGGTGACAGTGGCAAATGGCATTAATTGTATTGTATATTATGAAGCATCTCAATAGCCAATTTTGTAGAGCTTTATGATGAAAAATAAATAAAAATGTTATATGAAATTGATGCGTTTGATTGGTTTGCGTCTGCAAAAAATCCATTACTATTAGGTAATTAAAAAACTTTATTTCGAAAATGTACTTCCTAGAAAATCCTAGTTCAAGTTGTTCTAGAATATTCTTTTGGTAATTATAAAAATCCCCTACTATAATTAGTTATATAGTAGAAGTTGTAATTCCTGGGACATGGGTCATTATTGTGACTTATTTTCTAGTGTAAAACACACTAGGCTTTTTCTTAGGAAGTTCTTACCAATACTGTATGAAAGTCTCAAACTTTTCCTGAAATTCGGCTTCATTTTGGACTATTTTTAGTGCAATTAGTACAACATTTCAAATGACCCTACCTAACCTTAGCAGAAAGTTCAAAAGCCGCTGGCCTTCTATCTAAAATGATTATACACTTCAACCTAGACTTTACAATTTACAATCCTCACTAAATACTCCAATCAATTTACTTTAACATTTAAAATATCATATCGCCCCAAACCCTCTAGCCAAAATCCGAACTTTCACCACTTTCACTTCTACAGCTTTTAGGCATCTATTTTGTGCAATATCAGTTTTCAACTCCCAAGTCCCAACAACCACAAAGCCCCATATTACATTTCAATGTACAGTCATCAGGTGGCCTCCGAATCCCATCTCTCTCAAGAAGAAATCACATAATAGCCCCACCCTACAGCTCAGGGTTCGAGGGCAAAGGTCAAACGTCAGTCGCCTTGGCCTTCGACTGTTGTTGTTGACCCGTCGGGGCATTGTAGTTCTGCTCGGGGTTGACCCCGAAAGTCGTAACCGTTTCACAAAATGCATCTCTCCCCGAGTCCCCGTCCCCATTATTCGAGGATTGGGGGTCAGTCTGTGTGACCTCTTCGACCATTGGCGGAGGGCAAACAAACTTCTCCTTCCAATTACAGAAACGAGCTCTGTAGTGATTGAACCCTTGACTTATAGCCGAGTCGGAGGAAGTGCAGGTTTCGAAACTGACATTCTTTACCGGCTCTTGAAGTATGCTATCAACCACATCAATGCCGGAGTCGAATTGGACACCGGAATTCCCCTTTGAATGCCTCTCCTTCTCCAAACAACGGGGACAGACTCGACCGGGGCTGGAAGCCACAGAGCTCTTATTATCATCCGACATGTAGAATGCATCGCTTCTTTGAACTCGTCGAAGTTGCTTTAGTCGCCATTCGTTGACGAGACCAGTGGAAGTTGCTTCCTGGTCACAGCTCCCATTTTCAGAGCCCTGTTGCTGCATCATTGCGATCGGAAGGTTTTGCATGTTATGACACTGATTAGAATGGTTAGGCATGGAGATGCAGCCCTTGTCCTCGTAGATGATCATGTTGTCGGAGTTTTGACTGGAGTAGAGGCTTCCGCCTTCGTCGTACAGGTCGGAGGGGTAGTTGGCCGCTTCCTGGACGACAGGGAGGAGGGGGAAGTGGCGGGAGAGGTAGCGGAGGGGCACGTAGTGGACGGGGCCGTGGGCGGGGCAAAATATCGGGGCTTGATTGCCCATTTCCGATTCCGTGTCGGAGAAGCCGGAGGCGGGGGAGACTATGTCCGATGCCCCGGGTGACCTGGAATTATTATAAACGTCAATGTCGCATGTTTTCTTTATTTTAACTTTAAATTCCAGAAAGGTTTTGGAAATTAAAAATATATCCTAATTTAAATAGATCCCCAGATTCCCTAAATAAGATCCCCAGATCAAATATAAAGCTGGGGCTGGGGCTTCATTTTTTCAAACCCTCGAAAACCGTTGTATTTCGGGGGCATGTATTTTATCAAGCTTCTTTAATATGGAGCTTGTTTATAATGATGTCAGTGGAATCCGTTCATAATTAATATCGCCTTTCATAAGTCATTTTTATTACAATATATATGGGAATCATTTTTATAATTCTGCGTAACAGATGAGAAGAATATCATAAACGCTTAAAATTAGCACTTAAGATTAGTAGAGTTGAACCTGCATTGAGATAATTTAAAAAACTTACTCCAGATCAGGTTTGAAAAATATCGGTCCTCTAGTAATTGGGGCCGCATCCGACCCGAAACTCGTGGGGTGGCACTTTTCCTCCGCCGAATCCTGATTTTTCTGAGGTTTCAGGCAACAATACGTACAGCAACAACAGCCCGACTCATCTTTCTTCGACTGATTATTATGATGACTATGACTATGATTCGCCTTCGCTCTAGACCGAGTCTCTCTTAAGCGATTACTCCGCTTGTAGCATAGGAAGCATACGAAGAGGCTTATCGACAAAATCGCTAGTGGAGTTGCAACCACTGTTACAACTAAGGGCGTTTTAGAACCTGAAAAAAATCGTCGCAATTTCATTAAAATAACCATTTTTTAAGGTTTTTCAACCGATTTTGAACAAAAATCTCGTACAATTCTGCTCATCCGAAGAATCGATTTCTCCACAATGCGAGATCCCATCACAGACCAGGTCGGAGGAGATGCAATAATGTCTCAAATCTGGACAGCTCGAAGTCCCACCCTTGTGATGGTCTGTGAAACAGATCTGAGCTTCTTGGCAAGCAAACCTTGAGCCTTTCGTACAGTTTCCTTTAATAAATATAAACGAAACTCACCAAATCAGAACGAACCCGCAGTTTTTTTTGGGAAATCTATTGTCTGTCTATTGGGGGAAATACTCAACGTATATAAATCACAGGAGAAAGGACTAATGAATGACTCTGGACTGGAACCTCTAGAGTTCCTGGAATCTCGACTGGCCTTTGTAATTAGACCCAGATGTCCAATGTCCAATGACTTTGTCGGAGTTCCATAGGGTCTCTCTCCATATTTATTAACACTTTTAACAGTGGATTATAACTTACCCGGAGTGTTGAACTCCACGTCGGACCAGACCAATTGAAATCCGACCATCGTTTCCGTGTCATTGACAGGTTTGGATGGCTCCGTCGTGGTGAATCGAATTAGCAGCCGATTTCTATCTGATAAAATGACTTTCTCCTCTTCGCCCTGAGAGAAAGTTCAGTTCAAACCCCGGTTAATTAGAGGGAATTCAACATTTTAGACAATGTATCAAATTACTGTTTTTAAGGTTTATAATATTCTGTCACGCGTCATTTTTCTCTATAATAATACAATAATTTTCTACATATAGGGAATGTCAGGTTTTTCACCTAAAAATACTGATGCATGAGTCCTACTCTACTATTGAGAGAGTTATACTTATTCTAGTGGGGTAATTTATGTAGTAAGTTAGTGTTTTACTAGTGAATTTTCAGAACTGAATACTACATCTGGATTTTTTCGATCAAAATACGTCAAGGAAAAACTAAGAAGTGGGACTGAACTGAAGTCAAAGGTGACGAGTTACCTTGTAGAAGCGGGTATCACCGCAGAATTTTTTGAGAACGGCCTGGTCCTCGAGTGAGTGCTCGTAGCCATCATAGATTCTTAATTGAGCCTTTTGACAATTAGCTGGAAAGAGAGAACAGGAAGAACCTTTTACCAAATTGTCAACTCCTCTTGGCCAACCTGTCACATACTAACGCTCATTGTCGTCTCTCATAAATGTCACTTCGGCTCTGATAACAGCCTCTCTCTCCCTCCACTTCACTTTCTACTTTATCATAGTATATCAAAGAAATATCAACAGAAGTAGTATTAGTAGTATTAGTAGTAGCAAGTGTGAGGACTTCTTATTGTCTCTTTACTAGTCGGTTTGGCTTTCGACTTCAACGTTTGCTAGTAACAATAAGATGTTAGACTTCCTGTAAAAGCAACTGCTCCAGGCTGGTTTGACCAGGGATCATTTATGTAGGCCGTTTCAGGGTAGATTTTGAAAAAAGACATAATTTTCATTGCCTCGACATCCATTTACCGTTTCCTTTACTAAATTATTTTCTAAATAAGTTACGAGATTAGATCAAGTTTTAGGAGAAAGAAATGACTTTTGACTTAAAAAGGCGATGTTTGAACTTTTACAAAATTTTGATTCCGGATTGTGGAGGGGATCTGAGTTTCCACGACCCGGAACAACGTAATGTAGCCTATCTATCATATTTGTCTCCTCCAGATCCAGCCGAGTTATTTCGATCCATTTCCCTACTTCATCATCCTCTCGAGAATGAAATATTGCTAAATATTAGATGATGAAAGTGAAAGATGATGAAGTTGATGAGAGGCGGTTCGTATCAAGGTATCAGAATTTACAGTATCACTCTCAGACCCTCTCTCTAGCGTTGGTCCTACATGGGTCGATAGATAAATGAAGAGAAATAATAATGGTAACTGTAGAGAGGTATAGGCAAATAGCTACTATTTTGTGGATATCTGGCTGGTATTACAATGTCGATGGATGTACATGCCGTATTTCCCTAAATAGATCCCCTGTAATATGTTTTTGAGCCCTTCAAATGAGTGCTGGGAATGTATTTCGGGTTGGGGATTTATTCCGGTAAAGAACAAGGATCTGAAGGGAAAGTTTTAAATTATGAACATTTCCGACAAACATCGAAATTTTTATGAAATTTCGTAAAAGTCTTATCATGAATATGCGAAAAAATCGTTAGAAATTATTTAGGAGGGATTTATTTCAGAAAATTGCGGTACAACTTCTGCCCACATTCAGTTGGTTATCTAGTAACGAAGGTTCAGAGAGTTCGGAAATGTCGAGACAAACCTGTGCTCCCTTGGAATTCGAGATGCTGGATCCGTAAATATATTGCATGGGAATAGCGGACTCTGATGAGCCAGAGACAATCCAGTCCTGCTGCGTAGCCTCTAGGGAACCCTGTAATAAATTGACATCAAATGCTCAACATTCACCTTCTACAGGGAGATATCTATAAGTAACCACCACTTTCATCTCTCCAAAATTATCAATTAATTCGAAGCCACATTGGTCTTTCATTGGAGAATCAGTAAGATTAGGTGGAAGTGGTAGTGTCGGTATCTTGCTCTGGCTACTGGAGCATGTCTCTATTCAAAACTCAAAGGAAAGTGCAGGGAGTTATTAGGAAAGATTCCGATTTCTGAGTAGAAATGTCATGACCTTCTGACCCGGAATGATTACTTCTGCCATGTTCTTGGGAATTCAGTAATTAAATCAGGGACTTTGGCTTTTAAGAAAACATAACGATCCCAAATGTAGCTATGTAGTCCGATTTGTGTTGTTTTGCCTGATCTGGGGAAGGGAAGACCCCGTAGCTTTAAAAATCTTTAATTTATTGTCTCCTTGAAATCTTTGAATTATTAACGTTTTTAAAGAGAGTATCACATGGGGACATTATAGAGTCACTTGTCTCTATAATACGTCTGAAACTCTGACTAGGGACATAAACTGTTGTTTGATGTTGGACAAATTGCAGTATTAAAAATAAAAGTGAAATAAGCTCCTCAGCCGAATGACTTGCGCCTAAACATGAAATCTAATCATATATTTAGCTCGAAATAATAATGCTTTAGTAACTTATTTCGGCATTTTTTATAGCATTTTTTACCATATATTCTTATTACAATACTGATACAGTGATACACCCACATTCCATAATCAGCGTCATAAAAGGAACATGCCGTATTTAGTTTAGCGTTCATCCCATGTCCTTTCCACTCTACCACAATATTCCCCAGCCGGATTTCAACACAAAACTTCGGAAATGAAGCTTAGAATTGGAGCTAGGACAAATTTAAATTTAATAAAATACTGCACATCCCTAATATATTCCGTCATGAGCCCAACATTGGTTATTCAGCAGAAAAGTAACATATTTCTTTACAAAGGGCCATTGAATAGAGGGTTTGATGATGAGGAATTCTAAAGTCCTCTCTCCGCCCAACTCTTTTTGCATATGAATCGAGGTCCTTCCTCCCACTAAGCAAAAGTTGGGTCTGTTATTCGTATATATAAGGGGAAGAGCAGAGGAAGTTTAGCGTTACTTACCAGGGGAAGTGATAACCGCACCGATGCCACTGACAACCTCCCCACATGGGGACGTTGCATTGAGCCGCGGTGTCTTTACTTCAGCTGTCAAAACAAGAATAGAGAGATGAAGAATGACGGAATGACTGACTACATGCGGATCTTCACAAAAATACCCCTTTCATACACTTGTTACAACATGAGAAAGTTCGTTCCTCCGAACCCAGTTCCTATTTATGTGGTAGTGGTGGTGGTGGCATGTACCGAAATGTATTTACCGAAAGCTATGTATATATCTATAGGTGGTGGTGGCTTCATTCTTGAGGCTTTTGATGGTGAAAGTTTTGAGGAGAAAGTAGGAGAAAGAAATACTTTTCCAGACTTCGATCCTAAACTCTTTCTTTTGAAGCAATTGGAGCTTGTGAACTAGAAGAAAGCTGGTATATATGTGGAACGTACGCCTCTACTGAATTCTAAGATTATGTGTTAGGGAAGGTTTGATTAGTAATGGGTTTAGTTAGTAATTAGCTGGGACAGAGAATGGTGTTGTTTTTAAGTTTAAAAAAAACTTAATTTTTAGGGGTTTAAAAACAAAAATTGAAATCTATTAATGAATATTGGCTTGATTGTGTCTGTAATTTTGAGATGAAGACTTGTAGTGTGAGTGAAAGTAAAAGTGAAAGCTCTTGAGTGTTACTTAAAACACTGTTTTATCGATGGATTTTAAAAGCAGCTTGATTTAAATACAGTGTTTGCTTATCATTAATGTACAAGAATGAGCCTAGAAATGTAAGGTACATATAGAAGAGTAAAACCCTGGTTCAAATGTTACGAATTTGGAAGACCCAATTTGTTAGCGGAGATCAATAAATAGGGCTACTACGTCTATAATATAATCAGCCTGGAGAAAATACAGGAGTACGTTCTGATCTTGATCTAGAATATATTCCTAGGAAAGGCGAGAAACGAACCTTCATCAACGAACTCATAGGCAGCAACGAAGCCCAAATGATGAGCTGCATGATTAGATCGGAAGACTAATTCGACCACAGGATGAAGAACCAAGATAGGAGCTGGAAGTTGGTCCCCGCAAAATCTACCTCGGAATGTCCTATCGAAACCAGAAATTGATAATAATCGATAGTATAAACTCCTATTTAGCTTTTATGATAAAAAATAAGACAATGAAATTATTTGGATTTACTAGATGGACTATGGACTCACCTTTGCCCGTGCGTGTCTACGGTGTTTAACTCCAGGTAATCGTTGAGACAGCTAAAAGAGAAAGTACGATTAAATGGAGTTTTTATTTTATTTTTAGAAAGAAAACTTTAAATAGAGCACTTAATCCGATAATTTTGGTTAGGTATCATTTAACTTATTTAAAACAAAAATAAAATGTCAAGGCTTCAACACTGTATGATTTTATTAGGAGCGATATAAAAATTGTATATACCAAAGGTGTGGTATTCGTCAAATATAAAATTATTAAAAGTTGCCAACTATTATACCACAGTTAAGTTATTTACACTCAAATTATTTAAATAATATGGAATTCCAGGTTTCCAAATTGTAGTAGTTGTTATCAAGGACGTATGATTAAGTTTAAATAGCAGCTTTTTTTAGAAAAAAAGACAAAATAAAACAATTGAAAAGCTACAAATCAATCTATTCTTTCTATTTCTGCATAAGTTGGTCCACAGTCTTCTGAGAGGTAAAACTCTGAAGAAAAACTAGAGCTGAAATATTTTCGATTGAACTCACCCTGCCGAATACGGCGGCTCGAGGTCAAAAAGATAGAAATCGATCTTGACACCTTGCCATGCCTCACCCTGTAGAAATAAAGACATACATGTATATCACACATCTCTTGTAGAGATAGAGCCAAATATCCACATATCCCGACGGATGATTGGGATGAAGAGGATGATACAAAAAAGACGAGTGAAAGGACAAACAAAATACATTTAACATCTACTCCCACGAACACTATAATCATCAAAGGGATTTCCGATTTCCTCCTTTCTGAACATTTCCCCTTAAATCCCAAGGGAATTCAATTCTCCGCTCTATTCCTCCTTTGTACAAGCTATATCTGCCGTATAATATTGGATAAGATGTAATTCTGGGACTACACAACAATCCGATCTGTGTACAATGTACAATGGGTACAGAAATCCTATGAAAAGTTGAACAAAAGTGATCACTTCGTCATTACATTTGGTCAAATCTAATAAAAAAGGGTGACAGAATCTAGTGTGTTTTTCGACTTCATCTCGTCATCTTTTTTTATTTCCGTACAAAATGGATATTCATTCACCTGGAGCTTATAGGTGCAAATCGCATCAGGTGGATAGTTCATTGGATAACCTGGCGATGTGATGTTCCCTTTGTTAGACACCCCTGACAGGGCTATGAATTGAGGGCATTCTGTAAAGAAAAAGGTGATTTTTCAGGTTCAGGAATCAGGGTATTTCTGTAACTTCGAATCTCTAAATAAATGCCCATGGGTTGGATAACAGGAGTCATGTAAAAGTTTTAATTCGGGGGTCAAATTAATACTGAAATAAGTACCTCAGAAAGAACTATCAAATCAGAAGAAAGATTAAAATAGTCATTTCAAGGAAGAAAGTAGAAACCTTAAAATAACTTCACTTTTGAGACGATTTACAAGAAATGAAATAAATGCCCTGGGGACTTATTTCAGTGTTAACGGTACTAAGAAAGTCATCGCTTTAAAAATCCTACAATTTTTTTTATTAAATAGATTCATCATCCCTAGCCATTTATGAAATTAAAAAGAACCAAACTCACTGCACTGAACAACCGGTGGTGGTATGAAACTCCATAGGAAAAGCAAGGAAACTGTAATCCTTAGGAATCCTCCATTACGATGATAACGAACTTCCATTATAATCAAAATTAAATAATAAAAAACCCCAAAGGGTAGTTAAACAAGTAACTTAGGGACCACTACAGAAAATTAAAAACATTGGCATTCATCAAGGGACTAATAATCATCAGCTTCCCAATCTGTTCCGGCATTCCATCTTCCTTAACTCCCACACTCCACCAGCCACTCCAGAGCCTGCGAAACATAATGACGAAAAAATAATTAAATTTAATTGCAATTACCTACAAACTATAGAGTATACATCTGATTTATGTTTGCACGAGTTGGCCATGTCATCATTAGCCACTGCTGAAATGCGGAAGGAGAGTCGGTTGAAAGAAAGCAACTCAAGACTGTAATCTACAAGGATGTGTTATTTTGAAGAGGGTTCTTCTCTGAAATATGCTGAAGGTATTACAAGAGCCCATATTCCAGATTAAAATCCCTAATATTCTCCCGATATTACCTCATTTCCTTGTCGAGTTAGTCAAGTGTATAAATAAAGATGTCTGAAGTAGAAAAAATTGAGAAGAAAGTGCTTCTGGATTATGAGCTTTAGGGTTGCAGAAGAGGGGGAGAAATCGCATAGAATTCTAGGAATTTTTATCGGGGTGATCGGGGTTTCATCGGATTTGAAGATTAAGGCGTTATATTCATACCTCCCTACCTATCGGCTTCTTAAATTACGTCTAAAAAGGACGCTCTATCTCATCCATGTTAAAATATTCCTGTGCCTTTAATGTTAAATAGCGGTTTTCAATGTCATAACCACCACTATGGGCAACTACAAAATGAAAGTAGTTATAGGCTTAATGGATCATATCATATGAAGTGAACAACTCAGGCAGAAGTCATAGCTGAGAGACTCGTATTTTGGGCCGTTTTTAATGCTCTTCACCTCGGCATAGCTCTTTTACCCTTTGACCAATGCCCTTACGTCCCATTTGAAAACATCTTGACTATAAATAATTGATTTTTTCCCATTTTTTTTTTTGGAAATTCGAAAATTTGGGGGGGTTATAATGCTATTTTCAATTAAAAAAAAGGTAGGTCCCTGGCATTTGCGCACTAAGCGACTAGATTTAAATGACGGAGATCAAAAAGCACAACAAAATGGCTATTTTCGCTAAGTGCGCAAATGCCAGGGACCTAGAGATATTTCGATTTCAAAAAGAGGTCCGGCGACAAAAAAGGGCTGCACATACATTACGAAATTATGAAAATAAGTTCGACGTCATAAAAAATACATATTTGCACAATTTATTTTATGTTTATATATTAGCAAGAGTGAGCGACTACATTGACCTTTAAGGTCAAAAAAAACGGCCAGAAATGAATTTTCTTTAAAGTAAGTCAAATTTGACCGGACAAAAAGTAATATGTTAAGCATATAAATCTTAGCATAAGCATATTAGGCATAAGTGATTATTTGACCTTTAAGGTCACAGAAAAGGTCCGAACGGAATTTTTAATTTTAATCAAATTTGAGCGAAAAAATTCCAAATATGTGACAAATATAAATACAAAATATACTATTAAAAGTATGCGTGATAATTTTACATTTAAGGTCAATAAAAATAGCATACAAGGCCAGAATTTAAATTAATAGTAAGGTTAATTAATTGAAATCATACGTGAAGCATCTCTAGCTTATCTAACTCTGTTTGTTCTTGTTCACTTATAACCACAAATCTTGAAGATCGGGACGCCTTTGGAGGGGCTAAGATCTTAATAATGTCTGAAATTGGAACATAACAGCTTCTATTTTCTGGTACAAATGAAGTTCCTCCTTTGGGGCCGATGTTCTTCTTCCAGAAGATTTTTAACGACGTTCACATTTCCATACACATCGGGTTTTACATGTAAATTGCAAGCAAAAATAATAATATACGATAAATAGACAACACAATATCATCATATTCAACAAAGCCGAGAGAGAGAGGGAGAGAGAGAGAGAGAGAGAGATAAAAAGAGAGAGAGGTGGTGGTGGTGTGAACGTAGTTTATGCCGACCCTTTTCACGGGGGTCTCACCACCTAATTAGTCTCAGACTGGCTGGCACCTCTCGTATGACTTCTGCCTGAGTTGTTCACTTCATATGATTTAGTTCTAATATGTATTTCAACTGGATTCGGAAGGGCAAATGTGAGTATTCATAAGTTTTATTAAGGATTGTCATGATATTAAGGACGTAAACTCTAAAATGTCTTTTGTTCAGAGTTCAGATAAGTCGAATCTTTGGTCGGAGCCATTCAGTAGGCTAAAGACTGATCGATCCTATCTAGAATCGGAATTTTTTTTATGTATGTTGAAGGTTAATTGATCATTACAGATTACAGAATTGATCATTCGTTTGCTGAGCCGTAGAAACTAACTGTTAGAACTTAAAAGTTACTATTTAATCGTATATCTTATAGTATTTAAACTAAATTGATTTTAACTTTCGGACTTTTAGTAATTTTCTTCAACGTAAGATGATAAACCGGTTAAAGATCAAGTAAATTTCATCTTACTATCTGTAGATATAGATCAAATTTATTTTACTGCGATTTATTATCAAAGACCATGGTATCCTTCAGTGGGAGCTATTTAAAAGCATACAAACAAAGATCTTTGGCTTCAAAAATAACTTGAGCACAAACTAGAAGGTCGAAGTACTCAAGATCAATGGAAAACATTATATTATATCCACTTATTCATATTTTGTCACATCAAAAGACTCGGATTTTGCGTATAGATTCTGAATTAAAAGTTTATGCAGTTCAGCTATGTCATATGTGACATGTATTAAATTATAAGATTGAGTCGAGTTGTTAATAAGTTAATAAGTTGATACAACTTATTATTGACACTTAAACCAACGTCCTACATTTTCGCTAGAATGTACAGGGTGTCCCAGCGAAAACGAAATTGATTAATAATTATACAACTACCCCAGTGATTTAAAAAAATTGATGACTGAAATTAAAGACAAGATTTAAACTTCAGTTTTAATCATATAAACTTGATTCTGTCACATGCATTTTTCAAAGCAAGTTAACTTTAAAAACATGAAAACAGATGAAATCGAATAAAATCACTGGAACGAATTTCCCATATTTTTTGGAGACTAAAGATAAGTTGTTCAGCCATTAGCAATAAACAAGCGTACATTTTACAATTAGTTAAATACAGCTCGTTTTCCATTTTTTGAGTGGTATTTTTTATTAGCACCAATCATATTCAGTCTTTAACAACTCCTTAATGATGATGAGTTTTAGAGAAACAACCTTATCCCAATATAATCAAACCTAAAATTCTACATTTAGAAATATTTTAATTTAATAAAACTACCCTGATTTCTTCTCATTCCATTATGGTAGGTGTTCAATATTCAGCAGTAGCAGTCCAAATGGTTATTGTGCATTTCTGGTTCTTAAATTAACAGCCACTTTCCTCGCTAAAACCCGAGACTATTGGTACAATGATACTTTGCAAATCTAAAGCCAGGAAATCCATTTAGAGCCCATGTTGAACAGTATCAAATATCAAAATTAAGCTCATAATACACTATAAAAGTAAGAGAGTGCAGAGACGATGATTCATGAATTACTAAATGGGCCATTGGCCTTTCACTTCCTCTATTAAATGACATCCGAATCGGTTACACCACGGATGACATGACTTGCTGTATTATATTATAGATACTCCTTACTGAAAATTAACGAACAGTTTAGTATGTTCAGAGCGTCCCAAAAATGAATACAATTTACCTTAGTAATGGCTAATTGTCTACAGTTTATAAGCTTTACAAAATGTACAAATTCTAAGAATCACCCTGTATTATAATCGTTACCACTTTTAAGTTATCGCGATATAATAATATCCATCCATTGGTTTCTTTATTAACTTAAGACTGGAGTTCCTATTTATTCCAATTTCATATATGATATAAATATAGTTGATTAAAATAATCACCCTGGGGGTTTATTAATTTTGTTCTGGGAGCAGGAAGTAACTTATTTCGAGGAGGTGAGTTATTCCGGGACTGTTACTGTTTCGTATATATTAATTTTAAGACTTACAACAGTCCCACATTTCTTGAAGCTCGATAACTGCAGCATATTAGCGTTACTGCATTGCAAAAATTGCCAATTTCTTCTTTCAACAGAACATTTCTTGCAACTTTGTTATAATTATTTCTAGAACCTCTGACGGTCAGTAATTGTTTTTCATTAGCGACATCACTAATACGTCAGTTAAATTTTTAGAGTGGGGACTTATTCCAGGAGAAGTTATTTCCGTTTGAAACGGTACAATTCCATCTTCAACGCACGTACATCGATCCTTTACAGGTTCATCTAAAGTTAGCTAGCTCCAAAAACGAATTTGTATTTTGTACGGATTTATGGAAATTTATGGCTGGAAGTTAGAGGACAAAATTAGACAAAATATTATTTCATTATAAGCTGACTCCTATACTTTAATATACCATCCTTTCCAAAAACGGTAAATTCATCAGGTTTTATAGGAATAAACCGTTAGCCAAAATCCCTATTTTAATCTACCATACTCTACCCCATCCTGCCATAGCCCAGGCAGGATTTACCATCAGCAAATTTCAAAATCTCATCTCGTAATCTGGAAATCATCTTATCTCCCTCATCTTGGTCGGAAGGGGAACACGGGAGTGAAATAGCTAATTAATATGCGAATCGTATTAACCAGTTCCCCAAAGGCTTTGACTTGACAGAGAACTTCTTCCTAGCTTCTAGATGTACTTGATTACTTCTATAATCCACTACGGCCTCGTGTTATAAACCCCTTAGTCCTTATTTCTCTAAGGGGTTAATTGTTTTAGACTTTACTCCCAATGCCCAACGACTTGTCAACTTTCTTGTTGTTGTTTACTCCAAATTTAATTATAGTTCTACTAAGTCTGAACGGGGATGATACTAATTTACAGCAAGAATACGATCATCAGTATTCCATCGTTTAAAGCATGAAAATGGCTTCGCATACTGCTGTTCTGGGGTTCAATTTTTTTTTGTTCTTTCCAAAAAAAAATGAGCCAACTGTTGCAAATGCCTTGCAAAAGCTCCATAAAATGATTTTTATTCGATTTTTAAAGGATAGTAAAGATAGATGGTCCGTAGGAAAAATAAAATGAAGCCATAAAGTAAGACCGAAGGGAAAGTAGAGTGGATCCCATTTGCAGAGGAATTTCTCTATGAACGGTGAAAGTGATAATTTATGGTCCTTGTCTTTTGCTCCCCCAATTCAGCAAATCCAACCACCCGTTGACACTACTACCCTCGGAATGTTGGAATCATATAGGACCTAATGCACCCGAGACATATTTTATAGGACATTGTAAGGGAATAATGAATGACTGAGCCGTGAACCCATCCAGGTTATCGTCTTTTCATTCATAAAAATTAGCATAAGGTGATGAATTACCAATGACCCCGGAGGGTCCTTTTATTCTTAAAACAATGTTAGGTTAGTGGGGAAATTTACTGACGACGAGTCACCATATCTAGCTATTAATTATTATTTAATTCATGACCAATCCAAATAGAAGACTTTAAATTCCATCTCAACAAATTATAAAAAAATCAACACAAGTTAGAGTTCCAAAACGAAAATTTAAATGACTCCATAGCCTACAATGCTTTCACTACAAAAAAGATTCGCAACATATTACAACTCAATCTTAATCCAACATTCAATGCCCAAAACCGTCGTTGACTTTTAAGACACGTTGTTGGTTTTTGAATAATTTTCTCACTAACTTTATAGCATTCCAGCAGTATAACCCATCTTCTCATTTAATTTAAAACATACATTGTGCAGAAACAGATTTATGGTGTAGTTTTGACCGTTTTATATGAAATAATAAAATGGAATAAAAGAGGATCTAAAGATAGAACCAAAAACTCAACGATGACAACGTGGATAGTGGATTCGAAGATCGCATAAACACTGAGCCATAGTTCCAACCGGAATACTCCGAATCTGCTTCAACTGACTGAACTTTGTCCTTCCTCCTTGTAAAAGATGAATTTCTGTGTCGAACAGGGATGTGATTACATTGAAGAGGTTGTTGTCTTCTTCGCGAATACATATATAAAATATGATATATATACTTCCATAGATTCTAATAGAAAGGTTCAAGAATAAGGAGAGTAAATTGTAATGCGATTCTAATGGGATGCCATGATTACATGAACAAGCTCTTTAGTTGGTGTCTACTTCCTATTTCCACTCCATTCACCATCCCTCTTCCTCAAGTCTCGAGTGCCCGTACTACAATCCAATGTTCTAAACCTTCGAGTCACAAATTCACAATGTGATCCGGAGGAAGGTCGGGAAATAGATCCCAAAATCTCAGCCCTTTCTAAGCATTTTACAGATGGATATTTTAAAATTTTGAAACAAGACGAATGGGGGTTCCAAACCGGGTTTTAGTGGTAAGCTACTACAGGCATTTGCTTCCTCGTTATAGGATCGGGCTCGATAACAAGGACGCATCAATATTTCTGTTCAGTTACATTTACGCCATAATTTGTTGATAATTTCATCAGATTGTGTTTAAGTTTACTAATAATTAGTTAAGAATGACTGTACAGTACTGATTAACTTGTATTTAGCATACATTTTTTTCACAGAAAACCACTTGCCGCAATAGTATGGATCTGGTTGGAGTAAGGACCGTGTCCGGGAACATCCTCATCCCTGGAGAACATCCTCATCCTAGGAGAACATCCTCATCCTAGGAGAACATCCGAGGAACATCTTTGGAGAACATCTTCATCCTAGAAGAACATCTTCATCTCTGGAGAACATCCGAGGAACATCTTTGGAGAACATCCTCATCTCTGGAGAACATCTTCATCTCTGGAGAACATCCTCATCCTAGGAGAACATCCGAGGAACATCTTTGGAGAACATCTTCATCCTAGAAGAACATCTTCATCTCTGGAGAACATCCGAGGAACATCTTTGGAGAACATCCTCATCTCTGGAGAACATCTTCATCTCTGGAGAACAAACGGCGGCGATAATTTTGGTAATCGCAAGTGAAGCTGATGTACTGTATAACCTAGCGGCTCGAAAGAGTCACAGGATGCAGCTTCCTGTCTGATGATGGCCGAAACTCTTATTCTACAAGGAAAACGTAAACGTTCTCCTAGGATGAGGATGTTCTCCAAAGATGTTCCTCGGATGTTCTCCACAGATGTTCCTCGGATGTTCTCCAGGGATGAGGATGTTCTCCAAAGATGTTCCTCGGATGTTCTCCACAGATGTTCCTCGGATGTTCTCCAGGGATGAGGATGTTCTCCAAAGATGTTCCTCGGATGTTCTCCTAGGATGAGGATGTTCTCCTAGGATGAGGATGTTCTCCAGGGATGAGGATGTTCTCCAGGGATGAGGATGTTCCCGGACACGGTCCTTACTCCAACCATGGATCTTTCAATTCACACTTCTTACTATTTTTAGACATTTTTTCTGTGAGAGTGAAATTACATTCTGGGTGATATTAGCTTTCACCTTGTGTACAGGATTATATGACAACTTTAATAATTGAGACAGATATGAATGCAGGTACAACAATTAAAAAGTAACGATATTACGCAACAGCCAAATTCTTATCCAAAATATCTGATTTTTTCTCCAAGGACCCCTAATTAAGATGATTCTGGTCAAAAATCTTATTAATTTCTCTCTCTTTAATAAGGCGCGTTCCTTACCGAATTAATGTCAAAAACATTCCCCATAGCTAGATTAGTACCCACGTACAGTACAGTAGAAGCTAAAAGCTATGGATATTATTACGAAGAGGAATAGGGCCATAAAGATGTGAATAGGATTAGGGAGTTTAGAGTGCGGTTGAGAATGTAAATTCAAGGATGGATGGATAATACCCGGGAATGATAGGGATATCTCTATCTATACACCCCGAATTCGGTTATTCGTCTTATAACTACACCCCTAGTTGCTCCTGTTCTGTGTGGTGGGCTAAAGTGAGACAAGGAAATAAATGGGTGTTGTGCAGAGATCCCATAGGGATATTTAGACACATTACACAATCACTTTCTCTCTCCCAAAATCTCAATTTATTCACTTTTCCCTATTGTTCCCTTGTCCAAAGGGCTGTTCATAGGCCACTTTGCACTTGGATAGTGGTATTATGACCCAGACTCTGGGTGTGACAAAATTACTCATTATTGAACCAGGTTCATCGGAAACCTATAGAGATTTATCAAAGAGAAAGCTACAATGCCCCGCAGGGGGTCCGACTGACGAACTTCCCAGACACGTGGATTCTGATCCCGTCATTGTGGACAAACCCATTATTCTTGGCTTATTACTTTATTAGATGATTATTCCGTGCTGAATCAGGGGAAATAAAAGGAGGACAAAACCAGGCGGCGGATTATCGTTTGATGTTGTGTTCGTTCGTGGGAGGAAAAATAGGAGTATCCATTTTTATAGTTCGAATTGGATGTGGAATGAGGTAATTAGGTTCTTTAATTGGTCCCAGAGTCCTTCGTTTTCAATATTTTTGAGCAAGTCTCCATTAATTTTTATCTCTGGAAGACTCTCAGCATCTCAATACTAGCCAAAAACATAAGCAATAAAAATATGTCGGCATTATTATCGGCAAACCTTATTACCGTCGCAGAGAGAGATGCTTTTTGGGCCTTTTAGCTTTTACTTTATCCCGTATCTTTCATATTGAGCCAATATGAACCCAGTTTTTTTAGCTACTATTATAGGCACCCAGAAGAGCCTTGCTCTGTAGATTGTAGCCGATCCGAAGCGGAATACTTTCACTCTAGCTCCAGATTTATATTTATTTACTTTATCGGGAATGGGGGATTTAGTATCCGAAATATAAAATGGGCTGAACATATCGGACAATAAAGCTAAAAGCTAGAGAGATGAAACAGCAGGCTGGCTTGAGGAGGAAGATCTCCAGGAGAGCTTCCGGCCAAACCAAACTATTCAGAGATGGATTGACTCAAAGCTAACCTTTTCCTCGGTTATGCAATTTATCCATATGGCTGGAGGACCCTCCGGCCTTTTACTACACGACTACGTTAGTATAATAATAATATTAGACTTGTTACTATTCCACAATCCTCATATTGAATTCTTATATCCAACGTCATCGTTGATCGTGGCCTTTAGAACTTTGAAGCTTTTTTTTTGTGAAAAATCTCAAAGATCCCGTAGATATTGCCCAAGCCAGTGTTTAAAAGAATCCTCCGTCCTGTGAAAAACCTGAATTGCATTCAATAATATTCCAAGGGCTTTAAGCAAAGGGAACCTGGATTTCAAATATAATAAAGAACACTTTGGGTTGGGAACGGAATAGAGAGGGAGGAGGATGTAATACAAAGAGATGTGACTTTCACGCTGAGAGTCAACTGCCACATTCTCTCGTGTTCCTTGTGTCAATCCATTCTGTTCTTGCCTCATTGAGCTTCGGAGTTGAAATCTTCAATAACTGTTTCGGATTTTATGGGAAACTGCTTCGGGGAGGCAGAAACATGAGAAGGAAACCAACAATGGTGGTGGTTTTTTAGGAAAAAAATTGCAGAATTTTTGGAGGTGAAAGTTGGGACTTTCACTTTGATCAGGGAGGTTGAGAGTAATGGTTTACTTAGGGTTTTAATAAAAGTTGGACTAATGAGGTAATGGATACTAATAGTAGGGATATTTGGACTTGTTGTTAAATTGACAGAGTTTGGCTATTACTGCGAAGCCTTGGCTGGTTTTTTAAGGTGTGTAAATGGGCTTTTGGAGGTACAGAAAAATGGGGTACAGCTCAAGGTGTGAATGATTTATTGGTGGAGGATCATCAATCATTTGAGATGTCAGGAGTCACCAAGTTATCCTTTTTAGGGCTTTCGTTCATGTGTCTGATGGTTTAAATAAGATCGTGTTGGGTTTTGGGATCCCATTTTAGATTTGAAAAAAGCAAGTCTTTGAGGAGTCGGATCAAGTCTTAGGTCAGGACATCAGGAAATAAGCTGGGATGACGTTTTGATACTTTCTGGTTTGGGAATTGTGATGGGGATGCTGGTTTTAATACGCCTGGTTGGGGTTCTGTGTTTATAGTTGAGGAGGATTTTTGTGTTTTTTCTGTGGAAATGCAGAAAAAATTCGATGGATTTCTTGTATTTAAGTGGTTTGTTTTAACTCATTGTTTAGCATTCCATTTTTAAAGAAAGAGCGATATAAATTATTCTAATGATTAGGTAACTCAATGAGAAAAATTTCAGAACTCAATATACAAGCTCAATATTTAGATTGCTTATACTGAAAACCCCCGTAATCTATAAAACTGCCTTATGTCCTTTGACAACTTCACCAGTTTTGGGGTTTACAAATAACTTCTCCTGTGAAATTCAATGCATAAGTGTTTTGTAAGTAAAATTCAACCGTACAATTGAAATGGTAATCTTTGGGGATTTTAATTTACAAAGAAATTATGTTTTCCCAGTATGATGATGACAAAGGTCCGAGTTAAAATGCCGGGTTTATAATAGACGACATTACAGTTCTTTATGAAGAAGCTGATTTTGAGAATTCTTTTCTTTAAAAACACTTGAAAGGAATGCTAAAAATAGGAAGAAGTGAAGTCCATGTCATGTGCTAAATATTTATGTACCCTGTGGCTTTGTCCAGTCAACCAAGTCGGCATATAGTGTCATTAAAAGTCATTTATGATTTCCTGACAATTCTCCGTACATGGTCAACCGTTCCGTTTGGCTGGTGACATTTTTCCTCCCGGTCATCTGTCATGCTCTTTCTGACATAAAAATCGTTTAAAGAATGTAACTAATGTTTACCTCTACTTTATATCTTTCCATTCTTACCTAAACCCCGTGCAATTATCTGTAAATATTGTTGGTGTAAGTTTATCTACTGTCGAGCTAACGGTCAATGCATCTAGAAAACTTTGCGTTACAGGTTATAGAACATAACTCCTATTGTGATAAATATCTACCTTGAACTGCATCACCAAGTGAAATGTATCTCAATGCGGTGTCAAGCGATCGTTGTTACCGAAATAGATCCACAGTATTAGAGTGTACCCCGAAATACATCCCCATCCCTTAGTAGGGCTTAATTAAAACAAAATTTCAGGATAGTCAGACTCAGAACTATAAAACTTGCAGAACCATCCAGCCATCAATACTTGATCGAATAGTATACTGAAATTTATTTGAATGCAAAAATAATTTTATGAGCCTGAAACTAGGAAACCTATCATAATTTTAAATCGCGTGAATCTGTTAGTCATACCAAATGCATAGTTAAAATTAAGCTAAATTGATATTCTACCTGCCAATATTATGCAAAATGTCAAACTCGATAATTTAGGAGAAATAAAGACACTCGTCATCAGCTTTACAAAGGCCAAAGGCTACAAATATTACTACAGAAAAATAAAAACGAAGAATATATTACGACTATTACGAACACGACAAATTATTGTTCCTGTACTTTTTAGTAGATGTGCAACAAATAACAAACGAGTAAATCTACTTCAAAAATAGCTCAGAATAATTACCATCCTAAAATCACATGTAGGATACACTCTACGATTCCTCACGGTTTCATTCGAATTCTGCCTTTTTACCGACAACTGGAAAAGCCATCAGCCAAGCCAATTCCAGCCCCAATCCTACTTTGACGTGATGGATGGGGCTCGACATAACACACCTATTTAAAGCAGTGTAGCTGTCTTAAAACGAGAGGGATGTGGAGGAGTAAAAATTGACGTTAACAAGACAAGAGGGATGCAAGTCACGAATTTGTCACCCAAAACTCAATCTCCGGTCTAGTCAACGTCTAATCTACTCTTTGTCTCTTTGTTTATCCAACCCCTTAGTAAATGCAATCATACACCACAGATCAGTTATTGATCTATGTGCACAGTGTACAGACCGGAGAAAAAATCCGACAGTAAATTTATGCACCTTTCTCTCTATACGAGAAAAACTAGGAGGAACGGAATGGAGTCTGTATTAGGTTCTGTAATCAAGTCCACCGAAAGCTACAGATCATTTCCCTCTGTTTTAACAGTATCAGCTAACATTCCTGTAATGGAAAAACATTCCACCACCACCACCACTGACAGCCAATCAACCCTATATCCTCTAGTGATGCTTGTTCAGAATACATCCATAGGCCATATAATGACAGATTACTGGGTCTTCTAACCAAGTAAAACAACAGCCGATTCTATTGTTTACTTTCCCCTGCCTGGTTATATTTTATAGCCACGATGAGAAATTCCAATAAATCGTGGTAAACGCCTATAAGAAAGGGGTGTAACCACACAAAACAGGCTTGAAGAACAATAATATGAAGATTCACAAGACTTGGAAAGTTTTAAAAAAACTTTCCAAAAACTTCGAAAGGTCGAAAGCAAGAACGCCGAAGGACAGACGGACAGAATGTTTCCATAATTGACTTTCACCCTTCAATAATACAGCCATCCAAACAATGTCGATCGTGTGTTACAACTAACAAAGCTAAACCTTTAGCCAGATGAGTAAAGCTGGAAGAGACAAAAGTGAATCTCGTCCTAGAGTCCTTATATACACAAGCTGAACCATGGCGATGATTTTGATGATCATCCTCGGATTAGAGTGATCTCCATTTACAGGGACCACAGTAGCACTAGCCTCTTCTATCACACTTGTTTGGGATTGGGATCGGCACACAAGTACCAGGAAACATAACATAACCCTTTTATAATAGAACAATCTAGAAATCAACAAATCCCTTTGCTAGGAAGATCATCATCAACACGGGTATATAAGTCCATAGGTATCTCTTACTCTCGGAGCTATTTCCACGGGGGAAAGGACGGAGAGAGAGAGGGGAAACGCAGTGTTAATTTTCCCAGAGATTTCTATCATCTTTCTTTACACGCAATTCCTTTCATGTCCTGTCGGTTCCGTGTTCTCTGTTATATTTTGAAAAGGAACAAGAGTGGCCAAATAGAATCAAGGAGAAAAAGTAGTGGCACAGTGTTTGGTAGGGTAGTGCCACTTCTACTTACACATTCCGAAATACCAGGCGGAACAATATCAGAAATCTGATCTCTCGCAAGCCGACCGTGTTTACAACAACATTCGAGGATGTACGTATCTCTGGATTGATAGGTTCAAGGACTCGAGAGATTGGACGAAATAAATTATGGATTTTTCATTTTTATTTGCAACTGGTTACACGCTCAAATAAGTCCTCGTGGGGAGTTATTGTTATTGTTTCAACTTTCTAAAATCTGATGCTATTCCAGGAGGTTACAATTGTTATCTTATATACTATCTTTTTTGTAGTTTTTTTCTTTTGTGACAGATAATCTGTCTTACACATTAAATATAATCTCCAGAAACTCAGGTTTGGCTGTACATTCTGTCCTATGGTCGATTTTTTCCTGTTATAAGATTTAGAGATACTTTCTAATGACTTTTTAAGACTTTTAGAGTAACTTTGTATTTATTTTGTAACCTGATGAAAAAGGATAGTATATGTAGAGGACAATTCGTGCATACCATGGCGGCTCAGTAAATATTTGACCATTGGTTTGACCATTTTAATAGGAATTATTTTGATATTGCTTCTAATTTGTTGTAAGAGTAATTTCCCCAGTTTGTATCGAAATAATGTTCTAGGTCATGATTTTGCTGTATCGAAGGAAAGATATCATTTGCATTTCCAGAGAAGCCAATGTGTGGCAAAGTTCCATGTTCCGTCTGGAAACGCAACTTTGGAACCTACAGTATATTATTATAACACATTTGGGTATTTAGATCATTTCTGCCTGTCAATCCATCTAATTTTCAAAATTATCCAGTCGATAAAATCATCGAAATTGAGCTCACGTTTACATAATAAGTATACCATGGAATCTAAAATAGATTCAACTATAAAACAATCAATAAGTCTAAGAAAGTATGAAAAATGTTGAGAAGGAGGATAGAACGTCTACGTTTTTAACATCTTAGCTGTTTACTGTTTCAATATTTGCATAACACTTACAGAAGCCAAATCTCATTTATCCTGGATGAGGGATACGATAGCCCCTATCCCCCTCCACGTCTTTTTATAGGACGGCACAGAGAGGGAAAGGAGAAAGTTGAAGGCATGAAGAGCTTTCACCTTACAAGCGGTTTGAACTCTTTAAATACTAAAGCCATATGTAAATACGCTACAAGAAAGAGACAAGATTCCCTAGAGGTTTTTAGATTTTAGATTCCAGATCTATTCAAGACAGGCAAATAGGTTCAAAGTACCACCATCACCACCACCATGCAAAAAACTCCATACAATTTACAGACGTTTTTACCTCATCCTCAGGCCTTAGAGCCACAACTATAGTTTTTCAAGAGTTTTTCCAAAGTGTTCTGCTTCAACTTATTTTATTTAAACTGTGGGAATGGGAGTAATGGTGCGGGGAAAGTTATTAAACCGTCCTAGCGATTGCCGATATTGGATTGCCGTAAGGCTTTTGAACAGTTACTAAACTTATCATCTATAATCACTTTAATGCCCAAAAGTGCAGGCTTATTTTAATTGCTGTTATTTCCAAAATTAAGTCCCCCGAAATAAATCCCCACCCTCAAAAAAGTCACGATTGTACAGAAGTGTCTCGGCTTGTTCAATTGTAAGAGGCTTGTGTTAAAATACTTGCAAAATAACTTCATTGTGATACGATTGATATTTCTGAAATACAACCCCCTCTGGGGACTTATTTAGGGCTATATTCTGCTCAAGTGTTAGTATTTCAACCCTAACGATTAAAAAACTGCTTCAAATAACCCCATTATGTTACCATTGAGATTTCTGAAATATGACTTCCCCTGGGGACTTATTTAGGGCTATATTCAGCTCAAATGCTAGTATTTCAACCCCAACGCATAATTAGTTCACACTACCTACTACACATACATACGCCCATGAACATTGCTCAAAGACCAGAGGGGCTTTAAAGAGAAAGTGAGTTGAAACGGAGAAATGAGGAAATGATTTCCAGCTCCCAAAGTTGTCAACAAAAAGTGTTTCGCGAATTCGGATTTAGTTTCCAGTTTTGTAATAAATGCATGGACTTCGTAAGTAGTGAGTAGGTAGATTGAAAAGAGAAGTGAAGGCAAATATATTACTATTATTATTATATTATCATCATCATCATCGCATATTATTATTGCTACTGCAGGTCCTGGCTGTCATGTATAATGTATATGTAAGGGCGTATTAAATGATACACAAAAGTTGCAGTTGATGAGTTCTTAGTTGGAATTGGATTTAAATTTGGTTTGTTGTCAGCCTCCCTCTTTTCCCAGCTCCTTCAAAGCCTGGATCTCAAATCGAGTAGCAATCCCGTCTGCTCTACCCAACCCGGTTCGAGAGGAAGTTGGAACGAAGTGAAAGCAAATGAATATAACTCGGTGCAACTCTTTATAAGAGTAGTTTTTGAGACGAGGGAAGATTTACCATTTCACTGACTCCTCTCCCAAAGTACGGAGAGAAAGCGAGGCTGAAAGAAAGTTCCGGATGCTCATATTAACATTGAGGTACACATCGTCTTGGTCCTATGATATTGAAGGAGGAAGTTCTAGGTTGTAGCTGATCCACTTGTGGTCCAAGCTCTAATAGTAATATAATAGTTATAGAAAGAGAGGGTGGAGATGGTGGTGGTGGTTCTGGTGGTCATATAGTTTTATAATCAAGGTTCCGGATCCGAACCAGACTTGAGTCTACAATTTGAACAGGGTTCTGTTGCCGTACGAACTAGGAGAAATACGGGGTTGGTTTTGATCTAATGTTATTGTGCTAGGAATTTTAGGATAATTTATGGGTTATATGGAAGCTTGAAAAACTGAAAAATGTAGGAAACATCAAATTGTAATGTGAAATAGCCTTCATTCTGTTAATTTATGTTGTTCGTCATGAATACCGTCCTAAAGTTATTGAGCTAAGATTTTCAGATAATTTGTAGGTTATACGGAAGCTTAAAAACCTCAAAAATTTTGAAAAAATTAAATCTTAATCTGAAATAGCCTTCATTCTGTTAATTTCTGTTGTTCATTAATCAGTCAGTTTTGAAAACCGTCCTAAAGTTACTGAGCTAAGATTTTAAGATAATTTGTAGCTTATACGGAAGTTTCAAAACCTGAAAAATTTGCAAAAAATTAAAATTTGCATGTAAAATAGGCTCTACTCTGTTATTTCTGTTTTTCAAAACTCAACATAAAATTCAAAACTTATCCATACTGCCTGTAACACAACCACATCCACACGTCTACATGGCGATGGGGCCGGTCTTCATCGCCGTTCTAATAAAGAAGCCTATCTCTGATCTCAGGCCTAGAACCTTCCTCCTTTCTAATTACAGAAGCCAGGAGCCTTTTAGCCCTTTCTTCCAAATCAAATTTCCGACTTGTCAAAAGATTTCTTAGTCATGATATTTTCCTTATACTTTCCAAATATTCAACTGTCTCCGATATAATAATATGGCAGGGATAGGGGGGATAATTTGATACAATGTTCCCTATTCATAATGTTATGATGGCAAATTCTAGAGGAAGATATATTGATTCAGTCATGGAGTAAATTCTAACCTCTCTAGGGTTGCAAAAGAGCGAATCTGTCATTTACTTTTAGTATGGAATACGCAAAATGTATCTCTTCTCCAATAATACAGGACGGATTTTATGAATTTTGTTAGGAAATGGAGAAAGCAAGGAAGAATCCGGCGAGATTGAAATGGAATTAGAGACACAAAAGTGATGAAGCTTTACTGATTCCATCTCATCATCTCCGCCGTCCATTGTCATCATTGTGATTGTGACCCATTGAGGAGGATTTTTCGCCGTATTTTTTGGTATCATTGAACTGAGGAGATCTGGGACTGTAGTGTTGTAAAAAAAATGTCCCATCGTGTACAATAATATGTCAAATAGGAATAGGCCCATATTTCTCTGACAGAGGGATATTTTCTAAGAGCCGTGGTGGAAGTGATTTTAGAATGGGATATAGAGAGGGTGGTGACTTTTATTATTTCCCCGTCTGACTATCACCGCCGGTTTGATCCGCTTTCTCAGCCACCAATTTAATCCGCCTCTCTTCCCTTGTACAAAATTGCACCCTGCTGATCCTTGTTCCCCCTATATAGGTTTCCAAATTCGTATATAAGGGTCCTACTTATAAAGACGGTTTGTATGCCGTAGGTTGAGCAGAGTGAGGAGTCTGAAGGACACTTCTAAATAATTCCCCACGTCGACTTAAACCAAAATTGTAATAGAATTAATTCCCACTGAAGACACCTAAATAAGTCCCCATACCTCTTTGTAAGATTAGAAATCATAATAGTATTTTTTTGGCATCCAGTTCTGATTTCCATAAAAATTTTTTTTGTATTTAAATACAAATCCAGGCTAACGAATACAGGAACGTAGTCTTCTTCCATTTGAGTCCCATATTTGAGACACAGGAGAGTTAAAATTCCCCTAGGAGTCACCTAAATAACTCCCCAGACTTACTTCAATAAAATTGGAAATCACGTGGTGTGTTAAATAATTATAATATTATAGATACACTGCTATTTTTCATAAAGCTAATTATCAAATTACAATTAACTTAGTCTCTCATTTAGCAAAACATTCTCCGAGCATTAAAATGCCTTATTAAAATGCCTTGCATAGGCTATGAGCTACATCGAAGATCGAGAGAGTCTTGTCAACACAAGACAAGGATTACAAATGATCGGAACCAATTAAGTAAAACGGGTGCCGGAAAAAACGTCGCATTTAAAATGTCGTGCGGTCAAAATGTCGCCCGGCTAAATGTCAATAGGCTAAATGTCGATATAAAAAATAAGGTCGCTATACAAATTGGTCCCTATTCTTAAAATATGTGGAATGACAAAAATATTACAGAGTTTAGTACATGAAAAGATAGTGAGACTGTTCTGCTACTATCTTCTATCTGTATCTTGTATCTGTAAATCTGTTTGCTATGCTAATAGAATTATCTTTTCAAAGATAATAATCTGCTCCGACCTCTGCCTTCATATTAGTCTGTTTCTGAAGTCCCTTGACTCAATCCTCCCATCTCCAACTCATTAAAGTGGAATGGTAAAAAGTGCAGGCGAGTCACTTAAAACATCAAAATTTGGCCAGAGACGATTAAATGCAAGACTCCTAGCCCTTGTTCAGCAGTATACAGATGACGTAAAATACACTCCTTCAATATTTTTACAACGAGCTGCCCACAATATGACCGACGTAGTCAAGTTTAAGCGAAAACTCCACGCAAATCCTGATGGACCTCCGACACTTCGACCCCAATTAGACCTAGATGATGACATGGCTGATACTCAAGTCTATCAAAATGTTTCGGTCGGTAATGATGCCGATAATAATGAAAATCAAGATCCAGTAGCTTCTGTAACTGGTTTCAGCCGACAATTTAGCACCGCTCCCGTTATTAAGTGTTGAAAACACTTTATGCGAACGACAAGTCCGTCTGTCCGTCCGTCTGTCCGTCCGTCTGTCCGTCTGTCCGTCCATCTGTCCGTCCGTCTGTCCGTCCGTCTGTCCGTCTGTCCGAGCGATAACTGGAGAACGGCTTGACCTACGGTCACCAAATTTTGTACACTCATTCCTTGGGTCCTAACACAGGCTAAGTTCGAACTTGGGTCAAATCGGTCGCACCCCCTGACCCCCATCAATTAAACCCCAAAACAAACCATTAAATCAAACAGAATAGTAATATGTAGGAGTCCAACGCCAGGATAGAGCTCTTACTCATTTATTTTAAAACTGACGCTTACGTAGTTTACATTACACTCTATGTCTATCATCTATACATGATAATACCCTGAACCTATATTTCAGAGTGCGAAACCTGAAATTGGGGAAATTGAGATATGGGGTTTAAACGATTCCCATGAGTAATAGAACATCTTTGACGGATACGGGACCACTCCTACTGACACCAGGGTGCAAAACCCGGGCTTTTTGGGGAAATTGAGATTTAGTTTGTTTATCGTTATATTTTCAACACTTGGTTACACCCTGTGGCTGACTGCCGACTCTAACCTTCGATAGCTAAGAGCCTTGGTTGTCCGTGAATTCCTACCTGACTGGTAAAACCTAAGATGACGATACTACCGAACTACTCGGACTTGAGTGTTGACAATAGCTTAGAAATAAGGGACGTGACGGTCTCATTAATCTAGCTTTATTTATCAGTAACAAAACGTAGGGAAATACATGAAAAATAGGAGCGGTCAACGTCCGTTCTCCTCCAAATCTAAAGAAATCACTCCAGAGAAAGCGAACTTTCTCCTCGCTCCATAAGTTATACATCAATATATTTGTTACTATAGTAATCCATATTGTGGCTTCCAATGACTCGATTACATACTCCCCCCAGATGGGGATCCGTTGGGGTCCGCATCTCTCTTGTATACATCGAGTCGACGGAGTTTTGAGACTGGCCTTCTCATCATACTGTTTTGGGTCTTGACAGGTACAACTCGAACCTTTCCATCGTGTCCAGGATGAGTCTCGATTACTTTTCCCAAAATCCAAGTATTTCCCGAAATATAGTCTGCGATGATCACGATGTCCCCAATTGCGAGAGGTGTAACCGCGTCATGCCATTTGCTCCTCTCGGTTAGAGTTGGTAAATATTCCTTTGTCCATCGGGTCCAGAATTTGTCCGTGAGTATCTGCCACATTCTCCACAGCTTTCTTCCGAAGAGATCCGAATTCTCAAACTTCCCTGGTGACGGTGTGCCTCCGGACGATCCGATCAAGAAGTGATTTGGCGTTAGACATTCGGGATAATCAGGGTCAATCGAGACATGTGTTAGAGGGCGGCTATTCACGATGAAGCTCGTTTCTCGAAGCAGTGTCTCCAAAACTTTCTCTCTTGGTGTTGTCTCCCTTAAAGTGGCATACAAAGCAATTTTGCTAGATTGAACCAGCTTCTCGCAGCTTCCTCCAAAGGGTGGTGAGGATGGAGGAATGAACTTCCATTTAATCCCTCTCTCATCCATCTTTCCTTTAATTTGATCATAATACAGGTCCTTAATCGCTCTCTTCAGTTCTGTATCAGCTCCCTTGTTCGTTCCAGGTCCACGAAGGTCTTGCAACATGCAATTTCCAAGTTTAAAGCCTCCTCTCCTATGAACTTCAACGACTTTCTTCAGTAATTGTGCAGCTTCCTCCTCGGTCCTTTTGGTATCAAGATAATCGTCAACATGGTGTCTCTCAACAATGGCTTTGGCTGCTTCGTGGAACTCCAGTTGGAACTCCATGGTGTTTTTATTCTTGGCAAATCGATCTGAGCATGGAGATGACGTCGCTCCAAAAGTCATAACACGCATTTCGAAAACCTTGGGTAGATGTTTCCTATCCATTTCTCTCCACAAGAATCGCTGTGCCAGTGGATCGTCAGAGCGAATCTTCACTTGATGGAACATCTCCTTCAGATCTCCTACAAAGGCGACTGCATTGTGTCTGAATTTCAATTGGACTCCAACTAGTGACTTAAGAATATCTGGCCCCACGTATTCCGATATCTTCGTACAATAATCATTCGCATAATTCTCGTCCGGGTCCATTTTCCTCTCCATGGACTTCCTCTCCATGTCTCCATTTCTCTCCAGTCTAGTCTCGGCCATTGATCGACTTTCAGGAAGCTGGATATCGTCGTTTATCCACAATAGTCCCGTTTTCCATCTTTCGCCAACTCGTTTGGTCTGTTCCAGCATTTGTTCCGATTTCTCTTCTGGTACGAGATTTCGATCCTTTATTTCCATTCCCAATCCATCAATTTTGAACGTCTCCTTCATCATCGGATTCAGTTCCTCATCTCGATCATCATTCATGATTGCATAACATTGAACTCGAACTTCTTTTGAATTTCTTCTCTCTCCACCGTGTATAAACTGTCCCAGAAGACATCGTGACCGCGATGGTGAATCCACAGGTCCATCAGTGGTTTCTCTGATTTTGATCAGGTGATGATTATCCTCTCCAATCAAGATAGAAGGCTTTGCATCTTTAAATCCACAGTATTCAGGAGTGTTTTTCAAATGACTCCAAGTCTTGACAAGTTCTTTGAGATCCACAGACTGACTAGGTAGGTTCAGCTTCTTCAGGGTTTTCGCGTTTTGGATTCGGAATGAATCATTTCCACAGATCAATTTGACTCCCAGATTCACGGTCCTGGATTGATAATCCACATGCCTTGAAGCGTCTGCAAAGCCCATATCAATGCTACTTTTCGGTCCGTTTAATCCCAACCGACTGGCCATTGTTGACTGGATAAGTGTACAGGTCGATCCCGGGTCTAGAAACGCGAAGGTCGATATATCCCCTAGAGGTCCGCTGAGGATTACTGGAACGATTCGGAGGAAGGTTTTGCCAACATTTTTCTTTACTGTCACATTTCCGTGAAATTCCGTCTGGGCTGCAGTTCGGGAAGTCGGATGTAGTAAATGGTGATGGGGTTTCTGGCATCCCTCTTGTCCACACGACGTCGTCTTGTGACATCCTTGGATTCGGTGACCTGACTTTAAGCAGGAAAAGCATAGTTTCAAGTCCGAAACACATTTCCACATCCCTTGGCTGGTGAGATTCAGGAATCCTCGACAGTTTTCGATTGCATGTCCTGTTCCATCGCAAAAGTAGCAATGTGGTTCTGATTTTGATCCGGTCCTAGAGTCGCTCACGTTCATGACAGCGTATCTATCCCCCCATCGTCCATGTCTTGATTCGTTATGGTTAGCTTTCTTTTCCGTTGTTTCCACTCTCGGTTGACTCACATAACTGGCATTCAGGGCTAACTCTTTGATGAAGTCAGCAAAGTCCTTGAGAGTTACTTGTCCTTTCCTTGATCTCTTTACGGCACCCCATTGTGTCTTGATGCTCCCTGGTAACTTGCCCTCCAACTCTTGCAGGAGCTGAGAATTATAAAGGTGCCCAATACTATTTAGAGCCATAATATTAGCTACCAAACCTCGGATGACATTTCCAAACTCGACAATTGATTCAGGCTTCTCTTCTCGAACTGCCGAACATCTCTTCGCTTTTTCGATCAGGTTCCCGATTATCAGGTCCGCTCTCCCGAAATTCATCTCCAAAATCTCTAATATTTCTTCAATATCGTCTGACAAGGCCAATACTGACTGCACCGCTTCCTTTGCATTTCCTTTCAGACATTTTTCCAGGCGGACAACATTCTCGGTGGCGGTGAATCCACAGGATCGCGTTGATTCATGAAATCTTTTGATGAAACGAGGCCATTCTTCCGGATTTCCGGAAAAGTATGGAAGGTCCTTTTCACATGACTGGCGGGCCACGAATTTCTCCATGTGGGTCAAACTGGATACATTTGATGTTGGAAGGTCTGGAAATAGAGACTTGGGCAGCTCTATCTTCTTGACAGGACGGTCTGGTTCCCACTCTCGACTTCTCCGATCACCATACTGAATCTGTTCCTCAAAATAATCTTTTTCCATATTTTTAGGATTATTTGTAATGCTTTTACAAGGTTTGGAAGTTCTCCTTTCCGGAACCAATTTCTGGACATCTCTCGCCCATTCAGAGGTCCTCCGTTGCTTGTCAGTCACGGAAATAATGTCTTCGTTGTCTTCATCATCTTCCTCTGATTCTTCCTCCAGAACCCTCTGTTCTTCCAACTGTAAGGTTAGTAGTTCCTTATGAATCCTCTGTTCCTCCAACTGAGAAGCTAGTAGTTCCTTTTGAATCCTTATCCTTTCTAGTTGCGATGCCTTTCTTGTCGAATTCCCCTTGGACTTCTGCCTTCCGGATGTAAGGCTTACGGCTGGGACGGACTGTCTGTCCATTTCCGTGTCGGGAACTTGTCCACCACCTTCTTCCTTATCCTCGGCTTCTGCTCCAGCTTGGAACCGTTTTGGCTTCATTCCTTTGGTGATTCTCGCACTGCATCTGACGTTTGCCTCTGCACTGTGATCGCTCATCTTGGACTGGAATTCTCGGACTTCTCTGGATCAATCCGGTTCGAAGGACCATTAATGTGGCTGACTGCCGACTCTAACCTTCGATAGCTAAGAGCCTTGGTTGTCCGTGAATTCCTACCTGACTGGTAAAACCTAAGATGACGATACTACCGAACTACTCGGACTTGAGTGTTGACAATAGCTTAGAAATAAGGGACGTGACGGTCTCATTAATCTAGCTTTATTTATCAGTAACAAAACGTAGGGAAATACATGAAAAATAGGAGCGGTCAACGTCCGTTCTCCTCCAAATCTAAAGAAATCACTCCAGAGAAAGCGAACTTTCTCCTCGCTCCATAAGTTATCTACCACATAAAAAACTAATGTCTGGATGTATCTGATGTTCCAGCTATGCATTTCTTACTGGGTTGTTTTATCGAAAATCTGAAATAGCCAAAAATTAACAAATAATTTTTAGAGGGAGGTGGCAATTTTCGAATTTTGAAATTCTGTGACCTGTGACCTGGGCTAACGTGACCTAATGAATTTGTTTTCGTAAAGCGGTAATGTGAGACACCAATTTACATTGCCATTCTACGAGAAATACTTTGGCTATCTTGGAATTTCGAAATTTTGACCCCTTGACCTTGAAACGGTCAAAGTCGTTGAAATTTTGAAATCATCGTGTGACATATCGATTGACAACTTCTTTCGCCGAGAAATCTTTTAGTTGTGCTGGAATTTCGAAATTTTGACCCCTTGACCTTGAAACGGTCAAAGTCGTCGAAATTTCGAAATCATCGTGTGACATATCGATTGACAACTTCTTTCGCCGAGAAATCTTTTGGTTGTGCTGGAATTTCGAAATTTTGACCCCTTGACCTTGAAACGGTCAAAGTCGTCGAAATTTCGAAATCATCGTGTGACATATCGATTGACAACTTCTTTCGCCGATAAAACTTTCGGTTAAGTTAAAATTTTGAGCACATGCTCTTTGAAGGTGTTTAAATTCTCGAAATCTCTTCAGAAATTTATTTTAAGAGTTTCAAAGAAAATGTGAAGGTGCAGGTGTGGTTTAAAAAACATTGCACCTCCTCAGCTCCGGTAGCATGCCTCATTCAAAAAATTTTGGAATAGTTTAAATCCGAAAGTAAGGGCTTTAAAATCGTAAAAAGTTAGCTTGCTCCTCAGAAATGACATCTTCTTCCATCATTTATCTATTTTAGGTTCCGGGATAGTCCTGCCCGTCGTCGACATATAGAAAGAGAATATTATAAGAGAAGGGAATACGGCGGAGGCTGCTAAGTATGGTTAAAGGGGTTGTCGATTAATATTGAATATTGATGTGTACTTCAGGGGTACAAGATATTGTAGCAGTTATGAGGCAATAGATGTATTGAGCATTAATTGATTGAGAGACGAGGGGTGTTCCCAGATTTTTGAGATTTTGTGGAAGTAGTTCAAACTTCCTTGGGGTAGTGCAGTACTGGGGGTTTTGAAGTTCCGGATTTGTGGGTGTTTAGATTCATCTTTGTCTTGGGCGTATGTCTGAAGTTAACTAATACTATCGCTTATCGACTGAGCTCCACTATGGCCCGATACGGGCCTCTGGCTGCCTAGTACATCAATATATTTGTTACTATAGTAATCCATATTGTGGCTTCCAATGACTCGATTACACACCCGTTACATCGGTTTATTAGAAAACGAGGAAGGAAGAGCTATAATTTAGACATGCTAACGGTGTCAAAAAACTAAGACAGTGATTGATACTCTACTGATGGATAAGCGCATAATGCATATTGTATAAGATTTGTGACCGAAAGGGATTTATAACAATAGAATTGACGATTTTCACATAAGGAGACCAATTTGTATAGCGATCTTTTTTTTCAAATTTCCGGTAGCGAGATTTTGACCTAGCGAGATATTGCCTATCGACATTTTGACCGCACGACATTTAAAATGCGACGTTTTGTCACCGACCCAAGTAAAACATTCTAGGCCAGTGGGAAATTACGACTCCATAATTAATCAATCTGTTTAATTAAGTATGGTCAGAATCCTGGTGAGCCTCGGAACGTAATCAATGCACAAACTTGAACAATATCTGTTTATTTTTGTGTCATGGCTGGTGAATTGTTTAGCTATTAAAATCAGACATGCACAAGTTCTAAAAAAATCGGGGTTGGCTTACAAAAAACTTGACAGTAAAAACCCCACCCGACCACGACATGTGAAAGGATAGTGGGAGAGGATGGCTTAGAGAAGTAAATCCCTCCGTTCTTTGACGAGAACAATGTTTTAAAAGGAATCTTAGAGAAGGGGACAAAGAAGCCCCATTATGACTCAACTCATCCTTCACATAACAAATCCTACCCTCTTTTACTCTACATTTATCATCTTGTTCAAATCTTTGAAAATAAAATAAAATATAATCAGTCTTTCATAGCCATCCATGCAATACTGGAAAATATAATGTACAATTTCTATTGACAAACTAATTCAGATTTTCATGAAGTATATTTCTCCGTTTCCTATTAAATCTCTATTTAGTCCTCTTTTATTGAATTCGATAGTTTGCAATTTTAAGATTTTATATGAATAGAGCGAAATCCTGATTCATTAAGCGTAGAATAACAAGCAAGTGATCTAACTTGGTATACATTTTAATGGAGAATTTTATCACCAGGTTAAATCGCATGATGTCTTATTCAATCTCCAGTATTTGTTTAAGGTAAGAGATTGTTTTTGCAATTCAATGACAGGTGTGTTTCCTTATTTATGTCTATGAGATGGATTTTTATGTACAGAATTGATAAGGAATGAGCTGATATGTAATGAATTGATTTTAATTGTAATAAATTGATTTTAATTGTAATGAATTAAAGGTAGCGAGTTCTACTAGAATCGTACAAAAAACAAAACTGTAGTCGCATCCAAGTTCCAAGTAATTTCATTTTTAAGATACAAGTTCACGGCCTGGAAGTACATCAACCATAGGATTTCACATAAAATCCTGACATAATCTGAATAAAAACTAAAAAATCAACCTGACCACGTAAGAAATGCATACGTAGCCAATCATTACCAAAAGGCAAACCTGACCCGGTGGGGTGATCACTACAAAAAACTGCAACCGAATTGGCTAGAGACGACAAAACCACAAGACTACCTAGCAAACATGATCTCATCAGATCATTTCACGTCATGACTATCCTGGTCATATCCCATTCCTATTGAATTAGTATTGCTCAGGGGTATCAATCTGCCCTCTCAAAAAATATATATATTTCCGTAATAAAAAAAGTTGCCTTTTCAACACTTCTTTATTTATTGGATCTTCTGGCTCTTTCTTTATTCAACTTTCTCCTCTTGGAAGATCCGATGCGCCCGGCACTGCAATATTCTTTGAAAGGGGATGATCATCTTCATCATCACATTCCTATTCACACTCCTCAGTTCAGTACATATTTTTCTATCTATAGATCGGCTCGAGCTAGGTGTTTTATATAAGTACAACGGTGTAATAAAATAAAATTTAAACCCACGTTGGTTACTTCAGAACAAGCGGACAGAACCTTATAACAAGATATCCGTAAGAAATAGAGAGAAAGTGATGAAAAAAGGTGTATCCTGTTATTTATAGTTTCCCAACTCTTTTTTCCTCATCTCTCAATTGAATTCAAGATGGAGGGATGGATCAAGGAATACCAATAAGCCTATTTTTTATTACCTCGGAAGACAAGCCTTTTCTCTCGATAAAATCGAACTTTAAAAAACTATGATAGCATATCTGTATGCGGATTTATATGCAGTTTATTTCTTCTGTAAAACATGTTCGGGTCGACCGGCTTTTGTAACCTCAGGTAATAAAGGGTTGTTCGGTTTTGGATTGTTAATTTTTAGACTTGGGACGTAAATTTGGAGTTCCGTTTTGATACGTTTGGAACAGTCATTGTATGAACTAGCAAAAGTGGCAAAAGTTGTAATTGAATTTGGTCTATTGATTAGCAAAAAAAAGTCAAAGAAATGTCAGATGCAATATTTGAGAGCAAATTGAATTAAAATAATTTTACAGATTTTACTTGGTCTTGCAATAGTCTAAAAAACTTTAATTTTCGTACAAATTACCATATTTTAAAGACAGACTTCGCATATCTTCTTAAAAAACAGTACATTATTATTGCAATCCCTCCGACCTTGTAGTAGAGATCACGGAATTTCGAAGAAAGCCGATGTACTTTCTCCTCAGTCTTGGGATAAAAATACAAAACCAAAACCCACAGCTTCGAAATGCATTGAAGCCAACTTGAATAAATACACTTCCCTCAGAAACCTCTTGATTTACATTTTTTGTTATCATTGTCCTCCCGTCCCTGTCTAGACAAGAAAGGGCTTGTTTGGACAGAAAAAATGCCGAGTCAAGAAGGAATTCAACCGATCCGAAGGTATATTCAAAATAATACTTTCACTTCCTAAACAACTTGAATAACTAAAGTAAAAAAGGCTTTATTGGCTTACCGTCAACCTCAAGTCCGAAATTCTTTAGAGGGACTCAAGCAAAAGAACCTGGATTCCGACGAGACGAGAGACGAGCACAATCCTCTCTTTTTAAACCAGTCTTAACGGATTACATATTCATTCTAAAATTCTAATGATCCATCAACAAGAGCGTCTTCTTCCACAAACTTTCCGGGAAAACCAGGAATCCTAATTAACGGAATTAACCCTCAAGTTCTAGAGTTCCAGAAAAACTTTGCATTTTTATGAGGAAACCGTAATAATAAAATCACTTCCTACCAAGTTCCAATTCAAAAATCCCATAAGTCTCAAGTGGGACTTTCACTCCGACACACTTAAAGCCCAACTTTCCCTTACCAACGACTCTCTCTATTTTTATACTTTTATAAGTCTCGTATGTGTATCATGGATCCGGATTTACATCCCGATTTACTAATATATCTAACGTCTTCTGTCAGATTTGCTGTTGAATGGCTCAAAAATAATACACACTTTCCCTTCCGCCTCTATCTCTAGAAATGTTGTGCGAATTCGTTGGCTGGGAGTTCAGCCATCCGGAAATGACTTCAAGTGCCTTGTTCATCCGAATATCCAAGTCCACCAGCAATCCAATTGGAACAGATTCAACGACTCAACACTCGAACATTACAAGCAAATCTCTCCTATGTTTGTACATGTCAAGTCAAACGAGAAAGAAGGCGAAATCTGGAGTCTCATTCTCACGCAAGGGAAAGCACCACCAATCCATCACCCCTCACAGTCTCAAATGCCCAAGAAACCAGACTTTTACTTTCTGTCTAAATCCATAAAAAATACAGCTTATTTCACGGGATCGGATCGGAGAATTCTGATATGATTAGGCTGTATTATCCCGATTATCATCCCCAGATGAAGGAGAGCATGAAATGACGGAATTCACGGGAATAATACAATGATAATGCAGAGTCATGGGAGTGGAAACAGCCCTCTGGGGCTAAAACATTGGTTCGCTTTGCTTCAGTATTGATACCACGAATCTTACACTTTAGTAACACCCACACAACGTCGGCTACATAGCAAGAGGAATTATTAATATTAACTAAAACCCCCTTCTCCTCTCTACTGTAGTTATTATACGATTATATTCGTGGTATTTTATTATGTATTGATGTTCGGTGGGATAATTTATTTAATAACCGTAACTCAAAACCCTATAGAGTCTCTACTCTCCTATTCTTGGCAGGAGAAGTCTTGAAGATTGAATTGTAAATGGGAGTTCTTGTAGTAATAATACATTGTTTTACAATCCCAAGACAATTCCCCAAGGAGTTGTTCCTTGGTGGTGAAAGCAGTGGTGGTGGTAGTGGTGGCTTGTGGGTCTTACGGTTCTAACTTTCGACAAACTCGAAAAGAGAAAGTTACCTACTAGAATGTATAGTTTCGGAGATTGGGCTAAAAGATCGGACAGTTTACTTTCCCGTGAACAAAGCACACTCTGACTGCCTGAGGTCTCTTCCAGCGACTGACTGACTCCCAAATTTCTGGAAACCAGATACAAAAACGGAGAGACTGTGGATGATTCGGAATTGGTAGTGTGGTACTGGTGCTCTGGGCTTGGAGTAGTTGCATGTAGAAGTAAGTGCCACTGGCTCATTTGCCCTCAAAATCCCTAGAATCCGACGGAGAAAGTTCCTATGCTTTTAGACCTGAAAATGCAACCCAATTTACCATCTCCAACCTCCGACTATATTCGACATGACGATGGATTTCATCAGGATTTTAACACAGTCAGCGCAATGCCCTCCTCCAAGGCTCTGAATCAAGGGTGGGAGTACAACAATCCAGGCCTTCATTAGTCCCCGAATCTGTGTTTAAAATCAGCCAGCATGTTAAAAAATGCTAATTTAGCAATCGAAATTAATTGACTTTTTGCAAGAAACAATGCTGAAATTCTGCTCGTATTACATATTCATCCATCCCGTCATCCAGTCCTGCACAAAATAATGCAATTGTCAAGGATCTCTTGAGACTTGAGCTGGGTTTTAGAATTAATCCGTTCATTGATCTTAAAATCAGGTTGATGAAGGGGGTGAGGATGATAGTCATTGGCAGTTGTGCATACTGCATCCGTGCTAATGACGGTTAATTAAGTAAATACTGATAAAGCGGGCTCTTTCATCCGAAAAACAAGCAGTTCTTGATTCGGATGACATGGGCCGTTTGGGAAATAGACGGCCTCGGTTTGGTATCGATTACCAACACGTCGGGCTTGACATTTTTAGTTATGGCATTGTCAGTGGTGAGGAAACCGGACAAATTGGACAGATTGATATTTCTATTGTACTACTACTAGACAAACATAAACAGGAATCTGATAAATTGCACAATATCCCAACTAAAACGGAATAACATAAAATCCCTGTTGAATTCCTCATCGTATTTCCGCTCCTCTATAAAGCCAACCAGTAATCCTTTAGCCAACAAGCCACCTATTTATCAACACAAACCAAACCGACCAAACCGGGGATAAATGTTATTTGATTTGGCATTTCGGATCTTCCGTACCAGAGTCAGGATGGTAAATAGTATGTAGTAGGTGTGGTGAATGGCTCAGTACTTAAAGGAAATCTAGCCTCCGTAAATGCTCTCTTGGATTCAAAGTAAGTATTTGGAAGTGAGGCATTTCGGTTCCAATATCCCGACCCTCAATTTCCAATACCTATTTACAGCTCAAATACGAAGTCGTGTAGGCTTGAAGTGAATAACGTTTATTCCTCTATTTTCCTTACGAGTCTTTCGGAGTCCTTTATGTTGAACAACCTGAGACTTCTTCTACTTCTCCAACTGGGGAATATTATTGAAGCTGGAAGAGGTGGAAAAGTAAACTGGGATAATGTAATCTGGTTGTTCAATGATTGGGATGAAATGGGCTGTGAGAAAGTGAAAGCGGAGAAAGTGCCAAATTGCTTATTGTAGCAGTGGGTCGACGAGGCTGTAGGCCATTTTGATTGGACAATCAGGACGTTTCGATTTCAACTAGGTACACATCCTTTGTATTGTATGATTTTATTCGGGGATTTTAAGAAATTGAAAATTTATAGTCGGTATTCGGTTTTTAAAAAGGTTTTTAGAAAGCGAGTTGTCTGTTATGCTAATAAAATTCAAAAGAAATTGTTTTAAAAACCGGAAGTTGAAATGAATATTTAGGCCCAACTTGTCGTGTCAGAATCACTACTTCCGGCTCAAACTTGAAACTGTAATCCCTGTATGCCTGGCATGATTACAAAAAATGTACCAAAATGTCCTGCACTTGGAAATGTACCTCGGCGGAATAAACTGTACTTTAACCGCTAACATACATTATTCCATCCCTATTTCCATCAGCTAGATTTGTAACTACATTTGTTGGGAATTACATTTCTTGGAAGTTCCATTTCTTTGTGCATCTGTAAAATAGGTAGTTGAATAAAATCCACGAAAAACATTGTAAACCAATTTTCTTCCTCCTTAAATGCTAATTCTAATAGAGTCATCTCTCTCTCATTTCCGCTTCTGTTCCCTACTTCTGGCTCCGTTTTTTTTTCAGATTTGAAAGCACCTTCACTTACTAGAGTTACTACTCTTATGGATTTATTCATGAAGACGAAACGTACTTCTTGTCTGCTACATTTGACTTATTTCCATTTATCATTATTCTTATTACTATTTCTCCTGGTCGGATTATATATGTTCAATATGCTCAAGACTAGATTGACTTCTCTGGATGGAACACTAACTCTGCCACCTCAATAAAATGCTCATCTTCGGACGTCTACCTCTTCAAAATACAACTGTAGTAAATTGGGTAGGGGGAAGGTAGTAGTTGAAAAAATATTTGGCAGATTGGAACCAAAATTCTTATTTTCTTAGTAATTTTCGGTACTGAGGATGAAATCGGATTTGATTCCAATTCGCCCTTCTACTCTAGTTGTATTATGACATGTCTAACATGTGAATCAGCTCAATAATGCAGATGCGATTTTTTTATACTAAAGAGTAAAGCCAGATGGGTTTTAATATACTGTCCTGAGAAGCTCTAAAGGGTTCTTGAAAACGGATTAATTTTTAACAATAGATATACGGAGTCCATAATTCTACAAACTTGTATGAATATGAACTATATGTAGTTTCTTTAAAATGGAGGCGAAAGACCTAGAACGGGTGCGTTCTATGATATAATTTTTAAAGTTTTCAATAATGTTCGTCAGAAATCCTTATTTTTCGGGGTTTTAATATCATTGTATTCCTAGACGTAGTTTTTCGCGTGTCTTTACAAGAAATCTCACAACTGCTAACTCTTGATAAAATACTATTTTAAAACTACATAATTGCAATCTCGTGCTGTAAATCTCATAGATGCAAAGCTGAGAAGCATGTGGAATGTACTTTGTTCAAATTTCAGCATAAAAAGACGTAAAAAACATTTTTATGATGTGCTCCAACTTATCCTTCACAAAAACAATATGTACACACATTTTAGAATCTAAGTGAATAGCAGAACGAGGATGAATATTAAATAAGCCCCACTAGGACCAGTATGCGAACTATGCATATTTTCTGCCAAACCAGTAGCATATTTCAAGTCTTAATTTTTCCCTGGAAAATAAAATGCAATTTCCGGAAAAGTATAAGTTTTAAAATTTATTTATGCATTCTCCGCTCCTTGAGACATTTCATACCGTTTCGAACTCAAGGCATTCATATACATTGTGAACATAATCACTAAAACTAGTATTTTTATACAGTAAAAAGTCAACGCATAAATGAACATCACTTTTACTGCGGCTAATCTACCAACATGCGGAATATTATAACCAAGTTAGGTTCTACCTATTATTATCCTATGATAAAATGCACAATCATAGCCTGAAGTGTGTTGAAGTTAAGATGACATGTTATGATAACGCTTTTGTTTTTCCATTGCTTTCTCCAGAATTTCCAAGTCGAGTTTAATCCGAAGGCTGGAAACTTTATTTTATTCTAATAACTTTCGTCCCGTCTCTAAAGCATATTATTATAATGTTTGTATACTACTTGCTACATTTTAATTTAAATCTAATCCAAGGATATTGACGTAGGGGAAAGTGACGATTTCCCCAGAGAGTCTGGAAATGAATGAGGCAGAATCTTGTCTAGGAATCGTAAAAAAAATGCAACGAACTTTAAAGATCAATTGACGAAGGTACTCTCGGTTTTGGCTGGAAAGTTGAGGTGAATCCGAAGGTAAAAACCAGAGTGTTATATATTGCCATATCGTGGAATGGGGTAGAAATCAGAGTCTCATGATCCCTTTTCGACTTCCATCATTTCCTTCCGGTTTTGGGGAACTATAATCTGTAATATCCGTTCTGATCTATTAAAGTGTCTTCCCTCACTTCCGAAAAGTTGGGAATTTAATTACACGAGCATGACGAGAGGAAAATGAGAAAATGCAGGGATTTTTATTCCTGGATTTTGGATTAAATTCACTCTCGATAAACCATTGTATTCGACATTCGACAAGTCCGTTTTTATTCGAAATTACCGAAACTACAACCGATAAATTTATAAAGTCGACACGGCTTAGAAAAGCTTTTCTTGGGGTAATTAGATATACCCTTATTTTTCTAAATAAATCCCCAGGGGTTCTATTATTTTATTTTTAAACTGTTAAAACGGCTATGGGGTTGTATTTTGGGATGAGCTTTTTATTATGAGACTTATGAGAGATTTATTTCAGAACGACAAATTTTTCATCGACTTCCAATACGAAGCATTCATTTCTGCTTTTTAAATAGCGTTTTAAATCTGTTTCCAAGTCTCCAAACGGGTGCGGATTTGCGGATCGACTGCGGTTGTATTTCGGAGGGGTATGTGTTGACATATTCGCATTGCCTAGGGTAGTCCTGGTCAGTCATCATCTCGTCGTAAGGATTGATTGACGACGAGCGGAAATGCCGAGCCTCTCTTTGGAAATGGGACAGAGCCGTGGGGATTGCATGAAGACTCTAAAAATTTGAAAGTGCTTTGTCGTAGCCCATAGCAAAACCGGTCTTGACAATTGACAAGAGTTTAAAAGCCTTTCAACTTTTAGGCTTTACATATAGGGTAGGATATAATAGTTTTTAAGTTAAAGAGGAACGACGACGAGAGGAGTACTAGGGTAGAGCCGGGAGCCCTGATTTTTGACAAAGACAAAAAAAATGGGATATCAATCAGGAGTGACAGGACAAGAGGTTCACGTACTTCCGTTCTCGTGGTCAGTCCGAGCCCGTTTTGATGTCCAAGAGCATCTCACAAATTGAAGATTACGAAAACTGACTCTTTGCAACGGAAATTCCATTAGGAAGGTCCTTTACTTGGGGCAGGAAATTTTACTCTATTTGTGGTTGTCCTTCAGGAAACTTTTCCCTTTATTCTTCAGTTTCAATCCTTTCAGGGCATCGGAGAAAAAAAATCCCACTGATTTTTCACCCGGGACCTTTTACTACTTTTTTTTTGTTTATGGTTCCCCAGCGATCCAGATCATTTAGTTAGATGAATGGAGAGACAACTCCAGGATCGGTCAAGTCGAGATCATTGTTTGCAAGAGATGTTTCTAGCTTGAAATCGTCAAAACTGCGGTATATCCGCAATAACAAGACATGTTCCTATTTGATTTAGGTATATTCTCTCTTTTTCACAGCTAATGCATGTGGTAGGCTCTTACTTTTTGGTCGGCAACCTTTCCTTCTATCGTTCTAAAAATGAAAATCTTGACGATGCAATTTACATAATTATGAAACTTCATTACAAGAATTAAGGGAGCTACTTCAAAGGTTGATTGAATTATTTCTTTTCCTGCATGATTCCCAAATTCCCAATACCTTGCCTTGTCCCAGATTTCTTAATTCCAGCCCTGAAATAAAATTCTGCCGAAGGATATGCGAAATGGCTGAGTTGGTAAATCGTAAACGAATTTAACGTCTGTTATAGGCGAAATTCGATTATTAGAGGCATTCGTCGACAGAGGTAAAACTGGCTCACCATATAGCATAATTTGGTTTGAGTAATTCCGAGTGCGAGTCTGACTTTAACCCGGACCGGAAATACATTAGGTCGAAGGTCAAAGTGTCAACACGATTTTAATTGCAATTTGGAGGCAAGATGAGACGGAGCCCTTCTATACCATTAAATAAGTTGTAGAATGTAGACATTTTAAAATATGTTTAACCTTCATCAATTAATTAACTTGTTACATATTAAAGTTATAATAACTAACTAGTTTCGAAACTGTTTTACTAATTTCAAAATTAAAACAAATGAAGTCTTGAATGTCTATGACTTTTGAAACTTCAAACAACCAGGTCAACAGCATTTCTTACATTTGTTCGTTGATGTTTGATATTTTTTTTATTAATATTATATTAAAATCAGATCAAGGTCAGGTAAGTAGTATTGTCTCATTTTTGGATGTAAAATTGGTAGGTCCTTGTCTAGATTAGATCCACTTATAGTTCATCCTCTGTGTCTTCTATCTCACCCTCATCCAAGAGTGATCCTTCCCCTGAGCCCTCAGATTTTGAATTTATTTCCATGTCCGCGTCCGGTTCGGTTTCCACAGACGAGGAAGTTTTCTGTGACAGACGATGAGGTCTCAAGGACGATAAGCGTTTCTCGTGATGTTCTTCTATATTTTCCCAGCCTGTATCATTTATTTCTTCTAGATCATCAAAGGACTGACTAGCCATAGCCAATTGTAGATAGTTTATATAATCGTCATCTTCATCCCAGTCAGAGCAAGTACCTCCGCTTTCATCATTTTCAGTATCTCCTGAGTCGTCAGTCTCGTACTCGATCTCGATCTTGGACGTCGAGTCATGAGTTAAATTCAGTTGCCCATTGGGAATGGCTCGTTGTGATGCCTGAGGAGCCGCTTCACAGTCATCAGAACTGTCAAAACTGTCTGAGGACCCGGATACTGATGGTAGGTCATCGTTCGTAGTCGGTCGAACATATGAGTTTCGTACAGTATTCATTTCCTCTCGATTTTTCTTTCCTCGTTCCTATAAGGACGTAAGTACAAAGTAAGGATTTAAACATTTGTAAATTGTAATCTTGAATATTGTTACAATCAATAATGCTAAATGCGATTTAGTATCCTTACAATTGCGGCATTATATATCAGCTCAACATATTTGTTTTTTTCTTCTTGCTGACCCACTTTGAAATTTTGAAATACGGTTTGCATTTCTTCATGTGTATTCTGCCATGCCATAAGATTTTCTTCTCGCGCTATTCGTTCTTCCTGTTTGTCTCGAAGAGACCATGGAATATCACCTTCAAGACGCTTCAACTGCTCCTTTTTAGGATCTAATCCGCATTTACTAATTTTTGGCCCGATAAGTACATGAGTTGGCCTCTTTGGAGGTGGCATTGCGTAACGTTGCTCAATTAAATTATTCAATTCTGCTGAGCCCTTTTTTTGAATAGCTATTTTTGCTTCATCCCCACATGTACCGCAAGTAGGATCTTCTTCGGCAGGCTCTTTTTTCATACAATTGTAGTTAAAGGCCCAATTCAACAATCGGTCACCAATTGAAGTGTCTGCGACTTGAGCATTTTGTTTGGTAACAGGTACCTTGTCTGTTTTTAGCTGACAGTATTTGTCTCCTCCAGATCTTATAATTCTCACTAGTATTTATATATTAATGGAATATTATATCTTCTGAGACTTAATTATTAAGCATATAAAGATAAAAGATTTCATTATTCGTCGAACCTTGTGAAGTTCCAGACGTAGGATGCAATTGTTGAGCGGTTAGCAGCCCATCTCGAATGGTTTTAGATCGCTTTATCTTAACGATTGCAGTTCTATTCCGTTTATCCTTACCACCGGTTTGAGATTCCGCATCTATTTTTTCGAGTTTGTCTGATAGCTTCGGGTCAGTTGGGCTTCTTTTTACACCTGCAACTTTAGCCTTTTTCGATTCTGCATTGGTTATATTCGATTTTCTTTTTTTATCAGTTTCTCCAATGATAGATCGAGCTCCGAAGCTCTTCTTATTAGGCGTTTTCGGCTTGTTAGATTTATCAGCTTCACCTACATCAGATTTCTTTTCATTATCTGTTTTATCCTTTTTCCCCTTTTTCTTTCGTCCTGAAGGAGCGTCTGATTCTCCATTTTTAAAAGAGCTATCATCAGTATGAGGATTAATAGCTGTCCCCAAGCCAGTCCTGCGTTTAGCCTTAGTTTTGCTTGTTTTGACTTGCTTGTCCGTTACATTTCCGATGCTGGTAATATCACTTGGTCCTCTAAATGAAGTATTATCATTGAATTCCGGTCCAAATTGATCCATCTCAGAAGCCTCGGGATCTTGCTTGGTGGTTTCTTCCATTTCCCTTTTCATTTTTAGCCATTGTTCTTTACGCTTACCCAAAACTCTAGGGAGACGTTTCAACCTCTTTAGAAGAATGCCGTTTTCTTTACGTTTAAATCGCCTATCGATTTTTGTTACTCGCTTTCCGGCAATTTTGGCTTCATTTATTTTGTTAACTTTATCGGAGTGTTTAAGCATAATTGTCTTCCGTTGTTCTTTTAGCTTTCGCCAACCTTGCTTCAAGCATTTAATAAATTTCTTTTCTTTGTAACCATCCAAGTCGTATTTTTCCAAATCTGTAGCAACACAATATAGCTTTAACACTCAGAAAGCCCTTGCACTAATTTTGTAAATTAATTGACGTACGTAGACAAGAATAGAAGTTTGCCATTGGATTTACGAAACCGAACGGATTGCTTGATTTGTAATTTACTGGAACAAGATGCCGGAGTAAATAATTTCGACGACTGGCCAATCCTTTTGCTAATCTATCCGTTCCTTTGGATTCCCACTGTTTTTTAGTTTCACGGAGTTGCTGTTTGAACTTCTCTCTGCTGTTTATAAACTTGTACTTCTTCAAGAAAAAAGCGACCGATATAAGTTTTAATAAGTTATATGATTTCAAACAGTGCTTCCATTAAAACATGCCATCACATTTACCTTTCCAGCATCAGTAACAATCTCTAAAAGCCATGATGGTTGAGACTCATGGTGAACTTTTTGGGAATGACGTCCCCCACTTTTGACAGTCAAATTGCTGCTTATTTGTTTTTTAATATGGTGTGTATGATCCTTCTTCACAGTTTTCTGTTTACATGGAATAGGTTTATTGAGAATATTCAGATTAGCAACAGATTCTTGTTCCACAAGAATGTCAGGAGATTTGGTGTCACTTTTTGACGTTTTGTGATTGTTTGAATTCTTCGGTAGCAAAGACTCGTCCTTTTTACCCTTTTTTGAAGCCACTGATGATGGTTTAGGCCCATGATTACTCTTTGATTTTAGAGGAACTTGCGTTTCTAGCTTTGGTGACGATTCAGATTTAGATTCCCTTTTATTACTAATCTGGGTAATCTGGGTATCGAGACCTGTTGCCTTGTGCTTGCGATGTTTTTTACCCTTTGATTTGTCATCAAGCTGTTCGTCTTCACGCAAGCCTTCATCTGTGGCTGGAGAGATTTCGGATTTCTCTTGTGGAACTGTAACTTCTTCAATCTGAGTTTTATAGCTCTTTCTGAAATTCTTGAAACTCCATTTTCTTAACTTTTTAAAAAACTGCCTCCTCTTGTGATGAACAAAGATCCATTGACGATCCGTTAAAGGCCAACTGTTGTCTATAACGAAAACGCTTATAGCATATCGCTGAATAATACCGGAGTCATTTGGAATGGCTGGCTCAGTCAGGGGTCTTGTTGTTGCAAAATCCGAGCTTCGCCTAACTCCAATCGTTGCACTTTGAATTTCTGCATTACTTTTCGATGCATTTGCTTCCACAGATTTATTTTCCATAAGAACGGCAGGTAAGAGAAATCCACCGGTAGAAGTATGTTCTAAAACTAGTGTTTTTGCCGTCAAGTCCCAAATCTGTAAACGTACTTTTACATGCTCATAATTTGTCCTGAAACGAATTGAAAGGTGGGTTGAAACTTCTGGTGTTTCCATTGTATATCTGTGAATAGATAAATTGTAATTCAGTGGGTTTCATCATCTTCATCACTTCATCAAGTTAAATTTTAGAATAGAATATTCATCAAACAAAACTTCACCTGCATATTGAGAAATCCTTATTAGGCAAGTAATATCCTGTTAACCTCCGAAGGCTAAGTTTCCTCGAAATTTGTCCTCCGAAAGATAACTGCTCACTTTTAAACACCAATGACTCTTGTATGCTTGGAGTAATAATTCGAATCTTCCACTGATTCGATGGAGGTCGACCTGTCCCGACGTTACCATTACTTGCATGTGCCCATCGGTAACACATCATCGTGTATCCCAACTAAGCATAAATGCATGAATATATTCAAACATTCATACAACAATTCATAAAACAATGCGAAAGAAATAAACGAAACTATTTTTATCAATTACCTTGTTGGATCGGAGGAGACCTAGAAATATCTGGTTCGTGGCAGTCAAGAGACATTTCTGAGTATCATTGTTGATTATCTTTAAAACAACCCCGTCACTTGGATGCACTTGAAGATCAATCATACAGTAGCACCACTACAGAAAAATCCGTCAAGGTTGATTCACTACAATTTAGATGCGGATTCACATATTAGACAATGTACCTTAGATTCTCCTGGTACGAAAAACAATTTCCTCAAAAACGGCAACCAAGAAGATTGGTTTAACAGTGATGGGAGGACTCCTTGTATTTCGCGTATTTTTATATGGTGTGGAATACAATAAGCGTGAGGATGAACCGAAATCAGCAGAGGATGAACTCGTAGCAAATGTCTAAGAATAAAAATATGCCATATTTATAATTTTTTTATTAGTTATACTTCCATGTAAAGTTGTTAACATACTTTAGAATGTCGACGGCCCATTTCGGCGGATTAGGTGTTATATTAGCTTCGGGGGGAAGTTTTTCGTTAATCCTTGAAGTGTTAGTCAAGTTGGTATCACTTGCGTTACTGAAAGCCGAATCGGAATTTTTAGCCAACAACAAAGCGATCTTTCGAATATGAAATTCAATCCGCGGATACATCTTGTGTCCTTTCATCCTGATTTGAAATAATCGCCGTACCTTATTGATAAATCATAATTTCGCAATTCGTTAATTAAAACTTCCCTGTACAACTTATTATAGCCCGACTCCAAGTATAATATAAATATATTTATTTATTTGCCTTTGCAATATAATTTCATAACTCTATATCAAAATTTGGGCATTCTAGGTTAGTTTTCAGAAAACCCATATGGGTCACCGATTAGGGTCTATACAAGCAATTTTATGTCCACAATTGGTCATATTTGCTTTCGCAATTTATCATATTCTAATTTCTAACTGTATGCCAAATTTGGGTGTTTTAGGTTTGTTTACAGAAAACCCGTATCGTATGGGTCACCGATTAGGGTCTATAGTATACTAGCAATTTTATGTCCACAATTGGTCATATTTGCTTTTGCAATATCATATTGTAACTGTATGCCAAATTTGGACGTTCTAGGTTGGTTTTCAGAAAACCCGCATGGGTCGCTCACTAGGGTCAATTTTGGCCAAAATTTTGAAAATTAAATGCTGGATTTGAAGTTTTAGAACCTCGATTAACCACCATGCAAAATATGGTGCTTCCAAACCTATGTTCAGAAAACCCGATAGGGTTCGAGGACCGACCCCCCACCGGTCAACGTATGGACCGATTTTACCCATCTTCGAACTTGATTCCTAAATTTACCCGAACCCCCTGTGTACCAAATTTGAAGTTAATCGGACAAGTGTAACTCGAGTTATCGTGGATACAGACAGACAGACAGACAGACAGACGGACAGACATTGACATGATCTTATAAGCCATTGGAGACGGGCTAAAAACCAATGCATGTAATTCTAATCGATATTAGGCTAAATCTTACCAGCCAACCCCTACAATATTTCTGAATTACAAGTACGGCTAAGTTAACGAGAGGGTACTTTTTCCTATAAGATAAAACAGATAAAAATGATTGACATTAATGATCATTAAATAACGATAGTGCTCTCAAAACATTTTTATACTCGCACTTACTGCTTTCGATAAAATCTCAGAAGGAGCTCTAACTCTTTCTTCTCATTCTTGCTTTTGAACGCCTTGGGAGATGCATATCCATTTCCGAGCTAGTGACAACGAAAGATGTACATCAATATTAAAATTTCTGCACATCATCGCAATAATTTTGATTTGAAAATGCGATTAAAAGAATTGTCGTACAGATGGGTTTAGAAATAAACATCTCAAAGCAGTCAGCATAAGTCGATCAACCTTTCCTTGGTTCATTTCAACAATTTTGGATACGAAATAATCTTCGAATGTTCCATGAACCTCCTTCAAACGTTTATTGATTATATTTGGTTCGGTATATGAAGGGCAGTATGATTTTCTTAAACTCTTTAAATTTTTTGCATAGGTAAATCGAGTTTTTCCGAAAAGCAAAAACATTGTCCACACGTTCTGAGCTAATCGTTCTACATAAAATCGTAAAGAATAATTTAGCAATCACATAGTTTATTAAACACAGGGACCATTAACTATTCTGTGTTACCGCATTGCTTGAGGAATAACACAGGTTCGTTTGTCATGTAATTCTGAATTTCTTCTCGACTACCAACGTGAATTGGAGTTTTAGAAGTAAATTTGATCACGAAAGGCACTATTCCGGATTTTCCGTTTACGTTTAGTTTCTTCCGAACCCTCTGCCAGGACGAGCCAATATTTTTTACCAACTCCTCGACTAGCCATATTCGAAATGTATTTCTCCTGAAAATTTTTGAATATACACATTGGTTGGCAAAGTGAGATGCCTAAATATTTTTATATGTATGTGCGCTTTTTGATAACAACATACCCTGCTGGAAGAGTAAGATGTGTCGCCCAAGTTGAATTTGTCGATGTATAAATTAGAGGAGCTTCCATACAGCAATCATTTCTCCAGTCCCATGGTTCCAAGACAAAAGTCAAGTTTAACAAGACATTTTTCTGGCGCTTCTTTGAAGTAGATTTTTCAGCTTCTGAAAGATGTCGATTTAATTAACTTAATTCTCCTAACTAATAATAAAAAGTAAAATCTTTATCCAACAAAGCCCAACTTAAACATTCATTACCTTGATTGAGTGCTCGATCTGTAAACTTTTTGATAACGAGATCCTGAAGTACTTCTATTGAGATCATGATTTCTTGCTGTGTCCAACAGTCACTGACTGTATCAATTAAAAAATAATCGGTTTTTAACAAAAAAAACGATTCCAAATTCATAAAAGTCAAAATCGATGCTTATTACACAAGTAAAAGGCCGAATCAATTCCTTCGCTTTGATCAAGGTGAAATGCAGTAACGCTGAGAGTCTTCAACGTGTCGAATTTAATCGTAAGATTCTGACTGTCTGGAACCGAGTGATAATCGGTAATGTCCCGAGGTAATGCAGAGACAGGGTCAATTGTTTCACTATTTGTTGTGCCTGGTTGACTATATACCAAATCAGCGTTGCGACAAAGAATGAAGCAAGAACCGAACGGCGTTCTCGTTGAATAAAATTTACAAAACTTCCTGGGGATAATAGGCATTTTTAAGTTAGTATTTCACTTCAACAGACGAATAAATTACTTGCTAACACCGAATGTACCTGATGCTGCTTGCAAGGCTATCCAAGTGAAACCAAAGCGTTTTCGATGCCATCGTTGGCAAAACTTCAGCTGGTTCATCAACATCATGTGTTGACGTTTTGAAATCCGTAAACACAACCATTTCTCCGTCCTCGCCTAACCATTCCTCCTCAACAGCGATGGCATCAACTTCCTTGCTACTGCCTCGGATAAGCATTTCTTCGGTGGATCCTGAAATCGCATTCGCTAACGAGCCTTTTCTATTTTTGCCGAGTTTTGTGGTAATTTTTGTGGCACTTGAAACAAGAGTTTTAGATTTCTCGAAGTTTAGTTTTAAACTATCTGCATTCATAGACGATTTAATTGACTGCTTGTGGAGATCAGTGTTAGTAGCAATTGATCCAGTGTCTTCCATTGCTCCGCCACCACAAGCTTCATCTAAAGTTACTGATGTCGTTGGGGGTACAGGGGGTGGAGTTAATTCCAAATTTGTCATCGGATTTACGTCCAACATTTCCTCCAGTTCATAGCCTTCGCCACCAAACTCTCCAATATACTCGCGTCGGACAATACGGATACCCATACCACTGTCGTACCAATCTATTTTTAGAACAAATGGGGTCCTGATTTTGATATTGCGAACAGCATCTGGACTAAGAGGCTTTTCCACTAGAAATAATCAGAAATTCATACTGAATCAATTTTGAAATATATGTCCGACAAAAACATTTCAGTGCACAATATCCTTACTTGGAATAATTCCTTTCTTCATTGCCCAAGCTTTCCAACGAAACGTTTTCCAAAGGGGGGTGTCTGGGCGATCAGATTCCTTAAATAATGGAACATCTCGTAATTCAATTAACTGGATTGGGTGGTACAGGAACGAAGGTACGACAAGCGTTTCATCTTCTTCTGACTTTGGAAAAACCTTTAAAACAACGGTCAGTGCCACTGGAACATTTTTGCCACACACTGCTTCCCATGTGGAAAGTAATGACTGATGCTCCATCCCTGTGTATTTTTTAACGCCTTGCAAAATATCTTGCATGCGAGGGACTTTTAGATGCCCTTGAGGAGAGTCTGTACTTCGATGTTTAAATCTATCTGTATCACCAATCTCGTCACGCTTTGTTTGCGCTCGCTTGGCAAGTTTATTCATTAAAGCAGCTTTGAACTCTGCAGGATTAAAGTCAGCACTAAGTTGGCTATTCTTGGTATCGCCATGAACTTTTTCGTCAATTCCAGTTTCTTGTTCGACCGCTAAAAATGTTATTCAGTTAAAGTTAAAAAATTGGTCGAATGTTCTGACAGTTAATTAATGCAAACCCAAGATCACAATTACTTACTTTCCGCAGCATGAGCATCAGACGGTTTCTTGCCCTTTAAGTTACTTTTTCGACCAGCATCGCTTGCTTTCTTTGACTTTAGCTTTAATTTTTTATCATGTTCTTTATTATGTTTTTCCTTGCCCTTCTTCCCATGTTTGCTCTTCCCAAGTTTGTCTTTCGAATCTTCTTTGGAATTTACTTTCTCTTCATTTTTTTCTGAAATGTGGTTAGGGTCATCTATACTATTTTCTACCTCTTGATTTATTAGATCTTTTGCATTTTCATCTCTCAAATGCTCTTCAACTGAAGCCTTTTTGGATCTTTTCTTAACTGCTTCCTTTTTGTCTAAGCTCGTACTATTTCGTCCTTCCTGTGCCAAATTCCGCATATTAATTACAAATTAAGAACACGTGGTTAAAGTTTATACCGAGAAGGCGAAGGGTGTGACCTTGCTTGTTCTCAGACAATACCTTTGAAATTGTCGAAAGTTTTTTTTCTGTTGAATCATGTGAATGTGAATCATCCTTTTTACTTTTCCTTTTGGAATGCTTCTTCCCAGCCCCAGTCGAATGTTTTTTATCGGTTGAAGCATCATGCGAATCCAAAACATCTTTTTTACCCTTCTTTTTGGAGTGTACCTTAGCAGTGCCAGTCGAATGTTTTTTTTCAGCTGCTGCATCATGTGAATCTGATGCATCCTTTTTGCCTTTCTTGTTCGTCTCTATTTTCGGAACTTCTGAATGCTGTTTATCGGTAGAAGTGTCATGGGAATCGGCTATATCCTTTTTACCCTTCTTTTTCGACCTTTTTACATCTTTTGTTTGGGGTTCTTCTTCTTTCAAAGTTTCGAACTCTAATTCAGAAGCAACTGGACTAATATTTTCGGTTAACGCTCCAGTTTCCTTTTTAACCTTGCTGTGGCCATGGCCATGGCTATGGTGCACATGTGAATGACTCTTCCTTGGCTTTCTCTTTATTTTCTTTTTAGACTTGTGGGAGTGCTCTTCATGGTGAGTAGCGGTCGGAAGAACTTCATCCTCATTTACAATTGGTTCTGTTACTACTTTGTCCGAGTCTGAATAATCTTGGTAATCGGCATCTTCTTCTTTGTCGCCAGATCCATTTGGTAACCTAATGCGAAAAAGAATGAATTAACTCTAATAATAGTATGTAATAGTTATTATGAGCATAGGCACAACTCACTCACCACCATAGTCCTTCAGCGTCGTCACCTTCCTCGGCTTTTTTGGTTTCTTTTCCATGGTCCCCTCTGTCAGCCACAGCTGGTCTTTTGTACTTTGGTAGAACATCCGTTAATTCATTCCAAAGATTTTCACTGGGAACAGACTCTCTAAATACAAACAACAAAGGTAAAATATTTAACAAAACATTGTTGTCGCAAAAAGTCATAAACAGAAGTGACCATTTACCGGACATCTATCCATTCATGAACCCAACCGGTGAGGGCTGAAATGGAACTGAATTTACAGATTTCTTCAGTGATTGTTTCGTCCGTCCAAGTTAGACTTGCTATCTTCAAAAGCGCTTTGGTCAAGATCATGGGCCAAAGTTCGTTTTTGTTTGTAATTGGAAGTCCAATTCGACCACTTTGCAATAGAGGGATTCTATCATCCACGGTTATTCGACGCCAGGAACCCTAAAAGCGTATCAATTTAGTGTTTACGTAAATACAGTTAAATTATGTTTACATTGTTGTAAATCATGTAGTTTAAATAATTAATAATTAATTCACCATGAAATACAACCGAACGTAGTATTTCCCCATATTATTGAATAAAGGTCGATCGCCACTAACTCCAGCTTTGCAACAACTGTAAATATGATCCCATGGCTTCCAAGATATGCCTTGCCGTTCTGAATTCGGCTTGAATGTTGTTCCTTCTCCTTCAACTAAAAACTCGTTTGCTATTCCATAATCATAAAGTTCGGATATCTCACTTAGAATAAACCGAATAGCTTCAGATCGTTCACAGAGATGTGCGTTTGGCGTTATTAAATCGATTGTAGAAACTGTCCAATCAATAAGCTTTGGGGGCTCCACAAACAACTCGGATGGCCTAATCCAATTCGAAGGCATTAATGATGCTGGTGATACTTCTCCAGCAGGATCTTCGAAAATTTCAACTGATTCCTAAACAATATATATAGGTATATTTTCTTGCAATCCCCACGTTAAGTCTAAGTGAATATGATATGCATGCAAACATGTATAAATTATTACATTTTCTTCCCACACTTCTCGATTAATGGCATCATCCGACCACTCGGGCCAACTGGCAAGAATAATGAAACATTTTTCATTTTAAAGCACAAGACAAGAAAAGTTTATCGACAGTATGATTTATAATATAAAAAAATCGTTTATAGGTATTATATAATTCGAGGACAAAACTTACGGAGGCCTTGCCCAAACTGGCAGAATCCGCCTGGCAACTTTTGGTACTTTAGTCTTACTTGCAATAGGAGCGTCAGGGGTGCTTTTAAGACTGCTGGGAGCCTCAGTTTCTAATTCTAATACGGAAGCCTCGCTAGCACCACGGTCTGACATTTTGAGTTTAGTTAACGACCATTTATGCCATACACTTTGGTTATAAAAAGTTTTGAAATCAAATGAAATGGTAGTTATTATCACAAAAAGTTGTCTTTTGTCATTGAAAAATTTTTAATTCACAAAAGCTAAACGTTTAAAAATATAAGCATCATAAAACTGAGTTAAGTGCCTATTCTAACTCATTAGTTCCTTGACAACAAATACCTACTACAAAAATAATACCTATTATAAATTAAATAGGTATGTATGAATAAAATGTATTCGCGTGTGCCGTGTGCGACTAGTCAATCAAACGAATGAATCTGATGACACGAAACCTTGAAATAAAATAACGAATCTAATTATCTCTGATTGCATGAATGCAATAATTAATGGATGTAGATTTCGCCCAGTTCCAGTTATTTGTCACAGGATTGTAACACATTCCGTGAATTAATTTCACTCGACATCCATCTGAAATCATAAACAAATATGTACTTCTGTAATTTTTACACAAAATTATCGTAAATTCACAAAACACAACTAAAAGGATATAAAGAATGTTTTTATATTAAAATGTAATACACTGACTGTTTAATAATATTCTCTGTAATTCCTGAGGAGTTAAAAACTTATTCCACGAATGCGTGCCAACCGGAAGTCGCCTCAATAAATATTCCCAAGCTACAACAGCACCAGCCCATGATTCAAACGTCCGATTCAAAGTTGACAAAAAAATAGATCCCCCGACCTAAATTCATTTCATGGAAGTTCAATAGTTGAAAAACTTATTAAAAATATTATTTCAAAATTAACAGTAGGAGACCGAGCGAACAGAACAGACAAATTAAATCCATAAAAACGTAAGATTGAACGACCTTGGTAAGCTGAACGGCGACTTCAATGAAAGCCTCCGGGTTGTCCACATGCTCAATTATTTCAGACATAACAACTGCATCAAAATATCTGTGCTGATTTTTAAGTTCATAATCTTCAATTGTAGTGCAGTCATAGGACACACGGTGTCCAAGTGCAGGAGTCAAATGCATTTGAGCTGCTATTATGTTTTCCTTTCCGGGGTCAATTCCAATTACTGAAGCACCGAGTCTTCCCAACGGTTCTGATAGGATACCCCCACCACATCCAACATCAAGAACAGTGTAATCTGTTAGTGGAGTTGGAGAATCCAAGAGAAATTCCATGTCATTTCTTCCTTGAAGCAGTCCATCTCTTATCAAGGGGACCCTACGAATTCAAAGAACAGTCTAAATTAATAAATAAATAATTATTAGAACCGCTACGACACAATGCAAAGGAAATGGAAATTCAAAATTGCAGATAGTTCTTTCTTGCGTTTGCTAGGCTAGCATCGATAAGTTTATCTACCACACCGTAAGCGGTTCATCGAGTGAAGCTCCTTCATCTGTCCATCAGGATCCCACCACGATGAGGCCATTCTTTCAAACTTCTTAACTTCATCCGCATTCAGGGTTGAACCGGTGGAGTTCTCCGTTTCCGCGTTTGCATGTGGTGAACTTGCAGCCGAAGTAGCAGCTCTCCAAGCAACTGTTGAGTGAATTGACCGGTTGAACTGATATTGTTGGCGTTGGTGCTCCAAGACCGGGACGCTACATGGATATTGGCATCTGATACTAAACCTGAAGCACAACCAGACCCAACAAACACAAATAAATTCAATTTGAAATTAAGAACCTCAGATAACAGAACAAAACATACAACTTTTGACTTTTGACCCCTCCAATAGTTCCAACTTCCAACCCAACCCACCCTATCTTTGCCCTTCCCGGCCTGGCCCCTGGCCTTGTAGTTGTAGCCTACCCTAATGTCAAATTCAAATGTAATTTGTGATTTGTAATTCCTGTGTCCTGGATTTGTTTGAGTAGTATGTAGTAGAATAGCAAATGTTGAATTTGGTGTAACCTGATCTGATTTTATCTTACATACTTACATATCGTACATCTTAATCATATTTTTTTTACTTGAATTAAAAATTTGAAATTGATTTTTTTTCCTTTTCTACCTACCTTTTCGAATTGCATGCCACAGCAGAGACAAGAAATTTTGCTGTTCTTCTCAGTCTCAACGAATTATTCATTTTTGGCTTCCACTTCCAGCCTATGGGTTTCGGCTTCGGCTCCGGTCTTTGTTGTTTGTATGCTAATTTTTAATTAATTAAACAACTCAAACTTAAACCATGCAACAGAATATCAATATCAAATATCAAATATTGAATATACAAACAAAACAAGATCAAAGATTCAATGACTTCAATGCTGACTTTGTTTAGCGGATTAGCTGCCACGTGCTTTTGCCGGAAAAGTGAGCTGCGCAAACCATTGAATTGGATTACACTTTTACACTTTTACACACTACTACGTACGCTGAGCCGAGTAGATTCATAATTTTGAATTTTGTGATTTTGGATTTGATTTAAAATTTCGAAGTCGCAAGAACGGCGTGTAATCTAGCTGCCGTGAAGACCGTACCGTACGTCATACTTTAGACTTTACCTGTGATATGACAAGTTTGACTTGTACTTCTTATTGTATTGAGGTAGGTTTTTTTTCTTTTTTGCGGTTTGTGCATTGTGGGTTTGTTTTTTTGATTCTTTTGTTATTTTGAAAGAGGCAAGAGAACTATGATTTCAAATGTGTAATGGGAACTGTGATATATTATGATATTGGATATGATTCATAATTCATAATGCTTCCATTACAATTAATCAATGATCCAGTATTTGACACTTTTTGTTTTTATTTAGTGGTTTAAGGGACACCAGACAACAGAATACAAACAATACCAAAAACAAAGAAATTGAAATAACTGAAGGAAAAGCACAGGACACCGGATGTGGGGAGCAGGAGGAGGTCCGGGTGGAAATCCCTGGACGCCACCACCACCATCAACGCTGACAATGCAACAACAGCAGCAACAACAAGAATGGTCTTTCAATCCAAACCACTACAGTGATATTCCAAATAATCAAGGTATTCAATAAAACTGGCGAACTTTACCTTTGACCTTGCCTTATCAAATATATAGGAATATAATATCTAGCGCTTTCACTCCATTCTGGATTGCATTGAAAAATTATGTCACATACATATATACAATACATGTGACATGTATGCATTGCTTTATAAGTCCCTTTGCCTTTTCTTATTTTTAATTTGTTGGTCAATGTTTAGTGGACTGGGCAGCTTTAGCACAACAATGGATCATACTTAAAGAAGCGAATACGGATAGCAGCACTACCCCAATTATGCCACCTGGACCCCCGGGTGTCCACCATCAGCATCATCCACATCATCATCATATGATGCCAAATATTCACCAGCCACCTCCAATTCCTATGGGAAACATGAACTTTCAGACTTCCATTGCTCCCCCAGGGATATCAATGGAAAATCAAAATCAAGGATTACCTCCTGGGATGCAAATGACCGGCAACTCACACAATCAGGGAGGGGATATAATTGGAGAGGCTCCTATGGACGTTGACACGCTTGATCACCAAGATTCATTTAATAGCAGTATGTATTTCGATCAAATCATTCGTTTCGTAGCAGTGGCTCATTTAATTAATTTTGAGTACCTATATTGATTTTTTTATTATAACTTTATAACTAATACAGAAAACGGTAATTCTCAAAACCATCCTAACTGGAATCCAAAACATACTAATTGGTTTTCACCAGAAAATAACAACCCTTGGGTTGCAGAATCAACAAATAACTCAGGTTCTAGTAATGCGACAGGATACGCAGTAGCTTCGCAAGGTGTCCCCCCTCATATTCGAACTGGACATACCATTCCCCACCGTAAAAAGTCCCATCAACCAACAACGCCATTCCAACAATATCCACATTATCAAGAACATACGGCAGCAGGAGCTGTTGTTCAAGGATATGAGACAGCAGCGGCAGCATATGTACATAAAGGAGGTTATTGGTCGACAAATGATAATGGTGGTGACGGAAATCTCTCACTGTACTCAACGCCAACGGCTGCAGCGTCAGGATATTCTTCGGATGAAAATTCCATGACAGATTTCGGTATGTTATGGTGATCGAATGAGTTATTTGATTGATTTGAATGATATACCTATAAATATTTTTTATTTCAGACGCTGCAAAGCGAAAAGCGTTGCCGGCTTGGATTCGTGATGGTCTGGAAAAGATGGAAAGAGAAAAGAGAAGGAAAGAAGAAATGGAGAAGCTAGAAGTGGAAAAAGAGGAAATGAGAAAGCGCCGATTGGAAGAACACAGCAAGTTGGAAGAAGATGAGCATGCATCAGTAGCAGAATCCAAATGGTCAACTTCTCGGGGAGCAAGCAGTGAAGATGAAGACGAAGACCATACGGAAGAGAAGAAAGAGCCTGTGAACGAATTGACATTTGCACAGATTGCTGCCGGGTTGTCTAAAGAAGACAAGGAACAAGCGATTGCAAGTTTGATTTTTTTAAACTGTTTAGAATAGTTTTAGGGCTGACTGCAACGAATTACATTTTCTTTTTTTCAGAGGGTTGCCATTCGTCGTGCGAGTACACAGCTCCTTTGCCGTGTCACGGATCAAATGATTGCCGAAGTAGCTGCTGAAGCGTTAGCCCGTGCTAAGAGAAAGGAAGGTAGAAACAGTAATTTCCAAATTCTAAATAGTATTACAATTTCAACTGTGTCTCCAAGTTCAAGTTCGGATTATGTTGACGTATTATTAAGACTATTTAAACAGTGTGATAGTTTTACATATTTAAATGAATATCTTTCTAAATTTAAAATCTGGGTAATTTAACCATAACTCGAGAACCATCTCACTTGTCTAGTCATTTAACAGTATTTTTAATATGGATTGGGAATATATAATATATTTGGAGGAAATGAATAAGAAATGTTGTCCAGCATGCAGATATTTTTATGTCTCATTTTGTTCATGAAGCCACTTCATCAGCCTTGCAAGTCAGGAAGCTCGGTGCCCTTGCATCTCTGACTCGAGGGCCTCTCGGTAAGATCCTCTATAATTTGAGATTCCTTTAGAACACGCATCTTTTGTTCCACATCTCACAAATCAGCCCTACCTGCTCCCTCCATCCTTCGATTCCTTCGGCTTAGGCCATTTTCTGCTGTAGGAAATTCATTTGATATTTTTAAGCTAACACTTAAGTCCGGTGACAGGTTTAACTGAGTATGGAACTGACTCGGACGATTCGGACGCTTCCAAATCAGAGAATGAGGAACCACGCGATGGACCAGATAGTGAAGAAGAGCTCATCGTGAGTATTTAATTCGATAAAATTAATAAACTTAAACTGTTGTAACACTGTAACATTGTAACTTTCGTATTTCAATAGGCGGAAATTGAGAGGAAGAAACGACTATGGGCTCTTAGAATGTTGGAGGAGAATAGGGAAACATCCAGGTCGCGCTCAAGGTCGCGAGGTCCATCTCCTCATAAAGATGAAATACTCAACGGAAGTATTACCGAAGAAAATTCATATCAAAATAATTCTCACGTTAGAGAAAAAAGAGAGGTAGAAAAAGCTAAAGTGATCGAAGCAATTTCAGGTAACCTTCACCCGGCCATTTTATTTAAACCCAAATCAAGTTTTTGGTGTATATGCCAAGGTGACAGATACCCATTTTATAAATGGTATGATGTCAAAGAAAATCAGCGGTTTGGGATGGGAATTTTTGACTTATTCATGATTCTAGGAATTGGGTTCCATAGACTCACATAGGTATATATTTCTATTCGTTTGTTGAATGTCACATCATTCTATTTTACAGGAGCGGAAGATAAAGCCGTGGAAAACGTTAACGTTCGAAGGGCTTCGACAGAGTCTAATTCCAGGTCATCACGTAGAAATAATGACGCAAAGAAAGATAGGTCAGCTAGTATAATTAAAACCGAGGGTGACAAGAATGGCAGTAAAAACCATGATAAATCAAGGTCGAAATCTCCAAATAAAGATAGAAAACGAAGGTCAGTTTCGAAGGAGTCGCGAAGGAACCGGCCTCGTTCACGTTCATCTTCTCGTCACCGAACCAAAAGGTCACGCTCACGTTCCTCTTCTCGTCACCGCTCCAAAAGGTCACGTTCTTCTTCACGCCACCGGACCAAAAGATCACGTTCTTCGTCTCGACATAGAAGAAGACGGTCTAGGTCCAGGTCAACGGACCGTCGAAAACGAGGCAGGAGTACTTCTAGAAACAGGAGACAACGGTCCCGATCAAAATCCGCTTCTCGGGATCAAAAATCCAAAAGTAGCAGAAAAAGATCAAGATCCCGAGATAGAAAGAGATCTAAATCTCATTCGAAGGATAGAAGCAAGAATACTATAGAAAATAAGTCTGAGAAAGTTAAATCAAAAAGTAAAAGTGACAGTTCCAAAGATAAAGATAAGCATGGCAAAAAACGTACTTCTAAGTCAAGAAGTCGTAGTATTTCCTCCTCCGACTCTTCAAAACGTGGAAAGAGCCGGAAGAAGAAACATAAGAAACGAGCTCTTCGAAGTAGATCTAGATCGTCATCTCCTTCTAGAAGTACTACTACCAGTGACAAAGTTTCTAAAGTGTAATACGGAGTGTCAGTGTTACTATTTTAGTAATTTAGTAAACCTGCTTTTCTTTTGTACATCGCAGCAATATATTATGATGCGAAAATCTGCAAATTTTCATCTTTGAATTTTGAAGTATGACCAATCTTAATATATAATATGATTGTATTAAATCTTTTTTTGTTTGTTTACCAAATCATTTTGTCGTCGAACGTTTACGTTTGCGAAGGTATTAAATGGCCAAACAAATAAAAACACTTTACTTCGGTCACAACTACGTCTTGCTTGAAGGAAAATAATTGAATAGTTTGTATTTGAGGACTTATTAATTGTAGGATATTATTTTTATTGTTGGCTATTTAGTGCAAAAAATGTGCGATTTGTCTTGTGCATAGGGAAAGTGATTTCCGTAGGATGCATGTGCAGGAAACTGTTCACTTCGCATAAAGGTGTTATATAGCAAACGAACCAGATCGAAATTCGTACCTTATGTTTACTCCATTTAAATGTTAAATGTCCTGCAGATGTAGAACACTTAATGGGATTTGTTTGTAGTAGTTTTTGTAGTCTTTAAACTTGTGGACAGCTTCGAAGTCCGGTCATTTTTAGGACAAATCTGTCAAAACTTTAGGATTATTGCATTTTGGAAACAGACTTGAGTTGTAATTATTTTAATTATGTCGTTACATTGTTAATGTCATCAAATGTTATTCACCTACATACAGATGCAATTTAAGAACAAGTAAGGAAGATTAGTAATATTCATATCATATACAGGCCTAAAAACTGCAATACTTTGGAAGACTTTTGATTCATATCTTTTCGTTGGCTTACTTGATTATTTGAAGCAGGAATTAGAATACAACAACTAGAGATTAAATTATCACATATCCTGGTTTTATGGTAATGCATCGAGATCGAGAGTTAAGTCTATGTACAGTATGTGTTTAGATGTACCCATCCATGCCCATATGCATTAAAAAAATGAACAAATTTGATTCAGTCAAGGAAAAATATAGGTTAGTAATTATAACTTCTGAGGACTTAATTAAAGAACATACATGCATATTTATAATGATCTAATTAATATCATCAATCTCAATTTCCAAATACGGTTACATCGCAGAAAAAACGGTGAATTATTATGTCAAGAGGGAAAGTGGTCCAAATGTCTTATTTAGGGGTGGCTTTTCGTAGAATTAGAATTTATTTCAATTCGTATAATATTTCGAAATCCCGAGTGGAAGCTAAAATAGTAACGAAATTACAGTTTTTCTTGAGATTTTGAATTATAATTGACGTAAGCGAGTTCATCATTGAGTTCAAAATCAAACAGACTGAAAGCATTGAATAATCTGTTATAAGACTATTGTTTTATGCAGAATCTGAAAAATTATTGAACAATATAAGCCTAATAACCTTATGAATATACTTCAATTAGTATGCATGATTTAAGTCACTGATTCTCAATATTCTCATAATTGCATGAATCAGTCTAATGCAAATTACCTATTGGTTAGTTAAGATCCATTTATTTCAGCTAATTTGGTTGGCTACCATTTTGGCCTGAATGGGTCCTATAAATACACTTCACAACCCCTGGAAAGTAATTTATTGATGCTTTTAATATGACATTTGTTTGTTATCCAACGACTTAATAGAATGAATTATCGTGAGATATGATTTTGACTTATGAATAATTAAATAAATCCATTATTTTTCTCATCAGTAGTGCCTTTGATTAATTGCTTGTTTTTGGACTTTACGCAAAACATAGACTTATTTAAGGGAAACTTATTCCGGGGAACGTTTTATTTCAGGATTAAGTTATTAAGTATGGTCAATACGTAAAAGAACGGGAAAATAAAATAACATATATTCATTAAACTACGTAAATTAAGTCCGTACTGTAACTACTCACACATTGATACTTTAAATGAGCATTACCAATGATACAAATTGTATTTAAAATCTATTCTTCTAGAATGCGTATCAACTTAACAATGCAATGCTAAACTACATGAATGTGTATGAAAAATGAACTTGATAGTACTATAATACCTATACAACTAATACAAGTCTTCAAAGATTTCTCACTCTCTCATGAACAAAAAATGGTCACGGAGTTCTGGCTCTATGTAATGCAGCTCAACTTCACGCTGACAGATTAAATACAAATTAAAGTTAATTTCAATCTTTTTCATAAAATAATACACCACAATGCAGCATACAACACAGGTTTCATGAATTTATAAGAGTTATGCTTTGCTTAATCGTATTATCGTAATATGGTTTCGTTTTTATTTCAGAGTTTTGGGGATTTTGGAAGTTTTTTACATTGCGATTTTAACTATATCATACGGAATTTGTGTGTATCATTAAAATATATTTGGACGTTTCTTATTTAATGAATTATAGAAGGGAAAAGGCTACAGGTAATATATACTAACTGAAGCTGCATATCTACGATTTTACATTTGTAAAAGTGCAAGATTCTGAACTGATCAAAAATGCTCAGCCTAATAATCGTAATCCCCAATTAAAAACATCGTATTATTAGTTAAAAGACTGTGTGATACATTGGTACATATAAAGCATAGCGATAAATCACTTAGCTTTTTTCCCTAAAAAATCTTGATCGTAATCATGTAGCATTTAGTGTAGACGGATTTATTAGTGATAAAATATTGTATGAATTTTAATACACGTCTTTACCTTTAAAAATATGCCAACAAGGTCTAAGGACTAAGGAAGGAAGGATAGAGCTCCATTTTAAAGACGGAAACAAGAGAGCATTTAGTTTCTAATAACCAATTCATATTTTCTGGGTTGTAAATCCCCAATTGAGATAAGCTCAAGATTTAATTATAAAGGGCAAAATGAATTCTATAACCAATTAATGATTTTTTCTTTGGTACTAATCTTGGGTATCGTTTATCATTTATTTACGAGAGCAAATCTAAAACTGACGAAGGGTAAAAAGGGCATGGAAAATAGGGGTGCCTTTAATTATCACTCTTAATCAAGTTGGTATATAAGCGGACTTAGTTCCTCGATTAAATCATTCCACTTCCATTCCTTCAGTCTTTCACTTCTATTTTTCAACTAACTATTTCCTTTGTTTTTACATAACAAACCAACTCCTTCAAAATGTTCAGATTGGTGAGTTTACACTAAAATACAATTAACTACAAATTATTCGGATTTTATTCGGGAATATCGGATCCGGAAACGTTGGATTTATTTCGAGAAGTTCTAAGCCAGTGCAATTTTTAAAATTTTGTGTCGTTCTTGTAGATCGCCCTTCTCGCAGTTTTCGTCATCGCCGTTGCTTATGCCGGACACCATGGACATGGACACGGAGGTCATGGCTGGGGTCACAAATACGTTGGGTAAGTTTGCTTATAAGAAATAGTACTGAAATAAGTCGGTGTATTTTTTCAAAAATTAAAATCAATCCCTAATAACCGAATTTTATTGTTTTTAGATGGGCCAATGTCAACGCTTGGTAAACTTCTTAAAACATTATATTTTAGTTCAAATTCGCTTGAACTAGGTTGGTTTTTATCTTTAAATATTTAAAAATTATAGGTCATCTCCCCACGCTTACCAATATGGACTTAACGAACACGGTAGCGGATACAACAAATACATCTGGTAGGTTATAAAAGGGTTTTTGGCTTTAATTGGCAACTTTAATAATAATGAATAAATTAATGACATTTGTATGATCTGTTTATCCATAGGCAAGGACAGGAGTTCAGCAAGGGACACGGAGGATGGAAAGCTTAAATTTTGGAAGTCCCATTCTTCCAAATTACAAACCCAGAAATTCTAGTCTTTTTTATTTGTTAACTTTTAAAATTTAATTTTTGATGCGAAGATTATATTAATGTGTAGTTGAGACAGTATTCAAACAATCAAAGAACTGTAATAAAAGCATGCATTCGTGAAACTATAAAACTAAAGAGTGAGAGATAACGTGAACATCAATTTGCAATTAGCATTTAATACATAACAAAGTGTGAGCATTGGGATTTAAAATCTGAATTTGCTTATATCGGGTTCATTAACATTTTTAATTATTATCAAAATTAAGGGTTCTTAATTCATTAACTCTTCAAAGAAAATCCCAATTTTCACACAAAAACGGTATTTGAAATGGTTCAACTACTCGATTTATAAAGCGGATAGTCAATTAAAATCAAAAGCGACAACCCAAAATTAAAAATTAAAATATATGAATACAAAGGAAAAAAGTTTTAGAATCGATGAAACCAATAAGAAATTATTTTTCTAGCCTCGTCTCGACCTCGAGCAGCTCTTAAAACCCCAGTGTCCCTAGTGTACAAAAACCAAGTTTTTGGTAATAAGCCATACGAAAATAACACACTTGGCATTTGGGAAGAAACTCGAGTTTTTTCATTGGCTTTGATCGGACGGTAGATAGGAAATTAATATTGGAGTAACGAAAAAATAGTATAGGGACAGATGCAGGGTTTTCATTTTCAGCTGGCGAATCTAAATTTGTTACCCCTATCGTATAAATGACATTTTGTGCCGTATTATAATATGCTAACGGTGTCAAAAAATTCTTAGCCTAATAGTCTTCCCTCTTTAGTTCGGTAATTAATGTCATAAGCATTATTCAGAGTCCAATTAGTCAAATACACCGTTTTTAAATCGTAAACAAACTATTGGATTTATTATTTTACTCTTTATAATAACAGTAGCGATAACATTATAAAGACATTGATCTGTAACTTATTAATTTCAACAATCCTAACATTTTAAGCACAATTAACATTTCTTTTAAAACTCAAGTAATTAATTAAAAAAAACATATTATATCAATTGGAAATTATATATAACAACAATTCCTATGAATTTCACTTCACGAAACAGCAATGGTAGATTACACATGTAAGCAACAATACAATTTTGATGACACAAAATAACAATGCAAAATGCAATGGATGAAAGTTTGAACTTTTCATCGCCTATATAACTTCCAAATTAGAAATCAAATTAAACCTCGGCTAATTAGCAGGTTTGAGCCAATAAGCCTTCCCTGTCGATTCATCGATAACTTGCCCACTTATAGGGTCAAGTACCAGCGATGGAACAACTTCAGGAGCGGATTGGGTCGTTCGGGGACGAGGAATTTGAGACTGTCGATTATTATCTCGATAGTTTCTTGAATCCCGACTGGAAGCCGCTTGGCTGTCTTGAGCTCGTTCGGCTGTCCCTGTAGTACGCTTCGAATCGCTGGAAGCGTTCTTACGCTGCAGTTCCTTCTGTAATTCCCTCTCCCGATTCTCCCTCTTAGCAATCATCGACTGCTTTTTATCACTTGATTGGGCTTCGTAACTAGGAACTGGCTCACTATAATGGCCCTTTGAAAGAAAAGAAATAGAAAGTTTTTAGAGACTAGATCCATATCTGCACGAATTAACGCGAGCAATGAGATGATTAAATTGATCGTGGTAATAATATAATAAAATGGAAATAAAATTACATCTCCATGTCCATGACCGTGACCGTCATCACCGTGACTAGACCCAGCATGCTATAGAAAATCAAAAGTAAAAATAACAAATTATTATCATTGCGTAAGTAACTTTGGATCTGTTATGGATGAGTTGGTTAAATTGATCTCTAAATTATTATTATGTGTTTGAAAGCCTTACGTTATAATCCCAGTAGTGTTCTCCATAGCCTCCGTGCTTATCCCCCCATTTTACCTGAAAAAATTAGAATTAATCCTATTTAGCTTTTATAATAGAGCATTTTTAAAGGATTTTTAGATTTTAAGGATTAGAATTTTAGGAATTTTTGAGGATCATTCCACTTCCAAGATTCCAGACAAGGCATTCTTAATCTTACTTTTGTCTTAAAGTTCCAAGCTGGCCCATATTTTTCATAGCGTTCTTGAAAGTGGTAGTCATTTCCCCTCCTATAAAAGATGCAAAAAATGGGTTGGTTACAACATGGTTACAAAGACTCCCAATTAAATTGGTTATTCCGTCTTTAAAACCATATTACCTGTATCCAAACTCATATTCATCGTAGGCCGGATTATGGGCGTACCTAAAAGATAAATAGGTAAATTAGTTAATGGAAATGGATTTAAATTTTTACCTTCCCTTGTTTGACATGACCATCAACACGTTCATATCGTTCTTCCCAACCCTTTGGATCTTCACCAACACGACCCGACTCATATTTATTTGGTCCATGTTTTATCAAATACCCATCCAACCACCTTGGCATCATTTAATTCTTGGTTAATGCTTTCAAAACGGATTATCGACGGGGGATCTATTTTTAACCCTTCAATTCGAAGAGCGTGTTGTTCTAGGGGGGATTTTTTTTAAAGAGGTCAGAGAGGCCAAATTTTTAGGGTGAACACGAAAAATGTTGATAGATAAAATGGTTTGAGCTTTCGAGATGAAAAACCTTTTCCTGTTGGAAATTTATGAAACTTGGGGGATTTTATAGTAAATTCTAAAAACTTACTGAAAATATTTCCCGTCTCCACCATAATGACCTCCTTGATGTTCTAAGCCATGTCCGTGCCCATGACCAAAATCGTGACCATGGCCATGACCATATCCCGTTTCAGCTTGCTGATGGTCCTTACCATTGACCACGCCACGACTACCTAAAGCTCCAACTTGCTTCGGTACACGCTTATTCCCGGCAATAAGGCTTCCAGGGCTTATCGAAGACGGAGTAGGACTCGATACCGTGGGACGAGGTACTGCAGGGCTCTCAAATGCAGTTACAAAATTTGATGTAAAGACTGAAATTGTGACTAGGGCTAGGGGAATCCTTAATTCTGTCCTCCATTTAACCATTTTGAAAGAGATAAATCGTGTTGTTTAACCACCCTGGTCTGAATAGATAATGAAAATGAATGTCAATTTAAAGAAGATTTTGCCTTTTATATCGTGATTCTGGTTGATTGATCAAAATAAGAAATCCTATTAGCCACGATTAGATAAAGTTTAGTAATTTTTATTGGTGAATGGACGTGTCATCCTTTGGAGCGAGTAGCTGTTCAATTCTGAGTAGGCATCCCTATATTTACAATTACAAGATCAAGAGACTGTTTACTATTACTAGTAGTCAGTTAGTCAGTGTCAAGTTCTGGTACTCAATGAACCATATCCAAATCATCATGAATTAGCGTGAGAAATCGCCTCTTTTTGCTTAAGAAAGTGATTTCGGTCTACCGATTGTCAAACCAATGCACTCTGTACTCAACTTGCATTGTACTTTCATCAATTTATACGTTAGACTGTATGACTTCATAAAAAATCAAACCAATTTCTTGGAAACATTCTTTAATTCTTGCATTTACTTTCTGAAATCAGTGTATTAAAATTAAGAAACCGCAGTTAAATCCAAGACAAACATAACAATTTAAAACTATTCAACTTTTCAAACCGTGTAGAAATGCTTCGAGTTATCAGATATACATTATTTATGCGTTCTTCTATTAAAAACACAAGCATTTGGAAAACTAACTTGATATCTAAATTATGTCATCGATTTATACCTAATTTAATTTAACATCATCTAACTGAACAATCAAAAACAATAATTATAAGCGTATGCAATATAAAACACGAATCATACGAAAAACAGTGCAAGCAAAGTTGGTAGCCCAAACTAGTTATTAGTTAAACTAACTTATTACTTGATAACATTTTTTAAGACCTAGAATACAATGAATGGAGATGAACTTTGGTACTGGAGTACTTTAAATCTATCACCAACCGTTTCAATTTCGATTCTTATCGTTTTACCGATTTGAAGTTGAAGCTTTTTTCATAGACATAAGTGCTTTTTCTCTCAATTTACGTTCCAAGTCCTCGGAAGAAGGGGTTTTATCTTTATGAGGCTCCACAAGTTTTAAAAAAGATTTCGCTATTTTTGAGGGATCTAGTTTTCCATTACCCGCTACTTCTGCTGGACTCTCTTCATCTTCATCCTCACTACTTGAATGTTTTTTGGACTTCTTGATCTTCTTATGCTTTTTGTGTTTCTTATGTTTTTTATCCTTTTTCTTCTTTTTATCCTTACGTTTCTTGGAAGGTTGGTCCTCTTCTGAGTTTGACGAATCGTCTGATGCCGATGCTTTCTTTTTACTACTAGATTTCTCGGGTTTCTCAGTTTCTCTATCCGACGATGACGAGCTTTCATTATCACTGCTAGACCCGCTCTTGCTTGTTTTCTTTGCCGGTTGAGACGCCGGAGGTGCGGGTGATGCGGCCCGTTTTGTAGTCTAAAGTTGAGATTAAATCGAATTCTATGATTAATTAATACCAAAAAAGCCGAAATACAATGTAGCAATTGTTCAATCAAATCGAATAATATATCCTGTAATGTTTTTTTTTAACTAGGTACCTTATTATTTGACGGAGCCGAATTTAAAACTGATTCTGGAAGGAGCCGTGTCGGTAATTTTTTATCTATTTCTGAGCGACTTTCTTTGGTTGGAGGCGAACGGCTTCGACTTCGTCTTGCATCACGTTTACGATGACGATCGGCAGATGAATCTCTACGTGGAGGAGGATTTCGGTGTGGATGATCTGGTCTAAATCTCGATTCATAAGGTGACGGCCTGCGGCGACCAAAGCCTCTTTGAGGTGATGGCGACCTTCTGCTTCTACCTCTTAATGGAGATCGGGACTTGCTTCGCTTATTTTGGCGTTGTAAAGGTGACCGAGATCTTCGTGGCCTATCTCTGAAATTCCCACTTCCCCTGTCCCTATCAGGACCACCCCGACGCTCTTTGATTTCTTCCATTAAATCTCGCTGTTGCCTTTTGTCTGGTCTTTTCTCTCGGCTAGAACTCCTGCTTCTGGATTTCCTCTAAAATTAGGATATGGGTTAAATTTAAATGGTGCAAGTCCGCCTTCAAGCACAATACAAATACAAACATTTATGAACTTATTGAACGGAAGTTTTCATGGCCTACCTTATTATTTGGTTCAGGGGATCCCGAACTTGACTTTCTACCTCGATAATTTCGTTTACCCTGGTTAGCTGAGTCTTCCTGGTTTTTAGAATTAGGATCTGGCGAACTACGTTTTCCATCAGCAGATTCGCTAAAAATGTAATTAAAAAACCATTTTAAATACCCGTCGAATAATGAAATGAAATTAATTCATGTGATTGATAATAGAATTCAGCAGGTTAATTTACTACATGATGTTTCTTTACCGTACCTACCTTCGTGAGAAGGCAAGCATCGATTAAGAATTCAGGCCGATAACAGTTGTCATCATTATAATATAAGAAACATCTCTATTTATACGAAGATAAAGATTTTAATATGTACCCCGGCTTTGAGGACAGACGACTGGCTTTTGAGTCACGATCCTTCGACCTCGATCTGGGCGCTCGATCCCTCGCAGATGCATCGGGTGATCGGTCTCGGCGATTGGATGGCGGTGGTGACTCCCGTTCTTGTTTTAATCTATCATTGAATCGGCCTACGGTTCTTTTCAATGTTTCGTTAATCCTATCTTGCTCTTCCTATCCGTGATTTCAAACCAACAAATTACTGAAATTAGTATAAAAGTCTTGTAATATTTATTCTGATTTTATAAACCCAATTGATATGCTTTTACGACAAATATTAAGCTTATTAAAACATCCATATATTTATATATGTTTATTGCATTATTATCGATACAATCCAGTGAAAATGGAACTCGGGAATGTTTTCATCTATATTATCTAATAACTTGTAAGCCTGAAAAACTGGAAATTGAACTTACATTTCGTTTCTTAATTTCTTCTTTTTTAGCTTCAACCATTGAAGCTGGAATACCAACTGAACTCTCTTGTGCAGAGATTAACATTCCCCATAGCTCTCCAGTAAAAATTCTGGCATTTTTTCCGTTTAAAAATCCTGTTAGATTTATCTGAATTTTTCTTGCATCGGGATGCTGAAATTATATTAATTTAATCAATTCTTATGTTAACCAATAATAGCCAATGAAATGCTGTGGATGAAATGTTTAATGTAATGAAACTTAAATTACTATTAAATTGATCACAATCACCTATTTAATTATACGAAAAAAATTAATAATAGATACCTTTTCAGCTTCCAATTGATTTACGACAAATTCTACAACTACATCATCTTCCATTCCTAGGAGCTCTGAGATCCGTTTTGTTATCCAAGGCTTTAGTACATCTAACTTGATTTTATGCATCTCAACCTACAAAATATGATTAAGATGGATTTAGATAACGTTCCTATATCGCAAGATTCGCAAGGTCAAAGGTCTTTATCATTTTCACTCATTAAGGAAAGTTCAGGTGGTTAATTTGCTACAAGGTGCTTCCACAGCACTGAATTCGTAAACGAAAACAGTTACTGTAGAATTCAGTCCGATAACTTGTTTCATCATTACAGTTACTCATAATTTAAGATGTATGTCGTTGCATATATATATAAAAAAAATCATATGGTTTTACCTTCGTAGTGAGATTATCTGCGAATTTCATCTGCTTCAATAGCTTCTTTTCTTTATCACTAAATCGGTTGTCCTGCTCCGAAGAAGTTCCCTGTGCAAGCAACAAATATTGAATATTTAAAATAATTAATGTCGTGTGTCGTGCTTCATGCTCTGTGCTTGATGTTGTTCATTGCAAATTGTTCATTCAATTAGCATATCATTTATTTCTTACCCTAAAAAAACCGGCATCCGTCATCTTGCGCTTTGTCTTGTTCTTGGGGCGGGGGGTAGAGGAGAGAGTTCAGAGTTTATACACCTGAGCTGACCGACTTTAGAATCTTGATTATAACGAAGTCCTAACCTATGTGCTATGGCCTAAATCCTGTTCTTTGATATTCCTAAAATCACAATCACAATAATAATATTTTGAATTTCTGCCTAAAAGCAAGAATATATTGAAAATGCAATGAAATTAACCGTTGAACGTGATAGGATTGTGATTACAAATTGTTTTACATTTTAATAGCCGACACCGACAATACTTACTTATTGGCCGAAATAAACTGACTTTGTAATTCCTAATTAATTACACATTAAAAATGGCTAAGAATTCTGACCTCCCCCACCAACTTTATGCTTTATATGAAACTCAACTAAACTTGCCGAATGCCGAGTAAGCACGCACTTCCCAATGATAATTTGTAATTGGTAAAGCTATAGCGCTGAAATGCATGGGACTCCCGTCCGGGAAAGTTAAAAACCTCCAGAGGCCTTTGGGGCGAAGTGAGATTTCTTTTGATGAGAGATTAAAGAAAGATCAAAAGATTGAGGCCATGGCCGTAAAAACCCTGAAAAAAACCTATCCCTGCGCCCCTTATTTTCTCTCTGCTCTCTGGATTTCTCGAGTCAGAAACCTACGATACGATGATAAGAATTTACGAAAAAAACCGTGAATTAAAAAGTTTCCACCGTATTAAGCCGCCCATGGGCACTTGTTTAGGACTTCAAAATCTCCAGACAGAAGAGCTGTCTGTGAGAGAGGTACAATGGAGGTGAGATTCGTCTCCTCAACTAGTTCCTGCATTTAGTGAGAAGGGAACGAGAGAGGCTCCTCCTCGAAAGCACTGGTTTTCGTGGAGGGCAGTGTGGGTTTTTTATTGCGGACGGCAGGAGACGGTGGACAATTGCGGCGGCATTCCATTTGATTCTAGTTCCTGGCTCACCGACATGACATGCTTCTCATTTCCCAATGTTTACTTCACACTTTTATCAATCAGCATAATAATAATCCCAAATCCTAATATTGGGTGTATTATATAAATACTTTTGACTTTTTCATTCTGCATTCAAGTTTGAATTCTTATCGGGATTATCGAATGTTGGATCGTTGGATATCAAACAAAACAAAAGACAAAATGTCCTGAAGGAGGTGTTCACACTGTGAACGTGTGAAGGTGGAAGGTGTGATTTTATTTGAATTGCAAATTAATTCGTAATTGACAGCAGTTTGTTGAACAAACTTTGTTCAAGCTCGTTCATCGTTTATTTTTTTGTTTATATTGCAGGTATATGTATTTTTAAACTGTGAACTGTGAGCTGACTCGGCAGTCGGTTAGTGGTTCAGTGTGCAGTGGTTAGGGAATGAAAAATAAGGAAGTCAATTTCAAATCAAACATTTCAGTTTGACTTGACGTTTCAGTAGTACTGCCATAGTATGCAGGACACAGGCAACAGGACTCAGGCAGGATAGTCATACACTGACTGCACAATCAATAGCAAATAGAGGTGATAGTCAAACTATGATGTATGAACTATGAACTAACTGACATTTATTTATTTCACATTTTGTTTTGCATTCCACATTCCACATTATTCAATTATGAATTATTTAACAATGCAATTCAAATTGTCCGTCCTTTGACTGGCAATGTCATGTCAATGTGCAATGTCAGGTTAGTGCGTACTGATTGTGGATTGATTAGATTCAAGATAGATTAGAATTACAAATTTGAAATTCATTACTCATTAGACTTTACACTTTATTAGAGGTATTTTAATTTTGTATCCATCCATCTGACAATTTTATATTCAGTATTTTGTATTGTATTTCATATTTCAATATTTAGTATTTTGTAAATTATTAATTCTCATATTCATTCTCATCTGTCATCTCACATATCACACATCCCATCTAAAGGCAATTAATTTTAATTTCTTATTACAGATTTTACAGGCAATTAAAGTAACAACATTTGACATTCAGCATTGTACCTCAGATCAAGCAGAACACTGACTGAGCACTAAAATAATGATATACTGTGTACTGGATCGCTGGATGCCGTGATATTGAATATTTATTTTGATGCTGCGAGACTTCAGATGGACCGATCGGGCTTGTAAAATAATGCGATAGCAGCTCTTTATTCCATGGTGGCAAAAGATATCCATCTGGATCTGGGGGTGTATTTGCTGGTTACCTTCTTATACCTTTGATCTTTCAAGGAGTAAGGTAGCCTAAATGTGCACATTGTGGGACCGCGATGTAAAAAGACATTGAATATGTTACGAAGGTCATCATGGCCAAGATGGGAGAACAGGGACTCCCAATTACAAATACGGCAGACCATGTCAATAAAACCCTGTACCGTCTCAACAATGAATTATCTAGTCTTTTACTTACTCCTTATTTACCAAGTGCCTTCCTCGACACGTAAGTGTTTTTCTACTGTAATCTATTAAACTCGCAAGATAAATGCATAATCATTTAAAAATGTTTTTCATACCTTGACGAACATATACCTAATTCATGATTTGAATTCTTGATATATATAGAAAAAGGACAAGGTTCGCACTCACAGCCTCAGCACCCAAGGCTTATCTTCGCCAACCGAAAAGATATACGTGTGATGGATTTTTACACAAAAAGTCCAGGTGGGCCGCGAGGAAACACTTCCGCAGTTGTCAGCGGATTGACAGAGGCAACTGCTCTTGACATTCATTACAAACTTGGTCTTGTTTGTTGGTCAGACATTGAACAAGAAAAAATTCAATGTAGCTCTTTCGATTCCACAGTTACCTCTAAGTTTATATCCAAATACCCTGAGTTACCTCTGGGAACTCGTAAAGTAAGTTACAAATTACAAACATGTGACAAGTTAGACACATCATTATTTATCCGTACGGAATGTTTTAACAATGTTTTTTTAATTTGTCATCAGGTGACAATCGCTTCGGACGCATTACCAGCTCCCGAAGATCTCGTTTGCGATTTTGTCACGTCGAAGCTTTACTGGTCAGGTAAACATTTTTTTCGATCACAGATTTCCATCCATGCCATGGATTTGATAAGCCCATCTTTTTAAATCCGCTAATCTTGACCATACCTATAGCTATTAATATTTTTATTTTAAATTCTTAGATTCCGAGACGAATAGAATAGAAGTTGTGTCAATGTTTCCTCCTTATCATCGTAAAGTCCTTATCTGGGATGATATCGATCAACCGAGAGCTTTAGCGCTTGCACCTCATGTTGGGTTAGTTTAAAATTTGAATGCATTTTAAATTATAAACATAATTATTCGAAATTATTAAGATACCCTGATTAACGTTAACGCCTAAAAATCATATAAAATTATTCTGATTTTCTTTCTGATATTTTAGGTTAATGTTTTGGACCGATTGGGGCGAATCTCCGAAAGTAGAAAGAGCAGGAATGGATGGAAAGGATCGTAAGACTATTGTGGCAAAGGATCTGCACTGGCCAAATGGAATAGCTGTAGATATGCAGAATAATCAGCTTTATTGGGTTGACGCAAAGCTTCACTACATCGTTAGAATGGATTTCGAAGGGAACGCTCGTAAACTTTTAAATAAAGGAGCTCCTCAACATCCATTTGCATTGGCTTATCATTCTGGGTATCTGTATTGGTCGGATTGGCAAACAAAGTAAGAGACCTACTACTTCTACTTATATTATATGAGTCAAGGTCAAGATGACATGAAATTTTATTTTATTTGTTGCCTATGCTGTATTTATTATTGGAAACTTTTATATTTCTAGCTTCGTACATATGATTAAGGCGGACGGGAGTCAACCGAAAACGTTAACAACGAAACAACCTCTGACTCCAATGGATTTAGTTATTTTTGAAGAACAAAAGATTCCTACTCCAATTTGGAATGATGGAAAAATGGAGAGTCCGTGTGATGAAGCTGGATGTTCACATATTTGTTTACTATCTCCTAAGCATCCATATTTTTCGTGTGCCTGTCCAATTGGGATCAAACTATTGAACGGAAGTAGTACAAAGTGCTCGAAAGAAATTACAAACTTTTTATTAGTAGCAAGAGGGAATGATATTCGAAGAATCTCGTTAGACACCCCTGATTTTACCGATGTCATTCTTCCACTTACTGGAATCAAACACGTGCTTGCGGTTGACTATCATGTTGAAAGTGGATTTATTTTCTGGACTGACGATGAAGCAAATAGAATTCGGAAAGGTAGTTTGAAATTCGAGTATGCATTCCTCCACGATTAAATTTCTATCGTTGTGAAATAGTATTCAATAACAAACAACCTAAATTTTTTAGCAAAATTGGATGGAACTGAGCAACAAGATGTTGTAAAAGATGAAATAGTTCATCCAGATGGACTTGTGGTTGATTGGGTAGCCAAAAATTTATACTGGACCGATGCTGGTACAGATAGGATTGAAGTCTCGCGATTAAATGGAGAGCACCGAAAGATACTTATCAGTAGAGGGCTTCAAGAACCTAGAGCAATCAGTGTTGATCCAGGGCGAGGCTTGTTGTTTTGGTCCGATTGGGGGAAGAAAGCCAAAATAGAGAAATCGTATTTGGATGGCACAGAGAGAAAGATAATAATTATACAAGATATTTACTGGCCCAATGGGATTGCTTTGGATTTGCAGGAACAGATGATTTATTGGTCGGATGCAAAAACAGACAAAATCGAGGTTAGCTGTTAACACTTATTCGAATTACAGTTTGGTGTTTTAATTACAAGAATTAAGTAATTAATTACTACTTCTTGCATTTTTTACTCGCAGATGGTTGGTTATGATGGATCAGGTCGACGCGAACTTCTTAGTGAAGACCTTCCTCATATATTTGGGTTTTCTCTGTTGGGCGATTACATTTATTGGAGTGATTGGCAGCGAAGAACTTTAGAGAGAGTGCATAAAATAACAGGTAATAATTTTCCAATAACATCTGATACTGAATGAAGGCCTTTTAAAATGTATGACATGTATATTGATATTGACTAAAATTTAGGTCAAGACCGCATGACAATCAAGGATCCGTTTAGTGATCCAATGGGACTAAAAGGTATTAATACCGAAGACAACTCGTATATGATCACAAACCCCTGCTCAATTAAAAATAACGGTTGCCAACATTTGTGCCTTTACAAGCCATCTGGAACTGTCTGTTCTTGTGCATCTGGTTAGTCACGTTTTAATATTACTAATTACTAAAATTATCTTATAAAATCAGCTTAGGCTGCATGACTGTAAACTAATTGACATGTCATTTTAGGGTATGAACTGGCATCAGATAATCAATCATGCTTGATTCCGGACGCATTTTTAGTATTCGCACGCGACGGAGATCTACACAGGATTTCTTTGAACCGTACGAACAGCAATAATATTGACGATGTGATACCCGTCTCAAAAGTAAAATCTGCAAGTGCATTAGATTTTGATACGCTTGAAAGTCGAATTTACTGGTCGGATACAAAGATTAAAGCAATTTCTCGTGCCTATATGAACGGAAGCGAAACAGAGAGGGTAACTAACGAATATATATTCTGAATGATAAGTTAAGTTTAATGTTAGCCATGTTGTTGTTTTAAATTTTAATAAAAATGTACTTTAATAATCTTACAGGTGATTGAATTCGGTTTAATGCACCCGGAAGGGATCGCAGTAGACTGGTTGTCTCGAAATATCTATTGGTCAGACCTGGGAAGAAATCGGATAGAAGTCGCAAAACTGAATGGAGCTCATCGACGATCGATTCTATGGAATGATATAGAGTCTCCAAGAAGTATCGCTTTACATCCTGTCAAGGTATGCATTTCTATTGTTTCTCCAATTCAAGACAGTATTATTAAATTCAACAGTACTCGGGTAAAACTTACATGTCATTTTGAAGGGATGGATGTATTTTGCAATGTGGAGACCATCAAATCCTTCCATTGAGAAAGCTGCCTTGGATGGAACTAAAAGATCTATTTTCATGAGAGATATTGGAAGAGCCAATGGATTGACTATTGACTTAGAAGAATCATTTCTGTATTGGACGGATATTGATTTAATGATCATTGAAAAAGCAAGTTTAGATGACCCCATGAAAACACGTCAAGTAATTCAGGCTGCTAGAAACGGTTTTAAACCCTTTTCATTGGCTCAGTATCAGGTATTGATAATCAAAATCAAATTTTATTTATTATTGAAAAACACGCTACAAATCAATTGTTAATTGTTTTTGTAGGATTACATTTATTGGTCTGATATGTCCACTCAGACGATTCAGAGAGCGAACAAGAGTATATCTGGATCTGATCAGAAGCCACAAAAACTAGCGTCTTCCATCAACATAATTGATATGGCTATTTACCATAAACTAAAGCAGGTCGGGTGGAATCCATGTTCTCAAGCAAACTGTTCTCATTTGTGTTTTTCAATTCCCCTCGATAGAAGGGATCGTTCTTCAGGAAGTCCAACAAAGGCGCAATGTGGTTGCCCAACGCATTATGTTCTCTCCGAGGATGGAACTAATTGTGTTGCACCAGATCAATTTCTACTTTTCTCTGCCGGTTCGACTATATCACGACTTATATTTGACGGAACTGAGTGCCCAGATGCAATTGTTATTGGAGGCCAGCAACAAAAGCAACGTGGTATTAATGCTATTGGCTGGGATGGCCGAGACCGAAATATTTACTGGATTGATCCTAAATCGTCAAATATCAAACGAGCGCATGAAAACGGGTCTGGGTCGACTTTACTTCTAGAATCAGCGGACGATACTTTCAAACCATTTGATATTGCATTCGATGAAGTTCGACGATTGTTATTTTGGACCTGTGAAAGCTACAATTCAATTAATGTTAGTGATCCAAGTGGTAGAAATATAGGATCAGTATTATCTTCCGAGTCTATACTTCCTATGGACTCTCGAAACCAACATGAGGATGACTATTCTATACTACGGCCTCGACATTTGGCTTTGAATCCACTGAAGTCTCAATTATACTTTAGCAATGATGGAAAAATTGAACGAATTAGGCTGGATGGGATGGATAGAGTTGTTATTGCTCGCGATGGATCAATAATTTCTGGCCTTACGATTGATCTTGTTGAAGGATTGCTTTATTGGACTGATGCCGGGCCTAAACGTATAGAAACAAGTGACTTGGATGGAAGGAATCGTAAGGTACTGGTGGCTGGGTTGGACTCTCCTAGCTCTATTGCAGTAATGGGGAGGTACGTACTTTGTAGTTTTGTAAATTAATGGTCGAAACAATGGAAAACAATTATTTTATGCTGATTGAGTGTTAAAGTGTGCAAATGAATTTTTGATTGTTTTCTTTAATTTCGTTTCTCATAGATATGTTTATTGGATTGAGGAGCGAAGTGGAGTGGAGCGTGTGGAAAAATGGTCGGGAGATGAACGACAGAGGGTTCTACCTCGAATAGATAATGCAAAGTATATTCTTTTTGTCAATGAATCGCAAAGCAAAATGGTAAACGGCTTCTTCTTATAATAACAGATTAACAACACTGGTCATAGCAAAGTAAGTAAAGTAACGCAAGTAGTAACATTGTATCTTCAATTTTAGGAGCATCCTTGTGGATCCCTTCAGTGTTCTCAGCTATGCATTAATGGAGAGTGCTCCTGTTATGAAGGATTTGTCTTGTCGGAAGATCAACGATCGTGTGGGTCCAGATTGCCTTGTGGAGCACATGAATTTTCTTGCCATCGAGGTCGTGTTGGATGTGTGCCTTTCCAGCTAAAATGTGATGACAAAATAGACTGTGCTGATGGTAGCGATGAGTTTGAATGTGAACCCAAACAGCCCTGTGAATACCAATGTCCCTGTGATGGTAAGTTATAGTTAAGCTGCTGCGACCTGTAGTTGTAGTTTTGCTATTTTCGAGAATTTTGAGAACTTATATTATACAATAATTTCTTATTCCTTGTGTAATAGTTCCGTGTGTCAAGCCAAAATGTCTACAGAAAGCTCAGCTATGCGACGGAAAAGATGATTGTTTTGGAACCAAATGGGATGAAAACGTTCAATTTTGTTTTAAGCCAAAGGACCATACAGCTCTTATGTCTCCTGTTACAACTATATTAGTTCCGGTGCTAATCATCGTAATAGCAATTATTGGAGCTGTAGCTTGGTATTGCGTAAGATCGAGGGTTACGTTACCCTCCGAAGAGTCTACGGACCCATTGAACCCACCGGGAACAAACTTAACTACCGTCCATACTGCTGGTAAAATTATTTGTAACTTAACCATCTAGTATTGATACATGGTGGACGAATTATCTACTATAAATGTGAATATTATTCTAGAAACTCTGCATCAATTCACGAGTATCAACGGTTCGTCTTCAATAGGATCCTCTCCGTACTGTGAACTTCTAGTTCCACACCCTTCTCCGGCTACAGAAGTTAGATCCTTCTGCTGTCATGGAAATTACGCAATGTATTATAATAAAATGGAGCCGGCACCACCCCCAACGCCATGTTCTACAGTTTGTGATAACTCTGATATTTATGCCTTTGCACCCCCACCCAGCCCTCATACGTCCAGTCCACATTCTACCATACGATCTTTAGGAGGTGCATACCCTCCACCTCCATCTCCAAACTTAACTTGATAAATAATTATCATTTTTAATGATTTAAGTTGTAATTTTGTAACGCAATTTAAATAATGTTAATTTTTACTAAATATGTTTTAATTTAATTAGGATGATGATGTCACGCAATTTTAAAATCAATAGATATATATATCGTATTTATTTTGTGTTCATAGTTTAGGTAGGTTTTTTCTTAGACGAATCATGTTATATAATTTTATATTTGAATTTGCAATTTTGAAAGTAGTGACAAGAACCAAATAAATCGCAGCTAACCGCATTTTAATACAGCCAACAGCAACGCGAGCCATGTTCATTCTAGTTTGATTTCACATTTGACTAGCTTTAGTTAGGTTGTAAAAAAGATAAGGTAAGCAATAATATCACAGTACATTGTCCAGTTAGGTTACAGAAATTTACTTCCTTGTATTGTTCTTTTTTTGAACTTCTCTGTTCTTCATTTTCAAAAGCAACTTGGCATTTTTGCCGTACTGTCTACCCATTTCCTGACTTGCATCTACAGTCATTTGGTACATCCTTTCATTGCTTGCTAAAACTTCTCGAACCAACTGCGGTATGTCCATTTTTGGGGTTTTAGTGTTGAAGTTTTCATCTGGTGTTCTGGGGTAGTTTTCGATAGAATAGTCCATTCCTAACGATCCATTCCGATTGAAGTATGGAGCACCGAGATTACTCAAAGGGTTCTTGTTAACAGTTGCAGCGAAAGGATCATTTCGATCATTGATAAGTTCAGGTAGGAGAAGCTTACTGAAGGAAGGCTCTTTGTATTTCATTCCTGATTTTTGCCCTTTATGGATTGCACCTAAATTAAGAGTCTTCGTTTCTTCAATCTTTCTTTCTAGTGACTCTTCCTGTTTTTGGACGGATCGGATTCTTTTCAATTCTTTCTGATATACTTCCTTCTCTAGAATGTATTGGATCTTTCGTTGGGGTTTTGTAACCGGAGGAACGTAGTCAACGAGTTTTTTGTCGGCTTCCTGAAGTTTAACTTTTGACAAAACACGCTGGAAACTTTTTCGTGATGATATTCGATCGGAAGTAACGATTGACGCTCTAGAATTCGAAGCTGTCTTTAATGATCCTTGCTCCTTAAAAGATTTTTTGGACCCGGTTGAACTCTTCTCATTAATACTATGCGTCCCGCTTGCCTTGGACGAACCACTCAAAGCTTTACTCTGAACTGTACTAACAGAGTTGTGATTATCATGTATACTCATTAATTTATCTGGTTCTGAACTGCTGTCTCTAATAATAGCCTCTAGATCAGCCAAAGCAATTTGGTCGTCCATGCTTGGAATTTCTTTATCCTCGTCGTTTTCTAGTTCCGACTGAGAATTCGAATATGATGAAACCGCTAAATCTTGCAAATTCTCCACAATTTCCTCAACAAGCAGACTACTTTGTGTATCTCTCATTGTCACATTTTCTGAAGATTCTTCCAATGGAACTTCAGTTTGATCAACGACAGTTTCAGTCCTAGGAACTTCAAGACTTTCACTCTTCAAAGTGCTAACAGCTTCGCTTGCAAAATCTTCACTATATGACTGCTCCACTTCACGATGCTCCTTCTCAAACATCATGGCCTTTAATACAGCGTACGATTCGTTTGAAACGGGATCTCCCCTTAGTAGGAGAGTCCGCTCAAGCAGGTTGTTACCTTTGGATTTAGAATAGGATAAGCTATTGATAGAATTACGCCGTGCTGCATCAGATAGAGGCATCCCATCAAGAGCCTGGTCATTATAAGTAACCTTGCGTTGACTTCGACTTTTAGACGATACAGGAGTATCTGTGATGGTTGGTGGTGTTATAGTTGAGTCGGAGTCTTTTCCAGTAGAAATACTGGAACCACTGGAACCACTGGGACTAGAGTTTCTTCGGTGATCCGATGATATGCCGATCGCTTCCCGACGTGAGATATCCGAGTCAGAACTTTCCTAAATATAATGCAAATAATAGTTAAATAGCGCTTAGCAGAGCATTAGATTTATTTAAAGCAGTATTAATTTATATTAGTGATGAATGTCGCTAACATACATAATTTTTTGGTTTCTTATACGAGAGAGAGAATGGTGCAGGTCCAGGCTTTCTTAGCTGCAGATTAGTTCCAAGACCTATATCCTCGGGGAGATTTTTAGTGGACACTGAAGAAGCGGGTGCGACATTGGTTGAGGGAAGATGCCTGCTTTTGACTTCGGATGCATTCCGAAACTGGCGACTTTGGTCAAGTGTATTCTTTGCTCGTCCTAAAATGTCATCCAAAGTTGGTTTCCCATGCTTCTGATTAGCAGGTCTGCCGGGGTCTTTATTAGGCCCGGATTTACTGATTGGCATTTTCGATGGTGGATGGGATTGGGAACAATCAATGAACAATAATATTATTGACAATGCAAATAATAAGCTTTAAGGATTTCAAATAAATAAGTTTGAGTTGAGTTGTTGAGTTGTGTAACCCTTCAAAAAATGTATTCAATGTTGTGCTGCGTATTCGTTACTCGTTTCAACTCTGAAATCGATATTCCAATAACCAATAGAATTATGAATTATATTGCCAAATTCCAAATTCATAAAAATTAAAAACTATAACATATTCAATATTGCATATAAATTGAATTTACCAACACAACAGAAAGCCTAGACAAGCATTATCTTCATTGCTGAGGTAACGTTTCAGGGTTGGAGTAAGGCAGAGTATGCGGAATGCTGCCTCCCATACTAGCGTTTTACTATGGGAGGCAGCATTACCTAATGCTGCCTCCCATACTGCCTCCCTCCTAATGCTGCCTCCCATACTCTCACAAAATAATTCCCCGTACCTCTAAATAACTCCCCACCCCTATACATACCTCTAAATAACTCCCCATCTCCCTAAATAACCTTTTAAATCACTCCTCACGTTCCTAAATAAGTTCCCAGTTCCTTAAATAACTCCCCAGTTCCCTAAATAACTTCAAACCTTCCAAAATAACTCCAAACCTCCCTAAATAACTCCTCAACTCCCTACATAACTCCTAACCTTCCAAAATAACTCCTCAACTCCCTAAATAACTCCCCAACTCCCTACATAACTCTTGAGCTCCCTAAATAACTCCCCAGTTTCCTAAAAAAAACTCCTAAGTCCTAACCTTCCAAAATAACTCCAAACCTTCCTAAATAATTCCCCAACTCCATACATAACTCCCCAGTTCCCTACATAACTCCTAACCTTCCAAAATAACTCCAAACCTCCCTAAATAACTCCCCAACTCCCTACATAACTCTTGAGCTCCCTAAATAACTCCCCAGTTCCCTAAATAACTCCCCAGTTCCCTAAATAACTCCTAACCTTCCAAAATAACTCCCCAACTCGTAACTCCCTACATAACTCCCTAGCTCCCTAAATACCTCTCCAGTTCCCTAAATAACTCCTAACCTTCCAAAATTACTACCAACCTCCCTAAATAATTTCCTACTCCCCTAAATAACTCCCGACCGGGTTGGGTTAGGTTAGGTTAGGTTACTATTTAGAGAGGTGAGAATTTATTTAGGAAGGTTGGGAATGGGAGTTATGTAAGGACGTGGGGAGGTATTTAGGGAGCTCGGGAGTTATGTAGGGAGTTGAGGAGTTATTTAGGGAGGTTTGGAGTTATTTTGGAAGGTTAGAAGTTATTTAGGGAACTGGGGAGTTATTTAGGGAGCTGGGGAATTATTTTGTGAGAGTATGGGAGGCAGCATTAGGAGGGAGGCAGTATGGGAGGGAGGCAGTATGGGAGGCAGCATTAGGAGGGAGGCAGTATGGGAGGCAGCATTAGGAGGCAGGAAGTATGGGAGGCATGGGTGGAAAACCTTCCGTACCGTGGAACCGGGGGTTGGAGGCAAAATTGGTCGCCGCAGGCGACCGATTAAAGAATTGCGATAATTCCCATCGCATCGGTCGCCGGAGGCGAGCGATTTTGAATATTATCACACTGGTCGCCGAAGGTGATCAAAAGGCAACCAAAGGCCGAAACTAAATAAAGAGTGGGGTTTTAGTTCGTTGGAGAGTAACTACGAGAAAAATTATGGCATCGTTATTTATTCGTTTGCCAAAGTTAGGAGATTTTAACCTCTGTTGGAGGCATTACAATTACAACCTCAATAATAAGAATAGCGGGATCGAGTGTCCTAGGAGGGCGAAAGAGAAGCTCGCAATTTTTCTGTCTTTGACCCAAAATAGATATAGCAAGTTAACATTAGAGGAGCGAGAAAAAGAGAATATATAATTTTAGCGACAATGACAATTGCGTTTTTAACTCTCACTGCCACTTCCTAAACTAGTTTTGTGACTTGAAAAAATTGCCGAACATAACATATAAATCATCCTGTAATCCAAATACACATCTACAAATCTTCATAAAAAACAAGGGATTTTTTTAGTTAAATCTTAAATGGTTTCAAAATTCTCTACTAAATTTAACTTTTTCAATGCTAAATAAAAGGCTTACAAATTCTGAAAATCGAAAGTCGATACATTTTGCTAAAAATCTTTGTATTCATTTTTTAAGATGCATTTTTTGAGATTAAACAAAATAAAATATTTAAAAGTCAGATCAAGATGTTTTATTAGAATGGAAATGTTTTTTGATTTGAATGATATAATTGTCGGCAATTTTTTTAAGCAGCAGCAAACATAAACTAGATCCTTAATTTTTTCATCGAATCTTACAAGACACAAGATACAACGGCAGGGAGTTAATAGGGACAACACATCTATTAATTGATTAATTTTATTATTGTGCACCAAGGTTCATAGTTCATATACTCTTGGTTTCCTGGGTGTCTTTTCGTCAGGAGGTTGTGCCCCAATTTCGATTTCGAAATTCCATTTTGGTCTACGGGAAAACAAACTTTTTCACTCGTTTCTACGGGGATTTTGAGCCAAAAAATTTCAAGCTTTGAGCTTTCCAAAAAAAATCATGACTTTAGACTCTCAATCGTAACAGCTATCAGTCCCATCCTCCCATCCAGCTTCAAATATGAAAAAAGATAGTTTCAAATATGACTCTAAATCGTATCAGTACGAAAAATATATGACAAAATGCAATCATCTATAATAGTACTAATCCTTATAATTAAATGATTTCATGAACTATCGATATCTGTCAAATATACTAATCAATTAAATAACTCAACGTACTTATGTCATATTATGAATGCAAACGCAAAAATCTTGTAGCTTTCATTAAACTTTAACACCAACAAATTATAATCTCAATAACATTAGTACGTTATAATTAGTTTTGTAGTATAATTAACGACAATCAAAATACGTTTTAGAATCAGATTTTTTATAGAAGATCCTCCGAAATCTCAACTTCTTCGAAAATGTTGAATTGGTACGGTTCATAATAACGTACAATCTGGGTTTTATTGATGAGTGGATTCCGTTGATTTAATAGAGAAAGTGGGGACCGGTATCCTTGCAATTTATGAAATCGTATAATATATTTTTCATATTTGAAACTGGATGGGACTGATAGCTGTTTGAGAGTCTAAAGTCATGATTTTTTTTGGAAAGCTTGAAATTTCTTGGCTCAAAATCCCCGTAGAAACGAGTGAAAAAGTTTGATTTCCCGTAGACCAAAATGGAATTTCGAAATCGAAATTGGGGCACAACCTCCTGACGAAAAGACACCCAGGAAACCAAGAGTATATGAACCTTGTTGTGAACCTTCTTTAGTTGAGTCGATTCAGTATATAATCAAAAAAATTCAAACGATTTTTCATTATCATTTTCAAATGTTAGCTAAACGTCGAGTCTTGAAAGGATTTCAGAATTCTAAGATAGAGTTTAGTAGTGTTAAAAAATTTTCAATACAAAGCCTATTTTTTAACCATTAATTTTTTAATTTGATTCAGATTCTTGCTAGCCAAAATTTGATTTTGTTTAAAAAAAATAAAAATTAATATGTTTGCACTTCCTTATTGAACAGCTTTTTAACTTCATCAAAACAGATCTGGAACTCGTCGTTTAGCGTAGTGTATTTGAAAATTGGAAAAATTTCGTTGATTTGGTCAACTCTCATAATGTCTTTGAATTGAAAATCACTTTTCCAGTCACCAGTTATTATTTATGATATCCACAGTCAAAAGTTGAATCTCAAAAAAATAAACTCAATGGAAGTTTTGTGTCTCTATTACCTCCCTTGTAACTTGTTAGTTGTCGCTCGCAATAAATAAAAATAAATCGGGGAATTGTATATTTGTTAAAATCTTTAAATCAAAAGCAATACAAAATTTCAATTTGTATTTTATAAAATTGATTGGGCATGAGGGACTGCTGAAAGCGCAAAAAATCCAACTTTGGATATGAAACATTAGTTTAATTTTTAAAACATAGCCTTCCGTGGGCCGAAGGCCCACGGAAGGCGTACCCATTGACCGTGAGCCGGAGGCCCACGGTCGGCTCCGGAGGCAATGAGACGTACGGTTCCAAGCGGTTTGGAAGGTTTTCCACCCATGATGGGAGGCAGCATTAGGTAATGCTGCCTCCCATAGTAAAACGCTAGTATGGGAGGCAGCATTCCGCATACTCTGCCTTACTCCAACCCGTTTCAGCTTATGCAGAAGAACTGCTAATTCTATTTTGGAAACGAAGGGATTTTTCTGCTAAAAATTAGTTATTCATTTTGCTGTCACATAATTTTGCGTCAAAATAGACTCAACATTCTCTCGAACAAACAAAAATCATAATATTGACAAAACTTTCAAGTTTTCATTCCCGGTATTTACACGAATGAACTCAACTAAATGTAAGATTTCTGGCAGGCAGATTGCACTGCCATCACTATCACACCCCGCTCGTTGTTTATAGCCCTCATGTCATAACGTCTGATTTTTAAAATTTCCATGCTCATGTCTGATTTTCGAAAATTAGCTATTCGCAGAGACAGAGAGCAACAGTCAGTTTAGTATTCATGCCAAAACTGGAAAATCTGTGGATGCAACAAAGTCGAAAAAACCACAAAAACGGGAGAGGATTATTGCATGGTTTTCGATATAAACTTATATACTAAACCCGTAATTAAAGATAAGATCATAAATGAGAACAATATTGCGGATGAATCAATAAATTTTTTAAATATTAAAAAAAATCGAGACAATTTTAAACGAAACAAAAATTGTAGCTTTATTTTCATATTCTAGGGATATGAAAATTTCCCTTGAACTCCATAAATAAAGTTAGTTTTTTGAAATCTTAACTTACTATATAACTAAATTAGACTATGTTTTGACAATTACAAACCCTCCGGAATGATAATCAAAATTCAGTTCTACTTGTTAAAATTGAAAAATCAACTTCATAATTCATAAATGGTGAATTTTCTAGGAATACAAAAACATGGGGATTTTCCGTTCCAACTGGACGTAATTTGGGTGCTTGTCTATTGGACCTATTGTAATTATATTAATTTTAATTAATTTCCCCTTTAATGCCGTCCGTATAGATCCTAACTTTCAATGCGAGTCCTTTAAAGAGTAATTTAACCCAGAAAGGCATTGTTCATAAAATTTAATGTTTTGTTTGTGTTTTTTACTTGTTTATGCTTGTCTATATTATATTATAAAGTAGCCGAAGAAATCACGAACTAATTCCATTGAAAAGATTTATTAATTGCACCGTAGGCCCTTTAGGTGGTCTCTCAGCAGGCTTCTGAAGTTAATTTCTTGTCCCAACTGCACCTCGATTATTTAGATTTACTTTATCACTCCAGAGGCACTTAAATTTCCGAACCTCCGGATTCATACACACATTACATAGTATTTCTCATTCTTTTTGCAGGAATGTTTTTAGCTTGGGTTGTGCAAAATTAAATTTCAATAAATTAGCCATTAACACGAAGGCCTTCAGCATCCAAACTTCATTATAAATTATAAATATAAATAAACATTAAGACAACAAGCAATTGAATTTGAGGCTCTCTTTTGCGACTCTTAACTTCAAAAAGCATGCATCTTACCAAGGAAGAGCTCAGAAATACTTATAAGTAATTGAGGAATCAAAGGAATTCCTGTGAGTTTATCATTAATTTTATTGCAAAAATCGAGTAAAAATGAATCTTGATTCTAATGTCTTATAATATCAACGAATTCCACATACACCTCCCCTGATTCCTTGAGTTTGATAATTCCTGTAAAAAATGTAAATTACCAATGCAATGGTTCCACATTCCTGCAAAAGTATAGTAAAAAGCGGCCTTTTAAACGCTATAAATATATTAATTATATGTGTCAGTGGGGACACCTCTTAGTGTGCGGTAGTTAAACGTGGCCTGATTATGCGGAAAATCTTAACAATGTTGTAGGTAGCAATGCAATTGCATTCTTGGACTTCTTGGGCTGCATTCTCTAGAAATTTTTCTCTTAAGAAGCCTAAATAAAATGTAGGAAATGTGCAGAGGATTTTTGTGACATAGCGACATAACTATAGGGAGGACCAGAGCAATATTTGGGAATTTAGGAGAAGCAGCTATAGATGCAACAATGACAATTGACACTCCCGAAGTCACGATATGTCCTTCCTCTTTAATGGGATTTTAAATGGATTCCTCCGATGAATTTTTGAAGAATTTGGATTTTTTCGGGTGGAATTTAAGGGATTGAATTCCGTACAAATATGTCCCTGATGTGTTTGTTACTTATACTATACAATTCTATGATTAGGGTGTAGTTGGTTAGTTTTAGTTTAATTAATTAAAATAGATTAACTCCGACATGAAAATAAATGGTCAAATAAAATTACGGTGTCAGTAATAAGATAAGATTTGACAGTGTCATATCAAAACGCCTATTTATTTCAAATTATCATGTAGATTGAATATCTCTAATTGTTAAGAATCAGGGATTGTAGTAATCAGTTTGCGTTATTTTGTTATTTCGTCGATTTGTCTCACATCAAAATTACTAACTCAATAACTTGGACTTGGATGCGTAGTCTGAAATATAACTCTTCAATTATTATTAATTTTGCAATAATAAAAAAAATTCACAAAAATCAATCGAAATCTTTCCCTGTCAAGTCCTTTCTTCTAACCCCTCATCCGTCATATAGAAAACAAGAAGCTTTAAGATCCCTTGTGAACTCTGAATTTATTGTGTCAATTTATCGTGTGGTAAAACGACTGGGAAAATGGGATCTGCTGACAACCTACCGGTTTGGTTGCCCATCTAGAATCAAATTTATTTGATTAGTATTTCATTAATTACACTTGGTAATTTCTGTGAGCCACTTAACTCCCAATTTATTACTCCCATGTATTTTGATTGCTTTGATTTGATTAGCATTGCCACTGCCATTCCGGTTCGGTTAAAGAAAGCAGCGTATATTAGGTATATCATACTGTTTCTCTGAATTTATTTACAATGGTTCCATGGCATGGCATTATGGACTTTCAGCTTGATGTACTGTTAAAACGCAGGGGAAATGTAATTTAAAGCTACTGCAGTAGTTGATTACTTTAATGTAATTCTAATCAACTGCTGAGAATTAACAACTGATACAAGACAAAAGCTTCTCTCTCTCGGGTCCGTTCCTTTGATCTTTTGGTGGTGAATGAATGAGGATGCAATTATACAAGGAAGGTTACAGGAGAACCACATCATAAAGTTCCCTGTCAAATCAGCAACCTATCGGTTATTATCCCATGACTTGAAAGCCCTTACGATGCTTAAATTCCCTATAATGTAGAATCTCAGCAGAAATTTAGAATAAGAACTGCAGGAATGACCTTTCGTGTAAACTTTAAAACTTTTTTTGATTAGACTTTGAAATGCTTTCGTGAGGAATACATGACATCAGGACATGATACTTGATATGAATGAAACGATGTAAAAATGCATACAGTAATTTTGTAAAGCTGAAAGCTGTGAGTTATTTGATCGGAGTTAGGGAGCATTGGCTTCTGTATTTTGCTAATTAATCCTGTAAAACTATTTTATTGATGTTGCATGTTGGTTTGGATTAAAATAATACAAATGTTATATCTAAAATTAGTAATTTATTGACCCTCACGAAATGTTAGTATTAATATTCTATTAAATCTAACAACGAATAACTAAAACATACTTTTTAATTTTTTGTGAAAGATTTTTTTTCTTACAAAGCACTAGATTAGTGGAGCACCCAACTCGGAGTTAAGTAAAGATTTAATGGTACATAATTTAAAAAACCAATCAAAAATCCTGCAAGAAGCGGTTCTCAAATTTAATTTTAATTTCCGCCCCCCATTAAAACAACCTAGAATAGATCACCTAATAATCCATCCCAAAATCCTCCTGTTATTTCCGTTCTACCTAATTGAAACCTAATGCTGAAAGAACATCTCCTCTCCGAGTTAAAAAGGACAAAAAACCTGAGATAATTAATGAAGGAAATGACAATATTTGACATAAACAAGCAAACATGTGTGTAATAACACACGCCCTCGTGCCAATCAAAACCAAGATTCACCGACCATTTGTCATCTCCCGTCCCGCATGATATCCGGCTGGAGTTCATCATCAGGACAAATTCGTCTACGACATATAAACACACGACACGAAGCCAGGGCATTAATATTTCCGATGAGATTTTGTGAGACGCTAAATATAAGCATATAATCTTGAATATAAGCTATGAAAACACATCCATTTCCATAACTTATCTGCGCCAAGTTCCCTCTCCTCTGACCTGTCACGGGACAAGTCACTACATCCAATTTCTCTTTGAAGAGGAGCGTAAAATGATTGAAAAAAGGAACTGATTTGTCTCCAGGAATAAAAATCATTTTTCATTTCTGACTCCCCGATCCGACATGAGCCAACAACAAGGCCTAAAAACACTGAATTTACATTAGATGTGCTCGAGAATGAGTTCGGAATACAGAAGTACCTAGTTCTAATATTGCGTAGGAGGCGTAGTTGGTCCATATGCTGAAAGTTTGATATTCAATATTAACATTTCCCAGAGCTTCTTTTTCGGCGGTGGTACTTGTTGGTCCATATGATAATGTGTAAAAAGACCTTATGCCGGGGGATGTGTGTATGTGAGTGTGTATAATAATATGTGTTTTTTATTATATTTTTTTGTGAAGATCCGGAAAATTGGAATACTGAAAGTTCCCTGTCTCTGTCTCCTACCCGGACCGGGTTTTATATGTTTGTCACCCCTTTTCGGTTGTTTCCTCATCTTTTCACACTTTGACTCGTGTAGGGAAACACATTGAGGAGGAGAGGGAAGTGAGAGAAGGGGTGGAATGATGGATGATGGAAAATTGGGTGTAGTTTTTAAAAAACATTAAACATTTAGTGTTTTTAAGGCTAAATGTCTTGGTTTTAAGGTTCTGGGATAAGTTTTTGAATAGTTTGTGTCAATTGAGTTAGTTCGACTTCTACGAAAAAAAACATGGATTTAAAAAAAATTCTAGTAGAATAGAAAGATAAAATTTTAGTAGAATAAAAAGATTTTTATCCTCCGATGCTGCAGTTTTGTCTAAAAAACATATTAAAATAACAAAAAACATTGTTACAGATTCAGGACAAACGAATTGTTCATTAAAGTCATTCATATTTTTAAAATATTCACAATTTATCAGACTCTCCCAATCCCAAACTACCAACAAATGTAGACTGGAAGCTCTTAAAAAACTGCCTGAATACTCGAACAACTGGAACTCAAAGAAATGCAGATTGGTTCAGGTTGTTGGCAGAGATGAGAAAAAAGTCCAGAAATGACTCTTAATATAGACGACAATTGTAAATTGTAATTGCAGTAGGAACAGAACAGCCGAAAGTATGAACAAAGACGGGGATAACAAAATTTCTTAGATCTTAAATCTAACTTTGTTCTGTTTTTGGTTATTTTGTAGAGAGTTTCAGACGGGAAAGGGTTATATTCCAGCCCCGATCTTTCTGCATCAAACACTGTTTGAAAGAAGTCTTTTGGAGAACGGAATTCCAAAGATTAAAAATAGCAAAGAATTTTGATGAGTTTAATTTATATTTCAGGAGAAACGTCTTCTTCTTCTTATGTGTTCTCCGCTCTGAAAGAGAAATCCTCTGGGATTCTGTATGAATATATCATAAAGACAATACCGGAGTTGGTAAACTAGTATATAATTATGGACTTTTCTGTTTTATTTTTTTTAAATGCATTACTAGAAGTGTGTCTCATTCAACATTTAGTCAGTAGATCCGATAGGGTTATCAACGGAGATATAGAAGAGATCTAATATAGGACAGTGTCACAAATCACGATCCCGAAATGCACAACAACGAAGAAATTTCCAGCTCTCCTAAGTCTGGTTTTAAGGGCCTCTTGTCCCGTTCTTATAAATGTAGATAGATTAGTTAACTTCTAAAGTTCGGGAGGATTTTTGTGGACTAATCTCTTGTTTCATGGTTGTACTTTACTTTACCCGTGTCTTCTGTTTCCCTTGCCGGTTCCGGACAATTTTACGTAGATTTCTTGTGGTTTTCAGTTCGGCTATTAGGAGGATAATAATTACGGATATTGGTTTGTTACGCTATTAAATGGCAGTGAATGCGAGTGAGTTTAATCTGAAATGATTTATATTTTGGGGTCTTGTTCTTTCTAGACAAAATATCATATGATCTGCTGTAAATAAATTTTATTGTAATTGGATATGTACATCAAATTAAGTCAGAAAGACGTTTAAAAAATGTCAACTTTACAAAATCATTTTGTACTCGAGTTAAAATATGAACTTTTTTTAATTCAGACCAATGTCTGACACCCTAATTAAATTGCTAAAACAAAATTAGCAAATAGGGACGATATTGCTCCATGTATATACAAGTAACATAACACACAAAAACATACGCTTTAAGATCGCTTATTGCTCCAGATTAAATAATACTGGCAATGATAAATACAAATACTTGGAATATAATTACCAGAAATTTAACTGACCGAAATTTCAAAGGTTTCAATATGCCCCAACCTCATTCAAATTAAAGTTCACTTTTCTAGTCTAATTATCCTTCAAACATTAAATTACTCAGAAAATTAACTAGTTAGCACTTTTTATACAGTTATGTATTCTAATCCGATCGCAGTTTTTGCATTTTAAATTAGAATTCAAACTGCAATACGGACATCAGGTTCAGTTGTCAATCCTTACTACTGCATTTTGATTGCAGCTCAAATCAACAACAACCTATAAATATGATACTAATCCCGACACATCCGACTCTCTTTAAACTCCAATCAAGCCCCGTTTATTTTAGTCCCAGGGGAATAAGACGCCAAACTAATTTAATTCTAATTACAATCCCCGACAAGATAAGACAAGTCATAAAGTAAACGAAAGTCAGGTTTGGAAACGTCCTAATCTCGGGACAGATAACTCCCTTCCGATCCCGAGACAGCATTCGCAACTGGCATTAACAAAAGTTCTGGAGGTAATTAAACCATAGGGTTTTTTCAACTGTACATTGTGTAAAAACTTACTTAACTCGGCAGATGAGCAGACGGATAGTAGCTGGTGGATTAGAGAGGGTATGAGCTTTACATCTGTACGGGCAGAATTAACAAAGTATTCTGTAATTTAGCTAACTGTTATCTCTTGGAATCAAAGAAGATGCACATAAATAAGGCTAAGACAAATAATAAATCTCGGATTGGATGATTTCCAAATGACTTAAAGCACTTTGTCCACAAAACATGTAGTAAATTAATGGTTCTCTCCATTCGAGTCTCTAGACAATGGATCTCATCTGCTTGAGCTGAGACTCAACTTGCTAAAAATACTATAGGAATTGTCCTCCATATATTATTAAAGGGTGAAACCCTTTAATGGTTTTACTCTGACCGTCCGTCCGTCTGTCCGTCCGTCCGTCCGTCCGTTCGTGCTCTAACTCTCGAACAGTTAAATATTTCGAAATTCTTTTTTCGGAAACCCATTTATGACCTTCCTGCGGAGGTTGAGTTCGTTCGTGGGTCATGTAGGTCAAAGGTCATGGGGGTGCGGTCAAAGGTCATCATTTTTTTAAAATTACAACTTCACATATGTAATACATGGTTGGAAAGCTACTGTCAAGTGCTCTTAAACGATGTATAGAATTTCACTCTATGGTTGGGGAAACGTGAGATTCTTCAATAAAATGTCTCTAACGTGTAAGGCAACGACGTGTTGTTCTTGAGGTTTCACCCTTTTACGATGTGCGTTTGCAACGGTTTATTAAAGAAGGAGATCATCTTATTAGTATAGGCTAACTAAAGAGGAGAGGATTATTTTGTTTTGTTCTTAAAAATTCTTTGATTAAAAAATGAGGCAAGATTTAATGAGATGGATCGGAAAATGATATTTAATACGGAGCACAATACGAACCGAGCTGGTTTGCTCGATTTAATAAAACCGTAATAAATAAGCCTGTCCATTTGCTAACATGTCTCCTGTCTCCCAAATTCTTCACTCCATCCTTCTCCGATTGGAAAGGTACGGTGGATTTTGTGCCGTAAATTTTGCATTAAAATATTCAAATCTTTAAATCTGCTATCTCGGGAAGGTTTAACAAGGTGACGATCATAAAAAGGCACCCTAAGTGCCTTCCGTTACAGACTGATGGAAATCTTTACAATGTGCCAAAGATTACTTAACTCCTCGTTCCTTTAATAATAAGAATAACTTCGAACGGAGTGTATATGAACGGAGTGTAAGGTAATAATAATACATAGCACACTTCATCCTCATCCAGTTCCTCAGAGTGTTCCTTATTAGATCATTTTTCCTATGGTAGTTTAGTTAGTTGTATATAAAAGCTCAGCTCTGATCATCATCTCTTAACTGATCTTGGAGAGAGTCTCTCGGGGAGATAAGGTTCAGAATTCCCCACTGACAGGATCTACTGCTGTGGAGGAATGGAGATTTTTAAACAGCTTCGAGGGATTGGGATTGGGCGACGAGACGGTTTTAAAAAATTGATTATTCCTTTGGGGTTGTAGTATGGTACTACTGGTCGACTGTCACTTTATGTGTGTGGACTGTATAACACGATATGGAAGGGCCTGACTCTTTACCTAATTCCCTGATTTCAAAATCCCTTGAATAAATCCTTTATGATCAATCAGGAATCTCCCTAGTACAAACTAAACCTTAATGTTTCTATGCACGAAGAGGAAATGAATCTCGGAAACAGTAGGAATATTTCTAATTAAAATGATGTATTTTAATTACTAAATAATACCTAAAATACCGTGAAAACTACAACCTGAAAGATTGACAAGTTCCTTCATAATATAATATAATCTTAAGTTCTTCTTCTCCCGAAAAAAGGTTCCACGTCAGCAGTCATCATCTCATGACTCGACAAACTTGAAACTATATATATATAAATTCTAATACAATAATATCATTACATACACCAATAGACTCAGTTCATGCATCTTTCTAATCCTAGTTAACGCCCTCCCAAGTCAGGCTAGTGTTACCCTGTTGCATTTCTTACAAATATTGAATCTCAAGATAAACTCATTCCCATTATTAATACATAGTAAGGCTACAGTGACAAAACTAGGGGAATCCGAGTTGGAGTAAATTGCACTCGCAAATTTCTCTATATTAACTTAACATAAGATATGCATCTCAAATTATTACTAATTTTGTTGTAACTTTAATTCCTATCGATGAATTTTTCTAATTTTTTGATATGTTATAGCTAACAACATTACCTACAATTTTTAATTAGGTCTTGTCTTCTTGTATCGTCTTCTTCATGCTCTAATATTGATTTTAGTACTAAATGTTCACTTTTGGCCATGCTTAACAATACTATAAGAAAACCTGAATAGAATTATTTATTCTAAACATATTCATTAATGCTTCTGCAAAATATTGGGCTTCTAAGTATAGCATATTCCTATTTATATTGATTATAAAAACACATGTTTTTATAAAAATCTTCCCTACTTTTAATATACTAATCCATACATTTCGAACTTTTCATACCTAAAGCATTGCACAAATACATACTATTCGTGATTCCTAAATATTCCTAAACTCCTAAGGTTCCGTACATATGCTCGCGGACATACTGGCCCCCGATGAAGACGCTGCGGCGTTTTCATCAATTTTCCGGACGTCGAGCACACATATTTTTGATACAGGTCGAGTATAGATGTGATTATTTGCGGTCTTGATATCCGCTACTCGAACTTGGCCGTCTCTTCCGGGATATACTGCCACTATTTTTCCCATCGGCCAGGAGTTTCTAGTCATATTGTTGTCGGCAATGAGCACTATATCATCTACTTGGACTGGACGGCTGGTTTGGTGCCACTTCGTTCTTCGAGTCAAAGTGGGTAGATATTCTTTGACCCAGCGTTTCCAGAATTGGTTGGTAAGTGCTTCTGCGGCTCTCCACTGATTTCTTAGGCAAACGTCTCTTTCTGTAAAGTTTCCAGGCGGCTGCATATTACTGGAACAACCTAAGAGAAAGTGATTTGGAGTTAAAGCTTCCTTATCATAGGGGTCAATGGAAACATGGGTCAAGGGTCTGGAATTGACGACGTGCTCAGCTTCGGCCATCAACGTAAGTAGAAGTTCGTCTTTTGGATATCTTGACTTTAAAGTCGACTTCAGTGCAACTTTGATTGACTTCACCAGTCTTTCCCAGCAACCTCCCATGTTAGGAGCTGCCGGCGGTATGAAATGCCATTGGATTCCTAAGTTTGACATTTCCTCTTGTATCCTCTTTTCGTCAATTTCTTTAAGCGCCGCTTTAAGTTCGTTGTCAGCGCCTTTAAAGTTCGTCCCATTGTCAGAATACAGCTTCACCGGATTTCCTCTTCTTGCGGCGAACCTCCTGATTGCCATTATGCAGGAGTCCGTAGTCAGGGATTGGGCGATTTCGACATGTACTGCTCTTGATGTCATACACGTAAATAAGGCACCGTACCGTTTCTCGTGGCGTCTTCCAACGGTTACTTCAATGGGTCCAAAGTAATCTAGACCTGTAGTAGTGAAGGGTCGTACGTAGCTTTGTAATCTACACTCTGGAATCAGCCCCATTTGCGGTATAACTGGAATTGCCCGTCTGTTCTTGCAATCTTGGCAATTGTTCCAAGCACTTCTTACCGCTGTTCTGATGTTGAGAATACAATACATCTGTCGTAATTCGTTTACGATTCTTTCTTGACCATGATGTCCGGTCATTTCATGGTGATATTTGATTATAAGTTGGGTAAGATAACCCCTGTAATCTAGTATCATTGCATTTTTAACGTTTTTGGATACGTTTTTTGCTTTGTCAAGCCTTCCTTGAACTCGTAACACTCCTTTTTCATCGATGGTCGGATCATAAATCCATAACTTGCTGGCCTTAGTGAGAAGTACACCATCCTTCAGTTTTGCAATTTCCTCGGGAAATTGCGAGTATTGGGCTTGAATTATCAGCCACTGTTCTGCAGCTTGAATTTCTGGATAGGTGATAGAATTTATTTTGTTGACAGGAATAAGGACCTTCTCTGATTCCTTCTTTATGCGGATGTTTGATTTGAATCGAAAAATCCAAGCCACTGATCTTCTGAGTCGATTCCATGATGAGAATCTTGTGACTTCGATTAGTGGGTCTTCTCTACGAATGACTCCCACAAATGCTTTCTTAAATTCAAGTTTGGTTTCGTCCACGTTCTCGAATACTTCCTTGGTTGACTTCTTAGGCCAATGTTCTTCAGATAACTGTAAAAATGCAGGTCCTTTGATCCAGCGACTCGCTGGCCCCCATAAAGTGCTGCAGTTATCCCTTGTTGCTTCGTCAGCTACATTTTCTTTAGTCGGAATCCAATGCCAATCTTTACCATCAGATGATTCCTGTATTTCTCCTATTCGATGTGATACGAATTGTGGGCATTTCTTTCCATCGGATCGAACCCAACAATATACGACCTCGCTGTCGGTCCAATAATGGGTTTCCGGTATTTGCCTTTCGTGTTGTTCCTTGATTGTATTGGCCAGTCGTACTCCAAGTAAAGCTGCTTGGAGTTCCATTCTTGGCATACATAAAGGTTTTAGAGGAGCTACTCGAGCCTTAGACGATACAAATGCGATCTTTACCCCGCTTGTTGTAACGATTCTGAAGTAGGCGACGGCTGAATACGCTTGTTCGCTTGCATCGCAAAATATATGTAGCTGGACAGATGTGGATCTGAAGAAATCAACATCATAGCATCTTTGTAATCGAAATGAAGAAATATTCTGTAATTCTTCGATAAATCGGATCCATTTTTCACGGGAACTCGGAGGAATCTTACTGTCCCATCCGATTTCGGATCTCCAGGTTTCTTGTAACAGGATCCTGGCTTTGATAGTAAGGTGTGACAAGAATCCTAGGGGATCGTAAATTGACATGATGAGGGAAAGGGCTTCCCTTTTGGTTGGGATCTGAGATCCGTCGACTATTTTCTTATCCACTCTGTAGAAATTAGTAGTGAACGTAAACTGGTCATTAATTGGATCCCAATTCAATCCTAGAACTCTTTCCATTCTTTCTGATTCAGGGTCAATTTGTTTGGGTTTTTCAGCTTTAATTTCTTCGGGAAGTGCATTCATAACTTCCTTAGAATTGGAAATGAAGTTAACGATCTCGAATCCACCTTGCAGATGCGTGTGAACCACGTCCTTGATCATTTGGATTGCTTCTTCTTCTGAATCTAGGCTGTCCAAGTAGTCATCTACGAAGTGCTTGAAGATGATCGCGTTTGCTGCCTTAGGGAACAATTCTGAATGTTCTCGTGCGTTACGGTTTTTTGCTTCTTGGGCACAGGCAGGAGAACAAGCCGCTCCGAAAACCATAACTTGCATCTCATACACCTCTGGTTCTTGAATTCTCTCTGATCCTCTCCATAGAAATCGGAGAGAATCTTGGTCTTCCTTTCGAATATTGACTTGGTGGAACATCTCTCTAATATCGCCAGTTATCCCGACCTTTCTTTGTCGAAATTTGTAGAGTACTGAAGGCAAGGGATTAACTTGATCCGAACCCTTTAGTAGTCCGTCGTTGAGACAAATTCCATGTGATTTTGCTGCAGCGTCGAAGACGAGGCGAATTTTGTCTGGCTTACTGGGTTTCGATGTTCCAAAGTGTGGAAGATACCATGTTCTTGGTCCTACGGTATTGGCTTCCTCTGTAGTCAATTTTCTGGCATATCCTTTGTCAATGTAATGCTGCATTTTGACATAGTACTGACTGGCGTACTCTGGATTTCGATCAAGCTTTCTTTCGACTGTTTTAAGCCTATTTAAAGCTGTGAATTTACTGTCAGGAAAGTGAATGTTGTCAGCCTTCCATAGCAGTCCTGTCTCCCATCTCTTTTGATCTGGTCCCACACGCTTCATAGTGCCATCCATCAGCATCTGAGCCCTTTTGTCCTCCTTTGACCTTGGCTGTTCTGCTGTTATCCTAACCCCAAAGTTCTCGGTTGTAAAGTAATCCTTGACTATTTGGTGTAGGTCTTCTTCCTTTTGGCACAGGAATGTGTGGTGGGTTTTACTTGGAAGATCTCCTTGACTGAGAATTGTCCATCCTAGATTTGTCCTTACAGCTACTGGAGCATTTGGTGGACCTTCTCTGACCTCTCGAACGACCATTATTTTAAGATGGTCGTTTCCTATTAAAATGGTTGGTTGGGCTTTATCGTAGGCTTCGATTCCCAATCCTTTAAGATGTTTCCATTTCCGGATTGATCTCAAATTTATGGACTGTTGCGGTAAGGGTAGGCTCTTGATAGTCCTAACGTTCCTCATCTCATAAACTTCGTTCCCGGAGTACGGCATTATTCTGAGGGCGACGCACTTAGAATCTGGTTCTTCAGCAATTGGATGTAGTCCCTTAAACTTCAAAGGGCGTACTGGTCCTTTTAGTCCTAGCTTTTCTGCAATGCTCGTGCTAATGAGAGTCACGTTGGCTCCGTTGTCTAACATTGCATATGTGCTGACTATCCCTTTCGGACCTTGAAGGCGTACCGGAAGTATGTGACAGTTTTGAAAGTCTGCTTCAGAACTAGCAGCATAGGCGACGCTTCGACTGTCGACTTCTGTTGGGGTACCTTCCTCATGAGTTTCCTGTTCGTGATACAGGTTTGATGTTTTGGGTCTGTGGAGTAGCATGTGGTGTTTGTGTTTGCATTCGTCGATTCCACATGTTTTCTTCGTTCTGCATGCCTTTATGTCATGTCCATAAATAAGGCATCCAAAGCAAAGATTTTTATCTTTCACACTGTCCCATTTCTTGTCCGGGTCTATCTTTGCAAATTCTTTACATTGGGCGACACGATGCCCGATGTCTGAACAGAAAGCACAAGTCTGTTCCTTGGGGTTCCACTTTTTAGTGGGGTTTTGTTGCCCTTTGTCCTTTATGACTTTGTTGTCTGCTACGGCAAATACATTCGGGTTTGGTTTTCGACGTCCAAGCTGTTCGATTGGTCTTTTTCTTTCTTCGGCTTCGATTTTAGGAGGACAGAGTCTACATGCGATAGCTGTTTCCTTGTCAAGCCATTCGGAGAAGAATTCTACGTTCTTCACCCGCTCGGGTTTATCGTCTAGCCATCTCATCCAGTTCATTTTATATGAGACAGGGAGTTTGGCTTCTAGTTCCGTCAGCAACTGCGGGTTGTTGAGATGATCCTCCCTATTTAGAGCCTTGACTGATACCTTAACATTCTTGACAGCGGTTCCGAATTCTATCAAGGTTTCCAGTCGGTCTTCTTTAATCGCTGGAACTGCCTTTGCCCTTTGAATCATTGCAGCGATTATGTGGTCCGGTTGACCAAACCTATCCTTCAATATTTTCAATATTTCCGGAAGATTTTCCGGTGTCACCATAAGACATTGGACTGTCTTAAGAGCTTCTCCCTTTAGGCATTTCCTCAGTCGTGACATATTCTCGGAGTTCGAGAAAGCGCAGTCCTTGCTTGACCGCTCGAATTCCGCTATGAATGTTGGCCATTGTTCTGGATGTCCCCCAAAGAACGGTAGATCCTTTGCATGGGACTGACGAGCCAGGAAATGAGAATTAGTGGTTCTTGGGGCGTTTGATCCATTTTCCATCATGTTTATTTGCATCTGCAGCAGTTTATTCATGAGGAACTCTGTACTTGTTGGATCAGTCCTAGGGTTTGTTGGTTTTGCAATTTTACGAGCAGAGACTGTTGCAGTTGTCGCTTCAACTTCTTTCATAAGTTGCAGTCGTTTCTGCTCCATCTCTTCCGTTTGCTTTCTTTGGTTTTCTTCAAATTGCGTCAGTTGGTCCCTCGCCTTTCTTGCTGCTTCAACTGCTTGTTCCAGTACGACTTCTAGTTCTTTTTCTTGGTGATCGTCGAGGCCTTGGGTGTTATCAAGAAATTCAGAATTTTTGCTCATCCAGTCTACGATAGAAGCTGATTTTTTGCTGTGTTCAGATTCGCCATCCAAGTCTTGGGATTTGGCTTCATCCAACAAATCGATCTTGTTCTTGTCCAACTCGTACTTCTGGATTATGCGTTTCCGTTTTCGACCCAAGTCTTTTATTTTAAGTTCTGTCTCAATTTTAAGGAGCTGGTATTTTTGATTCTTGTCATGCTCATCCTCTTCAGCTTCCTTTAACTCTTCCTTTTTCGCAGCTACCATTTCTTCGTTGTTTGCTGTTTGGTAGTCTTTAACTCGTCTTTCGATAAATTTGCGAATATTGAATGCGTCTACCACTTTAAGTTTCAATAATTCCAAGTTGGCTTTTAGCTTGTCTTCTTCTTCGTCGAGTGGATCTAGTTCCTTTGATGCTAGAATGTCCACTTCGGCTTTCTTGACAGTTGCTGAGCTTGACTGTCGTGATCTTTCTGACAAAGCTTTGTTGAACGCTCCGATAGGAATTCTGATTTGAAGGCTATCAGGTTCGGTTCCATTTTGACCGGTATGGACTATCCCGGTTTCCAATGAGGTTTCTTTGGCTGGAAGACTTTTAGCGATCGCATTCTCATCGTCCGAGGATTGCGAACGGTTTCTTCGTTCGGTGATGTTGTCGAATCCCAGCCTTTCCGGTTGCTTTGATTCCCGGGTCATAGCTCGTTTCCCAGTACCTTCCATTTTCCGTGGTCTTGGGAGGACTTAATAAGACAAATGAGTTTTTACTTGCCTGAATTAAAGTCACGCGTGAGCTTTTGCTGATACGTTCAGCTAAACGGTTTCGAGCCACTGGGTTGAAATCTACACGTTGTGGTCGCCGATATCCAACTGGTAGATAGGTACTCGACCCACCCGATGAATGATCTCCACCCACCCCTAGAATGATCTCCACTGTGATCTCCAATCACCGATGTATTGTGACTGGTCCTTATGTCTCCTCTATATGTCCGTATGGCCCAAGTTGTCCTGCTGTCGTTGCCGTTCCTTGAAGATAAAACTATAACGACGATTTCGACGTTAGTTTACTTTAAACGTTATTAATTCGGAACGATCTGACCTGGACTGGAGCCTGTTGGGTTTTAGGTGCTTAGGCTCTCGCACGCTTAAGCGGTTGCTGGTTCGTTCAGCAAGACGGTTGAGTTTCACGGTTCCTGGGGTCGATAGTGTAGAGGTCAGCTATATCCTTCCGGCCTATTTGGATGATGATCCAATTCACTGGAGATAATCCGGTTCGAAGGACCAAAATGTAGTATGGTACTACTGGTCGACTGTCACTTTATGTGTGTGGACTGTATAACACGATATGGAAGGGCCTGACTCTTTACCTAATTCCCTGATTTCAAAATCCCTTGAATAAATCCTTTATGATCAATCAGGAATCTCCCTAGTACAAACTAAACCTTAATGTTTCTATGCACGAAGAGGAAATGAATCTCGGAAACAGTAGGAATATTTCTAATTAAAATGATGTATTTTAATTACTAAATAATACCTAAAATACCGTGAAAACTACAACCTGAAAGATTGACAAGTTCCTTCATAATATAATATAATCTTAAGTTCTTCTTCTCCCGAAAAAAGGTTCCACGTCAGCAGTCATCATCTCATGACTCGACAAACTTGAAACTATATATATATAAATTCTAATACAATAATATCATTACATACACCAATAGACTCAGTTCATGCATCTTTCTAATCCTAGTTAACGCCCTCCCAAGTCAGGCTAGTGTTACCCTGTTGCATTTCTTACAAATATTGAATCTCAAGATAAACTCATTCCCATTATTAATACATAGTAAGGCTACAGTGACAAAACTAGGGGAATCCGAGTTGGAGTAAATTGCACTCGCAAATTTCTCTATATTAACTTAACATAAGATATGAATCTCAAATTATTACTAATTTTGTTGTAACTTTAATTCCTATCGATGAATTTTTCTAATTTTTTGATATGTTATAGCTAACAACATTACCTACAATTTTTAATTAGGTCTTGTCTTCTTGTATCGTCTCCTTCATGCTCTAATATTGATTTTAGTACTAAATGTTCACTTTTGGCCATGCTTAACAATACTATAAGAAAACCTGAATAGAATTATTTATTCTAAACATATTCATTAATGCTTCTGCAAAATATTGGGCTTCTAAGTATAGCATATTCCTATTTATATTGATTATAAAAACACATGTTTTTATAAAAATCTTCCCTACTTTTAATATACTAATCCATACATTTCGAACTTTTCATACCTAAAGCATTGCACAAATACATACTATTCGTGATTCCTAAATATTCCTAAACTCCTAAGGTTCCGTACATATGCTCGCGGACAGGGGTTAATGATACTTAAATTAGATACATTGGTAATTAAACGGGATTTAAAATACCACTAATTCTAACCCCGACTTATTTTATTCTCAGGTCCGGGAGGCTTTGTTCTGATGCGTGTTTTATTTAGTTAATTTTGATAGAGTGTCTGTAGAATGTCTAAATGTTACGAAGATGGTACTTTTGTTCTAGTTAAGCAGTTTATGTGTGTTTGATAATTAAAAATATCAGAGCTGCTAAATGTCTCATTTGAACTCACAGCAATGTTTTATAGTATCATTTTGTTTTAAAACAATTTTTAGGTTACTCCGTGAACGTATAGTTTGTCGCCAAAAATCCCTTTGATGTCAAATATGTCAATATCGACCTAAAAAATAAATCCCCAAAAAATCACCAATCCAATTACATCCAAGCCACAAACCGTTCAAAGCCCATTCTAGGAACCCCTCGACCGAGCCGTTTAAGCCCTTTTATTTTTTTTCTCATCATATCTGTTTACAAAATAACCCGTTCCTTTCTGATTATACCAAAAAGCTATGAATGTATAAATATATGCAGACTTATATGAAATGAAAACGGGATCCGATTCCGAAGAAAAGACTCAAGCCTTCTGTATGTGTTGCGTTTACATTGTACTTTGAATTTGTAAGCTAAAAGAATCTTCCTCAGACTGAGGGCTCATTAAAGAATTCCTGCCTCCGCTTTTTCTCTCCTTCAAGTGAACCCTCATCATTCCGGATTGTCAACTTGAGTCAACGTTCCTCGTCCAAAATCTAATCTATGAAATGCATCTTTGCAAAAGAACAACGGGAGCTGATACCCGGTTATTTCTTCCACTTTTCAAGCTTTTTTCTCCCGTCATCATCACACTCGGAATTGAACGTAAAGCATGTTTAGAACCTCCTCTCCTCGTCTTGAAACTTTTCGGAACAAAACCGTCAATTTGTGCCTCTTATGCGCTATAGAATCTGAAAAAAAAATCAAGCGCTACATGATCATATTCTTCATTATTTCAGACCAAGGTTGGTTAAACTTATGCCAAATTACCAACTTCCTAACCTTCCGAAATGCCAAGTATCGGGCATAACACCTGGATCCAATTTCAAATGTCATCTACATACCTCCTTTCCCTTCAATGTTATCGTAAAGCCGTCGGGGTTGATTTAATTTCGCCGGAGGAATGTAAATCCAGACCGAGTTGCCCGTTCTTTTGACTAGCCTAATCAAAATCGAGCTAATTTAGTAATTTATAAAGTACATGCTCGGAGGATGTGCTTGTTATAATAGGGATGAGCTCATTTAAGAGGATGACAGTTTTAAGAGTTACAAGAAGACAAACTTTGGAAAGAGTCTTAAACAAACTGTGGTGGGACTAAATCATTCCTTATGGTCGGGAAGGCATCCCGTTGAAATTATCTTTGAGATCTGCTATTTGCAATTTTTGCATTCCCTACCCGGGTGAAACCTTTCAATAAATCTGTCGACAGAATATTTTGCAATTCTGCTCATCCCCTTGATAAACACAACAACACCCAGGGATTGGAACTCGGGCCAGCCCAGCAGCTCTGCAAACTGTTCAGTGTGTTTTTCCATTTAAATATCGAGATATAGATGATACGGGACTAACTATCCGAGATCGAGTCAGTACAGAGTTGATAGTAATCTTCTTTTGGATTGGGCTTATATCCATGAATTTTAGGAATTTCGGGCATTTCGCCTATGCACATTGCTTCTTTAGTGGATTACAGCTTAACGTGTCTCGTATTGTGCAATATCTCACTTAGTACAGTCCACTCTCCCGACCGGATTCCCTTCAAGGTTGTTCAAGCCAATTTTATTTTGCTAATTATCCCCCATCGTTTTTGAGCGAGGAAATTTTAATTAAGCAATTTCGATCGGATGGAAAGTTGGCGGCTTGGGTCTTACAATTTAAGATTAAAAACTCTGCTTTTTTCTATAGATTATTTTATTTTATTTTATACGATACAATATAGCGTTGTAGTTGTAAGGTCGGCTTTAAGGTGCTGTAAAATTGTTGAAGAGTTGGAAAGGGTTAGAAGAAGTTCAGCGTTAGGCGGAAAAAAGTTGGAAAGGGTTGAGAGACTAAGTAGAAAAGGGATTTTTATAGACAATGCTTGTATAGGAAATCCATTTTGTTGGGAAAAAAATGTTTATTTTTTGTTTCAAGTAAAAGTGCTCAAGCTGAGCTATGGATTGCACATTCATTATCGGTCCGATAAATGTCACCCGAAGGGGAACCATTATAACCCGACTTTTAAGACTGAGGGATCGAGAGAGTGACAAAAAAAGTTGTAAAGTCGAAAGTCGACAGTTTTTCTGACAAAATTTACAAACCGTTCGCTTTATGACCCTCCGTGACTCTCTGGGGAAAATTAATCGCTTTTCTTAGTTTTGAGATTCAATTGTTTGGAGTGGATGGGAGGGTGTCAGGAAAGTACTAACTGTGGACGTGTGGACAATGGACATGAGCTTACTATTTTTTAAATTCAAAAACAGTGTTTTCTTCAATCCGTATTAAATATTCCTATTTTTAACTTTGCGAAACGGTTTAACAAAAGGGGAAAAAGGATTTAGTCTGTAATTGCATAATATGATTCATATGTAATTGAAAAAATAAAAACATTCAAAGAATGTTTCATTCCAGGATAATTTGGAAAAAAGTATTTATAAACTGCAAAATAGGCTACATTATATGCTTGGAGATGCTTAAGGTGCAATTCAACAAATTATAAAAGATTTCAAGGTCAAATCCAAACTATTTAAGGGACTATTTGATAACGTACAAAGAGGTTACACAAAATATTCTCTCATTGCCCCGATTTAAAAAAAAATATTTAGTTTCCATTTTCTACCTTGGCGTAAAGTATCATCGTATTAAATCAGGCATCGGGTGTGGCTTAAAAATAAGAAACGATGTAATCATAATAATTCTGTATTTAGTGTTGTTGTTGTTTAAATTGTTGTTATTTTAAAGTAGTGCTAATACAACTTTAAAATTTTAATTAACAGCTTATATGTTTCCTTCCAACTTCCAAATCCTTATAACAAGGCTTCAAGGCTTACAATAACATTGATGATACCAATTTAAATTTTAAACATTTCGACAGTACTATTACTATCAGTTGGTATTTTTTTCTATAAAATTGTTTTTTTGTCATTGTACTCGTGAAGAACTGAACAGAATTGATGTAAATTTTTCGTTATAACTTAAAGTTTAATTCAAAAGATGCTCAAAATCGCAATAAATGCAATAAATCCTAGTCTTGGTTCAAAAATATTACAATGCAACGTTACAATATCCCATATCATCTTACTTTTATTCAAACTGCTAATTAAAAATCAAACGCAATTCATAATTAATGCCCTAAAAGTTTAGAAACTACTTTATTTACAGTTGTGTACATATTTCTTAGAGTTTTTGACAATTTTTCCCTCCAGGACTAAAGACCAAAGACAGGCTTTATTAAAGTCCAGCCAGTCCAGTTTAAATTGGAAATGAGTACAAGTTACAGTTGTAATTGTCGGCGAGTCATATACGACCCGAGGAGTTTTATTTTTTGCTTCAGTTTACATCTTACAAAGGAACCTGCCCACCAATCTATCTCTTTCCGATCTATTAACATAAAGTTATCAAGTCCTATTGTAACTCTAGCCGAAAAAAAATTAAAAACAGTAAAGTAAATTGGTAAGGTAGACAAGAGGGGAAATAAAAGGTCGTAGTCTAGCAGCAGATGTCAAAGCCGATCTTGTAGATTCTTCGGCATCCTTTTCCACAAACTTCTTAAACCTTAACCAAAAGTTAACCTTTAAGTAAACGTGCGTTATCTACCTTACTACTTACTAATATTATTACAGAACTGAGGGGAGGCATAAGAGATTTACAAGGCTTAAGCCGAAGTGTAATAAATCATTAATTAAGTTGACTTTGGAGATGATGAAGTACGGAAGAACTTTGAGTTTAAAGGCAGTTTGTGTCCAGCTTGTCTCTTGTAAGGGCTATAGACTAGAAGCGTATAAATATTAAATTAAATTCAAAATTAATTAGTCTTGATTTGAACCAATTTTATTCACAAGTTTTGCAAATCGTCGTTTTTAATAGCTTAATCCAATTTTTGTCTTTGAATTTAAAATAAATTCAACGCTGATTATGTTGTTCGTAAATCAAAGACTACTGGCGTATATGTGGCGTTGAATTTCTTATTCAATTGCAAAAGGTTATGTACAGTTTATGTTCATAAATGCTTTCACCTTCCGTTTGTCAAAATATTTTGCGCTGTAAAGCACCAAAAACTTCTGAGTGCATTTTCAACTTGTACAGGAAATGTGGATTAAAAATAGTTTTCTCCGGATATTTCAATATCTTTTAAGAAAAATATGAAGTTTTCGACTAGAAAATTTCTAGTCACCACCGAAAGAAAAAAACATTCTTTCAATAGCACTGAAAATCCAATATTGTTCTATGATATTGTTTTGTTGTGATTGTTGTTGTATCGTTAGATTGTAGATATGCTTGGTTCTAGAGTAGGGTATAGAGAATCCGGGAGAGAAAGACACGAATTTCGGTTTTCGGGTAGACGGGAATGGAGAAAGGACATCTCGGAAATCGATCCCGTTGCCTTTGACTCCGACATCGTCCCTCCCCTTCTTCTTCTTCTTTATTGCATAATGGCGTCTCCAGCCTCTGTACACTTCCTCTCATTTTCACTGTACAATTTTATTTATTCGCCAATTAAATATTAAATTCAAAATGGAAAAAGAAGGATTAAGCAGTAAAAAAATGCAATGGAGGTTGTATATATATTTATTATTCCAAGCGAATATTTGACTTTTTTACCATGTAATTGTTAAAATACGCATAAAAAACATTTTAATTATTTCTTTATCAAGTAAATTTTCTTGGGCAAAATCAAAGCATGAAAACGCCAACCTCTGTTTGTGATCTACTATCAAAAATTTACACTTGCTTAGATGTTGTTTGACTTGTAGAAAACACAAGTTGCGACATTTGAACTTACGAATCGCAAAGGAGTTGGAAATCATATCGATTTTTTAAACCAGAATAAGCTCAAAATTGAATAACAACCAGCTTTCCCATAATTTTAGATGAATGAGAAAGTATTGAAAGTAATAATGCTTTTTAAATGTAAGGATCCTTGTGTTTTTATGAGGCGAATAATGACAAGGTGGTTTTGGTATTGAAGAATTTAGATTTTTAAGAATGGACCCCACCCACCCACTAAGACCGTGTGTGATGGGCTGATGATGACGGTGTGAAACACGCGTCAGGATAGGGAATGGGATTTACATAAAATGACATGTCATCATGGGGTTCTACTTAGGTTCTCTCTGCTGGGCGTCCACACTCTCGTCATTTCTATTTTTCCATGTAATTACATTGTTAAATTTGTGGTTTCATAATCTTCCGTTGGAAATTGCTGTTTAAAATCGCTGTAAAATCAGACAAATAAAATATGATCCATTTTAAAGGATTTTTGAATATTTGTTGACGCGAATACTGATGACGGGACCGTGTTTTAGTTAAAAAATATTATTTGTTTTCGCATAGTCTTGTGTTTGACACAGAACAGGGCTATATGTGATGTAATTTAAGTTCAGCTAGTGTTGCAACGGAATTTTTTATTTATATACTATATGCTATGCTATTTAAAATCATATATGTGAATCGGAATGAATGAAAGATTCGTAAAATGGGTGACTCATCACATTCCTGCTCACACTTTCCAATTGTCTACAAATCAAGATTGAAGATTAAGGATACTTAATAAACATCAAAGATTCCTTATCGTCCATTCTCTTTATATAAAGATTACTATATAGTAAGTATAAGTTGAGGAGGGCTTATGGGACTTGACTTTAATCTTAAGATCAGATTTAGTTTATACAATTTTGTATTGTATGGCTTTACGTAAGGAATGCCCACCACGGAGGGAAATGTCGAGGAAATCATACTGACGGGTTGGATAATTTACGAATTTTATGTTTCTGAAGAAATATATTGAAATTGTAAAATTTTAGGATCCTTGCTTTGATTTCTACTTTCTTTTGGTTCAAAACCTACCTAGAATTTAACATAACAAATTCAAGAACCACCGTTTTTTAGTCAACAGTTGTGGATCCGTAAAAAATATTTAAATTCATTCTCAACTTAAATTAGTTCATAACTCCTTTAGACTCCGTTTTTCTCTCCCCCGAAAATACATATTCTAGCAAAAAGTAGTATTGTTGTCCTGAGTCCAGATGTAAGTTATCTAAAAGAAGTTGATAGCTTCCATTTAAAGTGTAATTTGGGCTTAAACCAATCTTTAAAAAAATGACGCATGACCATTATTAGCAAAAAAACTAACTCAATCAACGTTTTTTTTTATTAAAGAATTCCCATATTACATCCCATCCTCAAAATCAAAAAGAAAGTTTTATTAAAATCAAACCCAACCAACTTTCACCACCAAAATCCCCCAGATTTCGAATTTAAACCCCACAAATTCGGGTTTATCCCCTATATTAAATAGTAATAAAGTTCCCTATCATTCCCAAACATATTATTCCAATACCCACTATCTATACCCCTTCCGAACAGTTCCAAATCCTCGGGTAATAAAATAATAGAGAGTTGAAAGCACACGTAAGAAGAGAGACCCGGGGGGATTGTTAGCGGCTGCCCACATTTAGGACTTTGCCCCTCCTTCCTTTTTCCACCAAACTAAATCTCATGCGCTTTTTCCCCTTGAATCTCTCACAAAAGATCTGCTTTCTCGAGCCTCTTGTACTGTACTACAGGACTACTATAAACCATAGCATAAAATATCAGTAGAAAATCCAGAAACGGAAATCCTTACTTAAAGCCCATAGAGATTTAGATATACCCCGACTCATCTTCACACTAAAACATTTAAAGGAGTATATAAACTAACCCCAAAGAGTAGGAAGTCTAGAAAAGCTCGTCTTCTCTAATAACTATCATCTCCTCGTCCTCTTAATAAGAACAGAGAAGGGCTATATAGAACCGACTCTACTTTTACTCACGATTTACAGTAAGTCGAGGCAAACCTAGTCGAAAAATAAAACAGTCCACAGACACACAGATCTCAAGAAGGCAGTCAAAGGAAGTTCTCAAGACGTCGGAGAAACTTTAAGGTCCAGAGAGGACAAGTATCAATTCTGTCCGATCTTACATATTAACATATTGCCAAAAAACTTGTCTCTCAACTCTTGTTGTTCGAGCAGTGAAGTAGTATGCACTACTGGTGGAATTACAACTACGAATTGGAATTGACAATTGACAGGCCGGGCTTGTAAATGACAGGTGACAGTTAGGCCCTAGCCGCCGAGGACGAGGTGTTTATTGACGGGTGACAGTTGTCGGGCTGGAATTCGCAATCCTCCCCTAATCCGCTAATCTGCCGAAAAGGAGTAAATGATAACAATTAGCGAATATTGAGCTGAATTGAGCAACTCCAATCTCCATCTGCATCTGCTCTCTTGTCGGCAAAGGCATTGACAATTTTTTTCGCAAAAGTGACAGTGGTGGAATTTGCGGCTCCTACATCCTACTTCAGGTTCTTCCTCATCATAACTGGATTAATCCTTGTAATTTAATTCGGCATCGGGACAGTAAATAAATACTTGAGATACTTTACAAAAAACCGTACACAAACATTTCAATCTTGGATGTGCGGATCTCAAGCAAGGAGATTAAGAAAGGCGAGAGGACTGGCTCTGCATTTTAAAGTTAGGTTCGTTTGTTGAGGTGAGGTAATAAAGACACACTCCAGGGATAATTAGACCCGGTTGGGTTTTGCTACATCCTACATCACAAACAGAGTATCTTCCTATATATAGAGAAATGGACGGATAGATAGAGTGGTTCCGTAAAAGGGTTAAAAGTACATCTTAAAACCCATAGGGAAAAGGCTGATTCTTCTGAGGAATTTCCTTACCTCGTTGGAATGCTAAGTCGAGAGTCGGGACTACAAATCCCGAGTTACCATTTACCTCAGATGGAATGTGAATGAGTCTTAAGGAAGAAGCAGAAGAAGAGCTCTTCTTATAGATGAAAAACTCATACCTTTTAGCTTTAGTAGCAGTAGCTTCTCCAGTAATAAGCCTTTGACTCTATAACTGTTTAATATAAGGCTATAAAACAGGAGATACTTTTCGGAAATATCAGTTAGTACTACAAACTACAGAGAATTGTTGGAATACCTTCGAGTGCTTCTTTAAACTTTACTTTGCATTCTGGAAGTGCTTCCTTCTCGTAGATCTAACTGTTTTATATGCAAGTTCCCTAATCTGTACTTACTTTACTACTGCCACTGCCACTGACTCCAGTTTATAAAGCAGTAGTAAATTGCTGTAGTAGTAGTGGTGGCTGATACTATAAACTGTAAAGGGATTAGATTTTAAGAGAGTGAAACTGAAAGTGAACCTCTTTTCTTAATTTAGAAGACAGGAGAAATTAAGACTTTTTTTTAACTACTACTGATTTTTCCTTTTGAGATGTAATTACAACGGATGGGACTTGGTCTTAAAAGTTGACTCGTAATTATATGTGCCGTGGGATATTTTTTATTGTGACTTTGACTTGACAAGGCTTTCAGCTTGGTGATAATGACTGATTAAGTTGAAGTTGCATTTGGTGAATTTAAAGTTACTCTGGAAAATGATCGAATTATTCAGAAGCTAGAAAATAGTGAAACGAAATAGTAAAATTAACCGATTAAAACTTGATTGAATGTGCAAGTGTGAAGTACAATGAGCTGCACAGTAATGTATCAACCGTATGCTATGACTTCTTACTCGAATTGTGATAGGCCAGCACCGGAAAAGGTAACTTTCCTTCTCTTTTTGACAATAAGATGGGTTTATTTTTTAATATTTTACCTGTATCGAGGTATTTAATTCGTTAACGTTTATTCGTTTAACCCGTTTTTGTACCGAGGCCGAGGCGATTTTTGAAATGGTTTAAAAAACTGGAGGCAAGTTGTATGGAAAATAGGAGTAACTACTAATTATAGAAGAATTATGAATAAACTGCTTCAGCTTTGGCCAAAATGTGTCCATTGAAACAAATGTTTTTTAGGGTTTTCGCAGCATCCACGCTTTTATTTGAAATGTAGAATCATTTAATTTATACCCATTTCCAGATGTCAAATACCCTGATGGAAGTGTATTTAATGAATTAAACAAACTAGCAAATATGCCAAAATTAACATCAAATTAACAAAATTTGTTAATACCGTAAAATAACAAAAAGGTAAATTGAAAAATTAAGAACAAATCTCATTTAACAACATACTGATGATAGAAGTACAAGATTCGATTTTAATATTTTAATTGTGTATTCCCTTGTAAGAGATAATCTGCTAGTAAAAAAAATCCGTCGTAACCCGACCATCCCTGCCAGTCAATCAAGTTCATGCATTTTTCCCCCGAAGGGAAACCAGATCTCTGAAGAGCTAATATTTTAACGATTAAACAAACACTCAAGTTACACTTATATGTGCAAGTAATTGTTTTTCATTCCCCTTGTCATTGACGCGATTTTTTATTATTTACTTCGTCACTAATTCGGCCCGTACAGGCTTATATCTCAAGGCTTAAAATGTAGAACCTTCCAACGGCCAAGATGTTCACAATACAAAAAAGACAATTAAATTTTATTGATGTAATTTCGTTGACTGCACTCTACTTTTTAATCTTTATGTATCGGTTGTATGTTATTTTTTCCTCTCCTTCTACGGCCCATTCCACTTGCAAGGTGTCAAATTAACTTCAAGAGCATCGAATGCAGTTTCGAATTAGTAAAATAAGAATAAATGCCAACCAGTCGTCATATTTAATGATCAAAAGACGGTAGTCTCGTCTCTGTAAAGGTATCATCTTCCCCTTCAATCAGAAGAGAATTAGTGAAAACAACATCGATGCACAGTCGAATTCGATCATTCATTTGATACCGCAATCCGATCATCAAACGTGCTTAATTGTGCATGAAACGGGCGTGGGAAGAGTTTCATTAAATATTAATGCCTCTTTCTTAATGAATGACGAATTTGATGAAATATGCTAACGACCCTGTTTACTAACTTGCAGAAATCGTTCAGATTCCCCTATGTCCCATCGCCGCCGGACTCCCTGCACTCGGACGGGTCATCTTACAGTAGCCCCGGCCCAAGTAGTGGGGGCACGACCTCCAGTTCCGCCTCACAACCCAACACGGGTCACAGCCATCGACGACCTCTGACCCCGTCTTGTGGCGGGGGTGGGGCCAGTGGGGGCATTTCGGGACTCTCCTTATCCTCCGCCCCAGCAACGATTACAAGTGCATCCCAGATAAACAGCGCTCGGTCCCCACCCTCGGCCCATCATAATAGTAGTAGCAGCAGCAACTCTAGTAATACGAGGCATCTGAGTCACGGCCTGGGAACCGGAAATCCTCCACAAAGTCATCAAAGATCCTCAGCCTCGTCCACTTCAACTAGTCAGTCTCATTTGATTTTGGGAGGTGTCGGCGGTGGGGATGAGAATGAGACACCCGGAGGTGGTGGTGGCGGATCGTCATCGGGTGGGGCACCCTCGGAACCTGGGGGCAGTCGGGCTCAATATCTGTCAGCAAACTGTGTTGTCTATGAGAATTACCGGGGAGACGCTGCCCGGGTCGTTGAAGAGCACTTCAGCCGGGCACTTAGCGCCCCTTATTCCAATGATAAAGCGTCGAAAAGTAAGTGATCTCTTGAAGACGAGATTTTTCCGGCTAGTTTAATGATTTCTGTTGAGAGGTGGATGAATGAAATCCGAATTTTGTTGAAATGTCGGAAATTCCTCGTCTAACTCTAAATTAAGGAAACCGTTCTTCCAGCTTTTGCAAATGCACCCGTAATAGATACAAATGAGCTTTTGATGCCTGTCATTTAATGTCCAGGAAGGAAGGGTTCTTGGGGCCTGTCTTAAGTGTTTTGGGAAATATTGTGATCATCTTTGACTCTTTGTGCATTATTTACAGTTTGTAGGAAATCTTCGAGTTTAAAAATAGGCTACAATCTCCCTGCCCTACTAATTACCAGCACCTTCTTCACTCTCCCGACTCCCGACCCTTTGAAGTCGAGTAGGTTAGCCTCGGCTTGGCCGTGTCATTTTACATCGGGTTTCATTCCCATTCATTCTGCACTTTCGTTATCATCCTATGTGAAATGTGCAGGGACATTAGAGGCTGAGATAGAAGAGATCTGTGACAAGAGAAATAAGACACTTTCTTCTCCCAGATCATATGCAATATGCATTGACGTTTGAAGTCGGTTTCAGGGACACACGGATTTGGAGGACTTTCCACTAGAGTCGGTCTGCTTTACAGATGTTTCATTATTAAAGGAATTGGATATATGGATGTTTAATAAGAGCGGAAAATAAGATAAGTGGACGGGCATGGGGATTTGGAGATCAAGAGGAAATCTTCGTGTAGTTAGCTTGTATGAAAACATGTCCAAATGTGTGTTTTTTTGTAAATCGGATCCTATTTACATAAGTTCAAGCCCTTATTAACTTATTATCTATCCGATGTCTAAAGCTAAGGTGTTAAGATTTTAATTCAATTGCCGGATTTTATTAAGATCTGAGAATTTACAGAGATACAAACTCCCTTCGTAGGATTTGCACAGGGAAATTATTTTGAGCCAGAAACAGATCATGATTTTTTTTATGTAGTTAATCAATTAAATAGCAGCTCAAAATATCTAAATATTAATAATCAGTAGCAAATTCCCACAGAAGAACAGGACGGACAGGGTAGTCTAGTTTGATCGGTTGAAATAGAGTCATCATACCCCAAAGCGGAAGTTGTGAGTCAAAGGGCCTGGAAAAGTCTTAAGGACTTGTTTTATGTCCATGTGTAATAAGCATCTGCTTAGCTCCCTGAATCATCTTCTTCAAACGCTGAAATACAAGGACTTCTCAGTATTCCTAAATCTAGAACTTTCCAAGTTCCTCTAGTTCTGTACGGATCTTTGAGGTTTTTAAAGTCCCACGTACATGTCAACTCATTCATGAATTTTTTCCATATAATATGCTCGTAATCCTGCTCTGCTGGCTTCTTTCGTGTTTATTATGTGTTCCTGTTCGTTGTAAGAGTCAGAGAGTTTTTAAAGCTTAACTTCTCTGGATGGAGGAGGTACGGGAAATCGGAGACGAAGGCGCCTGATGTGACAAAAATGTTATGAATGAGCTGATGGTGTTTGATGACTAATTATTTCACGACTGGGAATACAGATAGTTAAGCAGGGGAGGCTTCATTAAATACCGACAGACAGGAAACTCGCTCATTAACAACAAGGTTTAATGTCGTATGAAGTCCTTCCCGTTCTGAAGGACCGTCCTAGCATGTCAGATTCATTTTAAATTAGAAGCTAGTGCTGTTTAGCATTTCTTATGAAAGTTATTGGAACTCGTGTATATATGAGGAAGATGACGATTTTTTTTGTTCTACTTTTGAGCAGATCATTGGAATGGAATGTTGTTTTTTGGTATTTAGTATTGCTAAGCAGTATGCAGTAGTTGATCTATTTTCATTGAGCATAAAATGATTATGTTGTAGTTTAGGGTTATTCTGGGTATGATTTTAGCCATTTTCGTGTACTTCCAAGACGGGCCGAACTGGGGTTTTTAAGTAACAATTCAAGCAGTAACGCACTTGTCAAAATTAAGCTACTAATTCAACTTCAAGATTCTTAAGATGATGTAGGGGTGTTCGGACTAATGAAAAGAATTAATTTCTTGTTGTGAGCTTTTTCATTGAGACTAAATCAAATCTTGTCACTTCAACACAAGGCTTTGCGACTAGATTGGGAATTTTATGGCACAGTTAATTCTTAGGATTTGGACAGATATTAGGGTTTTTAATTGGAAATTGCTTTTCACAGATATGGATACTATAATAACAACTGATGCTTCCCTCCACTATTGACTATGTAAAATATTTACTAGAAATGACGAATTATAAAATGCAATTAATCAGTTAAATTAACGTTTTTCATCATTCCCATCCGTTTAACGTCACAGAAAGAGTTTGTAGTAGCTGACTCAGGTAATAGGGAGTCAGTTAAATGTAATTAAAAATGATAAATAAAATCTAAATGATTTATGTCTGATTTGGCTATTTGACAGTCGGTTCGCCAATGTCGACAAGAAACTTCCCCCCTTCATTCTGGAACTCGAATTACCAGCCCTCGAAGCCTCTAGTTAGCTACGGCCCGTCGGACTTCTACGGTGCGGCGGTGGACTATGGGCCATCCCTATCCGGCCTGACCCATCATCATCAAACGGACCCTTGGCACTACCCACTCGCCTCTCACCAGGGATACCACCACAGACCAACTGACCTTTCCTACCCTCCTATGCCTTCTACATCCAGGTCAGATTATGAGACGAATTATACTATATATTAAGTGACTAAAAATTTGCCAGAAATTGATCTACATTTCGAGGTTTTAGGTGTTAGGAAATCTTCAAAATGACATAAAAACACGATTTTTTAGACCTATCATATGCGCTACGTAATTTATAAACACGCCCTTATGATCCCCCGGAATAAATGTACATCTCCACACATTTAAAAATGTTTAAAAATTAGAACCCCATAGGATCTATTTAGAGAAATACGACCCTTAAAATTGTCTGGTCAAACTGAACTCGCCAAAAACCAATGCTGACAAGCTAATTTTTCACCCGATTTAACAGGTTCAATGCAGCTCAATACGGAAGTTTCCTATTAGCCGGGGCAGCTGCAACGAGTTCAGCCGCAAGTAGATTCTCGGGAATGCCGGGGTCAAGTCAGTGCGGGGTCAAAGGGGACGGGCCCTCGGCTTGGCCAAGTGGACGCTATCATCACCCCCACGACTCCCTTTCCGAACTTCATTTAGCAGATTATAGCGCCGCGGCAGCTGCTCATTACTCCAATATGACTGCAGGTTCGGAAATCTTCACCCTTCATCTCATTTTTTTATTTCCATTACTTTTAGCTGCAGTTTATACTCCTCTGAGCCAAACATAAATAGAACTTATTAGCTTATCTTTATCTCCAAAATTGCTTTAAATTAAAACAGTTTCCGACGTATACCCCTCCGAGATAGTCCCTGTCATTTGGTGTCATTTTCATTGAAATTATAAAGCTCTTTCCTCTTATCTAAACTTCCATCCGAATTCCTCCTCTTAATAAGTTCCTCCAACGTAGAACGTACGGATGTAAATAGGTACGAACGAGGGCTGTTAAAGTCATATTATACAAGGTAGGGCCCTTCTTGTTGTTCAAAGTCAACTAGTCAACCTCTTCCCTCATTGTGTCAGAGGGATATAAACCAAACCACACGGAAGGATCACGGTTTGAATACGAAATGCAATAATGAAACTACTTCAAGTCGGGAGGAAAGACATTCTGTCTTCAATTTAGAAGTTCCTGACTGAAGTTTAGCCCTTCAATTGAAGACACGTTGACATGTCGGGGGATATATATAGCTTATCCGCTCTTGTATGCTTATTTTGTTTTGTTCCGGACCAGATTACGTCTGTCCCAATGGATAATAATGGCAGAGGGATTTGGGATCCTATTTATTAATTTCCTAAATTTCCATAAGTCCTCCTTCAAGCAGGGAAATAATGTGTTTTGAAGGTAGTTTGAAGGGAGTCTTCCGAGTCTTTAGAGGATTGTGTAGATGTATTAGTGGCAGTTTGCGGCTTTGGTTGAAGCTCTTATTCTATACTACTTCCTATTGTTAACTGTTAACTTAAAGCCGTCATCCTGTCATCATCATCATCACTTTTCTCGCTTTCTCTCTAGCACCGTCTAACCATCTTTATCTCGTAGACTAAAAGCACTATACAGAATCATTCACATTACTACCGTTTCCAAGTTGGATTTGGAGATAGAGCGGGGATCTATGTAGGCTTTTGGGCTATCATCATCATTTAATTCAATGAAGTTCGAAATTGAAACCAAATTGAGAATGGAATTCCTTTCTTCTGGAAGAGGCACAATGAAATAGAAGCCTTGTGCTTTTAGGTAATATTTATACCACGATCACTATGACTATGACTATGACCACCACCACCACCACCAGGGCTTTCGAGACGCTTTCGAGACTTCTTGAGAGATCAGAATAAGGCTGTAGCTGCAGGCTTTGGCCTGATCGAGACGAATGCCAAGTGTCAGGGCGGAAATTGCTTAGAGGAACATTATTAGTGGAGATTTCGGAGATTCCGTAAATTACTTCTGAGGAGTAAAGTGACGGGAGATTTCTTATTTTTAACCCAGAAATGCCAAAGTGTTTTGTTTTTTAACGCACTCTTGACAATACTGTGTAGAATAGATAGTTGATACTCTCCATTTCGAATCGGACATCTGCAATCTACATGTAATTGAATGGAGTTTGAATATTAATTAAGGCATGATTTGTCACATATTAGGAGGATTATCCTAATTGTAGCGGATGAAATGAATACATTTTATGAGTTTAAATGAGAAGGAGGAATTAGTTACAGCCACATGCAAATAAATACTAGTGTAGGAAAGCAACTGGTAAGCCGGCAATAAAAGTCAGTATGAAAGGACCATAGGGTCCTCTCCTCAGAGGTTCCCTGTCCCATTAGCCCCGCTTCTTGTCGATTGTCAGGAGGGGCTTTGGGTCGGAGTTATAAGGGCTTTTAATATAAAAGCCGATAATCCAGCTGGGTGGCAAAGTCAAGTGTCTGTGAGCGTGTCATTTGATATTTTATGAGCTCCTCACTTCCAAACACGATGATAGTGGATAATTACAACTGAATCTAATGTATTTCTACCCATCCCCCTGGCATTTATACATGTAGCAAGTGTCGTCCGACCGAAACGAGCCTTACTTTAAAGTTATACCCGGGGCAAGAAGATGCAACCCGGCTGCAGAGGCTACAAGAACCCGGGCGTATCTCTGTCAACCCTCCCCCAAGTCCGTGTAATTAGAAGAGGATACATGACATAAATATTGGATTTTGTTTTGAATTGAAATTTGAGAATGAGGGACAATATTGAGTTAGGAAATGTAGGGGTTAAAAACGTAATTAAAAGTTCAAAGAATGAGGGAGTTTAACGGTTGAGCTGTTGAATATGATCTATACTTTTGGACTATGTTTAGTCATCAACATCATATAGTTTGGGATCTGATGATGATGGCAGTGCTGTCAGCAAATGATCGGGCTATGATGATGATCATCAGCTGGATTTTTGAATGAGTCTGTTGTTTAGGACTTGGTGGAAGGATGTCAATATTTCAATCGTGTTGAATTGTCAATATACTAAATGAATTTGTTTGGAGGAGTAATAAATAATAAATCAAGGATCTGAGGGAATCGAGATAGAAACTAGATCCTCGGTGCAGAGATGAGCTAGAGATAGTAATATATTTATTTATATTGGACGGAGGGGTGGAATGACCAACGCCGGTCGGATGTGTACAATTCATTATGAGGTCACGTAATTTCCCGGCTCATTTTTCATTAAACATCTCGTCGAACATAAGCTGGAGCTCATCGGCTAAAACTCATTGTGTTCCGGAGGTAATAAAGGAGAGCTGGAGAAAAGGCTCACTGATTTGTAAACCAATAAAGCAATTTTGATCTGCCTCAATGGACTTTGAGAGGGAGGGACCTTTCCGGGTTGATGAGAGAGGAATGGTGAGGGGTTTGGGATTTTTTGGAACTTTTAGGGATGTAAATGTTGATGTGATTTATTTTGAGAAAGAAGTCGTATCGGAACGATGTTTTGAGAAATTGTACGTCGGAAATATTTTTAATTTTTAACAGATTATGTGTTACTGCATTAAAATGTAGTAGAAAATGTCCTTAGAAAATATGTATCTGAAGAATCTATCAAAAATGCCACAACTCTTGACAAATCGGACGATATTTTTGTGTCAAACTTAACACAAAATAAAGCTCGCTAAGATTGGCAGTTTAATTTAAATGGATCTAGACAGTTAATTACAATAGGATATACTTTTACTTGAACTTCTACAGTCATAGCCAACAAATACATATTGGTTTACAATTTACAACTGAGGAAGTTCCCTTGTACAGCGAAGAGAAAGCTGGAGCGTGAAATCTAAGTGAATGACTGAATGAGCAGTTTCATTCTCAGAACATTTCATATTTAATATTAATTGATAGAGAAGGAAGGATGAACAATGCTGTTGGGAAATGAGAAGAGAGAGATGACATTTGCAATACAATATAATTTAATGAAAATGAATAATTTCATTCCTCATCAAGTCATGAACAAGAGGGATTCAGATGAAGCCTGGCTGTGGAAACTCTAGATTTAGGTTTTGAAAGTCAAAGCAGCTTTTTAGTTTTGATTTGATTAGCATTTCTATATCATTGTAAATGTATGATAAATGTTATTGATTTCCAATCGACGAAAGGACAATCCAGTCTCACGATGTACCTAGCCAATTAGTTTAGAATACAGACACATTCATAACAAACAAACGGAATAGAAAGATTTGTTCCAAAATGAAATTAATGTTTGTTTTACAAAATCTCACCGTCTCTTTTTGGTGAATTCTTATTTAAACCATATTTTTGGGTAATTTCAAGAAGACAATAGAAAGTTTTTAGAGACAACTTCTTTGTGTTGTTGTTCAAATGTTCAACTGCTTCAAATCCATATAATACACAAGTATTGCTTACTTTTAAGGCACAACGAGGCTGAAAAGTTACTACTTCCCTGACTTCTCTAGCCACATCGACATCGTCCAGCTCATTTAATTTAGAATTTCATATGGTTCCCATCTGACTAATGAATTTGTTCTCCCAAACAAGTCTCAAAGAGAGAGGAGAGAGGGATAAAAACAGTTGGGACTTTAGAATTGGTACAAGTCGGGAACGGGATGGATGGTAACCCCAAAAGCTTGTCATATCAAATACATATTATGAAATGAGGGAGCAGAGAGGAAATAAAATAGTCCACTTACAGGAACATAAAAACTGGATCTTGTATTATTAGTTGGTTGCATATGAGCCGCCGTATGAAACAGAGACACGCAAGGAGCATACGTATGTCTCTGTAGATACCAAGTCTCCGCCTAACAGAGGGGTTGGTGATTTGATTAAAATTTTGATTAAAACTTTATCATTTCTTAACAACGGAGGCTTTGGAGCTAAATAGAAATAGAAGGTCGGAGACGACGGTTTGGAGGAATAGATGAAGGGAAGGCCGGCTTCAAAGGGAAATTAGAAGTTTGTTGGAAATGAGATTTTTTTTTCTAATTTTGAGATGACATTATTTTTACGAAGGTTTACTTCAAGTACAATTTTTGGGATGTTGAAAAGGAGAGATTTTCTGAGTCTGATTTCTAAAATTTTATTTATGGCTACTTATATAGATAAATAAATAAATATAATTCCGAGTAATTATTGCATATTTATACGGTTTCGGGTTTTCAGAATACAATATTAAAACTAGTTCCGAATTCGCAACACTTTTAGACTTTGGTTCCTGCCAAACATTCGTTTACGATGGGAAAATATTAACCATTAATTAAACAGGTTAACGGTGCTTCTTCTGTTTTTGAGATTCATTTATAATTAAAAAAACAAAATTCACGAATTTCCGAAGAAAATGCAGGACAGACTCGGCAGTCCTTCTATTCTCCTTCAACCATAGAATGACAAATCCATAGAAATCACTCCTGATTCCCGATTCAATCTACCTGTCCTGTCCTCATGCCTCAGTCTAGTCTCCTAGAGGATAAAGAGACTCAATTTCCAACCTTAAAATACACAATCCTCCGATACAACACAAGACTAGATCAATGTTCCTTTCCCGTCTGTCTCAGGATTAAGTATAAAGAGAGGTAGAAAAAAGCTAGGAAGTATTTTTAATAACTTTTGATCGATGGAGAGAGAAAGAGAGGCAGAGATGATCTGTAGAGTGTAGATGTTTAGTCCTCTAGTCCATAGTCCGTATAAAATGCTCTTTTAAAAAACTCATACGAGATAGGCTGATCCAGGATTTTTTTTAAAGATGTACATCGAGATCGAGGGAAGTAGGATGTAATAGCCAAAGCCACGTCTAATAAAATGGTGGAAAGGCAATATAAAAAAGCAATATAAAAACCAATAACCATTTGTTTTCTGTCCCATCCTTGTCAACATGTCCCTTCGTCTTTTTCCTCCTCTCTTTCTCTCTCCAGATCTCGAGGCTCGGGAGGTCTGGAGGATCTGGAGCTTTTTTAGAACAAGACCGTGTATTATTATTGGGATTCTCATCTTCCAGGAGAAGAGATCCGAGGTCCTCTCCTCTGGATATATGGATTTAGATGAAAGTTTTCTCTTCTTCTTCAGTAACATTATTATAGGAAGAGAGAATGGATGAGCCCTTGGATATGGTCCCTTTCAGTTGGAAAGAGGACAAGAGAAAGCAGATAGAAAGTTTGGGGAGTATAGGGAGATCCGTACAAAAGAGGAGAGTTTACGAGGAAGATCATCAAAGAAAAAAGTCCCGGAGTCTATCGACTTTTCTTCTTTATCTGTCGAGTCGATAGAAGGTTAGAACGTAGTGTGCTATTTTAGATAGGGAAGTAGGTATTTGGAAGTTATATTTAAATCTTGGAACTACTGTGAATACTGAAATAAGACCCCATGGGGAGTTGTTGGGAGTGTGAAAAATTATAATGTTTAACGTTGAAATGATGGGGATTTATTGTGGGGACTTCAATAAGTAAGTAAAGAAGGTTTATTTGGAAGCAATCTTTTGATTGTAAGGATAGACGCTTGTGAGAATGTCAGGGATCATCATAACATTTGCTTTGTATCAGAGATTTTCAGAAAATCAGAATGAAAAACATAATTTTTATTTTATTTTTGTTGATGTTATAAGAAATTGTGCTAGAAAGATCATAGGATGGATATAATAGTCGATTATTATCACAAGAAAGTTGTTTTTATCACAGTTTCATACTGATATACTGCTTTTTCACTGTGTTATTGCCTTAAAAATAGGATTTTTTGCAACTTCTTTTAGAAAGTCAAATCAAAAGGATCTGAAGTTTCACTTTCAATGTTTCTGCGATTTATCGGAAATGGGAACAGAGGCTTTTGTACCCCTGCCTGCTGTGTAGTCTGTAGATCAACAACTTTTGTGTAATTTCCTAAGATTACGTTTCATCATCAGAAAGTAGAAGAGTTTCAATCCCAACTTGTTTGCTTTCTACGTTTTTGTCATCCTGTAGTTTGTTCTTTCTCTTATTTGATAATGGGGAAAGAAAGCAATAACGTATTAGAGTGAGATAAGTAAGGAGTATCCATTGTACCGGCGGATGGAATCAATTTGTTGACAAGATAAGCCAGCTTTGTAGATGAGGGAGTGTATCCAATAATGCAATAATGGAGTTTGATATTAGTTTAGAAGTTGAAGTGTCTTTTGATCGGATGGACTTTTCGGGAGATAAAGGGCTTTGGTTCTTTAGCTGTTGATCTGGATCGTTTAGAGTAAATGTTAGTGAAGTACTGAGGGAGGCATTAGTTAGATGGGACTCTGATGTGATCACATTTTTGTATTTAGTTGGGGTGGAGATAACATGTTCTGAAGATCATCAACTGTGAACATCAACAAGTTTTTCATCCTTCATGGTTCGTAACTATACGCTTGAGTTAACCTCTGTCACTCATTCTGGGCTCTCTTCAAAGAGTTGCTTGGGTTGGATTTTAGGAACTGATAGTGGAGGCTATAACCCATTTATTTATTGCGATTTTTGGGGAAAGAGAGCTTCATATGGAGCTTGGAGGATCTATTTCTAATAATATGTATTATAGTCTTTTCATTGATAAAGCGACTGTTTGACGGTTCGTACAGAAATCAATGTTTCTTAACACATCGGTTTTTTTTTTAAAATGCGTTTTTGTGTATTTGTCAAAGGAATCTGATTTTTATGGATTGAATTAGGGTCTTGTTTCATACAATCATGTTTTATAAAAACAATCACGACGTCAGATAATTGACGATCAAGTTGAAATTGCTTAAACTCTAGAAAAGGAGGGTTTTACCTATCTATTTCAAATATCTAAAAATTTCAAGTCAAATTCATTTTGAGAAATGACTTTGATTTTCTCTAAAAAAAATTAAAATTTTTTAAAATAGTCAAATAACACATAATATGAAAATACGCACTACAATTATTATTTTGCCATCTCATTTGCTTGTGAAACAAGGACCACTCCTAGATTTACACTCAAGACGAGCCTATAAAACAGGAACAAATGCAAAAAATCCTTCCAAACAATAAACCTAAAAACATCATTTGTACATAAATAAACCGAAATCTTGAATTTTAACAAAAATCACGTTCCCAAACCCAATATATTGCTTGTAAAAAATCTAGAAAATGGTCTAAGAACATTAGATTCTACCCACAATACCTACCATGTATCTACTCTAAAAAGGAGAAGCAATGAGTTCATGTTCCTATATACTTGTACTGCTTTGATGAAATAGTAGCTCAGGAACTTCATATCGCCCTCACCCGATAGGGCCCTTCGCCTTCTTCCTGCTGAAAGGGAAAGGTTATATACAGATCTACTAGAGAAGACATGGGACGCGTGGCAAGTAGAACTAATCGAATTTTCTGGTCGAGTTCCTATCGAATCACTTTGAAAAGAATTCGATTCAATAAACCAGTGTCATTTCATGGCAGGGAAGGGCGGTGGTGGTTGTTGGTGATAGTTGATAGTAGTATGTGGAAGGAAATACTAATAACAACTTGCTGCACTTCCTATCGGCTCTTTTGTTCAGACTTCTCATCTTTCTCCCTTGTCTTCCCAAACCAATAATGATCATCAGCTAGGATCATCATCATCATCATCATCATCATCATGATCTTCATGGCTTTTGGCTTCTAAAGTCTATCTAGAGAAATAGGACCCTTTCCTCTGTATTTACAATTTATTAAAGGAGCATTCATTGGTCGTGGTCGAGGACTTTTGGTCCTTGTAATATGTCACTGGTTGGTAGTGGTGGTGGCAATAAGACAATCGTTGAGGAAAGGAACGATTGGACGCAGTAATGACGGTATTTCAAACCCTCGTTTATCTGTATTGTCTCTAGAGCTAAACTTTGGGTGGTAAATTGTAGCCCGAGAGTGGAAATAATGGGAATGGAGAGAGGGAAAGGGATGATCCAATAAACAATCTAAATTGGATTGTCTTTGACGCTTCGATGGGCATTAGGTTACTTACTACATGCTACTTCTCGACTTGTATCTAGTATGTACCATCACCTTGTAGTTTTAAGGATCCTATATCCTATATAAGATCTTTGAGCATTTGAAACAAAGTGTATCTGGAGTTGAGGAAGAAACTCTTCTGAAATCGAAGAGAGAGCGATTTTTTTTACTTGGAAATAGTTTCTGATTTAAAGACGGTTGTCGTTTGGTGAAATGGGCTATTTTCCTCCCGAGACAGAGACAGGGTGACAAATTGAACGTACTTTTCCCGAAGGTTTTTACAGCAGTTTAGGGAAAGGAATAGTTGTGTTTGGTTTCGTTATGGACATTTTATTTTAAAGTCCCATTGCTTTTAGCCATAAGTAGCCGATTAGGAGGAGCAACTTGTCGGGGATGGAATTTTTAGCACTATGTGGGTAGGGTACTACTTTCTGAGCTGGATGAAAATTTCTTTGAATTTTGCATCAAAATATCGTCGAATATTTAGCCAAGTCAAGGAAATTGACATCTAATGGATTAATTTGTTAAATATAATGTTGTTAATTTTCAGGTTTGGAGACGACAGTAGGACAAGAGTCGTCAAGCAAAGATCTCTATTGGTTTTAAAGTTTTAATCCCATTCCCCCTATCTACTCTCCTTCCTCCCTTGATGTATGTGTCATTCCTGCCTCAAGTGACTGAACTTTCTAAAGTCGGAGAAAAAACCAGTGTGGATTTCGGATTGTCAAGCCGGAATGATGAATTGAGAGATGGAAAAGTCACGTAAGCTCAGTCACATAAGTCAAGTCGTAGTTGGAAAGTTCGGGAACGAGGGCTTCTCTAGATATGTGAAAGTAAGGCCCAAGTTCCAACATGCCAGTCTGTCGTAATTACAAAAACGCTGATTATCTCCCTTCAGAACAATAACAACCTTATCTTTCCACCACCACCACCCCTTTTTATTTAGCCACGCTCTGATAAGGTATAAAACGGAATTCTCAACTCGGCATTAGCAACCTATCAAGATGTAATCATGAAGAACCACTAGATTGTAAGCCTTACTTTTAACTCTCTCTCAAAAAATTCGAGACTTTGAGACCTACCTATACCTGCAAGCCACGTAAACGTACCTAGAATCAGAATCTAGATACGAAGCTATATAAATACTGTTTTAAAGTTACTCTTGCTTATTTTTAGGTATTTATTTAAGCCATTTAAAGTTAATTAGCAACGAATAGGCTCCATATACACATAGGTTCGCATACTTTGAATTCAACGGCTCGGATTATACAGGACGAAGAAGGGCCATATATACGTAATTTTTAAACGCTGAAGGTGACTTTTCAAGGAGATTGTAGGTAAATTCAGTCTATATATTCGTATTCCATTTTACTCTACTCTATTAAATATAAATGGAAGAAAAGGGAGATGTTTTAGGAATATTAGGAATAGTCTCTTAAGTTTCTACGAGTACAATTAATTTGAGAAGTAACTTACTGTTGAGATTAAAATGAAATTAAACGGATATTCCTGTATTTTGGGTCAAGTTGAAGAAGTAAACAATTTACAAAAGACAAACAGTATGTACACACTATGACTATAATTGACTATTGAATTCAATTGTTAGAATAGTTGCTATATAAGCTGTGCTACTTCACGATTAAAGAAGTCTAGATTGTCAGCATCGAGGTTAATTTATCCCGTTTCTGTGTCGGCAAACGGAATCATTTAATTAACACATAATAATCATATAAATTATTCAATCTGTTCATTCTAATGATCAAATAAAATGTGACTAAATTATGTCAAGTTAAAGTATTGTTATGGAGGATGGCTATATAGATGACGGATCTACTTTGTTTATGATAAAAGTGTGAACAGAAGGGCATAACGTTGTTTAACATTTTATGCTATTGACGCGGAATATGTGTTAATTACTTAACTAATAGAATGTTTATTATATATGGCGAAGTTTCAATTATGTACTAGAACTAGTCAGCTAAATGCCAATCTGTATCATTCATGTATTTATGATTGAGTCATTGGAAATAAATTTTTTAGATGAAAAATACGGAAACTTCTGGATTTTGATTTATAACTTTTGTTTTTATTGTAATTTTATTATGCCGAATGCTTTCGAAAAAGATCCAAGTGAAGTTAGTGAGAATTGTCATCATTTCCATTCATAACATGACTCTGATACGAACCAGTCATTTGTCACCAACTTCGTACGATCGTATCACTTGCGACCTTTCAACTTGTCACTTGTCAAAGTGTCAACCCCTAGGAAGGGACATGACGGTCCGTCTTGTACTTATTATTCATCTTCAGCTACTGTGTCTCCTCTTCTTCTTCTGACTTTACTGTTTCATTAAAATTGATGATATACTTGAAAACCCTATTCTTCTGACTCCAGAAGAACTACATCGTCCTTTCCCACGGTAATGTTCCCAGAATCTCGGATCCAAAACATAAAACTTAACACAAAAGACACTCTAAAAAATGACTCTTGTCCAAAAGCTATGAAAAATTGTCTCTTGCGAGTATCTTCATTTACTATCGAAATTTTTCCATTTAAATTTTAAAGCTCCAACTGCAACCGGAAGGGGCCTTTAAATTATCAATTAATAGAGAGAGAAGTAGGCGGAGGGGGTGTAGACGATAATATGGTAATGCCCCTCTCCCTCGCTCTCTGTTTTAAAAAGGGAGAAATCGGATACTAAAGCGGATCATAAATGTCAGAGTTAACAGGGCCATAAATAACTTATTAAGAAAGTACATTGCACTAAAACGGCTCATTTTCTTTCAGCTCATCATAACTCCATATAATAACTAATGACCTTATAGATACGTGTGTGTGTACACATGTAGGAGGGACTATCCTTATCTTCTGTAATGATAAGCAATAGGAAGGAGCTCTAAAAACATATTTTATAAACAGAGTGGTATTATTACGGCAATTAGGGATTTTGCTTACGGGATGAGAGAAGGCAAGTAAAGTATTAAAATATCAACAGAGGAACGTGTAGTATGTATGTAAAGTCACATCTTTAGGGGTATAATAAAATATTCCTATGATTCTAATTGATACTAAGAACATAAGAAGTTGTGACGGGTAAGTATGGTGATATTATAAGTGAATGGGTAATTGGAAGTCGGAACATCCGGAAGATTATTTGTACTTTTAATGACTTTCGCAGTGTTAAAGGGTGTAATTAATCTTGGATACATTTCTCATTACATGACAATTAAAATTTCAGAATCGTGTGTGAACTTCCGTTTCTCTTCTCTCGTGTACTTACGGGTTTTGATTTATGGATTTGCATTCTTGTAGTGTAAGCCCGAGTAGAGATTCGCATACACTATTAGGACTTGGTATGATTACAGCTTTCAAGGATAGTGAATTTTGCGGCATGTTGAATAGTTGCAGATAGCACCATTATCGGGTTTATCAAGGATCATGAATAGGTTTTTTTTGGAAACTACGATTAGTTTGATTCGTAGTCAATTTTTATAATGCATTTATGGGTTTAAATGCTTACTTGCATTATTGACCAAAACCTGACAATAAACGCGTGAAATTACAAAGTCGATCTGCAACTTGCTAAAAATATCTTTTACTCTGGAAATAAAGTACCGACATTTGACACTGAAATGCATTCGGGTAAAGAACTTGTTACTCATTATAAGCGTTTGTAGGAAGCGTAAAAGTGACCTTATTTTTAAAGCATTCGTAATTTTAAGTATCCCATTACCCCGTTACCAATAAATTCAATTAAAATGATTCTTTAAAGAAAAAGTCAATGTTTTTTCACCGTCCAAAAAATCGAAATGAACAATTATGTCACCTTTCCCCCGAAGCGTATCAAAGAAATATCCATCGGGTCAGGAATCCTCATTTAACTTACCATCTGCCGTTCCGCCTTTCGATCCCTCTCCAATAGAAAGCAAATGTAGAATCAAAATGAGTCGATTCAACTTATCTGACGAAGTTACGAGTTACCTTGTTAAGGATTGAGACTCAAAAGTGTGCCTACTAATAAAATAAAAAAATGACCAAGAGACTCTTGATCCATTTATTTAATGGACTATCGTTCAACCTCCTCAAAACGGCAACTTTTCCTAGACTATGCATTTCTGTCTACCTTGGGCCATTCCGGATTTGTACCTCTCCGTCTCTACAATAAGTCATTGTAATTGTAAGTTCTGCTCCTATGTGTATCACTATCAAATTTACAATGAAAAAAATAATCAAGTATTATATCACTATCAGTGGTCCTCTGAAATGAAAAGCCGACCGGATACCTAATGACCACAATTTAATGGTACAAGGGCCACCCAAGAGAAACTGGATCTCTTAAGCCTTCAATCTTAAGATCTTTTTTACGTTCCCTTATTTTATTACCTTCTGTATTTGTTTATTTATTGGAGTAAAAAATAGTATACGTTTCGTTGTTGCACATCCTGCAAATGCATCTTAGGTAGTTTAGCGTAGCAGTTAGTATCTATATAAAAAACAAGAGTAAATAAATCTTGACTAATGATATCCCTCTAGGTATATATATACTCGTTAATGTTCTCGATGTAAAATATGAGGAGTTTTAATTCAATTAAATTCAATGGATTTTTTCTCATTTCATGTTTTTTATGACCGGTGATTCGAATCAAGCTAAAGAGTTTGTAATGTTTTCAGATCGAGGTGTCAATTAAAGTTTATCGATCCTTGGTCAATTGTTTTGGATTTGGCTGGGATGGGAATGATTGTGTGTGAAATGTATTTCGCTTTTTAAGGGATACTTAAGTCACTAGAATGCGTAATTAAGTAAATAAATGAGACGTTTGGAAAGGTTTCCGTAATAAGTGAGTGGCTTTTATTTCAATTTATAATTATTAGTATTCAAATGAGACTAGAGTTCCAGTTTATCACACGTAATGATCAGGTAGTAATAAATTAAGATTTTTTGTAACATTATCTTGGATTGATCTTAAGAGTAGAAAATAGTTTTTGAGCCTATAAATAAGGTTTTGGAGGAGTTCTGAAAAGTAAAATAAAATACTGAGAATCGTCATCAATTGCTACCTATTTCTTACATTTAATTGCACTCAAAATTGTAGTAAATATGAATATAACGTAATTAATCTAATTAACATGAAAAGTTTGATGAAAAGTATTTCTCTAGTTGAACATATTTATTAAATATTTCAGGGCAAGTAATGTTATTAGAATTATAACGCTTAGCTGAGGTGTTGCTCAGCTCAATAGTTATTTTGGGTAAGTGTTCAACATTAAATCTGAAAAGTCATATAAAGTTACTATATATTTGTAAATCTATCAGACCAAGGAATAATGACATATTTTTGCATTCAAAATTAAAAATTTTATGCATACCTTAACGGTTTTGTGCTTCTTTGGTAGATTCGGAACAAATGATGTTCCTTGTAATTTAATTCCATACATTTTTGCGTCAATAAGGTTCGGAGATCAATTGGAATCTCAGCTGGATTGAAGGTAATGCGATTCGAAATCCAGTCCTGCAATTTTATAACAGACAATGTGTGGTTTTAACGTAAAATTGGCTTGATTTTTAAATGCCAGCTTTGTTGACTGACGTCAAGCTAAAGAACTCTATTTGTGATATTCCATGCAACAAAAATTTACTCATATTGATAGATTACTGGTGCCAGGAATGGTTTTTTTGAAACAAAAGTAAAATTAAAAAGCAAACAAACCTGCAGTCATATTGGAATAATGTGCAGCAGCAGCACTGTAATCCGCTAGATGAAAGTCCGACCAAGTGGATTCATGGGGATGGTATCGCCCACCTGCACCCCAATGCCCTCCCGTATCGCCCTTAACCCCGCATTGACTTGGCCCTGGAATACCAGCAAATCTTCCAGCTACCGCTGCTGCAGAAGCAGTGGCTGCAGCTCCAGGGAAAAGGAAGCTACCGTATTGTGCTGGGTTAAATCTACAACCGATATTTTTGAAATCATTAGAAATCAGGGACTTTAAAGTAAAGGTCCCCGGATTAAATCTTTCATACCTAAATAATTCCCCCATTCCCCATATAAAACTCTAAAATAGATGCCTATTTCTTATCGTTTATATCATGCGAAATAACTTTCCTTTGCCAAAATATGCCTATACCTCTTCGGGGTATTTCTTAAATAAATTCGAGCTTCATTTGTTTAACTCCTTAAGCCCCACGTTTAAACACCTTTAATCTAGAGTAAAATTCACCCACGAACCTGGACGTTGAGGGTATCGGAGGATAAGCCAAATCCGCAGCTCTGTGGTGATGATGATAAGGTTGATGATGATGATGATGCGGGGTCAAAGGGTAGTGCCAAGGATCAGTTTGATGATGATGAGCCAAAGCAGGTAAAGCACTTCCGTAGTCCATTGCACTTCCGTAAAAGTCCGTGGCTCCCGTTGCCCCGTAACCTGTCAACGGCTTGGGAGGAGGCTGATAAGCCGAGTTCCAGAAACTCGGAGGAAAGTTCCTCGTCGTCATCGGTAAACCTGGTCAAATTCGATCATTTCATACGTAAAATCAAGTACCTCTGGAGCTAGTAAATGCTAAATGTTACAAAGTAGAAATTTCAAAAATGCACCCCTTTATTACATAACAAAGGACCCCTGCTGAGAAGAGGCTGGAGCCTTGTTATAAATCTATTAACTGCATTGTACTTGCATTAGTTCGGGTATTCTTAAGTCTTCAACAAGCCTGGCCCAATTCCCTTAACCTTTTGTGCAGAAGATTTATGGAGAGACCCTTCTACTAGAACTGACCAGCTACTAAATACCTCGGTATGACTTTAATTCTATTGTTCCGTGGGCATGAAAAATAAGACAGTTTTGTACGGGTTAAGGGCGATTGTATTACATTACACGAGTTTAACAGGTAACAAAAACGTATGAAGTCTACTACTACCACGGGTTAATAAACAGTTTTTACAGGTAAAGTATATTGGTCCACCGGAGACAGGGAAAAAAGTCCATGGGATTTTAAAAATCGTAAATTTTGTGTCCAGAGGCTCGTTTCATGTTTTAGGGCAAAGATACAAACTGATAAGGAAGTGAAAAACTAGAAGATGACAGATTTTTGGATTTTTACACCGTACCCCCTACGGTTCTGTCGCCTGTCTATCAAACCGAAACCAAACCAAAAGTGGTATGCTCTTGCATTCTATTCAGTATATATTGCTCTCATTTAATGGAACTTCTGATACTTTTTTGTTAGACCTTGTTAAAATAGTTTTTAATTAACTTAATTAAGATTTGGGCTTTCGATTCCTCTGCAATGATTTACCAATCATGTGAATAAATTTTATGAATGAAAGATTGCTGAATGTTGTGTATGTTAAGTCTCTAAAGCAAAAGCTCATTCGGGACATCATTTCCAAGAGTTGCAAATTAATTATTAAAGCTAAGTGCAAAAGTAACAAAGTTATGCCATTAAATAGCCATCCCCTAAATACCTTAACACATAGTTTGCGGTGGAAAGACAGAGAGTAATCCCATTAGGTTTAACGGGCCAAAGAAACCCGTGTTTCCTTACAGGACAGGAGAAGATGAGCTTTATGTTCGAAACCTAACATCCCATTCATCTCCCTCTCTAATGGCTCGTTTACTACGATTTATTTCCTATAAAAATTATCCGCATTTTTCCACAACCTTCCAAACCGTCTAGAATTCTAAACCTACTAAATCTAACACGGATGGACAACTTCCTCACTAATAAAATATGGTAATGATCTCATATACTAATACTACCCCTCCCTCCCCGTCCCTACAAACTACAGCATATGAAACGCGACTAAAAATATATATTATCTCAAAAAAGAAGCGTTTACTGTCTCTTTTAAAGAACGGTTTCTGAATCCGTAGGATACGATCCTACCTTTCCTCCTCAGTAACATTCGGTTTCGGATCAGGTTTCGGCCTTTAAAAACATTATATACGAGATAAGGGGTTCAATTTAAAGAGATAATTCTACTTTTAAGTGGAAATTTAAGAAATCCCGAGAAGAAGTTGTAGTTTTTTTCTTAAGGACGACATTTTATTTGTATGTAACTGTGGATAGATAAATCCGTGCGAAAGGCAATAATGAGGATTTCTTGGAATAATCCTCGAATGCGGAAGGAAGCCTTGGGTTTCCGCCGTAAGGAAGAGGATTTATCTCCCGAGATTTTGGGAATGAATGGGGAAAACATCTGTAGTCCAGATTTACGACATGACAATGGATTAACATTCTAGTTAAAGTGTTAAAAGGGTGATCTCATCTCACAGGCCCTTATGGGCACAGTATCACATCCTAAAAGTATCTTACAACTTGTAAATCAGAGGAGATGAAAAGAAACCACAGATTTTAGAGATCGCTTCCTCCGATTCTTCTTCAAAGTTGGTCAGATAATGGCTGTTGATGATATCTTTCTAGTAATATGTACGTTAACGGATGAAATAGAGCCCCATCCCCCGAAATACAAGCCTACCAGAGGCTTTGTTAGTAGATCAGCCCCTACGTGCAAAGAATTAAATTTTTGAAATTGAACCTGTACTTCTGTGCTATCTTAATTTATCCATTTAATCAAATCATTTAACTGCTTAAGATAACCCAATAAAAAAGAGGGAGACTTCGCACCTTTGGTAAAGTTATTTAAAAATACAGCCGATGGGATCTATTTCGTGCTTTAAAGTACATCAAAAATTAATAGAATCTGTCCACTTACCCTTTGAAGGTTTGTCGGACGTATAAGCGGCACTAAGTGCCCGGCTGAAATGCTCGTCCACAACCCGGGCCGTTTCCCCGTCGTAGCTTTCGTAAACGACACAATTTGCGGAGAGGTACTGGGCCCTCGCTCCTCCGCCGGAATTGCCACCACCACCGGTGCTACTTCCGCTTGGACCAGGCTGATTGTTACTGCTATTATGTGTCGTCTCATGATGGATGTGACTAGTTGAGGCTGATGAGGCTCCTGTTCCCGATGATCCGGCAGATGAACTTCCATGATGTTGTAACTCACTTCCGCCTCCACCGGAATGATGACTCTGACTTGTGACGCTTGCACTCGGATGATTCGAAGAGGCTGTCCTGCTACTGCTCGTGCTATTGCTACCCGTGCTATGATTGTGAGTAATGTGGTGACCGTGTTGATGGGATTGTTGTTGGAGATGAGAGGACGTGATTGTGGCAGAAGGCCCCGTTGACGAAGGGGTCAGGGGGCGTCTGGAAGTCGAACTCCGACCTCCGGGGGAATGGTGGTGGTGATGGTGATTCGGGGTGGATAGAGACAGGGGTAAAGTGCTACTGCCCAGCGGCAGCGTCACCGGGGTCGAGGACGCTGAGGAGTGACCGCTGTAACTTGACGCTCCAGAATGAGATGAGTCGGGTGGGGATGGGATGTGGGGGAACTTGAAGAGTTTTTGCTGGTAATTTAATTAATTAAGATTTTGTTATTTCATTGCACTTCCCACATCTACTTATATCTGATAAAAATTGAATGGGCGTTTTAAACTAATCGGAATTAGATCCGCATTGTCCGAGAATAATTCACAAAAATTCCCTAATTACCCTACATTTTGGAACAAAAAATCCAGAATAAACAAATTAAGATTGCTCGAATTCGACTTGATTCCAGTGCCTATAAATCTAAATTTATTTCGTACATTATATATGTGTATATATACCGAGGGGATCTATAATTGAATTAATCGGAATGGCGAAGAATGCAGGAATTTGAGATTCGAACTTGTTTTATTGGGTCATTTCACTCTCCGACATTCCACCTAATGTGAACAGAACACATTCCTATCCAAATGCATTCAGAATTTAAACATTAGCTAGAAATTCGTAAACAAATGGATCAGGGGATGCAAAATTTGCAACAGTTACAACAAGACGACTATTTACGCTCCGGCTATTCTCTAAACCGTGATGAAGTAGTATATCCTTCAGTTAAGTACTTCATACTTGAAATGTTAATGTTCGAGTTGGATCGTTGGATGTTTTTGGATTGGAAATGGAATTTGGAATGTTGGATCGTCTTGCACTTATGAAATTGTTGGCTCAAATTTTTATTCATCAAGCTGACAAGTCCTTGTTGTCAACAATTGCATCTCGTCAGACTTTTGACCTTTGAACTGGGGCTAATTAGACTGGCTGTGTAAATTTATTAAAAATCTCTGCCGTAAGATCTCTAGATCTCTAATCTCTAGATCTAATTTTTCAATAAGAAATATCAGTTTACATAAAAAATGCTTTAGGTATTAAAAGTATGCTTTTAAACTTGCATTACAAAAATGCAGAATAAGTCAATTTAAAACTATCCCATGCATATGATTTTTAAATGAGTCAGTCCGATCAGCTCATCCCAATTAATTACTTGAAATTCAGAACGCAAAGCAAGAAATCAAGTCTCGAAAATGCAGTTACTCTGTAGATCAATATCTTACAATCATTTCCCAATCTCTGTCATTTCCAAGCCAAAAACGTACTCTAAATAAATCAATTATTCGTGACAATCCCAATGTAAATAAAAATCCCTTTAATTAACTCCAATCTCCGCCATCTGATGTAATGATAATTAATTGGGTTAATTGGTAAAAGTAATTAGGAAACATCATCTCGATTCTAAATTGATTGATTGATGCACTTACCCTTTCAGCCGAGGCGGAGGGCCTCTCGCAGGATGAGGAATAGGACATTGCATACGGCTGATACATTAGTGTGCAGCTCATCGTATTAAACTACTTGACCTCACTTTGTCATTGATAAAGAACATAAAAAATCTTGTAATTTTTTACTTAATTTCTAATTACAGGCCGATTAAAAAAAGTCACAGGAAACTACCACAAGTTTGAACAGTTTCAGCTGCAACAATCATACAAGTTATTCGTTTTAACAAAGACAAATAATATCCAAACTCTTGAAGCGATAGATAGATATCAATCTCGCCAATCAAGATCCCAAAAACTCTAGGTAATTTCTCAGTCACGTTTTTCCGCTAATTATTTCTTCCTCTGTCCAAATACTTGTCTTTTGCACAGCAGAAATTGGTAATTGGGATGGATTCCAAGTTCTTGGAATCTGCACAAATTTTTATTATTTCTCTTGAACCGAGCAACGTGTCTTCTTGTTCAAGGCAAATCTTCCACAGACTGATTAATTCAACTCCAATCGCATCTATTAATTGTCCCTCTTCCACTCATTAATTACTTCCCTTGTAAACGACTGTTTATACTTGCAGTTGGAAATTATAGGTCGGAGACTAAGACGGGGATGAATCTCCGGTTCGGAAAATAATGTCCTTTCAAAGTTTTTAGAGCCTCTCTCCAGCTTTACTTTCACTCGGGCTCATAAACCACAAAAGACCGAAAGAGCAAATGGATTGTCACATAAACATCCCCGTATTTTTCCTCTTTAGTCCTTCTCTTAAATTTCAAGAAACTTCGTAGACGACAGGAAGACTATAACTGCTCTTTTCCCGTTCTCAAGTCCTAAGAGTTAGCTAACCCAATAGGATTAGGAAAAGTAATATACCAATCCCTCGCTAACTACTTGGAAATGTAAAAACAATGGGATAAAGCTCTTAAAAGCAATCGTAGAGATCTTGTGGTACAATTGCCAAAGATCCTCTATATAGACTAAACTGCTAATCGTGCGACGTAGGAGAATTTTTTAAAAACTCTGCATACGCGACAGTGTTAAAGTTCTAAAAACCGACTCGGTCCTGATCTTTGGGAGATTCAATGCTCCTTAGCTTTCTGATCCGGAGGTTGGGTTGGCTTGAACAAGACTGACTTGTTGAAGAGGAGGCAAGGAAGAAGGTATTAGGAACTGAACAAGTCAAGTCTCTTATGAAGATTCAAGTCTTAAAAGAAGAATCTCGGCTACTCGATTAGTTACTTGTAAAGAAGAAGTAGTTGGGTTGGCTTTTGGCTTCTTGGGTATATGCACTTTTTCTTGGCTGCCTTCACTTGCTTCGTTTTTACTTCTTCTTTTGAAAGAGACTTGGTAACTTGCTTTTGTTGGCTTGATATAGATACATATTTTATATGGTGTAAGTTGAAAGAAAAAATCAACTATTTTTATACCGTGTTGTTATATGGTATATTCTAGTTAATTGAAGACAGGAGAACTGTTCGTGGTTACACACAGTGGCAATGACAATTCATGATCTCTATTATTATAGATACTTTGCGTTGTAGGTTTGTTTTAACAAGTATGGGTACTACTGTGTGCTATTAACTATTGGTTGGTTAAGGAATGGAACACTAACTTTTGAGGTGTTAATTGGGTTTTATAAATTGTAAGTGGATTTAAATATTTTTGTAAAAAGATGTATTTTATGTAGATATCTGTATTACACTGTTTTATAATTTTTCAGATCTTAGATTTGTCAGCTTTCTTTATATGATTTATGAATTTAAAAACAGGAAGTTTTTTATATTCGGCAATTTCTGTTTGATGTCAGAAATCAAGAATTATAAGAGCCAAATAATTTACCATGCGTTTCTTCGATTATTTTCTAAAACCCGAATAGCTGTACTCGGTGGGGGCTAAGTATCCTGCTCTTTTGCAGATGAAATTGTATAATATTGTGTCATTCCCTGTTCTGCTGTTATATTTACATATTATGATTCTGCTCTTTAGAATGAACTCATTTGAGTTGGACGTTGGAAGGGGCCTGTGATGATATGATATACTAAAGGCGCATGAGATATTGTTGACTCTGAGGCGGAGCGATTGCTAGATGTGGGCTGCTACTAATAGTTCCCCTTTTCTACTCCCAACAACTCCATCATTTCCACAATCCGATTCGGTTTTTCTCAGGGTCCGAATTATTGTTTTTGGAGAAACATTGAAAAAGTAGTAGTAGTTTCATTTGTGGTTGCTCTTTTTACTAACATTTTCGAGTAATTAATTCTTAGTAATCAAGGTTCTTCGACGAATACATTTGCTTAGAGAGAAACTCGCGAAAATATTACAGGATTTTTGATTTCCTTCAAGTTATATAAGCCCGAGTATGAATAAATCATTATAATTTGAATCAATAGCAACCTGGTTGACTTATGAAGGTTAAAAAAGCAAATCTCCAAATGCCACTCAATGTGCTGTAGGTGTTTTAAATTGATTTCATTGTTTGACATTTAAAGAAGCCTTTAGTCCCCGTATAATTTAATTAGAGAATATGGAATGAAGGTTAATGTACTGTGTCTTGTTCGAGGGATAATTTTAATCGATATTTTCGAATCATCAATTAAAAATCCTGTTACCAACACTAATCCCAACACAAAATGGGTGAGAGGCAGGAAATAATGCAGCCGAATGAACAGAATTCAGTCCGCTGAACGGGGATCATTACTCTTATTCGGTCTGAAAATATTGATCTCCTCGGGGCGAAGTAAATATCAGATACGGGAGATCCTGCACTCCCGGATTCGGGTACTCGAGCCCAGCCTACTTGTATTTAATAATAATATGAGAAGTCCCTGTTCCCTCGATCCTTCTTCATATTAAACGTGTATTATTACACCCTCCTCCGATGTCGGCATTTCCGCTCTTGGATTTTGAGAACTCGGGCCATGAAAATATTTGCCAACTTCATTCTCCCATTCGAACGGAACTTAACATTATTACGGAACAGAGAGGCTCTTTCTCCTGCGGTTTTGACTTGGGCTTTATGGTTCCTTTTAATATGCTCCGTGTATGTCGGTATATTAAATGCAATTTGTATATTTTCAGAAATAAAAATATAACATAACCTCAGCGGCTCTTTTAGATAGCCTGCCTAATGGAAGTGGCTAACAAAACAGCGATAATAAAGGCCTACAAGGCTTCGGGCTCTTAATTACGGTTCGAGGCCGGGGCGGATTGGTTGATGGATTTAATTACTGTTGTTATGTACAAGTAATAATAGAGTATGAGTTGGGAGAAGGCTTCGGATTGGCTTTCGTTCTGTTTTTCTCAAGTAATTAAAAGTTTTAGGGTGGTGGCTTTTAGTGAATTACAAGTTTAATTTAGATTTGGTTTACTGATTATGAGATGATGGCCTTTTAAAAGAGTGCTGAATTTTATTCGTGAGTCGATCTCGTTGTGGAATTTAAGGGATTTTATTCTCATAAATCGATTGCTTTTAGGCATGTGAATTTGCAGTGATATTTTTTATAAGAAACCAATAGCACTGGCTCATCCGGTGGCAAATTGTGCGTCCAAGTTAGCAATGCTAAAGTCTGGAAACCCCTCTGACAGTTGAACCAGCACTATGTCAAAATGCAGTGTGGAACCTGTCGGATTTGATTTTTTAAATTTAAATCATTGTACTTTAAGATTGACTATTAATGAGTAATTCAATATTAAGATATGTCATTGCTAACCAGCAGGAATTTGTCCATAATCCTTATCCTTGTAAGCATACTGTGGAGGAATGATCGTTCGTCGTTTCTCTCCAACGCACATATTCATAGTGGCAACTTCACATCCTTTTATAACATCGCCATTTCCCATAATATAGACCATGGATTTGTTACGATCGTATCTACAAAAAAAATCCCGATTTTTAGAGAAAATGAATACTTTTAAATATTTTTTTATGATTGGAATGTTAATAGTCGAATTGGTTCTTACGTTGAATCGAACTTTTCCCCATTGGGAAAGGTCCCAATGTAATCAGTATCTAACATGTCCCCTTTTTTGGACTTTACCGTGCAATTGTCGGGACGGTAAAGAATTTCGGTCTGAATTTCCGGATATTCGGGGTCAACAAATTTTTCGATGCCCACTTTTGGAAATCCGGGGTTTTCGGAGGCTAAGACTCCGTAAAGGGCCAAAAGCCCCAAAAAGAATGACAATGCCCGAAACTGCATAGGCATTTTTGTTTTTGAAATTTGAAAATGTTAGCGAAATGCTAAAGACAAAATCCAATGTCTGAAGTTTGAATGAGAAAAAGATCTATGTCTGAGAAGATACTGTTCTTCAAAGTCTCAATTTAATTTTAAATGTTCAGTCAGGGCCTAATAATCCCTAATACTATTATGTTCTTTGTCCATGATTCCAATAGAAAGTTTAACCACCCAAGGTTAATAAGGTTGACATGCAAAGACTTAAATTCGATGCGCTTTAAACAATGAAACAATGTGTCATTTAGCACCAATAATTCATCATTCTTTAGTTACTAGCAGTGGCTATAGACAAGTTTGGAAACTTCATAAATTTTGGTGTTTGAATTACACCAAGGGATTTTGTTACTTACTAGTTATTAACAATTTTTTTTTTTCTGTACAAAAAAGAGCTGTGATTTAAGAATGACGACTGTCAAAAATTCGAATTTCAGCAATTGGCACAACCGCACACCAACTTTCTGAAACAAGGCTCCAAAATTTACACATTGTTGGTTGATAGTTGAGCCAGTGTTTTAATTTAACCAAATTAAAGCGCTGGCTGAACCACTTTGCTTTAGTTTTAGTTTGAAAAACACTATTATACTAAAAAATATTATTATTAGTTAATATACAGATATCATATTCACTGAAATAAATAGCCCTCCGGAATAACTATTCCCTTTGATATTTTCAGTGTAAACTCTTCTTTCGAAAAACGTTAATTTTGAGTTTGAAAACAATAACTATCCCAGGGGAATTATTTGCGTAAAAAAGTTAAATCTTCAAGTATTCAACATTATTTTGACCTTGTACATACTTACCTGATACAGGTAACATTTATTTATAATCCCATCTAGCTCCTGAAATATAGCCTCCTCCAGACTTTTCCGTCTCAAAGCATACCGTTTCCAAATTGATCATTAAAAGCCACACCCAACCTTTTATTTTAAAACGTAACTACAGGTTAATTGAAGTTAGTTTAATATATTCAACGTAGTAAAAACAACTCCCGAAATATAATCCCATGCATGAAGACTAATTAGGAGGGACTTGACAAACGACAGATAGTCCCCGATAAAGTAAGCAAATACACATCAATCCTTCCTCCAGGAATCAATTTAACGATTCCAAGTCACGCTGCATCCAAATTAAAATCCGGAATCGTAATTATATAAAAGGATTCCTCTCTGATTAATAGAAGGTGACGGTCATAAAGAATGGTCAGTAATAATATTATTCCGCCGAGTTCTTCCTCATCCTCTCCTCAGTAAGTAAATGGAAAAGGAAAGCCGAAGGGCCTATTAGGCAAAATTGGTCTTTTGGATTTATCTCTTTTTAACGAATGAGGTGATTTAGTAAGAAAAAGCGGATTTATTCCCCCCTTTGACAATGAACGGAGAGAGACAGAAGCGGAGACTTGTGATCTTTGGTCGGACCTCCCATGAAAAACTTGTTCTTTTATTACAAACCAACACGCAAGATTACATCTCATCCTGCCACCACACCAGCCTCACTAACTACAATCGCATTAGAACATAGTAGGAGAGAAAAAAAAACAAAAAAAATATCAACCCTATTTGGTTTTAGATTGATCTCCTTGAGGACAGGGATTCAGTTGATCTCATCTCGGAATTACAGATCCGTCAGTTAGATAGGGAGGAAATACAAATATAGTGAGTCCCCTGTTGTGGCTGACAGGAGCTTTCCGCTTTTAATGCTTGTTCTTTAATGTTTCCAGCGTCTTAAATGCTTTAAATCGTTAAATGACCAGGTTATCCCATCCTGTGGTCTCGTTCTTTGGACATTTAATGATGGGAAACCTGATGTTGATATTGTGTCAATACGGCTGTACCTCCGGGATTGCTTTTTTTCTGTCTATGGTTAGTATTGGTTAGTGGTTTGGGATTTTGGCTGTGATTATAATTGGAGTTGGTTTGGCTGAGATTTGGCATTTACAAGGCTGTAGCCATATCTATTTCTTCCAAACGATTATATTTTGCTAACGTTATGATAGATACAAAACCGGGTTATTTATGTGCTTAAAAATTATTGTAAACTCTAAAATCATCATTCGATTTCAAAATTGAAATTGAAGTCCTATTTATTTGCCAAAAAAGAATGTATTCTGCTTAAATTTTGATAGATAATGATCATGTTTAGTGTTGCGTTCTCGATACAACTGCAAAATAACCGTTTTAACAGAGTTTACAACACGAGTACAGTGTCGTCATTCAAACTACCTAACCTTGACTGGATCCACGATATGAAAAAAGATGCATTTTTATTGTAAAATAAATCCTGCAGAACCATAAACCATAATTACCTTAGAGTCCATTTAAAATAATTGCACCAGCACGGATCTCCACTGGTGTTACGGAGGCAGAACATACTAACTATACACCGTAGTGTCAAGCATATAAATATATATAAGAGACAAATTCCACCCATAAATTTCTGACAAATGTCAGGCCAGAAATTCCAAATTCAAGAAGGCTTGAGCTCCAAGCTCACTCACTTACCATCACAACCCCAACCCCAATAACATCCAACGGATCAAAGATGATAGGAATATGGCAAATTCCAACCGTCATTCTTGTCTTCGTGTAAATTACACTAATTAAGCTCGAGGGGCATTAGATAGAACAAACATAGTCCTCTTAACCTCTCCAAAGTATCAAAGCACATCGAACCATGTGTCTGGTAGCTTAGCACAATGTAGCAGCATCTTCCCTCTCTTACTTGACGGGATTTCTTCTCCGAAAAATCCTGCCAAATATTTTACAGGAAATCGCAGAAGAGACAGGAAAAAATGCTCAGTAAAGTTGTCAACTAAAAGATTTGGAACTGAAATTAAGCTCAATTATCAAGGAATGGAATGCAAAAGGGAAAATTGTGCGGAACAATTATTGCAAATATTTGGAACGGCTGGGGACGGGATAATCTTTTCGACACCGAATTCGATACATTTTCCTTATGGACATTATATCACTGTAGCCAAGTTTTTTTTTGTTACGGAATTATCTCCGGTGATACAAGTCCGACTTTAGAGAAATGCTGAGGTATTTTTATTTTTGAGATGTGAGAGATGTCACCTTGTGGACAGGTCAGAATTCCACCGAAAATTTTAATTATATAAAGTTTCTGGAGCTTTAGATTGGGAAAGGGCTAAGTGTTGTCAAGTATTTTAAGGGTGTCAGTTGGTTATTTTGAAAATTCGTATGACAACAGCTGGGAATCCTTGGAGGAATGCTTCCGAGCCGAGGTTGAGGTTAGAGAAATGCAACAAGTTTCTGTCATCTGAAATTGTTATTGTTGGTTAGTTATCGTTAAGTTTGGTGGTTGGATTATTGTCGCGTTGTTGGAGTCACCTGGAATACCTTGGTTTCCTCTGCTTTTTAATTTACTTCTACGTTGGGAATTATGTACTAGTCATGGTTAACCACTTTATATCCCCTCTTTTATAGTCTTAAACTCAGAAATCTGTCCACAAGTGGTGGAAGTTTAAATAAGCAAAGGGAACTAAAAAACATTTTTAATAGTAGATCTACCAGTTTGTTTCATTGTGGCTTGGGTTAGGTAGATAGGGATGAAAAATACTACGTCTTCTTGGGCAGTGTGAGTTTGTTTAATTGCATACTTAGGATTTTCTACATAATCAGACCAAATTTTACGACGTTTTTCATGACTCTAGATACGGCGCTTCATGTCCATTATTATGTGCCTCTGGACAAGGGCAATAATATCTTATCATGTCATGAAAGTCATGACACTAACTTATCTTTAGGAGACCACACTTGACTCGTCTACTTACGGTTGGGCTTTGACTGTTTGTCGTGAATCTGAGGAATCTTATTGCATGATGATGATGAATTTTGTGATCTTTCGTAACAGTTTTGGTCATTAAATTAGATGGAATAAATTAGTTGGCCAAGTTTTGTTGTATTGATAATGGATAAAACGCGAGCTTGTGGGGTCAGAAATCATATTTCATCAATTGCGAAAATTTTGTTCATTCACAAATTTAAAGCGCAGTAGCGTTCCTGAAATATAACTCCACTAAAAAAAATGCTAAAAACGGAACGAACTATTGAATTTCATAAAACGTCAAAGACTTTATCGAGAAATTACAAGAATTCATGGGGTTTTATCTAGACAGCGTTCTTCGCTTTAAAACACCCGAAAATAGACCGTCGTCCCTAAATGCAACCCAAGGATTTCGAGGGTTTTCAGAATAGAACCCCTAGGTGTTTATATAGAGAATCACGGTATTTTCAAAACATATATTCAGGACGTACGCTTCAATCCCCCAAAAAACTCAGTCTTAAAAAACGAATCCTGAAACATCTTCATTAGGTCCCTTTATTTCCTATCATCATGATGATGATCCATGTGCCCAAAATCAAGACGAAGAGTCACCCGAACAAACCCAAAGTCATCTCCCAAAGGAACATAACATGAGCCAAGCTACCACGAACCATAAGATAAATACTCTGTCACAAAGTGCATTCCGAACACAAAAGTCCCATTTGTTCGCACCATTGTATATCTTGAGACTCTTCAAAATCTCTTCTTTAAGACCCCAAAAGACCAGCTCAGCTTTGTCAAATTCACCCAAAAGTAAAAGCAGAAATATATTAGGTAATAGAAATGAATGATACCCAACTCTTAATCTACTGTCCTCTCTTTTACAAAAAAACGAAAGAAAAAATGAAAGAACTTCATTAATCCATTACGGACTATACTTTACTTAGCATTTTCTGCTTCGGGGATTGTAAATGTAAAATATCATAGTCACACTTTGTTCCACTCAGATTTTCCAAGTTTTTAAAGATTTCCCAAGAAACGCCTTCATTTTATATCCTTTGGGGATCCAAACCAATGATAAGTTGCGAAATGACGTTGATGTGTTGGAAAGGGTTGGAGTTGGCTCATCCTCCAACAACATTCAACATCACAAGTAATAATCTGTCCGTCTCTCTCTTAAAAGTTAAAACTACAACAAAAAATATATAAAAAACCACTCAGGCTTTTCAACGTTGGGAGAGTTGTGTCTTTAGAGGCTCTGAGTGTGAAGAATAGTTCACTCTTCTCTTCAATGTTCAATGAGGTTTCATGTAAAGAGATTGTGCTATGGGGCAAGTATATAGGGATGGGCTCTTATTATTATAAATATCACTTGTACTGGTGTACATGGCCTTAAGACTTAAGAGTTGTGAGTGGGCGTGTATCGGCCTATTGAGTTTACTGTCTACGAGTAGATTTAATTTTTTTTTCTCCGAGGTTTTAAAAAAAACATTTCAAATGAAAGGATTACTTTCAGATGCCAGTCAACGGGGAGAAACATTTTAAGTTCAACATGGGACACTATAGACAGTTTTAGGATATGGCTCGGGCTGAAGCTAATAGCTTGAAGTAACTTTAATTAAATTGCGCTGAATCTGTGATTTAAAAAAATGAAATTCGGCCTATAGGGTGTATGCACTAATTACTTAAAACAATCACGATTTATTGATTTTATTCATTAAATGAATTGCCAATTACACCTCTGATAGCTAATCTTTGATTCATATTTCACACTAAACGAATTACGGTATCAATAATAATAAATACTATTAAAATAATATTCAGAAATCCTTCTCCATTTTTAACCAGATATTTTTCAAAGTTGTACATAAAAATGACGTGTAATCTGCTATAAAACACTACTTTCTTGAAAATATCACTTATTTCTCGCTTGGATTGAGTAAACACATTCCTGAAATATTGCCCAATCATCAAGACATCAGGAACATAATATTTTATCAACTCTTCATACTTACAACCTCAATGGGGTAGCATATTACGTTTTTTTCCTAAAAATATATCAACATCAACCACCGCCCAACATCTATCAAACGTATCAATCTATTAAACAATCAAATGGTAATGCACATATCATCTATTATATTTTATGGAACCTTCAGTTTCTATTCTTTCGGAATAATGCTGTAACTTTGCAGAGCTGTGTCCATATCCATATGCAACTATATATCCGAAATCCGAACGTGTGTATATGTTTATCTGTTGGAGTTACTCTAACTATGTATATGTAAGTGTTGCAGTCGGAAGTTATCTGAACATTTTTGACACATAAATAAAGTATTCAATTCCATGCAAAAATAATAAACCGTTACAAACGCACATCATAAAAGGGTGAAACCACACGAAAAATACGTCAAATTACACTTAACATCGTTACCCGTCACATGAGAGTCGTTTTCTTAAAGATTCTCACATTCCCCCGACCATAGAGTAAAATTATATACCTCGTTGAACAACTCTAGACCCAACCATCCCAACGATACAGTACACATCTAGGGTTGCTATTTAAAAAAAACTGTGACCCTTGACCGTACCCGCTTGACCTTTGACCTGCACGGTCCACAAACAAACTCAGCCTCCGCTGGAAGGTCATGAATGATTTCCCGAAAAAAGAATTTTAAAATATTCAACCGTTCGAGAGTTATGCTGCGAACGGACAGACAGACAGACAGACAGACAGACAGACAGACAGACAAAGTAAAAACATTAAAGGGTTTCACCCTTTAATAATGCTTTTTGCAATTAACTCTTGTTGAACCCATTTCACTATCTTTTAGTGTAAATTTTAAAAATCGAATGTCTAAATTTTCTAGGAAGTATTACACATGAACATATTAATAAAATGTCCTGCGACATTTCTATACAAAAAAGGGTGAGAGTGGTTCGTGCTCAAAGGAAGAATTCCAAACTCGTGATTCGGCATTCGTATCGAAAAAGTTGGGTCCATTTGTGAAAAATAAAAGTTCCTCAAATTACTGATTAGAGGAGAGAGAGAGGAAAGCACAAAGCATTTCTTGGAGAAGTGATACGGAAATCGCTCAAATTCATGGCATTTTTCTCCCTCCCCAACTTCCAGGATCAGTCATTGCTCGAATTTTAGAAATACTTTGGGAAATCCTGAACCAAATCCCTGTTTTGGTCATTCTGTCGTCACCCTATTCCCATTATAAATTATAGCTTCAGCCGTTGTTTATAAGCGTTTAAATTTACCGGATATGATTTTTTAAATGAGAAAAGTGTGATCTGATACAGTAAAACTAAACTGAAATATTATTTTCTCTCTGCTAACTGTTTTTCTATAACTGACTGCATTTCAAGCATTTTAAGCGTCTAAAAGAATCCTAAAATGATCCGACCTCTTTGAAACCGCTCAATCGTACAATTTATTAACAGATACAAATCAAAATTAAATAACTCCTTCATTTCTCAAATCCAATATCCAAATAAACTGCAACCCCTTTTAAAGGAACAAAAAAACAGGAAAATGCAAATTTTATCTCCAGAAGTCTTTAAAAACTGCATCAAGACACATAATTCCGTCCTTTCAAGCTCCGTTACAAAACAATCAAAGGAAATTGCTCCTTTTCAACTAAGAAATACAAGTCTGCTACGGGCGAGTAAACGCTCGGAATATTAAACTTCTAAATACTAAACAGAAAATACAAAATCCAACTGCAGTAAGTCGCACTTAAGATTAGTATTCCTCCACCGAATTTCCGGAATCCCCGAATTGAAGTTCCAAAAGGGCTGCCTGTTTACAAAACAGTCTTTCATCTCTTCATCAAGGGAATGAGTTAGGGAAAGCTGGGAGATAATCAAGCCCGTTTCCTTTGTCAGTCAAATGAATCCTCTCTTGTACAAGGCTCTATACATTATCATTATCATCATCATTATTATTATTATATCCGCATATCTACTATCTGCATATCCCTCGTGTACTTAAGCCTGAATTCGAATAGGATCAAGGCACAAGAAGGGTCTATTGTGCTTAGTTCTAATGTTACCCCTTCTGCATACCTCATCCGTGCCAAATCCACATTTAGAATTGTCTAAATTCCAGAGAGCAGAACTGAACTCTTTTTCAAGCTTCAAGTCCCAGGATTCACATTCCACTTTTTTCCTTTCGATTTACTCCATTCAACTTATATCTGAGGAATGACAAGTGTGGAATTCCAGCATTTTGCCCAAGAAAATATTCAAATGATATGTCTTATTTTGGACGTCCTTTTTTCATACACCATTCAGTTCAATCTCGAGAGATTCGTAGGAAGTTTGCAAGGATTTAGGGACAGTACTTTCTTATAGGGGTGGAATCCGTTGTTCAAGAAGTTTACACAACAATGGGGGAAATTGCATTTTGAAGGATTTTAATAAGTGTTCGTTTCTTATGGGGATTGAGCCTAAGAAATTGAGGAATTTCTGTCGTTGAAATAACTGCTCCTGATGATTTTTTAGCTCTGTTTTGTAAATGGTTAGAATCTTATGTGCTTTGCTGTAGGTAAGATGAGTCCTTAGACTCAAGAGTAATCAATTAGATAATGAAGAGAGATATCAAAATATAATTCTTCAAGTATCCCAATAATTCATGTAAACACAAATACCAAATCTACAGAACAAACACTTCAAGTATTTCCTCGACTGGGAGTTCAGCCTGTTTTTTCCTACAAGTTAAGATGTTTTTGTAACATGGAAGAGTCGTCTTTGTAGAAGAACTTTGTAGGCTTGGATAGAGACAAGTATAGGGACTAAGAACTAGAGGAAGATTCATTGGATTTGTCTGAGAAACTTAGGGATGAGAATTTAAGAATTTTTTAAGAATCCCACTAATGTGATGAACTTGTTCAGGGATTTTTTTAAACGTTTTTTCTCGTTTAATTGTTGTCCTTGCAAGTTTAGGGGATTTAAGGATTTTAAGAAGTTTTTTCCAGTGTTTAAAAACATTGAGAGAGTATTGAAACTCAAGTTTTCAGTCTCCAAATCCAAACAAAATTGAAAAGAAAAAAAGTCTATTGTCTTTGGGATGAGAGTGCAAGTAATTTTTTATAATTTTTGGATTGTTGATGTCTAAGATATGACCCTATAATGCAGGGATGGAGTTCATGGGAATGAATTTTTCCACGTCGTTTCAGTTACATTAGGTCAACCTCTCTGTGGGATGTCTGAACCTTTCTGGAGTTGAAAAAATTGAGATGTCTTAATTTCTAGAGACTTTTGATGTTCCCATTTGTTAATTTCCAAATTGATCGCTCAAGCATTTTATCACTCGCTAAGGTTTACACAAGAACCTTACCATTTCTATCAATTATTAACTACCTTTTGTTGAAAGTACAATAAAAAGGAGGAGTCAAATTTTTTGGCTTTTGAGCTTCGGCCGAGTTTTTAAGTTTAAAACTACGGTACATATTGATATTTTTCTTGTTCCCGACGGTACGGTTCGAATACCTAAGATGTAATGAGAGGAGACCTTGTGCTTTGGATTATGTGACAAATATTCCTGCAACAAATGTCCCTTTGACAAAAATGTGTCTACTTGCGTTAGACAACAAATTTTTTACTTAAAATTGGATCAAACGACACATTTCTCCTATATAAATGTACGAATTAACTGTTTTTGTTCGTCAATATTTGTCACAAACAGATTTTTCGGCGGTATTTGTCCCGGACATTGCTTATGTTAGTCTTATGTCGTATTATGTCTCCAAATGTATCTCTTTCCATAACGGTATTCTTGCAAGTGTTCAGAAACCGTATGGCATATCCTTACTTTACGGTTCGGAAGTTGTAAGATCGTACGAGAATTTGTAGGAGAGGAGATGAGTTCTTTGAGAAGGAGTCTGGATTTAATGAGACGTAATGAATCATTGTCAGGGAAGGATGACAATAAATCTCGGATTGGATTCGGTTAGCCGTTATATATAGCAGAGCATCCGGCCTACAACTTACAACCCGTGTTAGATTAGAATTGGATCCTTATAGTAATGTAACCTGCATTCTTACCAAATCCCGTCACCAACCTTCCCTTGTCTTGACTACTTTCTTCTACATTCTTCCTACAGAGCAAATTATTTTAGTGCGGTTTTAATTTTCGGGTTTCTTATTTTTGGCACAACGGGCATTGTTTCTAGGTTTTAGGGTTAATTGGTTATTAGTTATTAGGAGATGTTAGTTATTTTCTAGATACTTTACATGCAAGATGTTGCAATGTGATTCCGATTTCCTGTGATTAACTTTTTGAGCTGAATTTCAGATTCCAGACTGTATTTTTGTGAGTTCAAGCTTGCCGTATTTATCTTCGATATTTTTTAGTTTTATTCCTTGTTGGTCAAACGTCACATCAAAATTCAACCTGTAAACATTTTATTTTAATCTGAATTAGATCCGAATCTACTCTGGGTTTTTAAGCATGTGAAAGATATGAGTATTATGAAAGACTAGATACCTCCAAGTCAAATATAAATTTTGAGCTATTACACTTATTCTGAGCAATATGCGATATTTTTTAGCCCGCGGTCACTTCACAAGGGAAGTTTAATAGAAGTTTAGTATTAAGACTTGATAAAGGCTACAAAATTGAAGAATTATTGGCCCTGATTTATATTGATTATCTTAAAAAAATTTACGAATATTAAAAATTATGAAAATTGAAAACAATCGTTAATGACAGGGTAGCCAACAATAGTCGGAGAAGTCCTAGAACTAAATTCCGACTCCATACTAACAACAGTTATACCGACAGAGAGAAAATAATGCACCGGAATTGGTAAAATATTTTAATGCATAAATTCCATGCGTTTCAGCACTCAGGAAAAAATAACAACAAATACCAATTGATGAATTATTCCCTGTCCTCCACCTGTTATCGTAAATACATTTATACGGACGCTACACTTTATTGAAGCAATTACAGATAGGATAATATGGAGTCTCCATTAAACCATCCACGGTTTACAAAGGGAATAATCAGGAAACATCAAAGAGGTTAATTACAAGTAATAAAATTCATTTAATACGGAATTAGTAGTTCCATTACAAAAGCCAATGAATCCTTCAGATCTAGTGAAACAAAGCAGAAGGCTCCCGAAAACCTCCAAGGCCCAGGTGGGTGGCTTTTGTACTTAAATATTTGCTAATGGTTAACTACTCTTGAGGAATTTTCGGAATTTACTCCGCTTAAACGCAAACTATGTTGGCTATCAAATCCATGAATTCAAGTGATGGTAGTGGTAGTGGTGGTGGTTTTATAGGACATGCAGTTACTCTATACAACTATCACATTACGAGTTTAACATGCAATATTCAAATTTCAAAACCAACATCAAAGGGTCAAAGTTGAAACAAAATTTAAAGGAAACATTAACTCAGAGATAAACATATTGATCTTTAAGAACAGTCCCCTCTGCATTAGATTAGCTGGAAATAATCCTGATTTTTGAAACCTATCATGTGGCCAAACATGCGAAATGGAAATGTAAAGTCGGATTTATAATATATTTTGTATCTTACTCCTTACTGTACATGTACGTAGGAAAGTAAGTAAATTCTCGACTCTTGTGATATTGAGCAAGAAATCGTCGGCATCGGTGTCACCCACAAAAGGAAAGGAAAATGGACTTTATCTTTATTGCCATCGAAAAAGGTATCTTGTTCGATGTTCGGTGGAAAGCTACCTGAGAGCCGTAAAAACAGGTCAGTCCAGGCTCAACTATCATTTGTTTCATCAATCGATTAAAAAATTTTTTACGACTCTTTTATTTATCTACTTACCTTCTCTTCTTAACCTGTCTCATGTCTCCTCGTCCCTAAAAACTTCTATAGATATGAAATACAAGCCTTTGCTTTGACTAAAAATATTATGTCTCTCCTTGACCATTCTGCTCCAACATATACAAGAGAACCCTGAAATTTAAAGAAATACATGCGGCATGTCTCCTACAGACTTGATCTTTACAAGATGAAGAACCATATCACCCCCAAAATTCCTACTGTTCTGTCCCCAGAGCTGAGCTCTTAAAACTGCATTATTCCTTCGGACACTGGATTATGGATTAGGAACAGTCAAAGCCCAGCATTTGTTTTCACTTTAAATCTTAAGACCCGAAAACAAAATCCCCGAAAGTCAATTGTCAATTTCCCCCGGTTTTAAACCTCCGAGAACCCTGCGGGGTTCGTCTTTTCCATATGAACAAAATCCATACCTACTGCTCCTAAATCTAGTTGTCTCTTATATAGGAAGCGGAAATTATTATGGATAAGGAAATAGATTGGAGATGAGAGGGCAAGTGTGAAGTAAAGTTGAACAGAAAGCAAATAATGAATTGTTAGAGTTAGCTTTTAGCGATAACCCAAACATGAATCAAAGAAGCCAAAGACAAAGCCAACTGTGCCACATAAATCTTAAGATTTAATGGCCAAGTGCTTCTGTTCTCTTTCACTTCTTGTGTAATCGTAGAGTGCACAACTCCACCTCCGGCTCCTAGTCCCTTATTCTCCTATTACTATTATTATATCTAATATTATAAGGCTTAAAATATATGCTACACAAAGCCAAAATTCTGTCTTGAAAACTTGAAACTTAGTCCTTATAATATGTCGGAGCTGGAATAATAGACCATGAAACTCAGAAACCCGTGCCGTTCTAGAGTTCTGGTTCAAAAGCGGACTTGTAATTTAGAGGATTATTCATAAGCCGGAAGGAAATACCGATAAAGGCCCTGTCGGAGCTGTGAATTGCAATGATCCAAGTTTCAACTCCGTAACCGCATATGGAACCCTAACACATGAACATAACGCATTAAGGAATGATTTAAGGGTTCTGAGGAGTTGACTACGGCGATTGTTTCGAAACTTTAAGTTCACGTGGAAATAATTTATTTTCTTCGACAAGTTGTAAGTTTCGAAAATAACTTGTCGATAATAATATTCGAAATAATTTAGATTGTTGAGATTTGTAGCTCTCCTTTAACTTTGCTAAATTGATCGGGCAAAGCTAAATTAATGTCCAACACCGGTTCGTTAGCCTGGGCTACCTGACTACTTGGTTTTTTAACCGATACAAGGAGAACGAAGGAGTCTTAATCTAATCGACTGTGAAGAGCAATAAATTGGCTTGCGATGGAATGACAACCGAAGTGGGTGGCCGGATCATCGGCAGGAGAACAGAAGAAATAGTTTTGTCCACAAACGAGGAGTCTAATGACAGGCGATTGTTAAATGTTTTGTCTAACCTCCTGATCAACCTTTTGTTTATGAGGACACGATATACTCTAATGATTTTAAAAGGTTTCGGTTCGATATAATTGTAGACAAAAAATCCAATGTCACTTTGCTTCTGTTGTACGGGCGACCAGGACCTTGATATTTTGGTAACCTGTTGGTAGGATTCTGTTATTAAACTTGGTTTAGAACGGTGTGAGAAACACTCAGCGACTGATTTAAATTCAAGATGAGTAAAAAGTTTCATTTCGATTGAGAGTTTGCTTAAGAAATTCAACGTTTTTATTGCACATTTTACAGAATCTTTTTGCAAGGAACTGAAAGGAAGGACCTATAGAGATAAATAAGTATATAATTTAATGTAATGGATTTTTTTAAATTGTTTCTTTTTGACAGGCATTATCATTTTAAAAACTATAATCATCTAAAGGGGTAAGAACAGATTCGAATTTGTCTCCTAATACATAGTAATTGTGAAATGTGCAAATATGGATTACAGAAAAAAATCCGGGTATGCGATATGAAAACTTCTCTGTACAACTTATTATAGCCCGACTCCAAGTAATTCTATTATTATAATCAAGTCATTGTAGTTTATTTTAGTTTTGTACCTTCGGTATCAAGAAACCCGCATGGTTCACCCAACAGGGTCTATAGAAGCATGTTTATGTCCACAATTGGTCATATTTGCTTTTTCAATATCATTTTCTAACTGTATGCCAAATTTGAGCGTTCTAGGTTAGTTTTCAGAAAACCCGCATGGGTCACCGATTAGGGTCAATAAAAGCAATTTTATGTCCACAATTGGTCATATTTGCTTTTGCAATATCATATTCTAACTGTATGCCAAATTTGAGCGTTCTAGGTTAGTTTTCAGAAAACCCGCATGGGTCGCTCACTAGGGTCGATTTTGGCCACAATTTTGTAAATCAAATGTTTGATTTGAAGTTTTAGAACCTCTATCAACCACTATGCAAAATATAGTGCTTCCAAACCTATGTTCAGAAAACCCGATAGGGTTCGCAGACCCCCCACGGGTCAACGTATGGACCGATTTTACCCATCTTCGAACTTGATTCCTAAATTTACCCGAACCCCCTCTGTACCAAATTTGAAGTTAATCGGACCAGTATAACTCGAGTTATCGTGGATACAGACAGACAGACAGACAGACAGACAGACAGACAGACGGACAGACATTGACATGATCTTATAAGCCCTTGGAGTCGGGCTAAAAATTGAAAGTAAGATAAGGCAGAGTTAATCACGTCCGCTTTTAATTAAAGATGACGGAATCTACGGATAACAGACTATATCCTGCGCTAATGAGTCGTATAAGAGATTCCCTGAAAACGAATGACGTAGTTGCATTCCGATGTCATGTGTAGCCTACGTCATGCGAAACGTCATCAAGAAATGAGTCATCGAGGGCTTCCCTAAGGGGAATCCCTACCATAACTCATGGCGCATGATATAGTTAGTCTACCTGCTTTACATCAGAAAACCTTATAATGTTATAATTCCAAATAATCCTCAATAACATGCTGATTTTCCTAACAATCTAATATTGAGAAAATTTTGCAAATTGACCTAAAAATAATTTTCAAGACATTTTTTACATTGATCCTATTATCGTACTCTTGATTCTATTTCGCGTAACAATTTTTGGGTTGGAAACGTACTATTAATGGTTTCATGAAATGTGTGAAACCCTTTTGTGCCTGTCCCGTCGTATTTTCTCAGTTACTAAAAGTTCAGTATGTTCAGCAGATTAATATCAGCTTCATTCTTTTGCCCTTACCGATCGTCTCAGTTCGAGGCAATGTGTAAGATATTTAGTTAAATATGCATGTTTTATGGAGACTTGGAATGCAATGAGCCAACACAGGTGACAATGGACCCCCTGAAGAGAGGAAGACGATGATGACATGACGTGTACGTGATATGACGGAATATTTAATAATGTAATCAACTAGTGAGGGACAACAGATGCTTGACTTTTCTGACATAATCTTAGGAAAAGGACAAGAATTCTCGACGGGGAGGAATTTACAACCTTGGATTCTGGCTTTTGACACACAAATACGCGTATTTCATTTCTGCTGAAAAATGTAATTTTTACTATAGTTTTAGATATTTACACACAAAATGCAGACGAAAAAGAACAATATTACGCAAATTCAAAATTTAGGTTAAGTAGAATATTTCGTCGAGACTATCTGATGAAGGAACGGTCCCCATGATGGAAGCAGCATTCCCTCTTTGAATAGCTAGACTTATCCAAGTTTTAGACATTATCAAATGGTATTTGCAAGTTTGCAACTTTGTTGAAGCTATACATACAATCGACGATCTCCCATTTTAACAGTTCGTTTAACAACTTTGAATCTCATGAAATTCATGAGAGATTGAAGTCATTAACTACAGAATTTCATACATTGTTGCTCAACCAATCGCTCCATAAAAATGTAGTCAGGAAAATTAGATGAAACTAAACTAGGTACCTATAATCAATGAAAAATTACGCATCCGAATTGCTACTAATTCGATGATAATTTGATACGAAATCTACTCAACAATTGTCAACCTGCTCGCTAGACATCGAAACAAATGCCTCTGATTATTTTCAGGAACTGAACCGATATGATTGAACAATGGCTAGAAAGTTCGTTGGCCGCAGATCCGTTGATTAATTTGCATTCTATTACAATTAAGGACCACACTCTGAATTCATTTCATGCACCGTTACATACATTTAGACTTTGTAATTGTCTGGAACAGAAAAGTAAATCGGAAAATTGATAGTCTTTCATTTCATCAGTTGAGTCCAGTCGTCGCGGTGTGGGATTTGCAGTTCAAGGGCAGACATATTTACGAAAATACTGGGTTCAAAATGAAGCTAAAAAATTTCGCGATTCTTCTAGCTGCCATAGTCTTCCTAGCTACTGTGGTCAACTGTCAGAATGAGGACGAGGAAGATGAGGAGGAATACGACGAGGAAGTTCCCGACAACAAAGTTACAAAAGCTACCAAAGCTCCTGTAACGGTATCCAGTAAGTACCGACTTGTCTAAATCCGGACATTCCAAAACTGCTAAAATAAACATAATTTCTAACATTTTATAGCTGGAAAAAGCAACTCCAACTCTACGAAGTCCTTAAATGGTACTGCGACTGAAGCAACAACTCTAGCTCCAAAACGGAGAATTCGAACCACCGAAGCCCCCGACGAATCCGAAATCGACGACGTTTCAAAGTCCGTCAATGGGATTTTGTCGAACATCGGGAAGGGGAACATTACCGGGATCATCGACATGGCCCTTACGTTCGATACACCCCCAGCCGTTCGAGAACTCGTAAACGGTATCATGAAGCTTGTCTTTGGGGCAGGTCAGGTCGTCACAAGCACCTTCGTTGGGATGTTTACCACTCCTGCTCCAAAGGTTAAGGTTAAGGCGACAGCCGTCCCGATCAAAGATCCAGTTGTAGCTGCTGTCATTGGTTCCGTAAAAATTCCGGTTCCGGTTCCAACTGGACCAAAAGCCCCTGCTGCTCCAGTTGAAGTTCCTGTCCCAGAAACTACAGCTTCTCCACTAAAAAGTTCTAGGAGGTTTCAATAAGTAGAGCACATCCATACGGCTAGAAAATTTTAAAATAGTCCAAAAATTGAAATATTTATTAATAAATTCCCATATCGATTAAAGATCGGAACCGTCAAAAATTTAAAACCAAGAACAAACCAAGACCACCAAGTTTGAGACTTGAGGGTGAGAATTAGAATTTCCGAAGGCCTCCATGCATGCAATCAATCATAACCCGATATTATGAACAGGACGGGGTTGACAAAGTTGACAAATCATTCCGAGTTCATTTGAGTCTTACGATCGTCAGTTTAAATCAAGGAGACGTCAGTCATTCATAACAACATCGGAATCATATTATAATGCATACATCTTCCAGTACCACAAACAACGGCTGAGCATTTCCTCTCAATGTCAAGCCCAATATAAAACAAATGCTCTGATCATTATGCATCTGCATCTACACTGGAATATTCCCGTTAAAAAACGGAGGGTTCACACTATTGTATATAAAATATCATTTTTCGTAAACTCATCCTGTCAAGCTGTGCTAAGACAATTTACTTCACACTTCATTACCGGAGATTCGTATTTTTTAATCATCTTCAGGCTCTATCGGAGGCTTTAAGAGAAGTCCCTTCAGAGTCAAGACATAATAAGAGACTGTCGTGTCACCTTGTCAGAAGGGGAACTGTGATATGGTAATAAAGTGTATGTTTTAAGATTTGAAGATCCTCCACACAGAAGATGCATGGCTGATGTCATTGAGACCCGTGTTTTTTACTGTTTTGTCTCCCGTCCCGGGTTGCATATGTCATGCTCCGTAATTTATCATGTTTTAAGAAAGCATCTGTCACAACCAAAGAGAGAGAAAACAATTTATCTTTTGGTGGGAGCTGTATGGAATAAGCTGGTTGAACTTGTAGGTTCGACACATCATCGATATTCGATAAGTTGATATTGATTTCTACTTTTTGGGGACCTAATTATTCCAATTAAAAGTTAAGAGAAATCAACGAGCTTAGATGAATATGAAATATGAATATTAATTTTATAGAATTGACTTTACATTTCTAGGTCCGTTCATTGCTGAATACAATTAATAATTAAAATTCCAAACATGGAGAGTCATAAGATTTTTATTAAATTGAAATACGTATTGGTCGGTTCGTAGACATATTGTAGGATTCTACAACCTGTGGAAGTTTTATTCACAATTAAAGCAAATCGGATTTATGTTCGTTTCCAGTTTTAATACGAATTACATGAATGTTATGAACCATTCAAATCATGGTAATAAATAAGTAAACACTATTCCTCTCATTTTCCACGGAATTTTATAAAAAAAAACAATCTCATTTAAAGTGGGGTGTTATTAACATGAGTTACAGATCAATAGCATCGGAAGGAACGTTTCCCTTTTTTGTCAAATTCATGGTCTTCAATATCTTCGTCTTCATAGCTTTCGTCAAGTCGTCAAAGTTCTGTTCCTTCACAGCCGACTCCTTTCTTTTGTACATGTCTTTAAGCTTGCTGTTCGGATCCTTGTTGCTTAACTGCCTTGCCCGCTTCTCAGCCAACTACAAGTAGATACAAAATTTTTTTAATTGAGTTTAAACTAATTAATAAAATAATTTGATTTGAAGTGCCATGAACTTGTTCGCCACCTTAATCAATTCCGCATATATTTCTGGGTAATTGACAACAACATCTTCAAAGTCGGAGCGTTCGAGACGGTAGACATCGCAGAAGTTGGTTGCAACAACTGTAGCATTTCTTCGCTCATTGGTTATCAATGCCAACTCTCCGAAAAAGTCCCCGTCCCTTAAGTGTGCTACTACCCGGCCACTTGGAGCCAGAACCGACACCGCTCCATGTTCTATAAAGTACATCGAGTCTCCGAGTGTGTTTGCACTTATTACGATATCTTGAGGAAGGTAAACCTTTGCAAAAACAACATAATTTTACGATTTTTGAAGGGTTTTGTGAAAAAAAAGGCTTAGAAACACGTATACTGAGATACTGACTTCAAATCTCAATCGAGCAACAAGTCCTTGGAGTATGGCATGTGGGAGGCCCTGAAACAAGGGAACCTCTTCGACTAAACTCCGACAATTAAACATTTGCAGTTCCTCTCGGATGACATGCGACACATTTGCCAAAATGACATTTTCATTGAAAAAGTTTCTCCGGTATCGCTGCTCATAGTAAAGGATCACTCGGTTTTGGAGCTCTTTGGGAACTTGCTTGAATTTCATGTATTCCAGAACCTGATAAAAAAACTTAATTCAGACCGAATTTTTAATTTGATTTGAAATCGTAAAAAAATGCACTCACCTGGTTAAGAACTTCAGCATACTTTTTCTGAGCCACGTCCAGATTTATGAGAATACTGGACAAATTACCCACAATCAAGGCAAAAAATGTAGCTCCGATCAGAATACTTACTATCGTACAGATAATGTCTTCCGGTTCACGCGGACATTCCATACCGTATCCGAGTCCGGCCTGAAAAAATATATTCTTGGTCATATTTAGGATAACTTAAAAAAACGAATTAAAAAATACGAACCATGTTAGAAAGGGCCCTTATAACCGAGTTGATATATCGAAATCCTATTGATTTATCCCACAAGTTCATCTGACTGACCCAACTCAATTCACTTCTGTGCCCGATGGGATTGAAGAGGTCTGCGACCATGTAATGAATGCAGGCCAGCCAATGAAGAGTGTAGAATATGACGACGAGGAGATTGATAACTCGAATGTACAAGCTGTTAACCACGAACGCCTTGTGAAGTCATAAAGGAAAGCTCGTTAACAATTAAATTCGATTAAATTGCTTAGTTTTTGCACTACCTCTTGGAAACGCGTAAGGTAGCGGATGACTCGAGACAAGCGAAATATCTTCAAAAGCTCGAGGAGCCGAAGGTACTCAAAAAATTCAACGTCAGCTAGATCAAAGCTCTTCTTAGCGACAAGGATGTGCATGATACTGTCATATGGAACGGTGGAGACGGCATCGATTATAAACCATGACCTGACGTAGCTCCTAGAAAATGAAACAATAATTAATTAGTTTGCATTTGCATATGAAAAGAACCGTCAGAATAACATGTAGATCACCAACTTTCCAATCAATGCAGGGTCCAAAGTTATCGTGTCGCTGATGGGACTAACAATCCCAGTCCTGAAGTTGAGAACAATGTCCATGAGGAATAAGATACTTAGGAAAATGCTGAGCCGAAATCCAAACTCTGACCGATGGTCACTCTGATATGCTAGTAAAATTGGCTGTCGGATGAGGGTGAATTGAAGAGCGACCGTAATTAGAATCTCCCATGAGCATCTAAATTTTATATTGTGCCACTAATAAATCGCATCTTCAAATATTAAAGAAATTTCAGGGTTGGTGGACATTTCTGGAGGAATTAAAGCAAGCTGTAAATCCCGATTTTGAGACACCCTCCCTGGGGAGTTATTTGAGGGGGCTGAGTTACTGATTCATTTAAAATTTACAGGCAGTATGGTTTTATATGAATTTTCCTTGATCATAGAAACGTTGGTTTTGGTTCTGTTAAACTATTGAAAAATTCCTTATTTCTGTTACCAATCTACATCCGGGAATTCATTTTTTGTGCTAACTGAAACAAGGCAAGATATACATATATGGGGACTTATTCCGGGATCGGAATAAGTTCATTCCATGAGTCTAAAATCGGGATTTATGGCAGCTTGCTAAAAATGTATACCGAAATAAACTGTATGGATGGATTGTATAAGGAAACGAGGTCAGATGTCTAGATCGTTCTTGATGAACGCCGAACTGACTTCGAAATCCAGCTCGATGGATTCTGTGATATGTCGAGACCAAGAAACTTTCCCTCAGCAGGCTGTACCACTTCCCTTTGAAATAGTAACCGTAATCTGTAGTACAAATGAACGTCTATTCAAAACCTGCAGTCGTAATATTCAAATAATAATAAGCGTACATGAACCGGATTGTGGATTTTTCTCTTTTACACCAGCGAAAATCCCCTCCTCATCCTCATCATCATCATCTTCCTCATCCATTCGTAGAGAACTCTCTGAGGTACCATCCCGATTCTGGAGTAAATATTATGGTTTTAGTATTTGATTTCGCGAAAAAAAGTTGCAAATAGAAAATCGGGGGTGGACTGGACGCAAGAACTCACCCCTGGAAGATCTATTAACGGGTTTATTTTGAAATGAGGAATCGAGTTGGGATCTTCTATACGATCTACACAATTAATCAATGAATGCGTACGCTTTATTGTGCTACAATGAAAAACTTATGAATAATGAAACAAAACTGTTTATTCATTTCAACTTACTCATTTTGGGCAGGTAAGGAAATATAATGCTAATGAATCAATTTCCGTTTTTACGTTGATGAGGCCCCCAATAAAGCCATCAGGGACAATGGAAATCCAAGACAAAGGTAATTTTATTCGATAATAGCCAAGATACCTTGACAACGCTTGTCCCCACGGAAGGTGTCAAATTGATGGTTGTGAAAAAGTCGTTGGGGCACAAAAACCATTTTTGGAACTAAAAAATTCGACTTGGTTCACATAATCTTGATCATACTCATTTACTCGTACTCATTGAAAATAAAAGTTTAATACTTTTAATTTTAAATATTAAAATGAGCAATTCCAAGCCCCTCAACAGCCCAAGGCTCCAGTCCTTATGCATCGATGCGATGTTAAACCACTTGGAAACTACAGCTAAGAACCTGTCACAACTGCGTGATTCCCGAAGCAAGAAAGAAGTCCGCAAATACTGGGACTCCAACTTATCCAAAGACCTGCAAAAGGAAATGCTGGCCACATTACCAATAAAAATCATCCCTGCAACTGAAATCCTGAGGATTTTCGACGTGATTGAGCCCTTAAGTACCCTCTCCGAAACTGTCAACATGATTGGAACTTTCCGGTTTTTAAAGCTTCAAAAATTTAATTTCTACGAAAGGTATTTTGTAACTCGTCCTCCTAAACGCTATGTACCTATAGATATGCAAGAGGCTTCGATATCGGCATCAATAATACTCTCCGATCGTGGACAGGTCAGATCAGTACTTTACAAATGAACCTGGCAGATTGTGAGAAACTGTACAATATCTTGCGGTGGAGCTTGGACCTATCAAGAAATACAAGTAATTTGAAGTCGATAGCAATTACAACGAAAGAGGAAGTGCTGGGAAAGTCCCGTCTCCCGTCCATCTTGGCCCGTTCTCATATTCTGACGAGTGTAACAATCCTCAACGGAGCTACGAATCATGTCCTTCGGGTACTTGGGCTCAATTGTCCTCTCCTCAAACTCCTCGACGTGGGTCATTCCAGAGCTGTCAATGACGTGGGGCTCCGAAACCTGTTCCTTCGAAATCCTAGGGGTAGGAACGACGGGAGAAGAACCGACTGTGCCAGTAGTCTCAACCGGTTGGTTTTGATCGCGACGGCAGTTAGCTACAGAGGATTCGAATTCGCTAGCAAAAGCATGGAGTTCGGATACACGCTTTTTTTCGGTTGGGACAAAAATGTTGTTCGATCGGCGCAGAGTACCTTGAAAAGGTATTCAAAATTAACCCAGGGGGTCAATACCTTGAAATCAGGCATAATAAAGCTAAAAATGGTTCAAAATGTCAGTAATTTTTGCCTAAATTATGAATTCCTTGCCCCCAAAGGGAAGGCTTTGAAATCGACAAAGAGGGGACCACCCTCCCCCAACTTGGCTGGCCTGATCATGTTTCGAGGGCCGTCACCAGAATAGCGACGCAATACTTGGAACAGGGGTCAGGGGATGGTCAGTTACCGGTTCTCGATATTTATGAAAAGGAGGAGGTAGTGACTCTCTTCCTGAGAAACCGAACCAGCTCCATTGTCCAAAGTTACATGCGAGTTGATGGAAACGAGATCACGAAGTTGGTGTTTTTAAATTCCTGGAGCTTTCCGTGGAACCTGCAAACTATGCCCCAGTTAACGGATCTTGGATTAGAGTTGCCGCATTTGAGAGTTCTCAAGGGTTATGTTTGTGGGACTTGGGATCAAGGGGGTTCCGCTCTCTTTCCGAAGCTCGAAGAAGCCGTGATTTTCACGATTTCCGGCGACACGATCCTAGCTTTTCTAAATCACTGTCCAAAGATCAGGAAGGTTGAATTCAACAACTTTAGAGGTGGTTGGGGACTTTTACCGGAACATTTGCAAGTTGATGACGCTTCTGTCCGAGAGGCCCTGACCCTAAATCCATCGCTAAAGGACAGCCTTGAGGACCTTTGCATTCGTCCAGGCTCAAGACTTACTCCAATTACGGTAAATTTTCTCACGACAGAATGCCCCAACCTGAAACGGCTTGGAGATTTGCAATGCTGGAATGTGACGGCTGAAGATAGGCTGGGATTTGACGAAAGTCTAAAGGAGAGGAACTGTCGATGTGTCCTTACTGTCATGGACTTTCCCCCATCGACGGAGATGGAGGATGAACTGGATGAAACTAGAATTTAGATTTTAATGACTTTCATTATTAATAAGATTTGATATCTCTGTGATATTAATATATGATTTTAGTAAACAAGTTTTGCATACTTTTTTAAATTCTGATGTCTGATTACTGGAAACAGTTCTTTTATTTCCGTTCTCAAGTCAGTTAATCACTTTGCATAAATTCATCATTTCTATCAATCTAAAGATTACTTTGAAAAATTACAAACATGTTATTTCAAAAAAGCAGGATTTTGGTCAAAATCTAATCATAATAAAAAAACATGATAAAAACTGGCTGATTCTTTTTTTAACACTGTTTCGGCTCAGATAGGACGAAATTATTCTTGTTGATGTTGATTCGTTTCAAGAAAAAAAGCAAATTTCTGTTCCTGAATCCTGAAGCCACGTCCAACTGGGTTAAAATGTCAACCCAAATCATAAACTGAGATATCAGTTTCTGTTTTATAAAAAAACCAAGATGATGGATTGAGATGCTAAGAGTTTGAAAGAAAGTGTGATGAATCGGCCTTGTCACTAACCAACTCAAATGTCATAAAGAATCGTTTCCCTTTTCTTTTAGAGGATTTTAACCGAACCCCTTCAAGAAGATTCGAATCTTATATGAACTAAAAACTTCTTCTTAGAAAAGTAATAATATTACTATAAGTCCGAGATTTGGGGAGTTTGAATGAAAGCTCTGAATTGGATATAGCCACACCGACTTGATACAACATATTTTGTTCAAGTCAGGATCAGGATCAGTATTGTTCACAGTGTGAGAGCATGATAAAAATTAATTCAAGGAATTTCAAGTTCAAATTCCAGATTCAGTAGAAGATTCATTTGATATGAGTGTAAAACATCTCTGTGTTGAGCTCCGGTGGTTGGTATATATGTACAATACAGAGATGTCTTGAAACAAACAATAGCTATGAAATTTAAAGTACTTCGTTGAGATTCAAAGTCTTAGAAATTGTGACAACCGTGAGAACCGATGAAATACAAACACAACAACACTTGACTCTCATTTTTTATGTTGACAGCGTGTTTGTTGCCTCATAATCTTGTTTCGGCTTCTATTGGTTTCATAAAATAAATGAATATGTCCCCATTAGAATTTTCTTTGTCATCATTTAATATTTAACTGAAATTAAAACACCCTTTAGATCCATTGAATCTATAACAAAACGGAACTTTAAAGCTGAGAATAACCTGAGAGAAATAAATTTAATGATTTTTAAGGGTATTTAAATTTTTTTTTTGGAAATTACAATTTAAGATACACATAAAACCCTAAATAATAAGTGCCTTTATAAGCTCGAAAAAAAGTTACAAAGTTGAGGTAGTACAAACAATCCGAATCGAGAATCGTGCAAAAATAAAGTTTTCCAAATAGCAATTCCGCACCACCGGAAGAAATAAAAAACAAACGAGTCAGAGAAAGGAAGTTCTTAATGCCTTATTCACATGTAATTTAATCCAGTATTTCAGTAGGAATTATATATATATATAATAGGTATAAATCTTTTATTTCATATAATAGTAGATCAAACCGCGTATCTGCAAATAAAAGTACTTTCTTGTACTCGATTAAAGCTGTTAATTAGATGCAAATTGATACGATTACATGTCTGGCCACCCGGGTGTGGATGAAAGTAGATTCATTCATTGTTAAGGTTGTTCCTGTTCAGAAGCTTATTTATTCTAGTCTATTCTAGTCTAAAAGTCCTATTAATTAAAACCAGCTTGCATTTACATATACTTGGACTTCTTAAAGTAAGGAACAGCTTTACTGAAATGAGCTCGAGAAATAAGAGCCTTCCGAAATAGTTCTTTCCCTTGAAGTGTTTGAAAAGCACCAAATAAATGACTAAATATGAACCACAAATTATGCATCCCTGTGTTATACCACAGTAGTCTAGTGCTGCAAATGCGAAGAAAGAGATTAAAAAATATTTAAAAGCTTAATGTTAAGATTGATATGATATTTAAGAAACAAACTACGCAACTACCGTTGTGTGCATCCTCCGAAATAAATTGTAAATCTTTGTCAAAAAGCTTTAACAAATACAATTTATACAAATATTGCATATTATATTACATCTATATTTTATAAACAAAATGAAATTGTTCTAACAAACCCACTTTGGCATTTAAGTTACAATTAATATGAAGCCCCTTCATTCTAATCAATTTAATCATATAATAGGCTAACTATTTCCCATGAAATTATAATATAATTAGGAACGGAATTTTTGACGCGATAGCGATAGCTTTTGCTGATCGAGTTGCATAAATGGAACATAACAAAACCATCCGCACTTTACAACTTGACACTATACAGCCACCCATGTTCGGATGCATCGAACTACTGAATTCCCCGGAGGCTCCTCTTCTTCAGTCAGGTTGATCTGATCTCTCGGGCGAAAAAAAAATTGTTTATTTTACTGAATAAGCCACGTTCGTTGGCTTAAACTTTGCTTGGTGGTGTGTCAATAGATTGGCTTAAAGTCAATTAAACCATGTACAAGCAATAAGAGGAGGTTGTAATTTAAATCTTAAAATGTAAACAAAACTCATAGAACTGGAGTTAAAGTCCAGTTGGTCCCTTAAAAAACAACAATTTCATTTTTTATTCATCATAAAAATAGTCCGAAATGAGTCTTTAGTTTTTTATGTTTAATAGTTTCTTTAGTCAAAAAATAATTCACGGAATTAATTAAACGTTCATGAATACCCGGAAAAATTCTTAGCGTCAAGGGGGGATATAATGCAAAATAAAGCCAAATCCACACTCATTAGTCATTTTTAACATTTTGCATTTTACCGTTATTTTCGAAATTGAATTGTTTACTATAAGTAATTAACTTAACCACGCATCATTCCATCAAAAGCATTTCATTTCGAGACGAAAGAAATGTCGGACTCGGAAGATTTCGACGAGTCTGATGCTGAGGAAGATTTATCGAACAGGTAATTATGCATTTTTAATTAAAATTTCTCTAAATTCTCAATCTCTACATATATTGAACAAATTCGGTTTTTAAAATATCGTAAGACATAAGAACAAGAACAAGATGGACATACGCCATATCAGAATAGAATCTAATCATTTCTTTAAAAATACAATTGCCGAGCAGTTACGTGTATAGAATTTAGCTCGGCAAATTTTGTAAAAACTGTTTTCTGTCGATTTAGCCCTTTGTTGGAGCTGTAATTAAATGAAGCTTGCAAACTGAATCCCTCTTAGTCTAATTTTTCTGCGCTAAAAATGACAACTTGGCATAATAAATGTAAATGAAATATCAAACTATATGGTGTTCCTTTAAGTATCTTATGTCTTAATGACAATATTTTAGGAGCGTCCTCGTGACCTCATCACCTACACAAGACTACCTACTTCCCTTACTGGAATGTCCGGTTTGTTTCGACCTTCCTCTACCCCCGATAAGGACATGTTATCAGGGTCATATCATCTGTGCCAACTGCTGCGAGAAGTTAAGCCTTTGCCCCCTGTGTCAGAAACCGATTGGGATCGGACGAAACTTCTTTGCCGAAGATTTTCTCAGTAAGAGCGTCATCAAATGTAAATACTACGAGGATGGATGCCTGGTTGAGCTGCCCGGATTTCGAATTAAAAAACATATGGAAGACTGTGAATTTAGGTTTGGATAATTATTAGTTAACTTAATTTGTAATTAATTTGTGACAGTAATTTATTTATGTGTTTTTATCCTCAAACAGACCCTTAAAATGTCAGGAATGCGGAACTAAAGTCTCATTTTCGGACATTGGAGATCATTTGCTCCGTCAACATGGGATCAGCAGGTGGGACCTGAATGAGCAAGGTGCGAGGATTGTGATGTGTCAACAATTAAGGACGAGGAGCCCTTGTAAGCTGGAATATTTAAAAGTAGATCTGACGCCAATGAGTATATGTACTGAACTCAATAAGCTTTTGAAACTGACATTTTTTATTTTATTTCAGACGGTGCTGTAATGAATATTGTTCTTTCAAAACCAATACTTACGTTTTTACTGACTGGGTTATTGCTATCATTCCTAATAGATCATTTTTATTATGATAGACGGTCTGAACCGTACACGTTCTACATCTAGAAAATAGTTTCAGAATGCTTTGGTTTGCAAGATATAGTTTATTTATTTCTAGTTTAATCAAACTCATAGACTCATTTCAATTTATATTATAACTTTATAACTCTTTTACAAATATCCGGTTAAGTTAATTAAAGAGGTACGATTCTAGACGTATTTTAAATGGGAGGAGTTTTTTCCATTAGGCGACAGAAAACAAATTAATATTTAAAATGATCTAAACCTGCACAAAGCCACTCTTTCGGAAAGGAAGTTTTTAAATTATATGCGAAAACAAAAAGATCGTTTTAAATCGAACTTTTTAAATGAAATATGTTAAAAGGCCCTTCATGAGGTTGATATTATTATTATTATTATTATTTATTGCGTAAACAGACCATATTAAAACCATAGTAAATTATAGAAGTACAGATCCAGGGTAGGTGAAGTAAAGTTAAAGTTAAAGTTATGTCATATTTCTAGATTACAGATTGGTAGGAGAATAAGTAGAGGGAATAACGTTAAGTAGATTGTCCCAAATGTGGAACTGTTTGCACTTTTCCCTTGCGAGGAATTGAGAAGTGTAAATAGTTCGAATAATAGAGTTGTCAGAATTACATGGTCTCTCTTGGAGTGAAAAAACTGAGTTTCTTAAAATTGCACTTAGATTACGTAGACGTCTTGTTACAAAAGCGTTCGAAGCGCTGCAGCGACTATCGAGGTTAAATACTATTCTTAGAGCAGTATTGTGAGCTACAAATACGGGATGTCTCCTATTAATTTGAACAATCCAGGTACCACAGCAATAAATTGAGTATAAATAGGCCTGAAACAGTATAGTTTTTAGTCCGTCTCCAAGGGCTTATAAGATCACGTCAATGTCTGTCTATCCGTATCCACGATAACTCGAGTTACACTTGTCCGATTAACTTAAAATTTGGTACACGGGGGGTTCGGGTAAATTTAGGAATCAAGTTCGAAGATGGATAAAATCGGACCATACGTTGACCCGTGGGGGGTCCAAGAACCCTATCGGGTTTTCTGAACATAGGTTTGGAAGCACCATATTTTGCATGGTGGTTGATCGAGGTTCTAAAACTTCAAATCCAACATTTAATTTTCAAAATTGTGGCCAAAATCGACCCTAGTGAGCGACCCATGCGGGTTTTATGAAAACTAACCTAGAACGCTCAAATTTGGTATACAGTTAGAATATGATATTGCAAAAGCAAATATGACCAATTGTGGACATAAAATTGCTTCTATAGAACCTAAACGGTGACCCATGCGGGTTTTCGGAAAACTAACCTAGAACGCCCAAATTTGGCATACAGTTAGAATATGATATTTCAAAAGCACATTTGACTAATTGTGGACATAAAATTGCTTTTATAGACCCTAATCGGTGACCCATGCGGGTTTTCTGAAAACTAGCCTAGAACGCCCAAATTTGGTATACAGTTATGAAATTATTAATACTACTTGGAGTCGGGCTATAATAAGTTGTACAGAGAAGTTTTACATTGTCTGAGCAGGCACCAAAATATCAACGTAGGAAGTTACTCTTCGCATAGATATCACAGATTCGTTTCTTAAATTCTAGATCATCACTGAGAACAGTAGAACGATATCTAAACTTATTTGCAATAGTATAACCGAAATACTTGACAGATGATGAATGGTTTAATACATTGTTATTAAAAACGCTTTAATGTTATCTCTGAATCGAAACATGAATTTTGGAGTATAGCATTGCAATTCGCTCTTCGCAGGGTTAAATTCTAGGTTATGATTAGCGGCATAATTATCACAAATTTTTAACAGCTTATTCATCGCGCTGATAGTTATTGTTGAAGACCGTCCACTATAGATACCCACAGTAGTCGGTTTCTTCGGTTAGTAAACGTGGAGAAGGGCCGGATGGCTAACTTTCTACTTTGACTAATTTCCTACGCTTTGAATGCACTTTTGATGAACTCCACCTCCGGATTCCAATGGCTTCGAATTGAATAAATGTAGTGACGGACACCTGTGGCTTTACTTCTAATCAACTACTTCAACTTCTACTATTACATAACAATTCATATATAACAGTTATATAACAATCAACAATTTAAAATCAACGTGGATAATTACAGAATTTCGGAAACTAAACTATTATGAAATCTGCTGCTTTTGGTTCCTTTTTCCACAGACCGAAAAACTATACGTGCTGCCTGTTCAACGGCTCAGCCACGACTCTGACTTACAATTCACAATCGTGTTCCATCACGAAAAGAACAGATAAAGCTTCTAGAACAAATTAAGGCTGATGCAATAATTATGCAGCCTCGAATTCAAAATACATTAATTTAAGGGGCATCGAGAGATCCCAACATTCTCCCATCTCTTTTACGAGTTAAACAACGAGTAAAAGAACAAATAACATAAAACATGAGTTTAAAACATACTAACAAACTCGAAACAATCTAAAAACTCAAATTGAACTTTAACAAAACTTTAAACTTAATAAAACTCTTTACGTAGACATAAACAATTTAAACAATCTACGTTAAAATGATTTTATAATGACTCCCTGTCCATTTCTTATCTTTAACTTTTCGACAGGGATAGTCAGTCTGGAAACGGGACTTTTTTATTGAGCTTGCTTGGCATCTTGCTATTGCCGCTTCTAATCCCGTTCTCCAGTTCTCTTCTGTCGGTTTGGGTCGTCTTAGCCCATACCACCGGGTTGACCCAACTCCGATAGAACTCTTCTGATCTTCATTCTTCCGACTTTGTTTCCATAGCAACCGTCGCCCCTGTCCATCTCTGAAATGGGGTTCTTTCTTTTGCTCGGGTAGCTCTATCCTATCTTGATTCAACATGGAAACATTCATCATCAGCGATCCTGAAATTACTTGGACATGTGGATTACTGCTAAGCTGTCCGTCTTCATCCATTTCAGGCTCATCGAAATGGTGCTGCTTTCTTTTCTCTGCTTCTGGTCATAATACAGCAAAATGTCTGTTTGTGCAAAGGGGACATCGGACCGTGCACTCGCAGTACTTGTCTATTAGGCTTGCTGCTGTCGCTGTATCTTCGTTTTCACAGCAGTCATCTTCGTAGAGGGATACGTCATCGTCATCTTTAAATTTCATTTTCTGGAATGAAGTCTGCGCCAGCTTAATCTGCTGTTCGCACTCAACTTCATTCTTGAGGAAATCCATAAGCCTATCCATTTTGCTTTTATTTTCATTTCATTGTGCCTCCACCACTGGACTTCTCAACCATGTTCGCAGTACTTCTTCGCGAAGGCTGCTTTTAACAAGGGAATTGAAATAAACGCCTATCCAGTGGATGCTCTGTCAAATTCGGGATAGCTCGCCTTAAACCTACCCGGTAGAAGGGCATCCAATAAAAATGCAGTGTTCCGAGTGAAGTACGACCTTTGACGCTGAATTATGCACTTTGCCTGTTTCTAATGCAGATCTCCAACTCCCTCTCGCTTGCTTATGAAATCTGCTACGCTGTTTGATGCTGGTTGATGAAAATAACTCCAATCTCGTTCATCTCTTATTGGAATTACTATTTATTTTCCTCACTTTAATTACAAGGAAATTCTTATACTTCAATTATCCGAAATTACACTTATCTCGGCTAACTAACTCTCCGAAATACAACTAATCTCGGCTAAACTAAATACGAAGAATCACGTCTCAACTGATTGTGCCGGAGTAAAGTGTGGATGAGATGTATCTCACTCGACGCCAGCAGCAGAACTAAACTCTAAAAGGAAAACTGAGACTCTTGTTCATCTTGCACTCTGTACTTGCGCTTGCTCAGGAACTTTATGTACACACTTAGGGAAAGCACTTTCACTCACGTTCTAATTTACTTATATACTAAAATAATTGTAAATTGGCTGGAACGGGCAGTAATTAGAGGGAAAAGGTTGTCTTTTTCACAGTTTTTAGAGATTATCTCCGGGGGGCAGGGAAGGCCAAGTCCAACGTTGCCAAATAGATATATTGGTGCCCCATGGGGGCAAGCACGTGTGTACACAAGGATTAGGTCAGAAGTCACTAAAAGCTACGAAAGTTTAATAGTTTGTCAAAAAAAATTAAAAAACTCGCGAGAGCAGTAAAAACAGATGACAGATGATGGCAGTTTGAGCAGCCCGGCGGGAATAAACTTTTCATGAGGTCAACAAGGTCACGGTCGAGTTGATTTTTCTATTTTAATTGAAAGTTTAAAAAAGGTAATTTTAAATTTTCGAAATTAAATAAAGTTAACAAATTACTTCCGACTCCCACGATGCTGAGGGTAAGGCTGCAGCGCACTTGAGAAGGGCTATTATCCGATGAGGGGACTAGGCTCGACCAGTTTTACTTGCTTGCTTGCTTTACCAGCTGATGAAAAGTTGAGAAGTCCAGGAGAATCCGAGAGACCAAACCACGTCCATCCTCGACGAGATCCAGAAGTGACAGACTTGGGCGTAGAAGCAGCTAATGTGCCCATTCCCACGGAGCTGGGGTGTGGTTGTGGTTGCACTTGATAGGATAGCTAGTGACCTAGATGAGGAGGCTAGTCTCATCCTAGTCTAAAACTAGGTTGGGTTTAAGTACTTCACGTTTTAAGGTTTCAGTTTCGGATGTGATTTCATTCAGACTTTTGGACTTCGTTGCATTGTTTTTGAACAATACTGAACGTGCTATTGTTTTGTTTGAGCTCGTTTGTTGAGACATGAATGATTTAAAATTAATATTTGATTTGATTTGATTTAGACTTTATTAACGTGTCAAAAAGGTTCAGATCTTTTCAGTTAATATACTTGCATTTATGTGATTTTTCTATTTTAATCGAAAATTTAAAAAAGGTAATTTTAAATTTTCGAAATTAAATAAAGTTGACAGGCTATTAATGATTGCCTGATGCCAGATATTATGTTTTCATCAACGTTGGTTTCAGTAATTTGTAATGAAGTTGGCGATGTAATATTCTTACGTTTATTAGTATCAGTTACCGGAGGATTGGATTCAGCCTGGACGGATAGACGGGAGTTATTCACAGGGTTTTAGACTTAGGTTTAGGTGGCATGATTCTATCCACTTTATTGGTAAAAAGCAGTGAGAAGGTAGATAAAATCTTTTAGTTTTGTATTGAAATTATTAAGAGGTAGACAAGAGGAGAATTGTATTGTTACGGCGGATTATGCCCGTAACCCTGATTCAATAAAATGACATTGAAATAAGAAATTATTAGAAATGTTATGTTGGTTATTCGGCACTTTATTTAACCAGAAAGTCGGAAAGACAGCAGAACCCTAGCACAGCAAGTGGTTCGATGGTACAGAGGATGTTTATTTCCAAGCCTCGCAAGTGAAATAATCTCTCAACTGCCTTAACAAAGATTTGAACATCTATTTAAATGAAATGTTGTTCATCCTGATTCATGTTAAAGTACAAGTGTCTAATTAGCATAATCAAACATGGTTAAAAGACATTATGTCCAACAAGGACAGGTTTGATTCAGAAGGGATAATGCTGACATTCCATTTAACTATTTATAACATAAAAGGAGAGGGATTGATAAAAGAGAATAACTGATGACTTCGTAATAATAGTATGTTTACAAGGCAGAGAGTATTCAGAGAATATATTAAATTCTCAACAAAGATCTTAAATTCTGGTAAACTTGCATATGTGATTTTTTTATTTTAATCGAAAATTTAGAAAAGGTAATTTTAAGTTTTCGAAATTAAAAAAGTTGTCAGGCCATTAATGATTGCCTGGTGCCAAATATTATAATTAATTAGTAATGTAATCGGTGATATTGTTAAAATACATGGACGATCATATACCTTCGTCTCAAATAAAGGCAAATTGTTTTGAATTGTTTATTTATCAAAATAACTCATCATCGACATCATCGTAGACAATCATTTTTATCGAACTTAAGTTTTTTATTCTTAAAATTTGTGTTTCATCTTCATGTGTCATTCCATGCCATTGCTTAATATAACGTCCCCGATATTCTTTCTAGCATTCATAATCGTTGAATATTCATATAGTTTTTGCCATTACTTCCTCGGACCCGGCTATATAAACATTTAATTGTATTCTATCAGCAACTATTGATAAACGCAGTTAAAAATTAGTTAATTTGGTATAAAGCGTCTGTAAAAGCAAGAAACCTTAACCGCATCAAAATACAAACTCCAAAGTATCCCAGTGAAATTTTCATAGCCCAAATCATGATGTGCTGTTTGACAATTGTGACAGGTCCAGCATTCAATATTTTATTATTATGACCACCACATACCAACCTAAACCCACACGATATCTTCCATGCCAAATCCCAACAAACTGTCAAAATCAACCCCAAATACCCCAATCCCAAAATAATTTCTTAAAGTTTACAGCAAGACACGAATCATGCAAAAACGTAACAAACTTTTCCTGTCAAGTCACAATAATTACCCGAAATCACTATGAATTATCCATGCATTCCTGCGGCTTGCTGAAAAAATGTTAAGAAGAAGCATTAGAAAACTCTACAAACAAGGCAATCTATACAGACAGTTTAACAACGCTGTACATTTCATATCCTTCATTTTTACGTCCGCAACAGTCTTGGAAATCCATTCAAAACTTAATAAGACCATACAATAAACCCACACTAAAAACATACTTCTGCATATACCCATCCGTCTGCCAGCCTAAACTAAAGAAAGCGATGGCTCATAAACTGTCTCTTGCTTACAGCATTGCTAAATGCCCTTAGAGCATCTCATACTCCCACGACTAGAACATAAATGCATCTACCATACAAGCAATCCCATATTTTTGGCAAAGCCTTTCATTAAAACCCATCAAAAACAACAAGAACCTTTCACTTCATCTCCATTAAATCCAAACTCCACATCATCCATATACCCCTCCATAAACTTTCTCGTATTTAATAAAAATCCTCATTTTAAAGCCTGTAAAAAAGAAAGCTGTCTATAAAAACCGTTTTTCGACTACTCTGCTCGTAGTTCACGGATTTGGCAACCCCGATCTCCAAAAACTTCCATTCTATACTTCTATATTTCTATAGAACCAGCTCGTGTTCTTCTAGTTCTAACTAGAAGAACTTCTATAACATAACAACTCTGCCCGTGTCTCTATACGGATTTCCCATCGTCCTTCAGTATCTAATGACATGACAGCCCTGTCCCTATAAATATATATCCGATATTCTTTGAGCACGAACAGAGGATTTGCAGCCTGAACTAGATGGGGAAAGTTGGTCAAAATCGTCTCTATAGCTTTTCTGGGTGAAAGCAAGGGAGCCTTGCCAATTCCGGATTTCACTCCACTTTCTAAAGGAACGGAGAAAGGAGGTTCTTTGGTCTGCTGGAGAAGAGACCTGATCACATAGTGAAAGTAGGAAGGAAGGAAGGAAGGTGTGGGTTACTTGAACCAGATATTACAATAATAGATTATTGTAGGTTGTAGGCATTTGCCAAGAGATCCTCATCCCAGCTAATCATCTAAGCCATTATCATCATCATCGGGAGGAGGATCATGTGATATATTATGACTTTTAGCGTTAGACAGGGAGATAATAAGCCCCCGTCCTTCAATTTGCAAAAATACACCTTAAAAAGCTAAAAATAGACCTGTATAGTCTGTTTTAGAGCAGAAATTGTGCTGTAATAAAAACTTTAGTGGAAATCATCCCGATTCCCGAGAGGAATAAAACCTGTAATAAAAGAAGCATCGTGGATCTGGATGGACAGTCAGAGCTGGACTGGCTGTATATACGAATAAGACGGAGTTTAATTAAATACATTGGAATCGACATCAGTATCATTGTTAACTGGAACTTCGCCGTTTAATGTGGGGATAAAGTCAGTAGTAACACTTACAATAATAATTTAAATACAATACAAGAGCTTATAATATACTGTCTGTGTTAGCTGGATAAATAGACATTAATCAAAGTCAATCAAACGGATATAAAATATATAATGGCAATGTCAGTTATTGATATGGATATGGGAAATAATGGGGTATATATGTAGAAAAACAAGAGATAAGTCCTTTTAATACCGTACCAATTTTTCCAATATTTCTTTTATTATCCCTCTGTTTATCGTGATACATCATACAGTGTTTTAATGTTTAACATGTTCTAGAAAAGTGGTGCTGTGTTATAAAAGCAGAAGGATATAATGATTTTATGATCTAAAAAATATTTTGTAATTACGCATATTGAACATCATAACTTCAACCATTAAGAATTGAGGTTAGAGCGATTACTAATGATAGTTAACTCTACGAGGAAGCGATAGTTAAATTTTTTTTACAGGAAATAGAGCAAGCAGACTATTGCCAATTCCATCAAATCTCTATCATATATTATACATTCCTTAACAATAACTTATCAACAACTAGCAAAGACTTGCATTTTTTGAACTAAAAAACTGTTTCAAAATAAATCCATAAAAATTCAGTACCTCACATAACATCCTTCAAAAGTTACCCGACCCGTGTCCTGTCCGTTCAGACTTTCTCCAGACTTTCTCCTGGACCCCCGCATCCTGGAGGCTCCAGAATCAATGTGCAATTATCGAGCAAGAAACGGAAGACATTAAGAGGCCCATAAATCATTTCCAGCCGAGTAAGAAAAAACGGAAGAGCCCTTTGAATAGAAATCCACCACCACCACTACCACTAGCAACGAACATCGTCATTCCAGCAGCAGTACTGAACTAACTAAGGATCCACCTTTTTGCAAAAGGAACCCTGTAATAATATACAGATAGGCAAGAATCGGGATTTATTGCAAAAAAGAGCGTGGAGGAAGTAGAGTTATCCCCGAACTTTCTCCATTTTCTCGGCTCTGAAATCGAATATTCAAGAAAGGAGATATCCCTCATAACATTATCTAATGTAATATACATATTACGAAAAGAAAGCTACCTCTCCATCTCAAAAGCCCGTCGGATGATGCCCTCTTGAACATTCCAACATTTATTCCACTTCCCTCTACACGAAATGAAAAAGAACCGTTTTTCGACATCTTAAAAAGATATCTTGAGAAGTAAGAAAGAGAAAGAAACAAATTCCAAGATTTGATTCCAGTCACGTCGGCCTTTTTATCATCATCATCATCACCATCTCAGGACCGTTTTAGTTCTTGGAAAAGCACGAGGATATCATCATCATCAGCCCAGGACCAGCTCCGCTGCATTTCTCGGAGTAAAGTGGCATTCAAATATTTAGACACTCTTTCCCGTCCAGACCAGAGAGATGGAGAAATAATAGGGGAATGAATACCTAAGAGCCCGTCCCTATTCATTGCAGGATAAGAACAACAACCGTTTCTCGTCCCTGTCTTTTTAAGGGGATTTCACGGTTTGCCTGGTCTAAAAAACCGTAAACTGTAAAACCAAGACTTGGTCTACTCCGGATCAGGTTCATCTGGATCTCTCTTCTCGGATCTAGAATCAAGAATCTCATTCCCTGTACATCAACCGGAAGAGGCAGACGTGCCAGGAATACTTGACAGTCCCAGTTTACAAGTTTACCAGCCGACCATTTGTTATCCAGGAAGAGGAAACAAATCAAAGTGGACAGTCGGCCGAGTCTGGAGTCACTAGAAAAGCTTAAGTACCCTTTAAAAGGAACTGTAACATAATTTCAGCCCTCCTCTATTCTATACACTTTAAAGAGGCTTCCACCACCACCACCACCGACAACACGAACTCGAAAAAGCTAAGGCGTCTGTCTGGCTTTAAGTTGAAAAGCACCTTGAAGTTTAGTACATTATCTTAAAATCCTAAATGAGGCTGCAATTAGCAAGGGTCCTAACTTCATCTATAAATGAATGTTAAAACTAGAGGAGTTAAGGGAAGAGCCTTGGTTATTTAATTCCTTAGAACCCCCAGAGCTCAAGTTGCCATATTTGCTGTTCCCATTAATCGTTGTAACGGGATACGCCTCCACTTGGCTCCTCTTTCTGTGGGACCTGAGTCCTGGAGATTTCCAGATCCGAATCATCGACTTCCAGGACGCCTTGTCCAGCATCTTGCAGTAGTGGAATAACTATAAAATAATTTTCTTCACAGTGTGAAAAGGCCGAGACTTGAAGGAATTAATTGAAGAATCATCATGAGTGACTTAGAGATAAATGAGAATGGATTGGAGCCGACGGGAGCGGTTAAATGGTCGGACATGGACTTGTCCAATATCGACTTGGCCACTTGGAACTACACGACGAGAAATTTTGATTCCAGTCCATTTCCAATCGATCCTGTAATTAACAGCCGGGTTGCTTTATGGTGAGTAATAATAAGTCCCTCTATAGTCTCTAGAGATATATTATCCCTGTCCTTATATAGAAGAACGTATATCATTTATCAAACATCAAGAGACCTTTTGGTGATGTTATTGATTTTCTCTTATTACGACAAGGTTTATAGTTGCTTACGTCGTAGAGTCCTAGTTTGTAGTACTTACAATCATGTCCCACTACCCACAGACTCTCAAGTATCAACTTTCCCTCTGAAGTTGTGGGACTGAAGAGGGCCTGAATAATTAATCCCGACAAGGGTTTCCCTCTGATTCATTAATGCCCTTAACCCAACCCGGTTTACTTTCTCCCTTTGTTGAAGGTTTGGTGACATTCTGTCCTTAACCGTCGACGGCTTGACATCCACCACAAATGAAACGCTGGAGGAAATGCAGGAGTCGATCGTGATCCGAACGGGGATGAAGTACACGGAGGAGATTCGGCATGAGATGAAGTCGATCCGAACGGGTGAAGCGAGGGTTGCACCGGGTCATCCTAACCTTCCTTGTCGGTACTTGGTCCTCACCGTCACCCCGAGATTTACTGAGAGATACAAAACTGCGGCCGAGACCGCACTCTTTAGCTGTTATAATAGTGTTCTTGAGGTAGATGGGGGAAAAATACTGAAATTTTTTAATTAAGAATGATTTTTTTTACCCCGGGATGTTGTGTTTTTCATGATTTTTCTACATTTTAATGATTAGAAAGCGAGCGAGAAGAATATGGATGCTGTGGCAATGCCCCCACTGCATTTGGGAGGAAAGACGGACTTTCCGGACGAACTGGGTATCCATGTTGCTATTCGAACTGTCCGAAGGTTCCTTGAGAAGGGGCATGCCCTCCCGAGACTTATCATCCTCTCCGTTTCCGATCCGAAATTATTCAGGTAAAATTTTGCCGGAACTAACAATGCCAATCTATTATCCCTAGAGTTAAATTTTAAGTGTCACTTGAAAAGGAAACGAAATAGAATTCGTTTAAAAAACAATCGCTCTCAACACCAAGTTTTTAACTGACTTTCATTCAAGCAACAAGTTTGACTTGATTATAAATCACATAGTCTCTCAACTCATTTCGACGAAATTTTTAGTAGTTAAAAGATTCAGGATAGCACATATGTATATTATATTTAGCGATCATCATCTAAATTATTCAAGAGTTAAGATCCGCTGAGGTTTCAAATTTAAAAAGCAATTAAATCATGACGCAAGTAAAACAACATAAAATGAAAAGTCATTTCCTAAAGGGTGAAGTAGCTTAAGAAAGACTGCAAATGAGGTTCATTAAGCCATTATTATCTGGGAACCTAAATATAATCACATTGATATTTAAAAAAAAATTCAACCCCAACTGCCGATGACGATATACATAACGATACGATAAGAAATAGAGATTCTTATTTTGTTTTGGGGTTTATCACTTCCTTGACTTATTGGTTTTATGACATTTCCAAATAATATAATTAAATTGTCCTGACGAGAAGGAGCCAAAAGTTAATGTCAGGAAATCCAATCAGTTAAATTCATAGGCCGACACTACTAGTGTTTCTCTGGCATCTATTTTCGTCAGATTGGTTTGCTTGTAGTGACTATGACTAATCGAAGCTAAAAGCTTGTCTCAATCAGACAGAAGTAAAAACAAAAACAAGAAACAATCACTAGAAACTACTACCGTAAGCTACTCATAATAATTTATAATATGAACGAAAATTAATGGATAGAAAGAGTGATACTTTGAGCATTGGCATTTCGACTCGTTGATGAATCATGATTCATAATTCATAATTCATGACAATTCAAGGAAGAACAGAGCCGAGCTTATCAGTATATCAGTCCCAGCTCAACGAATAACATTATAATGACAGACTTGCGTCCGCTTTAAAGCAAACTTCATTTCAATTTCAACTCATCCACAATCAACACCATTTGTGTTTACATTTCATTGTATTGTGACTAAAGCGCAAAAGACGGATCATTAACGAAGAAGCGAAAACATGACATAATAATCATATCATACTTCATTTAAAGGTTTGCATTCTGCATGCTCTCGGAGTAGCATTTGGCATAACTATACGAGAAGATAGGAGTATTTAGTAAGTTGTAACCTCTAATCGTGATTTGATTATTGATTCGAATGTTATTTCCACAGCCTTTATTTGTCGTTGATGGTGAGCTACTTCCCACGAGAGTCGAATCACGAAGACTACGCCTGTGTCCGCCTTCCAGCTCATATAGGAGATGAAGAAGGAGCTCCCTGGCTTCCTGATAGAAAAATCCGAATATTTAGCAACCCGGCGGAACACCCGGACCATCGCCCCGGCTGCATCCGCGGCCCCGGAGACGACGACGAAGAGTTGGGAATCATGGAACAACTCAACCGAGATTTCGTTCAGATGAAGGGGGACGTAGACAAGGAACGGCTCATCGATGGCCGGAAGCGCAGGAGCTTCTCCTCCTTAAGCGACACCGAGCGACATATCGCCATTGAGATTGAAACTAAAGAAAGGTTCGTTTCCGAATTTTAGACGCATTTTAAGGGTTTTTGAAACGGGTTTCTCCATCCTGTATAATTCTGCATAGTCAATCGAACTATATCCGGATCTTGAACTACTACTGAAAATATAAACCTGGTTTAACTTTTTAATAACTAAGCAGTTTGACACTCCCAAAAAATGAAATAGTTGCAACCTAGTTTACAAACTGATGAGTTTTGAACGAATCTTGTAGAATGTATGCCAAATAATAACCTGTCTGTTTTAAAGGTTTTTCTTTTTAGAATCGGTGTACACCCTGAACTATTGGGCATTCCTAGAGCGATAAAAAATCCAAGGATCTTGCAATTCTAATAAAATATAAACCTAGTTTAACAATGTGTCAAATAATAACCTTTATATTTTAACTGTTTTTAATGGTTATGAGACCATTACAGAAAAATGGTACAGTTTTTGAAGTATTTAGTCTCGAAATCATAAATCTGCAGACAGGCAACTGAATTGTGATAATAAATACAACCTGTCCATGCCCAACCCAACGCTTGAGTTCCATAAAAACACAAGTATTTTCTTGGCATTTCCGGAACTCAATTTAAAAAATCTCAATAATGTAATACAGACTCCACAATAACCTACACACAGAATATGGTACATTTCATTTCATCGATTGACTGATTGATTTTTTTCAGACAAGAGAGGATCCTCCGTCGAGCCCGATCGGAGGACTTATCATCCATACAGAAGACAGGTTGCCTGTACCGAAGTGGCCAAGATCGATTAGGTCGACAAGTGATAGTGATCGTTGGGAAGTGGTTCCGGCCCGAGTCGATAGACTTGGACAAAGCATTCCTCTACTTGGTCAAGCTCCTAGATGACATCGACGGTCCTTACTGCGTCGTCTACTTCCATGCTTCCACGGGGAACGAGAATCGTCCGAGTCTGAAATGGATGAGAGCCGTCTACGATAACATGGAGTATCGGTTCAAAAAGAACCTCAAGGCTCTTTACATCGTGCATCCAACCATGTGGACGAAGGTAAGGATCATATGGAAATTGCGAAATCTAAAACAATATTATTTCCTAACACACTTTCCCTAATGACCTTCTGAAAAACACAAGCCACCCTGTTCCTCTTATTCTTTTAAAGCTGTTGGATGTTTAGATATTATCAAGGATGCATAAGTAAGATGTGTCTCAACTCGATAATCAATCTCTTTAAGTGCTTCCAACAGCCTTCTCTCCATTCTGTTTTACGAGAGCCTTACATTCGGTTTAATGTTATATCGTGTCGGAATCGACATCTGCATGCGTGGGCAACCTGGTGATATGAAGTGCTTCGACATTCCCGGATCGCATGTCGATAATCCATTAGGAAGTCATACTACCGTCCGACAAATACCCGCTTTGTTCTCGAGTTGTAGAATATTTTTAGGTCCCTCTCCTAATTCCTAGACCCGAACGGATTTTACAAAATTCCATGATTCTTTTATGATCCAACATCACTGAAATTGGCCCTGGAACGGTTACCCAATTACCCAATTATTCAAACGCCGGAGCATTCCACTTTATGCCTACCCGTAACTATAACCCGTAACTTTAACTAAACGGTAATAAGAATGTTTAAATATTTATGAATTGCAGGTCCTCTGCTGGTGGTTTACAACCTTCATGGCTCCGGCAATCAAGGAGAAGCTCCTCAACGTTCCAGGTCTCTCGGAACTGTACGCAGCGATTGAGCCTTTTCAGATTCAGATCCCAGCGTTTATCACGGAAACGGACATCACGCTGAATGGGTTCGGAGCGGTTGCCTATTCACATACACATTCGGGTGCAAGTACTCCCGTCAAATAACATTATATTTCTACAACTTCTACAACTTCTTCTACCGGAAGCCCTTTCTCCGCAGCCATAGTATTTATTATCCGAAATTGTTTGGAAATGCAGGAGGGACTGCGAGTGTCCTCCGAAATGAACAGAGTCGTCGTGTCGAAACCAGTCTCCTGGCGAGAAGTAACTATTCTTTGATGCCTGTTGAACTGTAGGCATTTAGATTGGTAGATAATGTATTAATTACAATGGTTAAGATTAAATTGTAAGAAGCGCAGATTTGCAATGAGCAGACTTCGTTGTAGGGTTGGAATTGATTTAATTACCTAACTAAGCTAGCCGATCCGAAAAGCAATACATTTTTGGGGTTTATTTACAATCTACTTTATTTGGGTGATGGTGCTAGTCGAATCTTTTAATTAGTAATTATAATCGATTAATGAAATCGAATACCTGAGTCAGTTCCTTCTAATCAATATTATTCGGAGACGTTTGGGTCTCTCAAACTTTGTATATTTATTTACCGGCTATTGCCTAAAATTACCTTATGTTGTTTAACATTCAGTTCCGCATAATTATGATTTGTGATCGTTTCTCGTGTTTAGTTTCTACATTATCATGTTTATATATTCATTTTGTATCGGACGTTCGGATTTTAGTTAGCTTTCGTTAATCTTGATTCAATTAAAGCTTCCAGGACTTTGTCGGAATAAATAATGTATCATTTGGTATACTTACAACTTTAAATGTTTCTTCGTTTTTACTGTTTTTATTTTTTATGCAGGTTATGGTATTTTTGCAGTATTATCCTCACTCTTTCAAAATATGATATCAAACAGCCAGTGATAAGGAAAAGTAGTATTACTATCTTGTAGATGCCAATATCCTATAATAAGTTACTAGTCTCTGCTAAATCGCCAAAACGTTTTAAATCTGCTACAACAGGTGCGACTTGTATTAACAGAAAACTAGTAAATACCAAACTACAGATTGAGAACTATTTAAATTGAAACATCAAAACGAAGACCTGTTGCCAAAAAACATTTTTGATGACATAGGTTTTGCCCCCATTTCTGATTAAGTTCTCTCAACTTGTTATACTTACCCACTTCAAAATTTAAAAAATTTTCACTGTATTAACAAAATTATTTATAAACCGTTGGAAATAGAGAAATCATTAACCCAGTAATCAGTGATGAAAATATCAAGATCACTTTTTTGCGGAAATACCGGTATATTTAACTAATCGAAGTAGGAAAAAATCAAGAAGAATCTAATCCCACAAAACAGAGTTCAAATAGCAATAAAGGTCAATCAGCCAAAATGACAACCAAGAGTTTGCGGTAATCGAAAGAAATCATTTAGGAAACCGAGTGTATTCATCGAAAAATATCTACCAGAGGCATTTAAATATATATAACTTATTGTAATTAAATTAGAAATCCTGAAATCACAAATTATACGAAACCAACGGGTAGCTCAAGCTCTCAATCAGCTCCGCTCCGGTGCTTTTACTTTTAAAACCTCATTACTTCGACTTTCAATGGATCTGTTCGATTCATAAATCTTGGAAAATTGTTATTACCTCTAGTTGACTTCTTTCAATAAAAAAACTCTGTCAATGTATTAGGGCTGAGAATTTTAAAGCTTTAAACTTGCATGTACCTCTCTATTTATAGCATTTAAATAATAATGTATTTAGAACCGTAGTATCAATATTTAACTTTAGTAGTCGCTGAGTGGGGACATGTTCCAGTTTAGAAATAAATAGGAGTAGAAACAATTTAGAAACCAAGACATAATATATACAGGATGTCCAGTTAAAAGTATTCCTTTTTAGTTGATAAAAAATATTCCCAAATAAATCTCAATATCAGTATATAAATTTATTTTTAGCTCATTTTAAAGCTGACAAATCCACATATTTCCACAATTTAAATCGATTTAAAGCTAAAGATGTGTTTTCTTTGTAATGTTATTTTGATCGTTAAAATGGTAAAAGTTCGAGTTCTTGTTAGATTTTGAATTGAATGATACCATGCTCGTCAAATTTATCTTTTCACTTTGTAATTGTAGTGGGACTTCGTGAATCAGTGTAATTTTTTCGATTTCGAACCTCGTTTTTCGATAAACACCTATTTGAGACATGATCAACCAAAATGAAATACTTATACACCTTCCACCCTGTATACAGAAAAATTTGAACAGACAGCAAAACAGGGAAGGCTGCAATGCAAATTACATCAGCATTTTACCATATCCATCTGCTTGAGACAGTAAAATGATAAGGTAACAATGCTGAGAAAAGTGATAACCCAATCCAAATTATTCATAGGAGACGGTGATGACTTTAAATATATTAACTAATAAATTACTAACTATAATGCATATTATAACTATGATTATTTGTTAAATGAACTGATCAATGTAGCCGTTAAAAAATGTAGCATTCGAGATTTAGGGGTTAGGAGTTAGAACATATATAATACTATAATATGGATACTAGTTGAATGTTGATCATGCATGTATCTACAGAATATCTACTAAAAAGTAATGTAAGATACCTTGAGATGTTATATCGTTGTTCTTTTGGATAGAACTGTGTAACTGTAATTTTGGACAAGTTATCGAATTCGAAGACAACATGCTATATATATAGTGGGTACTGGGTAGTGATATTTAAATATTTAAAATGTTAAATTACTGATTGATAAAGCTATAAAATGTGCCAGGACTACCGAAAGTAAGGGAGGAATAAAACATTGCGTATTGAGCAATCAATATGACTTGATGAATAGTAATATTAGCATGGATATCATTTTTGTACCGTTTCCAGAAAGGTTAACCCAAGTATTTGTAACTACAATTAAGTAGATGAGGATTTTCGGAATGTAAAAATGTTTTTGGAAAATTGATGGAGTTCTTTATCGATTCTTCACTCATGATCTTCGTTTCACATAATCCATAAGATTTATAATTTGCTCTATTTCTTAAAATCCTTTCGAATTTGCAGTTGGAAATACACAAATCCTATCATTTTATTAGCATAAAAAGCCTAAACTCGTCACGAGGAAATAAAGATTAAACAGTCATCCGAGTCAACATGGTGTCAACTCAACAATTCCAAAATCCGGGTCTTTAAAAACGGCGATATCTGCCATCAAATACAAAGATGACCTTGCTACATCTCCCAAATAAATGCCCGAAGGCAGGGCGGAGCGGACTCTCGAGATCTTGCTCAACCTGTCAATGTCAGTATGAATTTGTATAGTAAATCTTCAAATATCATGTAAAGTTTTGGATTTTTTATCAGATTCGCAAGACAAGGCAACCCGTGCGGGACAAAGTGTTTAAATCCCACTTGCATTGCAGAATCCAAGCTCATGTACTATAATTTACTTCTTTCCGATTTACATATCATCCTTCCAGCTCGTGGGGGCAGATTCTGATCCATGATACAATGTACTAATGAGATTAAGGTAGGGCTGGGACTCTTCCACAAAACTGCAGAAATAAACAATACGAAAAAAAGTGCGAGGAGACCGGTCTCGAGCTTTCAATATTTTATAGGAATTAAAAGCGAACGGAAAGCTCCTAGAGGCATGATGGCGGTGTAATGTCTAAAACCTTGAACATGAAAGTCTTAAGGCAAACCTCTTGAAATTTAATTCGTTTATCTCGAGACGAAAAGCCTCTATTTTGCACATAAATAGTAACAGCCGAACTGCTATAGCGAATAGGAAAAAATCTAAAAACGGTCCCAGGTTCCAGTTATTCCGTCCTCAACTCAAGACTTAACGATCGACACGGTTGAGAATTTGAGGGAACCGGTTTTGTCCGTGTATTTTGCAGTTTGCAACAAACTTATACACCTCCGCCCTCAGTATGTTATCAAACAAGTGGAGATAATTCCACTACATTTTTACCTTAACTGGCTAAATGGCCTTTTCCTTTTCGTTTTGGCAATAAAAACTAAAAGCGTCTCCACCTCGGAATATTAGCAAAGGACTTGGTAGGATTGCCCATACCAGAGTTTGCAAACTCCTATACACACGAACACGATTATTTACTAACAAATGGGACGAGCGGATTAATTAATGGGCAACCTTGAGGCTTTTATTAGGAGGATTTGCGTGATTGGAATCTGGAAGGCCTGTAGATGTTTTAAGTATGCAATTGACTGGATTTTGAAAGGATTAAATGCAGCAGATTGTCCGGATGGATGTTGTATAATAATTATCTAAGGTGGATCTGGCTCACCTTTCATTAAGATAATAACAAACATTTCTCATCTGTCAGAAGGTGTTTTTAGATGAGTGCAGTTTGGATTTGTTGGCCCTTTTGGGTTGTTTCTTATTTACATATTTGAGGATATTTTTTGCACTATTAGAGTGTATCATGGTTTTGCATTTTTATTGGAATTGGGCGTGCCTCATTATCTAATAAGGAAATTATTGCAAATAGATTCAAAAATATCAAGCACTGGGCTTCCCTAAATGTTTGATTATGACGAGATTGAATTAGACAGAAATAGAATTAAGAAATAAATAATTTGATATATCGTACATCGTACCTATATTTAGTGTTTGGCTACAGGGAAATAAGCTCCCCGAAATTAATCCCCACCCTAAACCGACAGCCGAAACCACTCTCCTATTTATGGGTTTTGAAGAAATCCCAGTGGGTACTTATTTTAGTGAATACGGTGTACTTATGGAATCACGCATATTCACTTTCCGTATATGTTCCATGCATTTATGGGAAAGATTTCATAAACTGGGATAACAAATGATTTAGTCAAGATTTCAGATAGTCCCATCTTTTACTTTAAATATAAAATTTTTACATTTTTGACTTGAGCATATAAATTATTTGACCGATACCGATTACACCCGACCTTAAAATAAATAGCTCAAACGGTCAAAATTTTTGTCACATCGCGATAGTTTTAAGGTTTTAAGAGAGATGTGAAAGAAGTAGAAACTTTATAATATTTTATTTTCACCGAATGCTTTGATGCTACTTGATCATTACTAAGTGCTTGAATATTAAACATTATAGAGTTACAGATTGTGTTGAGGTCCACTTTTAATTGTGCATAACTTAAGAAATAAGATATTCTTATTTAACTATAGTTATGATAAAAATTCACAAAACATTTATTCCAAAAAAATCTGAACCGGTTAAGAAAAATTTTGCCAACGGGTTTACACCTTCAACTATAAAACATGGATAAAGAAAGGCTCTGGATGATGCGAAATCCCAAGGTGAAACGGTACCTTTCCCTTTACAAAATTGCAATCCATCTGCAATCCAATCTACGCTGCAACCAAAGGCAAAAATGAGGCATGGATTTGTGATTAATTAGCTTCGCGTTTGGAACTACTTTAACTACATAATACATTACATAGAAAGATACTCACTCCACTCTTGGTACTATTGCATCAGACAGAACCGGTGTCAGGATTCCAATGTAAAACTTCAAATTAACTATTTTTTTAAAATAACTTGAAGAAAATCCATGCTATTTTAGAGTACGAAACAGAACCGCCCATCGCTTGCCGTAGGAATAATGGATGTTCAATCTAGGTTCGGGAATCGAGTTATCAAGCCTGCTTTTCATTTACAACTTCGATTCGAATAAAAAAAATCGAGTTATTTTACGACAGCTTGTACATGTTCTCAGTTCTCAAACACTTTAAAACTTCGATAACATTATTTGCAATTTCTAGAAAAATTCAGAAAAATCTGTGCCAGTAGCTAGAGTCCAATTTTACGGAGACAAAGAATAGATTACGATGTATATCTTGTTTCATGTTATTTAAGTTTCGGGAAATGAAGATGAGATCCACTCTCTTCTTTTGCACAGGAAGAAAGGGAGTGATGAAAATGATGTTGTTCATCATCATTATCATCATCAATTTGATCCTCATCTTGATGTTGATCGCCAGAATGATCAAAACAACGAGGTCCTCATCTCATCATCATCTCTATATGGAGCAGCAGATGGACCGGAGAAAAGTGGGCACGTGATCAGTCCGTGGGTGTCAGTCTACTTTTCCCCACTGACTTGTGACAGGACTCCTAATCGATTTTTTTAGCTTTCGGATCTTCTCTTATTTACTTGAGTCCGTCCGAATAGAACCATTTATGATAGGGCTGAAAAACAATGGAACATCAGGCGAGGAAATCCCTGAAGTTCTTAATGACACCAATTGTCCATTTCTTGATGGGAAAAGAAAGGGCCAAATAACAATCTAGAATCTAGAGCTTCTCTGTTGGGAAATGAAGTTCGTTTATAGGATGACATGATTTACTTTCATTGTTATTAAAATTCATCTTTCCTATGAACGTTTACAGTGATCTATTAATATTTAATTCTGGAGCTTAAAACGCATAAATTCTAGAAATTCAGAAAGTCTGACAAATTACTGGAAAAACGGCTCTTTGCCATCTGCCTTCTTCCTGGAGTCAGCAAAGGGACAATAATAATTTCAAGACGGAGTTGTCTGAAGTCTCTTTAATTTCATGGCTCAAGTCTGAGGATTATTGATTAAGATTTTGCTCCACTTGTGCAATCTTTCCCTGTGGGAATCGGGACTGATGCTGGAGAGAGCTAAGAGATTCGTTCCTTCTTGATGAGTCTCTTCTCTTCTTAAGTCTGGAGTGTTTTGTTTTTGACTTGGTGATGCATAAAATCATGATAAACTGTAAGCAAATCATAGTATTCATGGCTTAATCTGAGTACTATTTGTTTACGATTCAGTATACACTATATTGTGATTGACACTTGGAATTTGGAAAGCGTCAGGGAAGGGGAATTAATTGTATTTCTGTCAATTAATCTTCCTGCTAGACAGATTGATGACATTTGTAACTTTCACGGAAATGGAGAGGGAAATGGCCGATATCAGTTAGCAATGCGAATATTTTTAATGCGATCCCTATTAAGATATGTTATTCGTGTTGAATAAAAGCATTATAAATAAAAGTCGTCAATTTATAAATATTTTAATAAATTCAATCGTTCTTTTGCAACCCGATTCGAAAACCTCAGATTTAATTTCTGAATTTCCATGAAATCTAATTACCCTTTAAACTTTAGAACTTTAGACCCATTCCTAAAACATGCCATCACCTTGAGGAGTATAAGTTCAAAAACTTAAACTAACTTTGTCTGTGTCTGGGAAGGAAATTACGTCCGAACTGGGAATCTTTAATTAAGAAGTCAACATGTTCCTTTCAATTTCAGTGCAACTGCAAACAAGTTTTGCTGGTGTTTCCTACAGTGGAATAAAATATTCCGTTTGAAGAACTTATGTAGTTCCCTGAAAGCGTTTTATTTTCTCCATGAATACTACAGATATTCCTATTCTCGGTTTTGAAGGCTTTTCGAGTAATTAATTTTAAAATGGATAAGAGTCATCGAATAATTAAATATTGTGAGCTCTACAGGCTATGTTTTCCTAAACTGAAAACACCATTATATTCCAACCGCACATCTAGAATTTTAGAATAAAAGCACAGAGAAGTACAAATATGGTGTTTAAGTTGCTTTCCTCTAAACTTTAAATGTTTCATTTCGTGGTTTAATTTTCAACTACAACAGAGCAGCTGAATCGTTTAACTTTTTAAACTTTAATATGGTTCGAGTTATGAAAATCAAGAACTAATTGTAAGACATTAAAAAATATATTGAATGCACTTCACAGTACAATTTTTATTGTTCTTTTAAACATTGATATTTATTCAATAACAAATCTGTAAGGGATCAGACCGACACACTCAATCCTGTACGCTAGAAAAGATAGCAGACTGAGCCGAGGCAGCTTAACTTTCGATTTAACCGACTCCATTGGGGTTTTGGGACTTATTCATGTTTTAAAAATTAGAACACGAAGTAAAATGCCCGAGTTACTAGACATAATGAATATAGAGCTTCCTCCTAGGTCATCTACAGACTAAATTACAGTAAAAACTGGTCCTATAGTAAATTATAAGGTTTTCTAGTCGAACGAAACATAAACTTTGACTTTCTCGGTGTGGTCCAAAAACCCAGTTTTGAAAGCAATTTCAGAGACCAGATAATTAGCATCTCCTGCACGTTTTGTAACTCGACCTCGCTCGTACAGGCTGCCAAGGAGCCTCTTTCTGCTCCGCTGATCCTGAAACTAAGAAGTCCTAATAAATGTGCAAACCAGTTAGAGATCTGAAACTTTTGTCAACGCAAGTTTACTCAGGCACTTTCATGCAGAAACTCCAGCCATTAGCATCAGAATGAGGGCAACAAGTTGCTGGAATTTTACAAGTCCACGAATACGAGATCAATCTGCCAGGATAGAGGTGACAAATAAAAATGGAAAGTTATTACAACAATTCCGACAAATAACAATACACTGTTTTCCGATCGAATAAAAAGCAAGAAAAACAACAGAAGTTGTCGGCAGCCGGCTCGTGGGCAGTTAAAAGTTGTAAACTCGAGCTTTTACTCCTCGAAGTTCTGTAACTTTTAATTAACTCAATTGTAATTAGGTCACGTATTTCATTGTGCCGGGAAATATGTGGGACGCACTACCAATTTCCTTAGGCCTCCTTGTTTTTCAAACTTTCTTCTCAAAAAGTTGGTCTAACCTTATAGGAAAGCAGATATTATTAGTTCATAATCAAATTTAGGAATCAGAAACTTTGACCGAGGCCCGACTGAAATAATGGATCCTTTGAGAAGAAGGGTTCTACTTTCAAAACTAACTAACCATACTTACTCTCTTCCTAATTAAATATTTTGGATCCCCATTTAAAAAATACCTTCCGCCTCCAACGCAATTTAATTTGCGAAGGAAGGTTGGTTTAATTTTAACTCCTAATATAAACCCTTAAAACAGGGAGAGAGAAAGTTTGTCGGGATTCCTATTAACTTTCACTGCAAGTAACTAAAGTAAATATATAGGATATTATGTAAATAGAAGGAAATCCTTCAAATCCCAAAGCCCCTCAACAGGGTGGAACTCCGTGGAGAATGAGAGGAGGTATTAAATTTATGTATGTAATCATCTGCCTAATAAGATTCCAAGGATTAAGAAGAAATTTCTTCCCATGAGAGGAATTGTTCCGACAGAGTAAACGGAAATGGAACTAAAAGCTTTTGCTCAAAGTCTCAACACTCGAGTGACGTACAAAATGCAAACCTGGAAGTGGGTGAAATTGTACAATGAGCATTTTAGGTACAGTTAGACCTTTTTTTGTGGGCAAGTTTTATAGAGGTTCATGCTTAATGCTGGGACATTTTTGTTCCCGGCCAAACTGAAGCTTTTAGTATGGAGCGTATAGGCTAAACTGGACATTGTATTGATATCACTGCTCTATATTTTTAATTGATGCTAGAAATGAAGTGCTATAGGGAACAGGGTATATAGGCAGATATATAGTGCTGGGCACTTTTTCTTCTCGGCTAACCTACGGCGTTTAGTAGGCCTTATGCTAGATATAGGACAGCAATTGCACCGAATTGCTTGTGCAGATATTCCCTGTTTTCTGCAAATGTGCTAAATATTGAGAACAGTTTTATAGAGGTGGATATTTAGGGCTGGGACTTTTCTTCCCGACCAACCTATACCACTAGATTAACTGGATTTATGAAACAATACTGTGTTCTTAATTAGAGTATATATCAATATCATAATTTCCATTAACTAAATCTCCGCAACAGTATTTCCAGGCAGATACTCTACTTTCACAGCAGTTTTCTCAAATATGGGTTGTTCTGTACCTACGTAAACCGTCTGAAATCCTAAGCTAGACCCTAGAGGAACAAAAAGTAATGTAAATTCGCAGTGCATAACATTATCAGCTAAAATCTAGGTGGAGGTGGAAGTAGCATCAAAGTATTAACATAATGGAACTGGAACTGGGTCACATCACACTGTAGTACTTCAGCCTCAAGCCAACTATCCGACCATTTACAATTGTAACGAGGGCTACTCGAGTTACCCACACTGATCTGATATGATGCGGACGCGGAGATCTCCAGAGACGTGGGTGAAACACCCGTGAATGTTGGAGGACGATAGTGTTACACTTCCGAGAAAAACGTCAATATCATCAGCCTTGCTGAAAACACTAGGTTTTAGCTTTAGATTGGACTTGCCATTATTGGTTGGTATTTAAAGTGCAATTACACTCATGAAATGTTCACCTTCAATCTACAACATTATGATTGACATACATGTCACTCACTAAAGCTCAGTATAAGTCCCCATGGGGAGTTATTTTTTTCAAGAAGATTAGGGAATCCCCACCTTGAAACAAAAACATTTCTAAGTCCTACGTAAACCGAATGAGGAAATGCAGTTGCTACCCTTTACACTGCAACTGGAACACCAATTTTAACCAAATGTCAAATAAATCCAAGTTCATACAAAAGCATCGTTTTATTCCTCCATGATATTTGTTCTATTTCATCCGCCTGACCTTGAGACGGTACAAATACATTTGTGGATTCAGCTGTAACTTGTACAGAGCATGTAGAATTAGAAATGGTATAGCAATGCATATCTGAATTTGAAAGGGCAAATACAATTAGAACCCGGAAATTGCGGCTGAACTCTTTACGAGAGCATGTAACATTCTGAAAACCAAAACACCACGTTGGGAAAGTTGTTCTACTCCCATGCTCCACAAACTCTATAAAAAACAAGGTATGCTTCAATAGCAGGTCAATAATATTTTGCAGAAGATGACACCCAATATCTACAGTTGTAGCCTGCTGCTACCTGTCCACAAAATTTACCAGGATGGACAAGGAAATAAATTTTTTGCTTTATCTATCCTATGTTTGTGTGATGCATTTGTACATTGTTCACAACTGTTTATATTTCCATTCATTTCGGAGAAAGTAGGACATGGCTATTTCATACAAAATGTATTTGATATCCCTCGTCCTTATCAGTGTCATATGTCTCCACGTGTTAAAGTTCATGTACAATGCAGTAGGAAGTCAAGTCAGTGTAGACTGTAGACCACAGGACAGGCTGGACTGAATAACAATAAGTATTTCTTTTCAGAAAATCGTTGCTCTGCTGGTACTTGTTCTGGAAGGCCGAGGACTCAGTCTTCTGTCTGGATGACCAATTAAGAGCAACCATTTAGAACTAATCCTCTGAAAGTCTATACTAATTATAGACTTTTTCTCCATCTTCTGCTCATGAAGTTGGGAGTTTTAGAAATGGCTTACAATGTCTCAGACTTGTACGTACAATGACGGGGGAGGAAAGATCAATTCTGACGAAAGAAAGCCCGTGTCGGGGAAAGAGAGATGAAGATTTTAATGACTTTTGTAGTGTTCTCCTGTATCTGTCTGGAAATATAAGAATTTAACTGTCCGATTTCATCAGAGAACTGGCAACTGATAGGAATGTAAAGATAATTGCATGGGGCTTATCGTGCAAGTGAAATTGGAACGGGTCAATTTCGTTTTAGTAGAAACATCACTTATTATGGTTTAGTAGGTTTGACTTTTAATTGTCATTGTTCTACTGCTTTTGCGTTTTGTTTTAATGCCCTTCTGTTGTGGCTAGTCAACTGTCTGATTTTAGTAGAATGTTGTAAACGCTGTAAAGAGCTCGCTATTGGGACTGTATTTTAGTATCATAAGCTCCAACCCTTTTTTCAATAGGCGAGCTTATACTACCTAAGATTTGACTAAAAATGACTACATTAGCATTTAGGTTATGAAAAAAAATTCCTCATCTGCTAGAACGGGGCAGAAGTTATAGGTCACTTGGGACATTTTTGAGCAATATAAGTCAGATAAGTACTGTCTGGTAAGCCGTTTCTTAAGAATCTGTTAGGAAACGGGGGCGGCTAGAAACTGGAGAATTGTGATAAGCCTCTTTGATGGAGAATTTACGATTTTTTTGTACACTCAAGACTCGACCATCTTCTTGCTCCAAGGCTTAGAGCCGGTCTCCCTCGGGTATTCTGCCATATGAAGTCGTAGAACGTCGAAATAAACGAATCCACCGTTTCAAATTTGAACATGACGGTGTAGGTGCTTTTGTGATGAGGCATAATTACGATTGATTACGATTAATTTATTTATTTCTATGAACCAACTCCTTCTGCATTTCCATTAGATAATGAAAAAAAGTCAGGATTTAGTAAGCTCACAGCAACAAAAATTGGACACTATAAAACTGTTACTTTCAGGACTACGGGGAAGTAAGTAGCTCTTCAAAATTTCAGTCTAGAATAACGGTTACCCGTCAAAATGTGCTTTCTAAAACAAAAGGTAGTGAATCATAAACTGTTCGGATGTTGACATTGTTTTTAATGTCCCAATTTTATTACCAAACACTACTTGTTTACGGAACGTTGTTATTATCAGGGGGTGAAAGCAAACTTTCTCCTCTCTACGTTGAACGTTGCAAATGGCGGGTAAGGAAGTTAGCTAAATAAATGTAATCCCATCATCGGTTTAACTTGAGGCTGGCTACTCCCCTGAAGACCTCTAATCAAGGAAGTTATTGAAGCAGACAAATACCCATTGAATTGGATTCTGGAAACTGGGCTCTCGAAACTCTACCTACAATATATAATGGGGATAAAACGCCCAAGGATCCTGTCAATAGGAAATCCTGAAGCTGCTGAATTGGTTTCGTTTGGGTGCAGCAGAAACTATCTTTTTAGAAGAGTAACAAATAATATAACCTAATAAATCTAGCCTCCCAACATGTAGGAACTGCAACATCCTAGACAGACTCATTCAAAGTACCACTTTCCATCTACGAAACCAATTATTTTCGTATAAAGAGGAAAAGGTTGAAATTGTGTTTTTCACACGTACGCCAAATCCTGTGTGGGAGTTCGAATTTGGTTTGTAGGTGATTTCATTTGCAATCGAAATATTTACTACGTTTACATTTACATGCTTGCTCAACATGCCCGCTTCGAAATAACAAGAGCGCCGTAAAGAATGAAATAGATTCCCATGGGTCTGCATTTTTATAACGTTGAAGATGATTGTTTCTTAAAGACTCTAAAAGCTCAAATCTTTTGATAAAAAGAACTGACAACTAGAATTTAAAACTGATACAAATAGTTAATTTGTGAATTTGATGCATAATAAATTCTTTAATGAAAATGCGAACAAAATAAAAAAAATTAAAATTGTAGTAGATCCTTTGGCTGTAGAGTTTAATTAAATTTTTCGTGCGGGCTTGTATTTAGTGGGGGGGGCTTAAGACTCCCGAAACTCCCAAAACGGTGGGCTTTTATTTAGGGGTTACAAACTTTGTTTTGTTTGGATCTTGCTTTTCAGAATCGCCTATATGTATACTGTACTTAATATATCAGAGAAGATTTTAAAACCTTTATCTTCTTGTCAGAGTGGAAACCTTGACATTCAATATAAACAGCTTTCAGCCAGATGCAAAAGGAGAGCGTGGGTGGCTAGGCGGGTGGTGGTGGTGGCAGTATTTGTATTCAGTCCCATCGTGGATTAAATGATGCTCATGGAATGATCCAAGTTTCTGGTGATGGTGGTTGTAGGGAAAACTTACAAAGATCCTGTGTTCTATATATGCAGTTTCAGTTAGTTAGGCCGTATGTGCTTTTGACGTCATACTTTCTCCACGCTTTCTCCTATCTTCTAAAGCCAGCTTTAAATTCTCTAGTACTTTTACCCATGAATGATTTCATTCCTCAGCTTGGCCACCACCACCAACCAACCACTACGTACAGAGTGAAAGCCACCTCCGCATCTCTACGTCATCCCTTCTGCCTACGTAGTTTGGATTCCGGAATGATAAACAGTGGATAAAAATAGTGATGGAAGAACCTATTTTAGGTTCTTGTGGTTGTGATGATGTTTTATTTTCTTGTCTTTCATTCAGTAGTTTTCAGGCCTGTCTCTGACTGGGACACTGACTTGAGACTAGAATAAAGCTGGAAACAGTGAATTGTGGTCAATAAAGATGTTTATCTTAAGGGGTATTGTATGATTATAATTATAATTATAATTATAGGAGTTTTATTACTATTGTAGGAATAGAAATAGAACTAGTAATGTCAGGTGATTATTCTTTCTTGTGTCTTTGTACTTTTTCGATATTTTTCATTCTGTAGGTGTTAGATATGTTTTAGGCCAAATTAAAAAATATGTAAAAAGTCAAGTAAAATGTACATTATTTATTTCACCATTACTTATATACAAAAAACTGCTATGCTTTCACTAGACACTGAAAGATCTCATCTGATGTAGGTAGTGGATCTTCAGAAACCAAAATTGAAGGATACATGAGCGTCGAATAAAAAATTGATGACATTTAAAATATTTTAGGACAAGTCAAGATGTGTTTTCGGCATGTAATAATTCGACAAACATGACGTTGGAAAGATAGGAATTATCAGATATTATGAAATTACATCAGTGCCCGACTAACTTTTAGGTTTAAAAATAAAAGATGATGAGTAGAAAGAGCTAATTGTTCGTCGTTCATTTATAACTGTTAAAGTTAGTAACTTCTAACCTTTGAACAACACATCATTCGGAATCCGAGATGAATCCAAATTAGTTCTGTATATCATTCTCTTGGGAGGATCCACTAAATTCCCGTGAGAAAGCGCAAAGTAAATAAAATGTGGGATTTGAGGCTGGAACAAAATAAAAAAGACAATTTATGTTTGCATTCAACCAGCAAAAGAAATACCAGAGAAAGAGAGAGACGGAAAGGGAAAGGGATTGGATCGTTGTTTCTTTAACTTATTCGAACAAACGTATGTTTACGTTTGCGGAGGTGTCTTCGTGTACAATGGTTGATGGAGGTTTTAAATTTATAGGGTTGTGGTAAACGAAGCGGATGTCAGATGTGCTGGCACTGCAATACCACAAGGACTAGTAGGGCAGGCGATAAGTTAAACTTAAGTAAATGGATGATGATCATCTACTCCTTCTTTCCTGAAGAGACTTCGGATGTGAAGCAATATCCATGCAAACCGAGACCAAACCTTGTTTTTTAATCAAAATTGTCTATCTCAAGAAAATATTAAAAAACGTTAAAATCGCTTCAAATAAAGAAAACTGACCGGGGTAGTGTTAAATTTCTCGGAAATCATAGAACTAGACCCCCTAAAAAACTCCTTGTAGTAACTCATCTACCCTTGGAATAACTCCTCTTAATAACTCTACCCCCGGAATAACTCCCCCCAAAATAAATCTAGCATCTAAAGTCAATTTAAAAGAATTCATAGAACTAGACATGTTATGATAATTAGTTCCCTAAATAACCCCCCCCCCCCCCACAAAATAAGTCTAGAACCAAGAATACATTCCAAAGACCTCGTCTGGAATTTTTTTAAGAGTCACTTCAATGAAGTTCCATTGGAAAATCTGGAGCTTTCTCATTGAATTTATGGATTGACGTCACGAAGAAGACTTGTAGTTCTTTCTTTTGTGAATTGATTTCTAGAACTGGAACAGGGAGAAACGGGTTTCTTCCGTTCCATCTCATGTTTTGGTGCATCGTGTTTCGGGCCGCGTTTGTTTTTCTTCCATATGGATTGTTTTGGTTTTTAGGTTACATAAGGCTTCTTATGTATTATGTATATCCCATTTGTCCCGAGAGTTGTTTACTTCGAGGATGGCGGATGTTGGGTTTTGAAGGACATGCTGATTTACGTTTTTCACAAAGAAACTCATTAGCTTCTAATTCGGAGGGACCTATATACTTTTCCGGATCTGAATATTCATATTCATCTTGTTGATGACGGGGTATTTTTAACAAGGGACTGTTTTGCTCATATTCTTGCAATTCTCGCTAAATGTTTTTGACACATTCTACAAGTGTAATAAAGGGTTGGAAGTTTGTAAACATTCTAGCTCCTCCTCCGATTTCAAATTTGAAGGGCACCCTGCGATTTAAATACCCTACATCTGGAAATAAATGGGTTAGAATTGGTAGTTCCTATATAGATCCAGCTTGAATGAAAGCGTCGAGTTCCCCCGAGTCTGTGATTTATTTCCCATTGATTTCCTTCCACTCCAAACTCCAGGATGCGGAAGCGTGTCCAGAATTCGGGCAGGATGATCCGAAATATAGGATGTAGGGGGATTTTCCAGCATCTGCTGGAAATTGGGATCTAGGTTGAAATTTCTGGTCTGTTTTTTAGCCCTGGCTGTGGATATGAAATCTGGAGTAGGATGTAGGATGTAGGATGTTGCATTTGTGCACGTGTTGGGTGTGACCTTGCAGTTTTTAAGTTAGTCTCCCCAGTCCAAAAAAAATCCATAGCTGTGCAAAGAGAGACAGAGAGGAAGAGATAAGTTTTTGGCAATGGAAACAGGCCTAACTTTTCACTCTGTAATAGAGTAAGTGACTTTTCCTAGCTCCATAAATCAGGCCCGTTAATTCAACTTTCTTCCTCTGCTTTCTACTTTCTCCTTTCGATTTGCATTTTAAGTTGTGTAAGGATCCGTCCTTTATGCATTTGTTGGAAGTTTTGACCAGTTTGGCCCTCTTTTTGGAATTGATTTTCTGATCAGTTGAAGGTTAGATTCAGGTGGGGATGCGAAAATTGGGACTGTAGACCGATTTAGAGGTATTTAGGGTATTAGGAATACTAATTGTATTCTTTAGGCGTTTGATTTTTTGGCTGGAGGGATTTTAACCCGTTTTTAATCAACATTTGAAGTTTTGGAGTTTTTTTGTGAAAGTGAACGAAGTAAAATTTATCTAAGTGTTTGCTTAATCGCGGCCGAAAGTAATTATCAGAAGAATTGTAGTTAGGTCATTGGTAGATCCATTGATTGAATTAAATTAATTGAATCTATTGATTTTTGTGTACAATTAATCCCATTAAAGGTACAGATAAATGGATCTATGAATAACAAATTTAAACAACGGATTATATATATTAAAAATCGGCAGTTCACTAGATTATTTCTTTAGAACATCGAACAGTGGAATAAAAAAAATATAAGTAATAAATTCTGCCACAAGGCCAAAATAATTTTTTCGCAATAAGGGACTAAAAAGAGCTTGAAATACCATTGCCAAGCTCCAATATAATTGACTAATCTTACTATTTGACAGTTCAATGTTAATCGTTTAAAAACTTGTCAGATTCTAGATTTCATGGCAATAGTAACAATTGTAAGGTTATTTAGTGGACTACTACTGTGTCCTATCAAAGTTCAATAAAACATCATCTTTATCAGCAAATACTTTACCTCTTTGATATAATTTCAGTGACACCAGAACAACTTTGTTGCAACAGCTCATCCCTGACTTACTTGGCATTAGAGCAATAAAATGCAACAATTGCTGTGTCTGAGCTAACATTCAATATTTAATTTGAAAATCATTCACATCAAGCTCATCATAAGAGGTGTCAGGATAATTGCACCGCATTATACTCACTGTTGCAATGCAACAAAACTTGAAAAAATACAAAACCAATCCCGAATAGAAGGATGAGCCGGATTAGATAAGCTATATAGCCATTACACGAATTGACGAAGTTTACCCCAGCATTAACTGCTGGTATTACTATTATTACTACAGATTATTACATGTTCATGATCTCCTGCCTATGTGAATAGTAAAACTTGTTAATTCGGCAAAATTAAGGATAATAAGCCATAAAAATGAGGTTCATTTGGGGTCGACTACTCAGTTTTGGGTGATGCTTTTGACAAACTACTTCTTCACACGCGATGTAAACTTTCAAACCATCACATTTTCAATGTTCTAATCTTCTTTGGCATCATCCAATCTAAATATTCAGAAACATAAACTCAAAATACTGCAGGCCTTGAATCTAAATAAGTCCCCCATGGGGAGTGGCAATAATTTTGTTAAACCGACAAATCCCTCTAATAGGGATGGGCACTTATTTTGGGGGACAGGAGTTATAGTTATCCCCGGTTAAAACGTTACATCTTTAGGGGTTAAGTAATCCCAAAGATATTTCGTAACCCTATTAAAACGATTAACCATTTCCTTACAGCATTATATTCATAAAGGAGGCCATAACATTACGTTATGAGGAACGATTTACAGGCTTTATTATCGTATTGGAAATATGGAAATAATAATAAATCCTCAAGAATACCTACCCCTCCCGAACAATACAAACATTAATAAAAACAATGGAACATAACACATTATAAAAGCAATATCATTAACTTCTTAGTGTATCACACACACACTCATCCCAAATCGCATAAACTACTTATTGTTAGTCCAAAAGCGTAGCACAAGAGCCCAACTTCCCTATGGAATATCCAATACTAACCCCTCTTCTTGGTGTCCATGTCCATCCGACACAATATTGTGTGTATGTAAAAATGCTCAATTGAAATTCAAACGATGAAGAAGATGAAGTCTCTTCTCTCGGAGCAAAAAAGGACAACAAACGTGGCTTCTTCTCAAATATTTATACGATAAAAAATAATGGTTAATATCGTTAATACACAAATGAACCACGCGTGGTGGTTGATTTCCTATCAACTTGTGGTGGATTCGAAGCTCGTAATTGTAAGTTGAGATTCATAGGTCCACACGGTCTTTAAGCTTGGCTCTTCCGATATATTCCTCTTGTAAATAAACTGGCCAAGTCAGGATGATGAAAGTGGAAAGCATAAGGAAACCTGTTCGATAAAGAAGCTCAATTTACAATTTACAATTTATGAAGAGGATCTGCCTGGTAATCAAGGCCCGAGAACTGGAATCTCTACGGAGAGCCTGTAAGAAAGGGACTGAGTTATCTATTAGCTAATGTACTTCTTGTCCCAACTTCTGCACCGGAGATTCCACCGTCTTCCGATATTTTACTTAACTTCTCTGTAGTTTGTTTGCAAGCAGTTTGTATAGTTTTGGTTATTGGCAATTCCTGCAGTAAAAGCTGTGTGTAGACTCTAGACAAAGATTCATGTTTGGAAGAGGCTCGTAGTTTTAGTTTTAAACTTTTAAAGAATCTTTGGGCTCGAGTTTTTGACTCTTATCTTAAAGAGTCTGGAATAGTGGATGTTGATTTTTGATTGTTGATATGAAGTTTCCTCGTGTGGTTGTTTAGCTGAATTTTAAATTCAAATTGATTGGGTTTAGTTGTAGTTAGTTGTAGGGAGACTTTGAGAAAGTTTGGAAATTTATGAAGTTTTCGTAAACAATTTTGATGGAGCGGAAACCAGAGATTCTTTAATGCTTCCAATCAGCGTGTTGTCAAAAAATAAAAAATATTGGCGAAACGAAGGCTTTTAAAAGTACTCACAATATATGATAATGATAACTTGGGGTGTTAATTTGTTGAAGAACTTAAATGAGTTGTTATATCCAATTCAAATAGCTCTACTTGAGTTGAATATTGTGAATTTTAGGATTTGAAGCTTGAACTATTGAAAATTATGGGTGTCCAAACAAAAACTCTGTAAAATACTGGTTTTACACCCGTTAAACAGAATCTGCTATCCTGCAATTTTGAACTCCAAGTGCAGATAGTTTGACTTATACATCTAGCATCCAATATTCTAATTCAGCAACAAATATAAAAGTCAACGTAGTAGTATAGATCCCGATTGAATGTAATGATGGCATTAACATTTGCATCAATAGATTTCAATTTACGGTACGCTTTCTTACAGATCAATTCAAAGGATTTGAAATCCGAAAATCCAACCTGACTTTTAGTGCCAGAGAAGATAGACTGACTACTGCAGTTTCCTCTCTTCTTCCAGCCCAATATCATTGTCTTAAAAAGCTACAAACGATTCTAACTACCGATCATGGGTAGGCTAACAAACTTGCAAGAACATACCTTAACTTCAGCTTAAAAAATGATAATCCTTTAACAAGCCAACCCAAGAAAATCCAGCTAACTAAGCATCAGCTCAGAATGCTAAAATGGTTCTGCATTTTCCCAACTGTATCTGCAGGTCTCTAGAGCTCCAGGTCTTTATTCCAAGCAACCCAACCAGAAATCGAATATCGAATCCATCTTCATAACCCTAAAGACTTCTTATGCAATTCAATAGATATTGCATGTGCTAGAGTGCCACTGCCACAGGCCATCCAATCTTCTCAATATGTACGAACAAGAATACCACACGGTTCCTTTCTTTGGTTAGGTTGTTAGGTAGTTTGGTTTAGAAATTCTAAAAAAGGCTTTCAAAGCTTGGGATTTTTTTGCATCCTTCAGCTTGACAACAGTAGGTTATTGCCTGTAAACCAAAATCCTGCTCAAGCCTATACTAGATACTCTCACTTTCACGGATTCAGAGGATGATGAGGTTCTAAGTGTGAATCGTTCGTGGCTGAAACTGAAAGAATCATTGGAATCAGTCCCTTTAAATAATATCAGTAGTAGTATAAGCTTCTCGTTTTTTCAGTCGTGCTAATGTTGAATTAGCACATGGATGACTGCATACTAAACTACAGAACTCTGTTAAAAAATCCAGTGCAGTCAGATTTATACTTTAGTAGCCTAGAAGCTTCTTAAAAAAGCACAATGGATATATAAAATAGCATGTGTCTCTTGGTCTCTAGAACCAAACCAGCATAGTATCATCCTCTCTTAAGCTTAATTATTCAGCATTCGGTATTCTCTCCTCTATTGTAGTTCCTAATGGTTCGTAAGTTAGTGGATTGGATCCTGATAACCAGTCTTATTTAGTTGCCGAAACCCTAGAACCTTTATTTCAGCCTGGTTTTTGGAACTTGGAGCAGTCGGCGATTCACGTAGTTATTAGTAGACAACTTTGGTCACTAGCAACTCTAGCTATTGGAACTTTGTAGTTTTTGGCTGGCTTGGAGCTAGGAACTTGTATGCAAGTTTACTTAGGACTCGGTATGTCTAACATGTTGGTGGATGGATATATTTTAATAATAATACCTCCGTAGAAGCCTTCTCCACATTTGAATGCTTGAATAGCTGGGCCTATATCTTGGTCGATATACCGTCAAGTGTGTAAAGTATAAGTGTGTTGACTCTGCCAACTCTTTTTTTATCATTAGGAAAATCATATTCTCAGTCTCGCAAGTAAAACAGAGGTTAGTTAGTCGCATTGAAACCGTGTTCCAGTCCCAACCTCGTTTACATTCACACTACATCCATATCCCAAATTAGGAAAAAATAAAAAACCATTCAAATTTCTAGAATCATACCTACTTAGCGTAGTTTGAACTTCAAAGTTTCGAAATAGAGCCGTTCTCCTCAGTTACCAACCTAAAGGTAGGAGTCCAAAAGCAGCAGATCTTACGTTCTGCCCAGAATTGTAATTGATTTAAATCCCGGTAATCTATCATTTTCGGCTACTAATCGCCCTCATTTAAGACAAACTTTAAGTCAAACAGTATATGGATCGGATAATCAGAATCAGGCCATTATTTCTCTCTCCAATAATTGATTAGGAAGACCTTGAAGCTTCCAGGTTAACTCGAGACGATTAAGAAGTTTAGAAGTAAGGAGAAATCGATATTCATTCAGAATTCAGATCTCAAGAGAAGAAGTTGTCAAATTCAGTTAACAATTATAGAGCATCCTAAAAAATAACTGTCATCACCCTCGAAAAGTAATCAAAGTCCAACCGTAATCCCATTAACTTTTTCTTCATCTCTGGTTCTTGCCTAAGCTTCAAGGGAGCCCAACTTGATTGTTGCGAAGAGAAGATTTCTGTTCAATTTGAGACTGATTACCTTTCAAATCTTACTATACTTTACAAGTTTACATCATCAACAATACAAGTCTAAAAATAAGACATAAAAGTTTCCATCCATCCATTTGATTAAAATAGATCGATCAGATTCACTTTCATTCTATAAATAAAAAAAACTTTAAAAAGCTGTTGCGTTCTTATAAGATCTTCGCAATCGAAAATCTTCAATTTTTTCTCCTCAATATTTAGAATCCTTGAGCCTTGAACGTGTGTGAAGAATTGGGAAGAAGAGCGTGGCGTGACTTTAAAATTTGCAAAGACCGATAGCCTAGCTTTTTAAGCAAAGTTCAACTTTAAATTTCAAAGCTTGGGAATTTCCACACTCCATTTGCTACATAAGCATTATCAGAGTCAAGAACAGGAGGGATCCAAGTGTCAAGTCAAAATAATTAGCATTGTTGTCGTCTTATCCATCCGATATTTCCTTTCACATCTGCAAAGGAAGTCGCCTTGTTGTGGTAACAAAAAACGTTAGTTAACATTTCCAATACATTATGCCTACTCTTCTTGCATAATAAGATATCGTAAAAAGTAAAACCCTTCGAGTTAATAAGTGTCCAAAAAGCCGGTTCTAGAGGAGTTACACTTACAATAAGACTATATTGTCGTAAGAAATTGATCATCATCCCTAAGTATCAACATTTCCAATCTCTTTTATTACAAACGTGCAGACCAAGGCTGAAGACAACAAGACAGAAGTAAAAGAACCAAGAGGAAAAAAGTTTCTTGATTTTCTGGAATTTCACGAATACTGGAACAAGTTGGTGAGTTTTTATGATTTTAATTTTTTTCCTAGATTTAATATCTGCTCTGTGTAGAAAATATTTATCAAAATTCTTATTATTATTTGTATGAGTAAAAAATGGCAGGGTTCCATCAATCTGTTTATTTACTTGCCTAAAGTTGATGAAAAATTCAGAAACTCAGTACTTCACTTTTGTTCTAATGTTATCAATAACTTTTCTCATTAAGGAGACAGCAGGCGGTTAGTTAATTAAAAGGCTGTAGAAAACATGGGCATCTGCATAAGTCCTCCACGTGTACTTGGAATTCTAGACGAAGGAACGGAGAGAATGGAGAAGGCATTTAAATTGGAATGTTTTGTGCTTAATATCTTTATGATTTTTTGACGGATTTTTTTGTGATAGAAAAACCACTACAATGTGGGCCCATTATATTGAATTCTTAAGCCGAGGGTGAATAAAGTTAGTAAATTTATGCACCAAATTTTTGGATACATTTTTTGAAGGATGACTCAATTATGAATAGCTTTTAAATGGTTTCCTTATTCCCTATTCAGTTTTTCCCTTCGGGTTGGTTAAACAAAAGATTTTGAGGATTTTTTTTTAAAGCTTCATCGCCCTGGTTTATTTTAATTCAGACATTATGACGCCTTGATATTAATAAACAAACCCATAAGTACTGACTTGGACGAAGTTGTAAAGTTTCGAGTTTTTACTGCAGACTTTTTGTTACTTTATAGCTTGTTTACAGTTTACACAGGTCCAGATTTTATGGGAAACAGGTAGAATATTTTGCAGATAAAGCCGATTTAATATGGCTTTTACAGGTTTTTAAGCATTTCATTCTATTCCTCAAGGTCTTCATATATTTGAAAAACTGTGCAAAGTTGTACTTGTTTTTTAAATTGAAAATCAGGGTGTAAATGTTGTCATTGAAATGGACAAGTTTCCTAAATTCCAGCCATTATCTGTCAATAATCCTGTACTAGATTAGGATTATAATTTACAATCCCTTTATTTGCGTTATCGAAACTGTGCAACTATTCGTAAATTAGGGGTTTCAAATGATAATGGCTTAAAGTATACAATCAGTCATTGAACGATTACTCGGAATTCTATTTTCCGTCATGATCATTAGTATATGGAATGGCTATTTACCGGAGACCTCATTAAATTGGAGTTATTGGAGTCATCACTCATCAGTCTCATCCACGAATACGTAACTATTGATCTACAAGTCTACAACTGATTAAACACAGAGCCACAAAAGCCTGCAAAATAGCCAAACACCAACAGTGAATTCCAGGGTTTCCTATTATCCAGAAGTTTCCCTGAACTACTTTTGCTTTGCAAGGAACAGAAACATTCAACAGTTTAACAAGTAAATAACATGTCAGTGTCCTGTTCAAATGTTTTAAATTGACTCAACTTCAACAGCTTTCCCCAAATCGACGATTTAAATTTCAATAGCCATGCAGTATTAAACGGATGATTTATAGTGAAAAATGAAGGGTTTTAGGAGTATTTAAAATAAATAGAATAATATTAGCCCATTTGAAAGTCCAATGGAAAGCAAATACAATTTTTTACACCCTTAAAAGCTGTTATCTTTCCTTCCTTCGACACAGTCCCTTTCCCTGTCGACGGCAAATGCCAAATGTTCACACTTTTCCGAGGAAATTTCGATAAATGTAAAACCCAGTTGCGAACTTATATCTCATCTTTATCCTCGTGTCTGATTCCACATTTTCAAGTTCAAGTCACGCTTCTCTCAAATTGAAGTTCAACATTTGCTGCCTTTCTTTCAAGGTGAAGCCCTAGTGAAGCCCTACGAAATTGCATGTAAAAAGAGGTACAGACAAATAGGTATATGTGGTTACAGACGCATTGAAATCTAAATCTTAGCATTTATGGGTAGTTGGTTGTTAGACGCATAAAGAAGTTTGGACAGGTGACACACACACATGACACTTGTCAGTTGTCAAACTGTCATGCAGATCATTCGTTTCGAATTCATAACTAGATATCAAACGGAAGAAGGTCCGGCCAACAGAGGATCTGAACAATACTGAACAAATAAATAATTTATACTTTTCATTTTGAGGAATTAAACACAAGCTTTGTGACACTGAACTAAATACTTTTATTACTGCTTGATTGTTTAAGTTGTGTCATCAACAGCTTTCAAGATACGATTTCTTTATAGCATTTATTATTCGACTAACAATTACTATATAGCGCAAGTATAATTAATAATTAGCCCTTAATTATCTAACTCCTAATTCTGAATGGTGATAAAAGGCGGAAATATTCACAAAGGTCAAGCTGAATTGAAACAAACATTAAACATGCACATTCTTGCATCAAATAAAACCATGTTGCATTATGGTGAAGCTATTGTTCTCTGTACGATTTCTGCATCGGAAATCTAGCTCATTTGAAATGGGACTCGGTCTACATATGGAAGGAAAATTATGAGAGGGTTGGTTGGTCAGTTTAGGTTTAAAAGCAGTTGCATTCGATAATTTATAACTCTGGCAGCATCGATAAGTAAGATGACACATGAAATTTTCATGAAACTGAACTAAATTACGTCTTTCCCATGATGATCATTAAGTTTTAAATCTATAAGAAAGCATTAACCAAATTGTAACTAAGTTAGTTTGTGCCGAGAAACAGTTGATTGTATTCCATTCATAAAGTTTCCGGTCTATCGGCTATCAAGGCACGGGAGATGATGAGCTATAAATACACGACTATTTATTAACGACTAGATTTAACGAGTTATTTAATACTTGAAACTTGGAATCCCTTTTGCGTATGTTTCTAATGCTATTTGCGGTCTAATGAAATAATTAAAGGAAACGACGGTGTTCATTCATTCCTTCCTCATTAGTTAATTACAGTTTGATCAGGTTCTGGCCTTACTGCTTGATGGGACGGGCCTTTGTAGTTCTGACTGATTAGGTAATAGGTATTAGATATGAGACTAATATTAATACTAATATCATATTTATATTGACGAAGATCTTTCAAGATTTTTTAAATTTTAGAACATATTATGATTCTATAAGCCAGTCGGGATTTTGTAATTGGTTCGATTTCTAATCTTAGTGTCTTCAGGTGGCAAAAAGGTGTATATTATTTTGTAATGAAATTTTATGTAGGTTTCTCCTCAATATTAAGTTACAAAAATAAGGGATTGAAAATGTCTGTGTCAAGCCCATAAGATTCAGATTATCGTAAAGGTATTCCCCGCTTACTCAAATTACTAGAACCAAAGTTTGCATTTGTCTGTCATTGCTTATTACGTTATCACTTAAAACTTCAATTTTTTTTTACTATCTCCCTGCAATATCAACTTAATATGTCAATGTAAAATGTACTTTTTACTTCCTTTTTACTGATAAAACTAATGGAAATGGGTGGAATTAATTTAAAATTTACTATTATAGAGCACGGATGGTGTAATTATGCTCAAAAAGTGTAGAATCATAAACTGCTAGAAATGTAGTTAGTCGAACCAGTTTTTTTTTAAATTAATAAATTGTATTAATCAATATAAAAACAATAAGAGAATAAGCTAGGATTTCTTGAATCGATAACTTACACTTCACATCTACAACTTAATAAATTCTAGCCAACTAATCTACTTAAGATTAGTCTACTTTTAGTAATGACCTAATGACACATGATTAACGACTGAGGTTAAAATATTCAATTAGGAAACAAGTTAATAATATTATAACTTGTGAAGTCAGAAAAAAATGCATCAACAAAATTATCATAAAAAATAATACATTTTGCAACCAGGCCAAGAGGCTCTAACTTAGTTAGTTATTTAATATTTTACAACTCTGTGTATGATTATCATTGGGATAATTACCAGCTATTGTTGATTGGAAAGTCAAAAGTCTCTTTCCTAGAAGGTAGCTGCTAATTTTCCTAATAATGATATTCCTATGATTATATACTTCTTATTTTATAGTTGGCTGCAATTTAAATTGGTTGAACTCAAGGATATTTCGATAGACAAAATGTATTACGGCTATTTTTGCATATCGATAATCTGCATAATATTATCTTTGTTTTTCTGGCCTGGATAACGTAATATTTTGAGACTATTTTAGAGGAGCATTTTGCTTCAGAGTAATGACTAATCGTCACACACTACTGCGATGTAATTTTTAAGTATCACAAGGTTTTAAATGTGTTTAATTAAATTGAGAGTATTTTTTCTCTAAAGTACTTGATAAATGTTTGTAAACACATGAAATCAGGAATAATATTACGGTACTTTTCTAAAATCAAAGATCAAGGGTAGGGTCATTATAAATGTTTTTCTAAACTTTGTAAGATTGTGGTATTTATTCAGGAAGTGAAATAAAATAAACTTGACGAAGTTCCGATAAGCCTTCCATTTAAAGCATCGCCCTTGGGACAATTGGCACAATTATTGTATTTTCAGTTTTCGGAAAACATTTACACTAGAGTTGATTTGCAAATCTTTAGTTGTCCTGTTGTTTCTTAAAAACAAGTAGGGTTTGATTTGACTGACCAGATGCAAATAAGTGATTCGTTAGTTCGGTAGCAATGTTTAGATTTTTGGGCCTGTAAATTTAAAACCTAACTGTGTAGATCTAGCTCCTTTATTTAAGTTACTAATAAAATAAAAAGCCCCCTTGCAGCTTGAAAACAACATTATTCATAAGATTATTCAAAACATACAGGCTGTATCGTCTCAACTAAATATATTACTGAATTTATAACTATATTTCGAGCTTTAAATCTATACCTTTTAAACCAAAAAACAACCGGATTTAATACTTTTAAAACCATTTAATAATTCACGCACTCCTCTTCTGCATTTCTATCCCAACTACTACTGCTCTTGAAAATACTGATGCTTTGCACATATACAAAGAATGTGAAGTCTGCATTACAGGAACTATGCCCCGAAGTCGTTGTATTATAAATTGCATTTCATTATTTACAAATAAAATCCTATTACATCTCCCATCATATGGTAGCCTGACTACGATGAAGGATCTGATTATAAAGGGATTAAGTGGCTAAAAAAATGGGTAAGAAGACAGTCACAAATATCATGCTGGAGGAACAAAGAAGACCGACAGGCTCCTACTTCCACATCTTCAATCCCAATTCTTAGATTACAAAGTACGAATCCCTTTGTCTTTTAAATCATCTCTTGTAATCTCTGCTCCTAGACAAACTGCTTCCCATTCAGCATCATCATCATGATCTATTAACATTGGATTTTGTATATAGAGGTATGTGGCTCTGTAACAAGTAACTATTAACATAACATTTAAAAAGAATTCCACCACTACCTAAACTACTGCATTGCAATGCAATCAGTTCAACTTGAAGGTTTTAAGAGACAGACTTTGCACTTTCGAAGGCTTAGCGGACAAAAAAATATAGATGCTGTGGAAATGAGCAAAAAATTTGATTCTTCTGTCCTGGAATTACATTCCTTTTTTCGTAATTTCACCCTGGAACTTTGAAGCATTTAATCTTTAAACTTTCATAGCTGCTGTTTAATTTCAGAGCCTGTAGACTGTAGCTTTAAAAAACATAGGAAGCATGAAATAGGCTGTGGTTTTATAAACAGTTTTGGTCGGGTTTTTGTTTGATTCCGATGGTACGATATTTAGTCACTGAAATTTAATATTTCAATGTAGATATAGAGTTTCTATACAACACCTTTAAAATCATTGATAGGTTTAAGTTGGTTATCTCAAGGTATTAAAAATCTCCTTGAAAAGTGCATTCAACATTGACATAATTTGTGTAACAGATTAGGTGCATTACTAGTGGCCTACTGGCTAAAAAAACTGTAATGTCGATTGCAGTAAATCAATCATTACAAGAACCATTATTAGAATTATCACGTTGTAAACTGCAATATTAAAATTACTCTGTGGGTTCTACATATTCTGTGTATCATTTCAGGACACGTCTGTTGTTGTTGGAGTCATGTTCAAATTTCCACATGAAAAGGCAGAAACGATACGTACAGAGCCTCTCCTACCTCGAGCTTTAATTATTAATACACTTTTATCGGCAATATCAACGGTATCAACCACATAATCTCAAGTAAATGTGGTCAAGCACGTCGGAAATTGTATTTTAATCTGGAGTAATATCAGCTCAGTGTAATAAAAATAACCATTTACATTCAAAACGAGAGGCAGTTCGGCAGTCGCCAATTCATAAGCCATAAATAATGGTCTTGTAAGTTGTAAATGGGAACAGAAATCAGGAGTAGTATAGATACAATGTAAGTAAAACAATAAGTTCCCTGAGGGTTTAAAATTTTAGGGATGTTTAAAAATCAAATCGAGGCAGGGATTTATTGAGCTTTTCTTCATTAAACGAGCAAAGAATATATTATTATCTTCAGGTAATTTAAGTCCTTAAAATCAGGACCACGAACTAATCCAATACTCCCACAACAAAGTCTGGGGTTTAAGATAAATTCGTAAAAATAAATCAGGTTGACATGACGGGAGGAGGCCGAATTGAGCTATCTACTCAACACATTTGGGTCAACAGAGGTTTAATGTTTATTGAATGACTTGTTTTATTTATTTGTCTTCTACTCAAGTATTATTGATCGAAGGGAAATGTAGGTAAAGGTAACCTGCCAATTCTGTTACACTTTGCTTTGATACGTGAACATGAGGGAATGCTGAATGTGAGCTCAAGTCTAAATACATAATACATTTAATAATATTGATTCAAGATTGTATTGTTAGCTTTTGGTCAAAATCAGGTGGAAAGGAAGGAGTTAAAATGTGCTTTTTGGTATTTTGCTAGTGCAACCTGAGTATTAATTTTATGATTTTAGGCTATTAATTAACACCTCGTCATCCGTTTAAAAAACTTGTACTTCTTACACTTCTTATAGTATCTTACATAACTGGGAATATGCAGTTGCCTACCGGCTAAGATTAGGATTAGAAATGCATCAGGATTGCCAATAGCTTACTCAAGCGTTTAAGAGAGACTTAAAGTACCCCACATTTTGAGTAGTACTATTGGTCATTTCTAATTGTAAAGTAAATTATTCTATGGTTTAGCTTTAAATACTAAAGTTTATCTACTCTTTTTTCTGCTCGTAGTTTAAATGTTCAATAATTAACTTAAACTGAGGTACTTTGTTAGCCAGAGTTTCGTTTTAAATCCTCCCCTATACTCCACCGAGTCACGATTTTGCGAGAGAAGACTGATCCAAGAAGTGCATCTCATTCAGCTGCAAAATTGTAACTTTTTGTTACAATTTCTATTCAAGGAGCATTTAATTTATCTCATTACTTGATCACTGCGAATCCCGATGTGACTTTAGACTTGTAGATGATGTTGATGACACCAATGGCCTTGTACTTATGAATATAGTAGCTTCTTCTGGTAAATAACTTTACCATATAACTTAACACGTTTCCTAACTGCATAATCAAAGTTAATTTATCTAGATGTTTTGTTGACTGAAAAGATTTAAAGATTTAGTTGATTGCTGGGTTACGTTTTAGAGAGTGGAATATTGAATATTGTATTCCTAGAAGGATTCGATCCCCTTTTGAGATGTCACGAAATTGGAAATGAAAGTGAATTAGTGAAAAAGTGCAGTTCCTTGAAACACTTAGAAATCCTGTTGTTTTTCTCTGACATTTCAAGCTTCCCAAATTCCAAGTCCCAAGTCTCCTTTTTTAGCAAACTATCACTGTACTTTGTTCCTTGATGACTTGAAGTAAAAAATATGGGCCATTGCATTGACAGATATCCTTAAAAATGTGGTCAAATTCTTGAATCGAAACGTTTAAATTCTTCCTGCAAAGGATCATCTATTTCCTCTATTAGATAAGAATACTGATGCCGGTTGTGCAAGAGTTTGCTTTTTAAAAATTCAGACTCTAGAATGGAGATGCTCAACTCAATTTTTCATTCAAAAGATGCTGACAGCTAAGCAACGGGGTTTAAATTGCAACGTCAGTTCCTAAACTTTTAAAAAAGGAGAGAATAAGAACTTGTTTCAGTTAAAATGGCCAACGGGAATTTCGATAAGGAGTTATCAAGTTCATGAGTCGAAGCGTTTGAATGGATAAATTATCCTGTAGCACAACAATTTAATACGAAAGGGTTGGGTTTGGTTTCATCAAGATGCTTTAATGATACAATTAATGGGCTACGTTAAAAGTCGTAAGGAATTGAGTGACGTTGACAAATGACAACATGACACAAAATGTTTCTTCCAGTTAAACAAAACCCTGTATTTAATACTCTTCATTTTGAGGGAAATTAAATTTTATGATATGATACCTTTAAATTGCCCCTGAATTTAAAGACTTCAGTTCTCGATCTCGTCAGGTACTGTTATCCGTGACAGTTAAATTTTAAAGCTCTGGATAGACGATGACTTATTTGTTAATTTTGTAATAATGATAAATGATATGATGAATTATGATGAGACCAAAGAGCACTCCTTATGGAAAATGCAAAACAGGATTCCCCAAAACGTGCCGTATTACCGACTTGTCTGCTAAAACTTTTGCAAATTACAACCTTTACCTTAATCTCTTCCAACCCTAATCCCGAAAAAACATTTAAAATTACTCATATATTGAATCATTCGGATTTGTATGCAAAACTTCTCTCTTCCTTGCAGTTGTACGTTGGGATTTAATCATTTACAATATTTAAAAAATGTATGTTTATTTTCATCACCTGTGCCTGAATATCTATTGCCTTCATCTCGAGCCTCGAGCTAAGCTTAGTGAAAACTGCTTAATGAAAGGGAAATAAGGAGTGGAGATCGTAAATTGGTATGATGATTTTAAGTTTAGATAACGATAGATGATGAACTCATGAGTTGCATAATCATCCACTTCATTTGGATTACAGACATTTCTTAGACATTTGTTGATGTTGTGTTGTAATTTTGGACTGACGCTTTGAAATCCATCGATTTTTCAAGATTCAAATAATTTTTAAGCTACGTCTAAAGACTAGACATCTACGGTACATATCTTTAAAAAACCATTGCCTGAAACAAATCCATGCTGTATGATAGACCATTTATTCCCTAGATTAAAAAAATACCCCCAAAGTGAAACTATATTGGCAAAAATGGCATCAATTTAGATTAATTTATCAGATTAATTCCCCAACAGTTATCTCCTCTTTGCAAGCATAAAGTATCCCAGTCTAAAAATAATTCTGTCACTGACGCTTGCTTTTCTACAGTCCAACCGACCTCCTATAGGCACTAAAAAAATGCTAGTGACGTTAGTAGTAGTATTATCATGACTTTTATTAAACTCCCATTATGCCACATAGTCAATTGGCATTGTCATTGAGCTCATTAAGGGTTTTTTAATTAAAACAACTGAGTGAGCAGAGTCAAGCTAAGCCAAGTCAAGTCAGCTTATGTCAGAGGCGGATAAGTTATTATTTTATTATATGCATATCTGGTCGTCCCGTTGCGGTAGCCTCTATTTTACATACTACTCTCTGATCTAAAATGCACCATGGCCTAATTTTTCACATCATACGCTCTTATGCACTTGAGTTACACAATACTTTACCGCATGGGCCTTAAGTGTAAGTAAAGTATCAAGCATATTTATATATAGAAAAATGCTAGGAACATGAAAACTCATGGATGACAAGGCACGGAATATTAATCGAGATTCTAAATCCTTGTGAATAGGTTTGACCATGCAGTTACTCTGTATTCGTAGATCAAAGGAGATCAAAAGGCATGGCTAATTAACAGTCAACTAAAATTTATTTATTGGACCAACTCCTACTATGCATGCTCTCAATTGCAGTACAATTTATTTCTAAAGATATCCATTCCGAGGTCTACGTCGTATGAAAATGCCATTAAAATTGAACGAAAAGACATTCCGAAAATGTCATAAAAACGTCAGAAATTTGCAGAGGTCGAGAAAAACGCCCATGCGGGTAATGCGAGAAGAGACCTATCTGGATATTTTTTTTACACACTTGAATAGCTTGTCCAATTTTTATGAATTTCGTCAACTCGTACCTAAAAGTACAGGTAAAAGAACCTCCACATTTGCTTGTCATTTTGTTACGATCCATGTGGCTGAGCAGTGACAGCGGAATAACAAACCTGTTAGTCTTCTTTGTATGCATTTTGATAAAGATTGTAGATTGGGGATGAAGAATCACTTATCCAATTTAATCTGAAGATGATGATAGTCCACACGGAGGGCAATAATAAATTATCTAGCAATAACCGTGTACCTTTTCAATAAAAACTGAGCAAAAAATAGGGGGAAAGCGACACGGCTTTTATTTACATACAATGTCACTTGTTTTCGAATGGGTCCTGTAAATGTCATTAATATTTGCTCACTTGTGAATATAAACACACGCTACTCGACATGTCACATTGTCACACATTTATGGGCCAGCAATTTTACAGGATTTTAAGAAATGATGTAATATTTTAATAGTGGAGTTGGTTAGTAATAGTGCTAACGATTTTAGAATAAACGAGTGTGTAACAACAGTAACAAGATAATAGCATTAGGATAGTAGATGATGTGATTGCTTAAGGATATAATTTATTTTGTAAACAAACAGATATTTTAAAGTATTTTACGATTCCTTTAAATTGTGTCTGTAAGAAATCTGCACAATCAACAAAAATTAAAGCAATTTGCAATAACAATGGTGCAAATGGGTATATTTGTCCCTAAATAAAAAATTTTGACTTTAATCGGCAGCTATTTTGTCAATTGTTGATCAAGTCCCTCAAAACATTGATATTAATATCCAAACCGCTTCTGTAGTTTTAATGGAGTCTCCAGACGTCATTCGCGTCAATTAAAAGCAAGCCCAGGAGGCAATAATAATAACTCCATGGGGTTTGGACAATAAATTATTTTATTTTTGCAATTTGTATGAATTTTAGTTGAGGTTTGTGGCAAAAACTCATTGGGAAAATATGCATTGACTCAAATTATTAAAAAAGATGTAGGAGAACTGAAGATTTATTTCCTGTCTCATTTGCAATTTGCACTGTTGTTCTAACCACTAAACTATGTTATGCCCTAATCACATCATGTTTTAGTCAAGTCAGATGACATTATTATTAGAATTCTGCATTTTTGTACCCATTCATTGAGAATTAACACGTTTCTGCCATCATTATTTTTGTAATCACATCCAACATCCAATTCATTATCAGTCTATTCCAAATTCCACACAAACGTCACGATTAAAATTGCCATAGCGTAATTTCTATTTGAGATCAACATGGGCTTGGGATTGTGGGTTTGGCTAAATCCGTCGACTATAGCATTTCTGCTGCAATTTGCCCAATTATTTTAAAAGTCGTATAAACGTCAAAAGACTTGAATCCAGAAATACATGTTTCAAAGTGGCTTTTGAACTAATTTGACATTGTTAGAGGAGTTGTAATGATATTCGTTTCAATTTTTATTCAAACTTCAATCTGTCAAATCATAAGGGATTATATATAGTTTGTGCTCACCGATTTAGTTGGCTAAATTGTTAAGAACATCATCATCATTATCATTTTATCACCACCCATTCGAATATCCAACCTACGTAGGCAAAGTACGGATTTATTCCTAGCTATGCGCGTATAATGATTATAAATCATGCTTTTACCATATTTGTGTCTATACACATAAGATTCAATACACTTTGAACCAGATGAACAGACTATCAACTAGTTAAGCACAGACATAACCGCAACATTTATTTTTTTCTGGTATAGCTGAAATTCTGAAATATGTTAGTTTTTGTATTATTAGTAAATTATTATTGTACAATGGATTAAATTCCAGTTAAAATTGTGTTGTATAAAAAACAAAACTGTTTTGGATTACTTTTTTCAGTTGCAAGGAACTCCTTCTACTTCCAAGATTACAAGTTTAAATCCAGGTGCATATTTCGATTTAAATTGGTGGAAGTTGTTGTTGATAGAAGAGAGAGAAGCGATAACGTTTGGGACTAAATACAACTACAAATTAAGGTAATTTGGAATATTTAATTTGTTTTAGTTAAATAAGTTTCGATAATTTTATTTTATTTCCAACTTTTTCCGCCGGTTTGACATTAGGCTAATATTAATAATTATTGTGAAGAAACTTAGGTACTTGTTTTAAAAATATTTAAAATCCACATTTCCTACGATATTTCTGAACGAATATCATACAAGTTGTTAAAAAAGCATCCTAAATGATTGATAATAAGTCCCTTGTATAATTTTTTCACAACCATCTGCAAGCGGTCTTTGATAGGAGATAAATGTATTCATTTTTTGGTCTGGCTTTTGATGACAATCTTTCGATAGCGGTCAAGCCATATGCCATTTTTATCCAGGATAGTAGACTAAACGGAGTCCCAGAAAAATGGCAATTTGACCGATAAGAGCTAATATTTTTCCAGCAAACTCACGAGCAGTTTCCCATTTACAATTGACAAGCCGATCCATTATCTTTTTAATTGCGGTCTTCCAGAAGAGTTTATTTTCCACTTTTCCATAACCTCATTCATTGAATAGATTAACCATTATGGATCTAACATGTCCTCATTAAAATTTAAAATCAAAATGCGAATGACATTGAATATGACTGGAATTGACCATCTCTAAACTCTTATTCCTACTCTTTATTTTTTGCTCTATTCTCGAGTATCATGAATTTATGCAATATTTATAGAAAAACAAACATGATTATAATAATTTAAGCCATGTAAAGTTACAAGTTAATGTTAGAATCATCAACCTCTAGCTGTCAGAGGAGATCTATAAAATTTTATGGATGAGATTCAATTACAGAGGCGAGGGGAATCCGTCAGTTGGCAAAATATTTCCATTGCTAATATTAAAGCAACGTAGGGTTCAATGTCAAGGTGTTGTGCATGATGTGATACTGGCTTATCATTATCGTAACTTTGGCTGATAAAAAATGTATTAACTTTTTAATGTGATAATGTATGGTAATGTATGTTTAAAATTAAACCCACAACTTGAAAAATATTGTATTGGAGTTCATACATTATTAATTATTATACAAATATACATTAAATATGTATTACTTGACTCTAAACAGATATTTTAGTAGACTCTGCTGCGCTTCTGCTTTTGACAGTTTGTTTGGTTGTCAAGTTCCAGAACCTTTCTATCGGAATATAAAGCTACCTCCGGTTATAGAGTTAGATTTTGCATGTTTTTGGACGATTTGGTTTACAATTTAATTACATGAAATTAGTAAACTCCCAGTGGATGAGGTTTTGAACGCATTCTTAAGAAATTTAGCAAAATTACGGTTAAGGGACGCTTATAAGGGCAAACGACTGTATCGGCATCACTCCCCCTGATGTACTGATTGATGGAAAAAGGAGATTTGATACCGCATACCTACAGTTGGAATTTTTAAGCCGAAAAGATTTCTAAACCACTCCCCCTGATGTACTGATTGATGGAAAAAGGAGATTTGATACCGCACGCGCACTACCATGTCGCGCGCGCCATATTGAAAATACCTAAAATTGGAATTTTAAGCCGAAAAGATTTCTAAACCACTCCCATTGATCCACTGATTGATGGAAAAAAGAGATTTGATACCGCACGCGCACTACCATGTCGCGCGTGCCACATTGAGAACTTCAAATTGGTATTTTCTAAGACAAAAAAGTGTCTAAACCACTCCCCCTGATCCAATGATTGGCGGAAAAGGAGAATTGATGCCGCACGCGCACCAATTTGTCGCGCGCGCCATATTAAAATAAAAACTACTCCAAGCAGCTAATAAAGCCCATCCAATCCGATACATATTTAATTTTTATCGTAATTATGAATTATTGAAAATACCCACAAATCCAACCCCACCCCTTTCCATCATCATCATCAGGCATTGACCCTTAGAAAAATTTCATTCCTCCGTGTTAAATTTTTACCCTCGGATTTTCAAAATAATAACGTCGTAGGATAGGAAAATTTTTAACATTGAGAGGATGAGAATGACCGTCTGGAAAATTTTGAGGTTTCGGGGTCATTCATGTACTGCTTCGTCTTATTCTTAAAAAGCTTAAAAAAGATTCTTTGCTTTTATGAAAGAATGGTAGCCCTTAAAAGGGTCGTTGGGTTGTAGTAGTTGATGAAGGATGTATATAGGCTCGTTCTCCACGGATTCTTCGGGAGAGAATTATGTCAGGGGGCATGATGGTGACACGCTTGGCATGGATGGCACACAAGTTGGCGTCTTCGAAGAGACTGACCAAGTAAGCCTCAGATGCCTCATGAAGGGCTATCACAGCCGAGCTCTGGAATCGGAAATCAGTCTTGAAATCCTGAGCAATTTCACGTACCAATCGCTTGAACGGCAGTTTTCGAATCAGAATCTCCGTCGACCTTCGATAACGTCGGATTTCTTGGAGGGCAAGAGCCCCTGGACGGTAACGTTCGAGAGTCAGGCTACCTCTGAAAGTCAGGACGGACCACCGGATGGGACTGGATGGGACTGTTTGCACTGCTGCTTTTGTGGCCAACGGCCGGTGATGGGGATGGACTTGATCCGAGCCATTTTCTTCTTAATTTTCTGGTAGAGCAGGAGTTGAGCAGAAAACAATGAATGAGATAGATTGAGAAATCGAGACCGCTAACCGTCTCACCCAAGGTCTATATACTCTTGGTTTCCTGGGTGTCTTTCTTTCAGGAGGTTGTGACAGTTCGTCGATTTCTAATTCGAAATCGGGTCTTGGAGAAAACAAACTTTTTTAGCCGTTTCCACGGCATTTTTGAGGCTAAAATCGAGATTTTTAATCCAAAGTGTAGTTCAAACTCAGACATCTTCACTACTTTCGGATTGGATTTCCACTATGAATGATTTTGAATCGGTATTTGATGTTTAATTTCCAATTTCCTCGAATCATTATTTTTTAAACCGTTCCGTTTATTAAGTTAAACTGAAATAAGCCAATCCCGAAATCCTCTTCGCCAGAACTTCAGAAATAGATTTCAAGTTCTTGACATTATCAGAATCGTCACTACATTGGGATTTATAAAGATACAATATCACATCCTTAATGTATTGAGTATTTATTACCGTAATAATTAGAAATTAGAAAAAAACGAATGATAAGTTATTCTTAGTATGTTTTCGACCTGGTTTGTTTGTACGGTTCGTGGGGGCATTATTCTATGAGGGTAATTTGTTATAACTTTTAAATCATTTATCTTACTTTGTGTTTAGGGGGTCCTGTAAATTGATCCTTGGTCCACCTAGAAAGCTCACTAGATTCCTAAACTTGAATTCTATTGAATGAACGAAGAATATAATTATAGTTAAATTCACAATTCACTTTACACAAGTTTTAATGTTTTCAAATCTTGATTTTATTTTTATCTCTAAAATGTCGAATTACACAAAACACGCACAAAAATCCGGATACCTGCTCCTTTTCCATCTACACGCGCACACACACTTCCTCCTATATTCACACATGCGTGTGTTCCTAAGCCATCCTTATTTGGATATCCCTAGCTTGGCTTCCCTGAGTACTGGTTAAAACTGGTTTAATCCTAAAAATAGGATGAACTCAGTTTTCCCAGTACTCCCTATAGTATGCATATAATAGTTATGAATAAAATATTTCATCCAAGTTTTCCGAGTAAGGAATGGTCCCCAAAATTGAGGTCGCGTTTCCCCTCTGGATGGCCAGGCTGATCCGTTGAATAAGATAAGATGTAAATTGTTTTTCATCCTCAATGTTAATTCACACTGGGACGGCCAAAACTAAAATCATTGCACCTTTTATGAACTAGTTTGCCATCAAGTTCAACACTGCCACTGATACATCAAGTGATCAAATACTGATTTTAAATCATTCATATAGTAGAAATCCAATCCGAAAGTAGTGAAGATGTAAGATGTCTGAATTTGAACTACATTTTGGATTAAAACTCTCGATTTTAGCCTCAAAAATGCCGTGGAAACGGCTAAAAAAGTTTGTTTTCTCCAAGACCCGATTTCGAATTAGAAATCGACGAACTGTCACAACCTCCTGAAAGAAAGACACCCAGGAAACCAAGAGTATATAGACCTTGGTCTCACCCTAATTTCGTCATAATTTAAGAGTTTTTGTTAAAAAGTATTGAGAAATATGAAATAAATTGTAAATGATGTTTATTACTCAAAATCACATCTTACACTTTATCGAACTTGATCTTTCATCAAATCAAATCGACAATCATCCAGATACGACAGATCTTAAAGATCATGAAAATGTGAAAAACTTATTCATAAATCAATTAATTAGAAGAGTTGCTCTCAGGAAGAAATGTTGGCCCTGAAAAGGGCCGTTGGTTGAGAATTTATCGAAATTCTTTGCTAGAGAAGGATATCTGATATTTTTTGTCAGGACAGGACAATGACCCGAACAAGATGCCTTGTGTTACTATAGGTACCGTTTTCTGGTGACGTCAAAGATTTTGATATCTTTATGGAAATCCTTAGTGATGTCACCATCCAAGAAGCTAGTAATTGCGTAGTATGCTCGGGATACACAATTGCCATCCGAGTTATTGTCTTACTCACATTTCTGACCTGTTAAATGTTTCAATCTTTAATGAAAATAAATACTACTATATATACCAACCCTTAATTGTTAAAAAGTTATTCAATAGATCAGAAATAAATAATTGCATGTTAGATTTCAAAACTCCTTAAATCCAAATCTGCTGGGCTTCTTACGCAATCTGGTCGGTCTTATTGCAGGTTTTGTTATCTGTGAATTGTTGTCCCTTAATTGTTTTGAGTTGTTCGCCATCTTGGATGGGGCTTTGTTCTTGAATTGCTGGCTAAACGTTTGGGTATCATGGTCTTTGTCACTTATATAAGGCAGTATGAATTCAGGCAAAGGTCTTTCGTCAAATTGTGATAGTTCAGGACCATTTGCTTTATTATCAACTAACTCAAAAGATTCTGCTGCCTCGATACCGGTCATATCCTTTGGAGTTCCTATTATCGAAAATAAATGTTGAATATACCTGGAGTTATTAATAGTTATTATTATTATTTAAATATTTTTAAAATATTTTTTCATATAAATGATATTATTTAAAGAAAACAGGTGCTTTGCCCTGACACCTAGCGTGTCATATTGTGATATTCGGGATATTCCGAAACTGCGCATGTGCAGATACTCATTTGACCATATATAAATTTTCTTGTCATGATCTACCCTTAAGAAGAGAAATAAACTCATAACGATTTTTGTTACTATAAAAAAAAAATTATATTGCCATCAATAAAATAATTTTCGAACGTGTTGAAATCTTGATTAATTGCATTGAAAGAGATTTCGGGCCAGCTGACGGAGCCATTTTCTAAACTCGAGGCTAATTTTATGATATCCATCTCCTTCGTGTCATCATGAGAGGGATAAATCAAGACTTGCTGGTCAAGATATTCAAGGGCCTCACAATTCATAAACACTGACATATGTGACCAATCATGGGTGTCATTGACTGAAGTTTTCTTAATATGGCGCGCGCGACATGGTAGTGCGCGTGCGGTATCAAATCTCCTTTTTCCATCAATCAGTACATCAGGGAGAGTGGTTTAGAATTCTTTTCGGCTCAAAAATTCCAACTTTAGGTTTTTTCAATATGGCGCGCGCAACATGGTAGTGCGCGTGCGGTATCAAATCTCCTTTTTCCATCAATCAGTACATCAGGGGGAGTGGTTTAGAAACCCTTTTGGCTTAAAAATACCAATTTTTAATTGTTGTATAATATGCCGCGCGCGACATGGTAGGTTCTTGTAGTGGTTAGCGCTGATAACCGCCGATAAGCATGATACATAGTTAATTAAACATTTATGATTTCTACCACATTTTAGGAGTGTTGGAATAAAAAGTTATTTTTATGAGGTATGCAACCCAATAGTTGATAATCTCATATGGAGTTAAGCTAGAGGCAGTCCAGTTGGTGGTCGGGTGCCCCTCATAAGAATCCTCCAATCTTGTAAAGCCCAACTCCCATCTACACTAACGTTAGACCCATATATATAATACCTGATCATGCAGTTAATTATTAACCTGTTGAATCTGAACATTTGCATCCCTGATTCTAAATTAAATCGCATTTTGCCTCATGCTCGTGGATATGTTGATCTCGAACCTGTGATGCGACAATGCGACATTATAAATGGTACCCACTGTCCTCATCATTGTCACGATATCGTGAATGTTACATAAAAGTTTCAAGACCGTCAAAATAATAAACAAACAATGTGTCATTGCCGAATACTCTTTGATCCGATTCTATCGATGCAGTATTTTAATATGCAAAAATTAACGAAATTGATGAACATGTCATTAAAACTGAAGTATCACGGTGCTTGGTTTTTGTGCCATTTGGAAAGGTCAAAAGGGCAAGAGGACCCTGACCGGGTACAACTATCACTATATTTTCCATGGTGTGTTCATGTGATATTCGAATGTTCCAGTGGAATCTGGTTTTGTTTTCTACTGACATTGACATTGTCATTAAAGGACGAATCGATTAGGGTTCAATTTCATCCGGACTACAAATAAATCATTCTATATAGGATATAGATGCTATTTTCTGTTGTAACTAACTCTTTTTATGTTTTTTTATTGTGATATATCTTTCTACTCATTGCACGTTGCGATAATGAACATATTTTAGAAACATCTATGAATGAAATGACGCAGGGCGAATGGTACTTATTTTAACAATAAATACTGACACTATGATATGATTATTTTTGTCCCTCGAAGCCGAAATACGACTTTAGTCGTTTTCAAATTTGCATCCCAGGCAACCGAAATACGACTTTAGTCGTTTAAATTTTTCATCCCGTGTAGCCGAAATACGACTTTAGTCGTTCCGGGCATTTTTGATTTGGATTCGATTCTTTATCATAGTTTTCAGCTTCAAAAAACGGACCGATTTTTTAAGTTAATTATTTGAATAGGTTTAAATTACAAATTAACTGACTTTAATTGATACGATTATCGAAAACGTATGCAATCGGATGAAGCATACGCTTGTTCGTATTTTCAACTCTTTAACGTTTTACGTGCATGATAAAGGACATCATTTTTTAGTTCTTTTGAAGTTGTCTTGTTTTATCAAGGCTGGAATAACCTCATACAAGGAATGATTTTCAGATGTTACCGATTGGCTTTAGACTTATCAGTTATCTCACTCGAAAGATCAAGGGAAAATGAAACTTTAACATTGGGACTGATTCTGAAAATTCTGCTCAAGGTATATCGGTCACACCCCCTAGGGTTTGTCAATCTACCTCAATGTTAAAAAGCCACCACCACCATGTTAGACTCACCCACCCGTTCGTTCGCTAGCTCTAGATATAATGGTTAAGGCAAATGACCTCCCAGCGGAGGTCGAGTTCGTGTGAAAACTAGGTCGTATCATATTCATAAAGGTCACATTTTTTAAATTTCAAACCTACAGAAATGTATCACCAATGTGTGACGTATCGCTGAATAGGTTTTTTCCAACACTGAAAAAATGAAAGTCTTCAGATAACCATCAAAGTTCGGATTTACATCGATCATGGGGGTGTGGTCATTTTTTTGCGCCGCCGAAAAATAGTCACTTGGACCAGAAACCGTACTTTAACCGGCACGGCTATGTGATATTTAACAGTACACCACTTTACTCTATGGTTGGGGAAATTGTGAAAAACGTGTAAGTTGGTCACGAGACGTTTTAGGCATCTTCCTTGTGTGGTTTCGCGGTTTTTTAATGTGCGTTTGCAACGGTTTGTTCATTATTACAATGTGACACCCACAGTGCGTGTATTTAGTAGTGGTTACATCCCAAGGATGAATATATAAAGCATAATTCTAGATTAGAATATGTAATGTAAGTTAAATGTAAGTCATGTTCAAGTAGTAGATTCATTTTTCCTTTTGCAAATGAGACAAGTTTAATGCAAACCGGGATTTTACATCTGAATGTACTCCCTTGTTAGTCGCAATTTTTGTTTTCCATTAATTTGACACTACAGCAAATTTCAGCAAAATTACAAACAAGGACAAAAAAATGCCGTTCGATCACAATCAACAAATACCACAAAGTTTCAAACGGCCCTTATGCATTCACCAGATCCGATTTTTTTGTAATTTTATTACTGTTTGCAGAAATGAAACAATGCATAATCTCTCATCATAGGTCGCTCATAAAAATCAGATCTTCTTGGTTGGAAGTTTGGAAGCTTGAAACTGTTGAAACGATGATTGGACACAAAATGTAATTTTGTGTCCTCTTCATCTCCACTTGCCTTGTTTTCAAACTTGCATTGAAATTAGCTTCAAAAAAATTATTTCTGATTCTATACAATTTTACTGAAAACTCCGTCTCCTACGAAATTCTATAAATGAAATGTAGGTTTCCGAGGAATTTTTAGATTTCAAAAAGTTGTCCAGGGATACGCTGCTGTTCCACAAATATGCGCTTATCAAGGGGTTTGAAACTTGCAAATGTCAGGTTATAATGGACTTGATTGCTTGCTAATGCCGTAAACAAGAGGTTAAACTTAAACCGCAGTGTAGAGCATAGCAACAGCTATCTGTAATATCATTGGCTTGGATTGGCCTTTCAAAGCATGACATCTGCATATTATTTCGGAATATGATAATGAGATGAAATTTTAATGTGTTATTGAGTTTTTTTTAGAAAAAAAATGCATCTCATAAGTTGACAATTTATGGTTTTTAATGTGAATAAGGTTAGCCATAAGTTTCCACAATATCTAAGAGCTTAGTCAATTTAAAATAATATCACAAATCCATAAATTTGACGTTAAAATGACAATCCAAATTTAAAAAAGTTTAACCACCGATTTACTAACCCATTCTTTGCAGTTATCCAGGTAGAATCTCTAAGATTTAACTCGTGACTGGAATTTCTACCGGGCTTAAAAAACTCCCGAATCTTTTCCCCTTATTGTTAGACCTTAGAGAAAAACAAATAAATGCCAAGTCTATGAAGTCTATGACTGTGGAAGATGGATGGGCAACCTTCACCTACAAACATGGGAATCTCCTATCGGCTATACTAATCCTCACTATGATCATTTATTACAAAGATCATGCATATTTTACCACAAACCAACAGACCTGTCTAATCCTCACATGATGGTTTTATACATTTTTTTCTTGAACACGGATAGGGAGTTAAGAAAAGACTGCCAATTTGCATGGGAAATAGTGAATAGTATTTGTAGAACCCGGAATTCGGTTGTAGCTTGTAGTTAGCCCCGATTGAGACTTGTTGTAAGATAACCTCAACAGAGTTGTAGATTTCTGTGTTCTAGAGCTTTTTCTATTCTACTCTGTATTGCGAAAAATTCCTTGTGGCTAAAAATAGCTCATTCTGAATCACCTCCTTTACTCTTCCGTTTATTTTTCTAACTGAAATCTGAAGGAAGATAGTCGGCTCTACGGTTGAAGGGAATAAGGAAATCGAATCTCGTTACAAATCCCCTATCATCAATCATATTTACTCAGACGTTTAGCACACAATTATAGCCGGATTCGGCAATGCGGCTAATAAATCTGTGCGTAGAGCAGGCCTAGGAATCTAGAAGTTTTCAAGAACGAGGAAAAAAAACACAAAAAAGTTTACGCAATTCACCAATTTCCTAAAATCGTCGAATATCATTGAATATCGAGACCGGGATTCGGAACATTAAACTTTCGACTAGACAATAAATTCATTATATGGATACAGTTGGGCTATTTCTACATTGTCTGCATTTACGATGGGAATGCAGTTATGCACCAGATCGCCTGAGAGCAATTGCCAATCTCCTCTTATATTATTAGAACTCTTCTTGTTAAAGACAACGGTATGAGTTTTAATTCTAAGCTTGTGATTTAAAACAAAAGAATACATATTTCTAAAGGCAGAGAATGATAATATGTAGCTGGAAACTGGTTATAATTATAAGAACGTCCCACTGTTACTATTACTGGGATGATGATCCGGTGGCAGAGGTTCAAGCTCTGTATTATTTTTTGAATGCTTTTTCTCAGTCTTATAGCACTATTTTTGGCAGGGCCGAAGGGATTTGGAAATAGTTTTTGTCTCTGCCTTTCAAAAAGTTTGAACTGTGCAGAAAGAAAGTATGACTAATCCCTCTAGAATTTTCATTCTAAACATCCGCAGTTGATAGTGTTGAAAGTAATATGTTGATGTGGAAAGTATAGTCAAGAATGAAGAGACTAGGGCAACTTACCAACATTTTTAGGTCTGGAAACTGTTGGACAAGTTTGTGTGTAGTTGCATTTTGAGATAGTATGAAGAGAGGTTTAGGTAGAGGAGGTGGAAATTTTTACGAGATATGAGTCGAACCTACTTACCTAATTTAGTTTCTTGATGTAATAGCGCTAGGAGCTTGTTTTAAATGACGTCAAATTTGAGATGCTTTCGGGATGAGGAAATTGTTAAACTCTACTATTTTGTGCCGATGTAGTTTGTTTTTATAATCCGTTGCAATTGTATATTAATATTGTCGTGGAGTTGTTCATTAATAGTATTGAAATATGGTAATTTAAAAAGATTGCATAATCATATACTAAAAATGGTCGGAATCATTTTATTTTTTAACGAATTATTTATCACTTATTAGTTAGTTGATTGGTTTCAACGCATCCACGAAATTTGATGAAACCCAAACTACTAAAATATTTTTTAATTAAAAAAATCGACTAGACTTCAGTTTTATTGAATCCTATTCACTAAGTAATGGATCTGGATTTTTATTTTTAAAGTAATAAACTTATAAACCTAAAAATTTCATCAAAATGATAACCCGAATTAATTGCATCCTAAAACGATATACTCAACGAAGCATTACTAATATCGATATAAAGTCTCTAAAACAGAAAAGGCAACCAACGAGGCTAGTTCTAAATTCTAATCCAACGGCTAATTCTCAAGGATCTGGACCGACCTTGACTTTTCACATCTTAAAAGCCCTGTTGCTTATAACATTATAGTAAATTAGCATTCAGGTGGACTTCTTAACATGATTACCTCATCCTTGTCTCACCTTATCCTACTATCAAATCGTATAAGGATCTCGTTATAACATTATTATATCATACTCTCCCCTTGCGAAGAAGTATAACAACAAATAACATTAGTTACCTATAGATTTCCACATTCTTAACATCCTAACACTTTAACATCTTAACCCAATGCGAATATGTTGGCGAGGTACGAAATGTATAAATATTGTAATTGGCATTCTCCGAATTCGTATTCCTATTTCTCACTTGGATAATTTGTACAATCCCTTCAGGCTAAAATATTTTAACCGTGTTTCTTTAAATAAATGCAAACCCCGATTCAGGCCCCCGTAATAAGTCCCCAATTTGGGTTTCTAATCGTCTGAAAAGCACTGATTTGAGTTCGGATAGTAGTTTTGATAATTAAATGCTCTAATTTACTAAAATTAATCTTTCTCACCTCTTCCAGAGGTTTCTAAAAGTAGACAGACAATCATGGGGACTTATTGAGGGAGAAAAGTAGCATACAGAATGCTAAGACTCTGGATTTTAGCACTCAAGTTAGCAATTTCGGTATAATTACCAGATGAAATAGACATCACCTAACCTTATCTCGGCGATAATAAATACACAAGCTAAAACGTAGGAGGACTGCCAAAAGGAGTAATAAAAGCCTTAAACTTATTCAACCGGCTTTTGAGAGCTAGCAATTCCTTGCCGATTTTTTGCACGGATCTCTCTCTTCCAACAAGTGCGTCTTCTCAACCGAATCAACAAATCTTTCCAGCTTTTTTGTTAGCTCATCCCTCAGCTATATCATTATACCGTCCGATTCTCGATGATATTCAACATTTCCACAGCTTATATAGCCATTACAGATTACTTTCATATACTGTAATATCATCGCATTATCTATTATCTCGCCTCTGTAAAAATAGCGAGTTAATAGATCTCTGGATGGAGGAAAGTGCGTCGCAGACTGATGCTTTTTTATCTCTTTGAAATAGTTGGATTTCTATTCAACGAAATCATCCTATTCTCATGGCTTTGAAGTTTTAAAGCTACTTTTTAGTAGATTTAGATCCTATAGACGATAGATAGAACTAGTCAGTATTTCAGTATTTCAGTATGTCAGTGTCAGTCACTTTTCTTTGCATTGTTGTATCATCTCGGGTGGAAGTTGTGTGTGGATGTTCACTTTCAATCTTTTATTGTTGCAAGGAATTCAATTGAATAGGGACTATAGAATAGGGATTCCCATCACGATTTCATTACCAAGTTATTTTTTTCTACCACCACTGCCACTCTCCTTGTCTCTATCATCATTTATGACAGGACTCTTGTAGTCTTGTAGCTTGTAGTTAGGCCAGGAGTTGAGCCTAAACTCTGATGCAATTTTTTATGCTGTCCTTTCACACTGAGTCCTGAGTAGAGAATGTAATTGGGAGATAGATCGTGTAATCAAGAATGTATATGATATACGTAGCAAAATAAAATACCTATATTTAATACACTATGAATGAAGGAGGGTGATGTAATGTTTGCCAAGTGCAAATCGTAAATCCTACCACCTACAACCATTACAATTTACAAGCTAGCAGACGAGGCGGAAAAAATTTAATAAGTGTTTCCTAAGAGTCACTTTCTAATAAGTTAGGGACTCTCGGATGTCGGGTTTTAAAGCTCAGAGAACGGCATCTTTATATCCGAAATTCGGTTTTTTAGATTTGAAACCGATTGAGCGTCATCGAGAAAGTCAGAGACATGGGAAATTCAACACCCCGAGTCTCTCAGATCACAAACTCATGATCCTCTGACATGATCAATTTAATCTTGGCAATTGGTCCAGACCTACAGCCTTATATTATTTTACTTCGTCCTCGTACCTCTCTGTTAAAAGATCTATCTATTTAGGGTCATTCAAGTACAATCTCCAAAAATCGAGCCAAAATCCGCATCGCAGATTTCGCACTGTGCAAAACTGCAGTGTTTGGAGGCTACATTTCCACTTGGATACAATGTAGTATTGGAAAATGTGTAGAGACAGGAGAGAATGTAGACAGATTGTGTGAATGTTCTTGAAGGCCCTGGACTGAATTTATGACCCGATGTGTCTTCGGGATCACTTCTGCCTCCTCCATGTTCATGTTCAACTTCCAATGCTGAATGTTCAAGTGCGAAGGTGACATTCAGAGCGAATCAACAGTCCGTTATATATGTAGCTAGGGCTTTGCAGCATGGGATAATATAGTATGGGATTTTTCCGTCCAATATCATATACCGCTGGCTTCGATATAATTCCCCATGGAGGTATATTCCGATGGGAGAGACAGAGAGAGTGTAAAAGTCTTGATCTGGGGTGGGGAATTATTACGGGGTGGGAGCAATTAATGCAGAAACTATGCAGATAGATTCTAGCAGTATTTTTCGGTACAATTCTATACTCCATTAATCACTACAATATATTATATTCTGTATCCACCTCTAGACTCTAAAAAACGCTTTGCAAGTCTCGAATTTATAGTCAAGGGTCCACCAATCCCAGAATTTATAAATTCTTATTTTTAATTTGTATCAGATTCAGTTTAGAATGCACAAAAAAAATAATAGAAAAGAAATCCAAACCCAATGATTACACGGTCATACCACAACATAACCATTAAAAAAATACATTATAAAAGGTTAAATAGTTAGATTCAACGTTCTCGATCTCCCTTCCCACTTAATCTGACTCGAGGAGTGAATTAATTTACGCTCCTAATCTTAGCTGACTCTTTTAATGAGCTTTTCCCCAATACTTTTCAAAGTAAATGCTCTTGAACTCCAGCCAAGAGAACTGATTTACATTTTGCATAGAGAGATACAAACGACATGCAACCAATGAACCACACCTTGTCATCAATGCTAATCATTTTAGTTATTTATCGGCTCTGCCAGCTTGTTTATTGGACAAGGAACGTATGGATGACTGTTGAGGATAACTGCAACATTTTACTAAATATCCATATCGTAAAATCATTTTTCTAGGAACGCAGTTAATAATGTTCTCATTTAAAATCGCTTTTGATTAATTGTTCCTAAATTATGAATGAATAGTGTAGAAAAATTCTTTAATTTTTGTGAATAAAATCGTAAATTTCTCCTTGCAATCCCTTATATTGATTCAACGGAAGCGTTGTCGTATTACCTAAAATATATCGTGCTTCCATTTTTGACTTTTAATCAATATTCGCTTAGCGGATCGCGGTGGTATGTTCCTTCAAAGATAAGGACGGGATTGGTAAAAGAACAAATGTGGTTGGATCAATTACGCGTAAGCCGAGTATGTTTCGGGCTATAGACTTGGGGGCTATCGATTTAAATTGTCATGTACTGGGAGCATAGGACAAATGTATTGTAAAAAAATTATGAACAGTAAGGATTGGATGAAACAAACACTAGGAGCTCTGACAGAGTGTTATGATTCAGGGAATAGGACATTTAGAAAATTGGAAAAATATCGATTAATGTATGTAAATTAAATGGAAGACTACTTGAAAGTGTCGTAGTTCAAGAAGTAGACTTTTTATAAAATCCAAGTAAGTGTAAGAAACTGTCGGCTTTTGTGGATTTATGAATGATTTATATTCGTTAGTATTTCTTGCAATCTTTTCTTGTTCGAATTTCTGTATGCTGTGAATTGGAAAACTGGAAACATTGTCACTACTAGAAGGCTGATTTTAATAAGACCTATCTCAAATCAACGATTCATCAGAAAATTATTTAAAAACTTAAAAACTACAACAGCACGAAAGGAACTCATCTGTGCCAATCGTCGATGATTTAACTAATCGATAATTCCAAGCTGCCCCCATTTCGCCTGTCTATCCAATTTGTAAAGACCGGATCTGAAACCTTCATCAGGAATTAGCAAGAAGGTAGTTTTTCCTTCGTCTAAACTCCTTGATCTTGATTTGATGATGGCAAGATAAGTTCCAGAAACATCGAATCCAATCAATACTGAAAGCCCCGTCTGACATGGATAAATAATATAAAGCTTCTGTGAATAATATAATCCTTAGCTCCAACATTACATCAGCAATTCAAACTTCAAGTCCATGGAAAACTGGGTGTGGACGATCCACATCGTAATTTAGTAGAATATCATGGACTACTCCGAGGTTCCTTACCTATAGTTCCATATTATTTTATCCTCCTGTTCTTGAACACCTTATGCATTATAACAACTACCACTGCCTACTTAGCAACAATCACAATTTGCATAAAAAACGGCACAATAACTTTGCACCCGTTCCTCTTCAATGGCGAACCACATACATTTTTACAAAGTGTTATTATTCCATCTCCATTATACAACTACGACCGACGACCACGCCAGAGCAGAGAGGAGAGTATTTAGCTCTCCAAAAGGGTACAACCATCAAAACCTGTATGATCATTGACAAGCCTTATTGATTAATGTACATATGCTCCGTGTACTGATGAACTTCTAGAGCAGAGAGAGCGAACCAATAATAATAATAATAAGATAAAACTAACAAATCTACATACGTCAATCCATTTGGAGCTGTTGTAAATGTTATAATGGTTTATCTCGAGAGCAGACATGGTCCAGGTACTTTTTCTGGATGTTTATATTTAAATGAATAGATCTGATCTCTAAATCATCATGACATTGCTCCGCTTTTTACAAACAAATATTAACCTTCTCGAATCTGCTAGCATGATTATAGTATTCAATGATATATAGTTCATATTGTGGTTTGGCCAGTCATTGGGTTTTTTTGTGTAAAAAAATGGTTTAAATCTAAAAATTAGATCCGGTATATATAGAATCCGGTAGCAGGACAGGAGTTTATAGTCCTTGAGGGCTTGAGTCTAAAAATGCAGGCTGATTTAATATGTCAATGTTATGTTCACAAATAGGTTGCATTTTTGTCGATTTTTAAGGTAAATTTGCACGAAAGCTGGGAAAGGGAAAAATCATGCAATATCGTCATGTGAGGTGTATGTCAAATTGTTAAAATCAGAGTTATGACACGCAAATTCTTCGTCGTTTTTAAATAATTTTTTTATGACAAGCTTAGAACAACACAAACTTGGAAGTTATTGGACTTTTTGGTAATTCATCTCATTAATAATTTAAACACTATTGTTCGTAGTCCGATGTGTCCTAAGTGGACGAGTCCAATAAATAAATATCCCCGTTTTTTGCCTGTGTACGAACATGGTAGAATTACACCTCAAAAGCACGATGACAAACAGTGTCTCATGGTTTGTAATCTTGTAATTCAAGAGGAATGAATCCACAAGGGTCATAGTGTTTTTTCTTGCTTTCCTCGTCTCGCTTTTGTATTCTTATATTATTTTCGTTGTTTTTTTCTAGTTCGTTATTGTCAATTGAATTAGTTCCAGAGGGAACATGGAGCTATGAACGCAAATGGAATGACAACTTTTTTCTCCGAGTCCGTGTGATATCTAGTATAGAAACGAGGGACATTTTTATATACCCTTACGGATGTTCGATTTCGCATGTAGATTAGATATAAAAAACATGTGGCTAGATGTATTTAAAGGAGATCGATACATAATAGAAAGGCCATCTCAAGGATTTTGATCTCGAAATCAAGGACATTCATAGGAGTAAATTAATTTTCGAATGGGATTATGCAATTACGAGTTATTGTGATTTTTTTAAATCGTTTTTAGCAAATTTTAAGCGTACTATTTTGCCGTTTAACCGGAAAGTTTATTTTACAGCATCAAGAATAAAAAAGATTCTCGGGTACATGGGAAAGTTATAACATAAGTTATAATATTAAGTTATTATAAGTTTGTATTTTCTTTAAGTCTTTATCATAGAATTGGATAATATAATAAGTCTTTGTCTAATTGTCAATAAGATTAAAAATATATTACATTCTGGTTTGTGTCATTTTTGTCATGAATTAATCAACGAAGAAAACACCTAAAATTATAATTATTTCCTCCCTCGAGGTTTTCATTCAGAATTATTCGAACCAGTTACAAGAATACCACACTAGAACATGAACAATCTAATAAATATTCAATAACTTCTGTCAATGCAAGCACTTCCGTTCTTTGTCGATTTCCTTGAAAAGTGTCCAAAAATTACCTAGATCATCTTGAATCCATTAATCGCATATCCATCAAAGTGTCAGCTTTAATGATACGTGTACGACAATTGACAATATCCTACTTACAAGCTATTCATGCTACAATTGCAAATTACAATGCTACAGCCCAATGATGTGCAATCTCGATCACACTAACAACTAACAACTTTTTACGATACTATTTTACACGTACAAACTTTTACGTCCTCTTGGCACCACCACCAATAATGCATTCTCAAGCTCTTAAAAGAGATCTTAACATGTTATCACAGTATTCACACTCAAGAAGTCTATGTGCGGTCGGGTTACCCCCATTTCTTAATGTATTTGTTTAAAATTAAATGCATACAAAATCGTGTGCACCTTCAGAGATGAAGATGATGCAGGTCCATCCAAAAAAATCCTGAAGCTTGAGCAGAATAATAGAAACGAAAATGCAGTCCCACTTACTACTGACTGCATATGGAGAAGGATGATATAACTTTTTTGGCACCTCTCCTAATGGAAGCGGTTAGACAGAAACAGTTAATTCTTCAGAATAATATTTCTCTATTTCCAAATAGGAAGGCCATAACCCATAACCATTTATAATCTGATGCAGAATGGGATGGATATTAGTGCAAAAATTAATGTTTTTAAAAATCTTAAAAGTTGCCCTATTATAAGCAGGGCACCTGTTTGACAATTGAAACATGATCAAAACTGTAGTTCTAAGGACATTGTGTTGTGATAAGAAAATATGCGAAATCAGGTTGTAATTAAATATCTTGCGTTTGTCTCCCTTTCCTATTTAAATACCGAGTCAATGCTTCATCATTGTCATTCGTGAAAGAGATAAGTAAAATATATAGCAGTTTCAGTCATCCATTTCAATTTATGACTTGAATGAAATATATCATATTTTAATTGTAAGTGGTTGTAGCCTTTATCTTGATGCATAAATCTGATTTGACAATTGAATCACTTTGTATTTGAAGGCATGGACGTGTAAGTATTTTAGTTAGTTAAATGTCCGCCAATGTCTTTTATATTTAAATGTGTCTTAAAGTTGCATTCGCTTTTGTGACAGGGTTTCGCAAAACTGCTCTTAATATAGAAATATATCAGATCGTATGAAATAAGATCACTTTAAAGTGTTAATTGCGTAAGGTTAGGACTCTGTAAAAATCATCAAGAAACTATACAACTTTTGATAATGCTTAAATATCTAATTTAAATTTCAAACTTCTATTAAAATTACCCCAATTTTGTTTTTTTTCTCCGCCGACGGAGAATCAGAATTAAACATTAAGAAGCCTAAGATTTCATGATATTTACGATTAAACCATTGAAGAAATGATACATGTATAGTAGAGATACATATCTCTATCTAGATTTCCCTCGTTGCTCGTGTATATTTAAGAACTAAATATATATAATTTGTAATGAAGTAATTTTATTGTCTTGATTTGCCACATTTGGTTTGCTTCGAATTGGATTCAGCACAGCCTTCAGCTCAAATAACGAGATAATTTGTATTCATTTTCCTATATATTTATACACGACTGATTATCATTCTGTGCGGATTTATTTATATAATATACGCATATAATATTATTATTTGCAAAGAGCAATCAACTGGTAATAAAAAAGCGTCAGTTTTATTCGATATATAGAAATCTTGAAATGGGATTCGGCAGTTCCTTTCTATATTAAAAAAAAAATAAACAGATTTATTATATATTTGTTTTATAGGACAAAGAAATTTCCAATTCAGTATCCCAAAATCAGCATTTCTTGGCTCTGATTCATGACTTGATAATAAAGTGGACTGACTGATGAGACGTTGAAAATATAACATCCACAACTTGCATATAATAGCCCAGCTTTGTTTTATAAATTATAAATTTGAGGGGAATTTTTATTACGTTTTTGTGCTAATTCCTAAATAAATACAGGCCTTGTTTCCCCACTTAATCAACATCCCAGTGTCAACAGTGTAATAATATACTTGCATTAAAGTTGCCTAATTCTCAATGATTTCATTCAGAAAATTGAAATTACAGTCATTCGAATACAAGCACACTTCTCCATGCCCCGTTGGCAGATAGTGAAGGGATATTTTATGGAAGGGTTGGCCCTTAATGCAAAGTGCATTATAGGATCGTTTCCATTCCAAATGACACTTGAAAAGTGACAATGAGAGGACAATTACATTTTGAAATTATAATCAATTTCCCTTCGTAAACAACTAGATCTTAAATGGACTATTAATTTTTGTCAAGCAATCAAAAGCGAGGCTACTTCTAACCCAACCTGCCTCCCTTTCCCAATCCATTCACGCACAATAATCGTTCCTCTATAATAATATTAAAAACAAACAAATATCTGTATGATATTTCACTCTCAACATGCAAAGAGTTGACCTACATCTGCCAAACGTCTTAATCCTAATGTGCAAAAATAAAACAATCATCTCGTTAAATTAAACACTGTTCGAGGTTGAGTGTCTTATGTAAGACAGATCAAGACGTTCATCGAGTTATAAGCCACTATAGGCCCTGTCCAACTTGACATCTTGGAAAGAGAACAGGCGCAGTAAATCCGTACAATTATTTATTAATTACGATATAATATTAAACTCCTTTGGCAGGCTTCTGATTTGTAGATAAACGAGCTTTGATTGTATTGATGAGGCCGAAAAGTGCAAGTGCCAAACTGCTATATAGACAGGGCAAGAAAATGCATAGAACTAACTGAGGCTGATTTGATGATGAGCCCTGCGGTTATAGGCCGAGCTGTTTGACATTATTAGGCACTAATGAGAGAGACTTATTTGCATATTATACAATCTCATTCATCAGCAATTTCACCCTTTGCAGATAGTACAGTTTAAGAACCTAATAAAATATTGCAAGTTTACACTATTGGTAAAGTAAATATAAGAGATTATGACCACTTCTACCTTATTTGCAATTTAACAATCCAAATTTATAATCTACGGAGGTTCATCGGCGAGTATAGCCCAAGTTCTTGTAACTATTTCATCACAGTTAGTGTTAAGCAAATAGTGTAAAAACGTGTATGAAAAATGTGCATCGTTTGCTCATCAGATAAATGCAAGCTAAATAAGTCATTAGCGAATTGTGATTTATTTTAGAGATGTCTTCTTTCCATGCTCTTTACATAAAATTGTGAATGTTATCGATGAGCCCTTTCCACTTAAATAATGTTTCAGCGTTTCAAGAGCAAGCTCTTTCAATTTAACGAACTCGAGTAATCAAGTAGGGAGATGAGAGCTCCTTTTGGCAAGTTCAAATTTTATCAGGAGTCCAAAATTTATGTCTTTTCCCTTTCAATCTTTTTGAAATGAAGCTTATAATATTATTTGTGATAGATTTACTAGAAAAATCTTGCATCCTCTCATCTCATTACTAGTTTTAAGTTAGTTATGGAGATGTTTATTGCTATGTTACAATCAATAATTGGTTCGAAAATGGTGGTGGATCAGCACTCTATACACCCTGTCAGATAATAGACATGCTCTTAAGTCTTTAAGAAGGCAAGGCAACTCCTAAAACAGAAAGCTTCTGTCTTCTCTTCTTCAAGCTCATCTCCTTATTAAACACAAGCCACACGAGCTGTTACATGAAATCCTGCCCATTCAAACGGTTCAAAACCATCCAAAGTTCAATATTCATGCCGACTTGAATGGAAGGATTATTAAGGGCTTATCAATTGGTAATTGTTAGGATTTTAAAGGCCATGATTAAAATCATTGAACATTTAAATTCAGCGGAGGAAGATACTCCGTCTGCAGAATCTTAATTCTTGACGTCTGATTCTCCTTTTGGGAACCTTGAAGGGCCCCAAGGCCCAAAGCATCCTTCAAGACAAATCATTCCTCTCTTCTGTCTCAAGTCTGAAAAATGAACTAACGATCTAATATAGTGCTACTCTTTAATCGTCTTATAATTCAAGTTCTTAAGGTTTTAAATATAGCTTAATGGAGGATGGAAACGAAAGGAAAAGTGAAGCTTCTTGAACTAATGGATTCCACCAATGAATCTGTAATAGTTTGTCTCATAAAGTACATTGTTATATAGCTTTGTAGTGTAAATCAAAGGGGATTTATTAGGCAGTTAATAGGAGAGGGCTATTTTAATTTCCTTTAATTGATTCGAACTCAAAATAGTGTTAGACAATTCCAAGTAAACGTCTCAAGTACAATAGGAAATTTGCAAGTAAAATAAGAATAATGATAATGAGATTTTTAAGTATGAATGGAGGCGCATGGGCCATTGCTAATTATTCTGATGGCTGATGGTTATCATTCGGACAGGTTTGAGGGAGGACAGAGGATGCTATTCTTTGTTGTTTTTTAGACTTAGGATTCACATGGAATTACAGCATATCGAGACAGATTTCATTGTTTATGTATTTGACAGTAGAGTCAGTGGCATTATTTGTGGGCTACGCGTGTAGTATTATGTTAGATTCAGGAAATGTCGTGGAAGAATTGATAGGAAGTGGAATAGAAATAGGGATTACTGGAGATTGAAAGGGCCAGATATTTGCTAATATTAATTACAGGCTTGAATTACAATGAATGAGTTCGTGCGTTTTGGATTAGACTAGTCGCTAGCGTTGAATAGCAACTACTGAACTAACCGTCAAGATGAAATTTTGAGAAAGTTTTGATTTAATGCACATCAGAATCTATATTGGCAATGATTAAATAATACCTTTGAAGATGTCAAAAATGTCGTTCAGATATATTAATCAATCTAAATTGAAAAAATACATTTTGTGTAACAAATCTCAAATAATATTCTGCGAAACTAATCCCACAGTATAAAAGAAAAATACGAATTTATGAAAAGGCAAATTAGCATCTGATAAAAATTCCCAATACGAAAAAAATCCGATCAAATTAGGCCTATTTTCCATGAATTGCAACAACTACTTAATCTGTCTTGATTACTTGCAGTGCAGTATGACTTCCTCAGTTGAGATATGAAATAGATCACTAGATCATCACTTCATTGATTATTTCAGCCAGTAGTAGTGTCTTCTAAAACCCTAGAATTATAAAAACAAGACTGCAATACCCCAAAACCACAAAAGACGATAAGTAACGGCACCAAACTAACCAAATCCTTAATTTTAGCATCAGAGTCGAATAGAACTTCCCAAATCCTAAGTCACAATCAATCGCAACTTTAATCAAATTTCACATCTAAAATCCAACATCATTTTTCCTCCACATGCAAAAAGGGCCTTTTCTGAATTTTGGCCCAAAAAGGACAAAAAGTCCCCCTACTACTACTGTACATATTTGCAGTCTGCAACTTGCCTAATCAGTAATCATCTCAGAAACGCGTATCCTTTGAACCATGAAAAATAAGCTCTGCAGCCTGCAATCATAATCAGTGAATTCGCAAGTCTCTCTGTACAGAAAATCGTAATGCTCTGGTGTCTCGTCCTTATCGCATTATAAAGCCGTTTATCATCACGGGTACGAGGAGGTGAGTGCGAATTTGTGACTACGTGCCAAGTACCAATTCACAATTTCCATTTTTATGCAAATTCTCGTACAGAAACCTGAGGTCTGAGGTAATTCAATGCAATATCTCTTCATCCCCATTTTTATATCGTTGAATCTTATGTCGATGTTAAAGATGTGGCTCACACAACTCCTGTCAAATAATCTACAGAGATTTACAAAGTATTCTACGATCCAAGACTGTAACACATTCAGATAAGGTAGAATTGAAGTAGTCAAAAATCTTATGATTTGTCGCATGATTCCTCAATGCTATCAATGTGGATTTTTTGTTCCAAAAATGTAAAACAAGTAGAGCGACAATGGCCATTAACAAGGGGACAGAATGGGACTTTTTAGTCAACTGTCAATTCAATCTGCAATGGGTTTAGGAAAACTCCTTCCGTATTTGCCAAATCGTTAAACCTCGTTCAAAGGGTTTTGCATAAGATTTTAAGTACACACGGGCTGATGTATGCTAACAATGTTAATAATAGCTCTTTTTGTTCCATGTTCTTTTGTAAAAGGGATTGCAATTGACATGGATATCGGCCACTTTTTTAAGTATTTAACAAAAACAAAGAGTTTTGGTGACGCGAATTTGTTGATATTTTTCCTGGTTCACAACTATCCCATAGAATAGACATAATTTCTGCAAGAAAATGTCGAAATTATTGCCATTTAAAAATTCGAAATCAGCAGTTTCTGGAATTTCTGACGATTTGTATAAAATCCGAAATATTGTTTGTTCCCAATCCTTCTAGAACAACGAAACGTAACCATATATATTCTACATATCAATTATAAATTATCTCTCTTGTTTCATCCAACAAGTCGATAGCAGCCCTGTAATTGACAGCCCCTTCTGATAACATCACATGGCAATAATATTATTGAACTCCAACCCAACCATCCAGATCATTCCATGCCAATTCCAAGCCCTAACTCTCAAGTTCTATCCATACTACATACTATGAAACCAGTTATTTCGAGAAATGACAAATTGGGTCGGAAATAATCGGATAATTAAAATCCAGAATCGTGTAAATTTCTCTTAGTTTCAATTCGTAATTAAAAGTACTCAATAATCCGACTACAATAGCCTCTTTGTATAACAATACAGGTAGTTGGAAACAGTCTGTAACAGATCCCATTCAAAATCTTTCTGAATAAAAGCAACGACTCATCCTCCACATTTGTCTTGTCTCAAGTCTCTACAAAAATACTGTTTCACTTTCAGGAGTTTCTATTTCCGTCTTTTACTACTGATTTTGCAAGATCATTGCGTATTTCAAATTAGCAAACTCCGTCCATACAATCTTTCAATGTGTGGGTTAGAGAATAATGCAAAGTTGTGTACTCTGTTACTAACCAAAACTAAAGGTGTATTGAGGCAACTCAAAGAGCAACTAATCTAAACGTTGCACACTTCGCGTGTAGCAAGTTTTTTCTACTGTTTTCTATAGAACTGGGAACCGGGGAGACAAAGTTAATGAGATTTTCCTCATCCTTCCTTTCCAGATGGACAAACAGTTTGAGATTAGAGATCCCAGACAGTCGGGATAGTCGAGATCGGGATCGAGACCTGGAGAATCCAGGTCCTAATTCATGAGGACTTTTGGTCATTTCTAGTTGGGTTGGACTCAAGGCCCTGCGGACTGTATTGAAATTGAAATTGCAGCTTGAACAAATATATTTATACAAGGGATCCGTTCCCGAATCTACTGCCAAACTTACTTTGTACTTGGAGAGGAGAGGAGACCGAATTTATTTACCTAAAATCCCGGTTCATTTCTCAAGTCCCTGGTGTAGCCGCCCTGCTAATGAGTTTTTGATTACTTCCATCCATATGGTCTTTACTATCTTGCAGACTAGCTTCGAATCTGCAATAATCTTCATCCTGTCTACAACGTAGAGTCTGTATATTATTGCGAATTTCAAGGCAAAGAATATGGATTGCTGGTGGTAATGCGAATTTGATAGAGAATGTGAAATGCATGTCCTCCTGCACGTCTGGCCTAATTTTTCTGTACTTTTAATGAAGACGGTAAAATGGTACAATCTGATTGCATTTCCGCAACAATTTCGGAATGACAAATATTCCCAGGTCAGGGTTCAACTTGAAAGCTAATAAAGTAAAGTTATCTTTTATCTTGACTTTTAATTTCCTTATTTCTTACACACTTGGATTCTTAATTATCTCTGGTCTTCTTGTCCCCTGAACATAAACTAAAGCTTGATAGCTTTCCCAATATCTGACATGGACAAATGGGAAATTGAAGCCAGTGCACAGGGATCTTCGACAAGCTCTCTTTTTTATAGCGTCTTCTGTAATAAGCATTAAACTATTTTTATAGCCTAGATACCTTTGAAATTGGAATCGGATATAAATGTAAGAGCCTCAGACATATATTTTCTCGTACTTTTCTGTTACGGAATTGGAGAATTCGTTCTTAACAAGATTGGAGATAGTTACTTTCCTTATCATTGTAAATTGTAAAAGGAGAGAGAAGAGCTCAAAGGAATCGGTTTCGGGATTTTTCAATCATTATTACTTCAATCGGCTATTATTATCCTGTGGACAATAAAAAACTCCCGTTCATTTTCCTCCGATTCCGGGTATTTGTAATAGATATATAACGATAGATATATATGGATAACGTAGGAAATATTATTGTCGGATTGTCGCAGTGACCTAGTTGAGGGGAAAACCACTTAAAAAAGAATCCTTACCTGCAAACTTATTTCTGAACCGTTTCTAATAATAAAAGAAATCTATAGTACTGGATGCACTGGCTGCAGAGATACCATTTCATTGTTATTATTTGTAAAACCGGAATCGGTCAGTACAAACTCCATTTACCTTTCTAAAAGGAAAACCCGTCTGGGTTTTTTAAGAGCCTTAAAAACGTAGAGGGTTTATCCCCGGCTTAAATAAAAATGTAATATTTTTAGATGCTTTACCAAGTCCCTGTTCATATATATACATATATTGTTGGTTGTACAGAATAATAATATTCTCGGTAATAAATTTCATTTTTGGGGAAGTCCGTCTTTTTCTTTTCGGATCTTCTTGTTTTTAAGACGAAAAAAACGTCCTGGTCATCATACCTGTTCTCTCAGAATAAAACACGAAATATAAATACTGCACTGCATTTTGTTGTGTCTATATGGAATGAATGGAGACAAGATCGTAAATTACTATGCATTTTAGAGCCAACATTTCTTTACTTAATATTTCATCCTAAGGAATACTATACGCTCCTACAGCTATATGATCCTTCAAAATTACGGCTGGTATACTTTATCAAACTTTACGATGTAATAATTCACAAAAATGAAAATAACATGCGTTTCGTAGTCTACCCTCCGTACTAAACGTTTTATAGATCTAGTTCTGTAGGAACTTAAATAAAAACAGAACTGTACTTATTTTCCCCTGAACTTTATTATTTTCCAGGATTTTTCATTTCACAATCAAAAGAGCTTCTCATCCATCCTCAAAGATATCCGAGATTTGAAAAAACTACCTCAATAACAAGGGAATAGCCGAAGCGAAGATAAATCCGCATTGTACTACTGCTATGCAAGAAACGATCTAAAAATCTAAGATCCAAGGACGGTCATCCCGGCTACTCTTATTTCATTTAATCCCATATCCAAGCTACTATTTTTTCGGAAAGGGACTATTTCCAGCTTCTGTAAACAAGACATCCGTCGTCAATTTCGGGACCTGAAGCTATAATAAGCGTTTTGTTATTATTATTGAATTTCCAAACTCCGAAGATACTTCAACTTGACCTTAACTTGGGAACAAAAACAGAACCCAATAATACGGATCCGGGGATAGATTTTCTTATAAAAAGGTTCGTAACCGTTTTGGTCTTGTTTTTCTTTCGCTTTTGTCCGGCCTTTTAAATCTGTAGCTAAACGTGTAGCGTCCAATATCCCTTGGTTTATTATATTTTTGTTGACTATCCCGTAACAAAAGACGGGGGAGGAGATCTATAGATCTATGCAACCTGTTTTTGTTATTATGTTATCATGTTTCAAGTCAGTATTTACTTTTTGGGCATTTCCCTGGAATCAGGGCTTGCCCACGTGAACGGGAAAGGTCATAAAATAGCAACGGTGTATAGAGTAGCTATATATATTGTATGCATATCCCCTGATGTATTCTTGGCTACCGATGAGCTTCTTTTGATGTGGATTTTAAGATGCTCACAAATAAATGTGAAAAATAAATGGATCTATTACCATTTCTCAAGAGATCACTTAGCAAGGGATTTTACCTCCTGTTTTGCAGTCTGTCATGACATGCATTCCAAATTACATTGTTATCTGTACTTGTACTTGTACATGTAACAGTACAGTACAGATAACACTACAAAAACGAGTATTATTATTGTAGATATGCCTACAACTACAAAGTTAAAACCAGAACCAGACCGGTTCACTTTTACTTTCAGCTTGCCCATCTTCATATTTTAAAAACGAAAATAAGTTTAGTAAGACAAAGATTATGTTCATGGGCAACCGTACTCTCTTATGTTCTGTAAGGAGCTGATATTGTTGATCGGGACGAGATGCCCCTGGGGTTTGATTTGGGTCTCTTTAAAAGTAAGAAAAGAAGTTGACAGGATGATATAATATGTGTCATATCTGTCCCATATTCCGGAGACGCTTGGGCTTATCATTAATCTAATGGGTTCCGTGCTAGTTGACGAGAATTGAAGGGGATTTCCTGACGTTTCAGTTTAATCAAGCCTGGTTTCCAGTTCTACAAAGGACTCTTCTCATATGTGGTTACAGTCTACAGTAACTTTCTGATTGTGACAATAACGATGAAGGCCAGGGAGAGGTATTGAAAATCGTAAACGAAAGGGAAACTGATGGATATCTCATCACCACATCACCAGTATATAGGGCTCTGTGGGGTTATTTACTTACAACTTACGATTCCGTGTTATATATATCTCGTTCTTAAACCGACCTCAAACTCAAACAGAAGGTGTTTTGGATGAAAGGGAAAGGGTTGGGTTGAAATTAGATGTTTTGTGGCCGTCTGGAGAGGTCTAGAAATCTGGAAATCTTGATCACCCTGAATTTTTAGAAAGGATAACTTTAGCAGATAACCCCAACCGGTAGCCACGCAGGAAGAACGTGACAACGAAGGGTGACTCAAGGTCGGAGGTCACTAGGGACTAGACTAACTTTGGCTCGACATAGTTTTCGAACGTTCTAAACTGTCCTTCGGAATCCTGTAAATTGACTTTGAGACGCTGTGTTATTTACTATTTTTTTTTGTCCCGTTGTTTTCTGAAAATAATTCATGCTTTTAGTAGGTTTCAATTTCATTAGAAGGGAGCAGGTGACTTGTCATGTTCGTTCGGAGGAAGAGGCCAGAGAATAGTATTGATTGCACTAAAAGCTAATTGAAAGTTGATGATCGAAAATTGTTGTTTTTTTGGTTAAGTCTATAGTCTATCCTCTTGTTTTTATCACGCTGATTAAGCTAGTGCGTTTTAGTCTAGTATATTTTTTTGGCTTTGTTTTTTTATTTTTCCGATCCGTCTGGATTCCTACATTCTTCCTTCCCGATTCGAAGGTTTGATCCATAACTCAGCCATCCGTGGGACTTGATTAGGTTTAGATTTGGTCAACAAAGATATTCCCAAAATCCACATCATTCTGCATATTATTAGTTTAGATCGATAGAAATTTAAATCCACGCCTCTCTGTTTACTTCGTGAAGGTGTGATATAGCTGACCCTGAATTTCTTCATTGAAACGAATCGAAATCCGCATTTCAATCTCCTAATTTATTTCTTATATAGTACCTTTTATAACCGTCACTACCAACTACCATCACCGTAAGATTCTTGTAAAAAAATATGCAGCAAATTACACTGCAATTTCTATCCTCTGATTTCCATCTCATTGACTTTTATTAATGCGGATGTTGTAGACCTGCTGGTTGGTGGTGGACAGGACACAAGGATTCAGGTAGTCATTCCTGGATTACCTGGAATTACGATTCAGAGTTATATGCCGAGTAACTCCTGTTGTCTAACCTAATTGCATTGCAATCAAACCGATTTTTTGTCTCAAATATAAATATTTACATCATCAGTGATTCCAAATTGCTCTCTTGAGTTTAGGCACAGGGATTACGTTTAGGAGTAAGGTTGTGGCTTTGTTTTTACAGGAATATCGACACAATGATATGTTTTTTTTTCGGAATTCCAATCTCCTATCCTTTGAGTAGAACAAGGAACACTCTAGGAGTGTCAAAGGATCTTGTGGTTTTTAAATTATTGTTGACAGGTACGTTCGAATTAAGTTGTCAAGTTCAGAAACTTTAAACATCGAGGCCTTAAATAATGAAATAACGGAAGAGATGCCGAAATATTTTGAACAGATTTATCGATTTAACCTTTAAAAGGAGCCTAATTCCATTGAAACAATTCATAGACATTGATATGCACTTATAAGAACAAGGGGTTTCTGTCGAGTTGAGATAAAAAACATAAAATTGCCTACTTTAATTCCTTATGCAACTTGTAGCTGTAGTCCTGCAGTTTCGTTGGGCCGAATTTAATTGAATGAATAATCATATCAAGTATAGTAATTGAACTATATATCTTAACCTGAAAAAGCATATCCTGAAGTGCCATTAAGAGCCCACCTTGCCTTGACTTAATGAAGGAAGGGCACCTCTCTCTGTGTTAGTCTATTTGAATACAAATGCAGTTGACTTGTTTTCAAGACTAGGAATGACGTGGGTCGAAGTCGAAATTGGCCTGCATTTTTTGATCGATCAAAGTAAATTAATTTATTCAAGTATCAACATCCCGTATACAGGCAAAAACAGATGGACATTAAAGTACACTCCGTACAGACATAATTGTCAGGGATTTTTTCTGGTCCTTCAGCCCGCTTTTGTTAAGTGGATAAAAATTAAATTATAAATAGTCCGTTGTAGGTGATATAAAAAGTCCTACTCTGGATTGAATTTAATTAAAATTAAACTTTAAACCAACCGCCGAGTAATTAGTTTCCTGGATGACTCTTCTGATTTCAAATTAATAGAGCAAGTATTGTTCGATAGACTTGCTTCGATTTAGTTCTATTCCTGTTTTCCTACGATTCCTTACACAAAGGAGCCGTAAAAATGGCATAAAGTTATTTTAAGGTCAGATCTATAACTCTCGTTTACAAGATAAAAGAATCCATTCTCCCAGGGTACTCGTTTACAGAATACAAGTGTATCTGTATCAGTTAAACTGTTCCTAACCTGTGAACAAACTAACTACAAAGAAATCGAAAGTAAATAATATACCGTCTGATATTAAATGCTATATGATTCGTGTACATCAATGACTTGGTTTTTCTACTTCCGTCTTTCCCCTTCCGTTAATAAGGAGATAAAATGGTTATCTTTAATGTATCCGTGTCTATCATTGGAAATGATTATAATTTTATATCCATTTTCGCACTAGGTTTAACAGGAATGAGGTAGTTTTTCCTGAGAATGGCTAATATGTAAGTGAACAATTAGAAGTGCAGCGGCTGTGTCTGTAAAATGATATAGGAATTATGATTTACGATGTACTTTTTATCCTGATTTTTTTTGGAGGTGGTCAACTGGATGAGATTGCTTGCGATTCCTCTCCAACTAATTTACAAGGGGAATGAAGGGGCGTTGATTAGCGTTTTTATTTTGAAGCTTTCAGGAAGTTTCTTGACACTTGAGGAGTTTATTGAGATGTAATTGGGCAATTAGATCCGCAATTTAAAAACAAAGCTCAGTAGGTTTAATTAAAAGTGTTATTGGTAGGAGTAGAAATTGTGGAAATTAAGGAAAGGCGAGGACAGGAGTCATGTTCCGTTGACATTGGAGTGGATGTTTAATTTCGTTGTAATTGGTAGAAAAATTTCGCGATTTTTTAGAGGACGTTTTTCACGAGTTGTTTTTGAAAACATTGGGATAGTTTATTTGGAATGAAACTTATTTAGCTAGAACAATTAACAATTTCTAATTTTTGGGAAGGTGTGGTGAAAAATCTAACTCTGAACTCTAGAATAAAGGAACCATTCATTAGAGATTGTATTTATTCACATTTTGCAGAGTTTTATCGACAAGTACTTATTATTTATTGCCAATTTCAGGGCTTAATTGTGTTAATTCAGACTTTATAGTGCCGATTCATTAAAGAATCTGGAATATTTTGTAAGGCTCGTTATAAATTAATAGCTACTCAGCAGAATCACTAAAATTATCTCGCATGTCCTAAAACAACAACAATTTTACAGCATCAAATTATGCAACAGTAAGAAATCCCCTGTTTGATACCCAATCATTTTCAAGTCTCGGAACGGAGCAGATAAAACCAAAAACATTAAAAACAGCAAAGAGAGAACCCAAATCCTGTTATTCCAAAATCTAAAATACAGGACAAGATTGATGCTGAAGTGAGGAAAAATCAGGAAAATTTCATGACGATAAAATGTTGGGACGTTATTTAGCGTCTGAAGATGAAAGTATCTGTCTGTCTACAAAGTAAAATGTCTTCTGCCGGAAGAGTCTGTTCCTGATATGTAGATCCCACCAGACTTGTGGATTGAATTGAAACTTAAAAGTAGAGGAAGAAAAAAATTTACTTTACTCCGACATAATGATAAATAAAAGTGAATTTACTGATATATATTGCATATCCTATACCTATAAACACGAATAAAGCTAAGGTTAAGAAGATTTCAGTAAAGAATCCAGAATCTCATTAGTTCCTCTATCCCCTCGTAATAATAACATATTCCAAAGAAATCAAAACCCTATGGATTGAGGATATACAATTTTTTTTGTCCAAAAAAAAATTTGGCCCGGTCTGAGCAGAGTTTTGATTTCTTGATGGAAAAGATTCGAGGAAAAAAATTAGAGGGATAAGTTATAGCCGTGTTTACCTAGGTATTACTGTATTTATCTCTGCATAAGGATTGTTATTAAATGTGAGGTAAACGCATTTTCATGTTTCTCACAGACAGCCAGACGTTTCATATCTGAATGGGATATCTGAACGTCTTCGACGATCCGCCGTGATTCAGGCTCCTCCGTCTCGAACTTTTGAATTCAGTTTTGTCTCTTTTGTGGCTGGGAAATGGGAATGATTAGGATTTCGAGGGGATTACACGCTCTGCTATCCGCTGAAACGAGGCTCAAATAAGAATACAAATATCCATTGTTTCTCTCTAGAGGAAGAAATTAAATCAAGTATATACTTTGTTATATTACAACATTCACTTTTCATTTCGTTTCATATCCCTCTCCAACCAATAAAAAGCTAGCTTTGAGAGAGACAGACTAGAGAAGAAGACGCTTTTTAATAGCTTTTAAAGCCCCACTTCATAATGATGTGCTACTGCTACTGCGACATTCTGCCTCCCGTTTCTTCACAGGCCAATAATAAGCAAAATCTAATTTGTAATTTAGAGTGAAGAAATCTGTTCTCAGAAATAATGTCATTACAAATTACTATTGGCACTCGAGCTAAAAAAACAATTGTACTGACGCTATGAAGTTATGAATTTATGATTGATAGCAGGTTCGGTTACACTATAAAAAGTTGCTCGTCGTCGATACGACAAAGTATTTCCTAACTTTGTTAATTGCACCGCGTTTCATTTTCTGAACTTCTTGGTCTTCTAATTGGGAAAAGGGTTAGAAGTTCGACTGGTTGTATTGTTACAAGAATCGAATTTACGTTACAGGCTGTAATGAGGCAGAAGAAGGAAACGTGATTACGTGAGAGGTGGATAAGATTCTAAATTCTGAAGGGAAACCCTGGTTGGTTTTGCTTGTCTGGGGGTTAAGGTAGGTTCTGGTCCCACCTTGATCGAAATACACCTTACCTCTCTAATTACTGTAATTACCCGTCATACCTATCCAGCTCTGTAAATTTATTCCAAGTAAAATTCATAAGGAGTTAAAGTTCTGGCTTTTTAAAGTCTTAAAAAGCTGTACTATGTACAAGAGCAGTAAGGTATTGTAACGAGTTTTGTTCTCAGTTTCCATCTCAGAATCTCGCAAGGATTCGTGACTGTAAAATACACTTGAATACGCACAAGAGTTATTAAAAAGCGTACAAGACAATAGGGTTATGTATGGATCTTAGGGATTTTAAGACCAAGATTCCTTTTCATTATCGACATCGACATCGACTTCCAAAAGCGTGAAATAGGATTGTGAGGTACATTTTATATTCCGAGATTCTGACTATTATTATATCATACTGACTAACTTGAGATGAAATTAGGCTATGCATTATCAGACACGCAGAGGTAACCTAAATATTTCTTACTTTGTTTTACCATGTGCTAACCAGAATATAAAACGTAAGGACTTCACGTACGATAAACCAGAGGAACAGAGATAGGAATTGTAAAAAAATCGTATCTAACTGTGGCTGAATCCAAATCTCGAATTATGAATTAGGAATTACATCACATCTCTCAAATCTCAAACGAACCTACCTACGAATTTACAAAGTACCTTTTTATGACAGTGAAATCAGTATGTCTACTCGTAGACCTAAACCAAATTGCAGAACGGATTCCAATATTCCATATTCCACACTGTAGTAAAATAAAACAAGGAACAACTACATCGTTAGGATTTATTGGAATGATTATCAGAAAAATCGAATAACCAGTCGATCTCCCTTTAGACATTACAAATTAAAACACAAATACGGAATCACGAGCCGTATAAATCCTAATTACAATTAATAGCTCGACTCGCAATCCCCATAAAATTTTAAAATTCAGTCGTATCCTATTTCCCTTACTCTTTCAAAAAATTTAACGACCCTCAGTCTTATTAATAAACCTAGTTTAAGAATCAATAAAAGCATCGTGTCTGCAAACAATCCATCCCTAGCATTATGATTTATCCAAAGTAATCTCAGGATCTGAAATCCAGGTAAAAAAGGGAAACCGAGCCGGATTTCTTTAGATCCAGACTCGTTTCCTCGAGAGTTCTAGAACGCTCTTCTACTTCAGCCTCGAATCTAGATTTAAAGCCATATGGAAAGAAAAGGAATTGCAAGCCACCACCACCACCACCACAAAAACCTAGTCCATTGAGTCGACTATGAACATAAGCCAAAGCCGTCTATATCTCTGTATGCATATGAAAGATCCAACATTCAACAGTGTTTTATCATAGGGTTAGATTGGGTTAGATTCACTTCTATCAAAGTCTCGAAAGTAAAAATCCTCGTCTCGGAGATGAAGCTCATGACGGTGATGATCATAGTTAGTATTTTAGTATCCGAACCATGCAACTTCTCCTATAAAACTAACTAAGATAGCCTAGATGCGCTGCTGCGCTGAATCAGGGTACCTCAAACTTGTTATGTCTTTACTACGCTCCCGTCCTCGTCGAAATGAAACTCACAGGCTGGAAGTTAAAGGCAAACCCAACGCCTGAAACCACCAGCACCATCAAAGTAACTTACTCCACGACCAAGCCAACATAAGAACACAAATAGCAAAGGCATTGGATTTGGAGTCAGTCGAGTCGAGGCAGTCAGATAGTTCAGTTCTTAAATGTCGAAAGGATCAGAGAGAACGGCTCGTTCAACTTTAAGAACCTCGATATACTAACTTACATACACGTTATTATAATATTATTATAAATCTTCGAGAAGCTAATTGAAAGAGAGAATCTCATAACCTATTTTAAATAGGTTGTTGCACTAAAGACAGCTAAGGAAATTACCTTTGGAGCTATAGAGAGACAGCATAATTCATTCCTTTTAAATGCTAATAAATATTGCAAAATTTAAATACACTCTTCAGTAAGGAAGAGGCTATAGATACTCAAGAAGTTAAAAATTGGCCAATTTTAAGCCACCAACTCTACTTTACATATTTGAATCTCTGAGAGAGGATTTAGAACAGGCCAATTTCAAGCGTCTCTATATAAAATAGTTAGTCATCTCTATAGAACAGACTCAGTCCAAAAACTTGAAAAGAGGACCATAAACTATATATTTCGAAAAAACCCGACAGAATCAAGTGGATCCACCACCGTCAGGATTTGACAATTCGAAGTTGCAAAAATCGCAAAGCTTGCAAAAATATAAACATTCCCTGTGTTACAGTCGCAAGTGGATATAAACACTCCAGGAACCCTTTGGTTATCAATCCCAATCAATCACAAGGCACACGGACGGGATAATAAGTAAACAAGTGGGTTTTGAGGCAAGTAAATCACATCTCCTTGTGTTAATTATTTGTCCAATGCACCAAGTGTCAAGATAAGGTTTGTTTGGCCAGTTGGGATTTTTTCCCGAAATTCTCGAAAATCAAAACATATTATTAATCAGATATCTCTCTCTCTCTCCTACTCCCTATCTCTCTCTCAAGTGTATTTAGCATTCAGAGTTTGGAATTGGCTCGGATGATTGATAATCTAATTACTGACTAATATAAATTGTTGGAGTAAAAATACAGGACAAGGACCGTGTGTGCTCTCCTCTGTGCTTAACTATATCCAATTATTTTCAAATCTTCAAAAGCGTACGTAGTCGAAATTCATAACTCTGATATCCCCCACTCTGGGATATATATAAACCCAACCCGACTTTAAGCTCCAGAGAGATTTGCATAAATTCGTGTGAGTGTGCAGAAGGGAGATAATTCGTTTGTACTTTTGACATTGGGCCTTTTTCTGCTAAATCATATACAATTCCTGATCATTTCAAGCTTCATTCCAGATATAAACTCGATCCCAAGCCAAACTTGAGCGAAAAATTTGCATCAATTCTATTGTAATTTTTGTCCAAGATAGGAAAGTAACAGAGTTTTGAACTGCTTTTTCCAGTGCCCTCACTAAGTACAAGACTGGACCTTTCAGTGATCCTCTGATTGTGAAGAAGTAGAGAGAAAAGAGACGTGCTTACAAATATCTAATATTGTAAAATATTGAGTTTGCAAAACACTACAACAAGATCTCAAGAAAGGCTTTGATCTTCCGTTTTTCAACCGTTTCGACTCTTTGAAGGCGGAGAAAATTGCAAAAAACATCATCAAATTTTGGAAATTTATAACTCCTCGTCCGGGAAAAGTGTTTCAAGTTTGAGGAAGTAAAAAGAAATCGGTTCTCAAGGGTCGAATGAAGTAAAGTTTGTTGCGATGATTAAGGAAACTAAATTTCTCAAAGTGGACTCGGCAGCCAAGAAAGGTTCGTGTTATTAAATGTTTTTATTCAATTCTTCCACTTCCTTTTCGTTTTTAAGCACTTTTTTTACTCGCAGAGATCCGTAGGTAATGCTGATTACGTTTTGTATTTACGTAGACGGATATCATAACAATAATAATAGGTGGAAGAGGAAAATAAACAGAGTTACCTAGTTTCTGTTTTGATGGCTTGCACTTTGCATTTTAATTTAAGGCTTGCTTTTTTAAAGCTTTTTGGAAAATTGCTTCGAATTTGCGGTTTTTGCAAAATTCGCAATATTTTTTGCAGAGTTCAGGAATAGGTTGGAATAAACGGGGTTTTAGAAAGAGTAATTACGGATGGGTAGGTCAGTAAAGGAAATTGGAAATGTTATTGGATGTTGTTAGCTTATCTGGAGTATTTTTGACTCCCATTCCGGAGCATAAAATATTCAAAACGGTTCAGTTTTGAATGGTAAACTAGTTCCTGGGAACTTTCCATGCATTCTTGGGATAATAATACCATTAAGAAGACTTATTTGTCCTTTCGACAGTTCTAAAACAAAGTTTGAGAAGAAAAAACAGGGCATAAAATATATTCATAAATTCATCATCGATTCCCTTCCCGACTCCATTTGTTTTGTATGCATTTTTTGGGTGTATGTGTGGAATTTTAAGGGGATTCGGATTAAAAAAGTTACGTTTTTAATACTCGAAATTCCAAACTTTTATTTCCCCTTTGTCGTAAAAAGATATAACAAAGGGATACGGATTATATTTTTGGTAGCCCTTATAATTTAGCTCCAACTTTATAGTTAATTTATGACAGTGAGAGCAAGAGAATAGAACTTTGCTGAATGTCCTTCAATCGACAAAGTGGTGGTGGTGGTGTGGTGGTTCATACGTTCATCGTTCATGTTACTATCCACTCTGGTACCCAATCCAATAAGTATCGAAAGCTACGTGTTCGAGTATCGAACGAAGCCCGTAGATCTATTATATAATTCCTATAATAATAGATAATAATATTTCTAACTTGCTCATGTTCAGCATTGAAGCAACTCGAGAGTACGTGTTACCTGTTAATAATGCATACTCTCCTTTGTACATAACAACAATTCGTACACGAAGGATTGTATGGAATCCTCCAATCCTTTAATAACCTTTACATGTCTCACTGCCTTATTTATCAAAAGATAACTTATAATTACATTAGTGCGTAAGAAAAATCAATATTCAATCGTGGACAAAAAATTCCTATCGTAAATGTTGTTGTAATCGATTTTAATTCCCATCCGATCTGTTGGATCTCTATTTTGTTTTTGTTTTTGTTCTCTTGTAATTTGTTCTCAATTCACGTTCTCAAGTTTCCAATTCCAATCGTAGTATCATTGGCAAAGTATCGAAGGTTTAGTTCTTCGAATCGTCGAGGTACATGGGACCAAATGAGTATTAGCTTTTACAATTATCCATCATACCGAAGCTGTGTATAAAACATTGTACTTGAGTTAGGCCAGTTAGGTACCAGAAAACGTAGAATATTAATATTAATATTTCTATCATTGTAACTTGTAACATTAATAGTCCGTAATGTAACACTGTACATAGCAAGTCGCAGTTCAAACTACATGGCCAATGGCCACGGCCCATACTATTGTATTATATCATGAAGATCTATTATATTAAAAGTTACAAAGATAAAATGACCACAAGAGTCTTTGGTTCACAGCTTGTTTTACCTTTACATCTACCTAGTATAGTGCTTTTGGTAGTTTGTATTATTTAAATATTTCTTAATTACATTCCCCATTTAAATCCCAAATCTGCATTGAATTACACGATTGACTAAAGTTAGATAAGTCAGCAGAGCTGTTCCTTTTCCATTATCAGCCTTATCTGCAATGTCATCTCGGCTCTTGCAAAAGTCGCTATAATCTGTCATATACTAGATATAAATGTTGCTACCTTATCGTACAAGATATAGACTACTTCTTAATTAATGTAAAATAGGAGTTGTAAGCGTAATTATAGTTAATGGGAAGTCTGTTAATTTTTAAATATAGTTTAAGTCCCTGTAGCATATTTTTCTTTTAAATATGTATAGAAGTTGCACATTTAACATGGGGATATTTGCATACTATCATACTCCCTGTTACTAAACTGTGGGTTTCTTTTAATAGCTGTATTAAAGTTAATTTTTACGAGCCTGAGACATAACACTATAAAAAAGTACAGAATGCTAATAAAAGCTACACGAGCCAATTCGGAAGCCGTTATTTCTATAATACACTCTGTGTTATGTGAGAAATTAAAAAGCAAAGTTTCCTTTTCGATACAATTATAAGTAGTAATTAAAACCGTTTAGTTCGGCGTAATTGGGTTTAATTCCTCTGCTTTATAAGGTCAGGCAGGTAATAGATTTAGTAATGGGTGGAATTATATGATTGCTAATTGTCAATCCATGTAGGATTGTGTATAAAGTATAGAGCGAATAAATATTGGGATTTTTATGTACATTTCTAACGGATTATTCTTTCTATCAGATTCGCACAGATTTTGTTTTGAAAAGTGGTTTAAACCTCGTATATTAGCATACTAATGCTTTTAATAATGCAAATCAGCTCTGATTTAAATTGGAACTTGGGAGTTCTAGCGTTTTTAATTGATTTAGGCTGTCAAGGCCTAAGGCCTTGCATCGTAAAGTAAATATTGATAACATATTTTTTTGCATTGTAAACCATAGGTATATCGTACTTTGTATCAGCAAACCCAGAATTGTCAAAAATTGTATATTTATACTATACGTTTTACAGTTTACACTTGCAATGGAACTAACAAAAGCAATTGACTATCTTAAAAAATAATTTATAATCTTAAAATCTCAACCAGCCACTCAGAATGCCTCTCAACTCAAGATAATTAAACTTATATTATTAGCTATCCCTACCGACAAGCCAAGGTCCTTAGTCTTATATAAATTTACATCAGATCAGGCCCTTAGAATAATGCTACATTACACTGTGTAATAAGAACAGCAGAAAGGGATGAATTAATTTCAAATCAATGCTGGCCTTGGTATTTGGATACTTCATAGTACCGTTCACCACCAAATCCTCTCAACAACTTATTTAATAAATTCATACAATAATATCACTTGCCCCTAAACTTAAAATGCATTGTAACATATTGAAAGGACTTGCATTCTCTTTGGCCTTTTCTTGCTTAAACAGACACCAAAAGAAGTCTAATTTGGAAACCTGGATGACATTGAAAGTTGAAGTTTAGTGATTTTTATTGCCCTGTCAGAGTAAAACAATTAAATTCAGTGTACCACTGCTCGAGCAGTATCTCAGTTTGAATGCACAATTTTATATAACAACTTTCGGAGCCTTTAAAGATTTTAATGAACATTCTCTCCACTTGTTTTAAGTAACTTTGTGGTATTTTTCAGTTGCGTCTGTAACTGAACGTATTTGTATAGATCTGTCTAACTTGACTTTCAGAATTCGTGATTGATTATCCCGTAGAGTGGAGTCAATGATATTCTGGGACGTATAATTTAATATATGCAAATTATGCAGGATTGTCTATGGAATGGCTGTAATTGTGTGGTCTTTAATGTATGAATATAACATTATTATTATTCTGTAGTAATTTTGCTAACTAGGCTGTCCTCATTCCAACGAATTTGGGATGTGTATGTAATGATGCAACTGCATGATCTTCCTCAGGAACTGCGCTGTCTAGGAAGGAAATTAGACTGGTCCTTTGAAGGATAGCGGAATTGTATAAATTACACCGCAAACGTCATAAACTTTAATTACTCTGGTGAAGAAAATCCCTTGATTAATGAGACGTTTATGGGTACGTGATGTTGGGGAGTTAGGGCCTGATTTGCATAACGATTTGTTTCTCTGATACTTTTACTGTGTTGTTTCAGTCTTGCTTAAAATTACGAATTACGATTACGGAAGGCCAACAAGGATATTGGGTTTCGACGAGTTGGAAATTTATTAATGGAACTATTTTGATTGGATTTGTTTATTGTTCGTCAGGTCGTAAAAATGTGACCTTTTCGGGATACTTGTAGGAATGGTGTTTTCATCAAGGAATATACCTATTTCTGTATTTAATGAAGTTTGTGTTTTATTGACACTACTCCAGATTTTTCATATCCCAAGTGACAATTAAAGGCTTATTTCGATTCTTATTGAAATAGTCTGATATTTCTCATAATTTTTCCTGTTAAATGGCATCCATCCAAGCCTAACAAATAATTAAAAATTACAAGTCACGTGATTTTGTTTAATACCAAGTGCTGAGGGTAGTATTACCAACTCCTAAACTACGTAGTAATTATTATTAATTATTTACATGGTCTGGATGGGTTCTACTTTCATTAAAAGCCTGCTTTTTGAGTCTTTGACGTAGTTCTTTGTAGAGAAATGCTATAGGAATATGATATTATGAGAGAGCCAGTGTGGGCGACGCTATTTTTCTCAATTGCAAATTACAAGTTATAAAGTTCTGATTCATCTCCCGATCTCGGGCTATCATTATTTTGCACTACATATCCTCATTATATGCGAGAGATCGGAATGACCGGGATGGATATAACTTTGAGGTATCATTTATAGTGGGTGATGAACGTTTGGACGTTTCTCGTCCAATTTAATTTAGAGTTTTTGAGATAAGGCTCGTGGTAGTGGTGAATGTAAGTAAGTGGCAGGTGGTATGGTGAGGTGACCATGAATCCGGAGAATAGAGCTCCAGCCAGTTTGTTAAAATTGGCAGTTGGACTCTAGAGATAAGGCTCATTTGTAGATTGTGTCATTGAGCTGGAATTTCTAGCGTTTATGAGAGTGATTGATGTTGATGTTGCTTTGGGAAGATTTACGGTTTATCAACTTGAAAATAATAATATGCCCTAAAAGAGTATTTGCTGGAAAAATGTTGGAAAGATGGGAAAATGGGCTGAAAAATTAATTTTTCGCTTCGAAATTTTGAAACTTGAGCTTGTGTTAATTATATCCTTGTATGACGAAGAGGGTGGTAGACAAAATCATGTTTGGCAAAATGTGAGGCAATTTCAGCAAAGCTTCGTTATCGTTTTGAGTAGACGGGACAGGGGACAGTGGGTTAATTTTGCACTATTTAGGAGCTATATATGGAACAGGCATGGACTACAATGTCTGCAATATATTATGTCAGCTTAGACTTCTACTGTAATTTATAGAGAGATGCAAATGCGCATTCAGTCTCTAGGTTGAATGAAGGTTTTAGTCTAATTACGTTCTCGTAATTAAATTAGACTGATTAGACAGGAGGGGAATGCACGTCGATGAAAGAACGCACACACTGACACAGTAACGTTTGCTGACGAACGTTTGCTTTCTATCTTCTCCTCCTCCAACTTATAAATTCTACGAATTTTGGAATCCATATTTCCAAATTACTTCATCAGATTGTTTATATTTATTCATGAAATAGGAAAAGTTGATTAATCAGTTAATTTGGAGTATCAACAAATGTTATTTAAAGAGAAATAGGACCCACCGCAATCAGGGAAACGTTAGAGCATCCCATGTTGGACTTGAGTTCTATCTAAATTAAAAATCTAGACATTTTCTGGCTCGAAAGTTAAAGGTCACGTCTTGTCTAACATAGATTAAGCGATGGGACGAGACAATTGCGATAAATTTTCACAAGCCCAGACACTAGATCTAGTAGATAGTTGATGCTGTTAGGGAGATAACAAACCCAAGAAAAATTAATTGAGTTCCTAAACTTGCGTAACTTCATAATATAATCCTAATCTTATCACTTCTGTAATTCTACATGACATTATGACACAACAAAAAACGTGGCTCCTAAAATTAGGAAACTTTCTTTTTCAAAGTAACCTCTTCTTGAACTGTATTATCATGCAAAATAACCCTTAGAGCTTAGAACGGCACAACTTTGTCCAAAAACCACAGATTTGAGAACAACAAGCCACTTCAGTTTTTATTTTCAAAAAGCCCAACCCACACACTAAAGAAACTTTTGCAACACTTCCCTTTTATTTGGGAAAACAAATTTTATGTAATCTGTAGATTTGTTGAACCAGGTTGGAGAAGATATAAATGGAACTTGACAAATCCTTTCCCATTTGACACGTTTACCTGAGGAGAGAGAGTCTTATAAAAACGATATACATCAGCAACTAACTTCAGCCAAGGATATTTCTATTTGTTCAACCAGTTTTATCTCTGCCATTTCATTTCCAATGCTCAACTTTCCCCAGACTCTGTAGCATAGCAGAGTCCACTATATTTTACATTGTAAAAAATATGCCGACCCACGCTTTCTCCATAAGGAGAAAGTCCACAGGGCTCTTCCTGACCAGATATAAAGCACAAGGGGTTTAGTTTTTATCCCGAAACTCTCCAGCTCTTATTTGCTTTTATTGAATATCCTGGAGATAAATCATCTTTTATTATTTGAAGATCTCTTTTCCCTTACGAATATCATTTATTTATTTCCTTCTTCGTTAGATCACTCGTCCTCGTCCTCGCTTTTTTAGGCTACGGAGCTGATAGTATCTGTAGTTTGCTTAATGTGACCATGAGATGAGATGATGAGAAAGTTCCGCGTTTTCCGTCTGCTTCTGAATTCGAAATCCCAGGTATTGAGCATTGTATACAAGAAAGGGTATTGTCATTGAAGGCTTGTCATTCCAATAATTCACATGCTCAACAAGATTTTGCCTGGGGATGACAGCATGTTGTTTAATCACATTGTTTGCTGTAGTTCCTTCCTCTCCTACAACTTATAAATACAGGGTGTTCCACTTAAAAGTCCCCACTAGCAACAAACATTGGTCATTTCCCTTCAAAGTGCGTTACTAAAGATGATTTTTGTTGATAGTGGGGACTTTTAAGTGAAACACCCTGCATATGTAGCAGGGATCTGGAAAAAGATAGCTGTATGGAAAATAGGAAACTTTTATGATGTATTATTGAAAGTTTCCTGGAAATGGGTGGGCGTGGGATGGAATAGGAAATAAGTTCATTAAATAGCTTCCAAGTATTTTATCAAGAAGATAGGATCAAGGGAACTTGGTACTAACTAATCCATCCGAATTTCTTTTTCTTAAAAAGACGATGAAAGATTTCTGCAGAAAAATATATGGAAAAAGCAGGAATAAACTGTAGTAGTATAAGAAGAACTTTGCCCTTTGATGGTTAGAGAAAGTTATTGTTCCATCCAGATCAAGACACCCTTGCCTTGTCCCAGCACTTCATCCCATTTACTTCTAATGAGCTCATAAATCCAGAACAGAAGAATAAAAGCAAGTATTTTACTCCTTCCTTTTTACACTTACCAAACTTTGGGATCTGCAATAATAATGTAATAATATTGGCTGGGAAAGTGTGAGGACAGGGACGAGGATTTGGGCTAAGTTTTTGGATTTCCGAGATCTTAGCTAATAATACGGAGAGTTGAGATTAACATGGAAAAATAAAATGTAAGAGCATAAGGAGGATGTAAAATGCGAGTGGTTTTGGGAAATTACTGAAATACTACTCGTTTACTTGCTGTAGAAATACGGCAGGGTTCGTATAAAAGTGACAAAGTATTTTTAAAGGGTCCTTTCCCCAATGTGGTTGGCCATCTGGTTCTGCTTTCTCCATAAAAAACCACTCGGTTGTATTATTATGGAGCGAGTGGACCAGCTTTTATGGTCCCTTACTGAATAGATGTGTTCTTGCGGAAAAAATTATTATGTTTAACTATAGAATTTTGGGGTAAAGTAAAGTAGGTTACTAATTTAACTAACTAAAAGTCCTTTACTTTGTAAGGATAATCGTGCCAATTTAAGGGGCTATTTTAACCTTTGAATTCGAATCACATCATTTTTTTTGTACTGAATAGCTGAAAATAAGATGAGAATTTCGACTCTGCAAAAGAGCTATAATTATACAACATCACAATAGCCTTTCTGATTGTTTTCGGCTCATGTAAAGATACTTTTTATTAGCCCACGTTAAGTTCACCCTCTTTTTGTGTGTCTCCTTCAAGGAACTCATTGCAACATGTAGATAAAAGGCCTAAATAAAAGAAACTGTCTTGCTCTTGTACGGATTTGAAAACAAAATTGAAATAAAAATCCCTAGAAGATCCGTTTCAATGAGTCGTTGAAGAAGTTTAAAAATAGCTCCCATATAGTACACATTGGAAAAGAAAGTTCCGTGGGATTCGATTGGGAATTCATCCTTGTGATGACAAGTTTCAAGGGATAATAAATAGCCTCATCTTCATTTCAAAGTATCCATTTCAGGCTAGAATTACGTAGGAAGTTTCTTTTCAATAGAATCCTCTCCTCCCTTTCAATTCCGAAGCAGATTAAAGAAAGTCTCTCTCTCTCTCAATATATCTTCTGATTGTGATCAGTTGCAAATTGCAGGCTGCCACTACCATCATCACCAACAAGTTCTGTAAATTGCAGGTTTCTGCTTTTATACGGCTCAGTAGTTAGCTATACATTGTACATTGTTGAGGGTATTAGGTGTAGCGAATCGGTGTGGAAACTAGAAGGGAATGTTGACTGAGCTGTGAGGTAAACAAACATGTTTTTTCGAAATTTTATTATCGCTGTATTATTACTCTTAAATTGTTATTGAGCGAGGCTGACGAATAAGTGGAGGGGTCTTGAAAATTTGAAACTACTTGAAACGTTAGAAAGAAGAATGGAAATCAATTTCCTGGAATTTTGATTCCAATTTGATGAAGAGCATTATTAAATTTCCTGAAAGGGATCTTTCCGCAAAAAAATCCACTCCAAGTCTCAAAGTCAGGCTGGAAGTTGTCATGTGTCAGGCTGAGAAAAAAAATCTGTCTGAGAGAAAAATCCATTCCTTGTCCTAATCCCTTACACTCCTACAAACTAAATTGTATGTTTCCATTCCACCAGCAGCCTTATAATCCCAAGATCAATTTCAATTACTTCCACAGTTCCTTCCTAAAGGGAGTTGAATTGAGAGAAATAACACTGTCTCCACTTCAAACTTTTGCGAAGGTTGACGAAGTTATATAAGTCAGCAATTACACTAATCCGGCAGTCGTGGAAAATTCAACAGCTTCTTCAGATTTGACATCCAAAAAACTGACCTCATTTCCTCGGCTCAAAAGTGGGATCCAAATCCTGTTTCTTCCAGGATCCTGGAAAAGTTGAGATTAAGACTCAATCCAGCCATTCAATTTGTCAGCTTTCCGTTCAGAAATCCATTCTATTTCCAATCTTACAAATTCATTCAGTTTCCACAAACTTCTCCGTCATATATTTAACCATATCCGGACTCAACTACAGATTTTGAAGCCTTAGAAATAGGAATGGCAGTAATGGATTCGGCCCGTGTGGGCGTTGCTGCCGTTCCATATTCAATCCGTTGTCGTCGGGGAAAGTAGTTTTGAGGGGGACAAGACAGCTTATATCTTGAATGATTGAACAGAGAGGGACAGGGTTTAAAACGTGGATAAATAAGAACACTTGAGCTGAGTAGATATAGATTATAGACATCATCTATTTTAATCCCAGCTCCTTCAGCTCCTGTAGTTAAACAGGGAGAAAGTACTTGTTGCTTTCATTGTATATGATTTTGGACTGTACTTGTCTTTTATATTATATTGCATGCATAATGCATTTCTTCGTCGAGGTGACGGTGTGGGTTGGGTCTAAAAGGATTATGGTAATGCTGAGGTCCGGCTGAGGTGGAGAAAGCAGATTTGAGACGGGATAAACAAGCTGTGCATTTATTCTGAAGCTTCTAGCACGTGTCTGCAAAAATGAGATTTTTTCGCCTGTGCGATTCTGACAGTTTGGGCTTATCAAAGATCTGACAACAAATCCAGTTGTATTTTATAGACTGCATATTTGTCACTACGTAAATCATTTTTTGAGCGTTGTTTTTTAGAGTTTAAACTTGGAGTGTGGACTACTTTTACTTTGTTTCTGGGTATGAATTAATCTCCTAGAGTTTTTCAGCTATGCATATGTAATCCCAAGCGGATCATTTTTCTTCGGAAAGTTGGTAGGAAATGTTGCACAAGTCAGGAAATTGTAGGGTTTATTTTTACAAGGCGATTTCAACACGGGTTTTGCTAGCCTTGTAATATTGTGAAATTACAGTCTGTCACAACTATGTATTTCTGGTGGTTTCAATTATTTATACACCTCCCCGGAGTGACTCAGCTTACCTTGAAGAAGCAAAACTAACAAACCTGGATATCCTTGTTTACTGCTATGTAACTGTTTACAAACATTTATTATATAACTTGCTGGATCCATTGTTAATTTAAATATTTTTGTCCAACCAAAAAAACATGGCAAAAAACATATTTTCGAACCAATAATTTAATTTTAAATCCAGAATGAACTACTGCATTTCATGAACTTTAAAATAGAATCATTAGAATTTAATCAATAGGGATCTGCAAGTTGAGCATAATTAGATATTAGATCACAACAGTTTAGGAGTTAAAAGCTTAAACAAAAAACGAGGAAATATACATGCTATTAAAAATCTATTATTTAATTTTTTCCCTGGAAATCCCCACATACAAAATCATCACAGATGTTTCAACACATTACAAAGTCTATTGTCTATTATATTCCGTCTGGCCGACATCCCCTTGTTGAGCACCAGATTTTGCATGTTAATCCCATAATGACCCATGACATGTCCAGTAAAAACGGCTGGTGATGATGATGTCAAAACAAACACGAAGCAGGATGTATATTAAAAGCTGGCTTTATAAAACGTAATGTATTAGACCATTTATTATTCCCCTGTCGTCGTCCCCACTAACATCAAAGTCTTCGTTTTACATGCATTTAGAACTGCATATCCTTATTGCCCCGACATGAACACTATGTCCAGTGCAGTCTATTTGCAGTTCCTTATCCTGGGAAATATCATGAGAATGTTAGTCCAACGTAATTACCATGTCCATGTCGTCCAGAAAAGCCTTGCACGGTTCTGTCCAATCTGTTTTAAAAACTGGGTCAAGGATTTTGTTTTTCCAGTTTCACGAAAGAGCTGTCGTTCTTTTTTGCTAAAAAGACTAAAAAAAACTCCAAGGGAGTGAAAGTAGGAAATTGAAGTACACATAGTTACCACTCCACACTATCAGTTCATGTCTATAAGGTCTTTTACGGCTGACGACTTAATAGACTTTTAACAAACATGGTCCTACCAAAGTAGATAGTGCTCTTCAACCTTCAAGTAGATAATTTCCAAATTCTCCGACCACACAACCATATAGATAGAAGCTTTTACGGCATTTAGAGCAGTTCTCAGGTTGTAAATTGTGGTCTAGACGCAACACGGCTTGCAATTAAATAGGCCCATGGGGACAAATCCTCCGAGGAATGAACTGGCTCCTGAATAATTAAACCGAGAAATTCTGCAAGTAGAGACTTCTTTAGTTGTATCTAGTCATAAAATGCTGGTTTATTTAGAAATCTAGACATCCAGGAGGTCTTATTTCATTACCCTCTCTCAACCTTCCTAAAAAGATGTAAGTTCTGCGAGATCCGAACAGGGTTCCATTTATACGAGCCTTGAGAATTTACAATTTTACCCTAACGATATTAGCCCCTTGTGTACGGAACTGGCCCACTAGGCCCACACTGGACTCTGGACTGGGACTTGCAATAACGATCCTTCTCATATCAATTTGAGAAATCCTTGGGAGAAGGAGAGGAAATAGTTCGTGAAATTGATAACATGATTTCTCCATTTCTGAAATCGTTTTCCGGATTGCTTTCTCCATCATTTGTGGTTTGTGATGGTTGTAGGTTCAACTATATGGCTCTCCATCAGATACAGATCCTATAGAGATTGGGAGTAGGAGCCTATTTTATACTCAGCTTAGGCTTCCCTCTCCAAAATTATGAGATGCGGTACAACGTACAAGAGGCACGTCCACCCTGGAATTGATTTGTATCTATTGTTATTAGATTTAAGATCCTATAAGTTAGTAACTTGAATTCAATTCCGATTTCCATTTACCACTTGCATTCCGCACAGTCTGGTTGGTAGTGCTTATTTCGAAGTCTATTTTAAAACGATTATTTTGGAGAACTGAAAACGTTCAATTTATTTCTGACACAAGGTCCAATTGGGATTTCATTCACAAACACATAAGCTTTCAGTTCCATGCCATAATCAACTATGTCATGTCATCCCTGCTTTCTTCCCTCTGTGTCTGAATTCCGAATTCTCAATTTCAAAAGATCCGATCAGACAGGTTGGATTTAAATATGGGAAAGAGCTCTATTTTTATAGAAGGAAAGGAGAGAGATGTAAATCCACCTTCTTCAATTCCACCGGAGATGATAGGCTCGTCGGGGATGATAAGACTCTGTCCGTAGTGTAAATTTCCCTACGGAATGGGGAAACCATTTCGATATGATTTATACCCTGAGCAAAGAACGGGAAAAAAAGTCGGGTTTATCTTCAATCTTTGCAAAAGTGGAATGTCTTCCGACTTGATGTCTCTCTATAAATGCATGGAGAGTTCCAAACTCTGGGGCTTCTGAAACCTGGAATCTCCGTATTGGATCTTCATAGTTTTAGCCTCCTACTGGTCTCAATCTCATCGCTAAAGGATGTCATGTCGCAGTGCATCATCTCGAAAAGTGGCGGAGGTGGGTTCCAAAGTCTGCAAAGCTTGTCCTGGATTTTTAGAAACTATTGTCAAGTTTTGTCGACTCAGCTTTTACTTTAATGACGCTGGTGTTTGGTACTTTTAGGAGGAGGCGGTGCGGGTGTTCATTTTATTTTCGGCACTAATTACGGATGATTACGGTTATTGTTCTTAATGGGTGCCTTTGTGAAGTAGGGCAAGTCCCGTTCCACTCCGCTTTTTGTCCAGGTTGTTTTGAGGTGATGGCTTTGTTATTCCTCGTGCTGGGGGTAGACGGGGTTTTCGGGGTTTCAGTCTCTGGTTAACCAACCGCAAAATCGGAGAAAGCCTATAACCCACTGTTTAATCGTCACCACCACCACCGCTATCAAATGATCTCTTAAAAGTTCCCAGGCACATCCGATAGCTTTCTTGGATCATTCAACTATTTCCTCCTCCATTTCCTAGCCCTGTTAAACTGTCGGCAGTCCGGCAGCTTGGTATTTCCTTGATATATTGAGATCTCACTCGTCTGGAAAGAGGGAAAGAATGTGAAGAATGGACTGGTTCTCTTCATCTGTCCTTTTTCTAAAAAGCTAGAGAGAAATAGACAAGGATCTTCTTTTTCTTGATGAATTCCAATAAAGAGATGAACTTTCTCCCGGAAATTCCGAATCCAACCTGAATGTGTTTGTCAATTCGTGGGGGTGGGTCTTCAGTCTTCAGTATTCTGCAGAGGATTTGAATTTATTTGATTTCCTTTGAATTGAGAAGTAATAGTAATGGATGTGGGTTGTCGTAGGTGTGAAATTGTGGCTTATAAATAAATGGCTTACGAAGGACTACCTACTCGCCATCAGCGTGGACGGGGATTAATTTTGTGGGTGGACATTGGACATTTTGGGGTAGAAACGGGAAACGGATGGATCAATATTGTCATTCCCAATTTAATTGGTTTGTTTACGAAAGAAATCTCTATTTCATCTTTAAAAGAACGGCTTATTCTTATGTATTTTACTGCTGTATTTTTACCATATCTTCAGTTCTCGAGAAGTTATTTCCGGTCTTCGAAGCTAAAAGTCGTGGAATTTCGACTTCAAAGAATAATTATAATTCCCAACAAGAAGTGGCTTTTGCAATCCCAAATATTATTACCAAATTGGAAGTCGAGAGTTTTATTTCAATATTTTGAGCAGCAATAACAAACTTGAATAAAATCAGAAAGTATTTTTTATCTCCTTGTTACTTCCGTTTCGCTCTTGTATAATTTATTAAGGAATTCTTTTGGGAATTCAGAGCAAGACAGAAACCTAAATAAATAAGACCTTCCACTAATACATAATGATAAGGAATTTCCGCCCTCCCCAAAACTCAACTTGGCCCGTACTTTCTCCACGACTTTCTCTGTCCCTGAATAATGACATAAATTGAATTGAAATTCTCATTTCGACATGAAATTCGTAGTCAAGCGAGTCCGGGCCTTTGAGACTGTCACATTCGAATTCATATATAACAACCCCTTCTGCTCACATAGGAACACGTAATATTCTGGACCAGGATTAGTAGGCCAAAAGCGGGTTTATGGAGTCAGAAAAGGAAGTATCGTCAAGGGAAAACATGTAACTCGGTGGATGTCATGCTCCTCTCCTAGTCTCTAGTCATTCACTCCAAAATAAATTTGATTTCGAGATGAGCCTCGTGAATTTCTAAAGACTTGTTGATCCCTTGGAATTATTATTCCACAGCCGACATGAAATATTTGACTTGAATCTAGTTACTCAACTGCTCAACCCGACAATTCTCACTTATTCAGTTCATTCGGAGGAAATCGAATCAGGGAACGGTATCGACGTTCTAGAACCATGTGTGTGGATTACTGTGGATCGATCGTTTCCACAAAATCTGTGTATTTTGAGCGTTTGCATTCAGGAGCTTTCCATTAGCCAAAGCATGTCGAAAATTCCACAATAGATTTACAAGTGTGTAAAGAGTGAAAACCCGAAACATGTTGAGGTCTCTTTTACGCAAGAAATATTGCAGAAAGTTCGGGTATTGACAGTGGTAGTAGTGGTGACTGATCAAAGAGAAAGTTGTCAACTTCTTAGAGAACTTACTCATCTTGAGAAGAACCTAGTTGTTGTGCATTTCAGATTCAATGCTGATGAAGTTCGGGAAATGATAATGCTTTTGCGGGATATAGGATGTGACAGAATCAAAGCCCCCACCGGTTCGTGTCCCTCATCCCTAATGATGTTCTTTCTTCGGTTTTGGCAGTCTGCAAATACGGGCTTGTCTGTCAGACGGGTTCGTAGTTCTTATATTGTAGGTGGGATCTAGTAACCTTCGAATTTTTGAGACCCTAATGCAAAACCCCCAACAATATCTCAAACTTTCCTTTATACTTCGGTCTTTTGCGTGTGTTGAATGTTCTTCCTTGCCTCTACTATATAAATGGCAATGCGGGTCGAGCTGACACAGAAGGAGAAAGTAAAATACCTAGTCTTGTATTGACACTACGTGAGTTGAAAGACTGATTTCCTCTGCCCCTACTGCCTACTACTCCCTAAACTATGAAATGATCCTACAGGACAGAGACAGATAAGATGCACTATAAATATAGCACTTTTACACTTCTATTACCACGTCTGTTCCGTAGACTTGGAATTGATATTCCGAAAAGAGGCTCTGGAATATGGCTAAGAATATATTGTGGCTGGAAGTAAATTGACAATACTACGGCGGAATAATAGAAATATAGACCGTTTCAGATGAATCACCCGCATGTAACTGTAGTAGTAAGGGTTATCATTACTCCGGATATTATGAAGGCATAATGGTTCGAAAGGTTGAAATCCATTTCCCTTAACCCTGTTGAACCGTATTCAACGACAAGGCAAACACCAGGAGATGTGGCAATGTTTATAGTCAAATTCGCCAAAAATTTACTAGCCATGTACGGTCTAACTTATTGATTAGAGTTCGAATTCGAGATGAAATTTAAATCAATGGAAAGTGCAATTGGCTTCTTTAAACCGGAAACTGGGGCATATTGTTCCACCCTCTAAAAGTAGCAAGCTTTGCACAATGCAACCTACAACTGGGTTATGAGTTGTAAGTTTATATGGTTTGCAGCATCCCATTAAATAATATTGATCCACTATAATAGTAAAGCGATACTAAATTTAGTACCAAATCAAAATACGGACACAGGTTTCAGAACTTGGAACTCCCGATCTGAAATGAACAAGAAAGATGATGATGACATTTCATGAACCCATTCCACCGTAAAGATTAAGCTCTAAGTGTATACGTGCCATCAACCATGCAAAACGAGTCACTTACTCGAGCATATTTTCCTCGTCATAGCTTTTGTCCTACATACAGATACATCATCCTCTCTCAAAAGATCCGAAAATTCGGAGTTAAAAGCTGGGCGGGGATAGATCCTGCTATTAAAATATGCATTTTCGACTTGGTTCATATATTCTTTGAAATAAACGACAGTTTGACCCGGTTCTAGAAGCTTCTAGAGGGAGATTGATTAGAAGGGAAATGGATTTATGGATTTGAATGCGTAATCATCATGATATATTATGCAATATATGAATTACGGAATAGAGGGCTATAAAAAAGGATGATGCAGAAGATGAGGTTGAATGATCTGATGCTGATTAAGCTCCTTACAATATATTTATTACACAGTCAGTGTGGCTTATTTGATCATTGTATTTTTCCTGACCCAGATTCTACTCCTATGTCAATCCTTCTGGATGGTAATTAACGAGACTACAATATATAGTTGCCACCACAAAAAAAATTGTGATTGTAGTCTGCTGTATACTTTGAATCTATTATAATGTATCGATACAGTCGGGTCGGCGAACCTTTATGAAATGTAATCAACACAACACGTCAATGGGAACGTACAGTTTTTGGGATTTCGAAATTCTCGAATTGGATATAGGTTATTTTAAGACGAAAAAATGGGTTTTATGTTGGGGATCGAAATGATCACTATTTATGTGACAGATTACATAGATTACTAGCTTCTGAAATCTGAAATCATAGTTAATTTTCAAAAACATCAAAGATAGATCCATCTAACTGTTTTGCCACTTATTTTCTGCGTTATTACCTGCACGTACGTAGTTTACATTACGAGGTTCGTGTTAAACTAGAAAAGCCGAAATTTGACACTATTACTACAGATCGAGGGGGTGGTTGCATCGTTATTTATTTCCCTGTCAAACGGTATATACATTACAAGTAATTACTAATTAGGTCTATATTTATATATACCATTTACTTGGATATTTAGATACTTTTAGAAGCTTTCCCTAGTAATGGTAAACTTGCATACTAATTATGGAGTTGGAGCAGGAGGGACTTCATTTAATGATTGGAAGAGCAACGATGACAAGGAAGGTAGAGCCGCTAATGGTGAATGTAAATATGTACGGTCGGCTTCAAAGAGTGTATGCATGTTCCAATTAGCATAAAATACATTTTACAAATGAACAAATTATGAAGAACCTCAAAGAGTTGATTAAAGTTAGACCGAATCCTCCAAAACTCAGAGCCGATACATACGGGCTTTAATTAGGAAATTAGTGGTAAATACACTGTATTCCCTTAATTTCTGCAACTGGCATTGCATATATATTGCTGAATTAGGGATTTCATATAATGTGTATTTGTACTCTAGAATAGTTGCTCTGCAAGTATTTAGAATATGCTCTAATGGTTTATACAATTAAGTCAAAGGATAGAGAAATGCGGAGAGAAATTGTTAATATTATATTGATAAATCCAGCAGCTTATTCTGTATGCTATTCTTTGTAGATCCTAGTGCTGTTTAAACTGTTAACAATTATGATTTATTTACGATTACATTCTTTAATCATCCCCGGAGTTAACTAAAGATAATTCTGATTCTGGGAATTTCCCCTTATCTTGAACTGACAGAATTGACGAGTTTGGTACTTCGTTGTTTCGTAAAAGCGATGCAATGTTACGAAGTAGAATGTAGAAGCTGACAAAAAACTGAGTTTTAGTGACTTTGTTTGTGGGTGGCTTATCCATTTAAAGTCACTTTAATCAGTCCGTTTACAAGACGTATAAGCAGTGTTACATTTGGTCGTATTGGCTTTAGAATATGGTTAATGTATTGTGACACATAGTCGATGGATTGTAATGATTGTTTTTGACAAAAAACGAACGAGCATGAAATAGAGGCTGCATAATAGGCAGTTTAACAGAGGCTGTGGCTACGATTGCATAAATAGGAGTTCCTAGAACATGGCTCATTAATTGCTCAACTTATCTACTTGTTGACAGAGTCCACGAATAGCAATGGGGGGTACGGATTCGCAAAGGATAGATTTTTTTTAGAGATTTAATAGTATTCATGAATTTAATCACATTCACAGGCCATTGATGTATGAAAATGTATGGATGCGTGTAATGCCAAAAAACATAAACCTTGAAACTTTATAGACAATTGAATTTATTAAAGTGAAAAAATATTATGAATCGTTAATTGATTTAATTCTATGTTGTATTGAAAATAAAGGCAAGGATAGGGTCACAGGGCTTCATTGGACGGTGATGCTTTTTTGCACTTATTGACAAACACACAAATATTATTTCTGACTTTCATGAGTTTCATGCATTGGGAATTGGGAAACGAACACCTAATAATAATATTTAATTGTTTCCAAAAAATCTGATGTCAGAGTTTTGTAATAATTCTAATTGTCTGAAATATATTCCATGTTCCAGCGTCAAAAGTAATCCAAATTTAATAAGTCCCCCCCTTAAATAAACCACAAAGTTTCATAGGAAATTAATGCCCTAAAAATCGGGAGAAATTGGTTTCAGGAACTGTTTGATTCGTTAAATGTATTAACTCCACTGGGGGACTTATTTCGGTGAGACCGACTGAAATAGAATAGAAAAAACATTGCTTATAAATTGCTTTTGGGCTTTATTAAACGGCTAAGCTAAGGCCTGTGGCTGTGGCGTTGTAAAATAGAAGCAGTTCTCTCTATGCATATCATTACAAGGATACGGATATTACGGATCCTGCTCCTGCACCTGCTTTGACGCAACGAGGCAATTATGAACAGTTTCGGTATCCATGGAAACGGGATCTGCAACTGTGAAGCAAGCATTTTTTTTACAAACCAATTTCGAAAAAAGCAAGACTGAAATTGAGAAATCCAGATGCAGAAGAGAAGATGTGAAAATTGGAGGAGGATCATTAACCCCGAACTGCCACTGAGAAATACGGAGGAAATAAGCCTCCGCGAAAGCAGTCTGTTCCAAAGTGTCATCATACACACATCACGCACCTCTCGCACTCGTCCATCGAGTACGGGCCATCCACTTATGGGTTAACTGAATTAAGATCACCAGCTTCTCACGAGGTCAAGAGTGAAGAACGCTGAAGAGGAGTTAGGTCAAAGTTACCATCAAGATCAAAGATAGATTCTGGACAAAAATTGACATTTATCGAGGACCGTGTTTCGTGTAGTCGAAGTTTCAATCATCCATTCATCAGGCCACCATAAATCATATCTGGTTTATTTTGTTCAAATTCTTTCTTCATTATCAGCGCAGCGTCGTGGGCAAGGTGGGGAACAGGCTGACTCAAGGAGTGTCTGCCTGGAAGAGTATGGTTATAGTCTTTCAATAAACTGAATACTGCTGGAGGTCGAGGGCGGTGGGACTCTGCAAGCGCAGCTACAACTACTTACAACGAGAGAATTGACCTTGTAGATAAGGATGGCTGAAAGTCAAGGACGAGAGGGTGGAACGGTAACGGATCATAACCAACGATCCAATTGGGGTGGAGGAAACGTAAACAGATTTGGTCGGACGGTCAACAACAGCGCCCGTAGGGGTCGATACTACAATGGGCCAGGAATGGCTTCGCAAGGGTTCGGTCATGGCGGACAGTCCTTTAACACTAGAGGAGGGCGAAGGAGCTACAACAATAACAATTTCAAATGGCCACAGCAGGGGCCATTCGGACAGAATCCCAATAATATACACATACTTCCAGAAGGATGTGGACATGACATGCAAGTTCAGCCTTATCATCGGTATCCCAACCAATATCAGAGGCATTTCGGTCGCCTGAACCGGTTTTCAAGTAATCCTACCTCGGCAAGGGGATATCGAAGCTATGATTCTTTACAAGAATTCATTCGTGCCATTGGGGGCCTGAACTTTGGTTCAGACTCAGACTCTACAGCAATGCCCCCACCGCCACAGAAGCACCAGGAAGAGGATGGACAATGGAGTTGGCATGAGAGAATGTATGGAATGGGACATGGAGACGGGAATCAAAATTCTGACCTCCATGTTCAAGATGATGGGCTGTTCGACATGCATAGGGTCGCTCCCTTCTTAGCTCCTCAACTGACAAGCTTGCTCTTCAATTGCATGAAGCCTTTAATGAAAGACGCTAATGCTTTACAACTATATGTTAAGCGTGGACTTAGTTAGTTGAATGCCTTTTATCTTTTTAATTAACGTCGAATTCTTAAAATGATGGCCCATGGCCATAACTATGATGATGTAATTTGAAATTTGAAATGTAACAATCGTTTTAAGTTCTGACATTTTCTTTACAGACATGGGAGTAGACGACTTTGACTCTCTGAGTGTGACGGACAGTGGTGTCTTCAGCGATAATGATGCCTGCAGCTCAGGCCGAGCGTCGCCTGTTTCATGCAAAGCAGGAGAACTTGGAGGGGAACGTGACCGTTTCGCTATCCTTACTTATGATCAAGTCAAACGAGTTGACAGCGTTCTGAATGAAATGGTCGCTCTTGAAGGTATTTGTTGTTTTACATTTAAGCTTCGGATTATCCTTCATGAATAATGAATTCATTTCGAACTCATCATAAAACCTTTACATTACTAAAATTACCCTTTAGCTTGAACTCAAATAAAGATGTATTTTTTATCATTAGGTCGTGGTAACTTTCCAGCTTTGGAGCTCAAGCTCAAGGATCTTTTAACGGCTGTTAAAGATCGTCTTGTCCAAGAAGGAATTAAAGTAAGTGTCAAATCCATTGATTTCGACTTGGATATGAACTTCTGAACTTGTCAAAATTCATAGAATTTGTACTGATTGTCAAGAATAATTTTTGGTTTAATTAGATTCGTGATATTCGACTTAATGGAGGAGCTGCAAGTTACGCTCTTAAGGACCGATTGGACTTTTGTTGTGTATGTGGTGTAGTTTATACACCATCAGGAGACGATGGTGGAATGCTATGCTCCTGCCTTTCTTCAGACGGTCAGACTAAGAATTTCTCCTACAATGACATCGATCTGATATTTGGAATGGAATTAACCACGGCAAAACATTTCGACCGTGTCAAGACTGCTGTACTTGATGCCCTTCTTGATCTCTTACCACCTCAAGTAAGTATTATTATTATTATTATTTATTAATTCAAAAGCTTCTCACAAAGGAGCGGATTACGCTTTGATAATTGGTTACAGATTTACGCAAAAATAGTGTAAATAAAATAATAAGTAAAATAGATGACAAAATGCACATGCATATATATTACATTAATATGTAGTACAAAGTACAACACACATCTCCATCCTCTAAGTTGTCAGCGTATAAAATTATATCATGAAATAATGAAACATCTTTGTGTTTTAGGTGAGTCGAAAACGCATGTCCCCATGTGCTCTGAAGGAGGCATACGTGTCCAAAATGGTTAAGGTCTGTGAAGGTGACCGATGGTCCCTAATTGCTTTGGGAAATGGACCTGCAGCCAATTCTAGCAGCAAGGGGAGAAGCTGTTCTGTTGAACTGAAGTTTGTGGATTCAATGCGTCGTCAATACGAGTTTTCACAGGATTCCTTCCAAATCGTTCTAGACTCATTGATGCTGTTCTACAAGTGTGCCACTGTTCCAATGTCCTCTCGGTAAGGTTCAAAAAGCATTTACAAGTAATCATAATCCCCGTTGGGGAAATAGTAGTGTTGGGCAAGATGTGTATGTATTTAATACTATTCATTGTTATTTATTATCTTCCGTGTTCAGATTTTATCCAACTGTCGTCGGAGAGTCTGTATTTGGAGACTTTTACGGAGCTTTGTACCACCTTCAAAATGGATTGATCGCTACGAGACATCCGGAGGAAATCCGTGGGGGTGGACTTCTCAAATATTGCAATCTCTTAGTGAGAGGCAACAGACCGGCCGATATTCATTCCATCCCACCTCTTCAGCGATACATGTGCTCACGGTTCTTCATCGACTTTCCTGAGGTGAGTTCTACAAAATATTCTGAATGCAATTTTTTAGATTTGAAATCAAATTCCCAAAGAGTTGGCTTAGGTTAAGGATTTAAATGTAATTTCATCTTCTACATCCGTCCCTAGTGAAAATTAACGAACTATTTGGGACTACATAATTAAAGTATGTGTTCGTATTCAGTTCAGACTAAAATACTAACATCCTGTATATGTTAGAAATGCAAATTCAGATATCATGCAGCATTAATTAAATTTAGAGTTTTAGAGTATTTCGGTTCCACATTTACATTGATCATAATGGCATAGCCTTTTCAGCAACAATGGCAACATTTTAATGTTATTTACTTTTTTAGGTTCGATTCAAAAATTGAGGTCGAACTGTTATTGACCGAGCCAGGTTATTAGCTCGGGTTAGGTTATGATTATATTGCTAAACTAAATCTACTTCATAGAACAGTCAAATACAAGAGTACTTTTGTAAGCATTGTTCTGGGAAACGACAAATAGAACTACGGACAGCAATCTAATGAACAAAAGCAATAACGGAGTTAGTCTGCATGGTGTCAAATATGTATTTTGTTGCGAGCGTTTCCATTTTGGACCTGCTGTGATGGCGACATTTCGTTAGCCTTAATATAATTTACAACAGTAGTAGTGTGTTACTGCCTGCCAGTGTCTGGCTTACCAGTTACCAAAGTCTCTCTCCTCTCTGAGGACCACATGAAATGCCATGGGATTAGCTGATGGACATTTACTATTGGTGTTCGTCGTTTCACATTTTCCTTGTTTTCTGCAAACTTAGTTTCCGTATGTGTAATACATTTCTATAATACCGGACTATATCTTTCCTGCAGTACAATTAATGGGATTTTGTGTCCAAAAAGATTGAAGCTTTTGGTATTCGTAGTTTATTGACCATTTGAGGTCATCGATTGTTTTTTTTAGAAAATAAATATCGTACAATAATAACTAGAAATTCAGGACTATGAGTACTAGTTATGTTAAATTAAAATTGCTTGATTTCGACCCTTAATTATCTGACCATAAGGTATCTTATAAAGCATTTCATTTGAACAGGTGGAACAACAAGAGTCAAAATTGCGGACGTACTTAGCGAATCACATGTCTGGAGTGTCTGCACGTCTTCGATACGCTTTCCTCATTACTCTATATCATGTTGTGGACAGCTCTACGGTTTGTCTAATGGGCCATGAGCGTCGACTTACCCTTAACCTCATTCAGAGACTGGCTTGCGAACTCTTCAGTAACGAGTAAGTATATAATAAAGATCAGAAGCGAAAGCAGTTGTAGTACTTGTCCAAGAAAATTTATATATGTATTAAAGATTTAATATTTAAGTTTCGATAACTTGTTGTAATTATAACTTTTAAATTCTTCTAGTTGTGGCCAAGGGATTTACGGATTACAACCAAGTCCAATGTACCAATGCTACTCCTCATATTACATGCCACAATGTACACTGACGAATTCGTCATCGACTGCCTCCCTCACAGATTCTAATCATCCGGCCCCATCCGCTAATGGGACGACCTATTATCCTACTCCTCCGATTTCTGCTTCAACATCCGCTCCATCGGTTGTATCTGCGACCTCAGTTCAGCCACACAATTACCAGTCTCCGCGTTCCGCCGGACCACAGAAGTCATGCTCCACCTCCAGCAAAACTCTCCGTCATTCGCAGCCACAGGCGAGCCAGAACGCTTCCAAAACCTCCAGCACTCCTCCCGTCCCTCTGTTGACGGCGTCTTCGTGAAGAAATGCCACTATCGTACTACTACTAATATAAGGAAATGTATTCGGTTCAACTTCAAGTGATCGAATATCTTCAGCCCATCTAAATCATTCTGTATGTATATATTGAACAGCATCTCATTTAGTCTGTTACGGAAAAAAATAGTTGTATAGAATTGTATGCCAAATCAGCGATTAGTGTACAGTATGAAGGCAAGGGTCAGTTTTTGAAAAACTAGAAAACAAGTCATACAATGTGCTCTCATGCATTTGAATGCAATGTAACGATATATCATAATTATCATCAAACTTCAAGAAGTCAATGGAGGAAGCTTATAAATATACTGTCAAAGTAAACTGCGCTGCAGTTAAAGTTACCATTCATTTTGTTTCTCAAACTCTGCGGGCTTACCGAAATGACCTTGCCTTCTCCAGTGTTACACATCGCTTTTTGGCCCGTTCAGAATTCCACTTAAAAATTCACAAAGCCATTGAAACTAAAAAATTCTAATTTGTATGCTGTACTGTACTCAGTTTTTACAAGACTAATAGCGGTTGATGGAAAATAAATGTAAAGTGGAAACTAGCTCATTTTAGTCTGAGTACGATAGAATTTAGATTATTCAGGTCGTCACTTTGACTTCAAAATGTTTTGTCTATTTAGAATTTTCCAAATTTACTCAACCTTTTTAATTGTTGCTATTCTTCAGCCATTGTAATCCTACTTGTGTACATTTATACTAAAGATTAATCAGCCCGTTTCTTTCGGGGCAGCGTCACTTTCCTGTCGCTTTGAAACGCTCTATATTTCCAGGGTTTACTTATACTCAATAGATACAACTATGGACGTATTTAGATTTCTATGTGGCGCGAGTCATGGTTCGTGTAGGAATGCTTCAGTATTTGGCAAATTGTTTAGTGCGAGACCTTGTAGGTGTAGATAATCGTGCTTGAAGATGGTACTTTGTGTTTAAAAGACTGTATTTTAGAGTAATTTCTAGCTCTCTTCTATCTTTATATGTAGACTTTCTATTGATGTGGCACTGAAAACTGAAACAGATATCCACTTATCAACCCCCGTAAGTTGTACGTACTTAAAGGAACAGCTTGGATGGCTTGGACTGATGTTAGTAATCGGGACCCTCCTTATTATACATTATATTCGGATTATATTGACAATCGTGGCAACCCCAAAATTTAGGTTGGCCGACTTTTGTAGCATTCTCATAATAAGTAAATTTTTAGGCCTAAAGCAATTAAATAGCTAAATGATGCAATCATATACAAACTATCTCTACCCAATTACGACCGATGATAGACTAAAACTATCAACTTTGATAGTTTTCGCCGAATTATTTTGTTTGTTGGTAGAATGGCCTAATCCTGATATTGTAATTATTACCGATACTTGTACGACGATGCAATTTTCTAATCTGGTCAAAAATGATAATAACGTGTCACATCAAAAAATTACAGCCTATTTCTTAAAAAGAGAATGACAAAGTGTGCGATTTAATGTAAACCCTAGTGTCTTGATTAGGTCATTATATGTGCTAACACTATAAAATCCTGATCTACCTGGTAATTTGTAATAAGAAAGGAAAATCCCGATTCATATACCGCGTGCGCGTGTATCTTATCAACTGTTTTTGGAGACTTGAAATTTCTAACTGTTTTCAGGCTGATTAATATGTAATTTAAATGTAAAAGATTTAATGTGGGTAATTATTAATAGCTTAGTACAATCTATTTAGTAATCTGAGGTGAAGGCCTGACCTCTCCTCCCTGCCAATGACTTTCTTTTAAGAATTCCTAAAATCTCGATTTAGTCGATTTGTCGAACGAATCCCCCAGAGATGAGGGTTATGACTATGACCTAAAAAACTATGAGTTCAAATGACATCCAATCATTTTTTCATTCGCCTACCATAAGTACCAACAACAAGAATACAGCTACTAATATAGTATCTAAATTTAAACCTATTTAATAGTCAGAACTTAAGATTCCTTCATTTCACTACTTGAAAAAAAAACTTTATCAATAGTTTTACAATTAAAATACAAAAGTACCTCCCATTATATGGTACACAGATTGTGTTAGTGTTTCCTCTCTGTCAGTTTAAAGACCTTTCATAGTATAATCTAAAACGCTAAGTAAAATAGGTTAAGAAATTTTATCTTCGATTCTTGCATGAATACAATACATGATAACATGATACTATTATGTAAAAAGTAATATAAACATTTACACTAATAATAGCCTGCAACTTCTAAAAAGTCTTACTGGTAGGAGCCTGGTGTTAGGTATGGGTTCTATATGGTAATCCCTTAGATTTAGTTTCGGAGTTATAGTCTTAATTGTAGTTAATATTATTTACAACGGTGTCGCCAAGGCCATTTATAGTTTGACGGGTCTAAAAGATAATTATTGCAAGAGGAACTGTACCTAATCGAATTTACAATGACAAGATGGTTTTCTATTGAGTAATTACTGATCTTGGTCTTATTATTCAAAACGTTAAACTCATCAGGCTCACATTCTGTGGTTTAAAATACATAGCCGTAGCCGTACCTATAATATAAACATATTTAAAAAATAAATACATATATAATATTCAACTATACGAAAGAAATCTATCTAAACTACAATACAGTAGTAGTTGTCCTGTAGTTTTTCGCATCGGAAAAAATATAATAATATATACGTAGAATGTAGTTTAGTAATTTGACTATAATGATAATTGGTCTAATTAGTAAGATCGAAGCAAAAATAGCTACCGTAAATACTGGTTTAAGTCCTCCGAGGGAGTTATTGTTTACTACCCCTATATACATTATGCAGGTGGGGAGTTATTTCGAGGGGGTTTTTCTAGCAAGTGTTGAGTTATTCCGGTGGCACTTAAATTAGTATTTAGGGTAATTATAATTACATACTTAGTCCAGTTTAGAGACTCCGTTTTTCAGTAACAAAGTGTCATGGCTATAATTATATTACCATCATTAAAATATCAGGAAATTCCCGTACATTCAGGAATTTAATAGTGTTTTTAACATAAAAACCCGTTCTTATTCTCATTACTGATTTGTCATCTGATGAACACGAAAATCCCCTGATCAAAATAATTTAGCTCGTTTTAGTTCTAGTAAAGTTAAAGAGTACAAGGTTCGTTCATTACAATTTACAAGTAAAATTGAAAACCATTAAAAACTTATAGCAGTTATCAGTTGCAGGTAGGAATAGTAATAAATGTAATGGAATGAGGGGAAAATATATATGTAAAAATAAATAATAATATATATATTTCTGTTGAACTTGGTTCGATTCGAAAATTCGATCGAAGATGATGATGCATAATATAATGTTATATAAATATCCTAAAGAATCCAATTGTTTTTTTGGTTTGGGAAAAAGTACAAAAAAAATCATACCAACTGTGACTATATAGCTTCATCTTACTATTTAATTATGTACTTATAATTACTCATGAAATATCTTATAATTATGTTTACGTATAGATCTTGGATTTTGTAATTTCCATTCGTTGTAGTAGTAGAAGTAGATCAAGTATCAAGAATATCGATGGACTTATCGAGTAGAGAAGACGTTATACTGTCAAACAATTTTTCAACTTGTCATAATAATATCATAAAGATAGCAAAAGAATCCCAGCCTGTAAACTCCAATACGAAATGTCGAAAAAACCGTACGATCCGTTGTTAATTTCGTAGTTATAAGTTCATCCGATGTTGTAAACTAAATAGAGAGTTTAGTAAATATTATGGAAATACGAATTATGAGTGAAATATTGAAAATACATAATTGCACTACGATGCTGATAATTATTGTTAGATCGTCATTAACGTGTTGTCGTAAGTTGTAGAGGCTGTATAATAAGTAGTTGGTACTTTTGGTACTGGTATAGTTTGATTTCCGAGAAAGTTATCGGGCGGAGACTTTTGTGGTGGTGATAAATACATAATATTATGATGATGAATGCATTATTGTTATCTCTATACATTTTAAGACAGTTTCTCATAATATATTAAAAAATGTGCATACACATGGGTTATATAGTATTGTATATATTGTATACTCATTATTAATAACTATATTATTGCTATACACTACTAATGCTCTGTGTGTCACGGGCTGTACAATGGTTCAAGAGTAAATTAATTAATTATACATGATGAAATATAGAGTATAGACAAAAAGATGCACAATGGTCTTATTTATGATTTGTAACTTGAGAAATACATAATTGTCATATGAAGTATTATTGGATTTATTAAAAACCGATATCCTCCTATATCTTGTTCCTATACAATTTATTACTCCCGCATTACCCGCATATGCATATAAGCTCGGAAATTAATTGCTCAGGCGTTTCAAAGGTTTTTTTTTTCGAGCGAAACTTGTTCACTTTATTGTCAAAACACAGTTTAAAATACATACTCCAGAAGAAGCGACATGATAGTTGATAGATCTTTGATTGACCGTATACATTTTCGTCGGAATTTAATATCTATTCTAGGAGTAGATATTTAATCCTTCCATTAATTGATAGAATCTAAAGTATCACGTAAAGCGGACAGCTTACGCGGTGTTTTATTCTGGTTGATTTCAAAGTGATCAACATACTTTAAAAAACGTTCCAATAAAACAATATAATATACGATACGTTATCAACGCGTCTCCTCATCGGGGAGGCTAAATAAAGTTACCGAAACTACTCTCCATATAGAATGCAGTCGATCTACGTCTGTATAATCTTCGAACGGTCATAATGTGGTAACTATTATAAATATAATCAATCAGCTAGGTTACATAGTTATATATTCAATTATCAGAATAGCCGCTTCGGTATTCTAGATTCTAGAAATTTATATTTCGAGTAGTCAAAAAAGTGTATAATTTTTCGTAGGTTCTTCTTAATGCTGTCACATCTTTCAGGTAATTAGTAGGGAATGTTGAGCTCTCATCTTCAATAATGACAAACACACAAATACACATATTGTTTGAAATGGCTCAGATAGTCTTCTGTATATTGATTATAAAATATCTGGTCCAATCTGGATATACTTCTTTGAAAAAGCATGGTCATGGATGGTTGGAAGCTTCGCCAGAATGGACAACTGGAGAACCGAAAAGTCCTTAAAAAGTGGACACGAACATGATACGACCATCACTGCCAACCTCCACCACCACCAGTGGATGATCCTGGAGTCCCTGTGAATCAGTTTCATTACGATTAGTATTGGCAAAATATATGAACATTGCTTTCACTATCTTTCATCATCCATCAAAATTAAAACTACAACGATTTGTTATTTTAAAATTAAAACCACAGATCACTCACACTCAAAGGTCATACATATTACGACACTGTTAGGTATTATAGAACTAGAACAAAAATTATTTATTTATCATGCAAGGCGAAGGCAAACAATAATTTCCACATCTATGAAAGTGATCCTTACATTTGAATTATATACATCTGATAGATAGATCATTTCTCGATCATCGAGTTGTAAATAAACCTACTTCATCGCATTGTACCAATCCCGATTCAATGGTTGGTTTCCTCTTGGGATTTACAGATTTATCAAAACTGGCTAGTTTTCAAGTCTATTTGCACTTTGAATCGATTTTCATGGTTGTTCTACACAACCCAAGAGTGAACGACTCTTTGGTGAGGTGGCTGGTGTCTTACTACTCTAATGCGAATATTCTGCTCCCGACCTGTTAAAAATTAATTACGTCCCGTATTTATGAGCCCAACAATGATAAACGTCTTCGTTTTGGCAGCAGCCCTGACAAAATACGATAGATTACATAGAGAATGCATCCAACATGGATATCAAACTTAAAATAATTAGCTAACCTACAAGATAAATTTCTCAATGAGGGACGACAATTATAGCCTCCGTATTTTTTACTCAGAGTTAACATTAGGACAGAAATAAGATAATCCTATCAGGCCATAAATCTCATTTTTTATTCCATCTTCTATTCTATTGGCTCTGTTTGCTTGCTCAACCCATCTAGCTCAACTATAGAAGTTAAAAGAAAATAAATGTGTCTGATTTCTAAATTTAGCCGAACTCGAACGCGAATCTCTAATGGAGTATGCATGGAAGCTTCAAAAAAAATTATCTAAAAGGTGTTGCAAAAATCATAGATCATGCATCGAGGTGATGGAGAACCATTATTCATCTTAATATTGAAATCTTTCTACTAGGTACGTAACAAACTCGAAAAACAGTCACTCGCCATTCCAATATTTACAATAAACAGATTTTTTGATGAATTAGTAGCAGTGCTTTTTAAAACGGAAACCCAGCTAGCTCTATAACTATGAAACTATGAAATGACGTTTTGTGGCACTTTATATGTCCCTACTTCTCAGTTCTCACTGCCCTGCATAACTATTTGACACGTATGAAGTTTGTACCACCCGAGACCGGAGTGAGTTGAAACTTCTTTGTAAACACCAAGGACATATGGATAACATTGATTTGCCCTCTGTGGTCCTAGAGACAAAGACCTGATAGAATCTAAGCGTTCTGTAAACTTCATTCATGATAATGACAACCCCCATTAATAAAACGTAATCAACCTAGGATCATAGCTTGTCAAGGACATCAGCTTGGCAAAGAATTGGGTATTCCGTTACCGTGTAATCATAAACACTTGGAAGATAAAACCCGACTTACTTGAATAGTTGACTCGAACCATATTACATTGCTCACATTGAGTCAGATCAGGATGATTCTGGAATGTACATAATGAACAGAACCATTCTCCCGTTGGTCCATCTTCTCTATGCAGTGGCAGATGCTTTGGCGGTGGGGGCCTTGGAGGCGGAAGTTTTCGGGACACTGAATACGTACCCCCTGGTTCTGACCCTTCAAGTCTTCTTCGATTATGCGTGCTTCCAAACAATGCATTGGTGTCTTGGCCAGGGTTTATATGGCGGTAGAATTCTTCACTAGTTTCTCCCAGAGGGACTGCAATAAAATTAATTAGTGAACAATTCGACACTTGTTTGAAATTATTTTATAGGAGTGCTGGAATGGGTACCTGTTCCATTATCATACAGATCGACATCCCTGGCCATAAACTGACATTGCATCCTTAACCGATGATTTTCGTCTTTTAATTTTTCCATCTGAAAAAAATAAACAGACGAGGATGAGCCCACCATTAAAAAAGCTTCAAAATCAAATAATATATGGAATAATATATGTACAGGCTTAAAGCGATGTCTTGGTATAGTTAGTATTGCATATTGTATCAAAACTCAGAAATACCCTTTCTGAATGCATTTAGTATTTGGCCCAGTGACAACTGCTTAACATTTATACGTAGTGCGACATTTATTGGAAGGAATTTCCCCCGAAACGTAAGCACTGTAATTATTTTCCATTCACAAATGCCACAGGGTATATTGGCCGTTTAGTTTGTGCCCATTTTATATAGTAAAGACGTCTACCTTCTTTGAGAAAATATCAAACTCTTCAGCGTTTGATATTTTCTAACCGTCCGCCGTGAAGGATTACTAGAGACGACTTTATTAAAACCCTCAAAACAATTTGGAAAAATATACATTTGCTGTATTCTGCATGTTGCCATACTCCTTTTAGCACAAGAATTTAATTGCAAAGAACCGAGCCTGTTAGTGTTAGCTAAAAGTTACGAGTAAGGGACTTCATGCTCCTTATCACTTTATACATTCTTAAAAATAGCCTAATGACGACAAGACAAAAAATGAGCATGTAAATGTGTTTGGATTGCTTCATTTTATCAACGAAAAATAAGAGTACAACGCGTATTTGTCTAACCAAAATCTTAAAGACTTTTCAAGCTAATCAGACATCATTGCATTGTAAATTGTAAATATACTACAGTACAGGTCTGACTGAATACTAATAAAACCTGCGTTGAAATGTGGTCACAGGAAATTGGCCTTCATTCATCGACAGAATCAAGAATGTTCTTGACTTTCTGTACCACACATGTATTCTTGAAGCGTATTTTGTTCAATGCTAATTTTCTGACGGTAAGACATCACAACTGACACAGCCAAGATGTACAGTCAGATGTGGGAAGAAAAATACCGAAGATGAAATATGATGAATTTAGCCAAGACTTGAACGGATTCTCTCTCGTCGAGACCAAGAATGCAAACAATAGTTACAATAGCAAATAGCAGTGAGTCGCTCACGTCATCAAACAGAGGATGAAGTTTGCTGCGAAGGTGGGCGATTTCTCGTTGCAACTGAGCCAGGTTACTTTTTTCAGCGCTCAGCGAAGCCAGTAATTTATCCTTTCGCTCTGCTTGGGCCGATATCAAATCTGTAATAACAAGACATAACATTCAACATTTATTGCCTCGAAATGCATAATGCACATGGGAATTCGTGGCTTCTCAGACTTGTGTGACAATGAATGAGATTGAAAAACGTCGCATCTCTTCACCCAAATACTCATCTGAAAAATAACTAGTTACCACAGGCCCTACCATTACTTTAGAACTCAAAATCCTACGTGGAATGGCAAGTTTAACGTAAAATGTTACATTCAACAGTATTTCAGAGACAGCAGTCGACCCACGCTCTGGAAATTTTATGTTTCAATCTGCAAATCTTTCAATCCTGCATGTTCTCTTAAATCTCCCAACTTCCTATCAAAGCATGTAGCACGGAAACTGTTAGTGTTGATGCAACTTTATCTTACTCCCAGATCGTCCCACTATACATTCTATATCAGATGAAAGTTAAATAAAATCCAATCAAATCTACAAATAACTTAAGAAGTTGCGTTTCGTCTTAGTTTCAGAGAAATAACGACATGATAACTGATAGCATTTCATTCAGACTTCCAACCGAGCTACAAGGCTGCGACAAGGATTAGAGGACACAATTTTGAATAGAATTTTCAATTTATACCACGAACGAGCCAATACAATTACATACAAATCTACATCAATATATCAATATTTCACAACCGACTATAATTTATCCAGTGCAAGACAAACATTCGAATTTGGAATCATTGCAAACCCTTTGCTTTGCACTAATGGATTTAATACAATCACCAACTAACGCTAGGGCTAGAAAAACAATTTATTCGTCATCAGAAATTGGAGTAGGTATTTTGTTGCGTGTTTATCTAATTATAAAACACAGGCGTATTAATTGATGTCACATAGTAGACTTAATGCCAGGAAGTCGGGGAACGGCAAGCACGTGTTGCGGAACATGCCACGAAAGCGTAAGATGCCTATAAATCATTCCAACACTTTAGAGAGACGGGAAGGTATGCTAAAATCAGAATCGCTTAGAATCCAATTCATCTAATCCTACACAACATTTCATCTGCTTAGATATAGTTTAATTTGTACAAAGGAATGTTCTTCTTAGCTCTCGGCGTGTTTTTGTTGGAATAAGGTTGTGTCGTTTTAATTCCAAAGAAATTCGAGGTTCATGTTCAAGTCATTTTAATTAAAATACATGGATAAGTCATTAAGAAAGAGATGCTATTTAGCTACTTCAACCCGAACAAAGGGTTACACAAATATAACAATATAAAATTCACATTTTAAATTGATTTCATGAATAGATCAGCAGTTTTTCATTTAATTCAATGTCACGCCCCTGTACTTTGAGGCTTTTAACGGGCCCTAACTGACCCAGGCCCAGATCAAAATAAGCTATTATATACTAAAATATTTCTAGCGTTTCCGCTGCACTAAATACAAAAGTTATGTTGCCTGATCATCGGTGTTAAAAGTCATTGGAATTTGGAATGAACATATAATATATTATTACTAGAGCATATAACAGGCCTATTCGTGCAGGACACAAGACACAACAGTAATAGTACACATTACTGTACCTAACTCGCTTTCAGTTTCAGTTAGTGTTACCTAGACATTAGGTTTCAAAGGTTATCTGATTGAGTCGAACATAAATAAAGCTAATTTTACCTAAACCTAAACTATAGATTGAAGACAATGCTCTGAAATGCAATCCGTGGATTTACTTATTTATACCTTTGACTTTTTTGACGCTTAATCCTGACTTCGAAAATATAATAAAATCTACACTGGTCTTGGTCTACCCAATTAAACAGAAATCAGTCTCTCAAGCCGTCTACAGCATAGGGGTTATGACATGACTAATCCAGTGTAAGATAATTTTTTATAAGCTAATATCATCGACTAATAAGTATACTTAAAAATTCTTTTAAATCCTATACATTTCTAATCAATAGATAGAAAGCCAAAAAATAATGATAGGAGACATAGCAATGATTCCGGGAAGCACAACGGAAATACTGGACGTAGGAATAGTCAAAACAACGGTGGTCACCGAGGAAGTGTAGAGCACCGGGACGCTCATCAGCACCGTGGAAGTAACGACTCTGGAAATCACAATCAAAGGAGGAAAAGTAGTGAAGATAGAGGCAGGCGTGATTCGGGTTATAGCAATGGACACCGAAACAGTCATGACCGCAGGGCAAGTCAGGACCATGGAAATAATCGTGGACATAAAAACAGTCAAGATTATCGTAGAAGCAATGGACACCGGAGGAGTAGCAATGACCACGGACATACCAACGAGCATAAAAACAATGATAGTCTGCCTCCACTCACAACCCTTCACTTATCTTTACCACCCTATGAACCTTTACAAAAGTTACTCGGCAAAGGACCACATTTACAACAAATTCGCACATTAGAGACAGAGTACCCTGGTCATCATCATCAACGATGGTTTTTCTTTGCTCCAGAGGGTCAAGCTTTAGGCACAGACATCAATAAAACAAACGTAAACACGTTTGTACAAGGAGGTTCCAAGGACCAAGGAAAGGTTGAAAGGTCAAAGGGTACAGCTACAAGAGGTCCCAAAGACACATACAATTCAAACGGCAGAGATTCTGTAGCAGTCAGAGAAGATTCCAAAGTGCAGTCTAATCCCAAAAGATTAAGTGTCGGTCAACAAAAGAAGCAGCAAGATGAAATGGAACATGCTTTTACTCAGGCTGGAAGATCATTTCCAGATCCAGTTTCTTTCAGTCCAAATCCAAAAGCTGAGACGATAAATCCAACTAATGGGATGAAACGAACATCTGCAGACATGCCGAATACGGGGAAACAACGAAAGAGGTCCGAAGATCGAGATGATCTAGCCCGTCAACCTCAACGGAGATATTCTACTTCGGGTAATGGTAATCGAGAGTTCTTTCACCACGTCTATGACATCAACGTAAACGATCGTCAAGGACAATGGAAACCCCAAGACAACCAACCTCGGGAATGGCAACCCCAAATCAACGGACCTCGTGGATGGCAACCTCAAAAGAATCAACCTCGATTGAGTGGACCAAGGCAAACCCCACAACATGAGCCTCAAACGGTTAAACATAAATATGACCACGGAAGGAACGTTGAAGAATATGACTACGAATACGACGAACCTCGCGTGGCTTCTCCAACTAATGACAATGAGACGGAATCTGAGTTGCATCAACGAGAAGTAGATAAAAATAATAAGGATACGAAAAATACTAAAAAACGGAAACCATCGATATCGACGAATTGTCATTTTTGTGGAGTTGGGCGATTTAGAAAGAAAACCACTACAGCCGGATACATCGCGGCGATACTACTTTTTCCGCTGGGAACATATGCATGTCTGAGCAAAAAATGGTGTGTAATTGAGAACTGCACCTATTGTGGCCGGCCTAAACCTAAAAACTAGTATTGCTTAACTGTATTCCTTACAATTTTGAAAAAGCCTGACGAAACCTTTCAAATAAAACCATCATCGTCATGCGTCCTGGTTAAATCCAAGTAACAAGTAATAATTACTTGGCTATTAATTATTGCCCGATATCGAAATTTCATATAATACAAGACTGAATAAAACATTTCCTCATAAGCCCATCATTTGAACTTACCAGCATTCATTTGCTGCAAGACCATGGTTTCCTTTCTCCTTCGACTAGCAGAAATCGTCCCTCCGTTAGGTCCAATCTGGATTTGCACTTGGGCTTCGAATCCGTCTCTCGAGTTACTATAAGTAGAATAAGTCATCGTATTACCGGTATTATTGCTGGGAATTCTAACACTACCACCACAAGCACATAAAGGAGGAACTGAAATTGCGTCATTTGATCCATTATTGACATTTACACTGGCTGTGGCAGTAGGACTAAATCGTTTATTTTCCGATCCTGCCGAGGGTGACCGTAGAGTCAAGTTAACGGAGGTATAAGTCCGATTGTCTCTAAGTCTCGGCACTGGAATATTCTCTTTAACATTCATATGCGGTAGCATAGGTTCTATGTTTAACGTTGCTGTTCGAAAACGAGGCTTTGGAATACGTGGCTCCGAAAAGCTGACATATCTATCATTATGTGCTGATGTATTGGATGAAATGGAGTAAGGTCTTGTAGCTGACTCGTGGAAAGGTCGGTTGGCAGACGTGGGGGAGTAAACTTGTTGCTCATCTTTATCTTCTTGACTGCTCTCCCGTATTATTTTATGAATGATCTCTCTCGGTTTGGAATTTCGGGGAGTTTGGGTGCATGACGTGTTTGGACTATGAGCCCCAGGTACATTTCCGTAGGTCATGGTTTGGGTTTGAATCTCAGACTCTCTTTCCACGCTGGACACCCGTTGTTGGAAATTCCAACTGGGTGGATGAAACGGATTTTGGAAGTTAACATTTGGAGAGTTAGACGAGGCTGAAATTGAATAAAAGCATCCGGGATTCCTCGGGTTGACATCAGCGTTAGCTACCGCTGTAATTCTAGAGTCTTCTATAAACATCGAGACAGAAGAGCTTAAACTGCGAGGTCGGGGAGTTTGGTTTGAGGAATCCATGTAAGTTAATGTCAGATCTTGGAGCCCACAATATTACATTTACATTGTTCGCCTCAAGTTGAGCTCGAGAGATACGGATACAGGGAGAGTCGCCGCATCCATAATTACTCCTTTGCATGGGTCTTGGGTCAGACTAAATTGATTACATTTAAACTCATGCTCCGTCTCATTATTATTTTTCATAACCACAAACAATAGAAGATTTGTAAAGTAATCCACAAGCAGTTTGATTTATTTGCACGGATACGGCGACGACGCTTGACGCTATCTCAAATAGGGGCCAAAAATTTATTGATTGAACAGTACACAAAGACATCACATTCGCGGGCAGTGGATGTATAATTTCGAATCTTATATTGTCACATTAATATAAAGTCTAAATCAAATCAAATCAGTCAATTTTGAGCAAAATAAAAGATTACTACATAAGACATAAGAAAAGAAGTAACACTACTGGCCACAGGGTCAACTAAAACTAATAAATTTTATTTTAATTTGTCTTCGTATAATAATTCCTGTTTTCGATCGTCCAATTTTACAGTTTACAAGCGTTGCCTAAAATATTAGACCATTGACCACTTAGACCAGACCGTGAACTTATTTTCAATTAACATCGATATTACAGTTTTAGAAGAGCTCCAGTAAACGCTTAAAAGTACGCTTCACATTTTTCAGTCGTGTTCCACATGCTGAAAATCTGAAGCTCTGATTGATTAAACTATTATAGTTATCCATATTAAAAGGTCAGCCATATACAACACATTTGTTTTGATTTTCGAAGCCACCCCCTGCCAGCCCCACATTGGAACTCAACCAGACCTATTTTGAAACTGAAACTGCACTGATTCTCCTTTAAACTAAAACGGCACCAGGTCAGGGTTCAGGGAGTGACTTGCGATTAGGTCCTAATTTCACAGAAGTGGCACTACAACTACACATTTACAATTTTTCAGTCTAGTGTGATTTAGTTAATAATGAAGGACACAAAGAGGAGAAGAGAGGCGTTGAGAATGTATTTGATAAGGGGAGAAGCAAGTAAAGTAACTAACCTGGAATTGGTATGAAGATGTGAATTATTTCCGTCCACCTCCTCATTTCTCAGGAATAGATTCTTCGGAGAATTTGGATCCATTCCCGGCACCACCACCCTCTCCTTCGTCAAGATCCCGAAACCCACGAAACCCCTAGTAATCTGTAGTAATGTGCTTCCGAACTCTTCGAAACACGACTTCCTCCTGAATGGTCGAGACTCCTTTCGTCAATCCCCTGAATTCCGAACACAAGACTCTACCGTTACTTTACCATCTATGATCTACTAGTGACTAGGAACGTAACCAGGAACGTAATCAGACTTTTTGATTCTGATTCTGACAGTCCAACAGAGAATAACAGAACAATATTTAATAATAAATAATTATAGATTACCTAAACCAGTCGCTTTTTAATTTTTTCCTGTTTTGTTGGTCATTTTAGTTTTAGATCAGTTATCAGTTTAGTTAGTTCGATTATTTTTACCTGTAAATTTACAAAACAAAACAAAAATCAGAACAGCACCAACAAATACAAAATACAAAATAATTTAAAATGATTATGTGTTATGTTGTAGTTCTTTCATCTTTGTATATTGATATGTGCAAATCAAAAAGTCAAGACACAACACAAGACACACGACACAGCCACAGTGACCGCTCACCTCCCGTTTACTGCAATTCAGCGACATCGACATTCATTAAATTTGTTATTACAGCGGAAGGACGCCATATCTGGAATACACGAATATGCAATAAATGCATGTATTCAATATTGAATATTCATTCATAATTACATTCATTACACATTAATTACTCATTCAACATTTGACATTCATATTCAACATTTCGACATTCTGCATTCATTCATCATTGATTGCATTGCACTCATTCAACATTTGACATTCATTGCAATTGGAATCTAACTCATAACTAAACAACACACAACAAGCCACAAACTGAACCAGTGTAAAGCGTAACGTCAATGATGAATTACAAATTAAAAATACAAACAAAATACAAAATATTGAAATTGAGAATAATATTGAATATCAAATATGAATAATAAGAAAAAAAAACTAAAAAAAAAAACAATTAACAAGTTCATATTCAATATTCATCATTGCATTTGTCATTTGTCATTCATCATTAAATTGTGAATTGGCAAGTTACAACTTACAAGGGTTATAAGTGCAAAGTGCAAAATTTCGGATTTTCCAAGAGTTTCAAGTTTTTACTGTGTACTGCAAACTGACTAATTCAATAAAATTAAATGGAAATTAAAAAAAATTACAAACCTTTTTTTCGCCACAAACACAATAATTTGTAATTGAATTCCACGAGTTGAAGATTGACAACAATGGAAAAGTGAGGATTTAAATCTGCCGCTGTTGACGTCTGTCATTTTTCAATGAGTCGAGGTCGACGAGTTATTACATGAAGTCGTGGTTGAGGTTGAGGACGAAAAGGAACTACTACTTCGGGGCCAAATGATACGCTTTCACTCCTGGAGAAAGCACAGCTTTTGCATATCAATCTCATTGTCAGAATCAGAACCAGAACGAGCTCAACTTTCGTTCTCTAACCCCCAACGGCCCCAACTCAACGAAATCATGCATAAAATTGTCCTATTCCTCTTCCTCTCCTTAAATCCTCTTCTAAACCTCTTATAAAATCACCAAAAATATTACAATGAGCCCTTTAAATTGGCACCCCGTTAATTTTGTAGGTTTAACGAAATCAAGGGAATAAAAGTACAGTATGTAAAAAGTCGCGTCACCTCGGTTTAAAATGAAAAATCAGGAAAATTACTACAATACCAACCTGCATGTCGTATTTTTACACTAAACAAGATTCTGGTTTTATTCAGCTTTCCCGGTTTTACAACAAGTATTTAATTAAAAGTAACTAATGCACAATTAAAAACGTCTTTAGCATCAAAACATATTTCGTCTAATAGAGTAGCTAATCGTATTTTCATGCATGTCATCTTGTCCAATTCTGACACAAGAATTTGACAGCGGCGGTGACCCTAGTAGGTTTCATTTGATAACATACTTATCAGAATCTCGTCTCTAAAGGTCTAGTAGGTAAATTAGGCTTTACTAATTGAAGCTTCTGCGATCAAGATATGTGACTTCGTGCTATTTGTTTTGTAATAATTCAACATATATTATATTGTCCTAATTGTAAAAAGCAAGCATAACAGCTAATTACCGAAATGGATTTTGTTTCCATACAGTTTCTAATTTTTAATTAAAGGTTAATAAATCGAAATGAATAAAATGGCCTCAAAAAGAATACAATCGCAATCGCTGAGCATATGTTCTGCTAATTTAGCATACCACTAAATTTCAGTCCGGAGCGGAAGAGCAAAGTGACCATCTAACCATAAATGCATATGAAATAGAAGATGACCCTCGTTATTTCACGTTCTATTATTCTGTTTAAGTCACAAGCTTAATTACTTAAAACTTAGAGTGTTTCTCGGATTTATTTTCAAAATGGGATGGCTTAAAAGCTTTTATCACGAACCCCATGCATCACTTCGTAGTTTACAAAAACACACTGCATTTGAGCATCATGACTAAAACAACCAGGAATCCATATGCCGTATATGCACGCAAATTTTGTCACCCGATTTCATAAATCTCATGGAAATAGACGTAAGAAGTCCACATAACATTAATAAATTACAAAGGGTTCAGACTGGATAAAACCCTTCATTTAATCCCCACCACATGTCGAATTCGACCAGTATCGACGAAAACAGTGCAATGAGCGATTCCAGCGTTGTCACCAATCGGATGGAAACGAACAAACATTCCAAAATCATAACGATCCTCAGCGTAAGTTTCATTTACTCTCAAACTTATGAAATCATTAGGTTGTGTTTTTTTTTCAACTTTCTCATTCGGCAGGACGAGTACGTAAAGATGATTACAAAAACTCCAACTCAACAGCCTCTGAGATTCCGAAAAAAGAAGGATTTCGTTAACAAAATCCGAAAATTCGTCACGGGTCAAAAGGTCTCGGACCTTCAGGACCTAACAACTGAGAGCCCTCGAAGTACCACTGCAGTCAAGACCCTTACCCTTACAACCGTGGATAAAGATGACATGGATACTAACCAAAAGATAAAGACTAGAACTAGACGAGATTATTTTAAGGGTCAGAATATTTGTTGGTGGGAGCCACCGGATCATAGCCTCCCTTTTGATTTTTGTCGAGATACGAGTTTGCATGGGCTGAAATACATTGGCCAGTCCCAGAGGCATTTGTCTGAAAGGTTGGTTAACCGATTCCAGAAAGTAAGTTTTATAATTTTTTTCATGAAATACAGTGAAAATATCGAAATTTAGTTTATCCTAAGATGTATGATATGGGGCTGTATTTCGGGGTGAGGATCTTTTCCGGGGGAATACACACATTTTAAAGGGATCAAGAATACTCCAACATTAAAATTGTCGTACTTTTCCGGTTGAATCAAATTCTATTCTAGTGCATATTCTCGACCAAGAATATTGTGTTAAATTAATCAACAATACAAGTTTGCATTTGCATGCTTTCCTTACTTGTTCTACGTTTTTGAAGTTGTGAATGCTGTTATAATGATGGGTTCTAATTCGGGGTTGTCTTTAAAAGTTTTTGATATTAAACGTTTTAAAATTATTAAGTATAAATACCAATTTATTCCAATAATTTCAGAATCTTTTGGCTCGCAGCCTTTCTAGCTGGTCTTATCCTCGCCGTCGTCTTGATCAGCGATGTCTGGAATAAATACAACAGCAGCCCAATAATCGTCTCCTTTCAATCTTCCGAGACATCGATTGACCAGATACCGTTCCCAGCCGTAACTATCTGTAATATGAACAAGGTCTTGAAGAACAAGGCTGAGGCTTATATAAAGTGCGAAAAAATTTGATATTCTTCCAAAACTCGCCAATTTTTTAAAGTGTCAATAATTGTTGGGTATCTGTGTATTTTTTTTCAAACAGTGCAGCAAGAGCAGAACGAGGTGGGGAATCGATCGAAGATGTGTTTTACCTCGACCATGTTTGTGCCGCAACTAAGAGTTTTACCAAACGGTTTAATTACTCGTTCGGACGCGGTGACATTGACAAGGATCTTCTTATCGCGGCGAATCATGACAAGGAACTTACTAAAGTTAATGAGTTTCTCAGGAAAGTAAGGGTCTTAATTCAGACAATTTTACTTGCTTGAACCATGACATATTAAGGGCTTTTAAAATTATAATTGTATTGTGTAATATTCTTCAGGCATCTCAAAATTGTTCGGATATGATTCCATTGTGTCTGTGGCAGGATGTAAGTATTTTAAACGCTTAAAATTAGATTTCATCAGTACTCATCGTTCACTCTTTCAATTTAAATAATTATAGTGTTTTAATTTGGCAGCAAGTATTTAATTGTTCGAATCTATTCCGACCTATTGAGACCGAATTTGGTAAATGCTGCACCTTTAACATGGCAAGTTAAATAAAATTGATTCATTATGATAATGATTACGATTAATTGTCTTGTCTCAATCATTAATTGCAATAATTCTGTTAAAGGTTCCTCAATCTGCTCTTTATTCCCTTCGGTAAGTTCTTATTGCTGTTGCTACTGCCTATCAGCAAGTTTGCATATTAAAACTTTACAAATACTTCAACGCACTTTTCTCGGGTACTGGAATAAGGCCTTTTCTGAAGGGGAAATAATAAAATACACCCACAAAATATACATTTATCTGATGGTTCTAAAGTTCTGGAGTACTAAACCGATCCTAGACTTTAAGTACCGTTTAGTACACGTATATTTTAGAACCTGGTCAAAACGCTACCGTCTTAGGCTTCCTACGTAGTTTTGGCAAATTTGCATCACGAAAGATCCAATTATGGGTAGAAATCGGAGGTTGATGTCGGATTTCAGTGTTAACGCTGCAAATGCAAGTCTTCCCTCGAAATGCCCATTTAAAAAATTAACTCCCCTGGGGGACTTATACAAAGATAAAGTTAGACAAAGCAAAGATACAGAAATATTTTTGGAAATTTAATGTTGCTCAAAATATTTCTATTCCCATAAGAAATGATGAGCGAGATGATCCATTAGAAGTAGACCAATGGAAACAATGGAATTTAAACAATGATTTCCTAATAACCGGATTCAAAAATGACTTTCCTCGAAGACAAATGCAGGCTGGAAAGACATTTGGTCTTTCATTCCTTTTAAACCCTTCTTTGGACGAATACTTCTGTACCACTTCGGATTCAGTTGGTTTCCGGGTGAGATTAAAACTGAGTTTAAAAACCAGTAAAGCACGACAAGTTTAAAAATGTATGAAATTTTATGATACCGCAGATGGCAACACATTTGCCAATTGATGTACCCCACGTAACAGATTTTGGGATAAGCATCAGACCCCGAGCCGAGGTTTTTGTTAATGTGAAACCGGAAATTACTATGGTGGATTCGTCTGTTTTTAAATTTGTACAGGTTGGAATTATACAGGAAAATTACAACGCAACGCTTCAAGGCATTTAGTTAAAGCGAAATGTATTACTTTTCAGGATGTCAGGAAGTGTTACAGATTCGGAGAATTTTCCTTAAAATACTACAGTTACTACACTCCAAGTATGTTAATTGGGATTTAGATTTTTCCTTGAATAGTCGAGTCGATTAAAATATCCCAGTGAGAAATGAGTAGAGTAATTAAGTAATGTTTTTCATAGCTAACTGCATTGACGAGTGTATCGCAAATTCAACAATGCTAAATTGTGATTGCAAACGATACTATATGCCAAGTAAGTGAATTTTATCTTTATACCTTTGCCTTTTCAATCCAAAGCAGTTAAAAACACAAAGCAAATTATGGTATTTTATAGGAGATGAAAATCAAACACTTTGTGGAGGTAATCAAAAAAGCTTCGAATGCGCGGAGAACGTCAAAAGTAAGGCCGTAATAAAGTATACCTATAACTAAATAGCGATAGTGTTCGGCGATGAAAAATACTGGGTTGCACATAGGGGTGGGGAATTATTTCGAAAGTTAGAATGCAATCCATGATAATCTTTACCAAAAAATTATTTCGTGCCTAGTAAATATGACTAAGTTCGGGGCTAAAAATGGGTGCCAGATGTGCCTTGCCAGTTGTTCGGAATTGGATTATCAGTCTCAAACCACTACGACACCTTTACAAAGTGGAATTTGGCTCAATAGTCAAAATCAACAAGAAAGATGGTAGACTAACTGCATTTCAAAATTACTTTACTAATACCAATCAACAGTCTTGGACTTTAAATTTTTAATTTAAAACCGACTTTAATTATGACATAACTTTAAGGGAAACTGAAAACGTCAGCATTGTCCACGTTTTTATTGGAGTAGATTCCACCTATGCCCGGGTGAGGAAGGAACTCTTTGGAAGTACTGATCTTTTTGGTAAGTTTGCCTTGTAAAAAAAAATATAACCCAAATCTTACGTTTTTATATCTTAAATATTTAGCCAATACTGGAGGCTTAATGGGTTTGTGTCTTGGATTCAGTGGATTGTCCTTAATGGAAGTCGTTTACTTTCTTACCCTACGGGCTTATTGGACTTACATACGGAAGAAAAACATCACTCAAAGGATTTCAAATAAGTTTAAAGAGCTTTGGGCAAAGACCAAAGCAATGAGAGCTCTGCAACAGCAAGGACATAATATAACAGATCAAGCCGGTGATGCTACGGATATTCGAAAACCGCAAGATTCGTTTGACCAGAAGAATTTAAATAGTAAGCACGTTGATTTTTCTGATGATTGTCAGTTCCAGCCGGTGAATATTTCTCGAAACCAGGATCGGAATGAAACTGATCGATACGAGGAGCTTATGAAGCAAAGCGTTAATTACAGGAATTATTTGGGAGATATTCAACCCGCCTATCCACCATGTACATATTAGTGGCTTGGATACTCCAGAATCCAAATCACATCAGAGTTGTCCTCTTTGAATGCTAATTACTTTAATTTAAAGGCAATATTATTCACTAACATTCGGGAATGGCGAATGAGCACTGCACTATAAAACTAGCTAATACATAAGAGACTGTTCTATCAACAATTCAACACTCGATATTTTTACTGATTTAATTTTTCATATGTCTAATTATTTGTAACGGGACCCATTCCGAAGTTGTCTAATTTTAGTAACGATTATACTTGGTTAAAAATGACCTCAATCAAACTAATATCATATATGCCCGAATTTACCAAGTATGAATGTAATAAAAATTTAATAACTACCTTTTGATATCGATCCTCTAATTGGATTTTTCAGCATTAAAGGTTGGGGTCGTTAGGTACAATTTCGCATTCTACTCCATTATGTACATTTGCCCTTGCCTCTTACTTACAAACACTTTTGTAAAACTTGAAATATTAATTATGTTGATCCGAATCAATGGTAATTTCCACCGAGATCGTAACTGGTAACAGTTTACAAAACGATATCATTTATTCACACTAACTACCAACCAAAAGGGCATGGCTTTTGACATATTTCAATATAATGCTTTCTCGATATCCCGTCCGTAAGTCCGACCCGAGTAAGTATTTTGCACGTAAGTCAATATAGCCCTTTGATACTTCAGTTTGAGTTAACACCGTGATTACCCGATTACTTGGGGAAAACAACCTTATACTTAACAAAGATTGCCAGGAGTCGATTAGATTTATTATTAAAGTTTGGCTTAAGTGGATTATCCATGTTCGTAGATCTAGATAGAGCTGCCGGACTGGTGACAAATTGTCTTGGATCTTTATTACTAAAAGAGTTAAAGGTGCCTATGTAATGACCACTTCCTTTCTGTAGCCAATTATTTTTACCGATCTTTTTTCATCGACAATTTCGCCGTCCATCCAATCTTCTTGCATTGCCATTGCAATTATTTGCATTTTTTTTTACCTCTACTTGTCAATCGCTGGCAATTGGCAATCAATCAGCAAAAAAGGCTACCTTTAGAAATTATTGCTTGAGTGACCAAGTACAAATGGGAGCAAACAATCAGTCTTAATTCGTAATCATCTTGCATAACCTCCACACTTCTGCCCTGCTAAGCCATTCGCCTGTACAAGTGCAGTATCAAATCAAGGATTTAATAAACTTAAACATCCGCCGATGATCCCATTAATAGTTTAATTCCTTCCGTTTATCGATGCCAAAGACCCTTGTGTTGTGTCAATATCCAAATTCTGCATTCAGTTGCGACGCTATTGGATCAATTGATATAATATGAGGCTCCGAGAGTTCGAAACCAATTTACGACGGAGGTACCTTGTGTATCGGAATAAATTCAACAGTCGTTTCTCACCTGAGAATAAAGCAACAAAGATAGGACCAGGAGTAAGTGTTGCCGTGAAACAGTTGATCATGGGCTCGGAAATGGCTTTACAACGATTTCCTAGAAATTGCAAGCCCGTTCAGAGGAACCCAGATCATGACTATGATTCTAATGATACTGAAGAAGAAAAAGCTACAGGGTATTTTAACTGCAAGTCTGAAGAAAACCTGCCCATGGATTTCTGCAAATATACGAGTTTACACGGGCTGAAGTATATTGGAGAGAGGAAGCAACATTTCGTCGAAAGGTTGTAATTTTATTTATTTTCTTACTAAATTGTAATGTCAAGAAAACTAACGTTGGACCCTTGATTTTAAAATGCGATCTGTAGGATATTCTGGAGCGTTGCGTTTATCACAGGTCTTATTGTAGCGTATTACATGATAAGCGATGTCTGGAAGAAGTATAGGAACAACTCTGTAATAATTACCTTTGCACCGTATGAAACGAAAATCGAGGAAATCCCGTTCCCTGCCATAACCATTTGCAACATGAATAAAGTTTTGAAAAGTAAAGCCTTGGAATTTATGAAGTAAGTTTGCTAAGGGCACTCCTGCCACTCGATTGATTTTTTAAACTAGTCCAGTATGCTGAATAGTTAGGAAATTTGCTTCCCGAGAGTGACATTTTCTGCCTAACCTAAAATACAGTATCTCTAATGAATTATATGACAATTTACAGGGGCGCAAAAGGCCCTTCTCGCAGCGAAGGGACGAAATCCGCCCGAGAAAACCTGTACTATCTTAACCATGTCTGCTCTTCTCCCAAAAGTTTCACAAGAACGTTTAATTATTCTGCAAAACGGGGGAAGATCGATAGTATGAGCTTAAATGCGGCTAATAAAAACGAAGATAACTATGATGGAGGGAAGGAAGACTTGTGGCAGTTTTTTCTCGAGGTCAGTGATTAAGATTCTGAAATAAGATATACTAGCTGTGCTCGGCCGCGCTCCGCGCGGCCATCGCACATCTAGGTGTTGACGATAAATTTAGCGGACTGGACGTTTTTGTTACTTTTCAGAGTAATTATATATTGGTATTTAAATTTCCAGCATTTTTTGTTTTCAGTGATAACACATTCCACTTCCCGTCTAGACACTTCTTTCAAAAAGCACACTTCAACCATGCGAAATTGTTTATTTTGTGTACGATCCTTTTAAATTGCTGGATGTACTAAATTTAAATGTATGCAATATCAATGTATTTGAATTTCAATGCATGGTTTCGAATTACAGTACTTCAACATGTATTTGTACCTGTATCTACAATTTCTTCCATGTTGATATAGTGGTTTAACATGTATTGGCAATGCCGCAGCATGTATATTCCCAATTCTTTAATAAACCAATACTCTAAATGTCAGATTTATTACCGATGTAACATGTACTTGCAATGCTTTAACATGTATTTTCAATGTTTTAACACTTATTGGCAATGCTTTAACATGTATTTCCTATGCTTTAACATGTATTCCTATGCTTTAACATGTATTTCCTATGCTTTAACATGTATTCCTATGTTTTAACATGTATTCCGATGCTTTAACATGTATTTCCTATGCTTTAACATGTATTTCCGATGCTTTAACATGTATTCCTATGCTTTAACATGTATTTCCTATGCTTTAACATTTCCTATGCTTTAACATGTATTTCCTATGCTTTAACATGTATTTCTATGCTTTAACATGTATTTCCTATGCTTTAACATGTATTTCCTATGCTTTAACATGTATTCCTATGTTTTAACATGTATTTCATATGCTTTAACATGTATTTTCTATGCTTTAACATGTATTTCCTATGCTTTAATATGTATTTCCTATGCTTTAAGATGTATTTCCTACGCTTTAACATGTATTTCCCATGCTTTAACATGTATTCCTATGCTTTAACATGCATTCTTAATGCTGTAACGTAGTCTCAATGCTTTAACATGTATTGTCAATGCTTTAGCATGTATTGTCAATGCTTTAGCATGTATTTCTAATGCTTTAACATGTAGTTTCAATGCTTTAACATGTGTTTCCGATTCTTTAACATGTATTCCTATGTTTTAACATGTATTCCTATGCTTTAACATGTATTTTCTATGCTTTAACATGTATTTCCTATGCTTTAACATGTATTTCCTATGCTTTAACATGTATTTCCTATGCTTTAACATGTATTCCTATGCTTTAACATGTATTTCCTATGCTTTAACATGTATTTCCTATGCTTTAACATTTCCTATGCTTTAACATGTATTTCCTATGCTTTAACATTTCCTATGCTTTAACATGTATTTCCTATGCTTTAACATGTATTTCCTATGCTTTAACATGTATTCCCTATGTTTTAACATGTTTTCTTATGCTTTAACATGTATTTCCTATGCTTTAACATGTATTTCCTATGCTTTAACATGTATTTCCTATGCTTTAACATGTATTCCCTATGTTTTAACATGTTTTCTTATGCTTTAACATGTATTTCCTATGCTTTAACATGTATTTCCAATGCTTTAACATGTATTTCCCATGCTTTAACATGTATTCCTATGCTTTAACATGTGTTTCCTATGCTTTAACATGTATTCCTATGCTTTAACATGTATTTCCTATGCTTTAAGATGTATTTCCTATGCTTTAACATGTATTTCCCATGCTTTAACATGTATTCCTATGCTTTAACATGCATTCTCAATGCTGTAACGTAGTCTCAATGCTTTAACATGCATTCTCAATGCTGTAGCGTAGTCTCAATGCTCTAACATGTATTGTCAATGCTTTAGCATGTATTGTCAATGCTTTAGCATGTATTTCTAATGCTTTAACATGTAGTTTCAATGCTTTAACATGTGTTTCCGATTCTTTAACATGTATTCCTATGCTTTAACATGTATTCCTATGCTTTAACATGTATTTTCTATGCTTTAACATGTATTTCCTATGCTTTAACATGTATTTCCTATGCTTTAACATGTATTTCCTATGCTTTAACATGTATTGCTATGCTTTAACATGTATTTCCTATGCTTTAACATGTATTCCTATGTTTTAACATGTATTTCCTATGCTTTAACATGTATTTCCTATGCTTTAACATGTATTTCCTATGCTTTAACATGTATTTCCTATGCTTTAACATGTATTTCCCATGCTTTAACATGTATTACTATGCTTTAACATGCATTCTCAATGCTGTAACGTAGTCTCAATGCTTTAACATGCATTCTCAATGCTGTAACGTAGTCTCAATGCTTTAACATGTATTGTCAATGCTTTAGCATGTATTGTCAATGCTTTAGCATGTATTTCTAATGCTTTAACATGTAGTTTCAATGCTTTAACATGTGTTTCCGATTCTTTAACATGTATTCCTATGCTTTAACATGTATTCCTATGCTTTAACATGTATTTTCTATGCTTTAACATGTATTTCCTATGCTTTAACATGTATTTCCTATGCTTTAACATGTATTTCCTATGCTTTAACATGTATTCCCATGCTTTAACATGTATTTCCTATGCTTTAACATGTATTCCTATGTTTTAACATGTATTTCCTATGCTTAAACATGTATTTCCTATGCTTTAACATGTATTTCCTATGCTTTAACATGTATTTCCTATGCTTTAACATGTATTTCCTATGCTATAACATGTATTCCTATGCTTTAACATGTATTTCCTATGCTTTAACATGTATTCCCTATGTTTTAACATGTTTTCCTATGCTTTAACATGTATTTCCTATGCTTTAACATGTATTTCCAATGCTTTAACATGTATTTCCCATGTTTTAACATGTATTCCTATGCTTTAACATGTGTTTCCTATGCTTTAACATGTATTCCTATGCTTTAACATGTATTTCCTATGCTTTAAGATGTATTTCCTATGCTTTAACATGTATTTCCCATGCTTTAACATGTATTCCTATGCTTTAACATGCATTCTCAATGCTGTAACGTAGTCTCAATGCTTTAACATGCATTCTCAATGCTGTAACGTAGTCTCAATGCTTTAACATGTATTGTCAATGCTTAAGCATGTATTGTCAATGCTTTAGCATGTATTTCTAATGCTTTAACATGTAGTTTCAATGCTTTAACATGTGTTTCCGATTCTTTAACATGTATTCCTATGTTTTAACATGTATTCCTATGCTTTAACATGTATTTTCTATGCTTTAACATGTATTTCCTATGCTTTAACATGTATTTCCTATGCTTTAACATGTATTTCCTATGCTTTAACATGTATTCCTATGCTTTAACATGTATTTCCTATGCTTTAACATGTATTTCCTATGCTTTAACATTTCCTATGCTTTAACATGTATTTCCTATGCTTTAACATTTCCTATGCTTTAACATGTATTTCCTATGCTTTAACATGTATTTCCTATGCTTTAACATGTATTCCCTATGTTTTAACATGTTTTCTTATGCTTTAACATGTATTTCCTATGCTTTAACATGTATTTCCTATGCTTTAACATGTATTTCCTATGCTTTAACATGTATTCCCTATGTTTTAACATGTTTTCTTATGCTTTAACATGTATTTCCTATGCTTTAACATGTATTTCCAATGCTTTAACATGTATTTCCCATGCTTTAACATGTATTCCTATGCTTTAACATGTGTTTCCTATGCTTTAACATGTATTCCTATGCTTTAACATGTATTTCCTATGCTTTAAGATGTATTTCCTATGCTTTAACATGTATTTCCCATGCTTTAACATGTATTCCTATGCTTTAACATGCATTCTCAATGCTGTAACGTAGTCTCAATGCTTTAACATGCATTCTCAATGCTGTAGCGTAGTCTCAATGCTCTAACATGTATTGTCAATGCTTTAGCATGTATTGTCAATGCTTTAGCATGTATTTCTAATGCTTTAACATGTAGTTTCAATGCTTTAACATGTGTTTCCGATTCTTTAACATGTATTCCTATGCTTTAACATGTATTCCTATGCTTTAACATGTATTTTCTATGCTTTAACATGTATTTCCTATGCTTTAACATGTATTTCCTATGCTTTAACATGTATTTCCTATGCTTTAACATGTATTGCTATGCTTTAACATGTATTTCCTATGCTTTAACATGTATTCCTATGTTTTAACATGTATTTCCTATGCTTTAACATGTATTTCCTATGCTTTAACATGTATTTCCTATGCTTTAACATGTATTTCCTATGCTTTAACATGTATTTCCCATGCTTTAACATGTATTACTATGCTTTAACATGCATTCTCAATGCTGTAACGTAGTCTCAATGCTTTAACATGCATTCTCAATGCTGTAACGTAGTCTCAATGCTTTAACATGTATTGTCAATGCTTTAGCATGTATTGTCAATGCTTTAGCATGTATTTCTAATGCTTTAACATGTAGTTTCAATGCTTTAACATGTGTTTCCGATTCTTTAACATGTATTCCTATGCTTTAACATGTATTCCTATGCTTTAACATGTATTTTCTATGCTTTAACATGTATTTCCTATGCTTTAACATGTATTTCCTATGCTTTAACATGTATTTCCTATGCTTTAACATGTATTCCCATGCTTTAACATGTATTTCCTATGCTTTAACATGTATTCCTATGTTTTAACATGTATTTCCTATGCTTAAACATGTATTTCCTATGCTTTAACATGTATTTCCTATGCTTTAACATGTATTTCCTATGCTTTAACATGTATTTCCTATGCTATAACATGTATTCCTATGCTTTAACATGTATTTCCTATGCTTTAACATGTATTCCCTATGTTTTAACATGTTTTCCTATGCTTTAACATGTATTTCCTATGCTTTAACATGTATTTCCAATGCTTTAACATGTATTTCCCATGTTTTAACATGTATTCCTATGCTTTAACATGTGTTTCCTATGCTTTAACATGTATTCCTATGCTTTAACATGTATTTCCTATGCTTTAAGATGTATTTCCTATGCTTTAACATGTATTTCCCATGCTTTAACATGTATTCCTATGCTTTAACATGCATTCTCAATGCTGTAACGTAGTCTCAATGCTTTAACATGTATTGTCAATGCTTTAGCATGTATTGTCAATGCTTTAGCATGTATTTCTAATGCTTTAACATGTAGTTTCAATGCTTTAACATGTGTTTCCGATTCTTTAACATGTATTCCTATGCTTTAACATGTATTCCTATGCTTTAACATGTATTTTCTATGCTTTAACATGTATTTCCTATGCTTTAACATGTATTTCCTATGCTTTAACATGTATTTCCTATGCTTTAACATGTATTCCTATGCTTTAACATGTATTTCCTATGCTTTAACATGTATTCCTATGTTTTAACATGTATTTCCTATGCTTTAACATGTATTTCCTATGCTTTAACATGTATTTCCCATGCTTTAACATGTATTACTATGCTTTAACATGCATTCTCAATGCTGTAACGTAGTCTCAATGCTTTAACATGCATTCTCAATGCTGTAACGTAGTCTCAATGCTTTAACATGTATTGTCAATGCTTTAGCATGTATTGTCAATGCTTTAGCATGTATTTCTAATGCTTTAACATGTAGTTTCAATGCTTTAACATGTGTTTCCGATTCTTTAACATGTATTCCTATGCTTTAACATGTATTCCTATGCTTTAACATGTATTTTCTATGCTTTAACATGTATTTCCTATGCTTTAACATGTATTTCCTATGCTTTAACATGTATTTCCTATGCTTTAACATGTATTCCCATGCTTTAACATGTATTTCCTATGCTTTAACATGTATTCCTATGTTTTAACATGTATTTCCTATGCTTTAACATGTATTTCCTATGCTTTAACATGTATTTCCTATGCTTTAACATGTATTTCCTATGCTTTAACATGTATTTCCTATGCTTTAACATGTATTTCCTATGCTTTAACATGTATTCTTATGCTTTAACATGTATTTCCTATGCTTTAACATGTATTTCCAATGCTTTAACATGTATTTCCAATGCTTTTACATGTATTTCCCATGCTTTAACATGTATTTTCTATGCTTTAACATGTATTTCCTATGCTTTAACATGTATTTCCTATGCTTTAACATGTATTTCCTATGCTTAAACATGTATTTTGAAATGAGTTTGAATTTGCCGCGAACACGCCCCACGTGACACGATTCTGACCAATCATAAGCGTCACTAACATGCAAAATCATTCCTCCATAAATATATAAGATATTATCATTTAGTCTGCACGCGATTTACTTCGTGTCGTGCCATAAAGCTCAAGTCACTCATTTGGTGACCTAAACCTTAATTACATGTTAAAATATAATGATATCTTTGTGCATTAGGCAGCTCCATTATGTCGTGAAATGATACTGAAATGCGTCTGGCAAGACGAGGTTAAAAATTGCTCGGAATTCTTCAGTCCGATTGAAACGGATTATGGTCTATGCTGCGTTTTCAATATGATTCCTCCTTCGGTACTGCATCGAATCAAGTTAGTAATGATTGACGAATTCCGATCGGTTTTTGAATACTATCCCATAATTAAATTACATTTTATTTTGCTAATTTAGCATTACTGGAGATGGCAACGCTTCAGCTAATAAAACGGAGCCGTGGCAATGGGACGGGGATAGTCTTCTTAAAAAGGACCATAAGGATGACTACCCGGAATTTCCAAGAAGACAGAAGATCCCTGGAAGGTCCTTTGGGCTGTCTATTCTCCTTAATCCCGATTTGGATGAGTATTTTTGCACTACCTCGGATTCGGTTGGATTTCGGGTAAGGTATTTAAAGTAAATCATTGTAATTTGAAAGAAAACATATGAAAATAACCGTATTCATTAAATTACCGTACCTCTGGAATAAGTTCCCTAAACCCCGACCCAATATAAAGTATTTCATTTTAAAATCCTGGATTTTTAATCACACAATTGTTGTTCTTTGACATTTTTCCTTCGTTTTCTGACCCTGACGTTTTAACTTTATGACGGCAAAGCGCGAAGGACAGGAGTAAGAGGAACGATCAATTAAAAATAAAATTCGAGAGACTTTCTAACACATGTATGAAAATATCAAACATGATCTAAAAGCTTAAATAGTCATCAAAAAGTAGGTAAACAGATAACGTCTCAGTCTGTCTTTCAAACCATAAACAACCTTTCTAATTCTCTGTACTCAAAGATACATCCTATCTACAAAAAGGTAAAAATGCCTTCCAAAGCAAAAGACACAAATAATAAATCACGAAAAATAGTCCAAAAACCTTCACAAACACAGTCATTGATACTATCGAAATCAAAAATCAATCCATCACAGAAACAGAAACAACAAAGTGAAGAACCAGATAAAATATCAGATTCGGAAATGGAAGTTGGAAATGAAAACAACAAAAAACAAAAAACTGAATCAATTATTAGCCATTCTTATAAAGACACAAGTGAACCACTCAGTAGTAACGTAAATACACCCAAACCAGACTTCAATGATCAATCCGTGATCACACTTCTACAAGAGGTAATTAATAAACAACAATCTCTCATGGATTCTCATGAATCAATGGATAACAAATTAGGAACAATAGATTCAAGATTAGAATCAATTGATAAAGTAGTCAAATTAGTTCATAAACATGAACGAGAAATTGAAGAAATTAAAACATCACTAAACAATCTGGAAATGTCACAGTTAAATGAAAATGAAGCTATCAAAAAGCTACAATTTCAAATTGATACCATCAATGAACAATCAACAGGTGTAAAAACAACCATGTCATCAATTATCGCTGAAAATGAAATTATACAACGCGAAGTGAATAAACTAAACCTAATCTTCACGGGTGTTAACGATGACCTTAAGGAGTCTAACATAGACCTAATAAATACTGTTACGGCAATCATTAAAAATGTAACAAGTCTTGATAATATAACCACCACGGCATTCCGAATTGGAAAATTCAAGCCGAATTATACCCGACCAATTAAAGTTACATTAAAAAACATGACTGAAAGAAACATAATATGGAATAATCGACAACAAGCTGTAAAACCAATTTACATAAACGAGGATCTTCCTCCTGCAACCAGACGAGACCAAGCACTGATGAGAAACAAAATCAAGGAATTGAAAGAAAAAAATATTCAAATCACTAATGTAAATTGGTCAAAAAAAATAATATCAACCAACCTCATCCAATGCCAAATCAACGATGGTGCCATAACCGATAGTCCGATTAAGACAACAACTAATGAAGCAAGTTCATCAAAACAAATGCATTGTTTTATGGAGGTATCAGAGATAAACAACACCTAAGACAAACAATCAATGGATCCATAACATCAAAACTGGACCCTGATAAAATTATTTTGCTGAAATATCATCAATCAGAATGCACCAATCTAACGACCTTCCCAAAACACCAAATACAATCATTGATCATGTAAATAATTTTTCCTTTCAACCAATTGAGAAGGATGACCTTTAAAGGCCTGTAAGAAGTCCCATAATCAAAACATCCCAACAGAAGACCAACAAGGATTAAGCAACCGTAAACTATTCCATAGACCTAAATTCCTAAACCCTGATCAAGACAGACAATGAAAACCAACCAAATGAAATGGACAAAAAAAAAAAAAAAAACTCCCCGAGCTGGGCTACTTAAGATTTAATAGGCTGACCATATATTTTTCTCCAAAAATCGGGACACATTTTTAGTCGATAATATCTAGTATGCGGGACATATTTTTAGTCGATAATATCCAGTATGAATTTTTTTAATTCGGCTATCTTAGAGTGCTTATCCTTATTAAAGGGTGAAACCCATTAATTCGGCTATCTTAGAGTGCTTATCCTTATTAAAGGGTGAAACCCTTTAACGGGTTTGATCAGTCCGTCTGTCCGTCCGTCCGTTCGCACTCTAACTCTGGAACGGTTAGAGATTTTCAAATTCTTTTTTCATTAAGCCATTCATAACCTTCCAGCGGATGCTGAGTTAGATTAAGGACCGTGTAGGTCAAAGGTCAAACGGGCACGGTCAAAGGTCATATTTTTTCAAACTACAACCGTGCATGTATTTTTAACAGAATGAGTCACAGTTCGAAAACGTTATGTGAATAATAGCAATGAAGTGAAGTCGCTGAACGTGAACCACACTTGTGCATGGAAGGTTTTTCCTCGCATCGCACATCGCACATCGCACAAAAAATTCTCAATCACTCGCATCGCACATCGCACAAAAAATACTCAATCGCTCGCATCGCACATCGCACAAAAAAAACCTCAATCATTCGCATCGCACATCGCACATCGCACAAAAAATTCTCAATCACTCGCATCGCACATCGCACAAAAAAAACCTCAATCATTCGCATCGCACATCGCACAAAAAATACTATACTTATCGCATCGCACATCGCACATCGCACAAAAAATACTATACTTATCGCATCGCACATCGCACATCGCACAAAAAAAACCTCAATCATTCGCATCGCACATCGCACATCGCACAAAAAGGTCTGGAAATAATAGTACTAGTTAATAGTGTGGAAATAATGGTCAATGCAAAGTGGCCTGGAAAAAATGGTCTGGAAATAATAGTATTATAGTTAATAGTGTGGAAATAAAGGTCAATGCAAAGTGGCCTGGAAATAATAGTACTAGTTAATAGTGTGGAAATAAAGGTCAATGCAAAGTGGTCTGAAAAAAATGGTCTAGAAATAACAGTACTAGTTAATAGTGTGGAAATAATGGTCAATGCAAAGTGGTCTGGAAAAAATGGTCTGGAAACAATAGTACTAATACATAGTCTGGAAATGTATTCATGATATACGGTTTATAATGTGTTTTGGGGGGTTTAATTTATGGGGGTCGGGGGGTGAGGTCGATTTGACCCAACATCAAACTTGGTCTCCTTTTAAATCCTTAGAACCTGTGTATAAAATTTGGTGACCCTAGATTAAATCGTTCTCCAGTTATCGACGTGATAGACGGACGGACGGACATACAGACTGGTTATTCGTATAAACTGTTTACAACACTTCATAAGTCATTCGAAAGAGCTGGATTTGATAGCTTTCCAATGATCTATCACACATTTATGTTTGTTATTTGACCTATTTCACCCATCTCCCCCTCTCAAAAAGTTAGCCGTTCTCGTCTCGAGTTATCGTATTTACAGACGAACGGAAGGACAGACAGACACCGAGCCAGTCATATGTATATACGATACATAGTAACTGTGTGAGCTCAGTGACCTGTTTGCTAGAGCATGATAGAGACGATGAGATCGACCTCACCACAAGAGGGACACTCGCAGTGTCTAGCACATTGCATAATATTACCGGTCCTCCTCCCTCTCAGACCCCCAGTGCCCCACAACCCCCCAGTCCCGCCTGCCACCTCTTTTCCAATAAACTCATATATATATATATTATATAAATATTAAGATTAGTCTGAAAAAATATATATTATTTAATGAGCTGGACTGAAATATACAATGGCTGATTTAATTCGTATCGTAGTCGTAATTGTATGCAGGTATTAAATCCCAATCCATCGCATCACACATCCCCTATAAAAAATATTAAGCCCATCGCACATCGCACAATCGCACATCGCACAATCGCACAATCGCACATCGCACAATCGCACATCGCACAAAAAAACCTCAATCACTCGCATCGCACATCGCACATCGCACAAAAAATTCTCAATCACTCGCATCGCACATCGCACATCGCACAAAAAAAACCTCAATCACTCGCATCGCACATCGCACAAAAAATTCTCAATCACTCGCATCGCACATCGCACATCGCACAAAAAAAACCTCAATCACTCGCATCGCACATCGCACATCGCATGTGCGATGTGCGATGCGATGCGATGCGAGTCGCACAAATTTCATCAACAAAAATGGCCGATTTGTGCGGCGCACATCCAATGCACAAGTGTGACGTGAACAGTAAACTAAAATAAAATCTAATATATATTATTAGCGCCAAACCATAGAGTATGGACTATCCGAATCAGATAGATGATAAGTATGAGTTACAAGGAGGGGCATTGCAATATAAATCGTCACGAAGTATAAAATTATACAATATCTGTTGCAATTTCATGTGGAAAATTAGGTTAAAATGTAAATTTGATGAAAAATCGGGACATTCGGGACATTTTTTCTGAAATCGGGACATTTTTGGGACGTTGGGACAGGCCTCGAAAATCGGGACTGTCCCGTAAAAATCGGGACGTATGGTCAGCCCATGTTATTATACTATCCATATCTATGGGTCAGCCTATTCAATGTCCTCATTTAATATTGTAATACTATTGCTACTATTGAACTACTCTAAAACTATCTTAAAATTGTTTGAAAATATTTTAAAATTGTATATAATTATTTTAAACAAACATCAACTATACTCAAAATACTTATTCTTTCTTTTAAAAAATATAAAAATCTCAAACATAATTAACTAAAAATTAAATGTAAGCTTATGGCGTAACATCCACTATAGCACACGTGCTGTGGGTGCCATATTCTAATAATAATAATAATAATAATAATAAGCAGGAAAAGAAAGCATCGGAAGTTGATTAAAAGTACTGGAAACGCTAGCAAGCCCATAGCAAGCCATACGTATAATAAAGCCAAGCCAAATAACAGTTTAAATCAGCATTCGTATTCCCGCCGATTTCTAACTTATCAGAATGTGTCCGTTCTTGAATCTGAGATAATGGACACTGGACCGTTTTAAAATCTGAAACCTGCTTCTAAAATTTCTTTTGGGTATTTAATATCTATTTTTAGCAACAATTCCAGAATCTAACTTCATTTACTAACGCTTTTAGTCTTCTTAGGAAAGTGTAACCATTCAAGGTCAATTTCTCGGAATTGAGTAAAGTGTTCTTTGATGCTAAATAGATTACTGTACTGTTTCTCGAATATTGAGCTTTTTTGAGATTTTTTAAAAATACGCATACTATGGATGGGTAAAAGGTTTTGAAATGTGATGCTGCTGTTTTAGCGTTCTGAGGAATTCAAACAAAGTATGCCCGCTGTGGTTAATAGTTGGGTTAAATGGGTTTTATGTCTGTATGTTATATTGGTCTCCTGCCATTAAAAAATAGCTCCCCTCCCCTGAAATCACGTCATTTTAATTAAGGAAGGTTGCTAATTATCTCCGGGGACTAATTTCTGTATAAACAATATGCATATGTTTCATGCAGATTGTTCCACATTTACCAATTGACGTCCCACACATAAGCGACCTAGGAAGTGCCATTAAGCCAAATTCGGAAGTATTTATCAACATTCGACCTGAAGTAACTATCGCCGATAAGGATAATATTGGCGATTTTTCCCTGGTACTTTACTTAACATATATTTATCAATATAACTACGAATTCTAACGTTGGGAACATCAGGCTTATCAATGTAATCATTCATACAGTCACAAAGGCAATGTTATTTCAACGCAGAGCACAATCTGGGATATTACAACTACTACAGCTCTAGCAATTGCATCGATGAATGTATTGCCAATTTGACTTATGAAGAATGCAATTGTCGACGACATTACCAACCTGGAGATGATAGTAAGCCTTTGTGCGGTCCGAAGCAGTTTCACTGCGCATCCAGTATCAAAAGTTTGTGAACGATTTAAATCCGTATTGCCAGTTTAAAAATTACAATGAAAATCATTTGAGCTTTATTTTGATTTGACAGAAAAATTCGTTGGAAATTACAAATCACATTGCAAACTCTGCATTCCAACATGCACAGAAATAACCTATCATACCGAAACAACTTATACAAAACTCCAAGACCCTGACATCCTTTGGACCGACAACAGGGGCCAATTGGCAGAGTGGTATTTAATTGCCATTATCTTTATCATGAAATAAATACTTAAAATTAACTTCACATATTAAAAAGCAGGGCCCACAAAAATGTGTCAATCGTCCACATTTACTTTGGCGAAGGTTCAACAAACGCCAAACTCCGGAAGGAATTGTACGGAACGGTGGACTTGATTGGTAAGTACAATAACAGCCTATTTTCAATTTGCAACTGGTAATGGATAATCGAAGTAATCGCTATGTTATTGTGACTTTTAAATGATGCCAATTTCAGCAAACTTCGGAGGATTAATGGGCCTATGTCTCGGCTTCAGTGGGTTAAGTCTGGTAGAGGTCATTTACTTCTTAACTCTACGGGCTTGGTTTAAAACCCGAAGAAATCGTAAAATGCAAAAGTCCGACAAGTGGAAGGGTAATATTAACCCTCATAAAAAGATGACACGGACGGAGACGGTTGAAACAGAACTACTTGGTAATACTGACATTGCCTGCATGCCGCAGTACACTCCCCCGGGCCAACCCTTTGAGACTATAAGCCAACGAAACAATGAAGTCCTTTGGCCCTTGAATCAAAAGAAAAACAGTCCGGACATCAATGAAATTCTCTATTCAGTTGCCTTTGCTCGAGATACTAGCCGTGAAACTGCCGCTTCTAAAAACCCAAACCGCAATGGTGTATTTTCGTTCGAGACCAACGCCACTGGCACGCATATGTAAATATGTTTACGAGCATAGTTAAATTCATTAAAATCAATAGGCAATCGATGTGCATTTCAGTTCAATCATTCGTTGTATTTTAATTCCAGTAGTTCTTACAAGAAAAAAAAACAATAAACAGTTCAAAAATCAATATACATTTGTATTTTGCATGCAAGTGTTCGATTAATCCGTGCTTTTAGAATAGATTTTTGTAGCATAAGTTGTTTAAGACTCTGGCACAAGTAGACAAATCTGTCCCTTGCCCGCGTGTTCAATTCCAATGGACATTATGGCAGGTCCCTTAATTCGAAAGCATTTGACGAATCCCTTACCATCCTTTCCTTTCAGCTCTATGAGTTTAGCAAACCGTTTGAACTCTAGATCCTTCAGGCCTTCGACTTTAATAAACAACTTTGAAGGCTCCAGCTCATATTCCGCAACCTCAAGTCGGTTTTTCGGCTCGTCTTTGAGGATCAATGAAGCACCATTCAACTTGAGAACCCTATGCAATATGGTAATTGTCATCAATTACATGGTGCAGACATGAGACTAGTTTGTGGGGATATGTTTGGACACTAACCCGTAGCATTTGTTAATGAACAGTTCCAAATTCTGAAAAAAATTGGCCGATTCAGCTTCATCTGAAGGTATTTCAGGCTCGTCGGGTTGAGGTTGTCCTAGAACATCTCGAACCAGAGCCTCAATTGATCCCGAAGCTTTAAATGAATCCTTATTTGTGTATCGGCTGAAGTAGTACTCAATATCGATCATTTTTCCGTTAGGGCTGGAACCAAGTCGACCAACTAGCGATGTAGTAGCCTTGTCTATAGGGCTAAACCGTGCAGAGATTTAATGTTTAAGAGGTATTTTAAGAGGAACTTTTTTCAGCTTTATTCTTTTAAAATGAGCAAGGCGAATTACCACGAGCTTTCCTCTTGCGAATCCTGATCTGTTCCCTTAGGTAAGTCTCCAGATTGATTGCAAGCCGAATCCAAAGCAGCGATTTGGTTCATTTTCGACATGCCATCAGTACTTGTGGTTGCTTCAGTTGACGATGGATTTCTAAAATTGAAAATATTTAATTTTGTATTTCTAAAACCTTTAGACAAAATTAGTTACTTGCCAATCATAAAGAATCTAAAATCTCATACCGCATAACATGACGAGATTTACTTTCCGGAAGCATCTTATCCTGGCTTTCAATCATAAGAACTTCAGAATCGCTGACGTCGAAACCAACCTCCTGACTGCTGGACCCTTCTAATTTTGCAACAATCGTTGCAGAATTCTTATTCTGGTTGAACGAGTTCTGTTCTTTAGGAAGCTCATCATGTATATCAACTCGCTTCAAATCAGATTGACCGAGTGGTCTGGAATCCGAAATAGTTGTTCGATTCCTTTTCAGCGTGTTGGATTTACTTGTCGTTGTGAGACGTGTTGCTGGTGATGAAATTGGCTTGCTAGAAGGAAAAAAAATCGTGTAAAAATGCATCTTGTAAATTTTTTGTCATATCCACTCCCATATACCTCGTGATATGACGATGATGATATTTACTGGCCGGAAGGATCTTCTGACTGCCAGCAACGTTAGATCCAGGGACGTCAACGGTGGGTTCCTTGTGCCTTTTGTCGACTGGAAGACCAATCTTCTTGGACTTGTTGATTACTGGACCGCTTCGATTATCTGCTTTAATAGGAGAAGGCATCAGTTTCATAATTGGAGGTGTCTCATCGTCTTGACCACTTCTTAATTCATGTTGCCGTTCTTTCTCAAAGAACTCAGAAAAAATGACTTGACCCTCTGCCTCAATTTCCTCATCAGTCGAATTGGTTGATAAGGTTTTACTAGTCGGATCGTTGGGAGAAATGTCTGGAACTTTCTCTGAAACCAAACCTGCAAGCTTCCGATGCTCCTTCCGTGACCAGATTCCGTGATGGGTATGTTTACCGTAGCGACAGGGCAGTTCAGGCATCCTTTGTTCATTGCTTAAAGCATGCAAGTCCTTAATCATGCCATCATTCAAAATTTTCGAAAATACAATACCCATGGTTGGTGAAAATAACTTTCAAAAACCCGTGTTTTTTTAGGGTATAAAATATACCACAGTGGTATCTAAATTGGAATAAGATTCTTGGTTTGGCGAGTCATAAAACGATTTTCATGTCAATTTACAGAAAGAAGCGATTTCTTGTACCAAAATGTTGGCAAGTCCCATAGAAACTCTTAGGGCCTTACAACTGCATTGGGTAAGTTTGTAAATTATAATTTGTCGGCAACATCGATTCTTTTAATGCCGTGTTCTATAACAGTGTAACTCGACATCCCTTGAAATATCCAGCTCATACTGGATTCATAAACTTTTTTTGTTACATGATTTAATGCCGTGTTCTATAACAGTGTAACTCGACATCCCTTGAAATATCCAGCTCATACTGGATTCATAAACTTTTTTTGTTACATGATAAAAGCTAATGATTGCTAAAACGATGAACCCATTCATAAAGTCAATTTTTCTTGCAGATTATATAGAAATAGAACAGGCGTAAAGGAAAGTTAGAACTTTAGTTCTATTCTATGCATATACATATGACTATATGACACCGTCAACAGTAAATTTTCGATTGATTCAAAATAAGAATCCTATTCGTAATGTACACTAAAAGGATTGATCATTTTAGGCCTGATAAATGAATAGTTGTCAGTATAATACCCACAAAAATATCAGTTTTAATAATATATTTTCAAGAATTCCACACGCTAATAATCCATCAGGATTTTCGAATGCATATTCAATATTACTTAGACCTGTATAACTTGTATATGTTTTGTATCTTCCGAAAAACCCGATGAAAAAGGATGAATCCGTTATTTTTTGCAGATATTTGAAATTGTACAATTTGATTAAAGCCTAGCAGGCACTGACATTAATATTAAGTAATCAACAACTATTGGTCCTTACAATGAGATCTTTTTAAGGATAACCATTCAGACACTGCAATGCCCTTGAATTTCCAAAACACTGAATCGTCTAACTTTTGATAACAACCATTTCCAGATAGGTATTTGTCATTTCCAATCGAAATCGAGGCCTGAAAAGACCTTAATTTATTGAGCTCCTCACAATCCTGTAAAAACAAGGGCATGGGAAAGGGGTTCTTATCTAGCGCTTATCCTCCATTTGGAGCAACGTTTGAAAACATTGTTCTCAAAAATACCAAAACACTTTTCGAACCCTCGAAAAAGGGAAGGCCGTCAATATTAGCAAAACAGAACTACTTGAATCGGCAGGGTAAGCGAAGTTCGATTTACAACAATGACAAGCCAATGGACACTGACGATCAGGATGACGATGCCCCTGCCAGTAAGAATGCAAAATGGTCATCATTTTGGTGGGCCAATCCTCCGCGCGATAACCTTGCTGTGGAATTTTGCGAGGATACAAGTGTCGACGGATTGAAGTTTGTCACTCAGAAGGATCGACATTTATCGGAGAGGTTGAATTAAATGGGATTTAAACATGGTTAAGGACTGATGGTTGCAATTTTTAATATTATTGTTGCAGAATATTTTGGATCATTGCATTTTGTCTTGGGGTTGTGGCAGCCGTGATTTTGATAAACGATGTTTGGCAACGATACAAGGAAAACCCTGTGATTGTATCCTTTCAGCCTCAGGAACAGGATATTGACACCATCCCCTTTCCAGCAGTTACGTTTTGTAACATCAATAAATTCCCGAAATATCAAGTTGAACAATTGGAAAGGTAACATTTATTTAGACAATCCAATTTCTGAGCCAAGTAATAGATTTTTATCATTTTGTGGTGTAGTCCTATACTATTATTAGCATGATTGAAAAGTGACCCGAAAAAAATATTTTGTCGGACGAGGATTCTGACATGTCATCGTAACCCCTGTTTCGGTTGCAAAGTTACATACTTGTTACATTACATGTGGAAATAATAGTTAATTAAATGACACAACTTTATTCTCCAGCGCTCAGGCCACTATGTAACGTCCTTTAGGATGCATTTTAATGATTACACAGTCAGTAATAAAATTATTTAGGGCAGCAGCAGCTGAAAATACTGATGCGGTCGCTCGGAAGAAAGCTCAAAGGAATTTGGTTTTTGTCAGGTGTGGATTTTGACTTCGTATCAACTTAGGTCTATGTAAATGATTGCAGTATAATATTTTACTCTTTCAGGAGCGTTTGTAATGCACAGCAAAGCTTTGCAAAGACCTTTGACTTTGCATATAAACGAGGGATGGATTCGGGCTATGGAACAAATGACACGATCGACGAGGATGAACAGGATGATTTGGTCCAGTTCATCTTGGACGTAATGCCATGTCAATTTCAACTTGGTTAAATATTTTAGGAATTAAAATTATAGTGGTGTATTTTCAGGCCACCGTTCCTTGTAAGGATTTAATTCGTCTATGCATATTTGGAGAGGATAAGAAAAGCTGTGACGAACTATTTAAGCCGATTGTTACGGGTCAGTTTTTAACTTTACGATGCACCAACGCATGAAACGCTAGAACAGAGTATCATCAACTGGACAACTAATGTCCAGAGTATTTGTACCGATATCTTTGCTCAATATTTCTTAAAAATTTGTGCGCCCGATGTGACACATTTTACGGATTAATCGTAGCGGTACAAGAGTTAAGATAACTATTTTCCATTGGGGTACATTTATCCTAGATATCCCTTCAGGAACGTTGGTTTGTTTCGAAATTTTGAAATCTCATTGGTTTAGATTACGGTAAATGCTGCACGTTCAATATTCTGCCTCTCCCATTGCTGCACATTGATCCTAGCCCAGATGACCCTGGTTCCGGTTCACAGTCCAAGAACAAGGCAACTAAAAATGTTTGGGATGAGAAGGAAATCGCTCTTTGGAATTTATGGAACTACGCTGAGGGCTTAACTATCACGGACAAGTCAAGTCTACGTCCACACCGACAAAAACGGGCTGGAATGCCGTATGGGGTACTAATTTACTAAAAACGACATACGAAAAATGGCTATTATTCTAAATCGCTGTAACTGCATGTTAGAAGCTAAAATACAAACTGTTTTTATGTAAACTTTGTAAACTGCAATTAAAAATCCTCGACTTAATGTAGTTGTCAATTTTGATTGATCCAAATCTCAGCGATTACTACTGCCCCGCTTCAGATGCAGAAGGGTTTCGTTTCATCCTACATACATCATTAGGTATTTTTAAGTTTTTTGTAAAATTATTCAATGAAATAACAATTTATTTAAAAGACAAATCTTCCACAATATCTCTAGAAATGCCACACGTCAGCGAATTTTCCAGCATTATAGATCTAGGAAAAGAATATTTTGTGGAAGTTCACCCGGATGTAACAAATGCAGATGATGATATACGATCCTTCAAGCGCGTTAGCAGTCTTAATTCTTTATTTAATTGACATTGATAAATTATAGAATTGCGGAAATTGGTGGAATAATTAATTTCTTAACAATTTCAAAGGAGGAGAGACAATGCTACTTCGGAAAAGAAAAGCAACTACAATTTTTTCAGCCCTACACCGGTTCAAATTGTAATACAATTCAAATCGATTAGATTAATAGAAGTTTCAAATATTTTTCGATTTTTTGACTCTCTGAATTAGGCATCGATGAATGTGCAGCTCTAGTGATCACTGCTCGTTGTAACTGCAGTTTCTTCTACATGCCACGTAATACTGTATATAAAATGTTCATTAATTACTGGAAGATTATGTCGTTTGGTTGGTAATTCAAACCATTTAAAAACATGCTTCGTCGTAGGTCATGATGGTGTAAAAGTCTGCAACAATCAAGAAGACTCAACGGATTGGAAATGTATTCGTACAGCCAGAGGTGTAATTTAACCGGGAGTCATATCCCCTAATTCTTAATTATTTATGGATTATTATTTAATATTTAAACTGTAGAGATATGAATAGATTGTAATGCAACATTAATTTTTAAAATTCCAGTGAGTTTACTCAAAACGTTGAAGGAAATATGTGGACATTGTGACTCCTTGTGCGAAGATATTGCTTACAACTTTGAAACAACATCAGCTACATTACAGGATTCGTCCATTTTATGGAAAGATCATCAAAATGGATCACTTCCTGGCTTTGAAGAGTATAAATGGTAAGGGTCAAGATTTACTACGGTTTTGGTTTCATAAATCTAACGAATTTATCAGGATTTTATCATTACCTGATACCTGATACGTTTTAATCAACACATAATAGGGCTGACAATAGAATGAGCATTGTGCATATCTACTTTGGAAGTGAGACAACGGTCCCAAAACTAAGGAAGCGGATGTACGGGGATGTTGATCTAATTGGTAGGCAAAATATTTAACAAAATACTTTTAAATGGAAAGAAATTCAAGCGTTTTTAACGTTTAAAACGTCTAATGTGCCATCTCTGCAAATACTACAGCCAGCACTGGAGGATTACTCGGACTCTGTCTCGGTGTGAGTGTCCTAAGTGCCGTGGAAGCGATCTATTTCCTGACTCTCCGCGCATTTTGGAAATATTGCCGTCGAAAACGACGTGGAAAAGAAACTGCTAAGAATTTCATAGAGATTCTAAGAGGTCGCATAGGGAAGAAAAAACGGGTTATCAATCTGGACCCAAATAAACTACAGTTCCACCCACCGTTTTATTCCCAAGGACGATTGATTGGATACAACGGGGCGAGTTTTCCCAACCAATTTCCATTGAGGGGAAGCAAAATTTATGATTGAATTTTGGAAAACTAATCTACAAATAGAATTATTATAAAAAAATAAAATTAATTTGCATAGGCAACAAAACTAAAAAGCAAAATTACTCCTTACAAATTACAAAACTTTACAGAATTAAAATGAAAACTAGCATTTAATTTGTAATATTAAAATATCGGGATTACTAAATTCATAACCATTTTCCGTTCTACTTGCCCGTTCAACTGTTCAAGACTTGATTGAACTCTCGCATTTCCAACTTAAGTTCATAGAATTTAGAGAAAAAAACAGGGATTTTATTGCACAAGTTCTAGAAGAAGCCTGTTAAATCCATTAATATTATCATGAACCTTATCATTTAAAGACTGTATATTCATCTCATCGGGAAGCATAGCAGAATCATATAAAATCAAACTATTTGCCCTGATGGCAAGAAGGTAATAAAGTTGCTATGTGCATTTCGTCTCGTCCTACAAGTTTTCTTGTAGTACTGTGCAGTAACATTAAAACTAACTAAACATTACGGTTCAACTTTAACCAGTCTAGTCGGCAGGGATGACCAAGATACATGGTATCAAGATACAAGTTACAATTACTGTTACTTTGTAGCAAAGGCTCAAGATACAAGTTACAGTTACTGTTACTTTGAAGCGAAGGCTCAAGATACAAGTTACAAGTTACTTTTGTCTTCTTGCCTTCAAGATACAAGTTACAAGTTACATCGCATAGAATTTATCACTCAAGTTACAAGTTACAATTACAGTATTTAAGTTACATTTCAAGTTACAAATTACAACCATTTACAATATACTACGTATTTACTTTTATTGCTATGCTAAACTATGCAACAAGGAGTTAAAATTTATTAACTTTTAACAATGTTAACAGTTAAAAGTTTCCGTCACTAAAACGCCGTCGATTTAGACAGTTTTAAAATAGAGCAGTTACGTTATTGCCTTGTCTTTGTGTTGTCCGACTTTGAAATATGAATGAATTTAATATGAATGGTAGATTTTAATCTGAATCCATTACAAGTTTGCTTTTTAATTACAATATTTAAAATTAAATAAATTGACAGACTTCAAACGACCGACTCCATCAACAATGCAAACGTAAACCGAAATCCAAATGTTTATGCAAAAACGTGTAAGAGCGATGCTTGGGTTCTCGGGCAGAGAGAATTAAAGAAACTCCACATTACCTAGTGGTATTATTAACACATATAGCATGGGTGCGGCCGCTGGCTTTCATTAGTGTTAACTTTGACTAGAGTTTTTATTTGTAAGTTATGGGGTTACCCAAGAAATGCTTGAAGCTTTAAAACTGAAGTAACTTGTAACTTAATTACAAGTTATCTTTATTTTTCCAATGTTACAAGTTACAAGATACTGTTACATTGTAAGAAAGTCTAAGTTACAAGTTACAAGTTACTTTCTGCTTCAGAGCCTTTGAGCCTTAAGATACAAGTTACAAGATACTCTCGAACTAAAACACTACTCAAGATACAAGTTACTAGATACAAAATTGTAACTTGTAACTTGTAACTTGTATCTTGCGAAGTATCTTGGACATCCCTGCTAGTCGGCTAGTGGGCTATTCGTAAAACATGAGAAATAAAATTTATCCGATAGGGTTTTTAATTTTTTTTTACAGGTGCTTTAAGCAGCTCTGGTTGTTTTAAATAGCAAGAAAAGATCCCCCATCGTAAGTTAGTTAGTTTAATAAAGTCCCCTCAATAAAAGAGCCCTGGGCAGTTAATTAGGAATGAGCCAAAGACGAAACGAATGTTGTGACTGAAAGTTACCCTCAAATCTCTGCATGAAAGCGCGAGTTCTGAATACATGTTACTTAATAAGTGCAAATATATACTCCAACCAAGTGAATGTTCAAAAGGTTTTAATCTTCTTCTCTTTTCGACTTTTTTCTAGGATTATGTAGAAGATCTTTTAACAAAGTTTAAAGGGATTTATTGTAATACACAAATGTATAGTGGTTTCTGGTGTTGTGGTGCTCAAAATAAATTTTAATTGACTTTTAGACTAAAAGAGTGTATTTAACAAAGTTTATGAGCTTTCCCCTACACAGCATACAAATTGCAGTCAGGGGAACTCCGCTAGTTGTAGCTGGGACCCAGCTTGTATAAGCTGGTGTTTTTAAGCTTGATTTAGCTTGTTACGAGCTAGAATTAGCTGGTCAATGACGTCACTGAATACAGTAAAATGACAGTGCCCGCTGAGCCGAGTACGACAATAACAATGATTTTAAGTTGTTAGATAACCTCTCAAACTAAAAAATATGTACTGTCATATATTGCGACATAGACATTCACCGTAAAGTAGGTAGTGCCCTCCACTAAAATAACCCCATTGGTTGGCCTAATTCCAAAACTTATGCACGTATTTACGTCATAGCCGGTACGGGCACTGGGTAGTGCCCCCTTTTCCCCCACGGGGTACGGGGGTACCTAATTTTTCGAGTGGGTGGCCCTATTATAGAAAATTTGCTACGTTTTTGTAACAGGGTAAAATTATTTCAAGACTTCATGAATAATCATTAATATATATTTATTTGTTTTGATTTATAATAAAATTTGAAGCATTTAATGAAAATTTATTGTAAAATAATAAATTTCCTTGGCACAAGAAATATGAATTCAAATTAATTTGAAATGTATTTCAATTTTAAAATTGAAATTGAATATTTGCTTTTAAAATTGAAATTTATTTTAGTTTAAAAAAAATCATAAAAAAATTACTTTTTAATTGAAAATTAATTTTAAAATCTTTGAAATTAAAAATGAGTTTCAAAATAATTTAATATTCGAAATGTAAAAACGAATTTACCTTTTTAATCATTAAAAGCTTAATTTTTAAATCGCAAATTAAATTTGAAAATTATTTACTTAACATAATATCATACAAAATATAATATTATATTATATTTAATTATATATTAACAATTCAAAATTTATTCACTTATCAAGTTAATCAAGTTTAAAAAAAATTATTTAATATAAAAAATTATTGAATTTTAAAAATAAATTTTTTTTAAAATTTTAAAAATTAATTTTTTTAATGAATTTACTTAAAGTATAATTTAATTTTAAATTGAAAGCTGAGTTTAAAATTTGAAAAAATTAAAAGTTTGAAATGTTTAAAATGGAATAGAAATGTATTTCTAATTTTTTTTAAACAAGTGGTGCTGGGTTTATAAATTAAACAACTTCTAAGAAGCCAAAAATTATATTATACGTTTACTGTTTAAATTGATAATTATATGATAAGGAATATATAAATTAAAATGTTTAATATAAAATGATAAAACAATTAGATATATTTTAAATTCCAGGGTTAAGTTCAATTGATGAAAAAATAATAATTGTCAGTTAAAGATATTCATTATTTATTTAACCCGACTCCGAGGGCTTATAAAATCGCCACAGTGTCTTGCCTGTGGAAAAGCACGATAACTATCGAACAGAGTAACATGACGTCACCAAATTTGGTACACACCGTTTTTTGTAAAATTAGGAGTTAAGTTCGAAGATCGGCAAAATCGGTCCATTCGTTAACCCGTACGCGGGTCAGTTTGTGGAAGTTGTTATTTGTATTTATTTTGAACCTAGACAAAAAGTAGTAGAAAAATAATGGCATATGTTTCTATAGAAAATATATCCGTATCATAAAAACGTGTAAGCACCAAAATACTAACCAAAAATAAACTATCATCACCCTACACTCTGAAGATTGGTCAAGCTCAAGATGTGGCTATTAATGACCCGACTGGGTGACCCATACGGGTATTTTTAAAATAGACTTACAAGTCCAAATTTTTTTTATTATTTAAAATTTAAAGTGCCCCAAAGAATCGGGCTAAATAGAGTTGTACCGATAAGCTTTTTATAATTCTAATTAATCCATAGTATTATGGTAATGCGCTAATTCGCACAAAAAGAAATAATTTGAATAGAATTACAAAGTTGGAAAATAAAATTTGATATCAATTCATGTGAAGTTACTTCAGAGTACAGTAACAACAGTTCAAATACATTTGAAACTATCTGGTATGTACTGCAGTGTTTTAAGAACACATTTAAATGTTTAAACTGTATTTAAAATGCAATTAGGAAATTAAATGAATTGAAAAATATTTAGAATATATTTACAAACATTTTAAAAACAATAAAAATACTCAAATAGTTTCAAAAATATCACAATACATTTATGTTTAAAGGTTTGAAGTAAAAAGTAGTTTAGTTTTTTCAAAGAAATGAAAATTTCTAAAAAAATCCATTTTTTGTTGTAGCTTAAAAAATTTTTTGTTTTTGAAAATTTATATTTTTACATTTCTTTGAAAAACAACTATTTTTCACAAAAAAATTGAAAATTGAACTTAAATTCAAAGTTTTACAGATTTTTGAAATTTCGAATTTTGTGATTTTTTAATTTTGGCGATTTAAAAATGGTAAACATAAATTAGGGCCGCTATTTTTTCATTTTAATAGTTCATATTAGTTGTGTGTTCACCCCAAAAAATATCAAGCGATTCTAGAAGTTGAGTCCCGGTTGCTATTTGCAAAATACACATGTGTGCCAAATTTCAAGTCGATCGGTCCAGCGACGTTTTGGCTCTATATTGTCACGGACGGACGGACAGACAGCATGATTACAAGTCGTGACTCGGGCTTAAAAAAATTAAAATAATCGTAATACGTATCTTAGCACAGGTAAAAGGAATAAGAATTTTAATTTTTTGAGAGTTGATATTTGATATTCCGTAGCTTCAAGAAATTTAATTTAGATAGTTAAGATGTGATCGAAATACTTTAAAGTAATTTGTCATGTATTTTAAATACATTCAAGAGGCATACCGACAGACATTCTGATACCAAACTTATATGGAGGATTGAATTTTAAAGTGGTAAAATAATGACAAACTTGTGTTTTTATTTAATTCATTGTATGCCAACGCCACGGTGAAAAAACCAACACCATGGCCACTTTATTAATTTTGACCCGCTAAATCCAGCCGTCTCACTTAAAAAGACGTCCAATCAAACATAAAGGCGTCCCGTACTTTGAAAGTTGCAACAAGCTAGTCCTAGCTGGTGTCCAGCTAATTCTAGCTCAGTAAAGCAGCTAGTTGTAGCGGATTTGCCTTAAATACGCTAATACAAGCTGGGACCAGCTAGTTGTAGCTGGTTTAAAAACTAGCTGGGTCCCAGCTAAAACTAGCGGAGTTCCCCTGACTGAATTGAATTCAAGTTTACATTTTCATCGAAAAGACGCTAACTTTGATTTTGAATGATTGAAGCTTTGAAGTTTTGAAGTCGTACAGGATTTTACTTTAAAAATAAAATAAAAAATCGTTGGAAATCACGAATGGAGTTTTTGAAGTTTCATTCAAGATCATTTCATTCAAGATCAATCAATATATCAAAGATTGAAGATACCCAGCATTGAATTTATATACTCAGATAAAAGGAATTTTTTAAAGCCAAAATAACGAATTTGCCAATTTTTTGGAATCAAGAAGTCAGCAGATGCAGAGGTATTGATTGAGGTATATATATCTTTTGATCTTACAATTGGATCTTATTGATTATTGATTATTGATTGTTAGTTTTTAGTTTGCATTTGCATTTAATTTATGTTTCAATGTCGCATCGTCGCATGTGTCGATGCTTGATTTTATGCTTCGTATTCAGTATTCAGTTAAACAAATGTTTTACTCGTGTGTCATGAGATCCGAGATCATAAGCTCGCTACTTTTATGATATGGGCGAGCTAATTAATAGTAATAATAGACACAAATAAACTTAAAAATAAGTTTAACAAACTAATAACTATTCTTGTAGAAACTATTTGCTTGGCCATTGCACATTGGCTGGAACTCTAAGAACTGGAGGACTTATTTTACACTGACGCTGGGAATACCCTTTGCCCTTGCTTGTCCCCCATATTTCAGATCAAATCAATATATTTTTGTAGCTGCCAATTCATAGAATGTTACGAATTGCGATCTTACTATGGAAGAAACAAATCTGCTGAAAATGCTATATTTTATATATTGACGGATTATTTTGCTATTTTCAGATTTTGGTTCGAATTAACAAGAACGAAGACAACTTCATCTATTGAGCCAGTTAAATCTTTGCCAGTAGACAACCTTCAGTCATCTTCGTGTTGGCCGGGTTTATAGCCTACATGGAAATAAGCCCACTAACGATGGAAGAAGAAATTGAATTACTCTTTCGGTTAAGTCAGCCCGAAGGCTGGAGAAACAGCGTCTACTCATTTAATAATATGAACATCCTAGGAGAAAGGGATACAGAAGGTCATCAAGGGTCAAATTCGACTTTCTGGAATGAGATCGGGCTGGGTGCCTACGGTCAGATTGACCTAGACCTCAACCTAACCCTAAATACTTCCGGGGTCTACTCAACGTCGTCCATGGGTAGTTCCAGTTGCTCTGCCTCCGATATGCGTGTCGGGGTCGGGATGACTTCTGGAAATAGTAATGGGACTGCGATTGACTCTGGAAGCAGTTGGGGCCAGACTTGGGCCCGTGGGGATAATAGTAGTAACTTTGGAGGATTCTTATTCAACAATGAGTTAAATGTGGCTGCTAATGGCAATAATCATAGTAGTGAACTGGAACAGGGTACTTGTAATTGTGAAGGGAGTAAGATGAAAGTTGACGTGGAAGAGGGGAACAGTGGGGGCAGAGCTTCGTTACCTTCCAAACCCCTACCCCCCAATGATCTGTATCTGGCCAATGTTCTCAGGATGTCGATTGACTGTCCCTTTTCAGATATTAGGAAACAGGCTCAAAATGTCTTGTTTTTGCTCAAGGTAAGTCGTTCAATTGCTTTGGGGTCTTTGATAAATGAATGATTTTAATTTGAGTACATACGACTGCACTACTTAAGTGTTAAGTCTTTGGTTCTTCTGACCCAGGTCAACTTTTTTAATTCCAATGTGACATATTATATATACCATTTTTACCATTTTGTCGCTACGTTAATTACGATACAAAAAATTGCGTGAGCAAGAAGCGCTTTTGAGATAAGCCCCAAAAAACCGGGTAGAAATAAAAGTTACCTACAGTTTAGATTAGAGAATTATTGTATACTTTTATATAAATCTAAGAGTTTTACGGCTAACGTTACAAGGGAACCTGTTTGACTGTATAACATAGATTTTTTGTCGGTCACGGACTTCTAGCAATTTCTAAACTATAAAACTATGCCCTATTGTTCTCGGTTATTTTGATTTAGAAGCATGAGAAAGCTAAATGAAGGTTAAATTTAGTATGCATTTTGGGACGTATATATGGGAATAGGGTGCTGTAATAAACGTAAATTTTAATGTACAGGGTGTCCACGATATAATATATCGTGGACAAATTATTTATTTACAAAAAATCTTGTGACTACCCCACTCATCTTTCCAATAGTTGTAGTTTAGGCCAAAATTTAAATTTTTGAAATCGGTTGATTTTTAAAGGAGTTATTCAATTGTAACTATGAGGGAGATATATCGTGGACACCCTGTATTACTGCATTAGTACATACAAATCTACAAATACAAAAGTAAGCATGATTATTATTAAAACATAGAGAAGTAATTATCTAACTTGCCGAATCTGTTAATTTAATGGGATTGGAGTTATAAAGTTGAAACCGACTGGACAGGGTAGTGTTTTTGTGGCTTGCCCTTGATAGTTGATGGCCTTTACTTTAACTAACAACTAATGATGTGCACTACCATATACAAACTGAACTTGGAAACAAGCAATACCCCCACTACACTAGATGCTACATTGAATTATTCCCCGGTTAATTCTTGTCCAAAAGTCAGGCCTATTTATTTTCTCATGGACATTTCCTCAAGTTTTATAAAAACACAAATTAATGTTCTGCACGGGTTTGCAAATAACTATATATAGGATATATAAAACATAGCGAAATTGTTGCATCATATATTGTTGATTTTGATTATCACATCGCTTGATGTGATGTGAGATTTATTGCATTTTCGAATGAAAATAGCTAGGCTTCGTCATATCAACTTGAAGATCAAGCCCGACTCAGTTTATCATTCAATTTATATGATATCCTATATGAGATATAGGATCCCATGTGCAGTACCATATATCATGTACATTTGCAATCTCAACAACAACAATGCTCATTTTCCATTAGACCTAGCAACAAAACAACTTGCAAAAAAACCATAGGCGAGTTCAATCTCAATCCGACCTAGCAAGGATATGTACACTGACTACAGACCTAGCAACAACCCAGTGAATCCTTCTGACTTTCAGAAGTCAAACCACCAAACACCGACAAACTTACATCATCAATCATCATCAGAAATAGCATAAGATGTGAAATTTTGTTTCGTATTTAATGGACACACGCAGACAAGAGTTACAAAACTCATCAGCATTTGAATTTTGAATGATATTTAAGGGTGTATAGTTTGTATAGTTATGTAGTTATGTTATATGTAGAATAAATGTAGTAAATGCATGAGCATGCACTTAAATAAAAATATATCGTAGGATAAACTGCTTTCCATTTCACTTAATAGAGAATCAAAACCAATGCACTATGACATATGACATTGACATTCGTCACCACTAAACACAAGATATTAAACTTGTTTAGCATTCCTTGCTTGTTAGAATATTTTTAATTTCTTGAACTCTATAAATGCAAGACAAGGGGTTTATAGGATTCATAAGGGTAACTTTAATCTTTGGCTTTTTTGAGTGAAAAAAATCGAAATGGAATGTGAATTAAATATAACAATTAGCTGTTTAAATGATTAATTACGCTACAGTCCATGATTAAGGTAATTAAAAAAAATCGCTTTTATCTGGCATCGATCGTACGATCGTATGAAAATAGCCAATACACTTTGAAACTCTTTGTTGTTTCTATAAGATGTAAGATAACATTTCTAAAATACTGTTCCGAAATCCACATCGTAATAGCATACCTATAGCTTTAGACCTACATTGTTGTTATTTTTAAATACATCTTATCTTACTAGGCTTCTATTTCTATATACCTAATTATGGAGGTTCTTATCTGACTATAAATATATAATATATAAATGCGGATTTAACAGAGAGTTAAATCGATATGGTTATGATATGTTAATTTTGCATAACAATATAACATTGATAGCATTGGTATATGTAGTATGTAATGGGATAATAAATTCTGCAAGTGTGTCCCATCTGCATCATTTTAATTTTAATCACGCCAGCAGCCTCAGCCGGAGTCATTCCAGTCTAAACTAAGGAACGAGTTAAAGTTAGTAAAAAACTGGTCAAAAACAAACCGTAAATTAATGAGGTTGAACAAGTCAAGTGGTTGTGGAGTTGTAAGTATAATTTGGTATTGGTTTGGAAATCGTATTACAATTTTTAAGTTCGGATGTACTGGATAAGTATGCGCTATGTTCATGCACTATCTCTCCCGTAGAGGCTAAGATATAAAAATGTTCAAGCAATATCAGTGAATTCTTGATCCGAATCAATTACATTCCCTTGTATGCTTAATGGTTTATACCTGTTTATAATTTATGGAAGCTTGGAAGCATTGTTATTGTTGATGCGCAATTATTATGGAAACACTTCAAGTAGTTCAAGTTGAAACTAACAAGGAAACCTTGTCAGATGTTCAACCCCGTATTTTTTCAAACTTGTTTCATTTGAAAGAGGATCTAAAATAATGAAACTTTAACATAGGAACTATCGGTGACTAAAATCGTTTTGACGTAGTAAAGTCAGTGGGAAGGTCAAACACTGCGAGTTTTACGTGAAAAACTAGCATGTGCGAGAAGGGGAGAAAGAGGAGAAAGTCGACTTTTCCCCTTTTCACTTCTTTTCCCTGAAAAGTCGCGACCGAGATAGGGAGTTAACATTGGAGGAACCCCTAAATTAGTATTGCACTGAACCACCCTTTTCCCAAAATCTAAACGGGGACTTAACATAGAAAACCCTGAAATCGCGACCGCTTCTGCATCTTCCCACCTACTGGGATTGAACATCTGACAATGTTCCCTTGTAAGAAAGCAAAGTTACTCCTGGATTTGGTTAGTTTATTTTTTATTACTATTTTGTCGGAGAAATTTCTTAAGGGGGGGTTTAAAAAAATATTTTACGACCTAAAATGGCCATCCATAGATACACATAACGACGAAAGGTTGATGTGGATTTTTAGCAAAAGCCTAAGCAATTCGAAAATTGCTTGGTAACGCAACCATTATGGGGCTTGTTGCCATAGTGATTGTTGACGTTACTATGGTTACCGTCACAAATGCCCATGGCAACGACAATTTTCACTTACTTTCACACTTTTCAGAAAATATTTAAAAAGTGGCCAAACCGTTTTACGGGGGGGCTCCCACAGCCCCAACCGATCCATCAATCGAACTAATTTTTTTGTCTAAAAATTCCTTGATAAATTCAATATTAGAGATGATCCTTCGATTTTTTAGTTTCATATTAGAACTACCTTAAAAACTCAGTTTAATTGAAAACACTGTCATCAAAAAGCCGAAATATTTGTAACTACGGGGTTTGCCGGTGTGGTACAAAAAACCTAAAAAATCGAAGGATCATCTCTAATATTGAATTTATCAAGGAATTTTTAGAAAAAAAAAATTAGTTCGATTGATGGATCGGTTGGGGCTCTGGGAGCCCCCCCGTAAAAGGGTTTTTAACATTGGTTTAGATAGGGAAATCAAAATTTCCATAGTTTTTTAAACCCCCCCTTAACGAAAGAAGTAATAATGTATTGCTGTTTTACTGATCTATGCAAAAGTTCGATTCGAGATTCGATAATACTAATATAAATCAGAGTAGATTTTTTGCATGCAATTGAATGGTACATGTTGAACAAAAATGCTTCTTAAATTCTGCTTCATGACTCCTTTCAAAGATGTTGTTACTGGGATTGCTTATTTTCCTCGACTAGGATTTTGCAACTATTGATGTGATGGATTTAAAATTATCCTAGAATTCTTAAAATGATGTAAAACATTGGATGTGTATGTGTGAACATTTGTTTTTTATAGTTTTAATATCAAGAACTTGAGATATATCATTCTTTTTTGCTTTTTTTGCTGCTCTTTTATGCCAAGAAAAATGCCATAGTGCTTCGGTTCTGTAATCTCAGATTTTCGAATGAAGTGAAAGCACACAATATACTTTAAATATTAAAACTAAAATTAATTTTTTCTTCGCTTTTTTTAAATGATTTCAATTTACCGTACGAATAAAAACATTAAATCTTAAATCCCAATTTTTTTCAAATTGCAATTTTTTGTTTAAAGAGTGGACTCGTTATATCGGATACGCAAGGACCGGATGTTGTGATAGATTTTTTTGTATTCCACAATAAAATTATAACATTATTTTTATAAACGATTGTATATTGTATTCCAGTGCCTTACTCGCGTATTGTTACTCTTCCGTACAAAACCACCTAATATATAAGTGCTTGCATTAAATGATTGTTGCACACGGCAATTTAATGCACTTTTCTTGTTAAAAAATATATTATGACTATAACCTTGAAATCTTTCAACTTTTTAACAAAAAATCCTTTTTGTTGCCATTATTTAATAATATATTTATTATCACAGATATTTAATGTTTTTTAAGTAGTTTGAGATTTGAGCATTGGCAGAGTACATACAATTACACACAGGTTCGTTTGGAGGTTACCCAATAAATTGCATTGTTTATGAGTATTGTTATTCAACATTTATTATTGGCACAACGTTCATGTTCAATCTGCACTTTGAAATTTGGACGGAAAGATTTACTTTTACGGCTTGATAGGGATGTTGAACACGTACCCCCGCATCACACTTATAGAGGATAAAGAACAGAGTACATGTGTACAAAAGGTGCAGCCGGAATAAGTAAAATCATGTAATAATCTGTGCCAGTATGGAACTCTTGTCATTTTTTTCTATTTTCGTAAATTGAGTGATTTATCTATTTATGAATGTTAATGTATTCATGTATGCAATGTCGTCTCTTCCCTTCATCTTCATCTGTGCATGTAATGGCTGGTAATTGTAATGAGGATGTGGATTCTGGAATGATGTTCCTGTACAAGAGAGGCTCCAACTCTTAGCTTCCTATGACCAATTTAGTAGTTAACAAATTTACATTTAAAACATCCATAGTTTCTTACAGAGCAGGGCTTCTACTTGCCTTTCATTGAAGACTGAGTGTGACATTATGAGCCATAAATTTATCGTGTAAAAATTCGAAAAAAATGGACGGGGAATAAAATCTGTGGATTTTAAATTTATAGACGACAGGTCTTGTCGATCTCTCGATTCTCTGTTTGCTAATTCAGTTCACATTCGGATCCTTGGGCTTACATTCGTGTAAGTATAACGATTTGTCGAACTTGAAATGGAAATGGTAATCATATGCCACTATGCACTGCTTTAGCAGACATAAAGCGTGGGCTATGTTATACTACAACACGATTAAAAACATGAATGAATAACTGCAATCTAAATTACTTACGATTTGGCCCTGACAATGAAAAGTTATTGAAAATAATAATATTATTATTATTCTATCCGTATTCTGTATGTAATGAATGGGTGTATTGAAAAGGATGAACAGAAAGGTGTACTTGACTTCAATATTTATAGCAGTTTTTAGGTACTATTGTAGGTAGGTTAATTGTTATTCGTAAATATTCGTAATGATTTAGTTTAATTTGCCATTCAATTATGAATTAGGGCCGCCTATATCCATTCGGCTTTTAATTTGGGTTATTTATTCTGAATGTATAATAAAGAGCTTTTAGTTTTTGATTAATTAACATTTTACGCCTTGTTTTGATTTAATTAAATTCGTTGGGCTTTGATTGATGAAAGGAAAATTGTAGGATATAAATTTTTTATAGGTTTTAAAAAGTGAAGCCTTAATTGTTTTAATACAATCTGGTGTGTGTAGTGATTTTAATAAAAATTGGTGTTGGTAGTTGGTTGGTACTCTTGCGATTTTATTAGAATCTCATGGTTGGCTGACGAGTAAGCAAACAAAACAATGTGCGTAATTCACATTTAAATTTTAAACAGTCAGTGGAATTACTGGAATTGGTAAATAATGAAGTGGTACTATGACACGAGCAATTTTTTGAGTTGTATAAATAAACAGTAGATGTTGGATTTTAAGAATAAGGAAACTTCCCGATCGTTTTTAATTACTTAAAGTCGTAGTCTTTGTTTAACATTTACTAATTACCACGTTTCCCCTATTGATGACTTGGAAGTACAGTTTGAAATACAATTTTTAGAACTCTATGATGCATGAATTTATTTCTGATTTAATTGTTGCTTTGAATTTGTAATGATTAAAGCTGTTATTCTTGATAGCTGTTAGTGTTTATGTGATACCGACATTCGACATTTATTTGCAAAGAATATAAAATTTTAAGTTTTGAATATAATATGTAAAACATGTGCCAAAATCTTAATCTGTCAAATCTTAGTTTATTTGTCAAATCATGGATGGACAGACGATTTTTCCAGTTTCAACAAACTGTGGTCTGGTAAAGGAGTAAACCTTGCATTTGCGTCATAAGTGTATTTTAAATATTGGTTCAGATTTAGTAATTTTTTTTGTCAAAATTGCTGGCCAATGCTGTGTTATTTTTCCAAAAAATGTAGTGGTTCTGACATGCAACTGCTGTTCAAAATCTTGACATGTGACATCTGACAAGAAGACTAAGTTGCTCAACATTTTGCCAAATCATCCAATGAATGCAATAGTTCTGCAAAAGCGTATGAGCTGATTCTAAAACGAGTTTGAACGCTGGGAAGCTGGAGAACTGGATTCATTTGACCTTGTTTAGTTTTATTACTTATTATTCCATTTGCATGCATTTTGGCTGGGGTTGGGACAGGTCATGATTGTTGTACATGCACTAGATTTTGCAATTTGCAACAGGGAACAACTACTAGACTGATGGAACTGAAATATAAATCAAATTGATTGAACACTAGACCATAAAATACAAGCAGTAAAGTATATTATTGTTGGCCATGAAAATGAGTTTCATAGTTTCGTGTCCTAAGTAATCTTAAATCTGAACATATTCAGTATTATAATTTGGTTTGGTCTGTATAATAATAATATAAGTCTACAAAAAAAAAAGAAATACATTGAGCTGCACGGAATATAGTTTTTTTTTATTTCGTCTGAATGTGAATACAAAACTGAAATATTATAGTTGAATAAGTTGTTGCATTTGTATCAGATAATTGTTCGATTTTTTTTAATAAACTCTTTTCAATTCACAGGAGAAGGGAGGAATTGTGCCAAGACCCGTCTACGAAGGCCCAACGAGTTTCATCCCGTCAGCAGATGTAAGTTTTTAATTTCGTTAAAAATCCTAATACCAAACCAAAAAGCTCATCTCTTTCAGCCAACTTATTTAATTACGGAAAGTAATTTCACCCCTAAACGTTTCACAATTAGATTCGTATGTAAATCGCAAATATATTTATGATAAATATAAATGACCCTCAGTGCTCATCAGTCGGCAGTCCCGAATTCATGATGGAAACGAAAGGGGTTTGAAGGTTGAACCGCATGCTGAGGCGTGAATAATAGAAACTCTTGCAAGCTTAGTGCACTGTTAGTTCCACAGAAGCTCTAGTGCTTTCACCAAATTGAATCCTAATCCTAGAGACCCATAGTTCCGTGTACATTCATTATTCCCTTTCGGTTTCCATTCTTTTGATGGACTTTTTCGATACTTTTTTTATCTTGCATTACAGTGAGATAATGATAGGGCTAGAGCTTATGAGCCTTTCATTGTTCGTGTTCCTGCAATTTCCAAACTAATTTTTTAGTGAGTCGGGCTTTGAGATTGGATTTACCAAGACGAAAATAGGAGAATAACCTTGACTTTCGCTCAGCAGCTATTTTAATTCAAATTTTTAGAAGTCTTTAGTCTTAGGTCTTTACTCGGAAATTAGGAAAGTTTCTTGCCGTTGATTTAAGACCCGGAGGTACGTAGCTCCTGGTAAAAAATTACGGTGCCACCGAGACCGGAACCGGGAATTAATTTAAGGGTCTGCTTTGCTGAGCTATGAACCCTGAGCGTGTGAATAATATTAAGCGCTGAACAGACGTACGATTTCCATTGCTCCTAATTAAATGCCCGTTTAATGATCCACTGAAGTTGAAGATGAGTTCGTTGGCTGTATATAAAAATAAAAAGTTAGGTTGGGCTCATCAAAGGAATCTTGGGTTTTGATGACCTCTTTCACGTCTTCACATAAAATGCCTAGGGAAAGGAACGGAATGGCTTTTATGCTCAAGGAGCAATTTGTAAGCATGTCACAGTAGACGGAGAGTGTATGAAGTGAAGGGTTTTGGTACACCCAGGGACTGGAAGTATATTTCATTTTTACGACCACGACTCCCTAAAGTTGCTTTCAAAAGCATTAGTTCAAAATACAGACACTTTTATTCTCTGTGGGACATTTTGGGGACCTTAAAACTAGAAGCCCTTCCTCTCGTCCTATTTCTTAAGGTTTGAATGATCCGTGTCCATGTGTATCTGAGGATATAAAGGTTACGATTTCACTGTCAAAATCTAAGTGCCTGCTCTGCTCCGATCTGAAAAAGAAAGGACAATTTTCTCAGTTATTAAGTGTTGAAAACACTTTATGCGAATGACTAGGCTGTCTGTCCGTCTGTCTGTCTGTCTGTCTGTCTGTCTGTCTGTCTGTCTGTCGGTGCGATAACTGGCGAACGGCTTGACCTACGGCCACCAAACTTTGTACACTTGTTCCTTGGGTCAAGAGTGAGGCTAAGTTCGAACTTGGGTCAAATCGGTCACACCCCCTGTCCCCCATAAATTAACCCCCCCAAAAAAATGATTAAATCAGTTCAAAGCCCTTACTCATTTTAAAACTGCCGCTTATTTAGTTTACATTACACTCTATGTCTATTATCTATACATGATAATACCCTGAAACTACATTTCAGAGTGCGAAACCCGGGCTTTTTGGAGAAATTGAGATATGGGGTTTAAACGATTCTCATGAGTAATAGAACATCTTTGACGTATACGGGACCACTCCCACTGACACCAGGGTGCGAAACCGGGACTTTTTGGGGGAAATTGAGATATGGGGTTTAAACGATTCTCGTGAGTAATATGACATCTTTGACGTATACGGGACCACTCCCACTGACACCAGAGTGCGAAACCCGGGCTTTTCGGGGAAATTGAGATTGAGTTTGTTTATCGTGATGTTTTCAACACTTGGTTACACCCGTTACATCGGTTTATTCGATTTGAACTTTCGATTTTTACGACTTCGTTTAGGGGGAACGAAATTACTCTGGCTGGGCTATTTTGGATGGATGGTGATGCGGAAGTAAGTATTTTAGCTACAGCTTGAGGTTTTTATTCTGCAGACTTTAGGGATCCTCCCATTTCGACTTGAATATTTCAAAAATATTGTTTGAAGTTTGTGAGTCGAGAAAAAATGGATTGACGACAATGGCAATGACAATAGACTTTGCGTCTTTAGGAATTGGAATTAGATAATAAAATTTAGTATAATACACTTTGGATATTAAACATAAATGCATCTGATATTGCAACATGGATCATTTGATCGTTTGATTTCATAACCCCACCTTAACTTTATGACTTTAAGGGCAAAAAACTTTCACTGGACATCTAAGAAAAAGGACCAGTTTGGAAATTCGAATTTTTGTTATGCATAACAAACTAAATGTAAGAAGTTGTTGTCGTTTACGACACATGGATAGTTGGTTTTTAAATTTTTAGATTGTAGGTTTTGAAGTTTGTTTTGAGTTTCGAGTCAGGCAGGAAAAGCGACCAAATATATAATATTTAAGTTTGGTTAGAGTTGGAACACAAAGAATTTAGGTTTGCCGTTTTTAAAAAACTTCAAGCGTTCGGAAGTTACAGTTCGTAATTCATTCGTAATAAAAATGGACGGACAGACAGACATTGTTCTCATAAAGGAGTTTCACCCCTTACTGAAATATCTAGTCCTGATCCTGAGTGTAAAATAATTTACGGTTATATACCTTTTGAGTTTCTAAAGCAAGGACCTTTTTCATAACGCTTCTTCTCTACTACTTATGGATTAGAAAAGATAGATCTTAAATTTCAAGTGTTTTTCTCCATGGAGGCCCACAAGAGACAATGGTCGCGGAAGGGTAAAGGGGTGGAGTTGGTTGAAATTTAAGATCCAGTGTGTCGAATCGGATAATTTAATGGCTGTCACAAGGCAAATGTGAATGGGATGCTAATCATCATCATTATGACATTTTTCCATTATTCTTCAGACAATCCTGGCGTTCCACACCCCATATCGAAGTCGATGAGTTTCTGAGATATTCATTACATCATCGCCTTCGTTATTACAGCCAAGAGCTTTAGAAATCTGTCTATACTTTAAAATCTAGAGATAGAGAGTTGGGTTTTGAGGAGAAGCCTTCGAGTCTCGTCTAAATTGATGCGATTCCGTCTCTGCTACCATTTCTTCAAGATCATTAAACCGTGTCGATGCATGAAGGGAATCTCCAGTGACAGGCCCGACAGAGATTCTGTTCATGGTTTCGCATATTATCAGATTACAGATTACTATTACAGTTTACAGTGGATTTACTTTACTCAGAAGGAGGTTTTGAGTAGAGTTCGGTTGAATCGACCTCAAAATCCGTGTTGCTCTTGCTGTATCCATGTTCTTGGATTATTACATTGTATCATTTATGAATGTACATTTCTCGGTACTTCCTACTTCCGGAGTTAGGCTACTCAATATGGCATTATACTCGGAAGATGCGATTCAGATCAATTCAGAGAATCTATTCTCAATTGTTGTAAATACACACAATATAAACACTATTTATAAGCATACGAGTAAATCCAAGATATAATTGCGTCAACGGGCAGAATTATCGGAGTTCGATACGTATTACGTACATTGATATATATTATTAAGGGATGAAATCCCTTAATAGGAAGACTCAATCCGTCCGTCCGTCTGTCCGTCCGTGCTCTAACTCGAGAACGGTTGAACTTTTTCAAATTCTTTTTTCGAATACTTCATCAATAGGTCCTGGCGCACTTTGAGTTCGAAGTTGGACCAGATCGGCCGCACCCCCTGACCGCAAAAAATTCGAAACTCAAGACCCCTATATCTTTCATATGTATATCTACTATATCACCCCCCTATAATCCATATATCTTCTATATACCTAACACATGCATCTTCTATCTATCTAAATCATATATATATATCCTATACTTATACACATACGGGACCGCCCCCACTCACACCGCACAAGAGGGGTGTGCCCACGCCTGATGGCGCAACTTGAAATTTCAAGGCTGAATGACTCCCACAAGCAGTGGAACACTCCTAACAGTCCTAACAGACACGGGAACACACCCACTCACGCCGGGGGGGTGTGCCCTCGCCACATGGGGAAACTTGAGATTTCAATGCTAAACATGTGTTCCCACGTGTTAGGGAACACCTTCTGGAACCTAATCTTGTTCCATTCTTAAAATATTTACTTCTTAAATTCTTGTCGTGTACGATTTCATCCCTTCCGTACGTCCGTTCTTAACGGTTTATTATAGTATCTAAATAGACCATCAAGTGGGTGGTTTTCTGTTTAGAGGTGGGGCTGTATTTCGGGGATGTGTTTTTTAAACGGATCAGAGCTACAATGTCTTTTTATTTTGTTAATCATTATCTTTAAATGCTATAATATTTTATATGTGCCTTTAATTTGATGGCTGGCATTCATTTTAGATTTTCAATTTTAGCATTTGAATTAATTAAAGTTTCGAGGGATCTTTTTGTTTAATTAGATCCGATGATCTTCAAAAAGTTTCAATATATCAACGAGCTGTACTGTTGTACACAATTCGTAATTTAGTAATCAGATAAATTTGAAACAGTTTCTGCCCTCATCCTCATTGGAAATGACTTCTAGCCTAGCACTGCACAGGAGTTAAATTGAATTAAATCTGTGATGGGAAAGGGTGGATCCTTCCCTAATGTACCATAGTACCATGCATATCTGCCTTGATCGGAGCAATCGATCATGCAAATAGCAAATTGGTTGGGTTAATGACATTTTGACGTTGTCAAAGGATCTGTGGACATGGACAAATAACGAGATTTCAGAACCCATACATCACAGACACACACACATGCAACTGCAAATTATCCAATTTTTTTTCCAACTCCAGTGGACTATACTAAATCGGAATTGATAAAAATGGTGGACACGGTCTTTTGAGCCTTTGAAAAGAGGTAACCAGTCAGTACCAGTTGGTAGTTCACATGATAATACATTCTTTATAGTTTCAGTTTTCGAAAGCTCTGCTCAAAAGTTAGATCATTGAAGCTGGGAAATGGATTCTCCACGAACCACGAAGTAATTGAAGCATCCTGCTCCTGCTTCTACTTCTACTGGTGTCTGATACAAGATTCTATTGTCATGGCTGAAATTACCTCCATCTAATTTGATCAAGCAGAGAGATGAAAAATAAAATACAAAGCCGCTCTCCAAGTCCTGTATCATACCTATGGATTTTTCATCCCGAACTTTTTGGGAACCTTATTTTTCCTCTCGAGTTAATAATGCACAAAGTTGATGTTGATGTTGCATAATGTCTCCTATCTTTTATGCAACAAGACGAGAAGTTCCCCTTTCATCTCAAACTTTCCTCCGACTTTGTTCATGCAATTTGCAGCTCAAAGTGTGAAAAGAGATTGGGAATGGAGGTGGATAAAGTTACTTATATATTTCTGTCCTATCTATGTCCCTTCGAGCTCAACTACGATTACGGCTTCTAAGACTTGGGTTTTCTTCGTAGAACCTTAGAAGGCTTTAGAAAACTAACCATACTTGCCACTTGCCACCACCGTTTACAAGGAACGGTTGCACATCCGAGGTATAGATATTAGACGTGTATTATCATCCCTGGAGTTTCTTTAAGAGAAAAGTTTCAGAAATGATTTAAAGCACCCTTGTAATTCCCACAAGGCTGGTATTTTTCATCTCGACTCTATTTCCCTTTTCCATTAGGCGAGGAAATTCAGTAGAAGTTGTTCTAGACGAAGGAGACAGGAACATGATCTATAGGGTGATACTGGATATCATAGGTATTCTAGCTTAGACTATTAGCATTAAGACGTAAGAAAACAATGGTAAGAGTAGAGATATACGACTAATCTAGAAAATCATTGCCCGTTTACAGTGTGTTGTTTGGACTGTGCATTTTTGTAAAAACTTGTGTTTTTGAATGTTTAAAAGCACACAATGTTTAGGGTTTCCAAGTTTTAGAACTACTTTTAGAAACTGGAAATTAGAATGTAGATGGATTTATTGTAAAGAGATCCATGCATGTCTGATGTTGATTTGTACATGGATCTTCAAATCTTCATTATAAAGCTGTAGAATATAGAATCCTGGCTACTTTTTTCAGTTTTTTTTGTATCCATACACAAACAAGGACTTGGAGGATGGATTGGATCGTGGATCTTGGTCTAAAAGTCAAAAGGATACACTCTACACATCTCAACATCCTTTGCTCACGCTGAGGGTGACTCTTGTTCTATATAGCTGGAGGGATTCAACATTCAAGATTTCACAAAGTGAACTTGACAAGGCGAGAAGAAAAAAAAGTTTCGTAAAAACGTGAGGCAGGTTAGGTTAGGTTTGTTATTTTTGTTCCTTGGCAAGGAAGAGGCTAGATTGATAGATATGTTTTGTTGGAGTTGGATTGTTAGGAGCTGGTTGGGAAATACCTATATTATATTGCTTGATGTATACTTGTGAGTTGTGAGATATAAATTATTTTAAAGAGTTCTCCGGACTCGACCAAGATTAATAAGTTGATGATGTAAACACTGAGAAAAGTGGAAGTCTTTTCTTATTCTATAAAAATTTTATATGAAATGACTATTCAGAAGAAGAAAAAAATCTTTAAAAAATACTGAAAAGTTTTAGGTATAGGGGCTTTCCAGCTCACAAGGGAGGGAATTCAGAGACAACGCTTTGATTCACTGTTTTTTTTGGTGATGCAACTTTAGACTGTTTAGACTATGTATAAAGATGACATAGCTAAAACAATTACTTGTGAAATCAACGAAATTTTCATTAAAATATGCTCTCTACTTGACCCGTTTTGTACCGATGTTAATATTCTTTTCTAAAGTTAACAAGTTGTTCTGTAAGAAAAAGTTGATTCTAAGTTAAGTCCTAATTTAGTAATTTTCGAAATTTTTCAATAATTTTGCTGGTATTCTTTAGGATTCTCAGAAAATGTAGTAACTTTTATGAACAACAAAGCATTTTGAGTTTTCTTATGAAACGAAACATTGAAATTTCCAAACATTTTCAAACTCAAGTCAATCGGAGTGTCATCTCTTCATAACTTCCCTTGGTATTGGTATTGGTATTGGTATTAGCTTTATTGTCAAAGAAGTACAACATAATTAAACGCTGATTTCCACTCCAAGACACTGAAGATACTTCACCACTAACAGTTTCAAAATTATACATGATATTTTAAGTCATAGCGTATTTTAATATAATTATACAATTTTACATTCGACTAGCAAGAAAAAATTGGTTTAAATTAAAACAAAAAGTATCAGTAGATTCAGAATTTTTTATGTAATTTGGTAGATCATTCCATAAGGAAATTAATCTAAATTTAATGCTTGCTTGGAAAAAAGAAGTCTTATGCTTGGGAACAAGAAAATTGTTAGATCTATCCGTAGAAGATCTCGAATCACCGAAGTGATTTACAAAATCGTGCAAGGCCTCTGGAAGTAATAATTTAACTCGACTACATAAAAAATCACGGGCAAGAGTAAGCAAATAATAATTTGCGTATTCTTTAACAGTCAAAAGTTTAAATTTTTCATACAAATCAAAAATATTACACTTCGCAGGCGAGTTCCATTTTTTCAAGAAATTATTAATAACATTTTGAACAGATGAATAACATTTTGAACAGATGAAACCTTGTACCCTTTCAATTTGTATGCATATGAGAAGCCTAAATTATTGTTTTTGTTGCTGGATAAAAGTGTGAGATATTTGAATCCTATAGACTAACTAACTTGAACAATATTATCAAGTCCCCTCCTGCTGCTTCACAGCTCTACTCTTCTGCATCTATGGGGATTCATAAGCTGAGTCTATAGCCTTCGTATACGTGCATTAAAAAGGATAATCTGTTCAATTTATCTCTAACTTGACGTAACTTTGTTTGTTGGAAAGGGAAAAGTGAGTATAAAAATACATGTTTTTTTAGATCTATCTGTCTCTAGGAACTGACCTACCCCTTTGTACCCTTCTGAAAGTCAAGTATTCCAGCTCCAGCTCAGAGGGATTTAAAACTTTTACATCAATCCTCGTCCTCTCTTTGCTCTCTATAAAAATCTATTCCCTCTGGATGCTGGATTTATTTATAGCAAGTAATAAGTGGAAGTGTATTTTTCTGTTTCGTCATGCCTGTCTTGTAGCCACTCACTCTAGCTACTACTAATATGTAATTGCCCTGATGGCTTAAGGCTTTTGTCTATTTTCTTTATCTCACTTTTGTCAGACAAGAGGCAATCCATCCAATCAATGGTCCATGGGTTTGTGAAGGATAGAAAAAAACACATCGACATCGACGGGCCTGGAGTCAAGCCGTCAGTGTCAAGATTTCAAAATGAGAGGGAGGAGGGATGGGAGATTTATAAGATTTCGATTGTTTTGTCTCCTGTTATTGTAAAACCGTGGATTCAAAATTCAACGGTCAAGGAACAAGACCCGCAAGGGGTGATACGTTGAACGAGATATTCTTATTTTCTGGAAAGGGTTTACTAATTCAAATTCTGATTTTATTGTGTATAACTGCATCTACATGATGCATCACGCATCGAGACGAAATGAGTGTGTTTCAAAACGGTATGATTACATTTAAAAAAATACAATTTAATAGGCAGAGTTTGGACGTTGGTTGGCGTAGGGTGTTTTAAAGACCTGGAAATTATAGACGAGGTTTTGATGGTTCTCTCCTGACGATTGCTCAGGTTGGTTGCTGCTGATGATGATGGTCTGGTCATAGGATGATTACTTACGATTACAAACCTTGTCCATGAATTGTTCCTCGGCAGAATGGGTTACTGATGAATCTCCGTTTTTTTCCATTGTGGCGACGAGGGTGAAGAAATCATGTCTCTCTGTCTTTCTCTCAATATATATTTTATATCCCAAGGACTTGTATTACCATTTCATTTCTTCGTGCCTGAGAGTTGATGAATCTTAAGTGTTTTTCTCCCAGAGGTTTCCACGAAGAAACTGTTAATTTGATTTGATGATGGGACAAGAGAAGAAGAGGGCTAAACGAAGTGCTTGTTTTATTTCTGAAGCATTGACGTTAGCTTTTGACCATGGATTTTTTTTTGTAATTTAGTAGTTTCTGGTACCCGCTGAAGGGATATCGGGTTGTAGGATTAGTAGTAGTAATAATGAAAATGGAGCTGGAGTTGATTGTATATGTAGATAATGACGGAGATGGTTTTATTTTAGGTGTATATTCTAAGCTATGATCTAACAGGCAGAAGAGGCAGTTCCGTAATATATTGCGTCAAGTTATTAGTATCAACGCTAAGTCTCGAAAGATTTATTTGACGGGATGGTTTCGGAGGATTAAGGTCCCAATTTTTAAATTACGGAACTGATTCTTGGGAGAAAGGGTCTGGAAGCGAGATCTTGAGAAAAACATATTATTTTTTAGTTTCGCTTGTTTCTATACCCTGTCCTAAGGACTAGGTTCTTGGTGGATGGGAACGAGGAAATAAATAGCTCTAGGGAGTCATAAGTAGTAAGTACTAATATTGCATTATAGAGACCCCGTTCCTAGAACCTGGATGAGGTGAATGAGGTCTTTGGCTGAATTCGGAGTTTTGGATATTGTTGGGCCAAGAGGATGACGAAGTAGATTAGATTAGACTTAGAGCCCAGGGAAATCAAGGTAACATAATAATACATTTCACATCATATAATATCCCGTTATAGGAGAAGTAGAAGCTGTGAGATTTGGATTTTTTTAGTTTTGTTTAGGTGGAAATGGCAAGTATATAGTTGCAAAAGGTAGGATGTCGGAAGTGGAAAAGGGGATCAGGATGGTTCTCTATGGAGAGGCTTTTCGGGATGGAACAGATTACCATGTTTTGTAGTTTGGAATGGGGTATAAAGGTAGAGATGGATTCGGTTCTCGGTATTTTGCCCTGTACTTTATTGGGGTTTAAAATTTAACGAAGCTCAAACTGATGATAAATTCAGGAGTTAGTGAGGCAGGAAATGGAAACTTGTTTCATTATAATGTAGGATCATGGATGTACTGCAGAATGACTAATAATAATTCCTAGTCGGTGAACACTTATGGTTGATGGATCAGGTTGATGAACATGGATTTTTATGTCTTTTAAAAATTACTGATTAAATACATTTAGCTGTACCGATTTTATTCTGGATTATTTGCTTGAAACGACCCGTTTGAAATATTGAATGTTGAATTTAGAAAATAGAAGCAGTCCAGCTTACGGATTCATCAAATTGACGGAATATATAACATGCAGTTAGAAGGATCCCTGAATCTGACGAATTTGGAATGATTAGCATAATTAATAACTAATAGCTAATAAGATATTATGACTCATAATTTACAATTTTCACTTGAAGGCAACGAGTGAATTTAACCAAACAACTACATAATGACCATTTAAAAGGCGATTAGGGACAGTCTATTATAACTTGATACACCTGTAAACTATTACAGATTACAAACGATGCAGAATTATTCCGATGATTCCGAACTCATCGTATGCAGTTAAAAAAACAAAATGAGCCAATTTAACTCGTAGGCAAAAGAGCAAACTAGAGATATGTCATGTTGCACGGAATACAGTCTTTAGTCGAGGTCTGGCAAAGGCCAAAAAGGACAATAAATGAACCTTGAACCTGTCAGTCTCTCCGTATGTCAGACGCGGACGTGTAGATTTCAATTTCTGAAACAAGAGTAACAAGACCGTAAACATATTATCGACTTGATAAGTATTTCAACGAAGGATTAAAAGGAGTTGTGCCATGACAAGGGAGATTCTTTGGGTGTGGGTGTAACAATTAGCATACAAACTATCCAAATCTTTACAACGAGCTTATAGTAAATCTCCTTTGAAAAACCTATAACAAAATTGAATCTTTACATTTTCTTAAAAGCACAACTCTGAAATTCAGGAACAAAACTTATTTTTACTTGATCAACATATAGGTCACTAATTTTTTCATCGTTCATATTCCGTCCAAACTTGAAAGACCATGACATTGTCAAGCAATTCTGTTATTACACCCTGAATAGCTTCCCTTGTAACTTCCCACAACTTAAAGTTGCTATAAATAATAATAAATCAAACTAGACACAAGAGATTAAACTCGGCTCAAGTCTGTCTATCTATACATATCGTATCAGAACGTTTAAAATCTCAAATTGCGAATAAGCTTTCAACGAGACGAATTGTGCTTCTACAAATATACTTCACACTGAAAATTTCAGATAAGATAAAAAAAATGGTTAATTTCCTTCTTGGAACAGAAGTGGTGTTCTGCATATAATTTACATCTTTGACCTTTGTTCGGAATGAAATTATGGTCAGGTCTGATGCTGGCATATTTCATAGCAATGAAAAAGTTGTACTGGACGAGCAAGAAGGCTTTTTATACTCTTTTTCAAAATAGAAATCCATGGAGAATGAGACATTGTAGAGTAGTTTCTGTCAGAAACATTAATCTACGATTTGTAATGTTGTATTCTTAAATTGCTCTATACCCTGCCCTAGTCCTGCTATGTATAAATTAACTTTGTGGTTCCATGTTGTGTTGGTCTTTTTTTTATCTAGTCTCCTACATGATGTAGGCAAGAGAACTAAAAATTATAAAAAACGGAGAGTTTCTGGCCGAGGTTTATATAAGGATGTTTCTTAAAGTAATTAACACTTGATATTTAGCTCATATATTTATAAAAGAAGTGTAGATCCCAGAAGAAGAGATCACAAAGTATGTAAAGTAATTAATTTGAGGTTTAGATGGAAATGGTTTCAAAGAAGAAAGAGTTCGGCAAAACCAGAGAGCCTGTTTCTTGTAAAACTCGAAGGAGAACCTGAAATTGAAAATCTTGGCCTTGGCCGTGAAATTTATTGCTTTCAAAAATGCTTTCAGAGTCATTAGGTAGTTTAACGTGATGTAGACTGATAGTTACTGAATTATATGCTGTTGTAATATAACTTGCAGTTAGTTAGTTACACTATATTTATATGGCTTTGCTTGTGCTGCTTTTATTGCTTGCAATCTGCCAATGCTGTGGCTTTTTCAGCTTCCTTTAAGGACGGTTGACATGCACATCTTGGAAATTGAAATGGTACATCTGGTCCTCTTCCTCATTTAAAACATCGTTACTACTGGCTCTCGGGCTTGCATTTTACGCCAGGCACAAATGTTATTTTATGGTTATGGATGTTCTGGTTAATTGGGAACAATTAATATTGATTGTTCAAGAGGGTTCAAGAGGCTTAATTGAGCCGGGCATAAGATAAACCGACTCTGGACTTGTCGTTCTTAATTTCTGGATGCAATCGCTTTCTCTATTTAAAGGCTTTAAGGGCCTTTATAAATTATAAATGCATATATTTACGACTACAATTGTCCTCTTGCTTTCCACATCGATATCGATGTGTTTGGCCCTGTTTACATCATATAGGTCGAATGTGGAAGTTCAAATGAAGCAAATTATTGTCATTTTGATATAAATGTATAGGGATTTCATATAGCAGTTTCGTCCTTATGTTTTAGATATTAAAACTTTAATTTTAATAATCCGTACACCGAGCTGATCGTAATTAATCTTGCAGTTGCAATGAGGAACAGACGAGAAGCAATTTCCATGATTTATTAAATCCATATACACAATCGTATAAATCTTAGTAAAGTAAGCTGATTTAAAAAATGTCCTTCACCTACAGACATCAGAGTTGAGCTACTTTGTACTTTGTTGATAGTAATATTTGTATATAAGTGATACTTTGGTGTAAGTAGACTACACACATGTGTATACAAACACTATATAGCAGGCTGTAAAAATACTAAAATATTTAGTTTTTTAAAGCATGGGCTTCATTACCATTAGTATAAATAGTAATTGGCAACGGTCGTAAGTAAAAGGGTTATCTCCTTTGCAGATCACCGTCATCACATCACTCCTGCCTATTTAGAGCTAGAGAGAAGTTTTTTTAAAGGCACAAATAAATGCCAATAGTCTAAGAGATAATAACATATAACTTTAAAATTAAGTACATATGTAGTTAGTTAGTGTATCTATCTGCAGTCGGGACAATGGAAAAGTTCTTAGGGATCCTTTCCTCATGCACGTGAATTATTTTTTGCATCAGTGAATCTAATCCATTTCAATGTCACTTTTTTGTCCATTCATGGGAGAGGGATGATGGGAATATAGATTATAAAAGTTGAGGTTAAGACGAGGCTAAATAAACCGATGTAACGGGTGTAACCAAGTGTTGAAAACGTCACCATAATTAAACCGAATCTTAATGTCCCCCAAAAGCCCGGGTTTTGCACCCTGGTGTCAGTAGGAGTGGTCCCGTATCCGTCAAAGCTGTTCTATTACTCATGGGAATCGTTTAAACCCCATATCTCAATTTCCCCAAAAATCCCAGGTTTCGCACTCTGAAATATAGGTTCAGGGTATTATCATGTATAGATGATAGACATAGAGTGTAATGTAAACTACCTAAGCGTCAGTTTTAAAATGAGTAAGAGCTCTATCCTGGCGTTGGACTCCTACATATCACTATTCTGTTTGATTTAATGGTTTGTTTTGGGGTTTAATTGATGGGGGGCAGGGGGTGTGACCAATTTGACCCAAGTTCGAACTTAGCCTCACTCTTGAGCCAAGGAACAAGTGTACAAAATTTGGTGACCGTAGGTCAAGCCGTTCTCCAGTTATCGCTCGGACAGACGGACGGACGGACGGACGGACGGACGGACAGACGGACTTGTCGTTCGCATAAAGTGTTTTCAACACTTAATAATGGTTCAGCAGCGTCTTGTGCATTCTCTCAGTTTGGTTTTGATGGCTGAAAAGTTTTTGTCGGCAGACAGATTGATTTTTGGATTGGGTATCCGTTTGAAATGAAAAATGGATTCAAATTCGACATACATCGTGAATAGAAATAGATACGAGAGGAGGATGATGATGCTAAGCTAAAAGTAGTTTGACCAATTGCAAGTCGATTATGTATAATTGGACTATGATGTGTCATGCCTTACTTTTTGTTACGAATTCGCTTAGCAGTTGGACTTATCTTTAGTGGACACAAAAAGATTTAAGTTGAAGAGATCATCATCATGTAGATGTACATTTGATCCATTTTATATTTAAGATTTTTTTTAAATATAGGCGATCCTTGGCTGTTTGCCATTTATCAGGATTTTTTTAGTTCGGTAAAAGCTTGTGTATGTGTATGTACTATGTGGATGGATTTGTGAAGATGGACATACTATGCTAATGGGGTACTTTTCAATCATGTCATATTCAGATGAATACACCTGCGAAAAGGGTTTAATTACACTTTTGTAAAATCCAAGGAATACAAGTTGCCGATGACTCTGCTGATTGGATTTAATATTGAGCTTGTATAATGTCTGGGATTTCGTTCCTCTTTGCGAGTTCAATGATTAATTGCAAAAATCTTACCTCTATACTCATGCATGTTAATGATGAATGAGATTTGATTATTATTATTCTATTTTTTTTTACTTTACAGTGGGCAAGTATCGATGTGGACCAAGAGCAGTTGTATCGCTGTGGACTGGTTGACGATGAGGACGACGTTGACGAAGAAGTTGGTGGGGATGACGATGCAATTGTGGAGAGTTGTTGCACCTTGGAAGAGTTTAAAAGTTTGGGAGATGGCTTGGAGTCTAAAAAGGTAGGAGGCTAGATTTTGTATTTGTTTATTCTTAAAAATAATATGTTGTTCTCTGCATTTTCAGTTAAATTGAATGAGATGTTGAGCTTGTTTTTTAAATTGTGATGGGAGAGAAAGATATGCATGTGCAGTAAAAGTAATGCAAGGTTTTAAGTACCAATCCGACGGTATTCGAAAGAGATGGAGAAGTTAGTGTGTAAAGCAATTATTTAAATTGGATAATAATATAACGTGACATAATTTGATGAGGGAAATGGTAAACAAAATATTTAAATCCAATATGATTATCCTCTTCTTTATGCATTTCGAGCTGGGCTGAATTTTATTTCGGTGGAAGCTATTAGTTGGTTTTGAGGATTTGATGGCAATGTTGTTTTGCAATTCCGTTTTATGGCTTGGAGAATAGCTCGTTTCAAGAGAGATGTTGTTTTCAGAGAGCTTCAATTTGCTATGGCTTTAGGGAAATATATTTTCACATTTAACGGAATCAGATAGGATTTTTATTGGCTCTTTATCTGATGGCACAACTGTGCAAATAAATTTGAGATTGTGCCTCCAGATAGTCAATATTCAAATTGGACTTGGAGGTGTTACTGACTTTATTGGATTTATGATTTGCGATTTCAAATCCGAGATGTGCCTCTTGGTTCTTTAATTGAGGTTTACACGGGGTAGACATGTTTTTAAAATGGTTTTATTTGTTGAAGATTAAGCTTGATTCCAATTCAATTTCTTGAGATGGAATCGATGTTTCAGATTCAAGGGGATGGGAACTGGGAACATGGGAAGACGGCAGATGGTAATTTTATTTTTATTGAACTGCTTTGGTTATAAAGTAATGTGAGGTGTTGTTATTGAAGTTTTAAGCCGGTAATTACGGTTAGCTGTTTTTACATCATTTTACCACCACATTGGATTACTCTTATTCTTGTTTTTCTAAGATTAAGACTTTGTTTGCAGAGCTTTGGAAGAATCAAAGGAATACAAATCATGATATGATGCTTTCCTTGTGTTTGTTTCGTAGCGTGTATTTTAGAGATTCGGAGTTAATGATTGGATGAGATGACAAAAACAATGAGCAGGGTTTGAAACTTTGAGAATCAAGATTGGGCAAAGTACTTATTGTAGTGACTAGACAATCCGAGAATAATTTACAAAATCAAAATAATGTAGTCAACTTCTTCGGGTCGGGAAGACGGAATCGTGCTTCAGCACTTTAATTAACTTTGAATGGTGGTTCTTATTATCCTCGTACATTACATTGCATTGTTGTTGTTGTTTTGTTGTTTTTGTGGTTGTAAGTGCCTCGAGTATAGTGTTCCGATTGGATGAACATTGATAAGGATAGAGGTGAGGTGGAGGAGAGATTAAAAAACGTACCACCACCGGTTAAGATTGCTAAGAACTGAGATACGGGAATGTCATTATGGTCGTGTAATAAATGTAGATAGCACATTTGATTACTTGAACTTGAGTTTGATTCCCTATCACTACTAACTCCTATCAGATTCAACTCGTAAATCTGTTTTTGTCAAACCGTTCCGAACAAGTTGCATTGGTGTTTTTGATAAGGTCAGCCCAATTAAAACCCCTTCGGTTTGAAGGGATGATTTCTAAGCCAGACAACTTACATGGACAGGGTTGTGCGGTAGTAACCCTTCTTCGTGTGTCTGTATGCAAAGTTAGTGGTCCTATGCTAGTCCTACAACTTGCAATTAGACACGAATTAAATGGATTGATCGATGTGTTTTTGTGAAAATGTACATGCTGTATACATGTATAAATTGCCGGCCAGGGTAGGGCGAAATTGATTAAAGTGATAGCCTGCACAACTGCATCGGAGTTTGTTTACATTTTCAGAACACGAATGCAACTGCAGTTGTTATTGTTGTAAAAAAGAATATCAAGGGTTGATGATGAAAAACAACAATTAAAATAATTCTTAATGGGAGAAATGGGAATGATTATATTAAATCGCGATTGAAGCTGTCAAAATAGAGGTTATTGTTGACTCTACTTGTCTTTTGTCTGCTTCTGATGATGATAGGGTTAGATAGGAATCTAACTGCTACTTACCACAAGATCATGTTGAAGCGTCGTCAGTTTCATTAAAATAATGGGACAAGATTTTGATCGGATGACAGAATGAAAGTAAACAAATAAATTGCTGGGATAAGAATCTGCACCGAGTTGGCCGGCGATGAGATGTGGATTTGTTGATGAAATTCTTTGGTGTTAATATTTTGTTAATTGTTATTCTTAAAGATGTTAAGCGGTTCGTTAAAGCTCTTAATTTTATTAACTGGAATTGAAAATTGAAAAAAATAAGGCAGAATAGATTTCAACATTTCAAGAGGAGATAAACTTTTCGCAGCAACTGCTTATTGTCCTTTGAAGTTATGATCTAAATAGAGTAACTGTCTCATCTAATTTAAATATGCGATTTTATTACTCCGTTTGTTGTGCTCGTATATGGGCAACCGGTTTAAAAGGCTATTTTATTGTTCATATTCACATCTTAATCGCACCAGACTTGAGACAAAACTATGCACTATGAGGAAGAATGGCAAAGTTGGGAAATCGCCATAAAAATTGTTACGCTCTTAAAATGCTATCGTTTTAGTAGATCAATTACACTTTCGAGTTACGAGGATTGAGATGAAATGCTAATAAATGTGTTGAAGATGTCGTTTTTATGGTTAAATGGTTCATTGAAACGTAAACCAGTTCATATCTTGGAGTCTCGGACGAGGCGACAATTCATTCGACATCGTATGATAAGTGCATCCATCGGCTCGACACAGAAACAATGATTTGTCTGTTGCAGTTTAGTTGCTGTGCAGTTGTTGTTTTCTATGCCCTAATTGCGTAGGAGAAATCGACTTTTGACGGTGTCAACTGTCGCCGATGAGGTTTCTAATAGCGCTTGTCGCACTCGATCTTATTGACTTTAAAAAAAATTGTGAGAATTTGAGAAATTTCGAATCCTATGAAAAATTAGCATATCTGTCATCAGAGTCAGTAAGAGATTATTGCCTGTGACAGGAACCGGTAATTATCCCGAATATAATAGCATATATTGACAAATTTGCTGCTTCTACTGCCAGTTTGGCTCCGAATAACTCATCTAGCAGTTGTTGTACTAAAAGTTAAAGTTGAGATTTCCGATCGCAATCCTTCGAGATGTAAGTGTATTAAGACATTTAATAGGATATTCAAAACAATTAATCGAAACATCTGAATGGGAGCTATATTGTCTGTGCTCAATAAAATAAGCCTATTATGAACGATATAACAATTTTTATAGCACCTAAATTTGATTGGTAATGAAAGCTTCTTCACCCATAATTAAAACTGTTACTGTGTCCAGACTCCAGAGACCAGACTCGATAATAATTATGAGCGTTTTGCATAATCCTCCGAAGAGCTATAATAACGATTTTGATGGCACGCTGCATGGGCTCTAAAGTCGATGAGAAGTACATTAATAGGAATTTTAATTTACAGACTTCTAGGTTTTTTGCAGTGATTACAAAATGCAATATAACAGCGGGAGTCGTTATGTATAATCGTATATTTTTTGCCGACTTCAGACAAGAATTTGGCTGATACTGAATGATGATAGCCTGTTTTGTATTAAATCCTGCCAAGTCTCTGTTGAGTTCCTATAAATTTCGATGAATTCGTAAAAATTCAAGTCGACAAAATAATGTAAATAATATTAAAGTCTTCTACCGATTAACGATGGGACCACTCAATCAACCGGAATCGCCTCACGTTTCTTTCTCGAAAAATGGAAATCCAAGTTGAACTGCCAATTTGAAGTCGGATTAGGTGTCTTGATGAATGATGACCAGATTAGATCCAATGATGTCATTCCCGTTCCGCGTCTAGGAGTATTAGAATTTTAATGATCCAACACATATGGCATCAGTCGACCACATCGGGAGATAAAATGATACTTAACATTAGTCGATAATAGTAATTTTATCGCTTTATGGATCCCTAATGTTCCTCTTTTATTAGCTGAATTTGTGATTACTTTTAGCGATGAGTAATTTGAAATCTGTATTCATTTCTGGTCCAGAAGTTCTCATATTATTATATACGAATGGAAGGGATATTAAAATTAGCAACTTTGCTTGTCATTGGTGACTGGATTCTGATAATATCTGTGTTGGATAAAAATTATTATTTGGAAACACATTTCTAAAATCAACCTTTAAATCTATTAAAGTCCACTTAAAAACTTTTTCTGATTGCATTTTAAATTTAAAACTCCCGAGTTTGAGATTATAAAAACATGATAAAAATATTGAAAAAACAACAATTATAAAATGCCCAAGGAGTTTGCGAATTTCCAATATGGACATGGACATGTCAAAAAAAGATAATAAATGATGTTGACACGAGTTGGAAGGGACTTGGATCTGAATACAAATGATTCGCGTCAATCAATAATTCATGCAGATTTAAATTAGCTATAGTTATCTTAAACCATGAGCCTTCTTGTTATGTTACTTTCCTCACCGCCCACAATCGATAATTCCTAAAAACCCAGTGCAGAACTCAAGACATGTATGCATTCGATCAAATCCACCTCTGGTTGGTTGGATTCGATATTAAATATCACCTTCTGGTCTTTTTGGATATTGTTAACGAGGGACGGATTCATTGTTTATCGAGAATTACATCATTGACTGAAATGGATTATCATTATCAGTTGTTGTGTATTTGGTATCATGCTGATTGGCCACTTTTTCTGCAATAACTCATTTCATTCAAATAAGCCTGTCTTGCCTATAGAGATAAGGTTTCAACCGAACCCCTTCTTCTATCTCTCTGAGCTAGGATTTTTTACTCTAGCTGATAATTTCCAAGATGAATTAAGTTTTTCTAATAAAGTGTTTTTTATTAATAGAATCTCTATGCAATTGAGGAGAGGAAAAATTTGCAAAAATAAGGCATAGCATGACTGGATCTATTCAGTATCCACACTGAAAGGGGAGGATCAGGCTAATACCGGCCTAGCAACAAAACCTCCTAAAAAACCCAGTCAAGCTAGACAGGCTGGTGTCTGTTTTGTTGTATTTCGTTCCTTCGTGCTATTCATCATCATCTGAAATCCCAAATGATAAAGGCAATTAATGGGAGTAGTAGTGTGTATATAGGAACTATAAAGCATTAAAATGGCACTTATATGTATTATAATCTGCAGAACAAGCTCCAAGAGTTGGTATTTTTCTAGAATTTTCGCAAAAGCTATGATTACACGTAATGACGATAATAAGTATGCTATGGTCTGACCCGGGTTGCTATCCAAAATTCATCTAGCTGTCTTCTTGGTTTCAATCTCTAGCAACTATATTTTCTTATTTAATCTAAATACTGAGTAACGAAGTTACTGAGTACTCAGAACTGAACCTGATATGTAGGCAGAGGATTTTTAAATTAATTTATACATGAAATATGAGGAGATTTCTCAAATCTCGTAAGATTCCTAGCCGGAAAGTCATGGCGAATAATAAGTTCTCGATTAAAATGATACTCTGCGATGAGGGTTTCATTTACTTTGTAGAGTACTGGAAATAAATGGATTATATTCTTGAAGTCTTGGGGCATTTTTAACTACACTCTAGCTCATAGTTTTGTATTCCATCCACAAAAAAGTTTTGCATTTATTTATTTAGATTATTAATTGCAGTAGTTGCTCTTGAAAAATTAGCTGAACAAGTGGATACGGGTTTTGATAAGGGATGAGTCATATATTTTGCCGTGGTTGCACAGAAATAAATTAATACTTGATACCTGTTTTTGGCCTGTTGCTATCCGAAAAGTTTCCTCAACTTTGTAGGTTGCGTGTGCAAGTGTAAATCGAATCGTAAAGGGCAAATCCTGCTCTAGGATCATCTTACGATCAGCCCCTGCTTGACGACAACGTATTTATTATTTAATGGGGATAGGAAAATGTAAATGCACAGGTGTCTGCATATAATCATATGTAAAATATAAATATAGATGAAGAGTATCTACAACTTGTCTATATTATTCTGTAGGATATCGTTGCAACTTTTATTTTTATTACTCTCTCGACTTGTCATTTTTTTCGCAGAGATAATTCATAAGTAGGTGAATTCTTCTTTTGTCCTACGAATGACATTCAGGAAAAAGGAGGAGGAAGATCTTCATTTATTTATTCATTTGGTTTATGCTGGGTTGAGCATTTTGGCTAATGGTTTTCTTGGTTGACGTACTTAAAATGTATATATATCCTAACTTTTTGGAAAAGTTGACTTTAGCTTTGGTTTGTCTTTGGCAGAGGTTTTTCTTGTCGAGGTTTCTGTCCATATCCATGTCTAATTCGAATACACATTATCCACAAGGAGGAGATTACTTTTTTTAGAGGTTGGGGTCTAAAGTTGAAGCTCTAGCTCTGTAGCTTGGTCCATTGAGCAATTTGTAAAAATTGCCATGAGAGAGCCGTTTAATTCCACTGGGCTCTGAAGATAGAGGGATTGTAGGAGTGGTTCTTTAGTATTTGCTAAATGGGATGGCTTTGTTGGGATTCCGAAGGAAAACCGGTCAAAGGGTTTATTAAAGCCCTTTCGTTTAGTGGCAGAATAGGTGATGGTTTGGGTCAGTGATTTTGACATTAGCACGATGGGATTTGTCTCTTGTATGGTTGTAAATGCTATTCCACACGTCAAGATAAGCTCAATAAGAGAATGGCTAATCATCCATTAAGTTCAGGATGGGATGTCTTTTCAGTTCCAACTCACGCCACGATCCGGTTCCAGCCAGACTAGAGAGGACGTAGTTGCATAAAATATATTTTATTTGCATTATTTTATAGCTGCATTGAAAAGACGTCTGGATCCTCATCCTGATTTCTCTGGTCACAATAAATGCAAGTTGGGACTATAAACGATGAGGATTGTTTTCGCCGGTTTGGGTTCTTTGATGTTTTTAAAGACAAGAGAGCCGGGCTGGCTTTTTTGGTTATAACTTTGAAGCTAAACGGGTTTTGTGCAAGAGATTTTGAAATTCTTTGAAATGGAAATGCCTTAAATTATAGGATGTAGCGGAGCTAAAGTAACATGCTCCTAATTCTTGATATGGCTTGGTTGGGTTGGTGGTTCTCCTGAATATCTGATTATGGTGGATGTGGTAGGTAAAGTAGTTTGGAATTTGAAATAAAACCGTAGGTTACAACAGCTGGAGGATATGCATTAGGAGGATCTTGTGGGCATCCTAGTCGAAGTTGAAGAGCGGATTTGGGTTAAAAGGGATGAAGAACTTTGTTAATGGAGAAATAATGGGGACATGGGAAAATAATTTTTTAAGTATTAAAGTTCTTTTTTAAAAAGATATGTAATCTTAAAAAAAGCTAAATTAATGACACCTAACCATAACTTGTACACTGTACATGCGTCCCTATAATATACAAACAGTTAGTGGCCAATGTAATGTCGATGTGTTTTTTTTTTGGTTTAAAAACAAAGTGTAAAAGGATACAATAAGATAGTAGCTGAAAAAGTCATAATTACTTGATGGAACGACAACTTCCGCCCGTCCGTTCCGTTGGATTTGAGTCCTCCAAATTATTTATCCACATCAAAATTACATTTATCATGATGCATTAACATTAAGTCTAAAATATATGACCAAAACTACACTTTGTTTGGTTATCCTGTGCTATTTATAATGTTTTGTTTCCAAATTCCCAACATGTATTCAGAGATTCAGATAGGATAGAATTTTATTACAAAGTAGAGAGAGACCTCCACAATTCCTCTGTAAAATAGGTGTCTTATTGTACATTGTACACTGTAACTGAACATGACATACAACATAGGAAAAGGAGCTCAGCGATAGCGATATATTTTCTGACGTATAGCTCATAAATTTTATTACCTTTACTTTGGACTATCTCTATCGTTTTAGTTTTCCACGCGGGGTGCTTTTTATCCATGGATGTACAAGTTAGTTAGTTATATCGAGGAAATTGGTGGGACATGAATGTAATAGTAATAATATTATTATTATCATTTCGTGATCATGACTCTCGGAATCAGGAGATATGGTTTAGTTTTTAGATATACATTTAAAAAAATAAGTAGTACAGCTATCTATAGATTTTTTTAAAGTACGGCAACTCAGTGGAGTATATCCTGCAAAGAATGATTCCAGGATGAGGGAGATTGGAATCTCTCATTGAGCTCGAAGAAGGTCTTGCTGTGCCGATATGCTAAAGTTACTCGTTATTCTTGTCAGTTAGTTCCATTAAAATAAAAAGTATGTCGAGATGGAGAATATTATAATTTAGGGATGCCACGGGTAGATTTTTCCACTGTGTCCTATTGTAATGTTCCTGCTCTATTCCGGGTCAAACTCGATTACAGAACAAGACGAGTTTTACCCGGCGAGTCAAAGAGAACATGGACATTACCGTGTCTTAAACGATAAGGTCTCAAACTGCAACACGACCGTGTTTGTAAACGGTTAAACACGGCATCAAAAACCTGCCGTGTGCACGGTTATGCTGAAAAATCCCGAAATATGGTAAAATACAGAACCCGAACCGTGTTTGTGCCGTGTACACGTGGGACGTGGCAACCCTATATTATTAGAAGTTTAGTCCATAGTTCTTGCTCTGGTCTGTTCATCATCGGAGCATGGAAATGAAAGGCCGATGAAGATAGTTTTATATTCCCAATTACAACAGAATCCAATATAAATACGAAGTAACGTATATAATATGATTACTGGAAGATTATAAAATAGGATTACTCATTATTATGCTGTACTTGTAGAGTTTGGTTCGGTTGTTGGGAATTAGGAATAGTCTGATGAAAAACTGGGTCAGTTGAGTTGCTTTGCTCGTATTGTTTTACATACATGGATAATATTATGTAGAATATTACATGATATATTTATGAATTTGGAGTTTGAAGCCTTGTAAAGTAGAAAAAACTATAGCCGGTTGGTGAACATTGTATTATATACTATTGTTATTGTTGGTCTAGTTCTTATTTCTCTGGTTTTTCTCTGGTTATGGCTTTGTGATCTGGAACTTCTCTACTGGAAACTAAAAACTAGCTCACCGATGTAATTATGGAAGTTGGGGATTTTGGAATGGCATACGAATTACATTTATTATATATTATGTAGGGCAACAAAAACATTCTAAATGTTATGAACGACGGTATATATAGAAGGAAATCTGGCTGTTTAGTTTGCTCGTGGAAGTTGGTTTATATTATATGGGTGACTGGAGCAATGTTTAAATTATCGTTTAAAAAATAGAGCTTTTTAGGACCTTAAATGTTGTAGATTACAAAGTTGACTTTCACTTTGCCCTTGTTGACTTTATTATCATTATTCAGTGCTGCAAAATCTTCCAAGCGTTCGCCAATCCCATATTTCGGTTCGCCAAAGCTGCTGCGCGCCAAGGCGCGCAGCAGAGGCTCCCAAGGGGCATTGATTGGACTATATAACGTTTTTTAAATTTTTCAATATTCAATATTTAAAAAAAAATTAGAAAGGAAAATCAATGACAATTTAAGCATTTTTATCTTTATTAACTGGCGACGAACGCCGCCCTCAGCATCGTTCGTCACCGGTTAATAAAGATAAAAATGCGAAATAGCGAACCCCGCTTCGCGGCGTTCGCCAAGACCCGGTTTGGTTCTCCAACCCCGGATTGTAGGATTGGGAAGATTTTGCAGCACTGATTATGGTACAAGTTACATACTCCCCATTGTTTGTCGATATATAAGAATCAGTCGAAAATCAATCAGTTATTTAAGCAAATAGGACAAGTAGTAGAGTTAATTCTAAATATTTTAATAGGTTTTTTTTTGTTATTGGAGAAGTGTCGCCCATGTCCTTGAACAATGTGTGTTTATATGCGCGACTGAGCCTGGACTGGATGGGAGCCGGGCGTATACATTTTAATGCTATCCGTTGGTAATGAAGTCATTGTTATGTTGGCATAATTAAGGTTAACTTGGGACTCGTTCTACATTGTATCCCGCCGGAAGGTGACAGGAAATTGTTATGTTCTCTTTCTATCTCTCTCCATCCGTCAAAAAAATAGCTTGGAATCGAATGGGTGGGTGTATCACTTACGAAATTGTTAAAATATTTATTGTTCTCGTGGAGGAACCTTTGTAGCTAGGGTTTGGATTGCTGGCAACTATGCTGGCATCCTATTTAATCGAGGACAAAAAGAGGCACTATAATTCTAAAATGTCTTTAATTGTTTGGAGCTGGCAGTGGCAGCTGTAGGCTTGTTAGATTTGAAACTGGAAATTGAGAGGAGTTTCTAAAAAAAATTACTATGACTATTTTTTAGATGTTTGTCTTGATTTCAGAACCCGATGCATTGTAGTGAAATTTAAGTGATGGATGAGATTTGCCATATTTTATTAATATCATAAACTAATGGGATGCTGTACTATTTATATCCTCCTGAAACCTTGTGCCACTACTACTCCTTCATATTGCATTCCGAATATTAAATTACTTGTTTGTTCTATGGAGTTACTAATTGTAGTGAGTTATTTCTATTCGTTGGTCTCATTAATATTCAAGTAGTGTTCTGAATTGCATTATTTCCAACAGCCTAACAGGATGACAAGAATTGTAAATAAAAAACAGTGGAAATGTTCCGGCGATGAACAGCCCTTGGAAGGAGCTTGATCAATTTGTCTCTGAAAATTCTTCCACGCTATTGGTGCTTAGGGTCTTAAAATTAATGGTGTATATATTATTATGTGTAGATAATAGAAGTTATGATGCAATCTGTAATTCAAAACGATAAGCTGTAATTGAATGAAGAATGTAAAATCATAAAAAGTTTCCATTTTCCCTTTAATTCCATCGCAATTCTCACCTTGCAAGTTCGCAGTCTTGTTTAAGTGATTCCTAGTTACAAGAGAACATTATGGACTTGGCAGAAGTTTGCTTTTTATCCTTCGTTTTGATCTGCATTATGCTCTCAGGATAGAGAGACTTGATAAAAGATAATATTATTCGTTACACACTTAGTGTATGGGAAGAATATCCTGTTTCAGTTCAGTATGCCGTTTTTTTGAGAATGTTAGACACAAGACAATACATCGTTTCTGATCGTGAATGTAATATTTCCAACAGCCAAGAGACTTGAATGATAATGTACAGGAATTGAGACGATAAGCGAGGAGGGATATTTGTCTGTATGGAGACTTATGGGATTGTAATTAGCATTACCTTGTAAACTCGGAATGTTCAATGCCTACAGAGTTTGATTAGAATAGTCGTAAATGTGCTATTCTTACTTACACAGGCACACAGCCTTGATGACGAAGCGAGGTTGTCTAGGTTAGGATTTTATTACTTTGTGCATTACGTCAGCCCATCTTGCATCTCATGCAAATAAATTAATAATAAAATACATTTAACTGACTTTTCCAACTGTTCAGTCTGTGGCTAATGAAAGGACTTAAAATAGTTGCAGTTGGGCATACACAGAAGATGTAATAAAAGTCTAAAGTCTTATGATTAACTACCTTCCTCTAATGTTGGGATGGGAATTTTTATGGGATTTCGAAGTTACGGAATGCAGAGTGCAGGGATAATTGTGTAATTTTTTGTGGTTGAATTGAAATTAAAACGGGACTGTTTTAGTTTGCAATCTTGAGGATTAATAAAATTGATACAAATTCGTTAGCTTCTGTGGGAAATTTAACCTGTAATTAATTATTTGGTTAATTTAATTGGCTCTAGTTTTGGCTTTTGACGTACAATTTTAAGTTCCAGGCTAAGGAACTTAATTATTTGATACTTTCCATTTCAAAACGGTAAGAACCTGACAGTCAATCCTCTAAAAATCACACTGTCAAATTTGTGACTCATCCCTCATCCATTTCCATCCAATTATAGAATCATAAAAATTCATAAGCACACAGGCAGGAGGCTTGTTGACCCAACGGACTGTAATTTGACGATATACGCTCAAAGGGTTCATTGCATATCGGATTCAGGTTGATTGAGTCATATTCGTGTTATTGTTCCTCTTCTTGCTCGTTTAATTGTTAATTTGTTATAAATAACAAAGCTGTCATTTTCCTTTCCCGTCGTAAATCCTAATATGTCTCATTTCTAAAAGTCTAGAATCCAAGACTTAATGCAGGTCCAATATAGAAAGCCGAGTCAATTCATCACTGTCTCCTCTTGAATAGTTTTGCCGACACATGAGATGAGAATTGTCGTCGTCGTCATAAGACTTAATTTATTTGTCAACCTCAGCTTAACTGGGGAGTGTGACACATGTTGTATATTTAGTCTCATCGCAACTCGCAACTATCTTGATAATAATTAAAATAAGGATTTTGCCTATAGATAAGGAAATGAACAACTAATTCAATCTTATCAGTTGAAGATAAATCTTCTGACAGTTTTCTGGTGGTCTTCTTATCGGTTTAAAGCTTAATCCGAGGCGGTTTCAGTTTCGGCTCGGCTTAAAGGAAAATATTTATAATCTTTTGAAACGGGTTAGGATTAGAGGATCAATAGAAAATATAAATCGTATCAGTAAATCAGTCCTATCAGATCGGATTTGAATAACTTGATAAACAAATTTTGATTTTATTTGGAATTTTATTCCCATAGGAGAATTTAAAGACGCAGAAGCTAGAATGGATGGGATTTAGGAATGTTTCGATCCGGCCAGACAAGTCTGCAGAGGACTCAAGTCCGTAAATTCAGTGTTAATGAGGTTAATCCAGGAGTCATGTTTGTTGTTCATGTTGTCCAAATGTTGTCTAGCTTTTACAAATATCTAGTCCCTTGCCGTCGTTGTCAATAAAATAAAATAAGAACAAAGTATTCTCGGGGCTGATTGTAATCAAATGAGTCTTTGATGGTTTCATCTTCAATAAATGAGACTTCTTCTTGATCTCATCCTTGTTTTGTTTCGGCCTCGTGATCTCTCCGAAATTGAATTGAAATAACATGAAGTTCTGCTGCAATGAAGACTCGAGAAGAGTACATAATATTATTCTAAAGGATCCTCAACCTCGATCTCTAAACTCCTGCATGCTGTCCCTTTGTCTCTTCTCTTTCTTGATAATAATACAATGTAATTGGCAATCTTGGGAGTTTGTGAGTTTATTTTGCCAGTTGAGACTTCTAGCTATTTTTACCCTCCATTTGGTTCTTATTTATTGGTACTTTGAGAGGAGGATCCATTCGAATTCCCGTCTTAAAAAGCCTTTGTTTGTTACAGAAGAAAGTATGTAGCGGAGAAACATGCCACCTTTACGGTTTACGAGCATCCATAATACGAACAGAAGTAGTCTGTAGTAATAAGGTCATATTTTATTTATTATATTATTGGGAATTAACAAGATGTTATTCGGGTTCTTCGGGGATTTCGATTTGGGGGCTATTTTCGAGTTATTTTTGGTTTATTATACTCTTACGTAAAGTGTATAATGGTTTTGTTTTTGAAGGGTCAGTAGATAAATAAGCAATTGAGACTCTATTATAGAGTAGTGATAATTAATCTAGTTGATTGTTGTTCAAGGAATTTTTACCCCGAGATAGATCTATATAAAATAACTCTTGTTTTGGAGTTGATTAAACTATTTCGCTTTGATGGTTTTATAATAGCCAAAGAGTTCGACTGACAAATGACAAATCAAATTAAAATTGAATAACAATTTTGCTTGTTTGGATGATGGAAATTGCATTTGTGCCTGTGCCCTGCCTGTACTAAATTCATATATAGAAGGAAGCTGTCTTGATTGTTATTCTCAGGAAAATAGATGACTATTTCGTCCTTCATTCTTTCTTGTTCCCGTTCTTCCCGTAATTCATAAATCAACTCATATTGCTAATAATTTAAATTACGAAGTTTTTATTATGATTCAAATTCTAATTCAATTACAGCTTATTTAGCTTTAGATAAATGTATTTAAAGAATTGATAGGATCATTACTTGTCGGTTTATGGAACTGTGCGGCTTCTTTTATATTTATAGCAAATTGGATGAGAGTTTAGAAATCCATCCCATTTCGGAGAATTAAATTACGTATACGGTCACGCCACTGGCACTCTTCATTCCGTGAAATAGCTATCGTTATTAAGTATCGGAGATACTTTATGCGAACGTTTGGTGACCGTCCGTCCGTCCGTCCGTCCGTCCGTCCGTCCGTCCGTCCGTCCGTCCGATTTTCATTGTTGGCGCTCTAACTTTCGAACGCTTCAACTTTTTCAAATTTTTTTTTCAGAAGTTGGTCCTATGGATCGTAATACAGGCTAAGTTCGAAGATGGGCGAAATCGACCACACCCACTGGGGTTTGCCCATCTACCCCAATGTTAAAACCACCACCACCTTACATGTACTACTATATTGTGGTATTACATGCCCCTATAGACAATACCTTCATACCATATTCATGAATATATATATATATATCGTCACCGTCTAAGCTGTACACATATAGGGGACGACGCCCACTCACCCCGGGGCGCGCCCCGGGGCGCATTTTGGGGCAAATTGAGATTCCAACGCTATGTTGTAGTCACATAACGTACGATGTTGTAGACACATACGGGACGACGCCCACTCACCCCGGGGCGCGCCCCGGGGCGCATTTTGGGGCAAATTGAGATTCCAACGCTATGTTGTAGCCACACAACGTACGATGTTGTAGACACAAACGGGACGACGCCCACTCACCCCGGGGCTCGCCCCGGGGCGCATTTTGGGGCAAATTGAGATTCCAGCGCTATGTTGTAGCCACATAATGTACGATTATGTAGACACATGCGGGACGACGCCCACTCACCCCAGGGCGCACCCCGGGGCGCATTTTGGGGCAAATTGAGATTCCAATGCTATCTTGTAGCCATCGGATAGGCTGTCACATTGACATGTGTGTGACCACTCCAACTTCCCTCAAGGGTCATATTCAATGACTCTCAAGGTGACATTCTAATTTCAATGGTACATGAACACTATCGCAACGTCAATTAGGTTGACATGTGTGTGACCACTCCAACTTCCCCCAGGGGTCATATTCAATGACTCTCAAGGTGACATTCTAATTTCAATGGTACATGAACACTATCGCAACGTCAATTAGGTTGACATGTGTGTGACCACTCCAACTTCCCCCAGGGGTCATATTCAATGACTCTCAAGGTGACATTCTAATTTCAATGGTACATGAACACTATCGCAACGTCAATTAGGTTGACATGTGTGTGACCACTCCAACTTCCCCCAGGGGTCATATTCAATGACTCTCAAGGTCACATTCTAATTTCAATGGTATATGAACACTATCGCAACGTCAATTAGATTGACATGTGTGTGACCACTCCAACTTCCCCCAGGGGTCATATTCAATGACTCTCAAGGTCACATTCTAATTTCAATGGTATATGAACACTATCGCAACGTCAATTAGGTTGACATGTGTGTGACCACTCCAACTTCCCCCAGAGGGGTCATATTCAATGACTCTCAAGGTCACATTCTAATTTCAATGGTATATGAACACTATCGCACGTCAATTAGATTGACATGTGTGTGACCACTCCAACTTCCCCCAGGGGTCATATTCAATGACTCTCAAGGTCACATTCTAATTTCAATGGTATATGAACACTATCGCAACGTCAATTAGGTTGACATGTGTGTGACCACTCCAACTTCCCCCAGAGGGGTCATATTCAATGACTCTCAAGGTCACATTCTAATTTCAATGGTATATGAACACTATCGCACGTCAATTAGATTGACATGTGTGTGACCACTCCAACTTCCCCCAGGGGTCATATTCAATGACTCTCAAGGTGACATTCTAATTTCAATGGTACATGAACACTATCGCAACGTCAATTAGGTTGACATGTGTGTGACCACTCCAACTTCCCCCAGGGGTCATATTCAATGACTCTCAAGGTCACATTCTAATTTCAATGGTATATGAACACTATCGCAACGTCAATTAGATTGACATGTGTGTGACCACTCCAACTTCCCCCAGGGGTCATATTCAATGACTCTCAAGGTCACATTCTAATTTCAATGGTATATGAACACTATCGCAACGTCAATTAGGTTGACATGTGTGTGACCACTCCAACTTCCCCCAGAGGGGTCATATTCAATGACTCTCAAGGTCACATTCTAATTTCAATGGTATATGAACACTATCGCACGTCAATTAGATTGACATGTGTGTGACCACTCCAACTTCCCCCAGGGGTCATATTCAATGACTCTCAAGGTCACATTCTAATTTCAATGGTATATGAACACTATCGCAGCGGCAAGATCATCACATATTTTCATAATTGATTTCACATTTCTGGATAATATTTCTGTTATTCATCTCCGATACTTTCCTATATCCATTGATATGGTTTATTTTTAATGACTAGGCACAAAATATCCTTGTTATTTCATGTAGGTACTTTCTTGGGATTTTGTACTTTCCGATCTGAGAAAGGCGAATCGGGTGATGAAATCGATTTCATGTCTTACATCAAATGAGATGCAGAAGAACTGGTTTGGCTTTCTTACTAATTAGTTTGACATCAATAAGATTTCTAGTTTCTCTCGACTAGTATAGCTCGGAATACGATAACGTTTTGAAAGAGGATGCCCAATTTTGATTAATTACCGTAAATCTTGAAATAACTCCCCCGGTGGTCTTAATTAGGAGAAGGGGGCTATTCCGGGTGGGGACTTATTTAACGATTTACGGTTGTACATTTAAGTATCACACAAACAAGGCCAGCTTTGTGAGTAATATATTATGTTACATTTTACTATTTTACATATTCCATTCTCTATACGCATGAATTGATCATAATATCTTGTTGTTGTGTCACTACTGGCCAAAGCCTAACAGCCGGACACTTTTGTGTAAAAATCGGGAAGTGGAGGTAGGTAAGGGTGAGTGAGACTACCCGGATTTGGATATCTTTTTCGACTGGGTTTCGGAAACGACTAACTGCCATATGGACGAGATAAGGTTAACCAACCCAGCACTTTCCGAATGATAAACTGTCAGAAATGTTTAAAAACAGGAACACATGCCCTTTAAGTCCTCGACCCGTCCATTTACCATTTACTATTTACCACAAGCAGGCAAGGTGACTGACTGACTGCCTCTGACTACTGACGGACTAGACCACAACAGTCGGGAGTCGAGTCGGGCTGCTGCTCTACTTTAAATGTACAAGTCATTAAGGGTCTCTCTGTCTCGAACTTCTGGGTCCTGAAATTCAATAATATCTATTACCTAGATACAAGACTCTAGATTATAGTACGGAAGGGCCGTTTTTGGAACGGAAAGGTACAAAGGAAGTGTGGACCTATTACTGCACTCTAATCCACTATGCATGAATCGTTCTCTGTTTGGAGTAGGATACAGATGGATTCAGTTTCAGTTTACAAAGCGATTTTATTTTTTAAACTGTTTTTCACTTTTTCCTACGACCTCTGTTTTGCCGTTTTAAAAAAGGAAGGAAGGAAAGGATGTTTTTGAGTTATTTCAGGTTCGGAGTAGAATTGATCAATTGATGGGAAAGGCTCTATTGTTTGAGAATTTGATGGACAATGTGCCAACATGAATTCAGCTTCTGATCATATACTGTAGGGAGAAAAGCCAGAATCACCAACAAAACCAGGATGACGATGACATGCCTTTTCAGTGTGCTATGGATGGTTTCATCAATATAAATTGTGCGATCAGTAGTATTTCAGTATAAAATAAACTGTTATAAACTGCAAACTCTATATTCAAAGCTAGCTTTGGGAAGGTACAAAGTCTTCTCGAGTTCAATGGAACCGATTTGTGGCAAAATGTACCATACTTCCCGATCTGTCCCATACTCCATACCTCTGGCTATTTATATTATAACGACATGTATTATGTATTGATTGAGTTCTGGTTGGATTTTGCATTCGGATTTCGAACTCAGCTTTGTTAAAAGTAAAGCCAGATCATGCACTTTACTTTCGGAGATTAGGCAGGAATTTAAATTCAGATGGTGAGGGACTGCTTATAGGGATCGGTTCTATTTGTAAGGAGGAATATTGATGTTAATGTTGACCAGTTGGTTTTTTATTTTTTTGTGCTTCAATTTCCAATATCCCTTCGTCATCTTCTTAAAAAGGAAATTGATTAGAGAGAGAGGGGAGGGAGAAGGTAGTGCTATTTCTGTGAAGGTATTCCTATCATTATTCCCTGTTATTATTCTAGGATTGAAGGATATTGTTGAATTCACAATTCAAAAAATTCCATAGCCCGACAGAAGGTAAATGCTCGGCTTTGTTTGCTCAAAGTTGCACGTGGAGCTGGCCTGAACAATTCCTAGGTTTGGGATATGAATATTGTTATTACGGCCCTGTAAGTAAGTAAATGTTGTCTTGCAGATATGTGTTTGTAATGTATATTAAAAATATAAGACTGACTGACATTATCGTACGGTCTTTTTACTGTTTTTACTGCTTCTGACTTATACTGTTTAGATATAACTTCGTTTTGTAGTCCTACATTCCGTTTCTGATCCTGGCATGATTTTTATTCATGAAGGCATAAAATTGGAGATTGGTGAACATAAATAAAGAAAGCAAGGCAGACAGTTTGGTGTTTGCTCTGACTTGGTTTGGCCTATTGGAGTTTGGATGGATGGATGTGGAATTGAAAATTGTAAAAGCATAAATTTAATGTCTTCTTGTAGTAAATCCTTTGAAAAGTTAAAGTCTCTTATTCTGGTTGTAATTGTGCTTATTATAGTTTGCTACTGCACAAAGGTAGAGTTGTAAAAATTTCTGTGATAATGCATCTCTGGCTACTGGTTATTAAATTCCCTGGTTTTTAGTTGCAATAACTTTGTACCCGTGGGGTTAGGGACAAAGGCTAAAGGGTATTCCTTGTTGACGAAGCTAACTCGACTTGCATATTGCATTTAAAAATTTCCGGACATGAGATAATAGGATGTGAATATGTCTGTATGGTCTGTGGATGGATACTGTGTATAATAAAAGAGCAGTAAAGGTGATTGCCGAATGCAAAAACTTTACTGCTCAATATTGAAAGACGATGTGTGTGTTTTTAAGTGTCAAAACATCCTTTGAAACGAAGGGGAAGTCATAAAAGTTGTTTTGTATATGTTAGGAACAAGGACCGTGGACTAGCTATTTTTGGGCTCTATTTGGAAACGGAATGATCTTCTGGATTTTCCTTCGTTCGAATGTTGAATGGTTAGTCGAGGAAATTGTTAGGTATGTTTAACTTTAACGTTTAATGGATGTATTTGTTCGGGAATTCGGTTCAACTACCTTTTAGCTCGGAATTGAAAGGAAAGGTTGTTGCTCAAAAAGCTTAGGAATATTTAGAATCCAGGGTTCTTGACTTCCCTTTGAAAGAAAGGGTTAAGAAATGCAAATTGTAAACAAGATTATTGAGTTACTCCGAATGGTCAGTCCAAAACTAATACAGTTTGAAAGGAAATAAAGACTATTTCGGTTTCGGTGTGTGGTAAATGGTAAAGTTTGCGAAATAGCCAGTCAGTATGTCTTTATTTAAAAAAAAATAGTTTTGAAACAAATGCATTTCCATTCTGTTATTCCTAAAGAGTTATTTAGCCAAGTTGAATAATGAAAACAATTTTTTATTCGTGCAGAAGTTCCAGTTTTTTTTAAATTAAAAACATCCTCCTGGTCATTCGAGTTTAAGTTGTAAATTGTGTAACGTAAACGAAATTAAGCCGGGCCGAAGGAAATATTGCGATAAAAAACAACAATTCTGTGCACAAACAAAATAATACTTGCATGCAGAAGGATAATTTAAATCGAATTTAAATATTCTAAATCATGATAAAGCTATACGGTAATGTTTTGACTAGGAATTTAAGAGTTATAATAAATAATAATTATTTATTACGAGGAACAGAACTGCAGAACCTACTGCATTTTGGCTGGGTAAACAAGTAAACACTTATTATAAAGTAATCATGCAAATGGCAAGGGCCAAGGATATTGAGATTGCACTGCTTTTTTACACTCCCGCAGTTCAAATGTTATTTTAAAGCTCGTAATTCCAGGAATATGCTCTCTCATATTTGTAGGCATCACGAAATTATCGTTTTTGTTAATCTTTGACTTGACGTTCATAGCTCCTTGAAAAGGAACAGGAACGTGTGGTTCTTATACATGGATTTTAAATTATTATACTCTGACTGCATAAATAATAATAATAATAATATGTTGTATAAGTATAGTCTATTTTGAGGAGATTGTAAGCATAGTACACAACGCACGAGATTGTAAGATCAGATGATGATGGAAAGGTCAGAATAATGGGTGAAAGTATCATTTGCCCTGTTGCTCCCGTTGACGTGATTCGTCGTTGTTGTAGTTGTATAATAATAACCTTATAACTTGACGTTTCTACTTCTATCTCAATCTAACTGTATGTTTGGAAATATCTGAGATATTGCATCATTCTCATGGGCCATTGTATATTCAACGATAATGTTTCCTGGCTTCTTCATTGCCTTTTCCTGAGGTCAAATCTCTTCAAAGAACAGCACAAGACATTTCTCCTGAAAAATCTCCAATCCTGTACCTGAGGAGGTTGATGGGATCATTAGGAAAAATGAGGCTAGTTTGAGAGTTTGCTGTAAGTGCATTGAGCAATGTTGGGGTCCATTATCTGAGTGGAGTTGGGATCCAAAAACGCTTCCTCTGCTATAAATACAACATCTCCAGAGAGTTCCAGGAGCGCAGCGTATGGGCTCATTTCCAGGAGCGTTTCTTGGAGTACTTGAAACTCCTTGATGGTATGGGAACCTCTGGTTTGGGACTGCTGAGATTGAATTAAAACATGGTCATGAAGAGTAAGGCCATTACCATTACCAGAGGGCTTGACTTCAACTCTTCAACTTGAGATCGGGTTGGTTATATACATTTTTTGGGTTTGTTAAGGAAGTTAGAAGGATAATAATAAGATGCTTTTAAAAGCTTGTGTATATGCAATAGAGAGACATGATAGAGACAGAACAGAAGATCGGAGAAGAGTTCATCATGACATGAAATACAGGAGAAAGAAAGGCAGGAGATCCACAGATTCAATCTTCACGTTGTTGCTACGTGAGTTTTGCAGAGGGATTTGGTCTCCTGGATGCCTTGCCTCTTTGGGGAAACTATCTCTAAGCTATGTAGGAACTATATAGAAAATCCCATTGCTTTTGTACAGCAGAGCCATGGTTATATCATATCCTCACGAACTTACCATACCGACCAATACTAACATTAACAACAGAGTCGAGGTCGACAGTCGCTTATGCTTGCTATGAACTATAGAGGCTTCCTTCGAGTCTTTGAAACTCTCGCAAGCTCTATAATTCCGCACCGTGTTGTGCTGTTGGCTGTTGGGTTGACGAAGGAATAGACTTATATGGAATTTATATGATTTTAAGAGGAATATAACGGTGTGTATTCTGTGTATAAGCCCTTGTTGAATAGGGCTTAGGTATTAGGTGGTGGAGGTGGTACTGAAATCACCGGAGAACCCCGAATTCGGAGCCAGGATACTCCGGATTCGGAGCTGGAGAAATGTATTTCGGATTTGAGGGACTCTCTCCGGCTCCGGAAGCCTCCAAGGTTGGTTGGTATATAAATAAAGGGGAATAAATAAAGTTGGAGGTTCGGCTCGAAAATGTATGCCGGTTTTCGGGAAACTGGAATCGGATAAGAGAAGCTCCTTTGAGCTAACAGCAGAGGAAAGTTAATAAGGGAAATTAGAAATATCCACTGGCTCTGACGTCATTTTTTTTAGGTGAAAGCACACTTGTGTAACTATAAATAGCAATTAAGAGGAATTGATTAGTTTCTGCTTCATATCTCAGATATCAGGATTCTTCATTCCGATGTCAATATAATGACTACTTTGTTTTCTGTTATTGCTTCCTTGTTCATTGTTCTAGCAATAATAACGCAAGGATGGATGGAATAATAATAAAACTATACGATTGCATACGGTCCCGACCCTGTCCGTACCGGTGGTTGCAGTCAAAAACCCAAGCGCAATGTTTACAAAAAATTCATGGAAATTTTTCATAATTTTTCCTGGAAATCCACTTGGACTATTACCAAATAAGGAAGACGAAGACATGCTTATAAATTTAATGTGCTACACATTCAACTTTAAATGTCCTTTAGGAACGATATGATGCAATCAGGTTTTAAACCTTTAAAAGTCATACGTTACCCTCTATCCAAATATGCTGTCTTTTCTTAACCAACTCACACGTGAAGAAGTTACTCTGCTCAAGCCAACCAGATATTCATGTATGCAAAATGCATTAAAAGATATTAGGTAAAATTGCATTGAATATTGAATGCTCAGTCAGATCCTTATCCTTCCTCTTCATTACATATATATGGTAGAGTGCACGATAGACTCGTCGAGACTGGAGACGAGGAATATGTCGAGATGAAGAGGAGAGTGTTTTTAAAATCATATCCATATTCAATATTCCAGTAAAGCTCGTTGGAAATTGTACAATATTAAATCATACATTTATTACTATTTTACATCTCTATAGCTTAATAAAGAATCTGCTTTAAGGAAGCCCTGATCTTGTATAAGGGCTGCAGAACTCCAGAGATCCAGCTGATTCTGATAGTCGGGAGGAACTGCTTTGCCCATGCCTGGTGCCCCTGCTTTTTTACCAATCCTTTTAAAAAGAGAGGAGATTCGTGGGCTATATTTATATCCAATATTACAAGTTCCTCCGAACTTGTCGAACTAGGAACGATAGGAAAATACATGGGAAATATATGCTTGAAACGAGTTAGAGTGGATCTCTATAGAGTTGAAGTTATCATGGAAGAGTTGGGCTGAAAGTAAAGGGTAAAGGAGGCAGAATATTGCATAGAATGATCTAACACTAGCACCAACCGTATATCTGTTCCTATGTATTTTATATGGTTTTTGGTAAGTAAGTCTGTATAGTTAGAAGGGAACATTTCCAACCCAGAAGTATTGCTGGGGAACCAGAGAGTCGAACCTCTTCCTTGTTCAGGCTCAGAGAAGTTGAGCAGTACAGAAGTAGACGAGGACAGGGACACATCGATCAGTCGACGAGTTGCTTTTATTTTAGAGAAGGACAAAGGATTGAAGTTAGGAAGAGGGAGCAGATAAGGTTAGGTTGAATCCAAAGACTTATCATCCTCAGTCACAAGAGATAAAAAATCATTCGCTATAAATTATCTCCTGGCTGATGATCTGTACTCTTCTTCTTGATTCTCTAGTTTAATATCGCCGTAATCAATTTTTAAGACTACTAGAAACAAACGTCTATTAAATTCGTAAGGTTTTAAGGTTTCAAAGGAGTCATTATTAGAAACCACAAGTAATTTACGAACTGATAAACCAAAAGCCGAAATAATATATTTAACTTAAGCAATCCCCTTGCTGGTCACTCATTTAGTTCTATTAAATCCTGATATGAATGCCAATCCAAGTCAAATAGGAGTAGATTATCAATCCATTAGCTAGGGACTTGCAACGTTAGGAGTTAAACAAATTAATCAAATAGTGCCTCTATGTTCTATCTTGTAAAAGAGGAGAGTGACAGAGATAGAGGGACAGTATCAACCGGACTTGTGGACAGGAGAGACTTTATCGTCAGATAAATATATATTTCACATAGATTCCTGTCCTTATCGTTATTAACATGGGCTTGAGGAACTGATCGTTCGGCTCATTCTTTCCCGTGCCAAGGAGTCTGTACGTAAAAGAGTACCGGAACAGTACAAGTTAGTTACCGAGTTAAATCAGAGGAGAGAGACTTGCTTTTGGGACCGGAAACCGTGAAAACCGGCTTCCGAAGTGACAGAGTGGTTGAGTTTGATTAAGATCAAGCAATTGCAATGGTTGTCCCGGTATCGGGAGAAGGGGTCAGTAACTCGTCCCCCGTCCGAGGGATCCTCATCCCCGGGGCAACGGCCCTCTCAAGGTCCGGTTCCCTGCCCAACAGTCCTGTGGCAAATAGTATACTGAAGGCCTCACCAGCTTCCGCCGGGATCTCATCATTACTCGACTCTTGTACCGAAATCAAGACTTCGTCTCTCAAGAGTTATCATCTGCATCATCAGATTCACCTTGAGCGTAGTAGTAGCGGAGGAGAGTCAAGGATAGTTCCCGCATCGTCTAAAATGGATCTCGAGCAGGGTGGTGGTGGTTCCGAGAACAAGGTCACACTTGGCAGTGGTGATGGTGGTCTTGTCGGAGCGGAAGGTAGTAGTATTAGTGGTAATCGGATGAAAAAGTACACCTACAACAATGACCCCGAACGGCCCCCTCATCTGAGTGAGTATTTCGAACGGAATGTGATTGCGATCCTGGACCGATGTGATCCGGAGCGGGGTCGCCGATGCTACAGTTGTGGCTACGACAATACTGTCAATATCGACCAGGCGCAACTGAAACAGCAGCAACAGCAGGATGCATTCGGGTCGGGCTGCAATAGTGGGTTTCGGAATAGTATTGGCTACGACGACGAGCCTTATTACTGGAACGCGTACAATTATGGGAACAATGATTATAACAATCCGTCTGCGGGCGGGGGCGGAAACGTAGGCTATGGCTTTAGTAATCAGTATGGTAGTGGTGGAAATAACCAGCAGAACCCAGGCTGGAATTATTACAATGATAGTTACTCATCGACAAACACGGTTGGGAACTTGTATCATAATAATTACCAGCATGGGACTATGAGTGAGAGTGACATCGCCATGGCCATCAGTCGGCGGAGGTACAATAGTGATGGTGGAAATAGTGATCTGGATTCTGGAAATGCTATGGAGGATGAGGATGTATTTACTTTCGATGTAAGTCTAATGATTCCTATTCCGTGTTTAGAGAGAGACAGGTTCAAAACCAATGTCTTTGGGTTCATAAATTATTGCAAATATTTATACTACTCTTTTTTTGCTGAGTTTTTTTAACCGTCTTATCTGCAGTATTTGCCAGTTGTAGGGTATTTTTATCTCGGCAAGTTCTGTATGTATTTGTAAGGATCGGCAGTTGGATATGTTTACATTGTATCCATGTACTTTGTACTTTTACCCCCGAACGAGGTTTATCCCGTATTGATTTGTCATTAGCCATTCTATTGGTTGGATATGATGAAACCTTCAAGGATTTTTGGCCCGATTGATTTCCCTTTTAACTGTCTTTTTTCTGTATTTTTCACTTACTTTTTTCCAATGCTTGGTGGCAGTGATTTGTTTGAAGAGTCTTATGAAATAGCATGGGAAAATGTACGAAGCAATCTTAATTTTTTTACAAGCAAGTCGAGGTTGGTGGAAACGGAAGGCGTTCCCTACATACATTCATCTCCCACATTTATATGATGTGGCTTACACCTCAACAAAAACAGGGTTTCTTCCAGTCCAAGATTGCATGACTGAATGTATGTATTTGAGACTGTAGGCTACTCCGGAATATGATAGATTAGGTTATGGAGAGATGATTGATCGTAGGCACTCTACTGACATGACGTGGTTGAATGAAGTGTGGTTAGTTGGTTTTGTTGTGTTTTTTGTTTGTTTGCCGGCCGGCATGCTATTAAATGAATCGAAGGATATTTAAGAAGATGGAGGTGGAGGGAATGCCGATGAATGTTGATAACTCTGTGCCTGGTAACAGGTACCAGAAGGGCATGGACGGACGGATCAATGAATCAATGAATTTTTTATTTCTCAATCTTTTTCTCACAATCCTGACATGCGAAGGACCGTGCTTTGATCGGTCCGGTGGTGGTGGCAACTGCATCTTTTAGCATTGGTGAAAGTCAAGTGAAAGTCCTTTGAAGTAACATAGGCAGTCGGCACTGCACCATTGCACTGGATTTTGCTATGCCCACGTACATTCGTTTAGTTATTCATATCCTGTCATTTTGTAACGTTTTCTGGAACTTAATTTGAGTCTAAATTGCCCTGCTTGTCGCTCTTTCTATTTTAATGGGGGTTTAATAGGGAATTAATCGTAATTATTACTTGAAATTCCTCCTCTAAACTCTCCGTGTGTGAAAGCAGTTCGAATCGGTTTAAATAATAAACTTGTGCAGGAGAGGAGATATGGGAGAAAAATGGCTGGAAATCGAAACTGTAAGATAGGAATCTCTGTCCAATGACTGTACTTTGTTGGATCCACCATGGACTGGAAGTTACCAGCCATCATGGTTCAATGGCATAGGGGCCTTGTGTTGGCTAAGGCTTTGATCATTATATATTACACAACCTTAAGGCTGAAGGTTTATGTACCACCATCAGCTTAATTCGAAATTTTCCTATAATAGCAGAGTTGAACATTATATACAGACTTTCTTTTGAAGTAGAGGCAAAAAAAGTATTCTTTTTCAAACAAGGATTTGAGCCCATTTAAATATCCTCCATTGCTATTTGCTAGAACTTCCTCTCTCTTTCCCATTGTCAGTTCGAAAATCAAGAATCCGGAGCAGAATCCATTCATATGCCAGTATTGTATTGCGAGAATAATAAAAGTTTTTCGAATTCTGAAGAGACCAGATAGAGATTAGAATATTGATTTCCTCCACTTTCAGGATGAGAGCTCTGTGTTCTTGAAAGTTTATTTTTTTTATTCCATCTACAGCTATAATAGGATTGATCAGACAATCTGAATGTTATAAGCTTAAATCCCATTCCCCTTTGACTCAAGGTTAAATGTGGTAGGTTGAATATTGAATCCTGAATGAATGTTTTATGTCCTGTATTCAACTTTGGGATTTGTAGATTTAATATCAGTATATTAGATGATAAATCCACTTTTTTAGTATTTTTAGGCTGATGGGAAAAGGGAAGGTAATCTCGTCCATTACTCATAAATAAGAAATTGTTTTCCCTATACAAGTTCCTCTCTCCCGTCGAATTATTCTGCGAAAGGAGAGGGATATATTATTACTAAATGGTACTTTCGGTCCTCTGCTTTCTCCCATTACATTAGCTATATAGGGAGAAAGTACGGCTGGTAAGCTGGTATGTATAACCTCATAATATATGATGGGATCATTGGTTTCGTGCTCTAAACTACTCAGTAACATGAAAGGACAACTACTTTCCCCGTCTATCGAGGACGGGGAATTCTGCCTGGCAACTACACGGGAAGGTTGTTCTCACACCATGTAGGTATATGGAAGGTGAAAGGAGTTCATTATGCTTAGAAATATTATGTATTATACTACTGCAGTAGTTGTGGAATTAAAACCCCCTGGGGAGTTATTCATTTAAAGCTCATGGGATGGGACAATAATACATAATACAGTTGAGCATTACAAAAATCCGGGGTGGGGAGTTATTCCGGGGATGTAAATGTATAAATACGGTAGAATCCTCAGCAAGGTCTATTTATCGGGTGGGATACTTGTTCGGTGTTCGGCGCGATTAGATAGATACAGTTCCATATATATTCAAGCTCTTGAAAAGTCTATGTATGTATTGAGTGGATCGATAAGTGCGGGTGGAGTTTTGGGGGAATTCGGAATTAAATTGGGCCTTGAAGAAATGGAAAGGGAAAGTTTGGCTGGTTTCCCTAACAGGCTATATATGGATACATGCGGGTTATAAATATGCTGGGTTGGGTTGGAATTTGGAATAGAAGGACACGTCAAGTACGTGGGAGATATATAGGGACAGAAATCAGGAAAAGTTGACAATGGGATCTTAAATTTGAAGGGGCTTTGCCGACTGTCAACTACCTCTCCGATTCATCCGGTGAACAAGTTTCTGATAATCAGGAGCTGCGAGGCGGAAAAGTTCTGACTTCAATGTCCTTCTAGACTTGAAGAGGTTGAGTTTGAGTTGTTTGAGTTCAAAGGAGAAAGTATATAGGCCAGGCAGGTAGGGATATGAAAGAAAAGGTACTTCCGACTACGACTACGACAGTTTCCCATATAGTTCCTCAGCTACTGCATAGATTAAACAGAAAGAATATTTAATATTATTACCAGACTTTGGACCCCTTATATGCTCAAGCAATCCGATTTATTATGGAAAGTGAGAGTGAAAGCAGGTCATTGAGAGTAGCTCGACAGTTAGAGTCCTTCTGTTCTGGCTCAAGTCGGGTCGATGAGGGCTTAAAAAGCTGGGATTGTTGAGGAGAAATAATGAATCCGTCCGAGTTGGAGAAGAACCCTGTTTTTTGACGATGGAGTTATGATGTAAAAGGAAATGGAAAGGAGGATCTTAAAGTTAAACCGTATGCTGATATTGCTGATGAGAGAGTAGGAGATGAAAGGAATGCTGTGCCTGTCTATCCCCGTCGTCACCTTCGTTAAAAGTTTCGAAATTCAAGCTCTTTTTCGTTGATGAAAGTAGCAGGATTGGTATTTTAAGGATATAAATGTGGCCTGAGCTGGTTGAGCGAAAAAAGTATGAATTTTTCATAATGATATTCCTATATGTTGAATGTGAATATAGGATTTTTTTGGGAGTTTTAGTGTTAGGGCCTGATGGAAAAATGCGGATTCCGTGAGCGTTTCGTGTATTACGGGGATAATGGTTAACTTGGCGTGTTTTAGCGGTAGCTAGTGCTCTTGCTGTACAAAATCCAAGTAACTTGGTATGCATATATAGAGGATTTAGTGAATTCTTGCTAGTTTTGCTACAACTAACGATGCTGTAAGGCTTCTCAAGAAGTGAAATGACCACAAAAGTAACCAAAAGGAACTAGCTAGAGAGCAGAGTAGAATATAGAACATGTTAATCGGGGATGTAATTTAGTTGTAAGTTTAGTTCTCTCTGTATTTTATACATGTTCTATGCCTTGGCTGTGAGTAATATTACGGTTAAGTAAGAGGTCGAAGCTTAATGATGGTTTAGTAAACTCGAACTGTATGCTGTGGGGACTTTGACCGAAGACTGTGTAGAATCTGTGAGCTGTACTTGGGAATTAATATGACATTGATGGCAGATTTTTAGAAGGTTGTAGATGTGTTTAGCGTGGAACAGAGATGTATGGGTTTGGAATTAGGATTGTAAACTGTAAACAAACTAACCGTCCCCGCTAGGAAATTAATCCCGATTTGGTCCTGTTTATTTTATGCTTTAATTAAGGAGTTTTTGAAATTTTCAAGGAAAACTGGATCGTCTTCTAATGTTTTGACACAATTATATTGCTGCAGAATATTGTTGTTGTTTTCTACAATGAACTTGATTTACTAAATGGCAAATGCTACTGCAGCTAACGAACTTGTTTTTCTGGATATCTTATGTAAAAATCGGGAATTTGCTAGAAGAACGGGGTAGGCAATTGGTGTTTGTTGTTTTGATGGAAGTGGTGCTGGAACTACCTGGTACATATTTCAGTACTGTTATGACATGACAGAGGCTTTACCTGCCGAATTAATTCAATGCTGACTCTTGGTGAGCTAATCTAAATCTGTACAGAAAATTAGCTATTCATCCCGAACTGCATGGATATTTTATGGACTTTGATTATTTAACATTAGTTAGCAACTAGAGAGGTAGCATGACTCACCTCAAGAGCATGGGCGACCCGGGTGTTCTGGTATTTATAGCAAACATTAAAACACGTACAGTTTTGCATGCTGAAAGCGATTTAGATTAGCTGACCTCAACCATACGATATATGCACCTAAACCGACACCGCGCCGGTATTATATTTTTTATTGTCGATTTCTATTGTCCCTATTGACACAACTGTTTTTTCCAGCAACTTATTTTTCCTCGAGCTGAACATCTATCCATCATCCAGTTTTGTGTAGTCGATGGTTCACCCATTCTTTAAATGCATGTCGATATTCCAGCCGTATTTTTGTCTGGAAAAAGAATTGTTGTAATTGTATTTTGTAACCCTGAATTGAATTGAAATTGAAATGATAAATTGGGATCGATTGGATCCGAATGGTTTGCTAGACACGATTATATAGTTCATGCATGTACCAGCTTATCGATGTCCTATAGAATAACCTTAGCACAACTCTGGCCTGGCCAATGAACTGAGGAAGGTATGAATTAAATTTAAATTCGAGGACTGAATATGGAATAACCTGTCAATTACTCTACATTCTAAAAGTATTATAAAGCTATGAGCAATCCCTCTGAATTATGGATGATTTAGCGAGTATCAATGATTCAGACTTGAAATTGAGCCGGTTGCAATGTTGGTTCTTAAATCATTCAAAATTATTCATAAAACATCATCCCATAAAAGCAAAAGAATTTAATGCTCTGTAAACTCAAGCAGGGTTGAAATTTGAAATTTGAAGTGTATTACTACACACTCCTCATGCCTTTCTTACAAGGACTCATTTAAATTGTAAATCCTATATTTTCAATGTATTTGTTTGGAGGATTTATTTTCCTGGTTTTAGGAAAATGTTAAGAAATCAAGACAGGTATGCGGATGTTGGGTGAATATTTATTTTTTTTTACATTCGAATTTTGATTCTAAATTAAACCTCTCTGGTAAAATCCAATTGTAGATGAGCTTTGCAGCTTTAAAAGTAAATAATATCTGTGGGAACGACAGCTCAGAGAGAAGAGATTCATCGTGAGGTTTCTTAAGTGGATTTTTAAGACAATGTGTTCCGTTGGATATGAAATTGAAGAGTCGGGATCAGTATCAAGTTCCAATAACGTATGGGAGAAACAACTGTTAGACTTAAAAAACGGTTAATCGATGACGGTATTGACTTGGTGGTGAAATCGTGATTCCAAGAGGGTTATACATAAATTATGACATTACTTTAAACCATACCGTCTAGGTTGAATAAACGGTTGGAGTTGTAGTTTGTAGTAGTCTCTGGCTTTTGTTCTAGACTCTTGGGCTATAATTTAAAAATAAAAATACAAGACGAGATGCTATCTGATACTCTCCATGACTTATGTGTAAATATTTATATAATTTTTTTAAACTTCTTATTTTATTATCCTGCCCGTCCGTTCTGTTGTATCACATTCTTTTTCTTGCCTCGTGTTACACCGTGGCCTTCTCGAGATACTTTACAATAGATTCAGTTCACAGCGAGTCGGTAGTGACTTTGCTTAGGTGGTTGAGTGAGTTCTATAGTTGCTTTTATTTTTATTATAATGTATATAAATGGTTGAATAATGATAAATCGTTTTAATTTAAACTATTCATCACAATTATAAGCCTTCAATCCTATTCTCTTTTTAAAATTCAAAGACAAATTCAAAATCAAAGCCCAAAGCAAACTACTTAAGCATTTCGAATTTCAAAAGAGATTATAATACATTATTATTATTATAAGTGAATTTCATCTGGGCTCCTCAAGTTACTTTGCATTTTGCAATCCAGTCGGACTGGCTCTTATTCCAATTTCAATTTTTATAAAAATTACAGTCATTACGCGACATCACATCACATCCCAGCCAGAGAACAAAAAACAACGCTGTCTTGTAACATAATATTATATGGATTTTTGCGTGTGAGCTTGGCTCAGGAGATCTGTAATTTATTCAATATTCAATTAGGTGGCTAATAGTGACTTGCTTTTATAATATAAGTATAGCTGCCTACTTGAACTTTTGAATTTTTGAAATGAGATTAGATATGTTTAAGGCTTTTGAAGTAGTGTAACACTATCGTTTCTCGTCGTTGAAATGCATTATGCATCTGCATGTTTTTTATGAGTGGTAGTTAGTAGTTAGTAGTTGTGGATAAAATTATTGAGGCTATCTGTCCTCAATAAGTTGGTCGGCTTGAAGTTTCAATATGTGATATGACGAGTTTAATTTTAATGTGAATAATAATAGCAATCAATCCCGACTTTTTTAATGATGTCATTTGTAGATTGTCGAACCCATAAAATATTTTGCAATATATTACAAGGGAATTATCTGTATACGACTGCACTGTTTCCTCTGCTGTCAGCATTAGCAGTAAATTTAAACAGGAAGGATATGCAGTTGAACATGCTCTAAGGTTTCGTTATCTCCTGTCTTTGGTTTATTTTCGTTTTGAAGTAAAATAGTCTAAACGTTAGTTATAAAAGGAATGTGAGAGGTTATGAAAAGGCAACAGTAATTATAATTACGATAAGTTTCATAAACCCAAGGCTTAATTAATTAATGCTCGAGCTTCGACAAGTATTATCAAAAAAGGGATTGGAAATTGGAATTGCAAGAGGAGATTGCTTTTGCTTTTATGTCGATGTATTTGCTTATGCACAGAATATAAAGGGGGATATGCTTAATTTAATACAAGGAAATTCATTCAGCATGCAGTTATAGCATGCACGTTGTGCAGGCAAAATAGAGGACTACTTGGCATTAAATTGTAGTCCTACTGCTGCTCCTGCTGATAAGCGGCAGAACTGCGAGATAAGGTACATTCAACACTGATGATGATGGATCGGGTGGAGATAAGGGAGTTTACAAATAGTGGAGTAATTGACCGATTAAACTCTTAGCAATTTAAATGTGAAGTCATTTGTAAAAATTTAAAAAAAAAGAGAATGGGAACGTTCTTAAGGCTAAGGGAAATATGGAAAATTAATAATAGTTGGGGGGTAATGATGGAGCCTCAAAGATTTGGGATATTAATTTGTAGTAACGGAAACTAACATGGATTTTTTGTGTTTAAATTGAGATCGAGATTATTATAGTGTTGGTTGGATGGTAATGATGATGGTTGCTGGTTGATTGTTGATGCGAGCTGGTGATGCTGTTTTTTTCGATGTTAGTTGACCCGTTATCCTTACTTTTATTTAAAAAACTCTGATTTGAACTAATGCGAGATAGGGAATGAGATCCAAAGGCTTAATTCCAAAACCAAGAAGTTATTATTATTATTTAGTACGATCACGAAGTAGTTTAGTTATGTATGGGAGCAAATTGCATCCCATTTTTGGTTAAAAAAATTTGCTCCTTTTGGGAAATGTAACAGTTGTTTTTTGGTAGCAAAGTCGTTGGATTTGTAAGAGTAAGTAAAAGGGTAAGATCAGGATGAAATGTGAAATGTTTACTTGTTTTCCTGCAAAAATTCTAAGGAAAAAATTGAGCTATTTTTTTCTATATAGAATATAGAGTCCACGTGCATTTGCAAGTTAATAACCTTAACTATATAGCCTTTACTCTTTATGTTATATACTGAGGTGAGTTGATTTTGAATTTGTAGAACAAATTGGATCTGATGAGATGTTCGTTTAATCTTTGCAGAATTGGTGGTTACGGGTTGTAGGTTTCTGATTCAGTTCCCTGAATTCGACCTTCGATTCTTTCAGTTTCAACATTCAAAGTTCAATGTCCAGTTGAATATTTAAATAATATGATTAGAAAGGAGTAGATTAAGGTGAAGTGGATTCATTGACATGATTACAGTTTTTTGATGATAATGCATATTTGATAAAGGGTAATATTCCATTTTAATGGGGTTTAGAATTGGGTATTTTTTGTGCACAAATCCAAGTTGTTTTCAAAACCGTTCTTGAATGGCATGTTGTTTTTGTTTGCAATATTTGCCAAGTTCGGAATGTCCTGATCCAATCCAATAGACAAAATCCACACTCACTGAATTATTAGCCCCTGTGTGACTGAACTTCTAAAAACTTTCCAACGCAACCCTCGGATATTAAAAATTTAGCTCAGGTAGTGGGTTGTCAATTCTGTCAATCATGCTATGAGTTTTTAAATTATTGGTCCCGAGTCAAAGTGCATATTGCATCGATTTGCTAACAACCCCTCCCCTGTGTGTTTTTGCACAGAATCGTTTACCACCTTTTGTTGACGTTGAAAAACATTTAACATGTTTTTTCTGCATGCATCCACTATAAATTGTAAACATCCTACATCCAACATCCCTGCCGAATAATTGACAAGACAAGGTTCAATTTTTCAATGACCTGCCTTCAGTTCTTATTTAACATAGCATGTTTGAAATTTGTAGTTACAATTAGCGAGATTACATCCCGTGTTTTTGTGCCTCCGACGAGGTTTTCATAGTCTACAATCTACATTCAGATGTAAGTAGTTTCCACGTGTTTCGCTCTATTCGTAAGTGAAAACATAGGGTTATGAATTTGTTTGCTTTTCCTTCTCTCCAATCTATTTGTAAAGGAAGAGAAGGTGTTAATTTCTGTGGAATATTATCTCTGGCATTGGTTTTGTGTGTCATTCTTCTGGGTTGATGGTTACTTTAGGATAAACGAAACGGTCTTTTTTTTAGATATTAAACTGTATGAGTTGTAATGTAAGGGTTCTTTATATTATTATACTGCCGTTGGATTGGAAATGATAAGAGCTAACTATTGAGCCGTCAGCGATAGTGAAAACGTTATTATTTTGTATTTCATATAAACATTATATTTGATGCTGCTGATGAATTGTAGATTCATCCTCGTGTTTGTTGGAACAGTGACTAATTGACTGTATGTGGTTAAATGTGGCATTATAATTTATTACATTGTCATTCCTCATACATATTATATAGTGGAATAAACAGGGTTCTATATGCGTATGGTAGTATTAAGGAAAAAGATGATGATGATGATGAGGATTTGGTGTCAGGTCAGAATCAGATTTGAAGGTTCCTCTCATAAATGTATAGTTAGTTAGTTAGTTAGTTGCTAGTTATTGCAAAAACACAATGTTCCTTGTCCTACTATCGATGATTAAATGTTGACATATGGAATAGGAGACAATGCAATTTTGGCAAACTGTTTGTCAGGGTAAATAATCCGCATTGAAAATTTGGAAATATATTATGTTGAAGTGAAATGAGGTTTTATATTGTTCCTGATTATTCTTGGTCTGACGATTTCACAGATTAAAGAATTTCGTGACTCTTCCTTCGTTCTTCGTGCCATTTAATTCAGGATTGTATTGGGTTTTTAATTCTATTCATGTTGTATTGTAGTATACTATGCGTGGAGCAAAGAGAGTGAAGTTCTTTCAAAAAAGCGTAGCTTTTGTGTCAGATGAAAATTGGCAATAATTTGAAGGAAATCTGTAGGGTTTAATAGCTTTGGTTTATGTAACAGAATTTAAGCTTGAGAGTAAAAGTTAGTCCATTTGTTATCAATTTATTTATCAGTCGGGATGTTATAAAGTTATAATTGAGGATCGTCATTTAACTGCAGCGTCTTGTATTCTGTCGTTAGATCCACACGTGGATTGAGAAGTAACCTCGAATTCACATATTTTCGGAATCGTATTATTAGCTATAAATTTAATAGAGAGATAGAGAGAATGATCCATTTTTAATGGGGAAATGTCATGTGCGTTAGTGTAGAGACGATATTAGAAAATAAATGGTTAAACTGATCACTCCGTCCTGACACGGCATGTCTCACTTACGGGTGTTTGTAGCTAAACAATACGGTTTGCATAATTCATTGATCCTGCATCCTGTTGTTTTGGCGATCAAGAGTTTCGGAATCGACATTCGACAAGCAATTAGTTCATGAACAGTCAGAATTGAGAACGTTTAGCGTTTGACAGTAATTGAGTAAATTAAATAATAGTGGTTGACTGGTTGGTTGCTAGATATTGGTATTGGTAGGTATTGGGTAGAGAGGGCAAGAGGTTGTGTAAATGTTTACACTTAAATTTTGGCTTAAATAGTTTCGATTTTCTATTTGGGATTCACAATTAAAAAATATTTAAAATAAAGTGCAACTGCAGAATAGGCAACAATATATTGACTATTAACTGTGTCAATTGTAATCGTTGGTTGATTTTTTTAAGCCACACACTCTAATCCAAACTCTAGTAAAAGTAGTGTCCTTATGATAAGGACTAGTTGTATAAGCTTTCTTAATGCTGTGAACGGATTTGTATTTCTTTTATTGTCTCGTTTGGAAAAGGAAGTCGTTAAACGTGATTAGATTAATAAAAAAAATACAAAAAGAAACCTCAAGCCGGGCTTAAATCCCTTGACAGTAAATTAAGTATAAAATAGGGACTTATCACATCAGTGTCTATTTTAAGGAGACATCTCGTTTGTTGTATAGTGATTTACTAGTAATTTACGATGAATCGGAACATGCTTAGTTATGAATTATGAATATGGTCTGAAATATATGTACAAAATTATAACAATTTAATCGTTTTTTATTTGCAGGCAAGGCTATTGTCAGAGGCATTCTTATCATCTGGACGGATTGACCATACAATTCAACTGATGGCTTACCATGCCGACTACTTGGAGATATTTCTGAAGACCCACCACTTTCTGATGCGTGGAGATGGACCACTTCCATACCCCCACCGGAACTACATTGCCATAATGGTAATTTTTTTTCCTCATTTTTGTTCAGAAGCAGGAGGAACGTTGTAGTTATAGTTATAGAGTCAGTATTATTCAAGCAGAAGTATCTCTCATTTGGAGATGAAAAATAAGAGTGAAGAAGAATAAATAGAAAAACAAGGCGATTTCAGAGAGTTTGGGAGATGAGAATTTACTATTTTTTTTACAAGACACGTGTAGAAGGTATTGGATGGAGAAGAGCTGTTTTGTTGTCTTGCCAAATGCCAAAAGGTTTTGACGATGGAAGATGGTTTAGCAAATATTTTTCTGGATTTAACAATACTCACAAAGGCAGATATAGATACAAAATACTTACAACCTTCTATACCTTCCTATATAGAGAGTCTAAAAATATATTCGCAAACAATGGGTAGAATAATCTGTCTCACTTTCCAGTATAAACATAATATGCTTCACAAGGTTACACGTAATATTAAGAGGGATCCGGCTGGGAAATAATAGAAATGTAGCATGTTTTTGGGGGAGATGAAGCTGATTTTTTTATTCAGGAATTCAAGATCATGGCCGGCCTGATAAAAAATTGCAATGAAATCAGAATAGACAGATTTGGAGGAGACAGATCACATACCTTGGGCCATTTAATTTATATTATCCTACAGTCCTACTTGGCATTCGTTGAATTAGTCTGCTAAACAAGTAAAATTTGTAATTATAAAAAGGTTTATTTCTTCTGCAGGCATTCATTAAATTGAATTGTAAATTTCACTCTGCATGCCCTTCTCTGAGCATTAAGATTAGTATGCAAATTTTTAAATTTCCAAATGCTTAAATGGCAGGGAGGCAGGTCAGGCCAGCTTAAGGATAATTGTTACTGTATGGAGACTTAGATTTTTTTTCTTGTATAAAAAGTGTCTAATGAATTCATTAAGATGAATTATGGAGTTGCGAAGTAAGGGGTTTTACTTTTATTATAATAATATGGCCAGTTCATTTAAAAGATTTTTTGGTATTCAAAAGTTCCAACGTCTTCAAGGATCTATGGATGATGCCAAACGGCAGTATAATCTTCGCATATATATCTCTCAAGTGTCTCAGCCTTTTCTTTAGTAAATTATGTGTGTGTGTGTTCGATTGTGCTCATGTCCCATACTTGTTTGGCACTTGAGTTGATTGGTGACGAAAAGTAAGGAAAAAATGATAAGTTGTTCTGTTTTTCTAGCGCTTTATCTGCATGAAGGATTGTAATTGTGAAAAGTGGAATCATAAATTATGTCATTGTGTTTTTCTGCTTGGCTTTTGAGCTGTGTCGAAAATTTCAGGCATTAGAAATCCATACCTCTGCTTACTTAATTTATACGCTGGAAGCTAATCTGTTTTTATAACGTGAAATAAATAAATGAGGCTCCAAGCGTTATTCGTGTCGATCTTTGTGTGTGCAAAAATACAAGAAGGTGTAACTAGTGACATTAGATTAGTTAGGTATTGCCAAGGCAGATAGTTAGATTGACGATTTAGGAAGTAAAGTTTGCATTTTTTTAATGGTACATTGTTTCAATTTGAAATGTTCTATTGTCATCAGACGGAAAATGTACAAGATTTTTATATGGGAGCTTCATTAAACAAAACTCAACCTGAGCATTCCTAGGCATATAGATTGTAGATGAGTCTGATTTGATTGTACTCATGTCCCATGTCAATTGCAACTCGTTACGTTGAATAAGGAAACCACTGCAACAATGGAGTAACGAATGAGATGATGAAAAATGTTCTGAAACTTGGCATAGGAGATATATAAACTTGGCTAGGTCAACCAAACGATCCCGATCCGAACGAAATGATTGACTAATGAGAAGTTTCGTATTTAGTATCACCAGTTATTAGTTACAGTTGTTACAGGATGCTGTGGCTTTTTGGCGTTTTTTATTAAAATGCATAGCACATAAGAGCTGAACACAAATGGAGGTAGAGGCAGGTTGCATTGTTTTATTGTTACAATTTATTCGAAATGGACGAAACTGAAGATTGATGAGATTGGAAAATTCTAGATCAGAGATGAAGAAACGCCTCTTGTAAGCAAGGAGTATAATATATTATGGATCTATGTACCGGTTTTGGAATTGAATTCGTAATTTAAGCTTTATGCAGGCAGGTGTTGGTTCGAATTTAAAATAGGATTTTTTTTTAAATTTCAAGTTCAACTTAATAAGGAATATTAAGCCTTTCTGAAGAGGTTCTTTGGTGTTGGGTAAGGAATTAAACTCTCTCTGAACAAGTGTTCATTGTAAATTTTATTATCAAGGATCCAAAAGGGTTGAGTTACTAACTACAACAGAAACGCTTCTTCTGTGCAACTGCATCTTTGGTATTGATTAGTCAGCAAGTTTTTTTCATGAAGGAGGAATTGATTAGTATAAATAAATATAAAATATTTAGACTTGGAAGCTTATATGTTTCATCGATCTTGATTTCTAAATCTTACTAAACAATGGTGGATTTAGCAGACAGTCTTGAGATTTGAGATTGACTTTGAGGCGGCGAGATCGAGAGGGTCTTCCTTGAAGAATGCAGTACTGGTCATAAAAATTTGAACTGCAATGAAATGCAATGGAATATGTAAAGTATGTGTACATAGAGGCTTATTTATTGCTAGGATAACCTCGAATTTTATTTTATTGTAACTTGTAGCTTACTTGTTATACGTGTACGTACGTACGTTTGACCTTGTTTCTTTATATTTGGAGTGGAGAGTTGTTAATTAAAAGTTAAAAAATCCTTAGGATTTTTATGTCTGGCTGGGAGTTTTGTACTTTTTAAAACAATTTCAAGTCCCCAATAGTTTGATGAGAAAAGGCAGGAGAGAGTGAATGAAGTTAGTCAGGTAGTTGAGTTATTGTTAAAAAAGCTGATTCATAATTTTCTCTGTATTGATTCCAGTTTGTCTAGCCAATTCAGTAGGTCTAAGCCATAAATATGTAGAGGAGAATGACGATCGTATCTCATATTATATTTAATGACTTATGGGACGATTTCGTGCTCAATATTTTAATAACTATTGACTGGTTATGTTAAGAGCGAATATACCTTTTCATGCATATTCTTAGGCGATCAGGAGAAGGAGTATTCTTTGTAATAATCTTGATTTTTTTGTTCATCGACGAATTCATCTGCATTTCTTGTGCTGTTGATGATGATGATTAATTGATTGAACGCCTATGAATGGTTGGATTAAGTATTAAGTGTCTTTTGGAAATGGAATAATTTATACCGTCATTACACCTTGGGTCCCTTATGACTGGGCTTAAATTAAGGAAAAATCATTTGGATTAGATTTTTTATCGCCTCGAATAACGAGATTCATGTTCAAAGGCCATTTAGGCCTGCTTTTTGAATGCAGCTTTGATACTTTGCATTTCGTTTTTGTTTAGGAGCCAGGGAAGGGGCTGGTTATTTTTTGAGGTGTTTTCTTTTTTGTTTCAATATTTATGATTATGGTAGTTGGAATTTTGAAGTTGGATTGAAGGGGGTTTAATTATCACACTGTGAGTTAGTATTAGCAATAAAGTATAAATAGTTTCATGTCATGTCGTATGGAGTGAAACGCCTTTGAGGCATGAGAGGATATAGATTTTTTCAGTTATTTTCGTTACTTTGTTGTATTTATGATGGGCTTCTATTGTGCCTCTGTTGTTCTTATGAAAATTTGGTGGTGGTGGTAGTAGTGTCATGTCGAGTAATTCAGGTAATGCACTTTGCCATTTGGGTATTAAGTGTTAGATAGCATGTGGAATTTGTAATTGTGTCTACGTGTCTGTAATGCTCCTTGGGACTAAAGAAGTATACACAGTATAATACCAATCCTTCCGAGTTCTAATCCAATCCAAAGGGCCAATTTATGAAATTATAATTATCCCAATTCGGATAAGGTTTGATGGGTTGAACAGTAAAATTAAAGTGATCATCATGGGCTGAAGGAACTCACGCAAACGTCCCTTTTTGGCAGTACTAAACTAACTATTCAGCTCAGAGTAGTTTTCCCCATATTTGCTGCAGATTTGTAAGTTGAGGAAAAATTAAGGAGCTTTTTAAAGGGATTTGTAGAACATCGCAAGAGTTTAAATGTTGAGGTATTTTTTATCTCCATTTTTTCAATTGTGTAAATTGTAAATTGTGCGAGGTTAATAATTTATTCTTTTTTCGACTTGGTAGGCGGTTCATGATGCATATTTGGGATTTAGGATTCAGGCCTAGCAACAGTCAATAGGTTTTAAATGCACTACAGTACATATTACACAAGAAGTCCTTTGCCCTACAAAGAGCCGTTAGGTTGGGGATAATAATTACTGTGTTCACAGAGGGTAATGATTGTAATTACGAGTTCCGTATGCTTTCAAAGGCTACTGACTGTCAGTAAACGTATATATATAAATATTATTATATTTTATATATTATATGAGAAAAAAATAGGAAACCTAAATCTAAATCACCGTCCATAGTTTAGGCTTTTTGGATCTACTTTTGTGGCCTTTGTGCTGAGATCTTTAGGGAGGATATGTGGGATTTTGAAACGGATACTATTACTGTTACTGTAGACGAGACGAGGTTGAGGTTCATTTTTGTTGTACGGGCTGGAATAAGGACATTGTCATATTTTTTATTTATTATAATTACGATGAACTACTACCGGCAACCGGTGCAATGAGAGTAATACAATCCTAAAACTTTGCTGAAAATGCTGCTAATTTGTAACGAAAGGGCCTTAAATTCAATTGTGAGTTCATGTTTCCTCAACACATAGAGATCCAGATCGCCTGATGGAAACATTTAATATTTAGTTTCGGTGGAGTATCGTTCCATTAGCATATTCTATTCTATTTTATTACTCACCAGGGTCTAAGCCTATTGTAATTTCGCAATAAAAGAAAATAAAAAAGAAGCTTCCGTTTTTATACCAAAGAATAAAAGTCTGATTAAAGTCTAGACTTTAGTAATGTTTGTATAGGACTAGGACTGCCAGCCATTTTAAATTGTAATGGTAGTAATTTTTAATTTTTATTTAACTGAGGATCGAAGACCTTTAGCCTTTAGCTCGTATAAAGAGGAATGTGGAAACTTTAATTACTAGTTTAAAATGCGGGGAGATGAAATCAGTTGATATCCTTATTACTATCTTTACAGTCTCAAGTTCTCGTCGTGGGCAGAGCTCTATAACAAGTGCGGAATAATTAGTAGGTTATACTTTTAGATTTAGACAGACAGCTCACTCCATTTAAATCCATTGTTAGCTTTACGCATGAAATGGGACAGAGTTGTAAAATCGTTAAATGTTTCTTTATTGTGGAAAAGTGGTTTAACGACCCATTTGTAGCGAGTAGGAAAATATATAAAACTCTCGAACAAAACAGTTTAAAGGGCCCTTGGAATTGGAAAGATAGGGTTTGAAGTTAAAGAAATTGTGAATTGGCCGAAGAGGTTAAAAAATGCTTGTATTTTTTCTAATCTTAAATTGGAATCGAAGGGGAAATGGAGGCGGATCGAGTCCGTGTGTAATTGCCTGAGTTCATTGAATCGTAAATGAAGAGAATGGGAATAATGACCAAGTTAATTTAGTTAATTATGTACCATTACTATTGGTCATCTGAATTGAGTTGGGTTAGAGTTCCATGGGAGTTGGGTTACATTGGGTTGCTGTTACTCTTGTTGCAAATTGGAGGCTATATAATGCAGGCATTGTTACATTGCGGAGGTGAGTGCTATGGCTTAGCTGTTCGTTCTAATCAGATGAGATGATGATGGTTTGGTTTTAGTGGAATTAAAAATGAGAAGGTAAATTGCAATAAAATGGCCTGAGGTTAGGGTTCACATTTATTTCAAGTTTTACTGTTCACAGTTCATTGCTTTATTCAAAAGTGCAGTAAGCTCCCGTGTCTGCAAAGAGCTTCTTCTGACTCTACGAGTTGAAATGGCATGATTGTGGTTTTTGCTCGTGTTTTCTTCTAAAGATTATTTGCATAATTGCAATTAGAGCGGACGGAGGTAGGAAGTACAGTATAGAACTCGGCTGAGGAGTTTTGTGGCTGTTGTATGTATCACATCAGATGTTAAACTGCCATCCGGTTTAGTAGGTGAAGAACAGGTACTAGAGGATGATGATGGGCAGGTGCAGTCAGTGGTTCGGATTTGAGTTTGATTTAATGGCCTTTGGCTGACGGAAATAAAACTCTATTTTGTATTTTGATTAAAGTTTTTGACAGAATTTGCATTTATATTTCCTGATCCTGGTTTTGTCAGATGGACCAGTTTTGCATTATTTTGCTTGTTTGTTTGAGGAAAAAATAATATGTTGTTCTACATTTTATGTGCAAAAACAGATTTATGTAATGTTGATGAGTAGCCCGGAGGGATCCAGCTCGCAGTAGGCTTTATTTGAAACGAATTAGTTGCATTTTTATAATTATTGACGTTGGTAAATAATCGAAAGAAACATGCAAAATCCCATCCTACATGATTGTTTATAATATTGTAAACCAGGGAAGAAGTGAAATTACCGGTCGCCGGCCAGAGCTCTGTAATATGTAATTACATTTCATCCCAAATGTATAGCTTTGTTGATTTTGAATCCAGTCCGATGACGAAAACTAATACTGCCAACTTTTCTGTAGAAATAGGATAAAACATACAATTTTCTCTATTTTTTACTTACTATTCTTTTTGGCAAGGGAAGGAGGGGTGAAGCATTACAATTTACAACTAATTGAGATTGGGTTCTATTTTGTTTGAATGAACTTGGAGATGGAAGCAATCTTCTCCTTTCTCCATCTCCTGTGGTTTTGCATTCGATCGAGGATTCCCTGTTGTTGCGAAAGTGTCGGCCCGTCTAATGGCAAAAAAATTGCACCCAAAAGGCTTCTCTAGATTGATGTCGATGTCTGGAAGTCGAACTGGTAGACAACTAGACAGAGTCAATTAAAAAAATATTTTCGTGTAATTGACACCGATTCCGAAGTCTGAACGCCTGAAGTTGATTAGAAATGTAATGTATAGAATGAACCGAATGCCTGTCTCGTTCTCCTCGTCCTTCTACTATTTCTCTATTTCATGCATTCCTACATAGAAAATAAATTACTTTGTAATTAAACTGGCAAAGCCTGTATCTCCTAGGGCCTAATTGAATATTATGATATTTTCCATTAAGAGTTGGTCTGTCGGCTGTCGGAAGGCTTTGATTCCGATTTTGGCTATTGTTTCGAGAGTAATGACATTTTCGGGGATTGAACTACTGTTGGCCCGATAGGGGAGGTATCAAATCAATTATTCGGTGTTTTGCTGCTGCAGACATTTAGGCAGTGGTGGTGTCATTCTAAACTTGTACCTGTTATTGTCCTGGATTGTAAATTAAGCATTAACTGTTGCATTACATTAGTCAGTAGTAACGTTCTTCATGTATTCCTATTGATCGGGGGAGACTGTCGGGGGCCGTGTTTTGAGCCTATCAATCTCGACAAGAATCGATGAAAGCTTAAAGCTAGAGAGCTAGATAATGTAGGTACGTATTATTGTGTTTACAGTTTGAGAGATCTAGGAGCAGAATAAGCATAAAATAAGTCCTTGAAATGATTGAAAACCTTTTGAAGGCTGTTGTATCGTTGTATGCCCTGTCTAAATTGCTTTCAATCCGCTCTGATGTTTTGAAAGGTTGCAAAATTCGGGGAAAGGCTTCTTCTTGTCGTTAGGAAATTGCTTTCTTATATGGATTTTAGCTAGAAATATAAAAACATTTCAGTCCGCAAAGGTCTCCTTTCCACTGCCGGTTTCTTGGCATTTTCCTCCGATTTCTTGTGGCTAATATAGTTACGGTTCAGTCAATGGTGGTGGTGGTGGGTTGGAAAGTAAATAACATATTATTATTAGTACGGTGTTAGTGAGGGGAACATAATTTCTTTGTAGATGTTGCGTTGGCTCCGTTGGTTGCTATATATAAGCCGAGGGGTGTTTGGTGATGATGATAAGAGCTTTTGTCAGTCTCTTGCTGATGGGATGTGACTTTTTTCCGAGAAGATGGAACAAGACTGGCAGAGCAAGAGATTGAAGATGAGGTTTTCCCTGATTTTCTGAAGCTAAATTGCTTCATTTTGTTGTCGACTGGGTCGGATCCTTTGATGATGTTCGAAGTATAATCCGATATATTTGCGAAAATAGACAGGTTGGGATGGCCTGATGTAATATAGTGCTGAAGGGAGGTGTTCCCTTCGTCGATAAGGTTTAGAATGTTTAGATTAGATTTTAGGATAGGTTATAGGAGCTTTAATAAAGTCCCAAAAATACCGGGTACCCGTTGGACCAGCCCTAGCGGGTATTTGTTCATTCGGGCTTTATAACGTATCACGGCTGCAGGATTTCAACTGCAACTTCTCAATGAGAATCCTTGATTACTGAACATGGAAAAGGTTGGATAGTTTACTTGACTTGAGATATCTTGAGATCCAGCTTCTTGGATCAGTTTTTTTTTGGATAAATCATCATCTAATCCTTCCTATTACACAGTTGTGAAAGATCATCTTGAGATTTATTATTGGCAAGGGAAATGAATGTCTGCAATATTTCATGAATAAATATATGCCACTTAGACTTGTGAGTTACATTGACTGGGCGTGTATATAGGATGGAAGATAAGTACGAGGATGTAGCAATAGAACTGGCTCTTCCGAAGGCCTTTGTAGGAGTTTGACTTTTTAATGAAATCAAAATGAGTTTCCAAAAAAATTCTAAGCCCGTCTCTAAATCAGCCGATCGATACCTGTTTTTCGAGAATAGCTACTTTGTAACATTTTTTTGAATCTGTTACAATGACCCGACACTTCAGTTCATTACGATTACGCCATCAGATTCTTGTTGATCCTGTGGAGGTTGTACGTACAAACTTTTGGAAGTTGGCCTATTCAGTTCTAGAAGAGTATGTATGCATGGCATGTGTTGATTTCGATTTGGAATCCTATCGTCCTTCTTGCGTAATAATATCAGATTGTGTTTCTAATTTTATCTTTTTATTTAGATTACAGAGAGCTTTTTTAAGTAGGAGAATCCGTGGGTTATTCCCACTAATGCATAGATAGTAGAAAATCGAGACCCAACATATAGTTTTTAGGGATTTAGGCCAGTATTAAAAAATTCGAAGTCGTATTTGGATCCGATCTCCAAGGAAAGGGTTGAGGTGATGATGATGGCGCCTATGCGTGAGTGGATCTATCAAATGGAATGTAAATACATTAATCGTCTGGTTTCAGTAACGAAGAAAACAAGTCTGCGTTGTAGTTAGTGAGTTGTTATTATGGCCCGTGGCGAATGCATGCATTTCTGTTAAAAATTTCAAACACATTTCTATCTTATTCGTTCTGGGATAGAAAAATCTAAACTTATCTTAATCGATGTACTTGTGGCGGATAAGAATATATAGTATGTTAATCTTAATAGCCCCCGCTGCTTCCATGAATCCAGAGTCTCTTGTTTATTTGTTTGCATGTAAATTGTTAGGTTTTTGTGGATTTGCGATGCATTGGAGGCAGCTGGGATAATGTCTCTAAACTAAAAGTAGGTATCTACAGAATATCTATATTAAATTCCTCTTGCAAAAGATTCCGACAAATTTCTGTCTCTCCTTCAATCTCTAGAGTTGTGCTTAAAATGTCGTAATAGGATGGGGGAGAGTTGTCACAAAAGTTGTCCTCTCGTCCGTCCATCAGTCAGGCGAGACGACCCTGATGCCTCGAGATTTGATGCATAAACTACAGTGTTTGTATGTAATGTCTCGGTTTGTAGGATCATTTGCATTAGAGATTGGAATGAAAGGGAAAGACGTCATCAAGAACTTTGTTTTGCGACCACCACCACCACCAAGAACTGAAGAATGTCGCGACGGAGTGGGGTATAAAGATCTTTGAACTAAAGTTTTGAAATGTGACAGCTCATGTAATTCTGTTCCAATTTTAGTTCATTAAGACGGGATTTTCTATAAGGGTTTGATATAGTAGACAACATTTGTATTGCCTCTCTCTCGGCGGCTCGGCTGTGTAGGCGTTGGCAATGTGATGGCATTTTATTAAGAAGTTTTTTCTCGAGAGAAAATAGTCGCGTCCGATGGGTTGCTAAGATTTATGGTATTACCTTAGTGTCCCCGGCCTCTGTATTTATTGATGTGGAGCTGTAAATGTCACTGTTTTGCCAAGAAAGAGGCTTTTTACGGCCTAACTTCTGCTTTTCCGGAGGGATGGACTTTTTGTCAAGTCAGCTATATTGACTTCTACTGTGGATGGGATTGAATTTCGCTATGATAACTGATATAGTTTTTTGCAGTTGATAAGGTAGTGGAGCGGAGTTAGTTAGTGTGTTTGTCTCTTGAACTTATTGTTAGTTTGGGTTCGGAAAAGGGGTTATGTTATAGAGACCCCGGAAATAACGGCGCCAGTGCCTCGTTATGATTATGATATTAAATTATTAGTGTATTTTTATATGATCTGCAACTTTGACAACTCTTGGCTGGCTATTGCGTATCATTGCATAAGAAGTCATGAAGAGACCATGACCGGTCGATGGTCGTCGATAGGATATCTTGTGCAAATACTTAGTTAAGTAAGGGAAGCAAGTAATGAAATATGGGTTGACTTTAGTAAAGAATTCGGAATTCCGGGATGTTTTCCGTCTCTGATTTTATTTTTTATTTTTTTTGGAAGTTCTGTCTTCTGCTCCTATGTTTGTTTACAGGAAAGTGGAGGATCTCTTCATGATTCCGTAAACGAGTACTAATGTATATTAATGGTTTTGGTGAGAAAACAACATGTTGACTTGCTACACAGCACAGTACTTCTTAAGCCATGCTTAAGTAGAGGTGGTTGATTGGGGAGTTGGAAATCCGGAAAAACTTGTGCTGGGAATAAGCAGCCCTTGAGGTAGTCTATTTTGGTGTGCATGTGCTAATTATTCCGAAGATGTTTACGAAATCGCAAACGGATGATGCTTACAAAATGATGATGATAGGTCGATGAGAACGTAGGAGATGATGGTGCTTGTAAAAAAGTTACCGAGGCGATGCAAAATAATTTAAATTTTTTTGCAAAAAATCAGTTGATATGGATCGGTAGTTATTAACTCTGTAAATGTGTTTTTTAATTGAATGTAATGTGATTATCCTTTGGACGTGTCATAATAAGGTGCTTTTAGATATCCCTTTTTATCTGTTTTCGTTTTTAAATGTTTTAAATGTTTACCACACGTGCCTGTGGGAGAAGGAGTGCTTTGATATATAGTATGAACAATGTAATCGTTTTATTTGAATTGACGGTTGGTTTTTGAGGCTAGGATCAGTAAACGATGCGGGACGAATTAGGTAATAAAATTATCTTAAATGATATTATTGATGGTTGTGTGTGCAAAAGACAAGTTGCAGCAAGACCTTGTGTAGCAACGATTTAAGGATTTATAAACTGCAGAGATCTAGAGTAGATCGTAGATATGTCTGACCCGGAGTCCTGAAAGTGATAGGGCTGGAAGGCTATCATCGTCAAGGAACACGATGGCCGTTCGTGTCATAATTAAAAAGAGTTTATCCGCCCTGATAATTAATAGACTTGGGAAAAGTTACAAGGTTTTGGTCAAAGTACGACTGGGCTTTTGGTAAGATAAGTCGCATGATGACTATTCCAACTATATCTCATTTAGTACGTTGTTTAATGTTTGGGTTGCGAGTTGGCATATATCGAGATCGAGACTTTGATGGATTGGGCTTATCGTTTATTTATTATTACTTGGCTGCTTCCCGATAATTAATTTAAATTTCTGTTCAGAGGGCTTTAACCCTGGTCGTGCTGGTTGGATTCATTTATTGGTTATTTTATTATCACTACTCTCCGTCATTACCTAATAATAACGTCTGGACAGTTATAATTAGAACATGGAAAGAGTAGTCCCAATATAATTGTCTGTTCTGTAAATCCCAAATAGAGCGATCAGTCAGGCCATATTAAACCTATTTCCAGTTCCAAAGAAGGATTTATTTCCTTTACTGGGAGTCGAATTGGATAATTCCAGTAGTTGATTGGCGAATGGAATCATGTACGTAAGCTGTAGAAATAGAACTGTAAAATGTCTGTCCACCGCATTCGCAGTTTTACACTTTACGATTGCCTAGGATTATGTGACTTTTGAAATGGATGAAATATGAAATGTCAGCCTGACTGCTTATGACGAAAAAACTGTTGTTTTTAATAAAACTTCACGAAGTCCACAAATTGTCAGTTACTGGACAATAACGGCTCAATGGCCAACAGTTTATTGAAACAATTAATCAAAAATATCTCCAATTAACACTTTAATTGTGGTTTATAAAATGTTACAAAAATGGCGAGTTCCACGAGGCACACTCTCTCCGGCCGTACATAAACGTGAACTGAATGAGACGCGGCTTCCACGCCTCCGAACATAACATTTTTAAATTTACCTCTCAATATAATTAGGATCGCACAGATTAACCCCACTCTCTGGGCTGGTTCATGTGTGGCTCATGTGTGGCTCATGTGTGGCTCATGTGTGGCTCATGAGTGGCTCATGTGTGGCTCATGAGTGGCTCATGTTTCTCCACAGAAAAATACACACATACATATTACATCATATTATTTAATTAAAACAAGCTATAAATGACTACCCTGAACATTCAACAGACTCCCACATTTCTTTACGGAGTGAAGAAACAAAACAAAAATGTGAAGGGTATATACAGAATCAAAAATTGAAAAATAATTACTTCCAGTTCGAAAAAATCATTCCAAAAAAAACCGGAATAATACACTATATATATACATATAAGTCTCTATAATACATAAATATCCGAAGAACTTTATTCACTTCACTTTACTCACTTATTAAAACCCGAGACGTTCAGGAACTTTCACTTTTCGTCCTATACGGGTAAAGGTTTCGGGTTTCTCCGGATCTCCAATGGTTTCTCTTGCGATGTCTTCGAATTGAATACGGCAATCCTCAACAACGTCAGGAAGTTCTGTACAGGAGAATACTTCCATCGGGTATATATGCTGTACTGCTCTCTTTAAACTTCCAAACGCCGTTTTTACATGAACCACACGAACTTTCCCATCTTTTCCCGGAAATAACTCCAAGATTCGCCCCAACGGCCATTCCCAACGCTTCTTGTTGTCGGCTCCAACCAACACGACTTCTCCAATCTCCAATTCCCTAGATTCCTTCATCTTCTTTCCACGATGAACTAGGAGGGCGAAGTATTCCTTACGAAATCGCATCTTGATTTCGCTCAGTAAGGTCATCTTCTTCTTGTACGTGTTTTGAAACCCCTGGGCACAAAGTAGATCTTGGTCTGAAACTCCGGGAATTGATAGCTCTTGCAGGAACATAGCCGGGGTTAAAGGGGTAAAATCTTCCGGGTCCTCAGTGACAACCGTCAGTGGTCGACTGTTAATCGCAGCTTCGACCTCATATAGCAAGGTACGCAGCTTATCCGAAGAAATCCTTTCTCTTTGTAGAGTCCGTCTTAAGAGATCTTTGATAGATCGGACAAGTCTCTCCCACCAGCCTCCCCACCATGGAGCTGCGGGGGGATTGAATTTCCACTTAATTCTCAATAATCCGTGTTCCTTAAGAATCCTGTCCCAATCCAACTTGGCGAATAAGTTGTCTGCCCCGACAAAGTTTGTTCCATTATCACTGTAGATAATGGAAGGTCTTCCTCTTCGACTGGTGAAACAGGTAAAAGCTTCGAGAAAGGCATCCGTGCTCAACGAAGTAACCAATTCCAAATGCAGGCAACGAAAACTCGCACAGGTAAACAAAACAATCCAGGCTTTCTTCCTGTCTGACGTAAACAATGGACCGGCAAGATCGACTCCTGTCACCTCAAATGGCTTGGAATCCTTGACTCGATCTTCCGGAAGTGCTGTTGGAAGCACCTTCATTTTGAGTGTCATAAATCGTCTACACTTGACGCATTTATTTACCATTTTCCTCATGGCTTTTCTTCCTTGAACGATCCAGTACTTTTCCCGGATCTTCCCCATGAGTATTTGCACTCCCACGTGATTCATCTTTACGTGTTCCTCCATAATTAGTTGATCCACGATTGGATGAGAGTGTGGAAGCAAAATTGGAAACTTGAATCCTTCCATGTCCTGGCGATTGGTCAACTTAGTTTGAACGTGTACAAGTCCATCATCTCTTGTACACACCCTGATCCCCGAAACGTGGTCTTGATTCATAGGGATTGTTGATTTTTGGACGAGAGAAAGCATCTTGATTTCCGCCTTGTTCAACTCTTCCACTGATAAATTCCGATTTACCGGGAGCGAAACTTTTTTAGACCTCGATTTTAGGTCTCGTCTTTTCATGGTGCTGTCTTCAAGGATTTCTCGATACTTCTTCAGTTGAACCTCGTATCGAATCCGAATTTTCTTGGACAACTTCGGATCGTCCAATTCCTTCCCATAAATTTTCAAAAGAATCTCGAACTCTTTAATCCGGATATCCAATCGATTTGTTTCACGAAACATCACGGCTTCGTTATGGTTTGAATTTCTGATTGAAATTTCGACCTCCGTCTTCGCTCCTAAATTTTCCAAAAACTTCAGCATCCAAGCTATCACTTTCACATTTTTGGTGAAAGTTGATTTCACGCAGTACCATGTATCCGATTGTCCTTCAACCGTGTGAGCAGTTAAACACTTCGAAGTGCGCTTCTCTGCCATAACTTCTTCTTCATTCGGATTTGGGTCGAAAGCAGGCCACTCTCTTGTTGGCCTTTTTAGCCAATCCGGCCCTGACGTCCAGTTTTCCTTTAATAACTGCGACGGACTACACCCTCTTGACGGAAGGTCAGCTGGGTTGAGTGGGCCAGGAACGTGTCTCCACGGGTTAGAATTTGTGAGCTCATTAATGGTCCTAACACGATTTCCAACGAAGGTACCCCAAAGATCGCAACCTTTTATCCATGACAAGGCCGTTGTCGAATCGGTCCAGTATACTGAGGGGATTTCATGAAGAGACAACGCTTCTTTTACTGAAGCGGTTAGTGTTGCAGCGATGAAACAGCCCAATAGTTCGATCCTATTGATTGTTGTCTTTTTTATAGGAGCCACCCTCGATTTCGCTCCAACAAGTTGAATCGTCGCCTTTCCGTCGTTGTCTTCGGTCCTAAGGAAAACTACCGCAGAATAGGCCTTCTGACTTCCATCCGAAAAGGTGTGCAGTTGCCACGACTCTCGATTGCAGTTACCGACAGCAATATGACGTGGTATTTTAATTTTCTTGAGTTCTGATAACTCCATGCACCAGTTCATAAACTCCAGACGCTGTTCTTCAGGAAGTTCCGCATCCCATGATATTTTCTCTCTCCAGAGAGACTGCAGAAGTATCTTGGGAATTAGGGTTGCAGGACAGGTGAACCCGATCGGGTCGAATACTCGCTGAAGAAAGCTGAGTATCGTCCTCTTCGTGACTTTCACCGGAAGTTCTTCAAAATTGCCATCGCAAAAGATCTGATCCAGGATTTTGTCCCACTTGTACCCTAGCACTGATGTTATTCCTTTAGTCTCAAGGTTTGAATTGGGTCTGCCGGTGTCCAACCCGCACTCACTTTGAAGCAGTAAGCCGATTCCGGACTCCTCCACAAACCCAGCTTCCCAGCACCTTAATTCCATTTGAGCTCCTTGCAAAGTCTGAGTAGACCACTCTTTGAACCTAATGACCTCTTCTTCAGTGTCCTCCGATGACACACAATTATCGACATACAATGAAGTCAAAAGGGTTTTAGCAATTTCTGTGTAAGCTGGACTTACATGAGACAAATGATGTTCCAATACTGCCGCAAGGAGAAACGGACTGTTATTTATTCCAAAGACAACTCGGCAGTGCCTATAAACTTTATGTTTTTTCTGTTGTTCATCCTCCCACCAGATGAACCGCAGGAAATCACGATCTTCTTTCACCACCTCGATCATCTGAAATGCCTTCTTGATGTCAGAAATGACTCCAAATTTCTTTTCTCGAAAGCGATAGAGGACTGATAATATCAATTCCGTTTGATTAGGGCCTTTCTCCATACATTCATTCAATGATGGAGTGCGATGGGCTTTGCACGATGCATCGAAAACCGGTCGAATGGGGGTTGTCAAACTGCTCGGTTTGATGACCGCATGATGAGGGATATAATGACATGGGTTGTCTATTTCTTCTTCAGGAACTTCCTCGATAAAAGACGATATTTCCCATTCTTTCATCAGTTTGTCATAATTTTGATACTGGTCTTTTACGATTAAGGTCTTGGTCAATGAGGCCAATCGCTTTTCCGCAATCTTCTTGTGATTGGGAATAGTCGGTCTTCCGTTTATCCAGGGCAAGTTGACGACATATCTCCCGTCTTCCTTCCTACTTACGGTTTGTAAGAAGTGTTCTTTCGTGATCCGGTCACCTTCAATTTTTGAAATTTGTTCTGAGGGATCCTTAATCCCTATCGTTTCGAGATCCCAGAAATTATGGATGGGTTGGTCAACTACCAATAAACTATGAACCACCATTGTTGAAGTGGGTATTGGATCATGGTTCTTGCTTCTTCCGTGGATTGTCCATCCCAAAACCGTTTTTGTGGCCGTCAATCCGTTATCTAGCTCACATACATCGCCGGTGTAAAACGCACTAGTCCCATCAGCTCCAATCAATATTTCGATGGGAGGGGCATCCCGTCCATAATCGCTTAGACATATCCGGTTGCGGTGTAACTCCCTCATCCAAGGTCCTCGATCAACTCTTTTTAATTGTCCAACGATTCGGTCCGAATCTAATACCTCAAGATTGTGGATAAATCTCTCACAAGACGATTGAAGTGTAATTTCATACCTATTGTAGTTCTTCACGTCTGTCTTGAATCCTCCAAATAATTCTTGAATTATCTTTTCGTGGCCCTGAGGGACGAGGCCTAGTTCATCAGCTAAGGACTTGAGTATAAAGGAACGCTCGGAACCAATGTCGATCAAAACTCTAACTGGTCTCCATTTTTTCCTAAACTGATCCCAGACTGTCACCGACAAGGTCTGTAGAAAGGTCGTGGAAGATGCAACGAAATTGGTTCTTACGTGGGTTGTATCGCAAGATTTCTCCGGTTCCTTCCGTTGTTGGCAGTTCCCGGAGGCGTGTTTTTTATTAAGTGGACTTTCAGGACATAACAGCGACGTATGCGGTCCACCACATGACCCGCACATCACAAACGCCTTGCAACTTTTCTCCCAGTGTTTGGCTCGCACGCATCTCAAACAAATCTTGTTTTCTTTAAGGATTCGCAGTTTTTCTTCCAATGACATCTTAAGCCCCACAGAGCACTCAGGCGATAACGGGTGCTTATTACAAAAAACACATTTAAGTCTCTCTTGCTCCTTGTGTCCAACGAAGAGTCCTGCAGCTGTCGGAACATCCTGTTCTTTATTCCACCGTTTTTGTGGTTCTTGAAACTTCTTCTTTGCGCCAGTATCCACATGTTCAAAATGTACTTTCTTAACTGGAACTGGGGCGACCTTTTCTTCTGGTCGCTGGGTTGGTGGACATGCTTTGCAAGCGATGGTGACTTGTTGGTCGATCCATTCATTGAAACTTGTAATACATCTTGTTGTCGTGGGGTCCCCGGTGCCTTTTATCTCTACGTAATTTAACCATCGCATCAACGATCGGCGAGGCAATTTGTTCTCGAGCTCTTTGAGAAGCTGAGGATTATTGAGATGTTGGGGCTGTTTGAGGGATTCAATGGTTGCAATAGCGTTTTGTACCGCAGAACCGTATTCAATAAAAGCTTCCAGGTCATCGTCTTGGAACGCAGGAATTTGTTTAGCTTTAAAGATCATAGACTCAATGATAAGTTCAGGATTGCCGAACCTGGTTTCCAGCTTTCGCATGATGACCGGAACGTTGTCGGGACTCACCAACAAGCTGTTCACGTACTTTCTGGCATCCCCCACGAGCGCCTTCTCCAACCGTGAAATGTTATCACTATGGTTGAATCCACAGTTTTCAGTCGTCCTCTTAAAGGTGGCTACAAATGTGGGCCAGTTTTCAGCCTTGCCGTCGAACTTAGGGAGGTCCTTCCCATAAGATTGTCTTGCTAAGAAATGGTTAGTACTTGCGGGATTATGGCTCACAGAGTTGAAATTCGCAGAGTGAGGCGACGATTGATTCGAAGCCAATATCTTCAGGGCTTCTGCAATTTTGCTCAAGGCTTCTGGAACAATGTCCAAAGGTCCCGTCTGTGACGAAGGGCTACTACTAACAACTCTTGTAGACAAGGTTTCTTTCTTCGTCAGATCATTCAACCTCAGTTCTAGAGCCCTCAACTTCTGACCGTGTGTCGCGTCTTCTCTACGTCTTCTTTCAGCCAAAGATTTTTCCTCACGTATTCGGATTTCCATGATCCGACTTTCTTCTTCTTTAGCAATCTCTAAAGCTCTGACGGCTTCTGCCATTTCTGCTTCAGCTTTGGCCTTATCATGAAACACATGTTGTCGAAGCTCTTCGTCAATTTGCTTTTGTCGACTAACTTCCTCGACTGACTCGGTTACGAATTGGTCAACTCGAGTTTCGTTGAAGATGATGTTCTTAACTTTCTCTTCGAGTTCGGCTTTTCTATCTCCCAACCACTTGATATTGTTGATCAACTTTGTGGTCTGTTCCAAGTCCGTTGGAGAGATAGCGTCCAATTCCGCTTGTTCTGAAGCGATTTCATCTTCAAGATTTTTAACCTGCCTGTTAAGGTTGTCAAGCTCTTGTTCTTCGTCCATTTCGTTACCGGAACCGCCTTCAACATCGTTCTCGAGAATTTTGTCCTTTTGGAGTTCTGCATCTCTCAACAAGTTTTCCTTGTCTTTCTTTAACTTCGATCGTTGAATTTTGATCTTGAGCAGATACCTCTCTTTATCATCGTTTTTAGAGGTCAAGTCTTCCCTTATTCTTCTTAACTTTTGTTTGAGCAGAAGGCCTTCGTTGTCATTTTCCCATGACGTGGAATCTTCAAACTGCTCTTGTGTTTCCTTGAGCTTTCTCTCTAGAATCTTGATTTCGAATTCATATTCTTCGACAGCGTGACTGAGTTCCTCCTCCTTGCTGTCAATAGCGTTGAGACTTTTCATTTTGTCGTTTTCCAATTCCTTCAGCAAAATGTGATTACTCTGGGACGATATTCTTGACGACGATTTTGACCTTCTCCCTTTCGACGAACATACGGAAAGTGTCCCCTTCGATATGGGTCGGTTGACACCGGAATTATCAGGCGAAGACGCTGATTCGTCTACTCCATTCCCGTCCTTGTCCGCTGCCACCCTACTCGACCGTGTATCGTAACGTTTGCTCATTTTCAAATCGCTAGGGGATAATTCAAACAATAACGTCGATTTCGACGGTTAACAAATATTTCGCAATTTATCCGAAATCCTGCTACGTCTTGGATGATCTCAAGAGACAAGAAAAATTGGTTAGATCTTGCCTGTTTTGGAGTCCGAGTTTTTGGTGTGAGACTCTACACACACATATACAGCTGCTAATTAGCCTAGCAGTGGCTGACGATTCCTGGAAGTGGTCTCTCAGCAACGCGAATGGTCTCTCTCCCACCCGCACAACTCCGTCTCTGTCTGCTGCAATCTCCAACAGGCCCTCCCCCTCTTACGTGTAGCTCCGCGATGGAATCCTCGACCTTTGGCTTTCCGCACAGGTCCCTGCTTCCTCCGGTACGTCTCGGGATTGGTTATGTCCAGCTGGCCGACTCAAAAACAACTTCGGATCGAGATGCACGGTGGGGATGTGATGGCCACTCCGTCGTCACTCAACAAGACACACTCAACAAAAATGTCACAAATCCTATACACAATCCTGCCAGGGTCGCCATAAATGTAAAATGTCTGTCCACCGCATTCGCAGTTTTACACTTTACGATTGCCTAGGATTATGTGACTTTTGAAATGGATGAAATATGAAATGTCAGCCTGACTGCTTATGACGAAAAAACTGTTGTTTTTAATAAAACTTCACGAAGTCCACAAATTGTCAGTTACTGGACAATAACGGCTCAATGGCCAACAGTTTATTGAAACAATTAATCAAAAATATCTCCAATTAACACTTTAATTGTGGTTTATAAAATGTTACAAAAATGGCGAGTTCCACGAGGCACACTCTCTCCGGCCGTACATAAACGTGAACTGAATGAGACGCGGCTTCCACGCCTCCGAACATAACATTTTTAAATTTACCTCTCAATATAATTAGGATCGCACAGATTAACCCCACTCTCTGGGCTGGTTCATGTGTGGCTCATGTGTGGCTCATGTGTGGCTCATGTGTGGCTCATGAGTGGCTCATGTGTGGCTCATGAGTGGCTCATGTTTCTCCACAGAAAAATACACACATACATATTACATCATATTATTTAATTAAAACAAGCTATAAATGACTACCCTGAACATTCAACAAGAACGTTGGCTTGGCTTGTTTCTTCGTTGTTTTTGCTCATTTATTATAGAACAAGGGGCTTATAGAGTTCATGGTATCTTGATAACTCCAAGTCTGAAGTACCGTCTTATATCTGTTGTGTTATCAAAGTACTTATTGACAGATGTGCAAAGGTCATGTCAAAAGCGTGTTCATTTTTTATTACATCTTTCCTGGATTTGTATTAATAAGCTTGTATTAAGTAGAGTTAAATGAGACTGGGTACCGAGTATTAATTTAAGCTCTGAAATTTCTTATCTGCAAGTCTAAGCAAGTCTAATGAAGGGGTATATAGTGACGGGATGGGATGAATTATGATCTAAGCATTTCGGGCTAATTGATGTTTTTGGAAAACTTGGCTATTTTTACTGATGACTACGGAAAGTTATGTGAAGTGGTTTGTGAATTTGTGAAGTAAGTTAAATTGCTGTAAATTTGTATGATGCGTGATGGCTTGATTACAGAGGAACGAAGACTATGAGCTCAAACTTGGATGAGTACCGCATTATCATCCTCGAATCGAAGGCTTAGTAAATGCCTCTGATCATGTTGGGATGGTTAGATCTTACATCATTATAAACGGAGGCTGAAGTTCTGGTAGTTTAATTAAATACAAAGACTTGAACTTGATTAAGCTGTTTGTTGTTTGGTCGAGTGGGGAAAGACATTAGATTAGTCGAACGAATCACCTCATATCATGTGTCTTTAATGCATTATTCACAGAAGTGTTATTCTGCAGGATGATGATAGGTACAATTACTTGGGAGTAAAAAAGACCTCTGCTGCATTCAAATTTAAACGAATTGGAGAGGTGATTGAACCGGAGTTTTTGTGTATGTTTCAAAATAGTTTACTTAAAGAACTGTTGAAGTAGAGGAGGTTTGAGTAATTGTTTTCAGTTTCTCAGCTATCGAGAAGAAAAAACATGTTTATCGGGCTTTGGAGCTTGTAAGAAACTCTAAAATCATTGGCTTAATGGTTTCTAACCTATTTTTTACACACTTACTTACTCCTGCTGATTTTTTTGTGGATTGTAAAATTGCAGTTGTTGTAAACAAGTTGGAAATGGTTAATTATTTAGTTCATTTTGAGCAGGTTCTATTCTACTTGCCTGTCATCGGGGTGTCTCTATAGAATTTATACTGAACAGTGTGAGGTAATAGATATGTTTTAAAAAAGTCAGTAATGAGGATTATATGAGTGCTTAGGCCATTGTGATTTGTGATGGAAATAGAGATTGTTGATGATCGGTCCACGTGTTGTTGCCTCGAGGCTTTGCAAAGCCTCAAATATTCTGCATCGTAACAGTTCCTATTATTACTAACAACGATCTAAAACGGATAGGTTCATTATCGATTTGAGTTGTGTTTTTTAAGGCGTCTCTGCAAATCCAGAGGAAAGTAATTACGAAGGCCCTACTTCCATTCAAACCAAATATTTCTAGTCGATAGAAGTAAGCGGTGGATTAGGGTGGTCAATGACACGAAGACACATACCTAAGAGGCAAGTACAAGAGCATATCTTTGTTGTAACTTAAGAGATATGGAGGACACACGCCTGTGTTCAATAAAAGTTCAAAGTCTATATTATTGCAGGTAAAAAAACAGCAATGATAATGATACATAGGCTGATTGTGAGCTTGACTTGATGATTGGAAAAGTAAGGTGTAATTACTGAACCAGGAAGTTAGGATAAGATGCTCGTAAAGAGTGTGTTTGCTTGGGCTCAAATAATATTGGTTGCAATTAAGACTAGGAGCTTTTGTTTGGACTTTTGCTTCTAGAAGAGTTGTAGTTGTAAATGCAATCCTCTGTTGAGATGTAATGGCGATTGTATTGTGATATCATCGGAACTCCCTTTAGCTTACTTGTAATTCCGTCTTGAAGAGTCATTATTGTCATTAAGGACTGTAAATGTAGTTGAAGAGAGGGATATCAGTCAGTGTGGATGGCACAGTTGGTCCTTGGGCAAATATTTGCACACTTTTCTGTTTGTAAAGTTGCATGCCTCGGATGCGTGTTTGGTAGAATTGAAATGCTTTATCATGTGATCATGTCCTTTGGTTGTGGTTGCAATTTGGTGTGTAGTTGAGCTTGTACGAGGTATTAAGTATGAGCCGTACCTACAGGGTTTATTGTCCCGTTTTGTTAGCCAGATTTCAGATTGGTTCATCGATCAAGGATGACTTTCTTTTGAAATGTTTTCAAAGTTTCAAAGCAAATCTTGACTTTGCAACTCCCAGAGAGCTCTGCTTTTTGTCTTTGTTCAGCAATTTTAAGGCCTATTATTATTTCCATATTAAGAGATGATGGTGGTGGAAATGGTTGGTTTGTCTGAGAGTTGAGAGGATTCTTATGTTGGTTTCGGGCTTTAGTATTGATATTGACAGGTAGATAAGAAAAAGGCGAGGTGTGAATCCGGACTCTTGAGCTTGTCGTGTCAAGTATGATGTAAATGTGTTATTGACGGCGGAGCGGCTTATCTGTCAAGCTAAGAGTTGATTGATAATGTAAGGCATTAGTATGTACGGTGGAAGGTGTATGTTGGAACGTTGGAAGTGGTTCCAATTTTAAGCAAATAGAAAGGTGAGAAAATGCGAAGGAAAAGGCTATGACTTTCAGTGGTGATTTAAGCACTTTAGGCATTTTAAACATTTTAAACTGGCTTTACCTTCATTCTACACAAGAAAAAAATTAGTATTAATTGCAAATTGTTGATAAGGGCTTGAAGTGGATTTGTAATTGAGTAAGTCGTTAGTATGTATATAGCTTATAAGGTATGCACGTGCATGGGATTTACACTCGGCTCTCTGGAGTTGTTTGAGAGTGTCGAAAAAGTTGGTTAAAAAATCATGGTTGGTTCACAAAAGTGAAGGTTAATTATCCTTAATGGAGCATTAGAAAATCATATAAATAATAAATTGTAGGTGTTTTTTTTGTATTTGTTCTGAAGTACAAGCTACAAGGGGGGCTAGTAGTAAATTGGAATTGTCACGAATGACTAATGCCATGTGATTAAAATGATGAGAATGTTAATGAAAAAATTATTTCTCTACTTGCTATAAGGTCTTTAATGTCTTGGATTGTTCTACAATCTACAATGGATGTGTGATAAGGAGTTGGCAAGATATTAAACATTTAATTCATAATTGTTTGTGGTAAAAAATAAAAGTAGGTTGTAGGTTGTCAGGATTCGCGAAAGGCACACTTGATTCTTGTAGATAGTGCAGAATTATTATGCTGAATGATTGTTATCCCCAGGACGGACGGTAGTGCATTAGTGAATTAACGTCCCAAGTTGTTTTATAGCCATTATGCCGTTTAACCCTCTTCTGTAAATGCAAGTCGTGTTTTGGAAATTGTCTCCGAGTCATAATTTCTTGTATCTTGTCATGTTGTCATTATGTGAATGCACTCGTTCTTGTAGCAAATGATTGATGGTTTCCTCCTCTTCCTCTCTGCAGCTAAACTTATAAGAGGAGACAGATTATAGAAGTCAGTAAAAGGCATAAAAGCCGAAGTTTAGGTTCTCTTCTAGCAGTTTTCTGTAAGTTAGTTGGGTTTTAGGGATAAGATGATGCAGAGGGATTAATCTCTGTCATTGCTTCGTGCTATTTAACATGGTCTTAAAAAACGCTGAAAATGCTGGGTTTGTTGGATCTTTCTGACAAGAGTTGTAAATGTTAGGGAGTGGAGATCATCATTTTAAAAGCATTTAGCCGTGAGATGATGATAAATTGGTTTGATGATAATATGCATGTTCTATTATTATAGGGTCAGTTCTTGACGTGTTGGTGGTTAAAGTTGTATAATATTTAATATGATATCTATAGCTTGATTTGCTAAAAATATTTTTTAAGTTCTTCGAGTTTTTTAAGGTTGAATGAAGGTTAAAAATGTTCATCTCTCTCCTAAACTCTCAAATCCCTCCGAATTATTCGGACTGGTTGCTTTAATGTATGGATAATGATGTTATTGAGTATTGTAAAGCAGCTAATGGAATTATTGATTCACTGCTTGATTTTTTCTAATCGTATGTTCTCATTTGTGATTCCAGGCCGCAGCGAGATACCAGTGTAGCTATTTGATGGAGTTACAAAAACGGGAGTTCCTGTACCAAGGAGGAGATCCCAAGTGGCTTCGTGGACTCGATGCGGCTCCAGCCAAGTTGATGGCGTTATACAATATTAACAAGATCATGGCTCACAGGCCTTGGGTTCTTAAGAAAGAGGATTTCCTTCATCTGACAAAAAAAGCCGGCTGGTCCCTTTCCGAGGTGATTTGAAATTTAAACTATGTTCTCTCATTAATCCTCGAGGCAGAGAAAAGTCCGTTGGGAACGGAGCCCGACTTGGTATTCTTAAATAGTAGGGGTGGTGGTGGTGGGGCTCCTAAGGAACAAATTTACAAACGTGGAATGAAAAATAAGTAGGGTTTTTTGGAACTGGGATGATTGGAACGTGGGAAAGTAATTATAAGTGAAAGGAACAGTATTGTAATTATTTTGCTGTAAAAGAAATTGGGATTCGAAATTATAAATCAAAGTCTTGAAACAAGATTTAGTCAGATTGGGTCGTGGGATGGAAAGGTTCATGGAAAAGTTTGCATTTGTTGTTCTTATCGTTTTTAGAGATTGGGAGTAAATACGTTACTTAATAAAATGCGAATAAAATAATCTTTAAAATAAATAACGAAAGCGATACAGCCAAGGTACTAACGTACGTAATCTCCAATAAAGCATAAACAAATGTTGGGCACATATGTAATAAAAAACCGAGACAAATAGACAAATATATTGTCAGCCAATGCGAATTAGACGTCTAACAATGCAGATGTGAAGAATAAACAGGCCCGGCTCCATAAAATGGTGCTCGAAAAACAAAAACAAAATTGTTGGAACAAGAGACAGAGACAGGCTTAGGTTTTAAAAGTTTTGGCAATTAGTTCCTTCCTCTCTGGCTTGTTTTGTTATTACCAGAAGGAATCCACATGGCTAGAAATTAGAATAAAAAATACGGTTGTTGTTGTCAATATTTCGGTTTGAAAAGGGAAGTTAAATCTAAGCAACAGTTGATAGTAAAAGTCGTAATTTTGTTCAGTACTTTTACAGCCTCAGATTTTTTTCGACCCTCGCCAATCTCCAACCAACAAACACATGTACGAAACTCATAACAAGATATGTAACTCTTGTAAGATGAGATTGTGGATGATCGGTGGTTGGTAACCTACTTTTCTGCAAGAGTCATAAGGCCAGGGCAGCCCTGCATTGTGGTTTCATGTTCTCTAGGACCTTTCGGTTTTGACATTAGTTATTCCGATGATGACTATGTTTTTGAGTTGGAGAAAATACATAAACCCTTTTATAGCACACTTCCATTTTATTTAATGACTGCAAAGCAAATGCCAAGCCACCACAACAGGGCATTTTATGGCCTTCTGAATTCTGATGGTCCTGCTGGTTGCTGAAGGTTATTTTTTGCAATATACATTTTTAGTAAAGTTGAGCTCTGCAGTTCCATCCTTAAAAGCTCTTTAGGCCAGGAAAAGTAACACTTAGCATTGCGAGAATTAAATATGCTGATGTTGAGCCAAAAAAATGAGACGCGCTACAGGTCTGGACTCCTTGAAACTTGGAGTTTCTGCATGCTAAAAGTTGCCATTGCTTATATCCCACGTAATTATAATTAAGCAACACACCTAATTAAGTATGAAGGAGCAGTAGTGGAGAAGCAATAAGGATTAAAGGCATGGTACAATTGTACATTCTGTTAAATATCGTTATCCTGTGGAAAAGGTGGCAATTGTAAGCTGAATTTACAATTCCTTCATGGATGAATGTCAGGGTCAAATCAGCAACAGAAGAGAGGGAACAAGTTTTTTTTTTGTCGTCTATCTTGGGATGGATTAAACCAGAATATTATTATACAGAGAAGGGTTAGACAGACACGTTCCTTTACGAAGTAAGAGGAGTATGGCCGAAAGATAAGTTAAAAAAAATATATTTACATCGTCTATCTCTCGTCGATATATGTATGAAATGCTTACGTAAATGGTTTATCAGATAATCTGAAAATTGGGATCCTAAGGAGAGTACCATGTGACCATGTGTCTTTTTGAGCTGGTTTCTTCTGATAGCAGGCCTGTGCTATGCACGAATATCGGATGATAATCGAGTGGACCTGGTCCATGCGAAACAATGTATCAAGTTTCAAGGGAAGGCTTAATAATCATGGTGAGGTAATAAGAAGGTAGGGAAGGACTGGAGCTTAAGAAGAGAGTTGTATTGTTGCTTAAAGTGTTAATGGGTTATTGTTTGCAAAATGTTGTAAAAAATTGCACAGGGCACAAAAAACGGTGGTACCTGCTCCATAAGGGAGATGAAGGTTGGTTCCAGCTTCCAAGTATTCAGATATATACGGACCTTTTAATATATTCGCGTAGCAAAATGGCACGATGAGTTGGGACATTTTATACGGATTGAAAGATGGGATGATCTTTTCGAAATATTTGCAGAGAACGGTTAGATTCTTATTGAGAAATGTCTCACCTGGCGTAGGGTTACCTACATACCCACATTTGATGCGAAACCAGATTTTTTGTACACACGGGCTGATTATTTGAAACCCGAAACGTGATATGAAAAGAACCCTGTATTGTATCGTGGGGCTGTGTATTTTGTTGTATATCTTATCGTTGGGCGTAGTTGGAGGAATGTGAATAATATGAATATTCATATTACTTTTGGGAGAGGAGGTGTCGAAGACACGGTCAGGGATTAGTGGAAAGTAAATCATGGGTTTATCTTTATATCAATATATGTATGTATATGAAGACTGTTTTGGTAAGTGTCAAAACTTGGAACTGTTCGAAGGCTTCATAAACGTAGTGACGCAATTTTATGGTGTTTGTCTCGGTTTCAGAATAGTCTTTATTATGCGTCTACTTTTTTTCACCAAGTTTGTTGAAGTTTGACGAATTTTAAAATGGCTCTGAAGGAGAGAAGAAACCAGTTTTATACTGTAATGGAAGACCAATTAATGGCTATTTTAATGTGTGAATAATATTATGTCTGTAAAAGTAAGGTTGTCGTTGTATTGGGGCTTCGAATTGAGATGAAGGAGGGGTTTTTACGCTCGGATATTTGTTACTGTTAATTTATTATGACTGGTTGAATGAAAGGGAAATTCCTATTTAATGGACAAATAAAAATGATTTTTTGAAATATTTTTAGGTGGTGCAGGCAGTCGTGATTTTAGCGCATTTTCACTCATTATCGTCTTTCATTCATGGATGTGGGATCACACCGGAAATTGACTTTGACAAAGGTCACGCATACATGGACCCTGGAAATTTCAACACGTTCCGGTCAGTGTCTGGAGCTTTAGTCGGAGGAGACGGAGGGTCTGCAGATACTTCTGGAACCACTGCCCAATCAAACAATAACAAATCTGCCACGGATGGTAACACGTCTTCACCTTCTGTATCTTTTGCAATGGATCAGCCAACTTCTTACTTCGGGACGCCGGGGTCGGAGGTTGGAGGTGGATCGGATCCCTCCAATTCCTCCGATCCGATGAAAGGAAACAAACAAACGAAATCGATTCTAAAGAAGACTGAAGTGGTCTCCACTACGACTGCCAATAGTAGTAATAATAATACCGTTTTATCCTCCCCGTCAAATAATTTACTCAAATCTGCTACTCATCATAATTCCCTGAGTGGAGGGGCATCCATAGTGAACTGTCCCCCCAAGAAAGGACTTGGTTCCAGTGTCTCGGAAGTCGAGATTATAATGGCAACCATGAAGAACCTCTCTGAAACCAGTCCTATTGAAGAGTAAGTGATTGTTTATGCAAATTCATCCCATTGTTCCTACCACTTTATTACCGTTTATGCTAAATCTAATGGTTTCTAACGATGATCATTGTTGTATTTTATAGTCCTGAAGAGCGGAAGAAGCGGTTCGAAAACGTAGCCTCCTCCGATGATAGTCAAGAAAAGGAAAACCTCCTCTCTCGTATACTAACGAAAGGGTCCTCAAGCATCCCTCCGGAAATATCTCCATTCGTCTGTGATCCCGATTTTATTTATGAAGATTTTGCAAAGAGGGGTCAGGTTTCGGAGCTCCATACTTTTAGAATTCAGGTAGGTTTTTTTATTTCGTCCTTCAAAATACGTTATGCGGTTCCAGAAATGGCTATCATCTTGAGTCCATGTTGAAACCATCTATCTAATACGGAAGCTTAATTTCGAGACGTTTTGAGCTGTTGCAGTCGAATAAGACATTCTCGTTATCACTAAAAAACTGCTCGCTACCCTGAATGTTATATGCCATAAATGATATCATGTTATTCGCTTTATTACTCCCGATAAACGAGTGTACAAATATTTAGGCATATCAGCCCAAAGCCATGGGCACTGTCAGACTTCCTGGCATGGGAAGTTTCAACAACAAGGTTAATTTGATATGATTTGCTATCACTGCATTAGGCTATTTTTTGCTCAATACAGCCTGGCAAACGGTAATCATCTCGAGGACTAGAAGAGCCATACAGGATGAGCCGTAGAGGCATTATTATTAAAATTATTGGTTACTGTCCGACTGTGCTTTACAAGATCTAATTGAGTAAGTTAATCTGTCACGATTTCTGTTCAAATAAAATTTCTTAAATTCTAGAGAGCCATAAGTATTTCATTCCATGTACATAAAATCCTTTTTGTTAAGATGTTGAAATACAGATGAAGTAATGCTTTTTTGTCAGTATGGATGTAAAGGGTTTAAGGAAAGCAATAATCTTCTGGTTTATTTCGGTACGAGCTATTAATTTAAAGAGAGAGGACTAGGTTCTCTAGATATATGCCCGTGTCTTAGTTCCGTAAAAGTTGGCAGTTGAATCTGGTTATTGCTCGCATAATCCGAAGAGTAAATTAACCTTGGAGTTGTTTTGATGTTTTTGATATGGCATTTGAATATGTGTAAACTTCACGAGCGGAAGAGCATCAAAACAGATACTTGAGTTTGCATAGAACAGGAGGAGGATGAAATGGAAGGTGTAGAAACTATTAAACTGGGTTACAGATTACAAATGGTCGAAATTTTTTTAAGGGTTTGTAAATTAGATATGTCAGTTTCAAAGTGTCCTGCGGGCCTTGTTGATGTTTTATAGCTCTCTGTACGTACGGTACTGGCAGATGTATATCGACAATCTCTGATCAACAAAAACTGAAGAGATTCTAAATCCTCAATACTTTCAACGCTTTTGACGAGCTTACATGTATACATAGATATTGGGGATGTTTACGAACTTTACGATATTCCTAATGGATGTTTCACAATTGAGGGGCTCAAGTATTGTTTTGAAGTGTGGCCTGGGATGTGGAAATTAGAAAAGCAAGGTGTCAACAAAACTGAACGTGCCGTAAATAATAATTCTGTTTATTACCATTTATTAATAGGATTATTCGTGGGAAGAGCATGGGTTCTCCTTGGTCAATCGGCTCTATACCGAGGTGGGTGTTTACCTGGACGAGAAATTCAAGGTGACCCAAAGCATGACTTACTACACGATGGGGGGAAGGGCCCATGTGGACACTACCAAGTTCCGAACCGCAGTATGGAATTACATCCAATGTCTTTATGGGATCCGGTAAGTGATATTTTAACTATCCTCTTCAAACTTCGGCATTACGCTAAGTGTTACTAAAGTTTATGGTGATTGGATGGAGCTGTTTGATATGCTTTTAAAAAAATTGAGAGATCACACAGAGAACAGAAGCTTTGAAAACAAGGACGGGTTTTGTTATTCAACGGATTTGAGCTATATTTTATTCAAACGCGAATTTAATTGGATGTGCTTGCTAGGGAACGTCGGGGAGTTTAAAAGCACATCGCATATATAATTTTTTAGTGCTCGTAAAATCAGTTACTTTGGAGTAGAGATAGATGTGCATGTGATTATGGGAGGGTGTGAAAATGAAGTTATTGCACTTGAAGTTCTAAAAAAATATTTTGCTATTGTTAGACAGGAATATTCACACTCTGCTTCGTCTTCGGAAGAGAGCTGAGGAATCTTATGATTCGTAGGGATGCATTTTATAGCTTAGGATCGTTTCATCTGCGTGGGAAATGGTGTGCATTTATCATGTCACGGTTTCCTTCCCAAGGAAGATCACAAGAACGAGGGAAAACACATGCAAGTGAACATCTGTCTTGTGTACAAGTAAAGGGGTTTCAAAGTTGATAAGTTGACGTCAACGTTCTCGCCTAGTTTCAATAAGGCCAAAGATCATCTCTCTATAGGGTTATTGGCACTTTTGTCGTTGTTCTTCCAACTGTTATTATCCCATTGGGTTAACTGCAGCTCATTTCAAGGAGGCTTGTTGGCAGTCGGTCGCCAAAAATAGAATGATTTTTAATGTGGCTCAGAACGGATTTATGCAGCTCTAAATTAAAGAGGATGGTTTGGATCAATTTTTATGGAATATTTTATGACTTTCCTTAGGCACGATGACTACGACTATGGGGAGGTGAATCAACTGCTAGAGCGTCCATTAAAGGCTTACATCAAGACGATTTGCTGCTACCCGGAGAGGACTACAAAAGCGGACTATGATAACGTTATGAGGGAATTCAAACATTCGGAGAAGGTATGTATAATAGGAGAACTGTACACGTGTCTTTGAAAGCTATTAAGGCAAGGCTGTTATTCTAATCCTGGATATTTTTATTTACTCAGGTGCACGTCAACTTGATGATTATGGAAGCCAAGATTCAGGCTGAATTGCTCTACGCTCTCCGTACAATCATGAGATTTATGATTTAATTAAGTTTTTTTACCTCTTCTCATCCACTTTCGTCGCTTTATGAAGAAAAGTCAACCTCAAGATTGAGAAGAAGCAGATGACGATGCAAGTATGCAAGATGTGGAGTTAACTTTAATCTTAAGTGTTAGCGTTAATTTATAGTGTCTAGATCTATAGCCATGCATGGTATATACATACAATATGTTCGATTGCCGATTCTGTTAATCTGCCATCGAGATCGAGATTCTTTAAAAAAGCGTTTATTTCCAACATCTGTAATAAACCTTGTGTAGGTTGATTTGTGATTATATTTTGACCTTATCTTATGTGAAGATAAGATGTTACTCGAATGCAATTTCCTTGTTCGGGAAACGTTTGCCAAATCGGTAATGTATTTTAAGCTAAGAAAAATGGACCAGAAGTTGATTAGAACTGCATTTGATGATATGCATTTTGAATTTGCTCTGTACGAGCCCATGAAGAAACTTACCTTTCATTTATAAAGGAATCTAGAGGAATTAAGTCAGTTTTGCTTTATTTAAAGTTCACAGTCGTCTGATGCAGTCAGTGTTTCATTTTGTAATGATCTCAGTTTAGCAGAACCGTATTGATTTGTTAGGGAAAAATAAGCCTGGATTCAGGTGGAAACAGCACACATCCAAAAATTTCATGAAGCCTGGTATATCCAAAGGATCCATGTTCGATACGTGCGTGTCAGCTTAACGCTAATTGTTTTGGATTTAAGCACTTCATATTTATATGATGGTAACTTACGTACTGGACCCAGTAATATATACCGGCTAGGTATTTGTGTATCTACGAATTGAATTAAAAAATATCCTAAAGCTAAGGTGTAATATTTTACTCTCTTCATAAACAACTTCAGTTTCTTAGTGTAATTTTCATTTAATTGCTGTTTAACTCTTTTTTAATAGTGCATGCAGTTTGTAAGCCAGTCCATGTTATGTTATAGAAGCAGTGAAATGGTACATTCAATACCTTAAGCCTAAACAATGAGTGAAGTAGACAAATATAAGAGAGGACTCACATGTGTTAGGCTAATTTAATCTCATTAATGTACCATTGCAGTAGATTTGTATGACATTTACCGATCTTGGTCGAGTTTTGAGGAACAACCGTTGGTTTCGACAACTGACTCACCGGAACCTCGGTTTTGTATTGTAAAGATATTGTGTAGTATGACTCGGATGAGCTTGCATTTGCCTTCATGCATTTGCCGAGGCAGCCAGATTTTGAGGTGTATAGTAAGTAATGATTTACCTGAGATGGATCCGTTCGAAAAATTGATATCCTAGCATCTGTCTATTCCGTTATCGCTTGAAACGGCTCGTTGGCTACGAGATCCGTAGGTGTTGAGGATAAGGCAGTGTGTGGACCATATTTCTAGGTCGATATTCGTGGGGAGAACCTGTACCAATTTGTAGAGTTTACTGATGAGAATCAGAATTTTTCGGTACGGATAGCCTTAATGTATTGTGTCGAGTAGGTTAGTGTTGTACCCGAGGTACAGGATGGAATCGTTATAACTTGTATAGAAATAAATCTATCTCAGTCAGCGCAAAGTAACATATAGCCCAAAGATAGCTGGTGGAATTTTTGACGGTACGGTTTGGTTGGAGACGCTTGATAAGTTGGAAACTCGGATGATGATGTTCAAAAGAATGATATAAATAGTAGCAATGGATAGGACCGAAGGGATTTGCTGAATGTTCAATAAAATACAAAAGGGGGGAAGTCAGGCGGTGATATATCTACTAAGTGTAAAACTCTAGGCTTTATAGAATGATGAACAAAAAGAAAAGTGATAAAAATGGAAGTCGAAAACTTGCAAAAAATAATCTCACTGTTTGTAAAGAGTTCGAGAGTAGTTTAAGTAAGTTTTAATGTACCTTAATTAATTACTTGTCTTTGGGTCGCTCCCATTTTTTCTCGGTTATAAATACGACTCTCGAGTCCCTACGTTTGTGGAAGAACCAGCGCTTGAGGGACGTGTTCGAAATTCATTTCAAACGCTCTCTCTCCTAAAATCCGCATTCGAGAAGTTATATCCAGATTAGATGCCGCGATTAGACCCTCAGCACAGGATCATTTACAGATGCTTTTTTCAATATCCTTCAAAGTACCTTTGTGTATCTTAATGAGCTACGTAATCCATATTTCATTATTTCTGGAGAAAAAATGAGAATATGAAGTACATCAATCTACAAATGGTGATAGGCCAAATCTATTGCAAAGATATTTAACAAATAGAGAGGAGAACGGAGCTAATTATGATAATAAGAGTAACAACCCCTTCTATTAACAAAATGCAAGTTAAATACCCATTCAATCGAGGGATGCGGATTATTATTAGGATATATTAAATACAGCTTTTAGGTCGTTAATCAATTGTATGAAAATTCTGTGTTAATCAAAAGGGTGTGAGAGATAATTGGAGATAATGCAGCAGCAAAACAGCACCGCGCGCGTTGATTTCTTCTAATCATTCGGCCAACGGTTATTTTTCCGGACCGCAATCCCACGTATAATGCCGTTGTAGACTTCATTGTGATATACAAATTTGTTAGGGAATTTATGTCGATAGAATCAGAAAGGGATCGATATATTATACACTATCATTGCTATTATATTATATTATTATGATTAGGATTAAATTAACCATTTTGTTTACTATATATTAAAAAATTAATCAAATATTATTTCAATGACTGACAAGCCAGAAATAGGAGTCGGAACATGATCATGTGCAAATTATTGAATTACAAACCAAGAGACGACAAAAAACCGGAGATTTCACTCGCATTTCGTGAAAGAAAATATTAACGAATTAATTACTCGAAGATGAAGAAGGAGGGATATGTATGTAACTGTAATTTGTAAAATGTAACCTCCACGTTTAGTCCGCACTCTTACCAACAATACATAATAATAATAATAAGTACATATTATATCTAAATATATTGTAAGTATCTCAGCATCATTTTAAGGCAAATGCATTAAAAAGTACTGTGTTTACAGATAAGATATTAAGTATCATCTCTACTATAGTGCATAATGAAAAAGGATGGAGTTGGATTTTTAAACGGTATTTTACTATGTACTACTATAATTATTATTATAATTATTATTATTATTATTATTATTATTATTTATCGCTAAAAGGTCAAGATGTCAACGTGCCGTACCCACCACCCAGAACTGTCAACTTGGGGAGAAGTATCTATAAAATGTCAGTGTGCAAAATATATTTAAATAGGAACTAGGAGAAGATGATCTAAGCGTTTAGAGATAGGTTGGCTTGACTTAATTATTGTTTAATTGTTGCCTTATTGCTACTACACTACTACTACTCGTTCCAGTCGTTATTTGGGATGTAATACAATATTTACAAAATTATTGTGGATAAAAAAGGCATTTGGTATTTGGTTCTGTAATCGTGATTTACTGGGTTGGATTTATTATAAAGGGAAATGAGTTATTCATTCATTTATAGAGAAAGAGGTTGCTTTGAGGTTTGATGAGTTGTATATTCAATGTGATGGAATAAATATGACAAGAAGGATATCGTACAGAATAAACCTTTTCGTTTTTTATGCATTTATTTCTTGGTGTTTTCTTTGCATACAACGTTCATTTTGACCTATTCAGAAGGTATGGATTTTTTTGGGTTTAAAAACAATACCTGTCTGTCATTTACTTATATCTAAGCATAGCCAATGGTCATTTATAAATAGCATAAAAATTACTATGCATAAGGGGTTTCTTAACATGAAAATGTAAAGACTTCATATTTTAAGGATTAAAAACGAAGCAAATGAGTCCTGGCTCCAGGCTCTGTGTCAGTATGGGTTTAGTGCCATAGTTATCATGCTGTTGGTTTTTACTGATTTTAACGACAATCATTGACATTCATGTTCAGGCCACGGGGTTTGATTAGTAAAAAAAATAGTGTGATTTTGCATAAAAATGGCACATTCGAAATTCAAGGAAGCTGTCATTCTAATCGGATTTTGTAAGTTTGTTTATCAATTCTCGATGGAAATTAAAAAGTTTTAAAATACAATTCAAAAATCAATCTCCAACTACTTTAACAGACCTGATGACAATTAACTGTCATCGTCAAGGCGGAGGAGGATGGTCAAGACCTCATGGGAATGGTCATGGCCAAGGCCAAGGTTTCAGAAACCCATCTCACAACGGTTGGGGACCGCAACGTGGACCCATTAACAAATGGGGTCACAATCCTCAGGGTCACAACTTCCAACCTGAAACCCTTCAATCTTGTCCCCGGCCCATATTTACTGACGAGGCTGCGAAACTAGTAATTGATAAATGTGAACAAGAACCGTTCCAAAAGGCTTGTAGGGATTCTTCAAGCAAGTACTTGCGTTTTCCAAAGAAATTTAATTGTTGTCTTTAGCAGATTATGATTTTTAAAGTGTGTTATTTCCAAACCCAGGATTCCATCCGGTTGGAAAGTAGTAATGGACTGTCGAAAGGGGTCCTCAATCATGCAGTATCCATCCACTTGTTCTACTTCCGGAGAATGGAGTCCCCAATTGTACGAGAACTGTGACTTATTATTTCAGAGAGCAAAACTGAAGCCTTTATCGAATGGAGGGCAATGCACAATGTTGCAAGTACAGGTCTCCGATAACTTCTTATTCCTCTGCTTTCTCCCGGATTCTCGACTGGAAGCGACAGATTGCAAAACTATTGAAACCGTTCCTTCCGGCACTCGGGCAATATTGAAATGCAAGCCCCCGTTTCAAAGCCCGGATGGTCGGGCAACGGAATGGCTTTGTCAAGAGGGGTCCTGGAAAGGGGACTTCAATCAGAGACTCAAGTGCTACTACTCGAGCCAGTCACCCAATTCATATGACCATGTTACCACAACTGCAAAGCCTTTTATCCCAATGACTCAAATCCCGGTAACGCAAAGAACCACTTTGAGACCTATTCCTATTACTCAGAGGATTACAACAACAGTTCCAACCAAGTCCCCTTATGTTACAAGTCCACCCCCACCAGCAACAAGAGCAACAACAAGAACAATAACAAGAGTTCCCACAGCAAGACCTACAATTACAGCTCCGCCATCACAATCTGGAATCACTTGTCCTGCCCTAAGGTCCCGGTCACCCGGGACCAAACTTGAATGCGTATCGAAGTCACCTTCAGGATCGGATATATTTCTAAATTCTTGCGAGGTTCCTCAACCCGTAGGTTCGGAAGCAAGTTATTCCTGTAAGCAATACTATGAATCTACTGCCGGTTTGACAACCCTTTACAGGAAATGCAAAGACAACGGAACATTCACGGGAAATGCTGAGAATTTTAACTGTGTCATTCAATGTGGGAAGAATAATGCCGTGTTTGTTCCCTTTATCACTTCCGGGACGCCGTCTTTCAGGGGCCAGTGGCCTTGGCATGCTGCGATGTTCCTCAAGGAAGACTTCGATAGTAAAGTCAAGTGGACGTACATTTGCGGAGGGACTTTAATTTCTCAGCGTGCGATTTTAACAGCGTCCCATTGTGTCACTTTTTCTCAGTCTGCGAAGGTTCGGGACCCTTCGAATTTCAGGTTGGATTTGGGACGCTTTGAACGCGAAGTTGTCGATGATATTGTACAGGTATATTTTATTGTAGTTTTAAGACGAACAAGCGCTTCCCGATTGATTTTTTTTAATATCCTGCTCAACAGCTCAACGTAATATTTAGGACTTGCACTTGTAGTCATCATAATTAAGACAGAGTAGTATTTTAAAAGCGGATCTGGTCAGTTTTGAGGTCATTTACTAATGGGTGCTGAGTTGAATTTATTCATTATGACGTTAGGTTGTGATTTAGTTTTGACAGTAGAAACATTTTTATCTTATATCGTTTTAATTATTAATCTAGTCCAAGCAAGTTGACAGCATCCATGTCCACCCGTCATACAGTCCCTTTGGATACGATTCCGACATAGCTATAGTCATTTTGAAAGAGAGTGTCAATATTGGCTACCATGTTCGACCTATTTGCTTTCCCCAGACGTTAAACTCGGCTCTGGAGGAACTGCAGTTATCTGAAAGTTCAGTTGGAACGGTAAGGAATAGATTTTGCAACAAAATCATTATTTTAATCCTAGAAATCATAATTAATCCGACATTGTTAATCTGTTGTCCATATATAGGTCGCTGGTTGGGGTTATAATGAGAATTCGGAATTAGCTACAGTTCTTCATATGGCTGAACTGAAAGTTGCAAGTCAAAAAGAATGCTCGGACAGTGCAAGGGGAATTGAAACTGGTAGTATTCAAGCCAAGTCTACTACATTTTGTGCTCGTAGCAAAAATGGTGAAATTTTTGGTGTTATAGAGGAGACATAATTCTAAGATTTTTTTTGTTCGATACTTTTGTTAATTAATTTTTATTTTTATTCAAGGAACCCAAGACATAAATGTTTGTAACGGCGATAGTGGAGGTTAGTTAAGAGATCTTAAAGTTGAAACAGTGCGTTTGATTTTTTAAATGAAGTTATTGAAATGTTTGTTGAAAATTAGGTGGGATGTACTTTCCTCTTAAGAATTCCGATTTCACTCGGTGGTATCTCCAAGGAATTGTCAGCGTTGGAGTTGCAGATGAAAATGGAAAGTGCAAACCGAGTCAGTATTCAATTTTTACTCGAGTAGGGCGATATGCAGATTGGATTGTTCGAGTTTTGTCCGAAAATGATGCTTTATAAGGTTTTATGATGAATGATGTTGCAAAGGATTTTAAAATATTTTAGGACTAATTCCTGTTTTAAATAAAAATCAAATATATTCATTTCCAACATAATGTAATTGTAAGCTGCAATTGTGATTGGCGAAGTATTAACGATAATTGAATACTTGGCTCACTAGGCCTAAATAAAATAACTGTATATTCTAAAACTAACTAAAATCGCGTACTTTCTGAATCGACACAACATTTGGTACATTCAAGTTCAATACCTTATATTACCTTATAATAACATACGATTCTTGAGATCTGATTTTTATCATAATCATCCTCATGAAGTTTCGAAAGTTTCAGAAAAATTTGTGCATTTTATTTGACAGTTTACCAAAATAGAAATAAGTTTAGTATAATATACCAAAATTCCCTAAATTATTATAAGTAGTTTAATTTAAATGCATTAAAATCACCAAGGAAAACCTCGTGGCAAACTATTTCAATGCACTAATTTTATTTCAATCCTCAAAAAATTTATATATTTTAAAACTTGTATAAACTATAGCAATTTGCTAAATAAATTCTAAATTAAACCACACAGTTCCATTATTGATTGCAGGGCGTGGGTGCATTTGTGTTATTGTCTGACACAACCAAAATTAATTCACTAGTTCATATATACTTGAAATAAAATTACAACTCGAATAATCATGCTGCAAAGATGAAGTCCAAGCGTAAACGGTACTGGGTCTGAAAAACATTAGCAATATCAGATAATAATGTCCCGTAAAACGGGAAACGATCTCCCTTTTAAAGACGGAAGTGAGACTCCAAACCCAAAACCTCGTAAAACATCAGATGGTAGCCAACCCAGCTCAAGCAAGGTTCAACGCAAATCTAAAAAGACGTCGGTACCGGATGACACAAATCAGAGTAAGGTTGGGAGTTCTGAGCCCTCCGAACCCGCAGAACCAAAACCTACTGGGTGAGAATTCGTACAACACCTAAGACCATCCGATTCCACAACCCCGATCTCCTTGAATTTATGCAATTGTTGGTAGAAATTTCTGTTTAAAACGCTGTGATTTTTTATCGTTTAAATCCGAAATGTAGAGCTAAAAAATCAGCAAAAGAGACGGAGCAAAATGAGGTCACCCCTGAACCTGTGGAACCGAAGACTACTGGGTGAGAGCCTCCGCAATCTAATTGTGCCAAAGTCCATATTTTAGACTAATAAAAAAAATCCGACTTTCAGAAATAGGAAGTCGAAAGAGCCAGACAAAATCAAGCCCCCAGAACCCTCAGAACCCAAGACTACTGGGCAAGCCTTCCTACTACCCCACACAAGAACCATAATTTAAAAACACCGTTCTTCCCAAATTTTCTCAATTATTAGTAGCAATAGTTATTTATGATCGGTTAATCTCAATTTCAGTACTAGAAAATCATCTAAGGAGCCGGACAAAATCGAGCCCTCGGAACCTTCAGAACCCACGGCTGTTGTCGGGTAACAATTCTTATTACAACCTGGAGCATCCGTCTCAAAAACTTTATTCCTCTCGAATATTTGCGTGTTTATATGTAGAAATATCTGCTAAAAATTGAATGTTTTAAATAAAAATCTGATCGGTTAAATTGAAAATTCAATACTAGGAAGGCATCCGAGGAACCAGAGCGACCTACGACCCCACCCCCGCCGGCCCCGCCCCCTGCTTACGTCTTCAAAACTGAGCCATCGGCCCGTCCAGGTCGGCCCTCTGCTCCCGATCCACAACGTCCCGATCTTCCAGGGACAATGATGATTCTTCCCAAGAAGTCCAGAGTTATTGAGACAATCATCCTCGACCACACCCCTTCTCTCGATTTGGAGAGTGAAGTCGACAGGCTGGTTTCCACAGCCAGGTCTCAGTGCGACCGTGAGAAAAACGATATTAAAAGACGATACGAAGCGGAACTTAGAAATCTTCGGGGGAAGCTTGAGGAAGAGAATAACACGGTTAAGGTTAATTGTGACGAAAATCTTAAGGCCATGAAAATCCAACTGGCCGAAGAGACGAGGCTGGCGATGGAAAGGGATGTTGTTCAACCGTTGAAAGACACTTTGGCCCGTTATGAGGCAAGTTGATACAGTATTTTTCGTCATATTTTGCTTGACCTAGCATATTTATGATTTCTCTTCGTATTATTAGGATGATATCAAATCCCTTAAGTTGTCTTTGGAGCAAGCTGAACAAGCGTTGGTAATACAAAACTTCCGAGCTTTTTTTCGCTTTCATTTAAGCAGCGCTTAAGAGTACATTTTTAATTATAGAGAGCCAGTCAATGGGCATTCGAAGACCTGGAACGACAAGATCGAAACTTAAAAGACGATTTACAGCGAGCCGGTGCTGTTGGGGTTGGTTGACTTCGGATACTTAAGCAAATTCATATGGTTTGATAAAGCGTGTTGTTTTATAAAAACATTTAAATGCATGATTTCAGGCTGAAAATGATAAGCTTAAAGCAGAAATACAGAGACTTGGCTTGATTGAGGTAACTGTTCCATTTCAAAAATTTTATCACAACTGAATTCGAGTATTCGTTATATATATGTCAATTCCATTTTGAGGATAGGCCGAAAACCAGCGTCTGAAAGAAAGATATATTGAAGGGAAGGCTGAGAATGTGAGTTCAGAGGGCTGTCTTATTCCAATTTGTTTGCATTGAATTAAAATATAATTTTAATAATTATTACTAATGGCTTAGGATGAGATTCGGAAGAAAATGCAGAATCTTGAGGAAGTTGAGGTAAAAATGCTTTTAACTTTAGCTTTGCATATTGTTGCAGCGAGAGTTCTAATGATCATTTTGATTTTGCAGAAAATCAACGCAATGCTCAAACTGGAGCTGGAAGCGATGAAATCTTTACAGGTTTGTGAGACGGAAGTAGAAAATTTAATATTTTAAAGTTGGAAAAACTATTTGATTGTAATTTAAAAAATATGGTTATCTCAATAACTTCAGGAAGAGAATAAGAGACTGAAAGAGAGTATGGCTAGAACCAAGTCTGAGATTGCCAAGCTGGAAGAAGAACTGAGCGCTGGGGCTGCAATGAATTCAATGTTAAAGCTGGAAATCGATCGTGCAAAATCGGTCCCAAATTTGCCAGCAAATTGTGAAGTAATTTTAGTTTAAATTAAAGGCGTCGCTATAAAATATTAAAAAGATACGTGTTCTATACGATTTCATATACATGGAATGCCTTTGCTATTTTTTACAGGAGGAGATTCGTAAATTAAAAGAGCAAACGGCTAAACTGGCGAATTGTGAGGTATACAACTACAAATTATGAAATAATTTATGAAAATCGAAGGGTATATTTTAATCGAGTAATTGATTTTCGTAATAGCAACAAAATTCTCAATTAAAAGCTGAACTTGAGAGATATCGCACGACATCGGCTTCCGCTGCTGTCCAAACGTTACCCCCATCGGCTCTCAATTATACTCCAGAGCCCACACCACCACCGCCGCCGCCACCCCCTGTACTACCACCACCACCACCTCAACAACCATTACCGCCACCACCACCCCCTCCGCAAGTTGTATGCTATTTAACTCCTTATTAATTTACGACATTATTAGTAACTCTTAATAGACCTAAATAGCATTAAAACTCCTTAAAATCAGCAGCCAGTTGTCTCAAAATGTTCAAGAAAGGAATTTCAGACAACTTATCCTCCGCAGAATACGGTTGAGATTGACATGTTACGAGATAAAGTCAAATTACTAGAAAGAAGGTTAATCACTGGCTGTTTTCAACCGTACTTTCTTTTAAATACGTACGCATTTACTTAATTATCAAGTTTAAATTAGGGTAGAAGAATTGGTTCGGCACATCGAGTCCTTTGGCCCAAGTACAAGCCGTGGACCCGCACCACCACCACCACCGCAAAGGTCTACACGTCGATCCGACCCTCAACCCCAACCCTATCGGCCCCCAGCCCCAGCAAGACCTTCGCAAAATACAAATGCGATTTTAGATAGATTAGAAAAACTGGAAAGAACGCTGGGGCATTTTAATAATAAATACGACTCCCAAATGGGCCAACTCCAGACTAATGTGAGACAACAGGATACGGAGTACAGGTCCGTTTTAGGGGATTTCTCAACAGAAATCGGAGTGATCAAAGACCTTCTTAGAAATCCTGGCCCTGGAGGTGGAGGGGGTACTTCCGCGCCGTATGACGACGATGAGGGCTGCTGTTTCGGGGACTAGGCTGATGGCCCCTTAGAGATATGTTGTCTCGGGCTAGTTGAAATGTCAAACCATCCCATGTCATTGCGTTCTGAACAATAAAAATTATTCGTTGCCAAAGTTTCGTTTTAATGCATGATCTCCTTTTGTCTCTTTTATTACAATTTCTTTCGCGATTTTTCGCGATTTACATCTTGGATGAACATTTATTAGTATCGGGGGAAAGAATCTTCTATACTTCGAGATGCAGGAAATAATCGAGTGGGCCCGGTGGGACAATCTAACCCCTGAAACCCTTGGGACTGTTCTGCTCATCTGGGAGTTTTTCCGACTTGGATTCGAATTTTATCTTTGCTATCGACAAGTAAATCAGTTATATTTCTGCAAATACTTTGAAATGCTATTTTATTTTATTGTTAATAATCTTGATCGATTATGCTTTTAAAGCGGAAAGTTTACGATCACCACAGAGAAGTTCCCCAAGTCCTTAATGGTTGGATTAGCGATGATACGCTAGAGAATGCTCGACTCTATCGGACAGACAGAATCAATTTGAAGATGTTTGCATATGTATACAACGCTGGACTCACAATTGTACGAACCTACCGTAAATATGAAAATAATGTCCCCCAGAATGGTATTCACCCCTGTGAATCCCATTTAAGTTGGATAATTTAATAACTCCCCCGGGGGCTTATTGCTATACTTATTTTATTCTTTGATTAAAATAAAATGTTAGTTTAACAGCCCTAAATAACCTTCATGACCCTTACTTCCGGTACAGGCATACATGATATTTGGTATCATGTTCAGGCTTTGGGGCTGGAGTGGTCTCTTCTTCGATTCCGTTGGACTCATGATCTGGCCAAGCAGTTGGGACAGAGAGATCGGGCAAACGATATGTTTCATTATTCTGGGTATATCGTTTTTCAATCTGGTTGAAATTCCACTCCACCTCTACTTTGTTTTCCGGATTGAGGAACGGCATGGATTCAATAATCAAACCCTTCGGTATTTTATCAAGGACTATGCCTTAGCAATTGTGCTTCAGTTCTCGATTGGGGCACCAATAGCGGCATCAATAGTAAAAATCGTTCAAGTAAGCCCAATGCTTCATTTAAAAAGACGTTTAAAACTTTTCTTTCGGTTTGGATCAAGGCATTAAAACGAATTTAATGCATTCTGTAGGAAGGAGGTCAATATTTCTATGTTTATCTGTGGATAATGGCAATCTTCTTCATGGTGTTCTCCATGTTTGTCTATCCCACCTTCATTGCGCCCTTATTTAACAAGTTCCGACCTCTGAGGGAAGGTCGACTGAGACGACGATTGACCCAACTGGCAACAATTTGTGACTTCCCTTTGAAGGATATCCTCGTAATACAAGAGTCGAGGCGTTCGAACCATCCGGGAGCATATTTCTTTGGCCTTTGGAATCATAAGATGATCGTCATTTACGACAACTTGCTTATCGGGCAACCTGAAGTAAACGAGAGTTTAACTTAAAGTAACTTTAAAATTCGAAACGGTAACAATTTACTAAGTTAGTTTTTGTTCTTTCTTTGGACAGGAAGACTATTTCTCGGATGATTCGGAAGACGAGGGTGGATTACGATCGAAGAGTAAGTATTGCTTTCAAAGCCTGTTTGTTTTTTGACCGATTATTTGTTTTTGTTAAATACATGCTTTAATCTTTGACGATTACAGGAAGTAGTGGCTCAAACCGAATGTACAGTGAGGAAGAAATCGAAGCAATCGTTTGCCATGAGATCGGGCATTGGAAGAAGAATCATATCATTGAAGAACTTTTCCTTGTCTTTGTCGAAATGAATCTCTTGATCTTGGTGTTTGCGCTTGTCTATCAAAATTCCGTATTGTTCGAAGCCTTCAAGTTCCCGAAAAACTCTAGAAAACCGATCTTCATAGGTACGAATTAATTAATTGAGTAAATTAAATAATTAATTTTCTTCCAAAGTTGTTTTTATATAACGGATATTCTGGATCGTTATTATTAGGCTTGCACATTGTCTTTAACTACGTCCTGGATATATGGAACTTCGTAAGAACATTTTCTTCTTCGAAACTTATTTACTTTTTTGAGAGCTACTGTTTATGATCAATTAAGTCCCCCCGAAATAATTCTATTTGATTTGATTTGATTCCTTATCGTACCTTTCAGTCTTTCCAAGGGGACTTAATGCAATAAAACAGTGAATATTTTTATTCTGGATAATTTTTGTCTTCTGTAGGTCGTAGAGACTGTCTTTAAATATAGGACCCGATGCTATGAATATGACGCTGATAAGTTTGCTGTAGGCCTTAACTACGGGGAACCTCTCAAGACGGCGAGGATTAAAATGCATAGGGACAATCTGAACTATCCGTATAATGACGACCTCTTCACAGCCTTTAAGCATCATCATCCTCCTGAATTAAACCGTCTGGAGAAGATCGATGAAGAGATCCGCAAAATGCAATAAATATCCGTCCTATTTCGTACAAATCCATGGGCCATTTCACTGTTTTGTCCCCATCGAAACTCCTACATATTTTGAATAAATCACATATTTCACTCCAAGATTGTTCGGTTGAATGTGGCTTTGACTCCGATTTCGATGCAAAATTTTAGTTTTATTTATCTCTAACCTACAGATTAAGTTAATTAGGAATTAATTAGTCAATAATTTACAATGGAACTTTCGGAGGGACCCCGAATTCCGAAGAAACTCAAGCCCAAGACTAAAATCAAATCCAAGGATCCAGTAATTGCTGAAAATCCAGTACCAGGGAATCCCGTCCCCCTTACAAATGGAGATGTAAAAAACAAATCGTTGACAAATGAGCCCCCGCCCATTGAAGACGAAAGCTCACAACCACAACCGAATAAAAACAAAGGTGTAACTCGAAATTCGAAACTGGGCAAAAAATCCGCTCCTCCCCCAGTAGACCCTGTCCCTGATCCTCCAGTCACTCAATCCCCAAAATTATCAGTGCCTGACAATGAAACCAAGGAAGTACAAGTTGAAAGCTTTCGAAGTTGCCTTTGTGGGGTTACAGTTGCCTTTGGTCAAGGTCAATGTCAACCGCAATGTTGTCGAGGAAATCAAGGTCAAATGACTTATCTTCTTGATGATAATGAACCCCCAAAATCTCCATGTCCACAGGAAGTCTCAGATGCTATTCCTCCCCCTCCATGTAGGATCCGCGGTAGTGGTGAAGAAAATCCGCCAAATAGTATTCTGAGCATTATCCCACCGGCACTCCCAATAATGTACAAAACCCACATTCAAGACTACTTTGCCGATTGTGATAAGAGCAACAACTGTGATAACATGAGCATCATCCTAGGACAGTTACAGAAGGATAAAGTCACTGCCGTTGGACAAGAGCTGCTATTGATGGGAAAGCGAGTTCTGAAGGAAATCGATTTTGCCGGAAGTCCTCTATGTAAATTGGTTTGTCCAGACCGAGCCGAAATTGTGACGACGAAACCGACATGTCCAGAAAAATGTAATCAAACGAAGGATCCTTGTTCGAATTTCGAACCTGTACGTCAATGCTGTCAATGTGAACCGGAACCGAAGCGGCGGAGCATGGTGGAGCAACAGCAGGCTATGTCGAAAGCAACGGTAACAAAAGTATTCATGTCTATTCTACAAGATACTGCTTATTGACTACTTTTAGAAACTCAAATTTATATCAGGATGGACGGTCTTCTCGGGATGCAAAAAGCAACGAATGGATTTGTGATATTGAGCCAATTAAAAAGAAGTTTGCGGAAGAAGTAGACAAAATTTACGCCAAGTAATGAGGTTACTTATTTGTTTAGATATTATAGAGTTCGTTAGTTATTACCGTAAATCATTAAATAAGCCCCTGGGCTGGGCTCTGGAAGAATTTAAGGGGGGCTTATTTCATGGTAACGAGTTATTAAGAATCATGAATTGTTTTTATTTTATGAGACGCACTTTAAATGATCGATTTTAGCCCGTCCATACAAGTTTTCTATAAACCAGTTGAGAAAGTCCTTGAGTCCTCGATTCAGGACCTACCTTCCAATGTAGTGGTCCCATGTGGAAATATTTTTTAAATTATAAAGTAGAAGCTATTTAGATATGACCAATTCCAGGGTACTTATTTCATGATTAACAAGTCTCTTCAACCATGTTATAGAACGAAAAAATTTGTAATAATTAATTTGTCTACAATTTAAGAATGACTGAGTTAAATGTACCCCATTCCCATACACTAAGTTCAAGTCAGGTTGAGGACAAAGTCGAAGAGATCATTGAGGCTATAGGTCCTCCTGATGTTGATGAAAAGGAAAAGGTTAGCAGAACCGCCTCAATAAAATTGATCTTACAATAAAATTAGTTTAAATTAGTTAATTAAACATTTTACGTTCTAAACTTATGAAAATCTTACGATAAAAACAGAGAGTTCAACAATTGGCCGATCGCTTAACACTTCTTGAAGGGAAGTTTACCGAGTTAGACGATCAAGTTGGAGAATTGATCAGTACCGTTCTGAAGCAAAATACGGGGATGACGAGCAAAATGGCGAACCTGGAGGATAATATCCTCTTCATGGCTAAGTTAATTCATGATCTACAATGGGTTACCAAACTCCAGATGCATATTGGAAGTATGACACCTATAGATCCAAGCACAGAGACAGCTCCAACTACAGAGACGGACATTTCGATTGATTAATCCATGATTTCTATGGATTCAACTTCTTTCAATGAAAAAAGAGGAGAAATAAATCACTTTTAAAACCGAACCGTTTCTAAACTTAGGCTAGGTTATTTAATATAATATTAGGATAGCATTATGTCCCAACGGGACACGTCAAAATCCTTCGTATTCCTTCCTCCAGAAACCAGGGAACAAATTGATGCAGAATGGCTAGCCATGCTGTCCCAGACACAGCTATTTCCAATGAAAATCTCTGAAAGAACCAAATACAATGAGAGGAACTGTCCGCGTCCGTTCCCCAAACTGGTTGACTTGTTTGATGCCAAAAATCTGGAAAATTATGAACCTTATCAAGACCAGGAGGAAATAAATACAAATATTTCAAAGCCTATTTCAACTTTGCAAGACACAAACGCATTAGCCACTGGTACAAACGTCAAAAGCAGGATCCATGAACAATTCAGTAAAAATCCAATTTCTAGCGATTTCAAACAAAATCCTAGTAATATCACACGAACAAGGTCTTCTGGATATGGCTTATCCAACCGAACCAGCTTCCCAACTTCAAAACCAACTCGGGTCAGACCATTCTCAGCACCTAGTTCCCGTTCAAGTGTAACTCGAACAAACGTTCCGAGTCATTTCATATCGAAAGTTGATAAAACACCATCTTCGTCTTCAGAGAGACTCAGAACAGTTCAGATAAGCCGAGTTGATCTTCAAAACTATCTTGATGATCGAGTTCTGACTAATTTAAATGTTCCATCTGAACGCTCCGGATCTTCAGAAGGACAAAAAAGTCCATCGGGTTCCCCATCTGAAGACTTATGCCGAAGACGTAGCTCACATACAGTTCAGTCGGAAGGAGTTTATTATAAGTATTCCGGAAACAATGATTCCAGTGGGGACCTTATAGAAAGAGGAATGGAACTGCTTGCAAAGGGCAAGGATATTATCGAGAGTTCCAGCAAGACTGGTCACATAGAGACACAAACGCTCCAGGAAGTTGTGGAAACGCTCAATGATCTTGTTCATGTGGAATTAAAGTCGCTTAAAGTTTGTCAAAACATACTCTAAAAATATTCAGATACTTTTAAGCATTTAGAAACTATAAACTAAAAGATTTTCATTTTAGGATGAAAATCTAGCCCTACGTCAAACTAATGACATGCTCCAACAGCAGTTGCAGACTGTCACAAAAAGTATGGAGTCCTATCCAATTGATCTTATGACACACCCGACGGGGTCTTCGACTCAGTAAGTTGCTTTTGCTTTAACTACGGCGATTTTAAAATCAAATACTTTAAGTTAACTTTAATTTATTAGATCACCTCCTGTCCTGGAGGAATCAAAGAATTTATCTAATAGGGAGTTATCCCATCGAATATCAACATTAGAAAAAACGGTAGAATATTTGCTCAAGTCCCATTCAACTCAGACCTCAAAACTACAGGATAGAATATTTGTACAGGAAGTACGGTATGAAGAAACGTTAGAGAAATTCGAAGACGTCATTGGAAATATGACAACCATGTTTGCCGGCCTTCAAGAGACTTATAACCTCCAAACTAATCGGAAAGGGATTTCGAAATCGGCTAAGGAATTCAAGGAAATTCTCCTAAGCATTGCCAAGGCTTCTTCTCCAAGTAAGAAGGTCCAGTTCAAAGGGATTTTAAAGCCTTGATAAAAGATAAGAAAGCATGATAATGTACAGCTGGGGAGTGAAGAACATTAAAATTTGTATTTAAATAAATGGCTACTCGAGAGTTTGGAAAAATTAAAGTTTTTTGGAGGACTAAAATTCGACATGAGACGAGACTCGCGAAATAGTTAATTTGTCGTATTTACCGAATTAATTCCCCTGGCAATAACCTACAATATTGGAGATGGTTTTATTGAATGAACAACTAAACTATAGTTTCAAAGCAAGATTCCTTGACAACAGGGGGCTCGGTGTCTCTACAGGTTAGGTCAAATGGAGGGTTTTTGAAAAAACTGTAACTTTCAACGTTTCGAAATCGACGAAAATATTGCCCTCAGGTTGATCATGACAACTTGCAAGAGAGTACTATGAGTATATTCTATGCGTCATTCAATATTCAATATTCAATTTCTTTTATCTTGTTCTGTAGCTTTTGCCTTCTAGTCGGCTTTGAAAATGATTGTGGTGGAGGACGGAGGATTTATACTACACGAGTCTTCTATGAAATAATATATGAATATGAATAAACAAATGAGTTTTCCATGCAAATAATGGCGATTTGTGATATGTATGATGATATCCCTTTCCATTTTAAACAGGATATCACAAGAAAAATTAGAGTTCTCGAAACTTAAATCGGATGGTCCGTAATATTATATTGTGAGATTAATATGGGATGGGAATGGGATTGTCAAATCACATCACAAATGTGCTTGAGTAAGAATACAAAGCAAAGGATTGAATTGAAGTCGAAATTGTCAATCAGTTCCAACCTTCCAACCTCTAATATTCTAAAGGTGAAATGATAAGACGATTGACGAATGGAGGATGGAAATGGATTATTTTATATCCACAATAAAATATAATTCAATCAGCAACGCAAGATTGAAAACGAATCCTGCAAAAGTAGAAGGTGGAAGGCAAGAGTGAAGCGGAATTTAGAGGTCATTTCTCCAGTGAAACTTGAAACAATGACGTCACAATCTAATTTTCGAAGTGATGACGTCATGAGTTGCTACACAACTTTGACGTCATTAAAAATAAAACGTTGTAAACGTTAACGGCAGCTCGCAAAATTAATATATATTGTTGTTCAATATTACTTGAAATCGTGTTGGTTTAAATATAACAATCAAAACTATTAAAAATCAATTGTAAAAGATCAAAATATCGTAGTTTACATTCACCTAGACGATCGCTTCTTAATCCCAAAGCTTTAGTAATTGTTATATGGTCAATTGATTTACATCCACAATAATATACTATGAGACGATAAAGATAGTCTCCATAGAAAATACTTGAAGAAACTGCATATTTGAGAATTGTCCTAAACTTAATTGAATACAACTGTTTCCCAATGTGTCCATCCACTTTGCTATTTAAACCTGTACAATTTCGTTAAAAATTATTTTGTTGTTTGACAAATGCGGTTCAAATCTACTTAAAACACTGTTTTTGAATTATAGATTCTATTTTTGGATCAATTTGAACAGTTCATGAAACAATATTATGAAATGCCCCAATTAAGACTTTTACGAACCCTAAATTGTTGTTCTGTATAGAAAATATGTAATTTCCTTTAAACTTTTATTATTGTTTCCAATCGTATTGATTTATATGCATCATTCCTGTTTCCAAAATATGTTTATCTATTTAAAGAAAAATAAATTCTTTAAAAAACATTTGATATATAAACCAATACGATTTCCTCGAAAATCATTTTCATGTTTCACAATTCATATCAAACGTCAAAATTTTTCAAAATTGTTTTATATTTAGAAAAAAGGATAAAAATCATATATAAAAATTTGGTATTAAAACCAATACAATTATGTTAAAACTTAATTCTGTGTTCGGAATTTGATAAACACTAGCGAATATTATGCTTCCATTTCAAAAAAATTGTATTGGTTCTAATCCGGCCTGCTTCTAGGCTGTTTAACTTTGTCTTGATTTACATTGACAAAAACGACGGACAGACGGACGGACGGACGGACGGACTGGTTGACTTCATTAGCTCTAAACCTATTTTTAATAGGCGAGCTAATAAGGGGGCAAATGATGACGTCAGCCCCCTTATCATATTTTTTTTCAAAAACCTTCCATTTGGCCACACCTCTTGGGGGCAAAGAGAAAGCTGTTGTCAAGACATCTTGGTTTCAAAGATACTGTATCTCCGGAATACCTACTCCTCAAGAGGGCTTGAATAGATAACACTCCACAGGGACTCAATTCAGTTTTTACGGTACTCTTAAGGGTGATATGAGACTATAAGGTTTCAAGGTCAAATATTTTCCAGGTTTTTCGGGTATCTGTAACGGTCCCCGCTACAAACATGATTCGTTTAAACATTTTAAACGTTAGCTGCTTCTGTCTTTTGGACAATTTTCGTACCCCTGGCCCTGTAATGCAACTCTAGGTTAGGCACAGTTACCGTTGGTGAAGGCACGTACGGGTACGGAGTAGGAGATTTATTAAATAAACAAAAATGGTCAATCAAGTACTTTTAAAGTAATGAATTTTAATTATTTTACAACAATGATTCTGATTAAATTAATAATTAAGATTAAACTTGGACCCCAATGAAACATCGTCAGTTCAAAACACACACGTACAGGTTTCGCATTCCAGGTCTGCCCAGTCGTACTCCATATGAACAGATACAGCTTTAGCCATTTCCGGTCCAAAATTCTTTTTCACAAAATAGAACGAAAGATCGATTCCTGCCGATATTCCTGCATAACATTTATAAATTAATACAATTTAGAATTCTTGAAAATCCTATTTCAAATCGTTAAATCCTAGATTCCCTTCCTCGGCTATAATAATAAAATATTACCAGCAGAAGTTAGGAACTTCCCATTATCGGTGAACCGTCGACATTTGCACAGTTTCGACTTGGGACAATGTTCTTGGACAAAGTCGAAAGCACCTCGATGAGTCGTTATAATTATATTGTCGACGAAACCACACTTCCCAAGAAGGGCTGCTCCCGTACATACCGACAAAACGAATTTTAATGATGGTTCGACCGACTTGATCCAAGCGATTAACCTTTATAAACACATCATGTATCGGACTTAAAACTTTATTTCATATTCAATATTGAGGCTTGTACGTAAAATTGTAATTAACCGGTCGGTCTAAAGAAATTGCTTTCAGTTAACTTACGAATCATTTTTTACTTCATTCCGTGTTCCAAGCCCTCCAGGAATTAGTAAAACATCCAATTTAGGAAGTTGCACCCCTTCACGACCGATAACGTAGTTTGGCACAACGTTCAGACCATTTTTTGCAGATATCAAGTCTTTTTGAGCCAGGGTGACTACCTTTTGTAGCAATCATCAATCATGATTTTTAATTAAATTTTACTCCGATGATAATTAAGGTAATGTTCTTTACCTTAAAACTGTTTTCGAAAAGACTCCCAGTGACTGAAAAGACTTCGAAAGGACCACAAAAGTCCAGAACTTCAGCATCGTCAAAGATTAAAATCCCAAGCAAGAATTTCGGCTTCTGATTGGAACTCATTTTTAATTCGTTGATTTAATGTTTTTACCCTCCTTTTCGATAACTAAAAACCTACTAAACAGTTTGTTTTAACTTGCTTGTACTGTACCGGTTGGTTTGGGAATATGTGCAGACCTTAATTGATTGAGCATAGGCTAACATGTAATATAACACCAAAATGAATACTTGTTCATTCTCTATCTTCCTTGTGGTATGTATATCTCTGACCTTCACAACTTGACAATGACAAACCCCACTGGTTATAGTTTCATTGGTAAACATTTATATGACTACAGATTAATTTATCATTCATTTAGTTAGAATATGACCATTAATTATGAATTTATCATACATCATTCATTAATCAACAGTAGTTTTGGTTTTTTGATGATTGAAGAATTCCCCACAAAACCTCCGGACCATAAAATGAATATTATGGCAAATTATTAAAATCTGAATCTCCATTTGTGTCTTCAATGGCGACTCGCGAGAGCTCTGAACTAATTTTACTTATGATTTATGTATATGAGGCTTGTGAGAATTTTCGTATACAATGACAACCCGACCTTATCGCTCCATGTTACAGAGTTTAGCAACGTTCATTATCATACCTCAAGCCGCTAGCGGTTAGGTTTTTTTTCTTTTTGCGACCACCAGCACCGGAAATCACTAACGCTTTCTGCACTACTATGTGGTCAACTTGGACGGTCTCAGTTTCCCCCGTGCCGACGTAGTAGTGCAAGGCAAGTTGCAAGTTTGTGCGACTAAATAAAGCCTCCCTACTTTTTAATTAAACTTTTAACTAAACATGAAATTGTGCTTTTGATAACTAATAATAATAACAAGATCGAATACCAAAAAAATTCTTGCAATACAAATACTAAGTGATAATTTACAGATTTTATTATTAGCTTCCACACACTCACAATAACAGTTCCTCTCACACTTCTATTCCATTTTAAAACCATTATGAATATAATATATTACAATTAGAAAGAAAGTGGAAGGTTTCGTGTAACTTTTCCTGTGCCAGTTAATACTACATGATATCAACGCGAGTTAAGTTTGACTTCAAATCCTTCGAACCAACCAAATTTAATCAGTTTATTTTGATTTTTTCATCCCTGCGTCAATTGCATGGAGTCTTTGCAGAATTGGAGGATGGGAATGATGCCATGCGGAATAAAGCGTGTCAGAAATGGGAAATCCCAAGTTGTCCTTATTCAGTTTTGTCAAAGCCCCTTTGAGGTCTTTGCCGTAGCCAAGATCAACAGAGAATTCATCAGCTTGGAATTCAAACAGGCGTGAAAGAACGTTCATCATGTACCCCATAGCCTGAAATACAATTAAAATGAATCATTAAATGACAAATTACCGTATTTTGTAACTAAAATTAACATTGATATCATTTAATTTGTACCGTATTGTAAATCTGCAACAAAAACTGCAAGACGATGATCAATCCAAGTAAAATTGGTTTTTCTGACTTTTTTGGGAATCCAAAGGCTTCATATACAACCGAGTTTTGATAGAAGAAGGCGAAAAATGCAAAAATGAAGAGCATGTTTGCTTGCGAGATTACAATATTTTTCACAACGTGATTTAATTTCCAATGGCCAAGTTCATGTCTGAATTAAAATACGGACTTGGATTAGTAAAGTTATTAGGTATCTTAAAAGTCAATTAATTAATAATTTAAAAACTGACCCCAAAACTGCTTCAATTTCTTCATCACTACAACCTTTCTCTTCTTCTTTCTCAGTCTTGCTTTGATCATTTTTAGTGCTGTCATTGTCACTATTCTTAGCTTCTTTGTCAGCGTCCTTAAAGGAAATTGTGTGTTTAAATAGTTGTTTTGTTAGATTTAAAAATGTATCACTCACTTCCATAAAGCATTACATACCTTTCCATGACCCTTTAACAAGGTGTCATACAAGACAATTCTCTTGTTGTTGAAGAACCCATATAGATATGCGTTACTATGAGCAGAACGCTTAGAACCTTCGACAACATATAGTTTGGTCAGAGGAAACATAATTTTGGCCGCCAAAGCCTCAATCCGTGCTCTTAAAGGTCCTTCTTCTAACTGAGTGTACTTGTCAAACAATGGAGCGATGGCCATTGGATAAATTGTCATGAGGAACATGAGAAGGAAGAAGCAGAAAATCCAAAGCCATACGAAAAAGAACTGACCGCCAACCTGCAATAATTAAAAAATCATTTTTTTAAAAGATTGTTTTTTTGCCCAGCCATGTTGAGATGTTACCACAGTCAGCAGAAAGCATTACCTGCACGATTTTAACAATCAATCCAACGATAGGGCATGTCAAGACAATGCTAACAAGAATTTTTTTCACAAAATCCTTAGCGAAGAATCCCAAGCTCTGTTTATTAAATCCATGTTTCTCTTCCAAAACGAACGTCGAGTACAGCGAAAGAGGCTATTAATATAAAATAACTTACTAAATATATTCTTCATCATGTATATTTTTTAACTTTAGATTATAAATTATGATGTACCATTCCAACAACATTGTTGAAAGCCAGGGCAATCATACTGAGGCATATGCTTTTCCCAATCTCTTGATCCCAACCTGCGGGCCAGATGTTTAGAAAGTCCAACATCGGACGTGTGAGAAGCCATCCTTTGTATAAGCCTTCATAATGAAGCAATGCCTAAACAGAGATATATAGAAATATTTGCAATTAAAAATTAATTTTCAAATTAATTAACTTGCCCATGAAATTTGGGATGTCTTACGGATAGAACAAACATTCCATAGAACTCTGAGAACATAGCAAAGTTGTTTTTGTCCAAGCCATACTTCCTAGACTTTTCGAACGTCTCCAAGTCCAATTGATCTTTCAGCTCTTCGGGGAGTTTATTTTCCGACTCGTGGTATACTTTTCTCTGTTACAATTTATAATTTAGCATTAGCCAACATACCTTTAACTTTAACATAAAAAAGATAAACTTGAAAATACCTGCCGAACGCAGAGATATAGCTCAAAGAAGTACTCCAGCCATAAGCATACAATTATCACCCAGAATATCCTATCTGGTGTTGCAGCCGCCTCAAAGTCCAATAATAAATCAAGCATGATCAAAGTTAAATCCGGTTAACAACGGTTCACCTCTCTAGTCTAGTCCAGTCTCCACGTCCACAGCCGAGCCTTGCCTGACAAACTGCAAACAACGAAAGGTTGTCAAATAATGAATAATTAATGCTCAAGTTGCAATTAATTAATTACATTAAAATTAGTTATATAGATATATTCATGATATTCATGAATATCACAGTACAGACTACAGACTCTGTGTGCTGTGATGTGACTGTGGAGTGGAGTGTGTGGTTTCCATCATTTACAATTCATAATTTAAATATGAAAAAAAATAAAAAAAAATAATAAATAAATAAAAAATATGAACAGAAATCAATCATTTTCAATACACAATCAATATGTTTCTACGTTCCGACGTTCCGAGCCTTTTTGAGGCTACGTCAACCGACAATTGGTTTACTTGAACATTGAACTTACCCTAGAATTCAAATTTCAAGGCTATGACAGCTGACTGAGCTGACTACTAAAAAAATCGGTGAAGAAGTTTCGTGTTACTTCAATTCAACCATTTATTTATTATTTGAGTAATGAAATTCATTCACAAGCAACGAAGCAACTACTAGAAATTAAAATTCCGTCGCAGGCAGCGCAGAATGAAATGACAAAATGAATGCATAAAATATCCAGTTAAAATTATTCTAAATAAATGGAATGTACAATAATGAATAATAAATGCAATATCGGATTCAATTTTCGACAGTCAGTGTGCAGTGCAGTAATACTGCCCCTGTAAAGGCCTGTTGTGTAACTGTACCGAAACTGAAGTGTCATTAACTTGTTGTGTAAAGCCGACTCAGCCAGTGCATCATAATTCCCACTGTCTCTAGTCTCTACACTTGTACAACAAATCCGCTTGAAAGAGGCAATGCGAGACTCGGGAATATTTCGACCAGATCAGATCTTGTCAATTTTTTGTCAACATGTACTGAAGTACTAAATTGCCAATATTAAATTATGTCATTTATTTCGGATCTGAAATCCACTCACTACAGAATCGAAAGCCCCAAACCAACGAAATGTCGTAGAAACTTCGGATATTTGCGTTATTTCATTTCATACATCATATACATCGACATGCTTTGGAGTTGGACATGTCGGATGATAATCGGCTAAAGCATGCGATGGAATAATCTCTGATGGTCTCTGGGAGCGAGGAGATGAGGAAGCTTTTTTTAGCAGAAAAGAGAAGAAGCAGCAGGAGAGGAGATGGACTGCACTGCACTGTGCACTGCAAGAAGAGTGGAGACGTAATGGTAATGGAGTCCGCATCTGCATTCGATTCTGCATTTATTTTAATATTTTGTCATCTTCCTGTTTCTGCCTGACCATTAGCCACTGCCACAAGTACTAGTCTGTAGTCTACGTCTACAAGAAGTCGGCCGTGGATTGTGGATCTGCTGAGGAAGTTTGAAATTCTTGAGAACGTAACGTAGCGTAAGACATAAGAACAGAAATCAAAATATATTTCGTTTCGAACAGTCGAACGAATTTTTCATTTGTCATTCATTATTAAGTGTTGAAAACACTTTATGCGAACGACAAGTCCGTCTGTCCGTCCGTCCGTCCGTCCGTCCGTCCGTCTGTCCGAGCGATAACTGGAGAACGGCTTGACCTACGGTCACCAAATTTTGTACACTTGTTCCTTGGCTCAAGAGTGAGGCTAAGTTCGAACTTGGGTCAAATCGGTCACACCCCCTGCCCCCCATCAATTAAACCCCAAAACAAACCATTAAATCAAACAGAATAGTGATATGTAGGAGTCCAACGCCAGGATAGAGCTCTTACTCATTTTAAAACTGACGCTTAGGTAGTTTACATTACACTCTATGTCTATCATCTATACATGATAATACCCTGAACCTATATTTCAGAGTGCAAAACCTGGGATTTTTGGGGAAATTGAGATATGGGGTTTAAACGATTCCCATGAGTAATAGAACATCTTTGACGGATACGGGACCACTCCTACTGACACCAGGGTGCAAAACCCGGGCTTTTGGGGGACATTAAGATTCGGTTTAATTATGGTGACGTTTTCAACACTTGGTTACACCCGTTACATCGGTTTATTCAATATTATGAATTATTATGCATTACACATTGCAAACTCAATAATTATTATATAAACGTCTGAACCTAAACGTTCTTCGGTTCTTCCAAATCCAAACTGCTGATTGCTGATAGATTGTAGATGATGATAGTGATAAGAGGTTCGTTCGGAAACGACACCGACCGTTTTTTAGATGGATTGTCTTGCTGTCAGTTGCTGTTACAGTCTGACTGTCTGGTATTGTATTTTACATATTAAATTTCAATATGTGATATGCATAATATATGATTTACAAGCAAGATTGAAGCAAGACTCCTAATGAAATTTGAACTTCAGTCAGACACAGACTCTCAAATCTCAGACAACTCTGAATGAACTGAATCGTTGAATAGGTCAAATGTTGAATCATTATAATAATTTCAAGTTACAACGTTTGAAGTTTTATTATCTATGTATGATATATTTGTATATTTCATTTGACATATTGACATTTGTATTTTGTTTGTTGTTCAATGTTTAGCTGCATCTGCACAGAATGCGAGACTGCGAAGGCATCTCTGTCATCTGATAATCACTGTTGCTGTACGGAATACTGCACTTAGTGCACTTCAAATATAAACTTATGTGTTCGGTGTTCGTGGGTGTTGTCGGGCCAGCCGTTGATCAATTTCAAAACATAAAATCTCTAATCGCTATCACTCGTTGCGGTTCTTTCACCTTCATGTGATCTGATGAATGCAGACAGCTTAGACTTTGGACAACTGCAAAGTGCAGTGGGAATGAAATAGTGAAGAGCTTTGTATTAAGCTTTACATTCATTCTACGCCAACTTCAACAACTCGCTTGGCTGTAACTGTGAACTAAGGACAGAAGGTCAAAGGTTCTATTAGGCAAGTCACGTGAAGATTTTATTACAAGATGGACGTAACTGTAGAAAGTAAGTACAGCAGAGCGCAATCAAATTTTAAAGCATTGCATATTGTAGTTGTACGCATTTGTATTTCAATTTGGCGAATATTTGTTTGTTTCAGATTTCAATACTCTGCTCCCGGAGATAGAGGAATCAATTGAAAGATGTTCATTTATGGCAATCGACTGTGAGCTGTCAGGACTAAGGGTTACGGATGACAAAGAGAACTGTTTTGAGACGGTGGAGGAGCGGTATCAAAGTGTTCGAGATTCCGCTTCCGAGTTCCTGGTCATTCAGTTTGGCCTCGTCCCGTTTTTTTATGATAACGAGAAGGGCGTTTTTACCCATAAGGCGTACAATTTCTATACCTTTCCTCGACAGTCCGGTCGACATGCTCCAAACATTCGCTTCCTTTGTGAGAGCTCTTCGATTGAGTTCCTTTGCTCTTGTGGATTCGATTTTAATAAATTATTTTACGAAGGTAAGTATTTTTCAAATATAATATAATTATTATTGAATGTGTAACTGTAAACGTAATGAAAATGAATAATTTAACAACGTTCTGTAATTTTCTAGGTATTGCTCACCTTACTTACTCGGGTGAAAGAAAAATGAGAGAAGACTTAGAAAAACGTCAGGCACACCTTGCATCCGAAGATAGTGCTTTACCTATTCCAGTTCCAGAGTATCTCAAAAAATTTATGGAGGACACCGAGTGAGTTATTATTGCATTTATTTTTATTTTATGATTTCATTTTTATTTTTTACATCTAGTTAATAATTTGGCTCGTTTGGAGCTTGTTGTATAGTCAAGATCTAATTGAGTTATATGTGCTCCATTAGAAATAAGATCAAAAGATTTGTGGCCAGTAAGCTGACGGAATTTGAATTGGAAAACGTTAATAATGCATTCCATCGGAAACTGATATTTGCCAATATCAAGCCAAAATATGGAAACAAGTTGTATTTTGAGACTTTCACTCATGGAGAAGATAGCGAGTCGGCCGACACTTCCTCTGTTTCAGAAAGCGACAAGTCCGACTCGGAAACAAGTTCTTCAGGCGTCACCAGTATTCTAAGTTCCGTGACCAAGAAAGAGAAATCGCCAAAGTCGGACGGAGCAACAAAAAAAGATAAAACCAGTGAGAAGAAACCAGTGGAGCATAAGAAATGGGATAAGATCTTAAGAGTCACTAAAGTTTCGGAGGAAGAACTTAACGTTCTCAATGAAGCTAAAAAACAAAAGGAGCTAGAATCTATTGACCAGGCTATTGGGTTTTCCAAAGTGATACGTAAAATCAGCCAGTCGGTAAGTGCGATTGATTCATATTTATTGATCGATATTACTCAAAACAATCAATGAAAAATACTAAGTACTAATAAATTATAAATTATTGTTTTAATTTTAGGGCAAAATTGTTGTCGGTCACAACATGTTACTAGACGTTTCTCATACAATTTCTCAATTTGTTGATGAACTGCCAAATAATTTAGCCGATTTCAAGCTCGTTGTTCAATCTGCGTTTCCTAACCTGGTAGATACAAAGTTAATGGCATCAACGCATCCTTTTCGTGAGCTTATGTCCTCTACAGTGTTGTTCGATTTGATGAAAAAGCTTCAGTCTGAACCATTTTGTCTTCCAGGTAATCTTTTACCAGTAAAACTAGACTTTCTTTTTTGTAATGTATCATAGTTGTGGTTAGTCGTATAAATGTTTATTTAGTGCTGTAATTTAACTTGGTGTTTAATTTTGTACAGAAATAACTAAAGTAGCTGAAGCAGGAGCTGCTGGCTATAACTTTGCAGATGAAAAAAGGCACGAAGCTGGTTTTGATGCTTTCGTAACTGGAGTATGTTTCCTTGGAATGTCTCAATATCTAGGAACGTTGCAATCGCCGAAAAAGACTATAGTGCTACCAGAGTCCCCACTTGTGATGCCGTTTATTAACAAGTATGCGAACTAGTTTATAATTTTGTTTTCCGAAATCCCTGAAATTTTTCCCATGACTAGTTGCTTTGAGCTATACTCTTCGTGTTGTAGTTTCAGGGAAATTAAAGTTGCTTCCTTTCAGTGCAGTTATCATTGTTGATTTCTGTACGACGGAATCATACACTAAAATTATTATCAAAATATTACGTACCTATTATGATTGATGCAATTATACCATCTTTATTGTTTTTACTACAGGATTTTTATGATGCGTATCCAAGATGTTAGTTACCTGAATATTTCGGGTGCCGATTTGACTCCATCACGATCTCACGTTTTCCATGTGAGTTGTCCGAAGAACGCAGTCACAAAAAACATCCAGGATTTATTCAGTCCCTTCGGGCAAGTTCAAATATATTGGCAAAACGAGAAATCGTTATTCGTGGCTCTAAGTGATAAGGATCAAGCCGCCCTTGTGATGAGGACGATAGAGTGTAAGGCTGAGTACACAGTGATACCATTCGATCAATATCAAAAGCTCGCATCTGAGAAAAAGCGCCCGCTTATGGGAGAGAGTCCCGAGAGAGAAACAGTTAAAGTGATTCCAAAGCTGCCAGCCGGAAAATCATCACCTCCTAACAGTGGCCAAAAGAAGAAGCGTCCTAAGACTGAGTAAGTTGTAATTACAACTTACAAGTTCCTTGTTTCTTTCGTGTTAATTTTTGGTTTAGCTTTACTATTGCTTGGTATTTATTTTATTGCATGCGTCATCGTTGTTTATGTTTATCCATCATCGTTACAAAGTTTCTAAAGTGGAGTTCTAGATTTGATTTTCGAGCATGTTGGAAACTGGAAGTTATTTTTACTCTCACACTTTTATTGCAGTTGCAGAAATGGGAAAAATGGCACTACTAATAAGACGTTGCAGGCATAAAGTGGAAATTGGAAGGAGAGAAGATATCTGTGAAAGTCTACTAATTTGTGTTGATGTCGGTCACTGCAATGGGTATTACTAACGGTTGTTATGTTCTGCTTTTGGGGCTTTGGACACTTGGCATGCATTAGTTGTCGTTGCGCCAGAATAATATTTAAAATTCATGAATTCAGAAGCTGTGGCTCATTTTAATGGTTTATTTTTTTAATCCTTTTCAGCAGTTCGAGTTCCAGTGAAAAAGGGTCGCAACCCAAACATGTTGCTTCCGTATTTGAAACACCCTCAACATGGGATTAAATTGTGTAAAATGCCAGTATAAAAAGATGAACGGGGCAGTATCAAGTAAATTGCGTTTGCAACAAGTCTTTAATAATATAAAACCTATCTTTACATTTACAGCTTTAAGCGCATGTTGTTTTTAGAGAATAACATTGAGGGTTTTATGATACCGTGTGATGTTCTGTAATACGAATACCTAGATATAATTACTTTTATTCAACAAGGGTGATATTCCCAGAGGCTAGCATAATAATTTAATACGAGTACTAACTTATTATTTTTTTAGGAAGCTTTAAATAAATGAAATTGTGAACGATGTAGAATGAACGTTTTATATATAAAAATAAAAACGAATCGAGTTTATTTCTTAAACGAATGATTTTTATTCAACAAGTCCAAAAGTTCAAAGCCTTGTCACAAACATTTTTACCGATTAATTCATAGGACGTACCATCTGGAAGATACTCGGGCGTAAATTCTCGATACGCCATACAAATCCTCCGATCTTTAATGTCACCTCGAAGTATGCAATGTTCCCACTCGTATCGAGCTGGTCCGAATAAAACCAAGAGTGATCTTGCTGGCATTGGTATTCTCACGATAGGGTAACCGCTTCCAGCGTCGGTAGCCTTTTGAACTGGGTCTGGAGCGGCCGTGTTATTATTCTGTGTTGTAGTATAGTGATATTTCAAATTATATCGGTCGACTCCACCCCGATACTTTGTCATGGTGAGAACAGAATCAGAGATGAGGCTTATAGAAACGACTCGTTCACCCCAGACCCAACAGTCGTCGATGTGAGGGTCGATGGAAGCCCCTGTTTCAGGACGATATTCAATAGCACATTGCTCTATCGTTTGGAAGTCTTCGAGGGACGAGGTTTCGCGGAGTTTTTCTTGGGCGAACTGGCTGAATTTGGGAAATCCTTCGAACGATTTCCCGTTAATTTTCATTTTCTTAAAGTTAGTTTTTGGGCCAAAGTTCTGCAATTTATATGAATTTAAGGACGCTATGTTAAGAATATTTTAATCGACTTGCATATGCGTAATACTGATAATTAACTACCTGCTTCCTTCTTCCACTTTGAGATAAATCCCAAGGCATTCTATCGCAGCCTTCAATAAGATCCTGCTCTTCGGAATTCGTTAGAAAGTCTGGCTGGAATATCGAAATTATTATACTGTCGTTGTGTCAATAATTGTTCCTATCCATTGTTCAAACACCATGCGGTGTTTTAGTTCTTACGACAAAATGTCTTCGTACTCCTTTCAAATTTAGTCAATGCACATTTTTCTTTACTTTATTGAGCTCATAAAAATTGTACTTACAACTAATAGAACTCCAGGATATTCTACACAATCTTCAGTATGATTTGGGTGCTGTTTCGAAACATCCTGTCCCTTCCATGCCTTTTCACAAAGATGGCAATATTCGTAACATTCCTGTAAAAAATTTAAAATGACTAAATTATAAAAATATCTTTATATAGTTCATATCATAAGTATGACAATGAATTAAAAATTCGGTCATTAATTTTTTAAGCATGACTTATATTAGTACCTTAAGGTCAATGTTTAGCAGGGCCAAATGATCCTCAGGCGATTTCTGGAAAGTATGGATCCCAAATTCAGCTTCACAGATAAGGCATGTTCGAACCCCTTTACAACCGCAGGCCCTTGGTTGGTACATTTTTTATCGTCCGTTGAACTATGCAGTAATGTTTCTAAATGTGAAATGCAAAATGTGAAATAAATATCAAAAACAAATTTAAAATACAAAATACAATTGTATGACTCTAGACTCTATAATCTGTAATCAAAAGAAAAAAAGAAACCCCAAAAACGTTGACTTTTACGAACACAATTCCAGTACATTCTTAGCGAATAATATCAAATATAGAAAAAGTTTTAAAAATTAAACAAAACGTGTCGGTGTCACTTACCTTCTTTCTTTACCATCAATTTTATAGCTTTCACCAGTTTCACCTTCACACATTTGCTTTTCCTCTGCCTGTTCAATCCGTGTGGGATTTTATTTAGCGCCAGTTGCAGAATATTACTCAGATTACTCAGATATAGGAGATGGAGAATGGAGTTAGGATAGGATAGGACATGGATAGGATGACCACATTGCGCATTGCCATTAGACTTTCACAATTTTTCACCGATTTTTAGCATCATAACTAACCATGAAATGGAATATAATCATAATGCAACATGACATTCGGAAAATTAAATGAAGGATAGTTACTTTTTCCACTAATTTACTATGTTAATTTGATACTGTTTTCTTTTGATAAGCCACAGCTACAAATGGATAAGATTGAAATTACATAGATAGAAGAGCTCGGAAATGAATGGAGACAGTCCTTCGAATCCAAACTTTACAATGTCAATAAATGCCCTTAAACATATTAATCAGGGTGGGGTAGGACTAGGAGGGTGTTTAAGAATGATTTTGTTTATTTTTTCCATATTTATTATTATTGGATGACTTCATTAAAACTTATGCATTTATTGGGAAACAAAGAAACAAACGCTCTTAAGCAAAAACAATGTCAAACGGAGCATTCGCAGTCAGTCCCAAGTTGCTAACAAGGACTTCGCCGGAGGGCAACTTAGCGAAGTCTGTATGAGCAGCTCCATTAACGGTTACCGATGACACCGTTCCGGTTCCAAGGAGTCGGATCGTGTCAATAGTTTTGGTGGCCATTTCTGGATAAGCATTTTGAACGATTCTGCTTGTTAAAGTTCCAGCCTGAATTTTGAACTCGGCGAAGAAGTAATCACCTCCAGGGATGGTATCTACATAGGATGAGAGTTATAGAATGCAGTTTAAAATCGCCAACGCGATATTTTAAGCGAAACATATATCAATTACCAATTGAGTCTCCATCATCGTAGAAAAGACTACCCTCGGCACTGTTGGAATCGTCCAAAGCCACAATCAGTCCCAATGGATTGTTTCGAGAAATTGCCGTATTCAGAGCGTGTTCCTGAGTTGGCAAGATATTTCCTCCCACAACGTGTAAATTAATGAATTCCCTGGGGGCACTTAAAGTGGTCGTATCTCCCTTGGTTGCCATCTCAGACCCGTCGTAGTAGCTGTAAAATCGGGCGTTAGGGAAATAAGCATCGACGGCAACTGCTCCTTGGTCGAGTACGGGTGAAATCATAAGACCTAATCGACCGAAATATGATTTATTTTTAGAATTCAGAAATAAGTTTAATATACATCCTAAATCGTCAAAACTTTACCTGAACCCCATAAGAACTGTCTGTCAATGCTAGCCGTTTTGGGATCCATTGGGAATTCGTGCCAAAGAGCACGGGCGACGGTACCTCCTTCGGTAACATGTTTGTAGAAGAGTGTGTACAGATAAGGGATCAGAGTGTATCTGATTTCAAGGGCTGTTTTCGACGAAGCTGCTACGGATGGGCCCCATACTCCTGGATCTTGTTCCTATTGATTAACAAATATAACAATTAATATAATATCTATGCCAATCACCCCCAAATTCTCTTTTCTTAATGACCCTTACAATCGTTCCGATAGCATTATGATTCCTGGAGAAAGGATAGAAAGCTCCAAGTTCCATCCACCTCTGGCAAAGCTCTTCATTCTATTTAAGATCATTTTAACCGTTTTAATTTAAGCTATGAATAGTTTTAATTGATTCGAATGACTTAAACGAAATTGTACCGAATCTCCGATAAACCCGCAGATATCGGCCCCCGAGAATGGGATTCCCCATTGATTGAACTGGAGCATTCCGATGATACTGTAGTACAAGTTCTGCCAGTTGGAGAAGTTGTCCCCAAGCCAATGTGCCACCCATTTACCAGATCCCAGGAAAGTTGATCGGGACAAAACCAAGGCTCGCTTTCCCGTTCCTTCTCGAGCACCCCTGAAAGTATTTAGAAGTTTTAACTATAAATGCTCTAGATTTATCGAACCTCAATTATGTTTACACATATAATTTTCAGAATTTCAATTAAATGTATTTAAAAAAGACATACAGTAATGTTGGTTCGCTCTCAAACCAGCCAAACAGCGAATGGGTATTGTAGTGATTACTAACAGAATCTTCATGATCCGGGCAGATAGTTTTCGATGCAAGATATCGACCAACAATACCTAAGAACGACATGGCGTTAAAAAATATGAAAATCATGAAAAATGTTGTCCAAAGTGTTAATTTCCACTTACTAGGAACATAAGGTGGATTATTCCATTTGTTATCGGGGCATCCACCGTCAATATCTCCGTCGACAAAGTTAGCTGGTTCATTCATATCCTGGAATTACAATGAGATTTTATTGTATGATTTCTTGGCAATAATCAAAGTTAACTAATTTTAAAACCATAACTAAACTTACGATCCACAAGCCGTCGTATTCCAAAAGATCGTGGAACTCCTTGACGAGGGTGATCCACCAATCTCGGGTTGACTGCTTAGAATAATCTGGGAAGTAAACAGGGTCGGCAGGCCATACCTTTCCAACTACTGGAGTACCGTCGGGTTTCTTGGTCCAGACGTCCATCTCATTTCCAAGATCAAGTGGTCTGTAGCTTCCAGCGGGTTCTCCAATGCTAATGCACGGATCCTATAAGATATAATTTAGTAATTTTAAAATGTATTTAAAAAAACTTAAGAACTTAATTTTTCTTACCAAAATCGTTACAAACTTGACTCCCTTAGTCTTGAGGTCTTTGACGTATTGATCAAGTCCAGGGAATTTGGTTTGGGAGAAAGTAAAGTCCAATTCGCGTTCCATGATATCAATGTCTCCGTATTGAACATCCTGTGGGAGCAATTAATCACGTTTTGATTAGCCTTTTTTTATTCTTAACGCTTCGTCTTTCTTAATTCACGAATTAACTTACTTGGGGAATACCAGCCGCGGCAGTACGATCGACTGCAGCCTGCATTGCTCCTATGGTATCGTATCCATATCGGCAGAGTTGGAATCCCAGAGCCCAGTATGGGGGTAATTGGGCGCGTCCAACCGCCTGTAATAATAATAATAAGTTTATTATAACAAAAGCTTCATCATTATAGACAATACACAAGTAAAAACAAAGTTAGATTACGAACTTCGGTGTATTGCTGGACGGTGTTTTCGGGAGTTGGTCCCAAGAAAAAGTAAAAGTCGAACAGACCTCCGATGGTCGTGTATTTAATTACAGGCCCAGGAAGGAACGAGAATTCTAATCAATTTTAGAAACGGTATTTTTGGTCAAGAATTGATAAAGCAAAGAGGGCATGTTTCATAGAATGATTCCAATTACCTTGAGCGTTACTGTTAATAATCGCAAGGGAATGAGCATTTCCGTCAGCTTCGAGGACGGTCATATGAGGATGGACTCCGTACATCTGCAACCCAATTTAAAATAGTTTTAACAGTGTTTTTAACAGTAGTCTTAAACTGTGCATGTCCTTATATTTATTACATTATCAGTTCCCGCAGGGGGTTGATCACGGCCCCACAGGCCGAAAGTTTTACTCTGAGAAAAGTCATGTTTGAAGCTACTCTGCTCATTTTCTCCAACCCCATAGACATTCTCGGATGGGACTTTCCAAGCAAGAGTCAAGTACTGCTCAGCAAAGATGAACTTTCCAGCTGAAGAATCGAAGAGGACGGCATTGCTGGATTTTCGAATGACTTTGAAGGAGAAAAGAGGGTCGTTTGCGAACTCGATTTCGTAAAGTCGGTTGGCATTGCCTCCCGTCGCAGCGTTAATCGTCAGTGGTACTTCCCATCGTGGGGTTCCATCCGTGATCTATTTATTGATTCAGAAACAGGTTAAAGAATTTATAATCCTGGATAAGTCTCAAAAACAACTCATTCGAGTGAAAATTTGCATATATTTATTAAACGCATCCCAATATCAATTATCGTGTACCTTAACACGAAGACGATAGTCAGACTGGAATTCAGCAGTTAGAATCAACGTGGCAGCTTCACCATCCCATCTGGGTCGAATAGCTCTTCGACCTTTGACAGATTCTGCTTTAACGAGGTTGACACTGGAATCAAGTAAATAAGTTTTATTGTGATGAATTTGGAGACTTTGGGAGCTGGGAGTCTCATTTAACCTCAAATGAAAAACCTCAAATAGTCATTAAATTACGATTAAGATTAAAATACGATTTTAAAATCGTAGTAATTAAATTTTTGGCAAACCTAACACCATTGGGTGTGGTTACAGGCTCTCCGACCATAAGATAACCTCCTACGGATGGAGCAGCAGGAACGTAACACCAAGGAGCTGCATCCGGTTCTGTGGGGCACCTAGAAACAACAACGATGTAAGGTCATACTCATACTTGGAATAATTTCGCAACAAAATAACAAAGGACCCTTGCCATTTCTATTAATTATATTACCAAGTGCAGTTTCGAACATTTCTGCAATCCGTTTCGCTTGTCGCCTCTCCTGCGGCGCAATCCACGCGCTCGTCATCGTCGAGGTAGCCGTCATCGCATCCAAATCCTTGTGATAATACTGTAACAATATGGACAAAATGTAATGCTCAAATCAGACGCGATTTTTCGATTGTTGAAAATACTAAGAAATTTTTCTATACCTGCTGGCAGTATGGCAGCAAAAGCTACCAAAGTAACTAAAAATAGCTTCATGGTAAAGCTGAATTGAATGCGTCCAATCTGGATTTCCAAAATAGACTGACGTGTCTGTTAACTTATTATTCATTTATATATTAGCTAATCGCATCTCGGAATCGCATGAATACGTAAATCATTTTGAAATCATGAAGAGGTTATGTTATCGGTTTTGCATGAATTATCGGTGCTTTCTACGAAATACGTTTGTTTTTGGTCAATACGATGGAACGTGTACGTGAGTATCAACCGCGTGGACAGTTTAGCTACGATTTGGGTCGTTAAATGATTAAAAAATGCAGGATCGTGATACAATTAATACAGTATGCAAGTAGACTGTAAATAAATGTACATTTAGGCTCATTATGCAAATCATTAACTAACGCAGACGGTTATCGGCTTGATTTTGTTATTGAGCATCAACACGATTCGTGTTCATCAGTAGGTTAGATAGCGTTAATGGAAAAGATTGGATGGGTGTGGTGTGTTGTAGGATGGTCATCAATCATGGCAATCTTGACATTTCTATCCAGGTATATCAATCAAAGGGATAAAAAAAAAGTATTTTTAGTTTTATCCGGTTTTTTGCTTTATTTCGGAATCGCCAAAAGCATGCACATGATTCCAAATTCAAGTAATACCACTAATTTTGTGGTAATTAACAAAGAACTTCTCAGTAACAATGGACCAAATTTGGATTGTGTAGCATTCTTTTAAAACTTTTAACTATAAAGGTTGATGGCAATGTAAAGAAAAATATTTTTTATATGTTTGTTTATTAAACAAACATGCAAGTGCCATGTAATTGATTATGATATAGCGTAATTAAGTGCAATAATAATTATACTCCTTTAAATAGCATACAAAACAAACCTTTATTGTCATTTCAACTGTAAAATATTATCAAAATTCTGTTCTTATGGACATACTATTTTTGAGATAATACAACTCCCGTTCATTGAGATCAGAACATATTTAAAGTCACTAAACAGTCTCAAACAAGTTCTTCCCAGTCAGGCTCCTAATGCAAACTAAAATAAATACCAGGGCCGTTAAAACTGAAAATCCCTGAAATTAAAAAAACAATTCGGTCAGTCTCAGGGCTCATGATAAATTGTTATGAACATTTTTCAGATTATCGTTTATTTTCGAGCACTTACAGCAGCAATAAGCTTTTCTCGTTTAAGTTGGCAGTTATCAGGATCTGCACAAATCTCCTCTGATAAGGAATCAATTTTTAAGGTCGTGAATGCCATGAATATTGCCGATAAGATAAGCAAGATCGACCCACCAAAATGGAATGCAAAATCCTATGAAGGAAAAAATGCTTAATGCAAAATCCTATGAAGGAAAAAATGCTTAATTTTTATTTTCATACGATTCGTTTTGCAATATTTCATATATGCATTATCAAAAAATTGTGTGTAGATCCACCATTGGTTTTATTTGTTCATACCCTTAAACATAAGGGCTAGTATTACGGGTTTTACGGGGATAGATATTTTACAAATCATTCAGAAGTTTAAAATTTTAAACAAAAAACGACCAAAATCAGTACCAAACTAATTACAATAATTTTTTAACCGATGGAGTCATGGGATTATGAGTGAAATTTCATGCAATTTTTCACCGTCTTTGTCACTCAAAGAACTCACAGTTCATTTGATCTTAAACAAGAACTGCCAAGAAGGTGTATCTATTTTTGATGGAGTTGATATTTCGAGAGAAATGGGGCTAGTATTTTTGCGAACTATTCAAAAGGGGCTTGTATTTCGGGGGGGATCTATTTAAGGATTTCCGGTATTCATATTATGTCTTGTATTACTTACCGCTCCTCGATAGTTATTCTTTTCGCACATATTTTTGCTGACAAGATGAATAATCAAATGCACGATTGACCAAAAGGTACAGATTCCTGTGACGTACAAGAAAAACCGTTCCATCCACAAAATCGGGATGATATCTATCTCCGGTTCCTCGGTGGTCCTGTCTAATTCAATTACATCTCTTGAGGGAACCTTAGGGGTAGTAGATGGTACCGTTTTTAAAATGCCATCAAAACAGTTCTTATTGTATTCAGAATTAACATAGGCGTTCATTCCGTTAGAGTAAGCGATGGCTCCTAATATCTGAAAAATAGTCAAAATGTATTTTGTTAAAATTTGAGATTTTCCAAATAATGTTTTATCAATATAAGCGTGTTCACGACAAGTAATTATCTTTAAAATTTGGATTGTCTCTTTTACTTACTATTGAAGCTACTTTCAGAATCCCTATGATAGAAATTATGTATTTTAGGTTAAGAGCCATCCTAATCTCCCAATTTGATTTCAAATTAGCAATTTTAATGAGACAATTATCGGGCATCGATTTTTGACAGATGAACGAGTTCGGGTTCGAGGAAATTGTGAGGATGTCTGATGGTTTTCGAACTTTATAATGCAGGATGGATGACAACCGACTGAGTCACCTTGGAGGGGTCTTATCATCAATGACAGTTGTCGTCAATAATTTCATTGTCATATCTTACGGCATATAGTTAAAGTTGTGAATGTTGTGATAGGAAAATATGGAATTACGAGTAAAGTCAACACAATAATTATACATTGTTTGGTTGGGCTGATTAATATTAAACCAGCTAATTCAATTAGGTTTACCGACTTAAATGGAAGGTTACATTTATGAGATGCTAACTGCTTGCCCATGCTTTACCTGATATTATATCAAATTATATGTATGAATCATCCATATTTTTCATAAACCAGCAAATGTGATATGTAATTAATATCCACAGAATAATATATGTGGACAAATCACTTGTTTAGCACTTTGCGGATAAGATGAAAGAAAATTAAAATTCTGCATGCATTATCAGATTCCCGTAAGGAACTTTCAAGTTGAAGGTAAAAAATGATAGCTCTTTATCAACAGTAAAGGAAAGTGTAATAGGCAAATGATATACGTATACGTTCAAGTATAATTTATGAACTGTTGAAGTACTAAATTGCAAACCGTGAGTTTTTACAGTTTAAATCCCAATTCACTATCAAAATAAGAATTTATCATATAGTTTTAATTCCAAATTATATTTAGAATCTGAAGAAACCGAATCTGCCGAATCTCTGAGCTTGAACATGCATAATTCGAAACGTTGGGTACTACTTGTCTACAAATGCTTAATCAGTAGATTTTTATGTATCACCTTGCTTGAGGCTTTGCTTTCAGTAAAACCAATTAGCAATAACAAGATGTCACAGATCGATCGCTAAAATGAGTGAAAAACACCCATGATGTATGGCCTATCAGTGTTACGGTCAGAAATACATGGTTCCTTATCTGGTTTGTATTATATCATGAATTATCATAATTATCGCAACTGTCAACCTGTGTCTCATTTTGAGCCGTATAATAACAACGTTTGTCTACGTTTGTAAAACTTATCGAAACAAAGCATGAACTACTTTAAATGACCCTTAATGACACTTCTCAAAATGTTAAAGCAAACAGTAACGTTTTTGCTCTACTATATAAATGGATTGACACCATCTCATCGAAACTAATACTGCATTGCTCCAGGTCCAGCAACTAATTGAGGTGAGACTATTTTCGTCATCAAAATTAGAACATCTCCTATCGGAATAATAATTCCTATAAAACAGCACCATGACGTGTTACAAATTAATATTATGTCTGCTATTTACAACAAGTTACACAATGGCATCAACAGTTAAACAAGCCGACGATGAATTCTTATACGACGAGTTCCCACAAGATTTCATGTGGGGCCTTGCGACTTCCGCGTACCAGGTCGAAGGTGCATGGAATGAGGATGGTGAGTTTGATATTTTAATAGTAAATTTATATGGTTTAGAAATTAGTCAATTTTTCAAACGGTAAAAATCGTTTAATTTAAAAAAAAATTCGAATAGGAAAGGGAGCATCTGCCTGGGATTTCTGGGCTCACGAGTCAAACGGGAGCAATATTGCCAACGGACAGAACGGAGATGTTGCTTGCGATTCCTATCACAAATTCGAAAGCGACACTCAGCTTTTGAGCAATATGAATGTAAGAATCGTCCTCCTTTTGTAGTATCGACAAGTTAACATTTTTTAACTCAAAATTATGCTAAACTATGCAGGCGGACTTCTACAAACTTTCTCTATCTTGGGGAAGAATTGTCCCAACTGGCCGCGTAGCGGACGGGATTAACCAAGCCGGAATCGATCACTACAACAAAGTCATCGACAACCTCCTTGCCAACGGTGTGGCCCCATTTATCACCCTTCATCAATGGGACTTGCCACAACCGCTTGTCGACAGCGGAAGTTGGCTAAATGAGACGATAATAGATCACTTTGCAGACTATGCTAGAATCGCATTCGCAGCATTCGGTTCTAAGGTAACTTTGTGGGTTACCCTGCACGAGCCTTACATTTCATGCCAGGCTGAAGCCACTTACGGTGAACATGGGATCTTTGAAGATAGGCCTGTCAAACCATACATTTCCGTACACAACATGATTAAGGCCCACACAAACGCGTATAAAATTTACCACGATGAGTTAAATCTTGGTGGTCAGGTCGGGCTGACCCTTAATTCCGAATGGACTGAGCCTCAGGACCCCAGTAATCCTGAACACATCCAAGCCACCGAACGGGCTTTGCAATTTCGGGTAAGTTCCGGTACTCTCTGTTACATCCAGCATCTGTTTTTAGCACAAATTTAATTCTAAGTTTTAATTATTTTCTGCAAAGCTCGGATGGTTTCTCGCTCCTTTCTATACTGCCGATTATCCCAAAGCAATGAGGGATCTTATTGACCAAAAGAGTCAAGATGAAGGAAGAAACTCTTCCAGGCTTCCAACATTCAGTCCCGAGTGGACAGCTAAGATAAATGGTATGTGATTTACTAACTGCCAAAGACAAGTGGCCAATAGATCAACTGCAAATTACGAGTTCAGTTATTTTCTCAAGTCAGTCAGAATGTTTTCTAAAGCAATGGTAGAGACTTTAATGAGACCTTATTTAGGGAGTTATAGTGCATAGACAAAGCTTCTAGCACGATCAGCCTCAAACTTCATGTTCCCGAAATTTTGAATTGACAGGTTCAATCGACTTCATCGGCATGAACTATTTCTTCGCAACAAATGTCCTTCCGACAGACGGTTCCAACGTATGGTTCGATGGCGATGCTAACATCCGAACCGAACACGACCCATCCTGGAATATGACCGGAGGGGGTTTACCGATAACCCCGTGGGGAATGCGAAAGATCCTCACGTGGATCGCTAACCAGTACGGACCATCCCTTCCCATGTACTTGATAAACGGGTGTGGAGAACAAGAAGGGAAGGATGGGATCCAGGACGACTTTAGAATTGACTTTTTTAGGAGCCACATTAACGAGCTTCTTAAAGCCATAAAGTTGGATGGAGCTAATGTTAAAGGCTTTGCTGCTTGGAGCTTGATGGATAATTTCGAATGGGGTTCCGGATATACGTAAGTTAATTTAAGTGGTTTTAGCAAAGAAAAAAATCAGTAGTTTGAAATTGAATCATTAAAATTATTTTTATGGAACAATATGTTTTATAGGGTGAAGTATGGAGTACATACTGTGGACTTTTCGAATACAAATCTGGTACGAACTCCAAAGAAATCTGCAGCGTTTCTAACCAAAATGTTCTTTGACAATGGATTTTTTTCTCCAGAAAATCGGACAATGAGTTGAAAATGGTTAAGCAAAGTAATTTTTGAATAACTTTCTCCGGAAATAAAACGAATTATATAAAAATAAAGATGTAGAGATGTAATTTAAGAAGTATTAGTATTTTAAAGTATAACTTGATCTTGATGTATTAAAATGGGTATTGAAAGCATTGAAACAATAGATACAGCACCTCATAAACTCATAATGCATTCATGACATCAATAAGATGGTCTGCAAAATATCCCCTTCGTAAACGGCATGGTATAATAGCGAATACGCCCCATTAAAGCATTATATATAACAATTTTTTGACCAGTTAACCGACTAAAAAATGAAAAATCGGTACTGTATTTACTTCAAAATACAAAACAAAACAAAAATTTAATTTAATAATCTGAAAAACAATAAAACAAAGCAGAGGAATTCATCCGGGTATTCTGCGCCAGGGTATTATTGGCCGGTCTTGCTCAAGATCAGAGGATCATTGTCATTTGCTAAAAAGAGAAATAGGATGTGATTTAGGTTCAACAAATCCAACGGGCGGAATGGACTGAACCGGTGAATCCGCCTGGTAGTTTTTAGCCTGAGGTAAAACACGTCTTTAAAGAGCCTCCTTTGAATAGTATTTAAGTTTAAGATAGGAGAAACCATGTAATATTAATACGATCTGAAAAATACATTGTAGAAAGGGTTGGTTTGATTTCAAGTTCTTCCCCAGCAACATCAATACTACAGGACTTACCTGGTCTACCTGGCCATAAGCACTGAATCCACTGCCACCACCACAAAACCACCCTTGTATTAATTCATTAGATATAGGAAATGCCAGGTATTTTAATGGTACTTGGCTTGTATTGTAACGTTAATCAATATGACCAGCAGTACCTGTGCAAGTTGGGTAGTATATATCTAGATAAATTGGCTATATTATTCAGCAGGCATTCCATGAAATCTATTCCTAACTTCTTAAGAAATAAGAAACCCTTGCTTCTTGACTTTTAAGAGACAGTATTGATGGTTTGGTACCAAAAAATAAGGGTATCTAAACTGCTGACAGTTACTTTTAGTAATTTTAGTATACAATTTTGAGTATGAAATAGGATTTAATTAAGTAGATTTAAATTGATATCACAATTACATGATTGGAACATGGGTGCTAAAGAGAAGTCAAAAACGAGTGGTGGTAGGAGTGTAAATAGTAGAGTTAATCAGGAGCCAAGCAGATTATTAGAGCAGGTAAGTATTAAACTTAATTTGGTTAGATGATTGGCTTATTTTAGAACATTGTCAATTGTCAATTTGTGGTTTTGATTGAGGGTTTAGGCCGTTTTTTTTCAGCATTGAAACATTAGATTTTTTGTTCTTTTAGTCGAGTTTTTCTGCTATCACATTAAAACTAAAAGCAACATAAGCTGTTTATATTGCTAACATTAATTTTAATCAGCTCTACTGACATTTAGTTAGTTTTGATACTATATTTGATTACAATGAAAATCGCATGCTAAAATATTAATCAAGCATTCAAGCAGAATCATAATCTCAAATCTCAGCAGATTCTATTATAAAATTTTAACCGATTAAACCGAATACTCAGCAATTAGATTAGGAATGATTGTTTTATAGTGCATCATACCTGCTATTATGTTTGTAAATGTGAAATGGGACAATGTATAGTTTTATTGTTTTTTAAATAGAACGACGACTCATCGGACGCTGACACAGCTTCTATCATATCCTCTAAAGAAGTATCGAAAAAATCCCAGAAAATCAGTCAATATTTAAAGACACCGGAAGTTACGAATGAATTTAGTAAAAATGATGAGCATGCATTCGGACAGATTTCTTTCCGGATCGACCTTATCGCGACGGCCTTATTTGTCGTATCTGCAGCCACCAGGTTTTACAACTTGGCTTATCCACACAACATAGTGTAAGATGACGGATCTTGTAAATTCTTGTATTTAAAATCAATTAGCTAAATATAAATGTAAAATCTAACCGAGCAAGTCATAATAACAATATTGAATTACAGATTTGATGAACTACATTATGGAAAATATGCATCCCTCTACCTCAGACGACTATTTTTCTTCGATCCTCATCCACCATTGGGGAAACAGCTGATAGCAGCATCGGCTTATCTATTTGATCCTGCTTATAACGGTAAATGCTTGTAATTTTAGTTGATGTTAGCATTTAAAAACTGATGCCTCTGAATAAAGCTGAATCAATAGTCGAAATTATTTTTTTTAACATTTTGTAGGAACATTTCGATTTGATAGAATCGGTTCGCCATATCCCGGATGGGTTCCCGTTTTTGGAATGCGATTTATACCAGCTTTGGCTGGGTCTTTGTTGCCTTCCTTTGGGTACATTCTCTGTAGAGAAATTGGAATTTCTCAGGGATTTGCTGTTTTATTGGGCCTTCTGATGATTTTTGGTAAATAATTTTTAATAAGTCAATGAGTGAAAATGATTCAATAAAATCAAACCAATCAACCAAATGTTTTATGAAATTGCAGACAATGCCTTGCTAATTCAATCTCGACACATTCTGATGGAAATGCCTTTAATACTGTTCGGAATGCTCAGTCTTATCTTCGCCTTGCGGTCCACAAAACAATTGAACTCAATTAAGAATCTCCTATTCGTGTCTTTGTCAGGGTTCTTTGGCACCCTGTCTCTTAGGTAAATTTTTGAGGCTTTTACCGAAAAAATGTTTGTTCCTGAAATTTGAATTCCATGAATCTGCCTAATGGAAATAACTAACATTTCTTTGTATGAATTCGTAGCGTAAAATACATCGGATCTTTCTACTTAGGCCTTTCAGCCGTAATTATATTCTGGAATTTATGGACTCGATGGGTACCTCGAAAGGATCTCCGTTCGTCCCAAGTATTAAGAAAACTCGGATCTGTCTATGGAATATTTTATCTCACCTTTTTTGCAACCTATGTATCTCTGTTTTACATTCATTTGAGTGTGTTAACTAATGCTGGCCCTCATGACTCGGTCATGACCTCGGCTTTTCAAGCCAGTTTAAAGGTATAGATGTATCGCCTAATTTCATGAATAATTTATTTTGTGTGCAATTTCCGTTGTTCTAAATTGCATCATTTTATTGGACAGGGTGGACTTGCGTCCATAATCAAAGGACAACCGGTACAGGTTGCTCATGGGTCCCAGGTCACTCTAAGGCATTCTTTAGGTCGGGCATGTTGGCTTCATTCGCATCTTCACAACTACCCGGTGAAATATACAGATGGAAGGGGCTCGTCTCATCAGCAGCAAGTTACTTGCTACTCCTTCAAAGTACGTTAAAATCATAACTTTTCACTTTAATTCATGGTTAATTAATACGAATTCGTTTTTTATTGTCTTATAATTTTGATTCAAGGATGTAAACAATTGGTGGATCATAAAACGGCCGGATGTGGATAATTTGGCTGTTAATGAGACAAAGGACGTAATCCGACATGGGGATGAAATCCATATAGTTCATGGTATGAGTGGTCGCTTATTGAATTCACATGATGTTGCTGCACCCGTTACACCTCAGAATCAGGTACTTGATTACTCTATTACAGACAGTCGACGCACCCATCTATTTCTTGAATTTGTAAAATAAAATGCTCCAAATTCTAGGAAGTGAGTTGCTACATTGACCACAACGTATCGATGGTAGTCGAGCCTCTATGGCGCGTGGAAATCGTCGGTGGTTGTGGCGACAGTCCCAAAAGCGATGGATGTGAGTGGCACGCTGTCAAGTCGATGTTTAGGCTCGTCCACGTAACAACGGGTCAGGCCATGAGGATGAGTGGGAAACAACTGCCCAAGTGGGGGTTTAATCAACACGAAGTGGTAACGGACCGGATTGTCGTCCAGGACGATACCGTTTGGAATGTGGAGGAACATCGATACACGAAAAGTAATGATATTATTAATTAAATCTCCGGATTAGAAAATATTTCGCAAATCCTGAGCTGTCGATATTAAAACAATGTGATAAATAGGTGAAAAGGACCGAGAGAAAGAGCTCCTTGAAGCTGAAATGATCCCCACAAAGCCAACGGTTTTATCATTCTGGGCCAAATTCTGGGAATTGCAATGGAAGATGCTGATTAGTTCGGGGGGATCACAAAGTGAATCTCATGCATACGCCTCTTATCCATCTGAATGGTTGTTCCTGTCCCGAGGCATTGCTTACTGGATTGGTGTTGGAAATAATGCACAAATACATTTACTTGGAAATCCAATCCTTTGGTTTACTTCCTCGGCTGGATTGGCACTACATTCCGCAATTATTGTGTTTTATTTTCTAAGGCGGAGACGAATGTGTTTTGATATTGATGAAGGTATGTAAAATTGGTCCTTCCTAACTCATTTACACCAAAATTGGAAATAAGTTTATAAGCTGTTAATATTGATTCCAGAAACATGGTCAACAATTCTATTACAATCTGGAGTTTGCCTTGGCGGCTACTTAATTACATACGTGTACCACTTTTGTGTGGACCGGACCCTGTTTCTCCACCACTATTTACCGTCTTATGTCTTTAAATTGATATTATTCGTAGCCACGTTAAATCATCTTCATTTTATATTAAAGTAAGTACTGGCTTCCTTCGTGCATATTTTTAAACGTTTCAAAGTAAGCATTTTTAATTATGGGTTTTTAATTTTCAGAAACTCGAAAACAAAGCCATTACTTATAGCGATAATCATAGCGTGGTTTGGAGTAGTTGTCCATGCTTTCACAAAGTTTTGTCCAACATCGTATGGATACCCAGCTCTTCCGAGAGAAAGTCTGGAGTCTCTTCGTTGGGTATCGACCTGGGATTTCATCATTCAAACTCATGCTTAATACGACCTTACATTATGTATTGTTTCAAAATTGGAGTTTTTTTTAGAGTTTTAACAAAACATGGACATATAACTTACAGATCTACATTGATTTAAGAATGTAAGAAGATCTGACTATTAAATCTCATTCAACTACTCGTTTTATATTATTACGCTAACTCAGCCAATTAATGTTATAAATATCTGGAAACCGTTTACAATTCATTTATCCTAATTGGCTAATTGTATTTAAAGTCACCTAAAACAAGTACTTTAAGGACATGGTTAATTGTTGGTATTATAAACAGATTTAAATTTTACGAGAATCAAAGATCTACTTTGGATTCTTGAATTTCCAGAGAGGTTATTGTGGCACATTGTGAGACGAATCGATTTTTTTTTACTTTTAAAGCCGTCTCGAACATTCAAGAAGACGAACCCCGATCCCAAGTTTCCTAATCCATCTTGTCAGTTCAGGATTTATTGGGAAAGTTTCCCTAAGAAAGGCGTTATCAATTACCCCTGCCAACGATCCAGCCACCTAATTAATTAGCATGAGAAGTTCAAGTTGGTAGTTTACTTCTGTCCGATGGAAAAATGAGTTTTCTTCTCCAACAGTTTCACTTACAGTCTTTTGCGGCTCCTTTTAGATGCAGTTTGAATTCAGATTTGTATTATTCCAATTAGTGTTATCAGTAGAATAGTTTTTGAAACTAAGACTGTTCTTGACAGAGGTTTATTCACAGAATAGAATAGATGTTGAAAAGTGGTTAAAATAAGAAGTTGACTTCCGTTAAAGAAAAACGACAAAGCGCTTACTAAAAGCGTCTTCCAGCATTTGCTGGAGGAATTTTCATTCCAGGAATTCGGTTGATTTTAATTGGTTAGTTGGTATACTACCAACCTTGAGTGTAAAATTCTAGAAAATGCATTTCATAACGATCTAAATGCTAGATTGAAATAAATCACTCGTGGCTATTAGCTTTTTACACACTATGAAAAGCAAAAGTCATTGTTTACTGACCTGATTATCTATTTATCCCAGAAAATAGGTCTTTATCCAGGATTGTTTAATTAAATACGGGCTTTATGAATGACCACGAAGACGTGTTCATTTATTTGAACCGGCTCTTCTCCGGGGGGTAATTGGTTTTTAATCTGTTAAAAATGGGCCTTATTCCGGGCCCTTATTTCCGCTATTTATCAAACATCAGACTTATCAAATACCAAAGACGTTATTCATCATAACCTTAGATAATTAAATTCAAAAGTAATACTTTACGTTGCATCAAAAACAAGTTTTAATATTAGCTTTCTCTTTTTAAAAAGCTATAAAAACAGTTGCGAATAGAATATGCAGTGTTTTTAACATTCCAGAGTGACAAATCTTTTATCGTTTCCTTTTACTACTCTTATACTGGATAGGCCGGAAACTAAAAATTAACTAAGAAAAGAAGAACACGTCATTGGTTTCAGCTGAATTTTAGCCATCCAATATAGATATCGGACTCTACGGCCCTTACATATAGCCCAAAATATTAATAAAACGGATTTCCAAATCTCGAAGCAATTTATCATAGAAGCAATGTGACATTATTCCAATAACTCTTCCTTCTTCGATACTCCAAACTTCAAAGGACGTGATTTGTCTTGCAAAAAATGTCTCCTTCACAGGATATCCCTACCCCGAATTAAACTACGTATGGATCATCACATCCGAATATTTTATATATGAATTTTAAAGTCAGGCTGATTCTAGAAATCGAAGCAACAAATATACTTTGACTTTACAGACAAATCATATATAAAAAGCAGGCTTGGAAATGGTTAGGTAACAACCAATTTTTTGCCGACAGGTACGAAACTAAGGACGAACAAGAAGTTCTCAATTTATTTCCTTTTCCCCTTACTTTATAACAAAAGATTTTGATTATTGACTTGTCTAAAATATCCGCCTGACTTATTGCATCGGTTTGCTCTTCTTTACCCAAGCCTATTTTTTATTCAGCTTTTTAACAGCCAATAGAGAAGAAAAACTTTTCCCGTGTCATTGGTCTTTTTTCTTTGATATTCGACAAAATCGATGATCTAAGGGATGAGAAGAAGATGTAGAAAGAAGAAGGAAGTTTCCACGTTTTTTGGATAAACTATCTCTTTTTGAAACAGCTCTCTTCGGTCGAATTTAACTTTCTTTATGGCTTTCCACATGAATGGCTTGACTTTCACCTCTATATTCTATATATATGGGTTCCTCTTCGGGACTTGCTTAGATTTTTGAAACTCCAAGACTCCAAGTCCAAATCCTCGTTCCGATCGAGAGGCACGGAGGATTTGAAATAGCGTAATGCAGTACAAGGACTGGACATGGGATTTAAGGGATCGATGACGAATTGCGGAAGGAAGGAAAAGAGCCGGTGAACGTGGTCTGAGTTAATATATCATTATGATGGTTCTTTCTAATTGATTTCGGTGAAATATTTAGGGTTCAGAATCCAACGTTGCTAAATGCTAATGGGAGTTGAATTTTTTTTAACTATAAAAAGATATGATTTGACAAAGAAATGTCGGTCCGTAATTTAATGTCTAATTTGATACGTTATTATTTCATATCTTTTTACACAAATTCTCTTTAACAGCAATAATAAGATGGAACCTTGTACTCTAATAACTAAAGTCATGGGAGATTTTGTTTCGCTTCCTGTTTGCTATAGTGCAGATCTATGAATACCCTGATGAACGACTTAAAAATTCATTTTAATACAATTAGGTAAAAAAAATAATCAGCAAACTCATCCGACGAATTGAAAAAACGTGCTTCGAATTGAACCCAAAAACTTAATTAATTGAAACTTAAATTCACTCTCTTTGTCGTCTCCGTTTCCACTCCGGATCTTGATAGTCCAATACAACGACGGAAATTCCAGGAAAGTTAGCCTGCATTAACCAGGCCATTCTAAACAAGTCCTTTTTCGGTGGAGCAAAGGTCCCGGAATTATTGTCAATGTAAAGAACCCAACCGTTTGGATCGGATTGTGTAGGTTCGATCCAGAACTCTCCCGCATAGTACACTTCCGGTTGTGCCCTCGCATGAAGAGCATGTTTCGAAGAAAAGTCCACCATCATCCCAGCCCCCGTCCTCGAGAACCTTATGGAATTATCCAGAACAACGTAGGTGTAGATAGGGAAGGGTTCTACCTTCTCCGGTCCTTTTGACATTACGAAATCAAAACCGGCTTTGAGAGTCGACCGAATAGGAGAGAGTATCGAAGAACTGTCCTCATTTAAGGTCAAGAGGTCAAAAAAGGCCCTGGGGTTGCGATTTAGCTGACCTTCGACGCTTCCATCCCGTCCAGACCGGCCGGAGTAGAGAATGGAGTGTTCTGTAGCAATAGCTGACCTTAACGCTGCGGAAGTGGCACAATCTGCGTAGATTTTCTGAGCTGCGGGGTAATCAGCGTTCCAGGACTTCTTTTCGTGGAAGAAGCGCTTAATGTCGACGAGACGGAGCTTGAAGTAGTGGAAGTTCTTTCCGGTCATGAGAGTCAGCTTTGGACAGTGGACTCTGTAGGCGATGGTTGGCCGGGCGTCGATGGGGGCATCAGAGGGGGGAAATTCCCATAAGGCGGACATGACGGAAACGGTGTAAGTTTAGGTTCAGCTATTTAATAAAGCAGAGATAATTCATCTTTAGTTATTTAAACATAATAAAAATAAGATCATTTTGGTGGTCGCCACTCGCCTCACAAGGTTTCTATACGCTATTCTATACGGGTTTTCATTTAATTTAATTTTATTTTATTTTATTTTTACTCGCTTAGCCCAAAATCTAAATAGAAAGGAAATTTATTTTGCTACTAATAAATAATCATTGTTCGTCGAAAAAATCTACGTCTACATCGAAAAATTTTCATTTTGCATATACACCGTTTAACGTCTTGCGTTAATGCCGGAAGTATGCCAATCATGGTGCAATGTTCAAGCTAGGGCTTTGTTGGCTTTTAGGTCTTTTATGACCAATTCATGCTACGTAGCATGAATTGATTCGTACGAATCACGCGAATGCAATGACTCATATTGTGAATTTATAGCTTATTTTTCTTGGGAATCAGTTCATTATGGACGCTAAAAAACTGAATTATTGGAATTAAAATAATGTAAAACAACAACACAGAGAATAATAATGATCTTATGTAAAAAATATGTTGCCAAAAAGATACCGTAAGTGAGTAAGTAATAAACCTTACTGTACAAAATAGTAGTTACCGAGACATCTAAAATATAGTGAGACGTATTTTTTATGTACACTTTTGTCGAAAAGTAAAAACTCACCTGCAGGTATCGAATTATTCAAGAATGAACAGTTACAACATTTTCCTAAACAATGAATTCCACTTAAATTCTCTAAAGATTTAATTTTAAACAAAACAATTGATGAATCAAACGAGCAGAGATGAGAAGAAAATTAGCGAATGTGAAATCGTGAATGTTTATTTAGGAATATGTAGGACATTATCCAATGAACATAAATTTATATATACTCATTGGGGAGTATATTGAATCGACAAAAACCAGTTTTCTATACGTACGTGTATATAGGTCCCTATTTTTATGAGAGACCTTGTGTGTCTGTAATTTTAATGTGAATGAGATTGGATATTGCATGTTTCGTTATAGGTTACTTTGCTCTAACTTTGCTCATAATATTCTTCGTGTTACATTTTGGCATTTGCAGATAGTAGATAGTCATATCCGTCTAAAGCTCTACACTGTCTACGATTTGGCTAACGGGTCTTATATGTGGTTTTCTTATATTGCAAAATTTGAGAGGCATACAGACACATGCTAACCATTAAGGACAGAGACGTTGACTTGAGCAAGTTGTACTTGTACTTGTCCATTTTTAGAGTTTAGGATTCTGACAATGGAAACAAAAACATGAATCGTTTATAGTCCAAATCTCAAATCGTGTTTTTACAAATTCGGATGTAAAATGAATGCATTCAAAAATGTGGAAAATGTTACTCCACAAAAATAATCCTATATAACTTTGAAAAAAATAGTTACACGGTAACATACACAGTAAAACACAGTAACACCAGAATTCTGTAATACACAGAAAAAAATTAACTTACGCATTTAAGCCACTACTGATTCCAAGAGAAAGTCGGAAGAGTCGGAAGTCATATTTCTTCGTAAAAATGTTGACTAGATTTTTTTTTTACAAAGAACAACATTGGTAAATGGTAATGATATTCTTATGAAAGGGACTTCACTTTTCTGCGAATCATGTTTACAAAACAAATAAACTCTTGTCACTTGTGCACGTTTTATGACACATTTTGGATGGAATTATCTGCAGGCATGAGGTTATTATATGCCCACTTCTGGTAAATCACCTCATTATCAGCAATTACAAATTAAAACATGTTCACCTTATCTCGTCAAAATCCATGAATTGGTGTAATATTTGCTGAAAGTCAATACATAAAATGTAAACAATTTCCCGAAGAGTAGAAAAGTTAAATATTTTGTCTGAATTTTCAATTACGTAGGTTTCATAGTATTTGTATGAATTCATTGCTTTAAAACAAATATGGATATCAAGCCCTTTATGTGACATTAGTTTGTCAGTGTTCAATTTTAATGATTGGATCACTTGCCAGTTTAGTTTAAAATTTGTTCTATACTTACGCTATTATTTATTATTACATTTTTTCATCATATTGTTTGAGTTCAAAGATAAAACAATGCGTCTAAGCTTGTTACGGAATGACACAGTTCCCAACTTATTCTAATTTATTAATAATTATTTGAGACTCAAATAGTAAAACACACCATAGATTCTGCGGAACACACTCACGACCTTTTAAAATCATGAAAAAATTATATTCCAGAACAACAAATACAGGTGTTAGAATTAGAATATAATATACACGTACATATAAAACAATACAGTTTTCTCATATGCTCTTTAAAGATTGTACCCAACTAATTATTACTAATAAAATTAACGGTTGAAGAATAATACAAGCCTATCATTTCTCGGTCAATTGTTTATCATGAATCACAGCAATTTATTTTAAACTGCCGTTTAAAAACTAAAGAGCTTAATTTAATAAATAAAATCCTTTTATAGTCAATTTTATATCTAGATAACTTCTCGGATTTCGTAGCTTTCTAGCGTTGCCAACAAAAGTTCTTGGAAACGTGGAGCCCAACTCGACAAAATCCAACCTGTTATTCCATTCTCAACGTCGTCGTTGAACGGAGGACTGAAACGTGGAACCCGATGAAAGGGAGGATTTGTCCCAATTTGCAAATCAAAGGTGAAAGCCTAATCCTCCGCCACCCGTGGGAACCAGACCAAATCATCCTGTCCCTTACATATATTTGTGTCAAAGCACTGTACTGTAAATCTTGGTATAAGCCTCATTCTAGAAGCCTTTTTAAACCCTAAAATTGGCGAAACTTTTGTAGGATATGACAATTTAAAATTACAATTATAGGAGAAAGAGGGGAATTATTACGGGGCAACTAGATCGTAATTTACGGTATACATAATCTGCTCTTCATTTCCAGCTCTATTTCTAGCTCAAAATCGGCAAAACTTTACATTTCTGACGGTTTAGTATTATTAAAATGATATAGCGGGGTGGGGTCTTATTCCGGGGTACGTATAGCTTAATCTACGTTAAATACAACCTGTTCTACCTTCCAATCCCTATATTTCCAGACCTCTGTTCCGCTCTTGGACACGGTTTCCAAATACAAACCCCTAGAAGCTCAGAGTTAAGCCCCGGTCCCGGAAGCCCTTCCTCCGAGACGGTATAGAGTATGATTTTATTATCAAGTAAATTATGAGACCAAAGGATGTCTCATTACTTCCTGTCTTGAATATTTGAGGCTGAGGCTGAAATAAATAAAAGAGTCTTGGAAAGAAGAGAGGAAGAATCCTCCAGTCCCGGATTAGGAAGAGGAAGTGAACGAGCATGATGAAAACTTTTATGAGTCCGACGTTTACTGAATTTTAATTCCGTTTCCGCGTCTCCGACACCGGGATCCCTTCTTCCTCTCCGTAAAAGACAACGTTCGTTCTTCCAAGACCAATCTTAAATTCTCAAATTCTCAAATCCGAGGCCCAAAAAACGCCGTCCAACGGTCCAACTGCAACTTTTGACTTTCGGGGACTCGTCGTTCCCCCATTTCCAATCCGCTCCAGTGGCTTTATGACTTTCCTTTAGGTATTTTAGACAGAGTCCCCTCTCTCTCACTATCCAGAGTTGATGTGATCAAATGGAACTTTTACTTAAACTTTCTCTCTTCCTCTCTGATATGAATTATACAGGGGTCCATGCAGGTATCGGTTGAATGGATTATATTTTTATATTTTCTAGCGAGGCTCTATAGGAGTGAGGAGTCTGTGGAGTAGAAGCTAAGTAATCTGGCACTGATATGTGAAATTGCGAAATACTTTGTAGTTGGCAGATTCAGGTTTCAAAGATACTTGTTATCATTGCTCTGGCAGGGAGACATGTACAATGTATGAAGTTCCTTTGATCTGCTTCACTTCCCCTCTACTCGTTAGTATGTTATTAAAATATCGTCCCAATTTACGCTTGGGGGGTTTCGAAATTTCCGAGCCCGTATGTGTTTGATTTGTAGGAGAAGAAATAGCGTTTGCTCTTTATGTTAGTGGTGGATGTAAGGAGGTGGGGTTGAATATAAGTGATCATTGTGTTGTTAGATAGGAGAAGAGGTTTCGATTTAATGCTTGCGAGAAATTATCGTAAGGTATGAAATGAATGAGTTTAAAACGAGGGCAGTTTGGAAATGCTAATTTTGATAGGATTTTTAAATCAATATATTTTGAGTGCGTGTCATATATTTATAAAAGTGGAGACTTCTTAATTCTTCGCTTTGACCTTCTCTGTAATTAACAAACACTGTCATAATTTGTAACATTCTTCAGAAATCCATTTTACCCATTCCCTAAGTAATCTACCTGGACAACTATTAAATAATACAACCTCATATTTTTACTATCGGCCATGCAGAACGTTAATACACTGCAAGTTATAAGGATGGAGCAGAATTAAAACCTCTATATTTAATAGAAAGCTTTAAACCTGCGTCTTATTCTGTATCAAGACCGAAAATAGGATAATGATTTTAAAAACTTACTATTTCTAACAGTAATTTATTCTATTTTTTGGATCCTTAAATTATAAATTGAAAGTGATTTTGAAATCCAGGCCGGTCATTTAAAATTTAAAGACAAGAATACTTTCAAAGAATATAGCCCCATGGCCACAATCGTACCGCAGTCTTGACAGGACTAAACCTAAGTACCAATCACAGGTATTACACTACTCCTCCATGGCTTTGATAATTTACGCAAATTATGACCCCATGGGCTATTGAACCAAGCCGTAAATTAAATTCTGGGCATTAATACAGGAAGATTTCCCATTACAAACCCATTATACCTGAACATTTTCCTAGCTTTCAGAATACGACTGAAACTGCTCATAAAATACGTCCTGACCCTTTTGATTCTTGAGATTAGAACTTTCGTAGCTGGAAAGTTTACAAGTGTTGGTATGTGTAGGACATTTGATATCCCTTCCATCCAGGATGTTCCAGACCAGGCCCAAATGTACATTTTATTAAATCCCCAAGTGGCATCCTTTTATCATATCGTTACCACTTGTCTTTTGCAATAAAAAACTCGATTTACAAGACGATCGCCTTCTGTCGGACTGTTCGAATTTAGAATAGACAGATCTTGGAAAGATCAATAAGAATGACAGGAGAATCGGGGGACAACGAGAATGACAAACCAAATAGAAAAGATTAGGACTTGGTGCCATTGTGTTTTAGTGCCAAGAGAGATAGAAATCGCACTTTCCCTGGCTCAAGTCTCTATAAGATTTACTGACTTTCGAACTGTTTTTGACCCCTAATGGGTTCCTTCAGTAGTAGTGTAAGAATCCTAGGTCTTTTAATGCTTAGACCCTGCACATACATACCGAAGACGTAGAAAATCTAGCACGGAAACCTTTAAAGGGATTGATTAAAATCATGTGGCACGTATAATTGCCTCTGCTGGTGTGATTGGATCAGCCCTTAAATTTTAATTTCCCGACTTTAATTAAAACTTTTAAGAACCTAAAGACACGAAAGTGTCTTAACTTTCAGAATTCAGAGCAACCTTTCAGAATCGGAGAGATCACGTGACTCTGAAAATTCGGTCCTTCGGGTTACATTTCCCCTTACTTTAATTCCCAAGTTACAAGAGTTCGATCAAGCCCTCGAGGCAAGGACATTGAAATTAAGTTCTGCTCAAACTTTTTCTTTATCTCTCATGAATCCTAACTCTGAATGACAATTAATAGCTTCCACTCTCCACTCTCCACGAAACCTGAGGAAGAAGCCGGTTGTTCTAGATCGGGTCCTATCCTACTCTAATACTACTGACTACAGAGTGTACGGGATTGTGGACATTTGTAGGGAAAAGTCTAAGAACTTTCCCCCTTTTGTTTGTTATCTGCTAAAAAGGACGGAGTCGGAGGTGGAATAATAATGATGATGATGTTTTTTGTGACTAGAAGAGAGAAAGCCGGAAGAAACTAATCTGCTCGTCCTTCTTCCTATAGATTGTATTTGTGCAGAATCTGAGATCTCGGGACCTTAGTTAGATTTGGGACTAAGTTAGTAGGGAAAGCCTTAGCTTTCTCTCTGTCTCTCATCTTCTCAAGATCTTAGATTTACATAAAGGATGAGAGAAAGAGAGAGGAGAGATATTGTGATTAGACTTAAGACGTTTATTTACTTTGCAGACTGACTACAGAGACAGAATAGCAAATAGGATCATCTTCATGGAAGAATTTCTGAAAAGAAGTTTGGGCCCTTGATTCGGTTGATGGTACGTGATATCTTGGAGGACAAGTATGAGAGGCAGGGACAATATATTAGACGAGAGACAGGTCTTGTTCTTGAGGCTCATTTTAGTGATACTTGGGCTCAATGTACGGCTGCTGGAATCATATAGTTCTGCCTACCTACAGATATTATCTCACATCTTGAGGTGAAGTTCTCTTAACAAGATCTCATTAGTTGTAATGGTTGATTTTAAGTAGCTAAAACTACTGTTTCTGCACTCCTCTTGAGCATTTCCATCCGAACTATCTGTGTCCTGTTCGTTTTGAACGTGAAGGAGAAAGGATTGAAATTAAAGTGTTCAACTTCCAACTCACATTCCCGTTTTATAATTCCACTTTCTAGAACAGTTTCCCTTTGTTTTGGGAGCCTGGGAGGTTGAAATTCGGAAAATAACTCTTGAAGTACTTGTTATTTAGCTCTGTAGCGGGTCCTGTCATATGGAGTGCTTTCACTTGCTTGAAATCTTAATATCATCTATAAGGTAGTTTCCGAAGAGTAAGACACGCTGGAGGACTGTAATTTGCCAGAAAACTGGGGATTTTAGTGCATATTCAATGTTAAAGTTGTTGTAGGTAATTAAAAGGTAGTGCTTATGAGATTATGCTTATTAACTACTTTTACTACATTTTTTTTTATTTCCGGTCTTATCTATCAGAGTAATGTAAAATGTGCTAACACCTTGTATTCATATCTTGTTTTATTTTAAGCGTCCGACTCCGAAGGAAACAAATACAAGGAGTGTGGCATTGTTTTGCAAAGAATAATTTTACAAATGGAACAGGATTTTACAATTAAGAGTCCAAACATTTTCGAATCTGATTGTGAGTTCTGAAAAGGCACTCTATTTTATTGGATGACAAAGTTGAGGAGGCTCGAGTGCCCTTCCTCTCATACCTACCTAATAACCTAATGCTAATAAACATCCCGTAATAAAATGTAAACAAAACTGGGCTTTTGTCGAGCCCTTCCAATTACATCCGGTTTAATTAGAAGATTCTTTGTAAAAACAGAGACGAGGGCTCCAAAGAGCCCAACTCCCCGACTTGAGTACACACATTTAGAGTCGAAACGAAGCTTTGGCCGTAGAAATAGAGGCTTTATCATACGAGTTCTGATATCATTTCATTTCCAGCTACAACTGCTGCCGTTTCGAAACGGCTTCGTATAATATCCCTTGTGTTATGGCCCCTTATGCCAATATAATAATATGATGTTAGTCGGTTGTTGTTCTAAATAAATTAGATGATAACAAGTTTCCCCGAAGGGTCTCGTTCTACCATTTCTAGCTCCTCTTCTTGGATCGGAAGCCGTTCTTGCATTTAATAATATGAAAAAACATGTTCGGGAAGACGGGATTCATTGGGCTACGATCAATTGTAATTCCTATAATAAAAATAAATGTTTTCCTTCCCTTCATATTATTGAGAATTCGAGGATTGAGATCCGATTCTTACAGAAGGAACTTTGATCCATTCAGCTTTCCCCAGTTGGTATTTACTTTGATGGGGAATTTTGCTCAAATTGCTTTCTTTTGCTTTCTCAGAGCTGGTGGAATGTATTCTCAGGGAATCGATAAACAGAGTAGGATCAAATGAAATCATGCATATAAGATATTCCAATTTCCTCGTGACAGACCAGGCGAGTAAAATTTAATGTGTTTTTTTGTTGAAATTTCAAATGGGAAATGGGGGTATATGTTTACGAAACAGATCTGAAAATTTAAGAAATTTTAATTTGTAGCGGTCACCCTGCAATCTCAAATCTAGATGATTCCTGTACTGTATTGAGTGTTTTAGTCTAAAGCATTTACAATAGAATGAAATGTGAATCAAGATAAGATTACAACAAAATAGCAAAAGCCAGATAAATTAAATTAATTCTGCAGCTGTAGAATACAATCCAAACTGCTCACTTTCACTTAAAGAGAACTTTCTCTTTTATACGTTTCAGTTTGCAAACTCGGAAGAGAAAGTTTTCCAAGGGGAAAACGGTGTTGGTAAACTGGGATCAAATGCGTAAATAATATGCTATAAATAGAATAACAATAAAAAGCTACTTATTGAAATACTTGGAATGAAATGAAAGTGTGCAATTGAAACAAATGTCTCGATTTGAACGATCTTGGACGTTACGAATGTCTATTTCTTTGAGATTCTTTTACTTTATTGCTGCCAATACATTTCCAAGTGTTAGAAAGATACTTTACACTACTTTTTATTTGAGATTGAACCCATGTTGTACAGATTTCGACACTGGGATCGAGATGTTAAGTAGTGTTATTGTATAAAAGGCAATTGACTATCAACAAAAAAGAAAGCTTTGAAGTCAGGGCAGCCAAATCAGAGTTTTCGAACCATAAAAAAGTTCTCTCGTCTCAAAAGTTCAATTTAGTTTTCAATTTCGCAGCATTCTAAGATTTAGTGCCTCGAAAGAGTTGAAAAGAGATCTATTCACTATTTTTTCTGCTGACAAATTGCATGTCAAAAAATATAGTATTGAATTCCTTAATTGATCCACCACTAATTGGAAAGGTCTGCACTTCAAGAGTTTAACTTTAATCTTTTAATGCCTTTATTTGGCTTCAGCCAATTAAGATTTGTATACACAACTTGAGAAAACATTCCGAATTGGAGTAGAATGTGCAAGTAGATTTAGGATAGTCTCGCCTGTAGTCAGTCGTCTAATTGCATTTCAATTTTAAAGGGATATTAAGATCTAGACGTGGACAGATTTAGGGGAAAAGTTTTTTTTACTAAGCTTGCTGGCTCTAACAACAAAATCTTAAGGATTAACTTACCAAGTCTTATGTTCATGGGGTTTCATTCAATCCATGGCTACTTCTGTCTTATTTGGTAAAGCGGGTTGATATCATGGTACCGTAAATTTTCCAATAAGTTCCTCGTGGGGAGTTAAGTTTTTTTTAATTTTGAAAACGGAAATCCACGAGGGTAAATTTAGGGCTTTTAATGCTTCAGTGAAAAGGAGTAAATTCTCGACTGAATTGTTCCTGATGACTTCGTTTCAGAGTCTGAGAATCCCAGTTCTGAAACGCCTAAAAATAACTGTAAAAGACATCACTTCAACCATCTGAAAAATATAATCAAGCAAATCTGCTGGGACAGGGACCTCACACCTCAGCTTGAAACCTGGAATTGTTAACCTAGACCACCACCGGTGGTACGCCTACCATTTCACTTGTCATATACACGAAATCAGATAAGATTTTTGAAGTAAGACATTCCGAAAGCAATTCAAAAGGTAAGTGCCGTTCCACCATTCCACCCAAAGGCCGGAGATGAAGTATTTTTTTTGTAAATTCTCATTTCTCGGCCCATTGGACAGGGAAGGAAGTGACGTGATGATCTTGTTTCTTGATCTGCCTCCACTTCCATTTACGGATAAAATCAGGGAGTCATGCAATCCCGAATTCCAGATTGTGGAAACCACCTCTTCTCTGATGGTTCTTCTATAGATTCCTTCTACAATCCAACAGGAGTAAGATAATGCTAAATATCTCCATGCTCTGGGAGAAAATTCTCACTCTGGATTGGAGTTTGAATTGGATTGAGATGGGATTGGATGACTTTTTTGGCAAAGATTTGAGATTAGAAGGAAGTGAGAAAGTAAATGAAATTATGGTTATAGCTTTCTGATTTTAGATTAGAGCCTTCAACTGTGATAATTTAATTCCCAGCTTTTCCATCCTCACGTCCATCCCAGAAACGGAGCACTTTTTTTTGTTGTAGAAAATGCCGTTCCTCCGTCTAATATATCTCACAATCCTTACTTTCTCTTTGAGACCGGAGTGTTAACAGCTCTTAGTTCTCGGTGTGAATTCCGCATGATGGGCTCCAATCTGGAAAGTAATTTCCCAAAGGCTTGATTCCACTTTTATTTGAATTTAGATTGTAAGATTTCACCGAGACGATAGGCCAGAATTCTTAATGCGTGGATTCATAAGTCCAATTAGTTGAGGCTTCTCTTCGTCACGTATGGTTGGCTTTAGTGGTGAACTGTATTCGAGATGTTATGGAAGTACATGTTCTTTACAGACAATTTTGTGTTGATTTTTATTACTGAACGTGCGCATTTAATGACTGCTATCAATAAGCGTTTTTTTTGTTTGCTTTGCACTAGCTATACTTGAAATTAAGAATTAAAGATATATTACGAGGTGAAAATGATATTTTAGGGGCATTGTTAACGTTCTGAGTTTAAACCCAAAGATCCTAAAGTGTTGCCTAAATTTTTAAATTCAAGTATGTTGTCAAAATTATTATTATTTTCATTGTGCATTGAGTTTTTTGAAGTGCTTAAGATGTAATATTCGCAGTAGGATCAATTGATATATTTTGTTTTTTGAACTGAAGTATTCGCGGGGATTGCTTATTCCAGGGGTAGGAACTTATTGAGATATTAACGTTATTAACGTTGGTGGCGGGATTGTATACTTCCATTTGAATTTGTATTGATTAGGTAGCTTAGCTTTTGTATTTCAATCAATAATTTGAATGTGTTGATGATCCCCATGCAATTAATGCAGATGAGGCTAGGGATCCCTAAACTACTATTTATTTGATTGATGGGTTTAACTATTCTCAACTACTGTTAAGTGTTAATTCGTAAGAACTCAGTTGTAACTTCTTTGCGTATTTGTTTTTATCAGAATTCTGAAAGTTGAAGCTTTATGTACAAAGTGCATGCCCTCAGAGAATATGTCCAATATGTGTACACAGAGAATGATTCATATTTAATAGCTAACTCAAAAGCCAATTTGTTACGACAAACAAAAGCAAGCTAACAAAATAAAAAGCTCAATTTCGTCATTTTGTTTCGCGCAAACAGCCCCGTTTGTTAAGCTTTTCAGAACTTTCATAACACACAAATATAAAACACAACATGGCAAACCTTATTTTAAAAAGATTACTCCAAAGGATCATAATAAGACTTCTCATTTGTCAACCTACCTTCGCTCTGCATTAAAAGAACAGCAGAGATTGAATAGTGCAGAGTGATTGCATGAGTTCATGACAAATTTACCAAATATTTTGAGCTTTTTCATATTCCTTTCTTGGCACTGAGAAAGGTTTAAATCCGAAACGTATGATTGTATCTTGTGATTGCTGGACGAGAATTCTGACAAAAAAAACTTTGTCCATGTTCCCTAATCAAAACTCAATTCTTCCACATGGTTGAGTTAAAGTTGCTGAACATATCAAGCTTTATTATTGTGCCTTGTGCCTCGGCAGTAGCTTAAAGGCTCATTAAACTTACATTCCATTATCATTCCTAATTCCTAAAGCCAATTGCAGTACATTAGGGGGAAATTGGAGATAAAAGAGAAAAAGTCCTATCTTTCTTACGTCCCAAAAGCTTCAAAAGTCCCATTCATTCGAGTTAGGAATCAGGAAGTTTCTTTGCTCAAAATCTTTGCTTCCGAACGGGATCTGTTGTCCTTCAAAATTAGCTGAGCTAAATAACACTATATAACGAGAAAAACGATTGTCCTCTGTACGTGTTGGAAATAAAATCAGAAACTTTTCCATTTTTCATATATAATTTTTCATGTCTAGAGTGCAGAGTTTTATGAGGTGTAAAAAACGAAACAATTTAACAGACTATTTACTATAAAAGCCTGACAAAACGTAGGGATAATTTAATTCAGCAAGTCTCAAAAATGATCTCGACTTAGCTACTCATTTCCCTCCCAACATCATACTTAATCCAGCCGTGCACATGAAAAGTTAACGATCTTCCTACCGTTCCTCCAATTATAATCACAACTCTCTGGCAGGAGTGTGACAGGTTCTTTATATATAAATATATAGTCCTCCTATTGTATTTTACTTGTTGTATCCGTTCACACATATGAATTATTCATACACGCTTCATATTCGCTTTTTACATCTTGTCTAAAACAGAGACTTTTCCAGACTTTTCTCCGTGTTTCTCTTAAAGAGGCAGCAGAGAGCTTTCTTCTCCGTCGGAATGTCACTTTCATCCAGGGCAAATTAACCGGTTTAAACGAAATCAGGTTTCAGTCCATTTCCCTTTTTAGTTATAAAATGGAGAGGAAATCCCCGGATTTTTTCCCAGAATGTCAACTCCTTTTTTCTGTAAATCTTTACATAAAGTTTTATAGCATAGGTGGTCAGAGGGAGAGTCTAAGCCGGCACTGCACTACTGCCTAATTCCGATTCACATTTTTGCCATGTGAGTTGTACTTCTAGTAGAAGGTTTTGTCGAACAGAATCTGCTACTTGCTACCCCTTTCAAGTCCCTTTAGTTTTTACGAAGCTTCAAGATTCAGATCCCGACTCACCTAGTCTTATTTTATAACTCAAACATAAAAGCGTGCTAAAGCCCCTCTATAATCTTTTACACGCTTAGGTGGTAAAATATTCATGTGTTTAACCAGTTCCTTCTTACTTTCTCTTTTACCTTTCACAAATTCTTGGCATCCTTCCTCTCCTTTTCTTTCGAAGAAAAACGAAAAAACTTCCAAGAATCCCGATTCTTTGAAACTAAATAGGTAGAAGAGAACAAATGTTGGAAGCAATTTGGCTCCCTGCGTAGCTCTGCCTCGAATGGAATTAAGATGTCCTGGAATTTTTACTCCACTTTCTATAAAACAACAATAAGGAGGAAATTGAGAAGATTTGTTGGTGGGGGAACCCTGCCTGTTTTTGACGGGGATGGATGCATGAATACCCAGAACATGGAAAATCCGGATTTTTGGGGAGGGTTTCATCTTCAAAGGGTTATTGATGAATGATTTACTCGGTTTTGCATTTGATTCGGTCTTGATGTTATTTTTTATTTCTAATTTGAAATTATGAGATTTATAATTTATGTACTATCTATATATAGTATAGCATTAACAATCTAGTCAATGTTCCTTAGGTACTTTCAATTGCGTGTACTTAACACTTCCGACTTCCGGACAAAATTTATTTCGTCAAAATCTGTTCACTCGTTGAGGAGATATTGAATTTTTGCATGAACATGAAACACTCTATATGTATATTATAGCATTTAAGCTGGACAATAAGAGCCATTACTTAACTAATAATGTCCTAATTAGATAAATCAGTCAGTATTACAATTCAAAGTTGTTGTTGGTTGGTATTGGAGCCTTAACGGAAATAACCAAGTAGAGCTCATCAAAATTGGCAGGATGTGGAAAATATGCTTTGTCAATCGTCTTTCTTATTTGAAATGAACTATGACTCATTGCAGTCCAAATCCTCATTATATACGTATAATATATTGTGTTTTGCGTGAACCGTATGGGATTTTTTTTTGCATAGCCAGCGTATTTACTAACATCCGAAACCGGGTAGAATACGAAGGGCCAAAAAATAAATCGGAAAAATAAGGGGTTTTGTTTGGGGGCAAGAAAAATGGAATGTGACAGGAACTGGAAGATAAGTGTAGACGTGGTGGTGGCAAGGGAGCTACTTCTTCTTCCTCTTATAGTGTTGTTACGTATTGTTGCTATATTACGAAGTTAAAGGTCCCTACTGTTCCGTAATAAAAAAGCCTTAAGACGAAGGGTTGGGTATCTCATCTCATGTCAAGATTTATGGCTTATCTCTGTCCACTTTCTTCCTTGACATCCTCCTTTTACATACAGTTAATGCTTTAGGTAAGCAAGCACAGGGTTTCCAAAGCTTTGTGCAAGATTCGTATTTCATCGTCGTATTTTAAATGGAAAACCGTCTTGTGAAGCAGTCTCTTTCCAAGTCAAGTTGAGCAAGAACGGAAGATATAATGCTGGAGGTGGACGGTGGACCCTGAAGATATAATGGGATGTTTAAAACATTCTGCTGCATTTGTAAATACAGGTTTCTGAGAGTTTGTTTGCTCTAAATAAAAGTGTAAATACCATTTAAAATGTACGCATCAGGGCCAAATGCGTTCGACACGACTCGAATGAATGAAACTGCTAATTTGTATGTAAGTGATGTTCCAGCTATACGTTTTTTACTAAGTTGATTTATTGAAAAACTGAAATAGCCGAAAATTCACAAATAATTTTTAGAGTGAGGATGCTATTTTGAAATTTGGAAATTCACAAGCCTGTGACCTAGCCTTACGTGAACTAAAAAAAATTTGTTTGTAGAACGGTAGTGTCACACTAATTTACACACCCACGTCCAACGAGAAATGTTTTGGCTATGTTGGATTTATGAGATTTTGACCCCTTGATCTTGAACCGGTCAAATTCAAAATTAAAGTATTATTATTAAAGTATATTGACCACACATGGGCATCGAGGAATCGTACGATTCTTTTTACCGATACCGATACTTGCTAAGTTTCAACGATACCGATTCCCAAGTTTTACGATTCCGATACCGATACCAATAACCGATACTTGGGTAGCATACGATACCGATCCCGATACCGATTCCCATATTATACGATACCGATACCGATTCCAATAACCGATACTTGGAAAACATACGATTCCGATTCCAACATGCGATCATTGTATAATATACTTATATAGAATACAAAATCCTTGAAACTCGGGGGTAGAGCAAGTTATTGTATTGTATCATATATAATAAGAACAGAAACGCCTACCAGTTCGTGGCAGCTGTATGGCTTTAAAGTCCCTCCGCACGTTGACTCTCCTCAAATAGCTCGTTTGGTCGGATTTGAGCATTTAAATGGGAGATTTTTAGATGGCCGTTTCACATTGTTTGCTAGTGAGGTTTACTCTATAGAATTAGTTTCCAAAGTCAAAAGTTTGAAACCGCGAAGCAAAAATTTCATTCACTGGGAATCGAACCCGGCACCTAGAAATGCCTAAAATAATGCATCCGACACTTTACCATTTGCGCCAAAAAGCCCCAATGTTGAAACGGCCATCTAAAAATCTCCCATTTAAATGCTCAAATCCGACCAAACGAGCTATTTGAGGAGAGTCAACGTGCGGAGGGACTTTAATAGTCTTCCAATCGGAATAGTTGTTGGCTATTTTACGATACCGATTCCAAAACCCGATACTTGGAAAACATACGATACCGATTCCGATACCGATTCCCACGTTTTACGATTCCGATACCGATTCCAAATACCGATACTTGACTAACATACGATACCGATTAGTGTGGTATCGGAATCGGTAGCGGAATCGCTGTTTTTTAACTTTTACGATACCAAAGAATCGTACGATTCCTCGATGCCCATGTGTGATATTGACAACTTCTTTCGCCGAGAAAATCTTTCAGTATGAGGACATGAGGATTCAGATCTGATAACACGACTTTGATGAGATGTGTACAGGACCTGGAATATTGATTACAAATAAACCGATGTAACGGGCGTAACCAAGTGTTGAAAATATCAGGTTTTGCACTCTGATGTCATGTCAGTGGGAGTGGTTTCGTATACGTCAAAGATGTTCTATTGTTCATGGAAATCGTTAAACCCCATATCTCAATTTCCTCCAAAAGCCCGGGTTTCGCACCCTGGTGTCAGTGAGAGTGGATCCGTATACGTCAAAGATGTTCTATTACTCAAGGGAATCGTTTAAACCCCATATCTCACTTTTCCCCAATAGCCCGAGTTTTGCACCCTGGTGTCGGTGGGAGTGGTCCTGTATACGACCATGATGTTCATTACACATGGGAATACTTTAAAACTCAAATCTCAATTTTCCCCACAAAACCGCGATTTTCAACCTGAAATGTAGTTTTAGTATGTCATCATGTGTAGATGATAGACATATAGTTTACTGCAAACTACCTAAGCAGCAGTTTTAGAATATGTCATCGTTTTCTACTCATTTAATGGTTTTTGTGGGGGGTTTAATTGATGGGGGACAAGGGGTGTGACCAATTTGACCCAAGTTCAAACATAGGCTCACTTTTGACCCAAGGAACAAGTGTACTAAATTTGGTGACCGTGGGTCAAGGCGTTCGTCAGTTATCGACCAGACGGACGGGTGTGACACCCGGACTTTTTACGGAAGTTGAGATTTTAATTTTAAATGAACCCCATGCATAATAAAACAACATTGACGTATACACGGTACCACTCCCACTGACACTAGGGTCAATTCCCAGTCTTTTGGGGAAAATTGAGATATTGGTTTTAAATGATTCCCATGTGCAATAGAACATCATTGATGTATACGGGGCCACTCCCACTGACACTGCACTAGGGTGCAATACCCGGGCTTTTGGGGGAAATTGAGATTAAGTTTGTTTATCGTTATGTTTTCAACACTTGGTTACACCCGTTACATCGGTTTATTTAAGTTAAGAAGGTAGGGTTAGTTAGGGTGGAGTACCCAGCTATGAGAGGTAGGCGTGTAGGGTACCGAGTACCGAGAGCGAGAGCTATGCCAGGTAAGTAGGAGTAGTAGGGTATCGAGCTATGCGAGGTAGATAGAAGTAGGGTTGATTCCAGCATTCAGCTGTTAGTCGTACGCTGTAGATCCCTACAAACCTCATTGACCCCTGCCAACATTTTCGTGGTTTCCGCACGAAGTCTTGTTTAACAATAAAATGTTAAAAGACCTATCGGAGAAAGCGAACAAGAAGTCTATTTCATGGAAACATTTTAAAGAAATTAAGTCTGCGTGATCTTTCATTCTCAAAATCATTCCTATAATACGAATTACATTTATTCTTCAAATATTGAGTAAAATGCTTATCTTATCTAGTTAGAGTAACTCCAACAGATAAACACTGTTATCTTATCAATAAACCGTTAAGAACGGACGTGTATTCGTAAGGGATCACATCGTTCGGCTCCTGAAAAGAATTTATACATTAAGAATGGAACAAGAGCCAGAAGATTTTCCCTGACATGTGGGAGTCATATAGCATTAAAATCTCAAGTTGCCCCATGTGGCACGGGCACACCCCCCGGTGTACGTGGGGGGTAGTCACGTGTCTGTTAGGAGTGTTTCCTTGCATGCGGGAGTCATTTAGCATTGTAATATCAAGTTGCCCCATGTGGCGCGGGCACACCCCGGATGCGCGGTGTGAGTGGGGCGGTCCCGTATTTGTATAACTACAGGATATACATATGGGTTAGATTGATAGATGATATATGGATTATAGGTATGAGATATAGGAGATATATACATGTAAAAGATATTGTTTAGTTTCGAAATTTTTGCGGGCAGGGGGTGTGACCGATTTAGTTCACGTTCGAACTCATGCCACGCTGCGTTAGGACCTATTGATGACGTATTAGAAAAAAGAATTTGAAAAAGTTCAACCGTTCTCGAGTTAGAGCACGGAACGACGGGCAGATGGACGGACGGATTGGGTCTTCCATAAAAATATCCTTTGACCAACTAAAGGACATTGACTGCTTGAAAAATGAAGGGTGGTTATTTTCAGTAAATGTTCAGGATTCAAATTAGAAGTAGAAATGAAATGACCATATACATTTAAAAAATAATATCTACTGTGCAGAGCAGATGAATTGCGCGAAACATGCCCGTTCTGATTAATTTCGACTTATAGCATCTTTTTAAATGCGGTAATCCGTTCCAAAGTATTATCTATATCTTTTAATTTTGTAAAAAGAGCAAAAAAAATGTTCCGGTCGGGGACAATTTTGTAAAAATCAGCAAAAAAATGTTCCGACCAGAAAAACCTTGTAAAAACGAGCAAAAAAATGTTCCGACCAGGGGTCGAACCTGGGACCATCTGCGTGTTAGGCAGATGTGATAACCACTACACCATCGGAACCCGAGTTGAGTTACAGAGCAGAAAAAGTTGTCTTTGTTCATTATGCAGTTGGGTTTGGTTGTGTTCGATCATTGATGCAATTCTATCATTCCATGCTGGCTCACAGTCACATTTAAGAGATATCCCACTCCTTGCCAGTTCGTGATGCTGGCTGTGATTTGTAATCGAACATCGAACCATAATTATAATCTGTAGGGTAGGGTGCTATCCTGCCGTATTAGAGCGTGGACTGTATATTTTCAATTTTAATTCAGATGCAAACCCAAAGACACTCCTCTCATAATTCCCTATTTCCTTAAATTCACTAACCAGTTCACATAGCTAGCCAAGAAAACGTCAAATGTACCAAGTAGATTTTTTGAAAATGAGTGGACAAAACTAATCGAAACTTCCTAATTAAAAACAGATTTATTAACAGAATAATAAACCGTTGTAACGGGTGTAACCAAGTGTTGAAAACAAAACAATAAACAAACTAAATCTCAATGTTCCCCAAAAGCCCGGGTACTGCACCTGGTGTCAGTGGGAGTGGTACGGTGTACGTCAATGCGTTTTATTAAGTGTTGAAAACACTTTATGCGAATGACCAGTCCGTCTGTCCGTCTGTCCGTCCGTCTGTCCGTCTGTCCGTCTGTCCGTCTGTCCGTCTGTCCGAGCGATAACTGGAGAACGGCTGGACCTACGGTCACCAAATTTTGTACACTTGTTCCTTGGCTCAAGAGTGAGGCTAAGTTCGAACTTGGGTCAAATCGGTCACACCCCCTGCCTCCCATCAATTAAACCCCAAAACAAACCATTAAATCAAACAGAATAGTGATATGTAGGAGTCCAACGCCAGGATAGAGCTCTTACTCATTTTAAAACTGCCGCTTAGGTAGTTTACATTACACTCTATGTCTATCATCTATACATGATAATACCCTGAACCTACATTTCAGAGTGCGAAACCTGGGATTTTTGGGGAAATTGAGATTTGGGGTTGAAACGATTCCCATGAGTAATAGAACATCTTTGACGAATACGGGACCACTCCCACTGACACCAGGGTGCAGTACCCGGATTTTCGGGGAAATTGAGATATGGGGTTTAAACGATTTCCATGAGTAATAGAACATCTTTGACGAATACGGGACCACTCCCACTGACACCAGGGTGCAGTACCCGGATTTTCGGGGAAATTGAGATATGGGGTTTAAACGATTCCCATGAGTAATAGAACATCTTTGACGAATACGGGACCACTCCCACTGACACCAGGGTGCAGTACCCGGATTTTCGGGGAAATTGAGATATGGGGTTTAAACGATTCCCATGAGTAATCGAACATCTTTGACGAATACGGGACCACTCCCACTGACACCAGGGTGCAGTACCCGGATTTTCGGGGAAATTGAGATATGGGGTTTAAACGATTCCCATGAGTAATAGAACATCTTTGACGAATACGGGACCACTCCCACTGACACCAGGGTGCAGTACCCGGATTTTCGGGGAAATTGAGATATGTGGTTTAAACGATTCCCATGAGTAATAGAACATCTTTGACGAATACGGGACCACTCCCACTGACACCAGGGTGCAGTACCCGGATTTTCGGGGAAATTGAGATATGGGGTTTAAACGATTTCCATGAGTAATAGAACATCTTTGACGAATACGGGACCACTCCCACTGACACCAGGGTGCAGTACCCGGATTTTCGGGGAAATTGAGATATGGGGTTTAAACGATTTCCATGAGTAATAGAACATCTTTGACGAATACGGGACCACTCCCACTGACACCAGGGTGCAGAACCCGGATTTTCGCGGAAATTGAGATATGGGGTTTAAACGATTTCCATGAGTAATAGAACATCTTTGACGTGTACGGGACCACTCCCACTGACACCAGGGTGCAAAACACGGGCTTTTTGGGGAAATTGAGATATGGAGTTTAAACGATTCCCATGAGTAATAGAACATCTTTGATAAATACGGGACCACTCCTACTGACACCAGGGTGCGAAACCCGGGCTTTTTGGGGAAATTGAGATTTAGTTTGTTTATCGTTATATTTTCAACACTTGGTTACACCCGTTACATCGGTTTATTAAGTGTTGAAAACACTTTATGCGAATGACCAGTCCGTCTGTCCGTCTGTCCGTCCGTCTGTCCGTCTGTCCGAGCGATAACTGGAGAACGGCTGGACCTACGGTCACCAAATTTTGTACACTTGTTCCTTGGCTCAAGAGTGAGGCTAAGTTCGAACTTGGGTCAAATCGGTCACACCCCCTGCCTCCCATCAATTAAACCCCAAAACAAACCATTAAATCAAACAGAATAGTGATATGTAGGAGTCCAACGCCAGGATAGAGCTCTTACTCATTTTAAAACTGCCGCTTAGGTAGTTTACATTACACTCTATGTCTATCATCTATACATGATAATACCCTGAACCTACATTTCAGAGTGCGAAACCTGGGATTTTTGGGGAAATTGAGATTTGGGGTTGAAACGATTCCCATGAGTAATAGAACATCTTCGACGAATGCAGGACCACTCCCACTGACACCAGGGTGCAGTACCCGGGTTTTCGGGGAAATTCGAAACCTTAAAATTGACTCAAGGTGGTCAAATTGAGTCAAAAGTTACAAAAATTAATCAAATTGGCCCACTTGAAATAAAATAGATGGAGAGTCGAGTAGTACTAATTGAAATGAATAATTAAAATTGACTCAAGGTGGTCAAATTGAGTCAAAAGTTACAAAAATTAATCAAATTGACCCACTAGAAATAAAATAGATCGAGAGTGGTATTATTTGAAATGAATAATTAAAATTGACTCAAGGTGGTCAAATTGAGTCAAAAGTTACAAAAATTAATCAAATTGACCCGCTAGAAATAAAATAGATCGAAAGTGGTAGTAATTGAATAAGAATATTTAAACTTACCCAAGGTGGTCAATTGTAGTCAACTTAATTCACTCGAAACAAAATAGACCAAATTTATGTAAATTGAGCAAAAATATAATAAGTTGACCAAAGTAATTTTATGAAACTGGGAGTCATGTTAACTATAAAAGTCGAAAAATTGACAGCCCTAATTGATGTTTGCTATGATAAAAAGTTAAGAAAATTGACTCTTTCATGTGCTCATAAAACAACGAATGATGTTCGACTCTCCAAAAATGTTCTAGTTGTTTTTTATGTCAAAGTGTTGCTTTTCAGGAAATTGTACAGATTTAATATTTCCAAACAATCAAAGAAAATCAATATTTTTAAGCAAATCTGAGGGCTCAAAAAATTCTGAATCTCCAAAAACATCTGATTTTTTTGAAAATTCTAATCTTTACAATTTATTGAAAAATATCTTATAAATAAAAAAAACTCGAAAAATTTTGAAAATCAGACACAGTTGTAAAGTTGTTTTATGAGCATTTGAATATGTAATTTTTTATTATTTTTTAACATTAGAGCCGAAAAATTTTCGAGTTTTATAGTATGTATGCTTTATAGTGTTATTTTATAATTTTGTAACAAAAAAGTTTAAAGCAGATTCCGGAGTTCACTCTTAAACCATGCCCTTGCTAGACATATAGATAGTTAAAAATTGTATAGTGTTAGAAACCGCTTTTTGGCACTTCAAACACATTTTGACCATTTTAACCACTTTTGAACATTGTCGAACATTATCGAAACTTTCGTTCAAATTATGACGCCCTGAAGCAAAAAAATCCAATAGGGTGTTTAAAACCATTTTCCACCAAGCTGCATTGACTCAAATTAATTTGTACCACTGATTTAAACCCCTTTAGGTCAGATAAAACCAGGCCAGATGAATTCGTATCACTTTTTAAAATGTTTTTTTTTAAGTTTGTTTTGCCCCCTGGGGGCAGCTGGGGGCTTTTTCTGCCCCCAGTGCCCCCAGCCCCCAGCTGGGGGCATGGGGGCTGGGGGCAGCCTGGTCGAGCTGGGGGCACTTTTTGCCCACAGCTGGGGGCACCTCTGCCCCCAGCTGGGGGCTGGGGGCATGGGGGCTGGGGGCAGCCTAGTCAAGCTGGGGGCACTTTTTGCCCCCAGCTGGGGGCTGGGGGCATGGGGGCTGGGGGCACTACCAAATGCCCGTCTATGGTTCAGGGGCTGTAAATTTCAAAATTCCAAAACAGCCAAAGAGTTTCTTGGCTGAAGTAGACATGAATCGGTATGTCACACGATCATTTAAGAAATTCGACCTTTTTGACCGTATTGAGGCCAGGAATCAAAATTACGGAATTCCAACATAGTCAATCAAAGTATTTTTTGTAGCTCAGCGGTGTAAATCGATATATCGCACGACCATTTACGTACAATATTACATTAGGTCACGCAAGCCCTGGTCACAGGTCACGGAATTTCGAAAGGTCATATAGCCTAGGACATCTTTTAATTTTTTTGTGATTTTTTGGCTGTCGTCGTTTTTTTATAAGTCAACCGAGTCAAAAACGTATAGACCCATGACTTACATACAAATGGCCGGAATTATATATATGGATGTATGATATATACCCGCTCTTGCAGATGAGCTACGAGGGTCTATTGGTCTATATAAAAGGTCAAGTTTTTTAAATTATCCAGTGACTGCTCCCGATGGGAAATTTTGTTATCTATTTTGAAATTCGTCGGTGAACAGCAATTTACCCATAGAAAGGTAAAATGACAACTTTTTCAACAATGTGTGATATATATAAAGCATACCTTTTAACAATTATAACTATAAGCCATTAATTAAATATTTCGTTTGATTCGAAAGGCAGTATAGGCCCAAAATACTTACAATTAGTAAAACTTATCCTAATCCCACTTTTCACAAAGTTCCTTGAAGTTTCAGGCTGTTGCCTCAGTTGCCTGTCCCGATTTTCATTACTCTCTGGCACACCGTCAACACCTAATTGCAATCTATTGGAATGGGCTTTACTTAATTGCCTTGGCCCTGACACTCGAGCGAGATAAATCTATTTACGATGTGTTGGAAGAAACAAGGAACCAAGGACCTGAACTGATCCAGCTAGTCCCATTGTTTTTTGCCAAATATCTAACGCAAAGTCCTCCGTGACATATTATAACTTTATCTCTTCCTATAGATATATCCTTTGTTGCGTGTGAAGAAACAGAGTTATTTCATTAAAATGTGATCTCATTGTCACTGGCAGGGGTGATTTATTACAGAGCATGTATTAAAAATATCCATGGATGGATATTTCCCATGTGTACTTCCTCTCTGCTATATCCTACATATGAATTTTTACGGTCTCCAGCCAGATACTTGGAAAACAAGAACGGGACGGTTGAGAGGGTGTTAGATTAATGCATTTGTACGGCAGATGACAACTCATCTATCAAAATCCCAATAAATTGGTGATGGACTCACCGGATACATTTTCTGCTCGGGGTTTTTCAAAGAAAAACTACTCAAAACACTTGGATATTATCAAAATGTGAAGATCCTTCGTCTGTTTCCTTTTCAATTTCTGCTCACATCGTCGACATCGAGCATATGATGGAAACGGATATTTTAATAAACTTCCGATCTTTCTTGGATGGATGATTTGTGTAAAAAAATCAAATCTCAGATTCTGACAGTAACATCACGAAGAAAGTTTCGTATACTTTATGTGTACTCTAAACTTCTAAGGGTTTTAGCCCATTTTCTGAAAGTTGTACGCTACATTTGGATGATTTTCTAAGCTGACTTCATCCGTAATTATTTTGTTTTAAGAAATTCTTGGAAGACCAAGCGGATTATTTTTTAAATGCGTTGTTGTGGTTCAAAAGAAAGTTTCAAAAAGAAATGACTTTGGATTATTCATTAGAGAATAATGTCATTTTTAATAAATACTAAAATTCAGCAGATTTATTAATCCAATATCATAATTATGACTTATGATGTTATGATGAGTGATGGATGATCGCTCATTATATGAATGTAACGTAATATAAGGGTTTCATTTCAAAATCAAGCATTACTAATTAAATTCTCCTGTGGTTCCTTTCATATTGATAATTTATATATAATATATATAAATTATCAATATATGAAATATATGAAATACTAAAGGTGCAATATATTATATTGCACCTTTAGTATTTCGTCTTAAATATATTTAGGGAGCTATTAGAACACATCCATTCAGCACACACAAGTAACAACTTATGAACTGTGATCCTTGATCATTTGTAATTTAAAAACCCCAATAAAGCCAAACCGGTAAGCATAAGCCCAAAGCACGTCTTAAAGAATTTGCCAACTCCTTCATCTGTATCTGACTACTGATTGAATCCGACATCCGACAAAACCACCTGCCACCCACACTTTTAGCATTAAATTCCTTAGAACCATCTCAAAATCATCTGGTTATGAAGGCCTTATTAAAATACCGAAATTCTCAACCAAGGATCTACCTCGAACACTTCATTCTTAAAACCTAAGTAATAAATCCCGACATGAACCACATACAAAAAAGGAGCATAAAAACCCGCAGATATAATAGGACTTGTAACTTATATTAGCCTTCTAGCCTTCCAAGATCATGATTATTTAATGAACTGCTATCTCATCCAAACGAGAATTCCCGTCAGGTTTCACACGTTGTCTTCCCTTTGAAGTTTCCTGTGGGAAAAGTGATCCTTTTTGTACTTAAGAAATCGGGAGGAGTACAGCATGTATTAGCAAAAAGAAAATAAGTATTTTCTGTTTACTACGAACGAAGTGTATCTATATATACCGTTATTCTTCAAATTAATCCCTCCCCTAAATAAGCCCCAACCATTTGGAGGGGTTTTAAAAATTTGTTTTCCACCAAAAGACCCAATCCAAAATCTTAAACGTATTAAAAATGAACTTTAAGGGGAGAAATAAACGAGTAAAATACAAGCAAAAGCATAAAAACCAATGTAAAAAAGAAAAGTTCTGTACCAGTTTATAAAATAAATTTATTAAATTGATAAAAAAATTCTGTTTTAGTCGTTTCAATGCTATTTTAAATGATCCCGAAATAGAGTCCCATGCCGGAATAGTCGAAAAATATGAACTCCATTGGGGATGTATTTAGATAATTACGGTAACTGGTGTGCAGTATATCAAAATAATAAAAGAGCCGGGAGGAGTTGGGTGAAAGTTGGTGGAGAAAGTCGGTGGTAAAAAATTCTTTGAAAAGCAAGGAGTTTTTTTAGCACTTGTGAAAATTACATGTGTAGATTTATATTGTGATAGCAGAATACTAAAAACGTTAAGTAAAACGGTCTCAGAATCCTTATATTTACCAGAAATGTTATCTCCCTTTCCCACTCTTCTCCGACACATGAGAAAGTACGAAGTTTTGGGGCCTTTTCCTTGTTGATGAACTGCCGGAGGACTTTTCATTTAACTTTAGGTTCATATTCCGTTAGCAAAGGAAACTTCAGAATAGAAGGACTTGACGATATAGAGACGAAAAACATGACTTTTGGAGAGAAGACATTCAGTGAATAAATAATAGAAAGTTGGGAAAGTTCTGATCTATGTGAAATAGGATAAAAAACGGTTTCAGTACAGTTGGTCATTGAAATTAGCATGCCTCAGTATATGTTTCGTATTACTGGAAGTTGGTCTTTTATCTGTAAGTCATACAGGAGGACCTCTTTTTCTAGAGTTTTTTTATTCTGTTTAGCTGCATAAATCAGTTTAGAAATGTTGGGTGAGAATTCAAACGTCTTGATTTTAGTAAATGGAGCTGGTATCCTGGGATATGATGTGTGATACCCTCCAGCGAGTTGAGGTTCCATTTTCCATTGAGAGGGGAAGTGCAATTCATGTAATATTGGGGAATTATATCATTATATGTCAAATTACTAGTCGGTCTTCATAACTTGAATAACAAAACGATGTTATTTAATCAAAATTAAAGGAAAAATGCAATGAGTTGATTAGATTACTTTAATGTTTTTAAGGATGTTTATCGGCACATTTATAGATTCTGAAAACCCACGTGTTCGTTTGCAGGTAAAATTTTCTGAAACATTTCATCAATGAACATATTCTGTAAATTTTGGTTTTTGATAACATATCTCCTCAGACAGACCTCATCCACTGCTAGTTTCCCAACTTTAAAAACATTGACACCGACGACAAAAATGTATAAATTCTTTGGTATCGGGGCACTACAAATGAGTTCAATCTTGGGTCCCATTTAATGCTTCCAACCGAAATCTGAAATTTGCCAACCATTCGTGTGCAACCATCTAATATGAACCTTGACAACTTTAATTGGCCATATCCGCGACCGAAATCTGAAAGCGCCCAACCAATATTGGAAAGCCCCAACCCAATTTTAACATTGAATGCCTTGCATTAGCATAACCAAAATCATTTGGTATCGCATTTTTGGATCATTAAAATGTAAAGTAAATGACAGATATGTTGGAGGATATAAGTATTGTGAATAGGTCTGGAATGGATTGGAGATAAAGCTGAAAAACATGTAGATTTACAGGGCGTTTACGCGTAATGTAACGGTATTTAAAATTAATTTTCTCAAAAACTACTAAACCGATTTTTTAAAAGTTTGGTTTAAAATTTAGCCAGATAACAAGAAGGAATGTCGGTGGGGGTAAAAAAAATTAGGACTCACAGGTTGAAATACCCATGCGGGTTTTGTAAAATGTCATGATTTTAACATGGAGAGGGGGTATCCCTTCTGTTCTTAGCAACGGCCGTTGTTAAGGAAAAAGTATGCAAAAGTGTGGAATCTAACCGGGTTCAATCACCGTGACTAAGTTAACGGGGCACCCCCTCCCCAGGTTAAAATCATGACATTTTACAAAACCCGCATGGGTATTTCAACCTGTGAGTCGTAATTTTTTTACCCCCACCGATATTCCTTCTTGTTATCTGGCTAAATTTTAAACCAAACTTTTTAAAAATCGGTCCAGTAGTTTTTGAGAAAATTAATTTTAAACACCGTTACATTACGCGTAAACGCCCTGTATATCCTCATTGTCTTATTCTTTCTAGTTTTAACTGTTTTAACATTTGATTTAAATTTAAATATTTTTGAAACATTCTACACCTTTTAATTTTGATTTTGAGATTTTATAAATTTTAAATTGCAAGTCATTTATCGCTGCAAATTATTAAATCTGAGGATTCAGATAACGAATTTGACAATCAGCGTCAGAACAAAAAAACACCAAGTATATCTATCTTATGAATTCGAAAAGCAATTCAACAATTTTGAAATAACACCAGCGGAGAAAATTCGTGATTTTGTTTTAAGGACAAAAAACAGTCAGAGTGTGAATTCACCATTTTTACGAACAACCGTAAAATATCTTGTACATTTTCATACCGCGATCAAAGATCTCGATAGTATGAAGGATTTGATAACGACCATTCAAGTACAAATAAATATTAGCCAGGAATAAATGCAGGAATAATAAAACAGGCAATATTCTAAGACCGGAAATCACTTGTGGAATTATAAAGTGCTCCTATGACACCGGATTGCGGAAATAATTAATCTTAACTTTTTCTATTCTTTTCTCGATCTTTTACGATACGTCGATACTTATCTCCTTCTAAATATCTGTCATTTACATTTTAATGATGTAAAAATACGATACAAAATGATTTTGGTTATGCTTATGCAAGGAATTCAATGTTAAAATTGGGTTTGGGCTTTCCAATATTGGTTGGGCGCTTTCAGATTTCGGTCGCGGATATGGTCAATTAAAGTTGTCAAGGTTCATATTAAATGGTTGCACACGAATGGTTGGCAAATTTCAGATTTCGGTAGGAAGCATTAATAATAACCCTTCAATCTTTAGTTGAATATAGCTACAAAAGACTCAATTAAAGAGGTTATACCATACCCCCAAAAAATTGAAACTTACGCTTGACGAATTCTATAGATTTTCCTAAAAGTAATAAACCATTCAAATGCATATAGCAAAGTATCGGAGAGTAATCACATAATTAACAAATCATATTATATATATTTGATATATTCGAATGACGTATCAAATGATTAATCTCAATTTGCCCCAACCATAGAGAAAAATTACATACGTCATTCAAAAGCCCTTGATCATAGCTTTTGAATGACGTATCACACATATATGTTTTTTTTGACCTCTTTGACCCCTCCCCACCCGTCAGGGGGTAACCCCACCCCCAAATCATATAAACCATTGAATAGCCCTTGACAATAGCTTTCCATCGATGTATCACACATGGGGGGTTGTTATTTGAAAAAATGTTGACCTTTGACCTTTCCCCCCTTGAACTTTGACCTGCAAGGCCCCCAGACGAACCTGACCTCCGCTTGAATGTCCTATATAGATATCCGAAAGAAAAATTTGAAAAAGTTAAACCGTTCTCGAGTTATCGCGATGACGGACGGACGGACAGACGGACGGACACCATCAACGAAAACATAAAGTATCTCCGATACTTAATAAGTGTTGTGTTGAAATGAAGTAGAAGTTTCATCTACGTTTCGTTGTCATCAGCGTTATGCCAGTTCGAGTAGAAACTGTTGATGATTCGATATTTGATCTCCCTGTCATATTTTTAATGCATAACAACTATTGAACCCGCACAAATATTCGACTTTCACATTTGATGTCTTTTGGTACAATTTGTTTGTATGTGTAGTCCGGTAACAGACATGTTCAGACCAATTTTTTGTTTAATTCTTAAAAATTGTGAATCGAATCCTGAAATGGTTAAAAAAATGGGATGTGACAGGCGAATAAGCAAGAATAAGATTTGTGGCACAGGAAACCGGACTTCTCTCATCTCATGTCAAGATTTATAGTTTATCTTTGCTTTCTCCTTTGACACGGACACTGCCAATGCTATTGTTGCCTGCGGTGCTGCGGTTGTGGATAGCTTTATTATAACACATTATAAATGGTGAAGGTGTTTCCAAGTGGAGTATCCCTGTCATTTCTTCCCCCTCGACATCTAAACACGGAGATTCTTTAGCGAGAATGCTGACAGTTGCCTATTTATAAAACCGAGTTTTGGAACTATTATTTGTTGCTGTAAAACGAGATTGCTTGAAAATGATTTATTTTTTACTTCTACTTACTTCAAAAAAACAACGCGAGCTGCAATTACAAAAACTGATAATTTCATGATTAAAAGCAGTTCAAAACGAATTACTCAAGCTAATGATGCGGCAGAACGGGGATAAATTGAAACGGCCTTGTTCACATGAAATTCGGATCCTGCCTGCCAGGATCCGAAATATTAATCACCTACTCCTGTTCATCCTAACCAGCTACTTTATCTACAATAACCATTCCAATTACAGAGCAAATCCGTACTCCAAGCCAAATTCGAGTCTCTAAAATGTGAAATGACTCTGATTCTAAAAGCGTTCTAGAATCCATGGTAGTTCTAGTTGGAGACCTCAAATCAAATGCATCCCCGAATCCGTAGTTCCTCCATAAGCTTGGAAAATCCTGAATCCTGACAGAATTGGGAACAAGTGAGCCGTCATTGCCTTCTAATACCGTGAGCAAAAGCAAACAGAGTGAAAGATTCATGAATTCAATTAGCATTCTAAATCCATGTTGAGCTTTGGATAGAGTTACGGGATTCCCTGAATAGATTCTAAGAAGGATTACATACTCACGTGGACTAATATCCTTTTGAGAAGATTCAAGCCCATAATTCAGCTTTGAATTTATTCACCATCACCACCAAACCAACATTATTATTTCCTCGTCAGTGGGCCCACCAACTGTAACAAACTACTTCCGAAAACTTTGAAACTGAAAAGAAAATGATGGAATTCCCAAATCCTCGCAATTTCCTCCCGCTAAAGAAGTTTCGGGTAACAAGCTCTTTAGCTTTAATATTAGTTTAAAAGATCGGAGGGGGAGTGACAGCAGGTGACGGGGGGCCTTTGCTCTAGAATATCGGGCTGGAAGTTGGAACTTGGTGAAAGAAGCCTGTAATTTTGAATAAGAAATTCTTTGCACCGTAGGTGACTACTGCCGAGACGATATTGAATATTTCATATCCGAATTCCAAGTCAAGGATGAAAGATCCGAGTTGATGGTTGAGTAGAGCAAATGATCACATCAAAAATGGAGTCGGAGAAAGAATTAGTCAACCGCAATAACACCTTTCTTTATAACACCTTGCAGTGAGACTGGCTGTAGCTTTTAGCTGCCAAATTTTTTGATGCTGGATTTATGTAATCAATATCTAACTTTATGAAGGAGTTTCAAACTCAAAGGGAGTAAGTTATTTAGGGGGAAGGAAGTTATTCCGATGGGGAGTTATTTGGAGTATAAAAAATTATGAGTATTTCTTGAAAAACTAGCTAAAATCATCTAAATTAAACCAGGACGGGACTTAAATCATGATTTACGTAATAGAGTATGTATAGTCGGAGTAAGATGGAATCTAAAATTCTTTTAATGTACAATGGAAATGCTGCACTAAAACGTACATGTCTTTGATAGAGATGAGTATAAAAATGGGTCTCTTTTTGGGAAATAAACCCGACGAAAGCTAGGTTCGATATTAAATCCTAGTTTCAGCTTTATCTAATTTTGTAGCTTCCAATAAAATAAGAGCAACATGATTTAATTGCATTCCTTATTACAGTTTTCTACTACTAATCTGCTAGCTGCTTTTATTTCCTGAATACATATCAGATTTCGCAATATAATGAGACACTCTAACTTCATGTCATTTACAAGTATTATATCGAGGTTAAATCCTTCGTTTGAGCTTTTATAATGGAGCATTGATGAAATCATGACGTGATCGTCTTTGCTTGAATCCCTTTATCCTGTATACGTGTAGGTGTAATTCTATTTTACACGTAATTCTTGACTTACGAAAAAGTACAGTTCAGGAGACCTTTCAATTCTTTATGCCTTTTTCCTCTCGATAAATTCAATTTGAATTTGAAAGCTTTGCAATTCGTCGTGAGATCAGCATGGAAAGATAGTGCTCAAACTGTTCGGTCTTAAAGTAGAAATTGCAAACGAAGATGTAATGATATTTACTGTTAATTTTAGGTTTAACACGGAAATTTGATCTATCATTAGAAATCATTATATAGGTCGACTCTTCTATTTTGTTGGAGAATAAGAAATTTTATTAGGCTGCAAATATAAATTTGCACGATTTCTTCATACATATAATATAATATAAAAACGACTTCTGTTAAACATGACTCCGCGTGGATTCTACTCGGATTTTGTAATACTGTTTTGAGATCAGGGATTCAAGATAGTGGCTGATGGAAATATTTATAATAGTAATTTATTATATTACAGCACATATTCATTATAGAGCAAGAAATGACGAGATTTTTTATACTGTGTGCTGCCTCAGGTAAAATTTCGAATGAATAATCCGAATCGGGATGAGAAATTGTGGAGTCTGGAGAAGACTCCCGAGGAAATGAGTTGTTAGAGCATCTGTCACGCTCTTCTCGCATCTCTCTCACGGCCTTCAACATGATAAGCTGTCTTCAAGTCCTGTTCTACGGGAGAGGTGCATCGGGTCTTGTCAACAAATTTCATCTTCAGGAATGACATACGTCCCGTTAGTTTCGTACATCTGTCAAAATATTTGACAAATTAGATTACTTCATAATAATATCCCAGGCAAAACTCCTTACGTTTATACCCTTCTTTGGGGATGCGGATGTGGGGAAGTGGGTTCTAAACCTGTGGATTTCTGTGCGTAGTTTTTTTTAGGTGCAAATGTAATCCGGTGTTTTTACTTAAAATCGAAATTAACCACAAAGTGCATTTTGACAAAATAATTTAATTATGCCATTCTCAACTTTTGAGGTGAATGCATCTTTGAAGCCCCAAACATGGACAAGGATTTTAAAACCAGTTTTGAAAAATTCTTAACCATTCTTTCTTGACATAACCTGTTGGGCCACCGTTGTGAAGCAATCTTGTGGTCTACTACTACTTTCTCCACATGTTTACTTTCTATAATTTAAGTATGACAGGACGAAAAGGTCTAAACCTATTAAGCTTTTTAATTACAACACGAACAATATACGTACTACACTTCGAAATTCTAAAAGTTTTTTTCCTTAAAATCTGTTTTGGAATTAACGACTTTTTTTGGCTATAAAGTGCATTTTGACAAAATACTTCAATTACGGCAGTCTTGAGGAGTATTTAGGTCACGACCTCTTGCATAAAGCCCTTTTAATTGCCTCGGAGCTGTATGAAAATGTAATCAGAGGTTGAACTTGGGCTTTGTTGTCACAAGGAATTTCTGGATTCCTTATCATATGCAATTAAAAAGGACGGTATACGGATGATTGCGCCTAATCATTTGCGCCTAATCAAGGCCCTAAATCCTTAGCGACAAAGATTCATTTACAAGGTTGGATCACTTGCCTTTAAAAAATTCTCGTCACTTCTGGGGGATTTGTTGATTTCGAAATCCATTCAAAACTCAAAGTTATCCATGGAAATTCGTAAAAAATAGTTGAAAAGGCTCAAATCGTCAAAAATTCATGAAATTTAGCATGAGACTAAGCTTAGAGTCGGAGTCCCAGCTCTTTGTGATCTCGGATGATAATGTGAATGTATAGTCTATTAAATAACAAGCAGAATTTAAGGCTTAAATTTGCAATGAATATAAATCAACGTTAATTTAACAAAATTTAGTAACAAATAGTTGCTTAAAATTCAGGAGCAAATATTTTAATTGTACTTGACTGTAACATGATAACAAAAAATTCCAAAAAACTATTAAAATCTTATCACTGACTTCAATTAAACATAGTGTAAACATTCAAATGCAGGGAGCATACACCGAAGTTTTCAATAGATATTTGATTAATATCAGTTGGATGCAAAGTAATTTGTTCCCAAATATCACGTAACTTTGACTTTTTGGGGTTAGGGAATCTGTAAATTTTATGGACCATGTCATCAAGCTTCCTCTTACGATTTGGACAGGTTTTCACGATGCATTTTCTCCCCATTTTAAATTAAGCTTATATTCAACTTCAGATTCAAGTTATTCTAAATCTACTAGATCACACAGAATCTGGACTCTAAGCTTAGTCTCATGCTAAATTTCATGAATTTCTGTGACGATTTGAGCCTTTTCAACTATTTTTTACGAATTTCCATGGATAACTTTGAGTTTTGAATGGATTTCGAAATCAACAAATCCCCCAGAAGTGACGAGAATTTTTTAAAGGCAAGTGATCCAACCTTGTAAATGAATCTTTGTCGCTAAGGATTTAGGGCCTTGCGCCTAATCAATTGCGCCTAATCATTTGCGCCTAATCATTTGCGCCTATGTACACTTTGCGCCTACGTACACTTTGCGCCTAATCAATTGCGCCTACGAATATTTTCCACTTCCCGTTTCCAGCACAAAATCTGGTCACCGATTTCAGATACTAAAATACAAAACAAAATATAAATTAAGTCCTGTTGCTGTCCGAAATTTCAATTGTCCCTGGCATGGTATGAAAAAATAAATCCGAAATCTCGAAGAAAAAAGTCCAGGTTTGTAATTACAGACTAATTGCCAAGCTACAATTATTACTTTCTCCCCTTTATAGTTTTGTAAAAGATCAACTGACAGAGGATTTTGTGTTGGAAATGAATCTTCTAAAATAATATATTCATATTCTGTAAAGTTGCAGGTGCCACATAGTTTTACTTAGCTGTATAGTTTTAGTGTGGTGGGATAGACATTAGAAGACAAAAAAAATATTTAATGTGTAACAATGACAGAACACTAAATTCGGTAGCTTGACCTATTTTTGAAGACAATATATTCATATTTGGTAAAGTAGCAGCAGGTGCTGCTACTTTACATGAGTTCAAAAAACTAGTTTGAATAAGTAAATAAATAAACTAGTAAAGGTAAAGAGTAGAAGTAAGAAATTTGATTTGATTTGATATAAGAAAGTAAGTAAGTGCTAGAGATATGAGATGATTTCTGAAAGTTCAGAAAATATTCATAGGCGCAAATGATTAGGCGGAAAATTTATGTACAGGCGCAAATTGTACGTAGGCGCAAAGTGTACATAGGCGCAAATGATTAGGCGCAAATAATTAGCCGCAATTGATTAAGCGCAATTGATCAGGCGCAATCATCCGCAAATCAAAAAGGACAGACCTGTGCTAAATTGCTAATGCAATAAATTTTAGTCACAACAGCCACTAACTTTGACATAAATCGATATAATGTGGAATTTTTCACCCTGTGACAACATTAGTGTCCTATTAGTTACTGGAAAACGACCAGTTGCACTTGAGATTAGTTCCTTGTTTAATAGAACGAATGTCGCGATCGAATCTACTTTCTTACAAATTTCCACCTTTCCCCATTTATTTAATTCAAATAACTTTGAAACTAAATTAAAGTCATGAAAATCCCTACCTGTTTAGTATCCTTATACCGATCACTTCTCCTGGCATGATTAACTCCAGCTCCAGTCTGCATCACAACATCACAGCTCTGGCTGGAGAGGAAGGAAGAGTCTCCAATGCAGCTCGTAGGCGAGGAGTCGAGTAGAGAACCCGGCATTCCCAGACTCGTTCCATTTCCTCCAGGAAACCCGGACTCGGAAGAATAAGGACAAGTAGGCGGTGGAGTGGAAGCCATCAGCTCTAAATCAACTGTTGTTGTGTGCTCTCGAGTCAAAGATCTTTTTTCGGACAGAGAAGAGAAGGCAGGAGGAAAGATAGAAAGATAAGAAACAGATATATTTTATATAAACAAGAGCAGAATTGTGGAATTAGTTCCCAAATCCTTTCACTCCCAACATTTGTTGGGCATGAGAACAACAGAAGTACATTTGCGAGATGGAGTAACAACTGGAAAATCCTGCAGTGTTTTTTAGTTTTTGTTTTTTTTGTTGAAAAAACCCTTTAGTTATATTTGCGGACACGAAAAAAAATCCGGAAATGAAACCAGGTAGGTAATTGCCAGGGTTGTTTTGGTAGTCTCGGTTTTACGCATAGAAGTATATAGAAGAGTAGAAGTGCGTGCAGGGCCAAGCAACGTCCGGATTAATTTTTTGCTGCGCCATCTGTCCATTACAATGCATTTGAGGTTTGAGCCTGATTGCCTGATGAAGATTTCGTATCTCCTGGTTTAATTTTTAGCTAAGGGCAGCTTTTTGGTTCTCTTGAGGGCTGGAGGTGGCCTGGCTCAGGCCACTTTGAAGCTACATATCCGTGCGGGTAAAATAACCGAGCAGTATGCAACGATTGACATCTACTACTTTTATATACATCTATGGTTTTACGCCACCCAATCTTTTTAAATACTAAAAGGTCGAAAAGTCAATAAGAAAAAACACTACTGTTTCCTACAACTCAACCCGATCCCTGGTTGTACAGATATCCGAAAGGACAAAAGGATTTTTTCCGGAGTTAGTCTCTCTTTATTCTGGTTCTTGGAGAAGCTTTTAATGTTCTTTGAATCTTCAAATCAAAGATCCGTTAGGAAATGATATAAAAAAGATAAGGGAAAGTAAAAGCTGAGGAATGAAAGAGGAAGGAGAGTTCTATTCAGCGTATTAAATAAAGGGTTAATCCTAAGTGCCTATTTCTTTAGACTTTCTTTAAGTAAAAGTAATCTTTTTCGGAGAAAGTTAAGGAAACATTGTGTAACACTGCTTTTTTCTCTTCTTCAGAAACCCGTGTTTAGGTTGTTAAAGGGAAAGTTAGGAAAACAGTGACGAATTCTTTAAGATGGAAGCAACTGATTTATGATTGAAAATGCTTGCATGAAAGATGAGACATGAGGCGAATTAAATAGATTCTAAAGTAGTTTATAAGTGAAATTATAATTTTTACGTTTTTCGGTTTTTATTTTAAGAAGTCATCCGTAACTTGAAGAGGTAGACATTACAATTTACAAAACAATTGGTATGACACAATTTTAAGGAATGATTACAAAAACAACCTAACCAAATACTATATCAAATCTTCTCCTAGAATCTAAATTTTTGATATATCAAATTTTAAAATTGAGAGTTACAGTCCCACACCAAATTTTCGTACTTACATCCCCCGGAAACTCCAATCATACAACAAAATGATCCCTGTAGAAAAAACACATAGTAAAATTATAACAATTTAAAAACTAAATCATGAAAATGGACTAAAAATGAATGGTTGTGACTCATATCCTGAAAAGTCGAAATAAAATCCTAAATCCTCTATCATCTTACACATTTCAAACTCAGAGTACCTTCGTGTTAGAAGTCAGAACTATCTTCATCTCTACAAAAGCATCAATACCTAACAGATCAATTCAAGGATCAAATCAACATTCATGTTGAGGATTGGGATATAAAAACAAGGAATGGAAAAACGGATAAAATGATATCTCACAGGAAAGGGCTTGTATGCCCAACCTGAATAATAAAGTTACTGCCTACAACTTCTCCAAGCATTTCGAAACATCGGATACTGTCTAGAGGATTCATCAATAATATTACGGATCCTCGTACCTACAGTTCCCTGCCGAGAATACCAATAAAAAAAAACTGTTCCGAACCTCCAGCACCCAAACTTCCAAAGGTATTGAATGGGATTTACTAAGTTGATCTTTGTTTGATGAGATCAAGAGGCCGGGCCAAGTGGGTTCCCGTGTCGAGACTTTAACGCGTTTCCCCTTGACTTAACCACCTTGGCAAACCTTTCCCTTATAGAAGTCACAACAGACTAGGGCTAATCTTATCGAATAAAGTCTTGTTCTCTACAAGGCTCAAGTGGTCACTTCACCTCAAAAGGAAAAGTTCACCAAAGTTGGAGAGAAAAACAAAAGAAATTCCGTTTTATATGGAAAAAGATAGGAGAAAGGCCAGTATTTCCTCCTCTCACTTTCACCCAAAAGTCTATTTGTCTGCGAGAGATTGTGGGTGTGGAAATGGTATATGGACTTGTGGCAATATATCTGTCAGAACCACAGGACTTGTGGAAAGGGCATTTATTTGCTCCAGCATTTCAGTATATTACGGTTTATTTATATATAATGTGAGAGAGGAAAAAGTTGGAGGAAAGGATTGAGAGCTTACCTATAAATGTGGGATGCTATTACAGTTGGCTTAATTGAGAACACAATCACGCCAGTCATCACCAGCACGAAGGAGAGGAAGTACAAGGCATGGAACTGCAATCAAGTTATAAAAATCTCATTAGTTCCAGTTACCACCATGTATCTCGGTTTTAGTTCGGATGTCAAACTGAACAGGCCTTTTCCGGGGTACCGAAAAGGGACCTTTGTAGCGTAAAGTAAATGTCTAAATAAGTCCCCATGAGGAGTTAGTTTTTAGCAGTCGGAAGAGAGCTTGGGGGATGGGGACTTAATTAGGGAGGACTCATTTGCCGCTTTTGGGTACAAGGGATTTCTTACGGGATAAGCCATAAGCAGAAACTCTAGCTCAGTTGAAATCTGTAAGTAACGACTTCTCGAGCTCCTCATTTATCAGTTATAACCGTATTATCTGAATATAGCATCTCGATTAACTGTAATAATTCACATTCGCAATGCAAAATTGAAATTTCCAGATCATCCACTCTACATATACGGTTCCGTACAAAGTAAGCGTCTATCCCCTGGTACCTCTGTGTTTAACACGTAAATTGTGGAGTTTCTTTTATTGAAATCCCGTATCAGAATTTATGGGCCAATTTTTGCACTCGACACCTAAATGGCCACCCTGTGTCTTGCAAACTGTCTGCAAACTGGCAGACACAAGGGAGAGCCATTTGCACAAAACGGAGCCCATTCCGAGGGCCAAAAACCATAAAACGGGTAGAAAGTTTATTACCCAATTTTGAAAGGGGGGACTGACCTTATACTGGAAGAGATAGATTCCAACGATGAGGGAGTAAAAGTCCGCCGTAAGGATGGACAGATTGTAGCACGTTGCACCTGACAATTTCATCACGAGGGCTGTCAGGCCGTAAAACAGGACCAGAGTCATGGCGTAACCGACAATCAGAAGCACCGGAGTCCCTGTTATCCCTCCCCATTCCGCCGAGGTCAATTCTTCGTATTCTAATAAAACCCTGTGGAATTTCGAATATATAAAAATGTTATGAATATCCAGGAAAATTTATATTCTCGGGCCGAAAGCCATTTGGAAGTTAGGTTTATCCGCGCCGATTGAGCCGTCAGGTTGGCCCATATGCCATGAAATCCCTTAATAGACAAAAATGAACTTACGTTTGAGCACCTGAGACAAAACTCCCGAAAAGGCCGACCATTCCAAGGAATTCTACGATGTCGAAGGTCTTGACAACGAATTCCTGGGCCACATTCGAGACCCCGTATAAGAAGGCACCTCCCAAGCACAGCATGTCCCCGAGAAAGCGGTCTTTACCTGGAAAAGTGATTACAGTTCATAGAAACATCTCGAGCAGTAAACACGTACGAAACAAGCTCGGAAACTAGAAAATGTCGATAAAAAGAAGCTGGGATTTACGTACCTTGTCCTATCGCCTTCCCTTCTTCGATATCTGCCCAAACGAGACAACTAACTCCTAGTAGACAGATCGAAACTCCCAAAATATGAGCAACTTTGTAGCGGATCCTTAATACAAGCCAGGATAAAGCCAAGACGGTTGGGATTGAAAAACAGTCCAAAAGCTGGAAGGAGAAAGTAAATTAATCTCTTAATGCCCTTCCAAAATGTTGTACCAATCAGAGTTACTAAATATACGTACCTGGACACTCGTAAGGGTTGTAAACTGGTATGCCTTGACCACCAGGAAATTGGCCTCTGCATCCGCAAATGCCACCAGGGCATATTTCCAACCTCGGGTCTTTAGGACAGGGAATAAATTTCTATCTGCCGGCCGGCATGCCAGTATTGTCGTGAAAATAGTTGCTAGTGTCATATAGAAGGCAAAGTTTTGAGCTGAAAACACACAAGTATTCAATTAAATCAATATTTCGCCGAAATTATCATGAAATTATTATTTTTGTAGCAAGCAAGATGGAAGAATCTACCAGAAAATTTGCTTTATTTTAATTGTTAAAAAAATCAGATCCAGACTGCTTCCCTTCAACTACATTCATTTCCTCTCCATTCTGAAATCTAAAATACTTTCGCCTCAGAAGAGACCTCTCCGTTTTCATTAATTAAATCTTCCTTGAGATGAAAATACAATTAGAAACGGACTTGGGAGTTGATATGCATATAGTATACTATCATGGAACTTTTCCAAAACTTTCCAACTTTACTCCGACTTTTTTAATCAGGCACGCGATTCTGTCGGGATTTTCATTATCCCGTGTCAACAACCAACACCTCGTTTCCATTCCAATTCAGGCGAGATTCTACACTTCTCCGGAACCAAGTTCAAACGATCGGTTTTGGGTTGACATTTTCACACGAAAATAAATCTATTTTCCCTGCCAGGATCCAAAAAACCCACCGGCAGTGGGTTCTTGTTTCCATATTTTATTCCCTAAGCCATTTCCCGAGACAAACTCCTATTCTTATCTTACGGAGTCAGATTCCTAGCTATTAATTAAAGTGTGATCTCATAGGGCTGGGAATGAATGATCTGCAAGGCTTTTAGACAATTTCGTGTTTCAACAACGGACTTGTCCCATTTTTCTTCCTCTCTTCTCTCCAGTGTTTGTGAAATCTTAAAACTCGGAAGTTGGGAGTGGTATATAGCGGCTAGATTAATGTACTTGGGGAAAGGCTCATCAATCAAGATGTCAATAAATGTGAAGTGCTTGATGGGCTGGGAATATATACTTTCACTTTCCGCATTTATTTTTAGCTCTCTTGTAAGAAGCGGATTTATGAACGTACCCTCTGGTCCCTCCCCGCAGTTCTTTCATCTTCCATTTCCTGTCTTCAGAATAATCTTATATTTTTCTATACATAATACATATAATATCCCGGAATTTTATAATGTATTACGAGATCTTTACAAAAGTATGTGTGCAAAGTGCCTATAAGGATAAGAAACCACAAAGGGTTTATAAAAGTATTTCTCAAGTTGGAAGTAGTTGAAACGGTTGAAACCTGACTTGGAATATATCCGGTTCCGATACTCTCTCTTCTTGCTAAATTCGAATAGAGAGGAGTATTATTCCTCGAATTCAAGTCTTTCTCAAGAGAGGAGAGGAAACGCATGCATGCTTTCTAAATTCCACGTGGAAATACAAAAGGGATCAATATCAATATCCTTGAGGAAGATGAATGAGGAAGTTTCTAAAAGAGGATATCTTCAAAGATATTAATATTGGGATGCTATTAGAGGAACATTAATCCTGATTAAGAGAGAAAGTACTTCCGGAGCTGGGTTCCCTTTTTAAAGAGCCCAACCGACCTTCCTTTTACTTAAATTCGCAATAACTCCTGGGGTACAGCTTTCTATTCGGGTTTTATTTTCTTATTTCTTACTTTGAAAGCTTTTTTATATCGATTATAAACTCTTATAAACTCCTGTGTTAATCGGTTTTTAATAATTCCCCATCCTAAACAATATATTCATACATATGAACACATATTAAAGATCCCTTCGTGATTGGCTATGTGTAAATTAGCATTAATTAAGATCAAAATATCCCTATCAACATCATTCCTTCGTGGGGACCTATTTAGGAAATTGCGGTAGAAATTAACATTAATTAGCATCAATACTGCCTGGAATTTTTTGATATTTCCAATTAATCCATATAATTCGAAATTTGTATGTCTTAAATCTGCTACAAACTGAAATCACTCCGTATCCCTTAGGTTGAAATGGCACAATATAGCCCTGGGGACTTATTTAGGGAATTGCGGTAGACACATCAGTACCATTTACATGTAAAACATGCTCCCCTCTTTCCGCGTTGTTACCTCAACAGGGTTAAGAAACGGAACCCAACACCCTATCTTCCCTTGTTCCAGCTCCCGGTGGGATCGTAATTGCAAAACCCAGCAGTTGCAGTGGTTTTTATTTTGAAGTAGCCTATATCCAGCCATACAAACTTAAAAAATCCGACTCACCCAAAAGACCGAGAGAAAGGATGAAATGTGAATATAAAGATATAGTATAGTATGCATTGCACACCCCGTGCTGAACGGAATACGAGAGCCGGTCTCTGAAATAGAGAGACAGGGAAGAGCGAGAAAGAGATGGAGAAAGAAAGCATAAGAATCAGTGGGGAGTAATTGAATTTTTTCGGTTCAAAAAGCTCCTGGCTCTGCAGTATTTTTTTATTTTATCTTTTTTTAAGGATGAGAGGAACCTGGAGGTTGAAACGGCACACCAAACCAAACCCAACGACAAGACCACCAGAACCACACACACGGGCTACTATTATATACGAACCAAAACCACCATCATCCAATGACATGATTATACATTTTTATATATCTATAAGATGGAAAAGATGTTCTCTGTCACGACAGTTATAACACGACCTCAAATTATTGTGAACTCTGTCCTTTGGAAACTCACAAAAACTTTCCAGCCCTGAAAGTAATAATCTTCTTACATCCTAGCTTGAATATAACTCCTTGCAACCTAACCTTACGTTTCATATCCTTATCAATGTAAGAGGGCATCTTCTTCGAGACGGCATTTATCCTGTGGCGTATGCTATCCCTACAGATATGGAATAAAATCCACGAATCTTGACTCTCGGAGGAGGCTGAACATTATATTAATTTGACCACAACCACTGGATTCAGAATTCATATCCTCTTGTTCCACTCTGCTGAGAAACTAAACCGGCGACTTGGTTTTGTCGCTCAATTTCTAACATGTCTTAACAGATGAAATCGAGTTCAAAGATTTTGGCTAAAATACGGATTTGATACTCCGGCGTCGCACATTTTGCTCTTCAGCGTAACGGATCCTATATCTTGGAGTCCTCAGCAATGAGACAAAAATTATTCTCAGCACGCTAACACGAGAACTCATGGCGGTCCTGGTGGTAGTGGTGATTGTGATGGCGGGCATATGCCTCGGCTCTGCTTTCCCGTAATGGGAGAAAGCCCCAGAGTACATTTATTATCTTTAGGAGTGAAATGTGATAATAAAAGTATGAAAATTGCTCCACATTCTGTCACAATATCAGGACAGATGTCAACTACGAGAGGATCCAAACCGCAGAGGGTCTCCAAACCCTGATTAATGACTTTCTCTTCTTTCTTTCCGGAATTTTTCATTTCCTCCGATTCCAATTCTTTTGTTCTCAGGCCAGAACTCGGGCTTGTAATCAAGGGGATTGTTCGAGGAGGGACGGCTTTAAAAAACTATAATCCCGTTTCTCTTATCCATATTGTAGAGCTAAATTTGCTAAATATAACCTTCCTGATGAGCCGTATTTCGTAGGGAGATATATAATCGTATAGCGGAAAAGGCAATCAAATATTCATGTATTCAGTTTTCAGGCTATTATGTTGATGTCAAGTTTTCTCCGGAGACAATGAAGTTAGAACATCATCCCAATCCTAATTACACTCAGAGTTATTTCCTCATCAGCACAGCTAGCTCGGCTGTTTACTCCGGGACTTGGGAGTCCTTATGATTTTAATTATGCACAAGAACTCAGCAACTACCATCCAGAGTCTTAAATGTTTTAGTATGTATGGCTGAATCTTACGTACTCTTGCATATTTTTTGGGAGTTTATGAATGTTTAGTAAACAGGCTTGGTTCGTAGTTGTAGTTTTAGATTATTTTTCGAAGGTCAGTTTAAAAAAAATATAATGTGATACGTAATACGCTATTTTTTATACAGAACTCTGCGATATACTGTTTTTACTGGTAAAATAAAATAAATCATGAATTCTATTTTCAATCCTGTACAAATAAATATAAATATTAGCTAGTTGGAAAATGGATTTCCAATCATTTTAGACTACAAAGTACTCAATTTTATTTTGATAAAAAATGACTTTACAAATGCTTTCATAAGTATTTTTGTACGAAACTAAACCCGCTTCCCGATCCATCGAAACGGATCACAAAGGAGTTCAAAACGGGCAACGGAACCCACAGGCAGGACCCCGAAATCCCCAACTTGTTTACGTGTCTTACAAATATGGAATGGAGAAGCTACTTGAAATCAATCGATAATTTCCGGTTTGGCAGAAGAAAGAGCACTTGGTCAGTCAAGCCGGAAATAAGATTGTGAAAGGCTCCAAAACTTCCTAGCCTCAATTCTTTAGAATTAGCCACTTTTCTTCTCCAAGAATTAGCCTGAAAATAAAGTGCGTCGACCTCAGGCTCTCTTACTTCTAGTTTTCGTGGTCCATTATCAAGCCGATTAATTAAGTGGAGCTTATTTCCTCTGCTAATTGCTACTAATGAGTCATCCCTGCCACTGCATGATTTATGCTCTGTTCCTAATTCAATGAGGACTGAAAATAGAGCAGAAATGCAAAGAATTTTTACGATCGGTTTACGGTTTACCAGAACTCGAATACTGCATTGCGCTTGTATTTGCCAACTATTTTTTTTTTCGGATTTTGAAATTCATTCATGGATTTTCTAAAGTCGGAAATTAAAAGTTTTGGACTTTAGATTAGATGCCTTGTTTATTTTTATTTTTTTAAGTAATGTTAATTTCGTATATTGTAATGTTATGTTAAATTATGTTAAACTGTAGAGAGCAAGATCGTTTTTTGTCTTGTGCAATGCAAACGAGCTTATACTTCTATCAAGGTGATAATTAGAAATTCTATTACTTGCTTATTGAAAGGATTAACTGCACTTTCTGGAATGTTTAACGAAAAAAGCTGCCGTACCAGAGTAAAATAACGTTAAAATCTCCTCCATTTTTTGGATTTACGCATATGATTCAGAACGAACGAAAAAAAAATCTACAATTATAATTAAGTAGACGAATGGAAGGCTTGAACTTAATGTAAAGAAGTGCACCACTTTGGGACAAGACTTCGGAAGTGTGATAGTTTGTAAGATTTGCGACAAAGAAAAAGTACGAGGTCGTATTAGTGAGTAAGAGGATCTGTAAGAGTTTGCAATTACTTTCTGATGAAATGTAAATCTAAATTGGATGCTGGTGGCTAACCTAAAAGTGTTCACTTATCTTCCAACGTCTATGGCATATAGTCGGGTTCCAAAGACGCTAGTGTTTTTCAGCTATTGGTTTCTATGTGCTGATTTTCGAAAATCTGGAAAAGTGTATATTTTCTACAACGTTTTTTAAATAAAAAACCATGTTCGGTGTTCGGTTAGTAAGTTAAAAATCTAGAATTTTTATTCCCTTTTCATTGCAAGAGCAGACCACACTAAGGCTACATGCTTGGGAATTTTTTTTACAACTTTTTGTAATTTTTTGGGATAGAAACACAGGAACTAAAAAACACTACCATACTCAAACTCAGACTCAATACCGTGAAGAAATCCCATCAAATCAAACTACACTATTTGCTAACGACCACTCCTTCAACAGCAGTTTGCAAATTTTACATACCAGAAACCGTCTAAAACTTTCCCCAACTTTTACTAACTCATCCTACAACGGCCTAAAAGGAAGCTTTCAACTTACGACTTCTGGTGGTTTGGTAGCAGCAGTGGTGGTCTGCTTTGGTCGTGGGACGGGACAAATTGTCAGCCTCCACAGAAGAGGTATCTCACTCCTTGCCAGGAGAGAATGATCACGGCAGGCAAAATTACTGCTTGCCTTATGAAACATGCAATGGACACTTTATTTAAAAAAATTAAATACCCCTATATAATCGCCCACCCTAAATAAATGTCCCAGTTTTCAGATTTTTTTACAACCGACACTGGAAAACTAATGCTTGCCTTATGAAACATGCAACGGACACTTTATTTAAAAAAAAATTAAATACCCCTATATAATCGCCCACCCTAAATAAATGTCCCAGTTTTCAGATTTTTTTTACAACTGACACAGGAAAACTAATGCTTGCCTTATGAAACATGCAACGGACACTTTATTTAAAAAAATTAAATACCCCTATATAATCGCCCACCCTAAATAAATGTCCCAGTTTTCAGATTTTTTTACAACCGACACTGGAAAACTAATGCTTGCCTTATGAAACATGCAACGGACACTTTATTTAAAAAAAAATTAAATACCCCTATATAATCGCCCACCCTAAATAAATGTCCCAGTTTTCAGATTTTTTTTACAACTGACACAGGAAAACTAATGCTTGCCTTATGAAACATGCAACGGACACTTTATTTAAAAAAAAATTAAATACCCCTATATAATCGCCCACCCTAAATAAATGTCCCAGTTTTCAGATTTTTTTTACAACTGACACAGGAAAACTAATGCTTGCCTTATGAAACATGCAACGGACACTTTATTTAAAAAAATTAAATACCCCTATATAATCGCCCACCCTAAATAAATGTCCCAGTTTTCAGATTTTTTTACAACCGACACTGGAAAACTAATGCTTGCCTTATGAAACATGCAACGGACACTTTATTTAAAAAAAAATTAAATACCCCTATATAATCGCCCACCCTAAATAAATGTCCCAGTTTTCAGATTTTTTTTACAACTGACACAGGAAAACTAATGCTTGCCTTATGAAACATGCAACGGACACTTTATTTAAAAAAAAATTAAATACCCCTATATAATCGCCCACCCTAAATAAATGTCCCAGTTTTCAGATTTTTTTTACAACTGACACAGGAAAACTAATGCTTGCCTTATGAAACATGCAACGGACACTTTATTTAAAAAAATTAAATACCCCTATATAATCGCCCACCCTAAATAAATGTCCCAGTTTTCAGATTTTTTTACAACCGACACTGGAAAACTAATGCTTGCCTTATGAAACATGCAACGGACACTTTATTTATAAAAAAAATTAAATACCCCTATATAATCGCCCACCCTAAATAAATGTCCCAGTTTTCAGATTTTTTTTACAACTGACACAGGAAAACTAATGCTTGCCTTATGAAATATGCAACGGACACTTTATTTTAAAAAAATTAAATACCCCTAAATAATCGCCCACCCTAAATAAATGTCCCAGTTTTAATATTTTTTTTTACAACCGACACGAAAAATCTAATGCTTGCCTTATGAAACATGCAACGGACACTTTATTTAAAAAAATTAAATACCCCTATATAATCGCCCACCCTAAATAAATGTCCCAGTTTTCAGATTTTTTCACAACCGACACTGGAAAACTAATGCTTGCCTTATGAAACATGGAACGGACACTTTATTTTAAAAAATTAAATACCCCTATATATGCACAAGGTAGATTTCGATAAATAAAAAATAATAACTAAAATTTGAAATAGATCGAGCAGTAAACAAAGAAGTTGTCGCTTGTCGACAAAATGCAATTAGTCGATTTTCGACTGCTTTGGAGTCGAATTATTTTGGCTGCAGCAGACTTTTCGAAACTCCGAAAAGTGCAAACAGTGGCCTTAAACCTGACAAATATTGTCATAAAAAATCTAAGTGAACGCCCCGCCGGGTGACCCGTAGACGAAGAAAGACCTTACTTCAAAGTCTATTGGTTACCATGGTCAAACTCCTTAATCATACAGGCCAATTGACACGGTACATTTTTTCATTGAACCGCCGTCTCAAATGGGGACATTTTTGGCAATATTGCGAAAATTAAATAAATTTTTGCAAGGTTTAGCGAAAAAAATCAACAAAGCATTATTGTACTGTGTCTATATGTTACTCCAAATAAGTATAGCAATTATTAGACCCCATCAAACTTGCTCAACTATCTTTTAGATGGCAACATGACCAAAGACAAAATTCATAATTGTCTTGTTTCAAAATACAAATTTTATTAACAATGAAAGTATAAAAATACCTGCTTTCATTGATAATTGATGAGAAATGGACAAACAAATAAATATGATAATAAATATAATAATTACTGTGATAATTGGAATGAAACAACAAGTTTTGCATTTAAATATAATGCTTCATTTTTAAGAAGTGACTGAATTGAATGAATGAAATTTAAATGTGTGATGAATGAATTTATGACTATGAGTGTTCCCTGTGGATCAGGTTATCCCCAAATGGTCTGTAAGGGCACTGGCAAATTTTTATTTGTTAAATTATTCAGAAGAACTCATCAATTGAGGCCTTCTCAAGTTGAGTTGGACTAAAAATCAGATCAAACTACTGCGGTATAAACTCTTGCAAATTGCAAAAATTGTTGCGATTTGCAAATTTTTGCTTGGAAAGAAAACTTCCTAGACCACGATAAGCTATTTTCTCGCACTGGGAATAATACTTCCCATTCCATGGGAGCGGTTTGAATTTGACTGGGAAGAATAGTTCCCAGTCCATGACAACGGTTCGATTTCAGTTGGGAAGAATAGTTCCCAGACCTTGACAACGCTTTGATTTTAGTGGCAAGAATACTTCCCGTCCCGTTCCACTCCAAAGGGTTAAAAACATATACTGTACTAACCCTTAGGAGTATGCAGAATTAATTTTAGGACTTGGCGACAAAATTTTTTGACAATTTTGACAAAATCTGAAAAAAAATTAAAATCGCCCAAATTTGTAGCGATTGAGGTGAAATTAAAACCATATACTCTACTAACCATTAGGAGTATGCAGAATTAATTTTAGGACTTGGCGACAAAAATTTCGGCAAAATCCGAAAATTAAATTAGCTCCAACCCCAAGATATTTAAGCGGTAATAGCGGTACGAAACTTTTCAGCGTTGAATTTTTAGCCAGACTTAGGGTTTATATAATCATGTTGTACGTCCGTGACACGATAGACAAGTCAGAAAATAAACATAAGGGGGGAAATTTCAGTGTATATTAAAAGGGAATAAATTCAAGGTTTTTTCATAACTGAAATTTCGCACTGAAATTCCTTTAACACATTAATCTAAATCATAACGAAATAATTTGTAATGATAACGTTACAAATTAATGACAACAACAATCTAAAATTAGCCCTTTAATTTTTATGTTATTTAATTCACTAGGACATACGTGTCACAATACTTTCTATGAATTTCTATTCCAAAAGTACAGCCTAATGCGTACATTTACCATATGGACACTAGTAGGTACCCATGCCGGTTTTCTAAGATCGGGCCAAGAACGCTGACATTTTGTATATCGTCGCGATATAATATTGTGGTAACAAATAGGAGTAACTACGGTCAAAATGCTGCTTTTATCTTATCTTTTGTTCCTTGAACAGATGCCTGATTGTAACTTAAGTTATTGTACTTAAGAATTCTAAACCATGTATATTGTGGTGTTTTCGTTTCAAGACTAAATTGTATCTTGTAGTTAAGAGGCTAAGTGTAACTTTTAATTTGTGACATTGCTACAAAGTAGCTTGTATCTTGGCAGCAGGTGTGTGTATGTTTGTGTGACATGTATTTAGGGTGGGCGATTATATAGGAGTATTTATTTATTTTTATATTAAAGTGTCCGTTGAATGTATCATTAGGCAAATATTAGTTTTCTTGTGTTGATTGTAAAAAAATATGAAAACTGGGACATTTATTTTGGGTGGGCGATTATATAGGGATATTTAATTTTTTTTATATTAAAGTGTCCGTTGCATGTTTCATAAGGCAAGCCTTAGTTTTCTCGTGTCGGTTGTAAAAAAAATATAAAAACTGGGACATTTATTTAAGGTGGGCGATTATATAGGGGTATTCAATTTTTTTATATTAAAGTGTCCGTTGCATGTTTCATAAGGCAAGCCTTAGTTTTCTCGTGTCGGTTGTAAAAAAAAAATATAAAAACTGGGACATTTATTTAGGGTGGGCGATTATATAGGGGTATTCAATTTTTTTATATTAAAGTGTCCGTTGCATGTTTCATAAGGCAAGCCTTAGTTTTCTCGTGTCGGTTGTATAAAAAAATATAAAAACTGGGACATTTATTTAGGGTGGGCGATTATATAGGGGTATTTAATTTTTTTATATTAAAGTGCCCGTTGCATGTTTCATAAGGCAAGCATTAGATTTTTCGTGTCGGTTGTAAAAAAAAATCTGAAAACTGGGACATTTATTTAGGGTGGGCGATTATATAGGTGTATTTAATTTTTTTATATTAAAGTGTCCGTTGCATGTTTCATAAGGCAAGCCTTAGTTTTCTCCTGTCGGTTGTAAAAAAAATATAAAAACTGGGACATTTATTTAGGGTGGGCGATTATATAGGGGTATTTAATTTTGTTAGTAAAGCGTCTGGTGTATGTATCATAAGGCATGTAGTTGCGGGAACGCCCACCAATAGATTGGTGCGTGGTTGTATTAGCCGATATTATTTGGCACACACATCACAAGCACAATTTTCTTTTGATGTGCGAGAGTGCTTTATGCCGGGATCGGCCTCTGGGGAGGCCGATTCTGTACTATAGCAAAGCCTGCCGTGATCATTCTCTCCTGGCAAGGAGTGAGATACCTCTTCTGTGGTCAGCCTCAAATTTCTTCAAGAACTTGTAACTCGGGCCGGGAGAATTCCCCCCGGGCAGGGAACCAAATCGTTTTAAAAGATTTTGAATGTATAAACATTGGCTCAAAAACTTTCTCTCTACCTCAAGGCTCTGTACATATAAGGCTTGCGTTTTTTCGAATTTATTTTTTAAAGAAATCTAATATTTGAGAAGAGGATGTTCTTGGGAATTGGTTAAGCTCGGAAGCTCCAGGAATTCAATATCCTGTTGAATGGAAAACTTAGAAGCCTGTCGCATGCAAAATATAATCGTTGCTGCTCAATTCATATTTTATTTAACAGTTCCGGAGAAACCTTATAATAAACCTTCGATATTTATTCAACTTCCTACAAGAACCTCAGGGATCCTTCCTGTTAAACAGGGTCCTATTTTTAGACAAGCTTTTTTTTAAATCCCAAATATAACCCTAGTTTCTAACGCATAAGCATAAAATCATGGATAATGAAAAGGACTTACCATTCGGAACGTGAATATTGTAGGTATCTGTGAGGTACACACTGGTTACAGCGGAAACGCAAAGAATCCCTGACAGCACCTGTCCCAGAAATATGGCCAGCCATGTCGACCTGAAATCCCACAAAATTTTAAACATTATTACTCCTACGGTAAATAACTCCGTTCCTTTGCATAGCTCCAAGTAAGTAAACAATTTAGCTAGTCATTCTTGGAAACTACTTGGACACTTCGGGCAGAAGGGGCATTTCTCCGTAGTACAAACTACAACTACCTTAGAGCATTTAGGTTCCGCCTGTAAAGACAGGTCCTTAACCCAACCCAACCTAACCAAACATAATCCACTACTATTCACTATTATGATAACTTTCTTGCTGAGAAAGGGCAAAGATAAGTTCCAAGTGCCCTCTAAAGAATAAACACACGAAAGTGACGTTCCGAAAATACCAACATTTTCGAATTCCAGGAGGAACGCTTCTACCGTAGAAATTCTCGGAAGGAAATAAGGTAGCCCATTGGAAGCATATGGTGAGTTGAAAAATGAGATGAGATTCGAGATGACATTCCATTACATTACATTTCATAGCCTGTAATGACACACATATGGACCCGACCGGGTTGGAGGAATGGCTTGTGCAGGTATTCCCTTTCTCCCCTACGAAGGGGTCCCAACTAAACTAAAGCACATCGATATTGTATTAGGAATTTTTCTACATTTTTCCTGCATTTTCCCTTATCTTTCGGGATTCCTGAATCCCGAATCCGGAAGATTGGATTGGGTTTTTAAGAGTTTCTGAACTGAAAAGTTGTTCCACACTTTCGGGGAGAAAAAAAGAGAGTTCTTATTGTACAGTAGTACGGATAATAGGGCTCAAGTGTGACAGAACACATCCTCTCGTACAATATGCGTCTGATTTCGTATGACGGGACATGGGACATAAGAATATGGGAAATTGTCTCTGTCTCGTGCAAGATGTAGTGCTTTTACTCTGTCAGGAGAAAGTGGAGAGGAAATGGAGGGGAAAGTTGAAGGACGTGCATTCCTATTCACTTTTACAAAGCTCCTTGTACATCCTATAGTCAACCAGTGGTAAAGGGGAAGTGGCAAATGTCTGTAGCATCCACAATCCACATGATTCCCGATGCCTTCGGACCTATTTGATCAGCCTGCACAACCAACCCGACTTATCGACGTATTATTGTCTGGGATGATGGAAAGTGCAATTGGAGTGTGTTTGTGGCTTCTGTTGTTTGAGCAAATACTTTTCGATCTAGCGCTGTAAAGGCCGGTAGAGATTTTTTGAAGAAACACTGTCAATTTTGGGCTTCAAATTTGAAATCCAATAGAAACTTTAAGCGATTTGCTGCGATTAAAACGAAGGTTTTTCTGAAAAAGAGTGGATTTGCGTGTAAACTTTCGCTTTTTCAGTTTAAAGTAATTACCGGAAGTAAGGAGAGAGACTACGGCCCTGAAATGACACCCTTGCCATTTCCTTTCCCCTCTCCTTTCCTTACGACAATAATCATCCATGCATTTCATTATATTGCATTGCACTGTCGTTACTGTCATTGCGTAACACATCAACTTGAAGTACACATCTCGTATCGTAAGATTAGATTGTTAAGATTGCCAATACCGGCAGAGTATTTTCCCTACTGGATGTTTGTCCTTGAAAGGGAAAGTGTTTTCAAAGATCCGACGAAAAGTTTATAGTCTTTACTAAATCTGGAATTCTGTTAATTTTCACCCTCTGGCCCTCCTTGTTTTTTTTCAGTTTTAAAACGCCTTAAATAAAAGCTGTGATACTTTAATGTAAATGTAAAAAATAAAAACAAAATCATGCAACCTTATATCAGTTCCTGGAATGTACACAACGTAGGAATCGGGTTCCGAGTCATCTAAGAAGATATTGTAGAAATGATGAAAAATAGCTTGAATCGACGACGGTTTCTCTGTCACCGTCTCGGCAGGAGCTGGGGGCTTCTTCGGCCGCGGAATCAAAGGCTCAGTTTCGGAAATTATTGATTGCTCATCACTTATAGGATTATCCCTCGGTCTTATTCTTCTTTGGTTCGGTTCATTGTTCTCGATCGGAGGAAGAGACGTTAGTTCTTCTGGAAGATTTATCCCGACTTTAGGAGCGGTGGGAGATAGCCGGGACATTTCACCCGAATCCTGGTTGACTGATTTGAAAATCCTTTTGCTTCTCTACAGCTAGGCGAGGGTTTAACTCTTAAATAAGTCCCCACCCGACCCCCCGAAACAATGTCTCAAATAAAAAAATAACTTTCCTTCTAGTCAAATGGAGTTAAAAACAACTCGGGATGGGGACTTATTTAGGTATTTCCGGTGCTACTTTCTCTTGCTGTTTTCAGGATGGTGTTTGACGGTCCTTATTTTTCGCTACCGTTGCGAGTTAAGGTTGAGAATGTGCATGAGATCAATCCTAGTCTGTCGTTTAGGAGGAATCTGTCTTCCTTCAGTGGGATTTCCTCACTTGGCTGGTGTTCCCATTTCTCAAGGAAATCACTTCTTGGGTTAGTAAAGTGGAGGATTCCGTGTTGGTGTGTAGCAGGCCTATTGTGCAATCTCCCTGCCGAGAGGATTACGAAAGGGATCTGTCATGGAACATGGAATAAGAGAGAAAGGCTCATTCTTAGGACGAACTGTGCTGGGCCGACTTTAAATTGTGAATTGTCAAGGTATTATGGGCTAAGACAATGGGAGTTGTGAGGCGGAAAGTGCCCTCATTTATATCCCGGTTTTGTAACGATTCGGGAGTACGGGTTGCAAATAGGTTTGTTGCTAGCAGGCTGGGAAAGGTTGAAAGGTTATTCCCTATAAGGAATAGTTGAGACTTGTTTTATGACGAAAATTACAGAGCTGTTTCTCCCATCTAGACTATTTACAATAATTATATTGAAGGGAATTTATCGTTTTTAGACTTTAAACTAGAAATCAGATTCTACAAAGTCTACAATATTTTAAAAGCATTGGTTGTGAAAAAGTTACAAAAAGTTGTCTCACGGACTCGTGATTTTTTGTTTTTTGGAGGACTGCTGAAAGCATCGAAAATAACCCGATTTTTTAAATATTTTACCCGTTTTTTGGACTTATCCTTAACCTGTCCAAACAGAACAGTTTTTTATTTCAGATTAGCAATAGCAATCTGTGAAAAATTATTTCCTATTAACTGATATTTTTGATTAAATACATCATTAAAGTTGCTGTATCCAAAACTCTTTCACAAATCTGTAAAGCCTAACCGATTTACCTTTATCCATTATCTCATAAATTGGATTCAATGATACTTAAATTTAAAATTATCTGCAAACTCATATTCGATTCAAGCAATCATTGGTGTTAAGTTAACACTCTTTAGACAATACTCAAGACAAAGAGTATTTTGTAAGTACAATAGATTTGCACGAGTTTACCTAGACGATGAGATCGTCCCAGTATTGTAATCTTTTCATTCACTCAAACCCAACCTACACTAGAGGGACGTTCACAGCGTCTAGAGTTTACCCGGGTTTGCACTTGTAAACTTGCAAAAAGACTGTCTATTTTTCTTGACCAGGCCATAGTCTGTTTAATAATATACTCTTCTCCACAGCAGCAGACTAATAGATATGAAGTGCTAAAGTATTAATACTGCTGTTATCTACACAAAAATAATCCCAGTTGTCTACCAACCAATGACACTAGCTTAAATCCAATTACCACCTTATTCCCATTATTATTATTAGGCACCCAACAGATTATTCTATTCTCCTAGCTTCCACCATGAAATAAAGCGGGGGCTGTAAATGGCTAATAATTTCGTTAAGAATTTATCTGGAAATCACCCCATATATATTCCACTAATAGCTTGTGATATTTCATTTGAACATTCTGTGAGCACACAGTATCTTTCTCTTAAAGAAAATTACGACTGACAGTTCTACATCCGTTAAGGGTTCCATAGAATATAGCTTTCCAGCAATAAGCAGAAAGTATGGAACCCTCGTTGTAGTTTCGTATCAGTTGGCTATAGTACTTTAATACACGTGTTCCCTGTCCTCCTTGTAATCTCTGCTTCCATGTGCGTATATCTAAATCTGAGTTATAAACGACTTACTATGGGTGCATAGGGGCTGTTTGTACAATATCCTAGCAATACTTCACTTTCTCCGAGAAAGAGAAAGCAGATCTTTGCACAGAAATAGTGGAAAGATGCAATTTGTTAGGCTCGGAAAAGATGTACGACTTCTGGGGCTAATATTACTTTCGGGTTATTGTATGACCTCTCAACACCATCCCTCACAAAGGCCCTATTATAGGCTGGGATTCGGGAACAGAGTTTTTAAATGTGACAAGCTATATCCTACAATCTTGAAGGTGGAGGTTTTATTAATGTCTTTGTCAAATTTTAGGGTGGGGAGTTATTTCGAGAAATTTAATGAAAATAATCTAATTAGTATGACTCAATTTAAATCACTTTAGATAATGTGTTTCCGGTTCCGACTCACGAATCTGTTATTGTACTATGGGAAATTTTAAACTTCCAGAATTAAAACTGAAGAACCCTTAATGCTGCAATATATAGCCTTGGGCATTGGGATTTACAGATTAACAGATTATTATGTTTCTATTTAGATTTGATTTAGATCCGAGGAATATAGAAATTTAATGAGATTTATGAAATCAACACAAGTATCATGTACTATATATTGTTTTAAGCAATGAAAGGTCTTCTACAGATGGACTAGAACTACACAACGCATTTAATTTTAATGACTCGTTTCTGATGATGCTATTACGGGGATTAATTATTTGATGATGGAAGATAATAAGGGAATGGAGTGGGAAATGAGGAGATTAGGAAATCTAGCTCTAATTAAATCTCCCATTCCAGAAAGAATAAAGTTTTTAATGAAGCTGATTTTACAGACTTACCGGGGAACTTTCTGACGATGATGAAAATTTTATTAAATAGTTATCTTATTATACTGAATTCCAAGAATCTCGCTTCTAATTAGATAAAACCAGCTGATTAAAAACTGTCAAAAGTTAGTATTTTATAAAGGAAAAATATAGGTACGTGTTGATTTTAATTGGATAATAAAAATTAGAAGTCTATCTTAAGCTAGACTTTCACACAAAATTCTTAATTATTTTAAATTATTTAACTCCAGCTTTAAACCCGCTGATAGTTTAAAACTAAGAACTAATCAGAATGAAGAATTAAAAAGGGACAGACATAGACATACAGAGTCTGGGATCTCAGACTCTGGCCAGAAAACTGGTTTTTTATACCCAATATCTGGTTTTTAAAGACATAGTCTCGTCACCTCGAACAAGTTTTTGTTGCAAATGTCAGCACAACTTGGTCTGCTTTTAATGAGTAAATGAGTGCATGGATTTATAAAGCGGATATGTCAACCTAGCTCACTGTCAATGTTTCCTAATAAAACATCCATCATTATTTGCTGATCTATACCGCTCTAGTTAACTAATATATTTTAAAACCAATTAAATTCAATTAAAAATTAAACTTTGAGCTCAAATCAACAATATATTTGTGTAATAAAATCAAAATATATCATTGCAATTCTTAGATTAATACGTGAAAATGTAACATATGAAATAATACACAACCCTACTACAAAACAAATGGTTAAAATTTTGATTTTAAACCCGACCCGTGCCTAAAACCTTAAAAACTCCATAAAAAAACCGGTTTAAAACTCGAATTTAACCTGTATTTCCACCAAATCTCACCCAAAAATTGTTTTAATTTTAATGCTCAGAATTTTCCACTCAAGCCCCCACTCAAGCGTAGAAATGAACCCAACAATAAGTTTACAAATCCATTATTACGACACACAATCACCGCATCAATGCTTTCAATCATTATTTCTGAGACATCGTGTCCCTGTCCGTTACAGGAAGAAGCTTTATAACAACTGCAAAGTCGGAGGGTGATCAGCAGAATCCCTCAAGTAGAACAAACAGATGGATTGGAAGGGAGTGTAAGTGCACTTGAAGCTCGGCTCAAGAAGAACCCTATTGTCAAGTGGAATTGAATCCACAACATCAACTTTCTTCAGCAGAAAAAAATGAAATCCTATCACTGAATCTGAGTTACCTTATTCTTTCCTTGTCTTCTTTCCTTACAGCTTATTCCTAAGCTTTCACTATTCCACCTTCTGCCTACAGTCTTCACTTATAGTTCTTAGAATCCATAAGCCAACCATTTCCTCCTAACCTGAAACATCCGGTGGAGAGGAGAAAGATATCCCAGATCTCAAGTAGGAATTGAATCTTGGAAAACAAGGGGCTTAAAACAACTTCCTGTAGCCCTGCCCGATTTTTTAAACCCCGAAAAACCCTATGCATATCAAAGTGCCAAGGTTCCGTACTTACTTTCCCCCCGAGGGGAACAAATCCTATTTCTTCACAACAGAACAGACGCTCTTTCCTAACTTTTGTTTAGTTAGGGGAGTGAGGATCCTCTCGAATGTATTTAGGAATGTGTGTGTAAGGAACAGTTAAAATATCTCCAAGGGCATGGCTTAAGCCTTAAAAGTAGGAAAAAATTCTTAAAAAATTAAGGCAGGGAAATATTAACCAGAGCATACCGATCCCATCAACATTTACGATCCACCTAGGCCAAATTGCACTTGGTTTAATTATGGCAGTTAGTTTTTGCTAATGTCTTCTCTATCTTCCGAACAATATCTATATATGAGTTTTTTCAGGGTGGTGGTGGTAAATCGAATGCAGATATAGAGGCCTGATGATGGCAGACTTGAATAGATTCTCCATTAACCTCGAATCTCCTGTACAGGACTTCCTGCACATGGCTCGCTCTGAGGAAAAAGTAGTGGTGGCAGTGGTACTGGAATTGAGGGCGGATATTAGTGCTGGAGAGAAGATGTAAGATAAATTCGGAGGATTCTAAAGGAGTGACAGAAATTACGAGGAGACATTAGAGATAGAATCGCTCGTTGGTCCCTGTCCTAATGGCTTTTTCTCTCCTCTCCGCTCGACCTCCATAATCTATGTTCTATAAATATATATATTATTATTATTATGTGCATTATCTATAGGAGTATTATTACGGGAGCCGAACCGACCAGAACCAGAGACTTTGGCGAGGAAGCAGTTTCGTGGTGCGGTTAACTTGTTCAGAATAGCAGAGATTCATGAATGATATTCGGAGGAATTGTAGTAATCGGAGACCTTGTGGCTGGCTCGTGGCTTCGGAGTCATTAGGTTATGATTATGATTATGCAACGATATGGAATAAGAGTTGGAGAAACGGGGTTTAAAATTTTGGAATGGGAATTCTGATAACATCGAGAGGTAGATTGGTTTTGCAATTATGCAGAGGCTAAAAATTAGTCCTGCTAGTTCAAAGGCCGGGAAATGTTGCGGAGGAATCTCGGCTCCCGTTTAATTGGCATCATTATTGCTCTGATTTATTGAAACATTTTTCCTTCTTTTTGTAACTTATCGTAAGAAAAGTGGACTTTGGCCTCAGATTTAATATTTAATTTTTTTTTCACATTAGGCCTCCTCGTGCAATAAAGTTCATTGAATTAATTTTGAGAATTTCATCAATAAACTGGCAAATGATTAGATAATTATATTTTTAATTAGACTAGCATTTGATTAATAACGAGACAATAAGGCGTCAAATTGTAATGCATTTTAAGCGGACACACTTGCAATATAATGATCTTCCCATAATCAGTCAATGAATCCTGAAATAAAAGCCAGAATTCACTGGATTTCCGAGCAAAATAAAATAATTTTCAAAACTCCGTCACAAAACTACAATCACCACCACCACCATAACAAAACCAGCTAAAAAGATCTATAATCACAATCACACACATCCGGACTCAATGGACCATAGCACAAAACCAAACTATAAAGTCCTTATTTCCTCTAGAAAGCAAAAGAAAATAAGGAAAGCTCTCGATCAAACCTCATCATGTCTTCACCATTCATTCCTCCTTATTCGCCTGAAGGTAGGGCGGTCGGAGAGTGATGATGAGGATGATGATTAGGATGAAAGATCTGAGCCCTCAACTTCATCTCCACCTCTCTGACTCCGTAATAACTCTCCTTACATTTCTTATATGATTTCAGAGTCGAAAACTGGAAAGTCCCAAGACAAATCCACTAAAAGATGAGGAGAAAGTAGGTTGTAGGTACATGAAGGAGTATGAGTATTTATATTACCTAATGGAACTGTCTGGGGATTGATGATGTTGCCAAAGGTAGGATTTCCTCAAAATGAAGAGCATGATAATATCAAATATAGACCCCGTTTCTCAATTTGCAAAGGTATTTTTCCCACTCTCATGTCCTTATTTCCAGAATTTCTTTCTTATTCTGTAGTCTGGTTCAAAGAACTGTCTTCAGATCTTCGTGCTTTACAATGCTACAATTTGCAGGGAAAGTGTGAAGGAAACCAATCCTCTGGAGCTTTCAGAAATGATACATGAAAGTATGCAAGAATGGATGAAAGTGAAAGGAATAAGAGATAAAAATGAATTCCTTAAGCCGTCCCGAATTCCTTTGATGGAGGACTATTTGGTTTTACTTTTCTTGGGAACTGAGAGTATTCTGGAGGATGGAACTTGTGCGATTTAGACTTTACATTTGTCTAATCTTTCATTTAAATTGCAAATGTGACTAATTACTCTACTTTTGTAAATCTTCCGGAAAAAGATTTTACCGAAATAAGTCCCCAGCCTATTCGTATACTGTCTCCGGATTCAGTGTTGGGAAAGGTGGACCGAGATTGTTGTGAAATGATCATTTGAAAACAGGGTTACAAAAATATGCATTTGCTGAAATATTAGTGAAGCTTTTAAGAATTAGTTTTGAATGTTTTAATTAATTCGTTTTAAAACGCCAATATTCATTTGATGCGAGGCGATGTTAAATTAAATTGAAATTACAGATATTCTTTGTCCGTAATGTGAATTAAATTAATAATCCTTGTAAAAAACACCTCGCTTTCGAATCCGCGCCGCAGAACCAGGTTTCATTAAAACCCGTTATTATACCGCACTCTTTCTCAGATTTGTATTTTTTATTCCGGAATCATACTTGTCAAGGAATTCTCATCCCCAGATTATTCCCTATTCTTCTTCAGACAATGGCGACAAAAATACCCCTTCCTTTCATCTCAATTCTGATTTACTTTTCCATCCTCTCAAAAGCATTGGATTCCAACTCTAGCTTTGACTTCCTACTGCAAAGAGAGTAGACAACGTCTGAAGGAATGAAAGGAAGTAATTTCAACCAGGCGTGGGTTTCCAGTATTTTTTCAACAATTTGAATTGCAAAATTAATCATTTCATTTGGAAGCTTTAGAAAAACGGACGAAAGACCGGTCTTATCCCCTAAATAACGTTATTCAGGAGCCAGTACAAGGGTAAAATTTTTCTCGTATTTTTCAATTTTTCAACAGCTCAAATTCAATTCTAAACAGGACGGAGAAAGTCCAGGTTTTGCTACCAAGTAAAAAATATGAATTTATTTTCCTGAGCCCCTAAAAAATTATAAAGCCAAAACTCCCAGAGGTCATAAGTCAAGATCTCTGAATTATTACAGTTCCCCTCAAAGATGAATCCCTCAGTGTTACAATACATTTCTCCATTTCCAAAAAAAGAACGGATTTTCTCCAGAAAAGTGATACAAAAAGCGATGTTACTACTCTCCTCCGTCCACGAAAGAATAAGAGAACGCTAGACTTGAGGGATTTAAAAAAACGTCTTCATCTCTAACCGAGCCGCATGGACTTCTGCAAAATTCAACGGCTGAACCACTCAAGCGGAGCCTAACTGAATGTGACAGTATTGGAAAATGGAGAGTCAGAGATATAGAAAGCAGGACAGAGAGTCCTATAAAACAGAGAATCGTATGACAAGGTTCTGTACAAAACCTAAAATAAGACACTTTGTGTAACAGGGCAAGGACATAGGACGAGGACGACCATTTTCAGATTTAGAAGTTCAAAGTACCACACGGTCCGACGAGATCTTCCTCCTACAGCTACAGCCCTATGCCTTATAAATACGTTATAATATATTAAATGGGATTTATAGTCAAAATCCCTTTTTCTTGAAAAGATTTATGACGTGGGTGCAGTGCCATAGGCCCTGGTGACTTCTCTCTCCGATTCGGATTCAGGGCAGGAACTTTACGATTCTGCTAACATTTCCCCAGGACCATGTACGATCCACCTCTGCCTCGGTATAGCGGCTCAGTCCCTGGGATATTGACTTCAGTTCAAAGGGCAGAACAGAAGAGGAAATAGAGACCCTTTTTACAGCCCTACCAAACGTCAACTTGTAACCCCTTTCGTCGGGCTGTAGACCTGTAACCAGGGCTGAAGGTACTATGTAGGATGTAGGATTCCTTTGATTTCCCAATTAATTTTATATTGCAAATTGCAGTTCCTCTTTGTCAAAATCATTTTGCAAGTGGATGGACTTTCAAATCGGTCAGGGCACAGCCACACCATCAAAGCCTTGCCAGAGAAAGCTTTGATTCTGCCAATCCTGACATTTTCTATAATGGACTCGAGTACAGAATATAAAACACAGCCATGCCTTCCCAACCTAAAATCTGCACTGTCAACTGTAAACCAAACCGAGGAATGGAAAATTGAATCTTCTTTCCCATAATATAAACTTCTATATAGCCTTTGGCCTTTCCCCGTTCCATATTTTATTTACTTATTGTTTGCATTCTGCACCTATAAAATGTACATATTCCCCAACAATCCATTACATTAAGGCAAAACGGATCATATACAACATAGCTATCGGCTGCTGCTATGCTATTGCAATACATTATCCGCTTATTTCTATCTCCAGATCGGATCCGGTTTTTGTTTACGGGGATTCTATTCTACGGGAATACCTAGACTTAGAGAGAGAGAGAGATGCAAATGCAAAGGGCTATACTGTCCAAAGCCTTTAGATGTAAAAGGCCATGCATCGCCCTTAGGGCTAAACGATAATGTCGAATGTTCGGAATGTGAAGAGCCCAGAAGCTCTTGTTGTTGTAGCTGTAGTCTACCTTATCTAAATCCAGGATATAAATTATGCATGGACCAGACCAGCAGGCCATGTGCCATCCCAAAGAGCCAAGCCAATTCCTGCCATATGCCATGTTATCCAATTCGACATGCTTGTACATAACGAAATAAGGAATAAATTTATATAAATAATACGGACTTGTTTAACAGGGGCTGGTGGAAATTTGAAACTGTACAATGGACGGGATGACGGCTGCTTCGTCTTCAAAATAGAACAAGAACAAGGGAATTCGCGTAAAGAACGTCTCGAGTTTCTCTGTCTTCTCGGAGAAAGTGTGGGATGATGAAGGGGCCAGGTTATTGTAAAAAGACTCACATCCAATCCACCATCTCATCTTTTCATAGGATAAATTTTAGTCTCTAAGTCTAACTCTTCGAATATATTTTATCCGGGATGAAATGGCTTTAATACACAGGAAGAGTTGGATTTTATGTTAGATCGGATGGCTTTGAGAGAAGGTCCTGAAATTTGCAATCCTCGGGATGAGGAACTGGAATGGGATCCAGCCACGTGCCTGAATTTACAACTCCGTCTCCAGAAACTTACTTACAAAAGGCGCAACGAACCATTGGAGACCGGAATGGATTTATAAATGTATAGTTATCCGATAGAAATGACCGCCTTATTTTTTAGACAAAGGGCTGAAAAATGCTGATGCTGATGACCATCCTAGCTAGCCTTATTTTTAAAGCAAGATAAAGATTGAGAAGATGATGATGTGCAAGATCATGGGTTTTAGCCGGTGTTAGGATGTTAGGAATTTAGCATCCCGTTTAGAAAGCACTGACAAAAGATGGTAAAGTTGTAGTCCTTTTAGTATGTAAAATATATATTCGAGAGTTGGGAGGTTGGAAGTGGAGGATAATGAAAATATTCAAAATAGCACGTAAAAAGGAAGGGATCTGATCCCTGGATCTGTTGTTAAAGGAAAATGGGCCGTGTAGAATGTAGTAAAATTTTATAAAGAATGATAACGGGAAGGATGATGAAAATACCCGAGAGGATTCCCTTCAGGTATACTTCCTATTTATCTGGAAATATTCAGGGCCGTACGGAAGAGATTTAGGAGATCATTGTAGAAATACAATACATTTGACGTTTCGATACGATGTCTCTTGATGTTGACAATTGACATTAGAGTCGTAAGTCGGTCCCGAAGATAAGGAATTATATCCCTTGAATCTGATAATGAAATAGAGACGTGACAAGCCCAGAGGACCCTCCTACATCCTACCCGATTTCGTTACTGTCAATTTCGTCAACATGCCTCGGACGTGACATCCCATCGTCCCGTATCCTACATATTAATACTACTAATACTATTAATAATACTAATATTTTATCTCCTTACCCCTTGCCCAAATGTTCCAGTTGAGCTTCGATAACATCACAAATCCCGGTCTGCCGTTGCCTACCGCGGCCCCCTCGACCACTCCCCCTCCCATTGTTATGGCTGTCTTCATAGTCGCTATGATCCACCAAGTCGACCCCCGCTTTCTTATGATTGTGATTCATTAGACCAAGATCAGGGCAACCCTTCCGGGAGTTACCATTCGACTTCCCGTGATGATGGTGATTATTGTGATTGTGACTATTGTCCAGTGAGTGGCCACCATTACCGTTAGCATTAGTAGCTGGGCCCTGCCCTTGATAGTCCGACTGGTGATTGTGAATGTTGTGATTTTGTTGATTATAATGAGCCCCACCACCACCACCACCACTAGCACCAGATGCTGTGACCAAGTCCTCGTCCTCCAGTACCAGACCTCCGTCCTCCTCCCCTGCCATTAGGAAACCCAACAGGGTACTTTCACTCCTTCGCACTTTCTCTCTTAAATCCTATGAAATGGGCCCGACGGACTTTTATTGACGTGGAACCGGAAGCTGGGTTTGCTTTCAAGGGATAGAGACCTTCTCCCTGACTCTTCTTTTTACGAGTAGGGAAAGCTTATGTATTGTGCATCGTGATGTAAAGGTTTCCTGCCTCAGCCGGCTTTCTTAGACTCGGTTGTGTCAAGTCAACTGTGTAGATCTTGTAGTAGCATTAGGAGGAGACAGTATTAGTGACAGTAGCAGTAAAGTTGGAGTATAGACCACCACCTCCCTACTTACTTTTACTATTATTATTATATGTTCCGTATGCTCCTCTTCCTCTTTTCCAAGGATGAGATGGAAAATAATAATAATGTCAGAGGAGTACAAAGGGTGACACTATCAGAGAATTCCAGGCCCGACCGACTGTACCACAACCACAACAAAACCACTCTATACCCAGCACACCACTATCCTAGTTCACAAAACCACAGGAAGAGACGGAGAATAGATGGAAGAGGACGAGCTGAGAAATTGCCTAATAATTCTGGCCAGAGAAACCTTAGAAAGTTATCACTTTCTGGTTAGGGGAAAGTGATAGAGAGAAAGAGATGAGGACTGAAGACTGGAGATGAAACTACGAGGGGGGTTTGACACCGACTGACTCTCCGTCTTACTTTCCCGTTACTTTTACTCCGAAAAATCGGGATGCGGGGAAACCGGAGTCGAACTTCCTTTGTTCTGGACCAGTGAATGACTGGAAATAAGGGGTTTGCTATGGATTTTGTATAACTTTTGTGTAAATTTAAGTTTTTGCAATTGTGCTGACAACAAAGCAAAGGTGATTTTGATTCCAGGTCAATGGTATTAGAGAAGGCCAGGGTTTTATATGTAATGGGAAATCAAGGCTTTAAATTTAAAATTGTCATGAAACGAGAGTAGAAAAATCCGAGGAAGAATTATACAGATTTTTGGCGTTTAGCGTTCATCTTGTACCATGGATGGACAGTTTTCCGGATGGCATCTGTGCAACAAATGACTAACAATAAGTATGATTCTGTATTTTAATCCAAAAGCTATGGCAAACAAAATCGAAATCAAACGAAATCGGAATGTCACAATCTCAATTGCTCTGCAGCATTTCCATTCTTCCTGATTTTAATTTGAGATATCCGAGATAAAAACTTTCTCCACATTTTCTGCACAGTTTCCTCCGTTTAAGAGATTTAAGGGAAATCCTGACTGTTGAGAAGAATGAGGATTCGCCAATTCATAATATCCAACCTGTCAACTAGAAGTTCATTCGTTTCAAACCAGAACTTTCTAATAAGAACACCTCTTTCATCTTTGAGATTTGGGAGGACTTTCACCCTTCCTTTACACATGCATCAGTTCACGCTTTCAAAAGTGTTAGGAAGGTTGGTTGGTCGCAATTCACAAAGATACAGTTCGCGCATTCCTGTTTAATAGGTATAAGAATTGCTTCTATATTATCAATGTTTCATATCGAACGAAACATAGTCGCATTTGAACTTTTACTTTCTACAGAACCATTCTGAATTGGTCTCCGGTCCGGCGTTTTTGAAACAGTCAATGCTCGGGATCCTGTTGTGTAACAAACAATGCATACTACAATTTCAGTTCTGTACTGATAGTAATTAATTCGTCTACGCTTGGTTTTTAATCATGGCTGCGAATGATTCCTTTCCAAAGGATAGACTGTCTTAAAATCAATCATGTCATTCCACATTCTCATCCAAAGTCCTCCACGACTTATTACGACATAACACTCCAATTTCCTGACTCTTAGCGTTTTAGCTAATACATAGACCCAATATCAGAAAAACTCATGTACAATTGTCTAAAGACAAGTTCCATTTCTCCAAGTATTTTCGAGTTGGAAGAAGTCGTACGTGTGGATGGAACTGTTTCCAGTATCTTGGAAAATGAGAACTCTACTTAAGGGCTTCCTCTACTCCATCTTCATGCTTCTTTGAATCTTCTTCGCCTCGGAGATAAACTTAACTAAACACTCTTCTACGGACACTTTCCAACTTCCAACTCTGAATTGTGGGAAAAGCTGGATTCTAGATTCCATCAGAAAGTAAGTGATCTGATGCGATGGTCTCAGTTGCCTTAATAATATATATAAACGGATGATAATGATGATATGATATTTATCCTATTATTACTTAAAAGGAGAAGGGGGAGTAGATATATGTATGTGCGGCAGTTGGTGGTAAAGTTATTTGGAATGAGATATGGCATCGGATATATATCACATATAAATTACATGTTATTATGTAATGGGGAACGGTAATGTGTTTGTGTCAAGTTAACACATCGTGTGTCATCATCAAGGGATATTATATCTCTTCAGACTAGACTACTACCACTGCAAACTGCAAACCGACAATAATCTCTTGAGAGGAAAAAATCCACACACTGTGCAGTGGATGATGACACGGTTATGATCGTGTGTATTGCATTTATAATTTATAGTGTTTTAAATATCATTTCAGGTTTTTGTGTACTATTTTAGAAATGTGGTTATGAATTATGGTAGGCCTTTTAGAAAAGTGAATTATTCCCAGGGTTTTCATACTACTGTATCAGTGTGGTTGGTTGGTGCATAGGTATATGATAATTTACGACCTGGCAGTTATTTCAGAGATTCTGCAACTGGATCCGATATAACTGCAAATCATGAAATAACTTCCCCGGGGATTATTTCTTTGAGATCCTCTGATATGATGGGAGAATTAATTTTACACAGTATTTTTTAAAGTTCAATAGTTTTTTTGTCCGTCTCAGATTTAATTCCAACATTCCAGCATTCAAAACGGTTACTTTTCTTGAGATTTCAAATTATTATAATTTTGAAGTGTATCTCATAATTTAATAAACCGATGTAACGGGTGTAACCAAGTGTTGAAAACATCACGATAAACAAACTAAATCTCAATTTCCCCAAAAAGCCCGGGTTTCGCACCCTGGTGTCAGTTTTAGTGGTCCCATATCCGTCAAAGATGTTCTATTACTCATGGGAATCGTTTAAACCCCGTGTCTCAATTTCCCCAAAAAGTCGAGGTTTCGCACTCTGAAATGTAGTTTCAGGTTATTATCATGTATACATAATAGACATAGAGTGTAATGTAAACTAACTAAGCGGCAGTTTTAAAATGAGTAAGGGCTTTGAACTGATTTAATAATTTTTTTGGGGGGATTAATTTATGGGGGACAGGGGGTGTGACCGATTTGACCCAAGTTCGAACTTAGCCTCACTCTTGACCCAAGGAACAAGTGTACAAAGTTTGGTGACCGTAGGTCAAGCCGTTCGCCAGTTATCGCACCGACAGACAGACAGACAGACAGACAGACAGACAGACGGACAGACGGACAGACAGACAGACAGACGGATTGGTCATTCGCATAAAGTGTTTTCAACACTTAATAAGGAATCGTTAACCTCATTTGAAATTCAAAGAGTGAGAACTTCATAATTGAATTTAGCTAGATCGTTAGCTGCGAGCTCGAGACACTACGTCAAATTACTATTATGTTACTTCCAGGTCCAAAGTAAAAGCAGCAACTTAAAGGCTTCAGCTTAAAAATTGTCGAAATCCCAAACGCGTTCTGTAACCTCTGCTCTATCTATATGTTATCCGATACCGTATTTCTCTTTTCAATACCATCGTGACTGTAGCTGTTACCTCGATCACACTAAAATCACCATCCATTTTACAGGAGTCCAACGAACCAGGACCGAATTACAAATTAGAAAGTAAATATCCAGAGGATATATATCTACCTCTCTATATATCTACCTCTCTATATCAATCTCTCTGCATCTCGAACCATCTCCCCGAGCTTAAGGCCGCATTACGAATTAACCTACAGTTCGTTGTCGTCGGATGGAATTTATTCACTTGGGGATCCCTAGCAGGTCTAAAACATCATAACGTGAGCATTAAATCACCACGAGGTTCTGGATGCCTCTAAATAAATCCCCACCCCACTGGTATAGACTCTTAAATATATTGCAAGATACGTGATCCAGACCAGACGTGGTCTAAAAATGAGCAATTCCCTATAAAATATAAAAAAAAATGTCGGAAATCGGTTTGATTCCCATCCGATCCTCCATTTGAAATCTTCTCACCTATAACTCCCCATAGGGATTTATTTCGGCGACAACCGTAGATCGGAACCTCATAAATACGAGTCAGAACATGGAAGACGGAAGAGAAAGCAGAGCCTATCTGCATCCCACCCAATCCCATTCAACTATTAAAGTAAGTTGGCAGGGGTAGAGCTAATTTAGCACGGCTGACTGAATAGAAAAGGATGTTATCTCACCCAGGGATCATCACTATTTCATTTTCCAGATAGATATTCCCATTTTGCAAATTAGGGAAAGTTGATACTCCCTTGCATTTTACATTTTATTCAGTTTATCAACAGGACTTGGCAGAGCCGAGCTCTCATTCATAATACAATCCAACCTATCAGACAAGAGCTGTAGTCCTAGACATTTCGAATTTACTTGCAACATGTACCAAAATACCAAAATCTCTCTGTTCTTTATATAAAACACTTTGGGTGGTTGGATTGGATGTAATTTTGTGCAGCCTCCAGCATGGCAGTCAACGAAGCTTGCTCTTTCGTGTATTTGTAATTCTCATAAATATATTGGTAGACCATACTTACAAACTACAATAATAAGTTTAGCCGGGTTCCCAGCTACCGCTTGACTTTCACCCTTCATGGCCCAGTTGGCTGGTAATATTCCCAATAGAATTCCTCCGAGTTGTCATGTCATTCTGTCACCCTGTTGGCTCTGTCAGCCTTCATAGGTTCATATAAACTGTTTGCATAGCCGTAGGTATAATAGACGTCTCCAGCATTTCATTTTACTCAAGGAAATTGTAAATTAGAACGGGAATGTTGAAGTCGGAAAGTGTACAATTTGCAATTTCGAATGTACTCTTCAACTGTAGCTTGAACGTAGAGGAGGGATATGAACGTGTCCTTTTGCCATGTAATTTCATTAGCCTCTCCCTCTCCCTATTTGTCACATACTCAGCCAAATATGTAACTTGTTATTTATTTAACTTTACTCACAATGGAACTTCATGGGGTGATGGGTGAAATTTGTATGAAAAAGTTCGAAAAATGTGATCCGAGAAGAGTCATTCTACGTTACGGGTCAGAAAAAAATTAATTTTGTAGCATTCGTCAAATAAATCGACCCTTGCCATTTGTTTCAGCATCATCAACAGGGATTGTACCAAAACTTCTGTAGTTTTTTCGAATTAAAAATAATTCCAGCAAATACTTGGACAAGGGGTCATACCTTCATTTCATGATCTAAAACTGTGATTATCACTTTTAAAGTCTCTTCACCATCCTGTCATTCAGCCCTCTATAAATAAATACGAAATAACCTTCTCTATCGTCATATTCAATCAACGAATCCTGTTTGCAAAAACCCTTAAAATAGAGATATGTCAGAGTGATACACGACGATGACAAAGTACACAGAGACGACGTCTCATGGTCTCTAATATCGAATCCCTCTAAGTCTATTATGCATAATGAATGGCCCTCTTCTCGTCCGTACAGATTTCATTACGGAGTCCTAGACTGATGAGTTTATGATGTTTGAGCCTGAACTTCAAGTCTATATGTCCTACTTACTACATATATTTATTATATTGTATCATTACATTATTAAGGGGTGAAACCCCTTAATGTGATCACCTTGTCTGTCTGTCCGTCCGTCCGTCCGTCCGTCCGTTTACGCTCTAACTTTCGAACGGTTGAAGTTTTTCGAAAACGGTTTTCGGATTTGAAATCTACATTTATTTGGCTTTAAGCCAAATAGAAATTTGAAATAGTCGGGCACACCCCCTGAGCACAAAAAATTCGATTCTAACTATACAATAAGTAATGCATATAATACATACGTATTACAATTATATTTATGTGTCTGTGCCAGCAAATACCGTTACGGTTTTTAAAAATTCTCTGGACGGGTAAGTATGTGGGGGTGTGTCCGTAATGTATGAGTGAAACGGAAATTTCAATTGCTAATGGATCTCATCAGTGCGGCAAGCATATTGGACATGCAAACTACCTGGACTGGCATCGAGTACCAGTGAGATATGGGGCATATTAAGATTTAAATGTAAATTAAAATGCTAACGCACGTGATATTCGTAAACATTTATGACACTGACAAGGTGTATTTACACGCATTTTACCACCTAAAATAAATTATAGTGTTATGCTTTGGCACTTAATAGATTCGTATGAAAAAATTTACGTTTCCAAATTAGATTTGAATATTAAATCACTCAGTTTGCTGAATCGAAACCGAGATTATTGTTGATGTTTATTACAAAACTCACTTGAAATCACAATCCACGTAAATATTTAGTATTCAACTCAATACTACTAACGACTAAAAGTAATGAGAACCGTTATAGTAATTTTCTGAGTTGTCATGCAAGAATTGCGACGATTCATTTAAAAAACTATGTTGTGCGCGTGCTCAATGGTTTTTTCCTACTGCTGATCTGCGGGAGATAGAAATTACACCAGATGTTTAATTCTGTTTAATGTTAAAATTGAGGCTTACGGTTAACCTGTGTGTGTTATTTGTCCTTTTGACAAGTAACCATCTTGAGCAAGATATAAAATTTAAAATAAATATCCACGTAGATTAATTAGTAAAATTTACTAAATATAGTAAAATGACTTTTTTCTAAATTACACGTAGATTGTTAAATTGTTATGGTAAATATTAGTGTAAGGTCGCGATCGGGTGTATTTTAAAAGTGTGTTCAGCTTGAGTTTAAAAGACATTTGCCAACTCCACGACTACTTGAACAGTAAAAAAAACGAAATCCATTTCTCCGATTACCAGGTAAACTGTTCAATGTTTAATTGTTGGAAAGATTAATTACATGCCGGTTTATTAACTGTTTGATTATATGCTGTAAAATAGCTAGAAAATTTGTTTTAAATCTAGATATCAAAGTAGATTGATAAAAACCTCGTTGCGCTTAACACATGTGACATGGGTGAGCAATTAATCCAACTGCGTTATCTTGTATTGAGCTAAATATTCTGAGCGGACAGCGTTTTAATGCATGTAATAATTTAATTTCCTATTAATTTGTTTCATATTATGGATATTGTCAAAAGGTACGATTGTGTTATACATGTGGATTTGTCCTAATGTGTAATTTTTGATACATAATGTTGAAACGGATAGATCAAGTAAGCGGATTCATTTTGAATTTGGAGAAAACTGGATTTGATCTTTGCTGAGGATAGTTTACCTAGACACATCCCAGAAAAGGTCAAAGGCACTTTCCCTTAATTTCAAATTGTCTTTTTTTCAAGTAAAATGGACACGCAACACTTTAAAATTTAAAAAAATTTCTATATAGAAAATCAAAACCGAGTTTGGAATTTGGAGCCTCTAATTACATCCACGTAAACACTTTCAAACCGAGTTTGGAACTTGGGAACCTCTAATTATATCCACGTAGACACTTTCAAACCGAGTTTGGAACTTGGGAACCTCTAATTATATCCACGTAAACACTTTCAAACCGAGTTTGGAACTTGGGAACCTCTAATTATATCCACGTAGACACTTTCATTCAGGTAAATTCTGCTGTTTATTTCTTCATTCATTAAAGAACATTTAATCAATATTTACAAAATGCAGTCTATTTTGTTTCAAACAAATACAATTGCTTGATTCGCAATTTTATTATATTTAACTGTCGTATTGTAGATCTTACGTTTGATTTATTCAAGTTTACGTAGATTTATTAAATTTAATTACATTATGATTGTAGTTCTGCATTCAGAATCAGCAAAAGATGCCAAAAAGACGGAAGAAGAGTGTCGAACAAAAATCAAGAGAACAGCGCATTCTCTCCAAAAAAAGAAGGGAAGATGAATCAATTCGAAAATCAGAACAGATTTCAAATACACAAGCATGTCGAACGGCACGACAAAACCAAAATCGTCGAGCGATTGAACGGGCAGCAAATACGGATAATCGTCGATATACTCGCCAAGATCAAAAGCGTCGAGAAGATGAACAGGAAGCCAACACTGCAGCGCGAAGATCGACGAGACAATGTGAAATTAGACGATTGGTTGAACAAGCAGCAAATACAAAAGCACGCCGGTGTGCACGACTAGATCTAAATCGTCGCGCAGATGAGCAGAAAGGCAATACTGCGGCCCATCGATCGGCACGACAAGATCCAAATCGGCGAGTGGTTGAACAAGCAGCAAATACAAAAGGACGTCGGTGTGCGCGACTAAATCAAATTCGCCGAGCTGAAGAGCAGAAAACTAACACTGCAGCTCGTCGATCTATACGAAAAAATCGAAATCGGCAAGCAGCTGAACAAGTAGCTAATACGGTAGCACGAAAATGTGCTCGACAAGATCGAGAACGTAGAGCCGCTGAGCAAAACGCAGATAGAGCAGCTCGTCGAACCTTGCGTCGAGATCCAATTCGACGCATATGAACAATCAGCCGATACAAATGCACACCGAGAAAGACGTAAATGTGCTATATCAAGTTATGAAAAGCTATTAAACACTTACAATACAAAAATCCGCTGTTCCCCATCTTACATTTGCTCGTGCTGCGGAGGATTGTGGTATGAGGAGTCTACGTTGATTGTATCTAAAGAGCTTCTTCAGTCTAGAGGTTGTTCTGAAGATTTCATTGGAAACGTGTTAAGCGTGAATCAAGAAGTGCATAGACTGTGTTCCACATGTAGTAGATCAATTAAACCTGAAACTGGGCACATCGTTCCTAAGCTTGCGCTTTCCAATGGTTTTGATTTTCCCATTGTGCCAGAGGAGCTTGTTGTAAGTTTGATGTATTTCCTTCATACCTCAAATCATTACAAAAAATACACTGTATTACGGAGTATGAATTTGTTTTAGGGTTTGTCTCAACTGGAAGAAAGACTGGTTGCACTTAGATTGCCGTTCATGCAGATCCGCTTGCTCGGTTGCGAGAGACAATCCGCACTTCGTGGAAATGTCGTCAACGTGGAGAATGACCTCGACACATGTGCCCAGGTTATACCGAGGAGATTTGACGAAACGTCTACCGTCCAGGTTCAACTAATGAGACGGATGAAATATCGATCGCCCTACATGCACGAAACAATTCGACCACAAAAAGTGTTCCAGGCCGCCAAATATTTAATTAAAACGGAACTTTATATTTCGGAAAATGTTGCATTGTGCGATGATTGGAAGTTATTCGATAAAGGTTTGTTCGAAATTTAAAACTGAGTTCCTAATATTATATTACTGTTAGACATATTTGGGACTCCCCCTTTTGATGCTCTATTTGCTATTTGAAATTTGCTCTATAGATTCAAATCTGGACTTCATCTGTACTGAAAAGGATATCGCTACTTCTTCAAAAGAAGCAACACAAAATATCAACGTAGACTCGGATAAAGGTAAAGCGCCTTCCAAAGCAGATGTTCCATATTTCAAAAAACTAGAAAATTTAGACTTAAAGTTTCTCTATCGCAGATACAAATATGGATTCCTTTTGTCCGGAACAAGAATTACTGGAGACGTCAGGACATGCCAGCGAAGCAATCAACGTAGACATTCAAAACATGGGAGCAGAAGAAACACTGATTTTTCGAGAAGACGACCTTAGTACTTATGGAATACGAATCGCTCCTGCAGAAGGAAATACACCGATTCCGTTGCACCGGGATCTTAATGCCGAATTGTTGTCCTTCCCAACAATTTACGCTGGCGTAGCTAGAAAGTTTAAAAACAAGTTAAAGGTCTCGTACACGGACATTTCCAAATCGGAATTACGAAGATACGATCGACGAGCCTGCCGTCCCGACAGGCTACTATATTCTTTTAAACGGTCGTTCAATGAAAAGGTATACCAAGCTCTGCAAGTGTGCATGAGAAAGAAAGTGGGAGGCGAGCGAGTTACGGCCGGAAATATCAGAACACCTGGATATGTACAGCGACTATTTACCCAGGATAAGGGTTATCCAATTTTCAAGAATGTGAGATCCTCGCCTATGTATTGGAAGGAAAAAACAAAGAAGGTTCTTGCCATGGTCCGGCAACTTGGAAAGTGTGCATTTTTCATCACATTGTCAGCAGCAGAGACAAAATGGACAGAACTATTGGTAAAACAATATCTTAATATCTACGTAGATTAACATAAATTTAAAACCTTCACTTGAGCAATTGCTATACTTATGTAGGTTATGCTTATGAAAATAGTCAAAAATCAAACAATTTCCGAGGATGAAGCCTCGTCGTTAAGTTTTAATGAAATAGCAGCATTAATCAGAGCAGATCCCGTGACATGTATGAGGCACTTTGACCATAAATATCGTGCTCTTCTAAATTTACTATTCAAGAAAGAATCTGGGATTTTTGCTCCATACAAACTTCAAGATCATTTCAGTCGTCTAGAGTTTCAAATGAGAGGTTCGCCACACTCTCATGGCTTATACTGGATAGAAAATGCGCCGGTTTACGCAGATGCAGATAATGAATCAATTCAAAGATGCATCAAATTCATCGACAGATTTATCACTTGTGAGCGATGTGAAGAAGGAGATATGAAACAATTAATTCAATATCAAAATCACAAACACTCTAGGACGTGTAAAAAGAAACGGAAGAGAGGAAATAAATGTCGGTTTGCTTTCCCAAAACCTCCTATGGTTGAGACAAGAATTTTGACACCATTGCCGGATACCATAACTTCCGATGAAAGAAAAATGGCAGAACAACTGTTCATTAAACTTCAGGACAAATTAAATGAATGGGGAAGGGCATTTAACGAAGACATTGATTACGACTTGTTTTTGGAAACAATTCTAGAAACCACACACATGGATTATATATACGCAATTAGAAGCACCATAAAGCGTCCAACTATATTTCTAAAGAGATCAACAAATGCAACATTCATTAATGCGTATAACAGACAGTTGCTCGAAGCTTGGCGAGCCAACATAGATGTGCAATTTGTATTGGACACATATGCTTGTGCGAAGTATTGCGTGGGGTATATTTTAAAATCGGATGGTGGCGTCTCAAGACTACTCCAAGCAGCTACGAAAGACGCACGACACCAGGAATCAACAGTTCGAGACAAACTGAAAAACGTGGCAAGCATTCTTATCAATGGTTCGGAAATTTCGGCACAGGAAGCAGCAGCATTTCTTTTGGGAATTCCAAATACTTTATGTAGTCGACAAGATGTATATATAAATACGGCTCGACCTGAAGAAAGGATTGGGATTTTAAAATCCAAATCAGAATTAGATGAGCTTGACGATGAAAGTGAAGATGTTTGCTCAAAAGGAATAGTTGAACATTATCAACAACGTCCAGAAGAGCTTGAATGTATCTGTCTGGCGGAGTTTGCAAGCATGTACCAAATTACTAAACTACAAAGGAATAAACGCAACGCTTTTGAGGAAATAGGTGTAAAAAATATTTATTAATTCATTTTATTCACGTAGACTCAAGCGTTTTATTTTATTTCTTTCGAGTTTTTTTAAAATGACTGTTAATAACTTTGTTTAGATAGTCAGGGGAATGAATATGAAGAGGCTGATCAGTCGATGGTGGGAGAAAAAAAATACGACGAAGGTTTGTTCGTAGTGCTTATTTTCAAATTCACTTTTAAATTTTTCAGAATAACTTCAACCTTGAAACAATTTTTTTCTGACTAGTTTTGGAAGAGCAAAATTCAAAGACGTTGAAATTACGTGATTCAACCCGGTCACTTCGGAAACGTCAAGTTCGGAAAATCATCCGATCCCGTCATTATGGAAAGCAACTTGACCCTTTGAACTACTATCGGGAAAAACTTATGTTGTTCCTGCCCTGGCGCAGTGAAGAAAGAGAATTATTATCGATTGATCCTATCGCAAAAGCTCAGCTTCATCAAAACGAAATCCGAAATAACGCTAGGCCTTTCTATCGTGATTTTAATATCGACGACGATATTTTAAATCAGGTATTTCAAGACCTTGAAGCTGCGAATTGCGAGGACGACATAGAACATTCAAATGAACTAAGTGATCAAGAATTAATTCAAGACGACCAGTATTTTGAAGCTAATGACAGTGATCATAGTGCGCCTTTGCCAGGTCATCCTCGTTTACAACGATTCCTAAAACCTCGAATGGTTGATGAGCAAGAATATCTCAACTTAATGAGGTCCCTTAACGATCGTCAACGTAGATTTGTTCTGAACTCTATATTCAACTTGAAAACAGACGAAACGCCTTTTTATAATTTTCTGAGTGGAGGTGCTGGTGTTGGAAAAAGTTATGCGCCTACCGCTATAGTACAAAGCTACATGCGTTTTTTCGCGAAGTGAGTTTTATTTTATTTAACTTTTATAGTTTATTTGTAAGAAAATCTACGTGGATATATATTTACAGGCTTCCGAATCCAAACCCTGATCAGGTTTGCGTTTTGGTATCAGCACCGACTGGAAAGGCCGCTTTCAATGTGTTCGGTATGACACTTCACAGCACATTTAGACTACCTCCAACTCAGTACAGTGGAAAAATCGGAAATTTAGAAGATGGCCCATTGAATACCCTACGAACTAAACTTAATCAAGTCAGGCTATTCATCATTGATGAAGTTTCAATGGTGAGTGTTAAGCAATTGTATGATATCGACCAGCGATTGCGACAAATTTATTCAACAAACGCTGATTTCGGAGGAAAAGCTATTGTCGTGATAGGGCATCTGCGCCAGTTGCCACCGGTTGCAGCGTCTCCTGTATTTGCAGCTCCTCGTCACCTACCACTTGGGGAATGTGTCGGAAATCATCTCTGGGCCCGCTTCATGCTTTATGAATTAGAAGAGATCATGCGACAGAGAGGCGAATATGCATTTTGTAAGGCACTAAATAATATGTCAGAAGGTTGCATGGATGTTGATGATATAGCCCTCATAAAATCAAGAGAAGTCAGCGTGGAGAATTATCCTCCTGATGAAGCAATCCGGCTTTTTAAGACGAATCAAGAGTGTGAAGATTACAATTCTGAAGTACACGAACGATTACAGACGGAAGGATGCTTGTCAACTGCACATGATCAAATTCAAGGTTAATAAATTTCTATAAAATCATCACATTTTAAGAGAACGTCAAGAATTACTAAAATCTATGTATATTTAGGCAACGGCACAACTTTGCAAAAAGATGGATTACTGCGGTATGCTATGAATCTAACTACACAACAAACTGACGGACTACCTTACAAAACGCGTTTGCAGGTCGGTGGAGAATATTTTGTTTCCACAAATGTTGACGTTGAAGATGGTCTTTTCAATGGATCTACTGGGACAATGAAACTGATAGAATATGGGACCCAACATTCAGGAGAAATTCTGCAGAAAATTCCAATACGAACATGGATGGATTTCCACAATGTTTTAATAGGAATGAACAAACGTGCTGCCAAGAAATCCTACCAGAAAAAGAAATCAAATATCCACGTAGATTGGGTTCCGATAGATCGAGAAAAGAGAATCCTGAGATCAGTTCAATACAAGGGTCTTGAAATTTTGCGAACCCAGATACCAGTTGTAGCCGCCAATGGAATGACCATTAACAAATCTCAGGGATCATCTTTGCTAATCGTTGTTGTTGGAGTTCAACGATATGAAAAAATGAGCACCCGCAAAACCATCAAATTAGGCAAAGATGCCTTGAAAAAGCGAAAACGAAAATGGCTTTCGAGGGAACTCCTATACGTAGCCTGTAGTCGCAGCACAACTCTCAAAGGCCTATATATAGACGGACATTTTGAACCACCTTCAGCTCCTGCATCAGATGATCCAGTTTCGATAGAAATGCACCGCCTAAGAGCATCTAAATTTTCATTTGCAATACAGTTTTTGCAAGACTATGGAGAAGAGTTCGAGAAACTGTATTACCATAACGTACAGTCTTTTGGCGCGCATAAAGAGGACATTCTGGCGGATCAATGCGCAATGGCTAGGTACTAACTTTTTAGGTTTATCTACGTTGACTATTTTTATTTCTTATAACTTCTACATAGACTGTTATTAATTTTTAATTGTTTTGCCTCATCCGTTGACAACTAATGTGCTTTGTATTTATATGAATGTAGCACTATACTTGCCTTTGTGGAACCATGGATGTTATCGCCGGACGCTATCGAGGTTCCACTATACACGTGTGTTCATCGTACAAACTGTAGAGGAACAGTTCGAAATTCAGAAGGAGCTCTAGTGTTATCTAAAAACGCTTTTTACAATTCTTGTGACCCAACTATCGACGTAGACTTTAAATCATGCGGTCATTTTCTGATTCTTAACTTAAGAATCTCTGGAATAAATGCTATTATGTTGTACAGGTCACCAGGATATCCAAAATCAATATTTCTGAACAAATTGTCGCACAAATTGAATACATTAACTGATAAAATTATTGTGTTCGGAGATATTAACATAAATTTGCAAAATCCAGAAGCGGAGTCCATTCTTCAACTACTACATGATAGGAAGCTGACTTCCAAATTACCAATTAATTGTCCCTCTACTGATTTTGGAACCACGATTGATATCTGTTTCTCAAATGTGTTAGAAGTTAAAGCGTGGTTGTATGAATCCTATTACAGTTACCATAAACCTGTTTGCATGATATGGCCTAAATATCTTCACAAAATTTAATTATCAACGTGGACTTCGTCAAGAAAAGATAATTATTAGGGTCACTAAGATATTATATAGGAATAAATTGTAATTGAATACGATTTATTTTATTGTGAGGATTTGAGGATTACGATTGGGGTACAATAAACGGGATCCATAATGAACACTTAAGACTCGCATCACTAGAAACAAGGCTTGTATTTACGCAATACGGCACAAGTACGGTTTAAAATTTATAAGTAAGCTCGTTGGTTGTGTTACAGTAGTAGTAGGTAATAAAGTCGCTCTAATCTATTCTAATTTTTATTTTTAGTGAAAATGAATGCCATATTAACTTAATTTTTATCGACAGCTGTTTTTAAACATTTATGAGTTCGATGTGATATTTTGTTAGTTTAGCGTGTGGTTTCACCACATTCTTATGTGCGTTTGCAACGGTTTATTATGTTAGATATGTGGTGGTGGTAATATGGTCCAAATTGACGATATCATCTAGTGGCTTTCACCAGACTTTCTCCTCTGAATTTCTGTAAGGGAAGTGTTGATGAATATTTGAAACTGTGAGACCGGCAGAGCTTTGCTAATGAACGTCAGCTCAAGATTATTTTCCAAGGGTTTCCTCTGATAATATCGTATATAGCCTTCACAATTCAACTCGAATGCGATATAAAGTTTTGGTAATTGTGAGTTACACTCGAACTGAGCTGCTACTTGCTACTAACTGTGCAAACATTTGAAATCTGAAATGGAACCCTGTTTCTCTATTAAGACTGTTGTTGAACAAGGAGACAGGCTTGATTTTGATAGACTTCTCTCTACTTAACTTAATGGGCTTATTCTGTGTGATGAAATCTTATTTAATTTGCAGAGGACTCAATAGCTCAGCTACTGCTCCTAGAACCCACACTGCTTCTCCAGACTTGTTTGCCATCCTGTTCTATTATTTATCGGAGTGAAAAGTTAAATTAGAATGGAGGAGATGAGGGATCATTTACTCTTTAGTTATTTCCAGCTCTTGATGAATACATTTGCTCCCGGAACCGTGAAAATCCCGAGAACTCTGAACTGTGTCAAATGTAAAGGACAAACGAGGGCCTTTCTCTTTGCTTTTGATGGATGAATAAAGTGAAAGTTGGAATGAGGAGAGGTTCTGTTAAAAACAATGTTCTTTATTTTATTTCGTATTTATTAAGGGATTCACACAGTTATTAATTAATTTAATGTTATCAAATTATTAGTGCAAACACGAAAAATTACTTAATCTTATAATGATTGTTCAGATGGCTATTATCGCAGAAATAGTATTATTATCCGACGAGTAAAACAAATCCTTGTCACTTTTTCAGGTATAATTTAGTCAGGGCAAAAAAAACATTTTATTACCTATTTCGAACCTCGGAGTGCATAAGGCCGTGCTCGAGAACCGCACTTCGCGCAGTTAGATTTGTATGCAACAACAGGTACGGGAGAGCTACCGGATGCTATTAAATCTACGTCTGATCCGAAGGATGAACTACCTGATTCTTTGTTCTGATCGAAGCTGGTTGATTCCTTATTGTATTGAGTAGCTCCGAAATTATTACCAGAGGCTGCTACAAGGGTACTTGGGCTAGCGATATAAGGTGCTGGTCTTTGACCTACAACTCCTACGATTTGACCACTGCTTCCGAAAGATGAACTGCCCGATTCCTTATTCTGGTCGAAACTGGTCGATTCCTTGCTAAATTCTGTAGCTCCGACATTATTTTCGTTGGCTAAAACTACAGTACCGGGTCTCTGGCCAACTACCCCTACGATTTGACCACTGTTTCCGAAAGATGAACTACCCGATTCCTTATTCTGATCGAAACTTGTTGATTCTTTATTGTATTCAGAGCTTCCATAATTATCACCCGATGCGGATACAAAAGCACCTGGCTTGGCAATTAAAGGAGGGGCTAACTGTCCTGTTTGCGCTACGACTTGGCCATTATTTGCAAACGATGAGCTACCTGATTCTTTATTCTGATCGAAACTGGTTGATTCCTTATTATATTCAGAGCTTCCGTGCTCATCACCAGTAACTGAAACTACACTACTTGGGCCTCCAATGTAGGGAACGGGTCTCTGGTCTGTGACACCTACGACTGCGGAATTACTGCCGAACGATGAGCTACCTGATTCCTTATTTTGATCAAAACTTGTCGATTCCTTATTGTATTCAGAAGTGCCAAAATTGTCACCAGTAACTGAAACTACGCTGCTAGGGCCACCGATTAAGGGCATCTGTCCAGTAACACCTACGACTGCGGAATTACTTCCGAAAGATGAGCTACCTGATTCCTTATTCTGATCGAAACTTGTGGATTCCTTATTGTATTCAGAACTTCCGTAATTATCGGCAGTAGAAACTACACCGCTAGGACCAGGAATATAGGGAATGGGTCTCTGGCCTGTGACGCCTACGACTGCGGAATTACTTCCGAACGATGAGCTACCTGATTCCTTATTCTGATCGAAACTTGTTGATTCTTTATTGTATTCAGAACTTCCGAAGTTATCATCAGAAACTGAAACGACGCTACTAGGGCCACCGATTAAGGGTCTCTGTCCAGTAAGCCCTACAACTTGGCTATTGCCACCGAAAGATGAGCTACCTGATTCCTTATTCTGATCGAAACTAACAGTTTCCTTATTGTAGTCTGAAGTTTCAAAAGCGTTCCCTGCTACCGATACGATTGGTTTCGTAATCAGTGGAGTTGGTCTCCCACCTGCTAAGCCTACAACATCGGAATTACTTACAAAAGATGAGCTACCGGATTCTTTGTTCTGATCAAAGCTCGTAGACTCTTTGTTATACTCAGAGGCTCCAAAGTCGTTAGTTGCAGAAACGACGCTGCTTGGGCCAGGAATGTAAGGAATGGGTCTCTGACCAGTTACATCAACTACTTTATTACTGCCATAAGATGAGCTACCTGATTCTTTATTCTGATCGAAACTAGTTTGTTCCTTATTGAATTGAGAATTTCCATAATTATTACCCGTGCTAACCACTCCCCCTGGATAAGCTCCTGGACGATTTAACCCAACAATCTGTGCATTATTGCCATAAGACGAGCTACCTGTTTCTTTGTTCTGATCGAAGCTGGTTTGTTCTTTATTGTATTCGGAGCTTCCAAAATTACTACCTGTGCTAACCACTGCCCCTGGATAAGGAACTGGGCGTTGACCCGTTACACCGATAATCTGAGCATTATTGCCATAAGATGAGCTACCTGATTCTTTATTCTGATCGAAACTAGTTTGTTCCTTATTGAATTGAGAATTTCCATAATTATTACCCGTGCTAACCACTCCCCCTGGATAAGCTCCTGGACGATTTAACCCAACAATCTGTGCATTATTGCCATAAGACGAGCTACCTGTTTCTTTGTTCTGATCGAAGCTGGTTTGTTCTTTATTGTATTCGGAGCTTCCAAAATTACTACCTGTGCTAACCACTGCCCCTGGATAAGGAACTGGGCGTTGACCCGTTACACCGATAATCTGAGCATTATTGCCATAAGATGAGCTACCTGATTCTTTATTCTGATCGAAACTAGTTTGTTCCTTATTGAATTGAGAATTTCCATAATTATTTCCGGTGCTAACCACTGCCCCTGGATAAGCACCTGGGCGATTTAAACCAACAATCTGTGCATTATTGCCATAAGACGAGCTACCTGATTCTTTGTTCTGATCGAAGCTAGTTTGTTCCTTATTGAATTCGGAGCTTCCGAAATTACTACCCGTTACTACTGAACCTGGATAAGGAACTGGGCGTTGACCAGTTACACCGATAACCTGAGCATTACTTCCATAAGAATTGCTACCTGATTCTTTGTTCTGATCAAAACTAGTTTGTTCCTTATTGAATTGGGAGCTTCCAAAATTATCAGTTGATGATACTACACCACTGGGGCCTAAATAAGGACCTGGTCGCTGTCCATTTATCCCAACAACACCTACATTACTTCCATAAGAATTGCTGCCCGATTCTTTGTTTTGATCAAAACTAGTTTGTTCCTTGTTGAACTCTGAGTTCTGGTAGTTATTCGTTCCAAGTGCCAGATATGAAGGCACTCCGGGAACGATTCCACCTGGTCTTGTACTAACAACCCCTACGTTCGATCCATAAGAATTACTGCCTGATTCCTTGTTTTGATCAAAGCTGGTTTGTTCCTTATTGAATTGAGAATTTCCGTAATTACTACCCGTACTTACTACTGGAGCTGGCCTTTGACCAGTTAAACCGACAACCTGTGCATTATTGCCATAAGAACTACTGCCCGATTCTTTATTTTGGTCAAAGCTGGTTTGCTCCTTATTGAATTGAGAATTTCCGTAATTGCTACCCGTACTAACTACTGGATAACCTGGTCGTGGATCAGTCAAACCGATAACCTGGACATTGTTCCCATAAGAATTGCTACCCGATTCTTTATTTTGGTCAAAGCTGGTTTGCTCCTTATTGTACTGATTACTGCCATAATTATTAGCAGTATTGACATACCCAGGGTTAGCAGACACCGGTGCATTGACAATGTTGGTTCCATACCCAGGGGTTAAGGTGTTTCCGTTGTATCCCCCGAATTCATTTGGCCGAGTCTGTCCTAGCCCCTGTCCAGGGTTTCCAGTGTATCCGCCGAACTGATTGGGTTGATTGGGATTCAGATCCGATCCTCCCATGTTCAGTCCAGGTAAGTAGCCATTGTTAACGAACGTATTTCCGGTGTAACCTCCAAATTGATTAGGTCGATTCGGTACTCCTCCATAAGTCTCGGTGGGGTTGATTGGGAAGGACCAGGATGTTGATGGATGAACGTTGCCCCCGGGTCTGACCCCGTAAGGTAGATTGGGGTCGGGTTGATTGCCTTGCAGTGGAATATTGGTTCCGTAATAGCAGCCACATGGGGAATCACAGAGGGATTGGGTTGTGAAGTCCGGATTCGCCTCGTCCGTCCAAATGTCGATAACGCCCCAGATCAAGCGGCCTTTGTCGGTTGGGTCCTCAACAGGTACAAGACAGCCTTCGGGTGACCATACTCCTGTAAAAAATATGGATTTTTTTTAGAATATTAAGCTGATTTTATTACAAAGAGTCACTGGACAAAAATTGGTTTGGCTTTTATTTTGCTTGGCTATTATAAGCATTTTACCTTTCATAAGCGAGGGTGCACAAAACACAGAATTCACAGAGATCGCAACTAACAACCAAGAAACTTGACTAACTTTCCCCATGATGAGGAAGATACCACAGAAAACTGACTTTAAGGTGAGGTTTGACCGAGTTAATGATTAAAGATCTTAAACCAGAGTGATGGTCGTATGAGCTCCTTCTGTCCTATTTATAACAATCGTTTTTTCAGAATTTTGCTGGGGGACGAGGACTTAAGGACGACAGACTATATGCAATCATAAGGACTATAATAGCTCAGAATAATGACTACTTTCCATATATTTGTGTATAATAAGCAAGAATGAAGTTCAGGTTCAAGGTAACAATCGAAAGGACTTCCAGGCGAAACCTTCGATTTCCATGGTTGACCTTCACCTGGAAAGTGAGAGTTGTAATTCTATAGAAAGTGAAGCTCCCTTTCCGATATCATCTCAAAACATTGTTGTTTTCAATCACCTTCCCAAACTTCTCATACTGTTTGTTATGGATGGTTCAGGATTATTAGGATGGATTTGGTTTCATTTTATTTTCAACTGTCGTTCTTTAAAAACATGGTTGATTGGATTTTTTGCCTTTTAATGCCGGTGTCTGCGGTCTAGAACACCAGAACCACTCTTTCCATCTTTCGAAAACTTCAGATGAAACTACAAAAAAAATCATGTCGTATTTGTTTGGAAACATAAAATCGAAATTATGTTATGCCGTAATTATTGAAACTAGACCCGAAGTGGAAAACTTATTGGAACCTGATACTTGATTTGCTGTAATCTCGTAAAGTGAACTATTCGCCTTCCGATTTAACGTTAATGGACTTATAGATTGAGTAAAACCTAACTGGAAAATGCTTCATTCAAGAAGATTCTTTCATAGCGAATGACTATATATATAATATGCGACATGCGAGTATTTGGGCTTTGAAAACCTTCTTGTTCCAAGAGTTCCAAGATCAAGCACACATCTTGCATCTGTAGATAAAAATCGAATAATTCAAGCAAAATGAGACCATCTGCGACTTACTAAAGAGGTTATATTATTCGAAAATCAATGTATTTTATGTCTTCCTGCTAATTTATTAGGAATTTATTACTTGAATTTTTAATATATTTCATAGCACAGGTCTGAAGGTCTGATGGGATCTCATCTCACAAATATACTCCACCCCGAAATACACCCCCACCCATTTGCTTGCAGGATTTTAAAAAATAAACCCAGTGGATCTTTTTAGAGTTCAAATATACTTCTAAGTATATTTGATATTGAAGGTTGGTGAATTGGACGGTAACAAATAATCGTTCCAAAAATCAAAGCATAATTTCAACAAATGTATTTATTATCTGCAAATAACAGGGTTGGATTTATTCATAATATTCAAGGTTCAAGGTTATTCAAGGTTACATTGATAGTCCTATTTTAATTTGACAATATAATATAAATTAAATGTAATATAGTGTTATGTATTTCCAATGTTATGTTCGGGTCATTTTTATCCATCAAATCAGTTTTACAGTGGATTTCGAAATTACAAGCTCATTTTATCAAATCACCAATAATGAGGATATTGCTGACCATAGCCCCCTCCTCCGTAATACGGGTCATATCCAAATGTGTCATACTGAGAACCTGGAGGATAGTAAGGGTTGTAAGGGTCGTAATAGGAACTCTGAGGGCCGAATCCCATGGAAGATCCGTATCCGTCGTAATAAGATGACCCATAACCACCACCACCAAATCCAAACAAGCGTTCTTCACTTCCTTCCCTCTCGACAATCTTTAAAATAATCAAATCAATTTTGTAGATAAATACATTTTACCAATTCATGCAAGAGTTTAAACTTTTTTAATTCGAGTTTTCTTAGAAAATATGAGTTAAAAATTCATAGATGTATAAATTCCCAGAAACTTACCATCCTTTTAGTACGACAAGAGGCACAAACGCCACAGGTACACTCCGTTTCAGAGGCTCGAACTGCAATGAAAGCAGTCAAATGTTACCGATGACATTAATAAATGCGAGTTAATTTAATCGTATTACCAAACGTATTTTAACCTACCTGTAGACATCAAGGCAGGTATCTGTAAATTTCGTGATGTAAATCCTGCAGGAAGCCGATAGACTCGTTCTGTAAAAACGAATAAAAAATTACCTCAGAGATATCTTTGCAATTTCAAAAAATGTCCATAAATACTGAAATAAATCCATGGAGTTTGCCTTAAACCTTCGATCTCTACGAGTTGGACATTGAAAGGATATGAAAATGGGGACTTATTTCGGGGAGGGTGGGGGGATTATTTCAGTATTTACGGTAACTAGACTTTGAACATTCATTAATCACAAACGAACAGATTTGTACAAAAGCCAACCTTTGTTAACTCCCCAACGAACTCTTTTCACGGTATTTCCATCGGGAGGAATTCGCATTGCTTCAGCGAAGGACAAAAAAGATGCCCAAAGTATTAATCCGAAGATCAGCATCCAGCAATTAGAAAGCATCATTTACTTCTACTTCCAAGTCTGAATTTCGTCTCAGGATTTCTTCAAACGTCAAATGATATGCTGAGTTTTTTTTAGGGTCCTTATATAGGCTCGGCTGGGTTTCCAGACCCTGTAGACCCTGTAAACCTTATTTAGAGAAGATTCATAAAAGCATCTGCATCTTTCAAGATCCAACAATGAAGTTGGTCGGGAATACCTGCCTACTCTACTTAAATACTAAGGTGGAGAATGTCGAACAAATTCTGGTTCAATCTGGACTCCGGTAGAAAACACGGTGTTGTGATTTTATGCAGGTAAGGTGGAAATAAGGACAAGTTCAAGGCTAAAAGGAATTAAAAATAAAAAGTATTTACATCAGTCTTTAATAAAAAAGCCACTTTTTAAACAAACTTTTAAAATATGAGTCATCGGCACAGTCAGGGCCAGGGCCATGGCCCAGGGCACTTGAAAATTTCATCTTCAACCATAATTATTGCAATTTCTAACGGTCTAACAATTCATGGAGCATGGACAGTGTCAAGCTGACATAAATAAATGTAAAAAACATCTTATGGGATAAGACGACGAAGGTGATCGTGTTGCGGTAGATCTCATGGGCTGGAACAGGAGAAAGGACACCTTTCCTTTTTTCATTAGCTGTTTGTAGTCGAAATACTGGAATTGGAAGAGTATTGTTTGGTAATTTAAATGGAATTTAAAACTATGAAATGTGCTGATTCAAACTTTATTAACCCTATCTTTTAACCAGAAATAATTTTATTACTTTCCGCACAAGCATGCATGATGTGTAAAATGACAGTTTTTAATGCTTACCTTCTTCAACCCGATTAAACAATTTAGACCATTGCACCCGTGGAAATAGAGTAACCTTGTCCTTCATTTTTAAAATCACTAAACCTGCTCCAGGTGTAGCTGCAACTAAAATTGAAAAGGAGTTGGTTCAATTCTTAAAATAAATTTAAAATAGCGTTTTCTCTAAAGATAGATTGCACTGAAATAAATCTTCCCTCAACCCCTTAAGCATATAAAATCGGTATTTGAAATTCCATGAAATTTAATGTAAAATGGCATTGATCAAGTTAAAGAGGAATTTTCATGAAAATACAAACTAATTATTGGAGAATTGATAGCAATGTTACGTATTTGATTAGTATGTAGCCGTTCTGATCTGTTTGGCAAAATGCCCTGGAATAAAATACTCAGTCTGATATTACATTTTGAAAGAAAAACAACGTTCAGAACGCTAAGGGATCTTTATGGACAAATAGGGTTCGTTATGAACCCTAATTACAAGGGGAAAATCGGATCTGAATTCAATAGAGAAAAACTACAAAACACATCTTGCACATCTCATAATCTTACCTTCCAAGGAGGCTCTGAAATATCCCTCAAAGAGAATAACAATTACAGCAATAAAACGTAACAATCTTCCGTGGATCTCCATTATTTGCTATTCCATGTAGAATATCCCACTTCGAAGAAAATACACACGTAGTCAGTTTTAAAATGACAAATGTCAGGTTTGACCTCGATTTAGTTTTAAAATTCCTGTTTTTTAACGTGTTAAAGAACCAGGAGAACAGGTATATAGGGTACCTTAAGGAAGACTGGACTGGAATTGTAGCCTGAATAAACAAGGTCAAGGGCTTCTTTGTACTATTATCAGCCATCCTACCTTTTACATCTTCGTTGCTTACAATCTATAAGCCCAACCTGTCTTACGGTGCCGGCCGGCTATATATTATTAGTCCATTGTTCAACTTTTCATAGCATTATTCAAGTGTACCTTGTACAATCCCAGAATCATATTTTTTACAAAAAAGGTTCTCATCTTATCATACACTTTTCCAGGCACAATACAGCCAAGCAAGAACACCAAGACAATTTTTATAAGATCATAATATAAAGTGTCCTAATGATTAGGCCATGGAAACCTACTAGTTTTAAAGATTAAAATATTTCAGAAATAAGATTTTTATAAACGCTGAAATAAAAAAAATACTGGGTCCACTAAAAACTAGCTGCAACAGGGGATGTGGATGTTGCTTTTGTATGTTTTCGTATGACCGATTAGGACAGCTTTAGCTCAGCTACAAAATAAGAATGATTCCTAATCGAATACCGCATTTTCCACTACCAAGTCCAAAGCGCTTGCAAGGTTAGTACGGACAAACTAATTAGCAAAGAACACAATCTCTAAGTACATAATCTAGCAATATTTAATTTATTTTTGGCATGATTAATATTTCAACTCGGCAGCATACAATGCCCATAATTTTATGAGACTAAAATTACGCTTATGATTCCATTAATATTTCGTCCAGCTCCATCGGACCCAACAAAACGGGAAAATGAGCTGAAAGGCAAGACTTGCAAAGCTCCATTCGATGGTCAAGTGTCACTTGCCTCAATCTTCTCCAGTTCTCTGTTCCGACGAGGTTTCGGCACCTTTTCATGTGCCATAATACAGAATGGCCAACTCGGCCTCACCTTTCAGCAACTCGATGAAATGGCCCGTCGAGTAGCACGGGTAATTGCTTCAAAAATTTCCCTAATTGTTCCGGGCCAGAAGGAAGCTCCGGTAAACTTGGACGGGGACACGATAATTGCTGTTGCATCGGAAGATGCAAACATTGATGAACGAGTAATCGCCCTGTTGCTTGCTATTTTAAAATTGGGAGCTTCGTACATGGCCTTTCGGCCCTCGGAGACTGGGGAGCTTGAATGGAAAAGAATAATCGAGCAAACACAATCGCTGATTGTCATCTTTGCGGAACCAACGCTTCCTAAGTTTGTCGGGAAAACGACTGTTTTGTCCCCGGTGACTAGGAATGGGAAGGTCAAGGTTAAATTGCCTCATCAGGTTTGGACGATTCAGGAACTTTGGGATGAAGCAGTTAGCCTGACTTTTGAGGATACGAACGACATTAGTGTCACTCCATTGTGGTCGAAAAAGTCTATTGGTGATCGAACGGCTGGGATTTTTAACATTGAAGAGGAAAATGGAAAAGGACAGCGTTGGATTCGTATTGGACATCGGTTAGAGAACTTCTAAAGTTATTTAAAAAGCAACCGTAAATTATTAAATAAGTCCCCCTCATAAATATGGATATTGTGGTTACTGAATAAATACCCCGGGCAATTTATCGTTATTAAATCTTCTGAAAGGGATTGGAGTTGTTTCGATGGATGTTAATTTGCCGACATTTGCATTGAATGTTAATTTCTCGGCTATTACCTCGTATTTAGGGGCTACTATTTTGAGGTTTTTATTGTCGTAATAATTTTTCTGAAACGATGGGGACTTATTTCGGGGTTCATATTTCAGTAAAGCCGGTATATGGAAATGTAACATCCTTAAACAACTACTCCACCCCCTAAGTAGTCCCCTCCCCATACTACTATTTTTAGAAGCTTTTAAAAAGTTTAGATGGTGATAATGATTGTGCAATGTTTTTTTTTCAATTTACATAAAATAAATCAGCAACATTTAATTCAATTTCATAAAATGGATTCGTTTATAGCATGGTCCTAAACCGAATTCAATGGGAAAAGACCGAATTTCCCCTGCAAGAACATGAGAAGTGCTACCTGACCTATCCTCTCACAGATCCGCGATCAATTTTCCAGATTTTCCTGCCCCTCTGCCTAGGCCGATCTTTGACCCTGTTGGATTCCTCGGTGCTAGGTTTCCCATCGGTCCTTCTGGCTCAAATCGTACAAGAGAAGTTATTCAGACTGAACCTGACCCCAAGGCAGTTGGAAATGCTTCTGGACGTTGTAGAAAGCACAGATAATCCGTCAGATCTAGCTTCCGTACGATTTTGGATGGTTTCTGGAGACCCGTTCCCCTTTCACGTTGGACGGAAGTTCTTTAAAGTTTACCCGAAGAACACGAAGCGGCTTTTGATAGTTTTCTACGGGTGTCCTGAAATCCTCTGGGCTGCTACGTGGTGTGCCTTTTCAAGTCTGAAGGAACTGAAAAAGCACAGTGATCATGGTAGAATGTGTGTCGGGGTTCCCTTGCACAATACCAGTGTCCATATACGTGATGACAAAAATTGTGAAGAATGTCCACTTGGTGACAAAGGGGAAATCCGTATCTTGGGAGGAACAGTCACTGTTTCAAAAAATGGAGAGGAAATTAAAGGTCCGATATTGTTCTCAAATCCATTGCGGTATTTCGACAAATAAATACACTGGGGCTGTATTTTTTACAACGATCAAAGGTTGGGGGTTTGTTTGGGGGTTGGACTGGAAACCATTTAGGGGAGCATATAATTTCATTAGGTTTTGATTCGGGATGGTTTACGTTACGAAAAGTTCGCTAAATTACAGCTATATTTTCCGGGGAACTTACTCTTGAGGATTTATTTAGGGGATATCGATAATTAACGCAGTTTTACATTTCTTCAGAAAAACGGGAGCTGGGCTTTCCAACCGGAGATCTAGGCCGTATAATCGAACACAGAGGCACAAAGTTGCTTGTCGTTGAAGGACGAACAAGCACAAGGATGAAGATTGACCAAAGAATCATCGACTTTGTAGAGCTTGGTAGTTCGATCACTGATGCTAATATTGTAGACAAATGTGTCATCTTCTCAACCCCACGAACTAAGGATATCCCAGTATGAATGAACTTATGATATTTCTATCCTAAGCACTGTAAAAAGACTCAAAACATTAAATAATTATTACTGTAGACCATAGTTGCGGCCTATGTCCCCAAGTCCATGTCTCCAGAAGATCCAAATTACCTTAGTCCATCCGATATTTTCAATAAATTCAGATCCTTTGAACCTTCAATTGCTGCCTCTATAATTATAAATGAAATTCCGATTCGGCTTGAGGATGGTAAAATCGAATTCCGAGATTTGAGGAGAGAGTTTCATAAGTATTTAACTGCCGGTAGGGTTTATTTAAATTAAGTTTTACCATTACATTACAATTGAACCCTTAACTTAATGATGGATGGGGGACAATTTAAAAACCTAGGGTCATTAGGAGCGTGGGTGTCCCTCAAACCTTTTAGAAAAGAGAAGAAACTGGCAGCCAAAGCGTTGTTTAAAGCAGTTGCATCCAGTCTTGGGATCCAAGTGCAGTTCGTTTGTGATCATTTAATGAATTCGTTCTGGAGCATGGGAGGAACTGCCACGCAAGCCGTCCGGACGATAATTGCCTCAGGGGCTCAGGGATATTTACTAAGTAATTAAATATCTCTAAATAAAAAAGTAATAATTAGTATTTAATTCATTATGAATTTCATATATAGCTCCTGAAGATTTCGTTATTTCCGGAAGATTGGATACCTTAATAGATCGAATGATATTAGCCCATGCAAAGGATCCAATTTGGGAAAGATCCGTCAGCGAAGTAAAATCCAAAGTTCTTTACGAAGAGTTTGCAGCTAGACACAGGAAGGGTGTTATGAAGTTAGTTATTCCAAGGATTTATAATGAAACAGTATCAATTTTGGTTATTTTAAAACTCATTTATCCAGGATATTAAAAAACGACTACATCATGAATACCCCAGGCAAACCAGTCCGTTTGGATCGGTATTGGGCCCAGGTCCTGGATGAGATCGTGTATAACAATTTAAGGTTCTGTTCTGAGACAATGGTTGACGTAAAATTCGACTAATTACAATTATAATTACAAGTTTAAACTAGTATCATTATCTTTAACTGCAGTGTCGTGGCAATATTAGAAGACCAAGTAATTGGAGTAGGACTGAATTGCAAAAAGAATCCAAAAGTGACTGGGATTTCCACGGATCTCACTCAAGTTCTTGGCTTAATTACTGGCATTACAACGAAATGCAAGTAAGCTATCTTTGAATCCCAGAAGGTTGGGTCCTAGATCGATCAGATAGATAGATGAATAAAAATCGATAGCAGAAATGATCCCTGATTCTGCCCTTATTAAACTAATTAAATTATCCAGAATTGAAGTGGATACAATCGCGGTTGGAAAAGTGGCCAAGTCCTACTACTTCGCAGTCGATGAAGCCCTTCTATCACCAGCTCAGAAGATTTTGGTCATTCGGGATTTGTTGAACCAGAGCCACATCAACATTTGCAGTAAGGGCTATGGTGCCTTCCTGCTTTGTACGGCGAGCCCCTTGATTCAGGTTTAAAGTTTTTTGAAATTTTGATTTAAAAAAAATGAAGAAAGTATCTGTTTTTAACAAAATTAATTGTTAACTAAGCAAATTCTATTATTAAGGAAATCGCAATTTGCCTTCTAAATTTCAAAACCCTTATTGAAGTTCCGATAAATAATTACAAGACCACCAAGGCCAATAATCTCCAACTGACTTTCTGGGATAAAGATGACCACCACAGAATTGGAGCTTACATTAAAACCAAGGGCAATGAAACTGACAAAGGAATGATGAGTCGAAGTGGTTCGAAACCTAAGATTTCCAAAGATTCTTCCAAGTCGAATATAAATTGAAAAATCTACCTTCCCAAAAGAGAATGCATCGATCAGTCCGGATCGGAATAGAAATGTTAAGATGAAACTAGATGATTCAATATGCTCGAAATTTTTAATGATGCTAAATCCTCTGTATTTAAAAGCACTAGCCAAATCACAGCTTTCCCTTTAATAATCAATGATTCCTTCGGATGAAACATAAAAAAATAAAGTCTTCCAAAATCGAACGTCTTCATACATAATGAAATATTTTATTGGATTGCATTTTTGTGACTCGCTATAATAAGTACAGTTGTAAAAAATAGAAGTAGGATGACTTTACGATTCGAAAAGTTAGTTTGGCAGGATCGGGTATGAACTGATTGTTTACCACGGTGGAGGATACATGGGAGGACCATAGGGTGGAGGCATTGGTCCTGGAGGATATGCTGGATATGGAAGGGGCATCGGTGGGGGTGGTGGAGGAATGTAGTAAGGATCGTCGTAAAACCAATTCGTAAATGGCCAGAATGTCCTTCCAGCTCTAGTGCCTTTAAAACAAAACATCATAGTTATTTTTCAGAGCATTAAAATACAATAAAGCTAACAACATTTGAAATGATCGATAAATATACCTTCCATTGCAATGAAACTCCTTCTGTTATCATTTGAGCCATGCTCCTCTAAATCACCTAGTTTTTAAGAAAACAACTTTAAATGATTTTTCGTTATAAAACTACTGAAGTAGTCCTACCGTTCAAACTAAAATAAAACCCTGGGCAGTTATTTTTCCAAATCCTCGGAAATCTGCGCATTGTAGACTGTATGAAAGGTTTTCCATTAAAAACAAGGGAAAAATTCATAAAGAGAAAATGAATGGATTTAAATTAAAAATTATACCAGGGGGCTTTTATTTCAGTATTTAAGATAGTACTATCTTTTATTATACGAAAAATTAATTTGAATGCATGACTAGCATGACTTACAGAAAGGTTTCGTCTGATATCCAAGTGAATCCTGGCGTTGTCTAACAAACGAGCGGACATGATTCGGAATTGGTTCTTGTTTAATCTCACCAACAAATGGAACCATTTTTACTAAATCCCCTAATTAACAACAGAATAATTATATACTTTCATTAAATACTTAGGACAGATCTAAAACATTTAAATTGAACTTAATGTACCTTTTTCAGTTCTCCACAGACCCAACCGTTCGTCCGCTTTCACCAACGTTATCTTCTCCTGCAACGGTAGTCCATTAGAATGGTCTTGAGTAACACCGACGGGGTCCACGTTGAGAGCTTTCGCTTCTCTCGTACTTACTAGAAAATGATAAGAAATTATTAAAAACCGGTAAGAACTTTAAAAAAATCGAGAGTAAAAATGTGTTTCAACTTGCCTGATAGTGCTTCTGAATTTGTTAAGGCTACGAAAGCCAACATTAACCCTACGAGCTTCATCTTCTTGAGATGAGGGTCCTACTTTACGTGTTTCTTGGCTGAAAGGGTAGAAGCAACTGGATGAAGGACCTCAATCCAAGGAACCCTTTTATACTCAAGGCCCTTATAGAATGCCTGGTTAAGTACATTTTAGGGTTGACATTGACATTGTGACGATCTTTAGTAGATGAATCCAATCGTGGCATTGAATCATGTTACCTGCTTAATAAAGCCTGACCTACAAACTAGATAGGAGTTCATGGAAATTCCAGTCATGGTTAACCTGGATCCCTAGCTCACTTTCAATTGCTGGTACTACGGCTTAAAGGTTGCGTATTTCCCAAGTTCAAGGACTGATGTCCGGGAGAGGCTATCAATCTAGGGCATTAAAATAAGGGATATATATATATATGTATACTATGCTCTGCTGCTTTGCTATGTTTCCGAATTGATCCAAACGTTCCAGTTCAAATGAACCGTTATGCATTGTTATTTTGTATGTCATGACATAATAGAGCCTTCGCTTGAAAACAGATCTAAAGATACATTATAGGAAGAGGTACCTTTGCAGGGTTGTAAAACAGTACATTCGCAGGCAACAAGGGATTTCGATAAAAAAGGTACTATCGTTTAAATGATCTTTTGATCCCGTAATTCCGTAGTATGCGACGATACGAATAACGATAATATGATAATGTCATATCCAAATAAGAAACGTCATACCCTGAAGTCAGTGTACATTCACTAACACAAAGGGTTAAATAAGTTCATCTACAATAAATTACTTTTTTTGCAATCTAGGCCGATAGTAAAATGACCTATGAGATCAAATGGAACTGGGCCAACTTTAATCATCAACACAAACACAAAATAAAAATAAAAATATATTTGATACTCTATACAACTTGAATTCGAATATAGAAGCAATCGATCCTTAACTTAAATAGCAAATCCTTGTTGCGTATAAATATATTTGGATATTACTGATAAGGAATGCTTCAATTTATGAATGTTTATATTGCAATTACGATTTACGATTATTGATGATTGATTTTTCCCAAATATAGTCTACGCACATTTACAGACCTCTGCGGGTCCAAATGAAGGTCAAACGATTAACTCCAGCTCTCGAAGATATTATCTTGAAATAACTTTCATGCTAATTATTTGAGACTCTCCTAGCTCTAAAATATTACTTTATTTAAATACTTCATATAATATGAGAATTGATCTAAATTAAGTATGAGATAAGGACTAATAGGTATTCATATTTGTAGTATTTAGGACAATAGGGCTTATCAATGTCGTAAAAAGCTTTTACTTGATATGAAAAAGATATCATAGAAAAGCACGGATGATGACTTTTCGATTTACTTATTGCTTATCTTTGTAAATGTCATGTTATGAATTATAGGTCTGAATTCATACTTAAATTGTCTGCGAGCTCTAAGGAAATCGTCAAAGAATATGATTTACAGTTCCAGTTCGGCCACTTATGTTAAAGTGTATGTGTTTTTGCCGTTTTGGCAGTTTGGAGTCGATCTCTCAGATTACATTGTTAAAATTAAGATGTGGCAATTAAAAAGGACGAGGGAGCAAAATGCCTTATGAATCTGTAATTTTCCTGTTGAATTTATAGCTAAGGATAACGTGTCTGATGGGATTGGGATTATTGCACGCAACTAATGGATGTCGGCTACATCTGCTGCATTTATTATCACATCATCAGTTATATTTTATAATCGATCTAAAATTGGAAATAAATTATTCTAAGGTCTGCAATCTGTTTGAAGATCTAGTATATACATATGGATCTGGAATCTGGATTGTTTCCAGTCGCCCCAGCCTGAAAAATAATTTACTTTAATTAACATTAAAAATCATTAGAACAATCTTAACAATAGATTGTCTGTAAGGTGTTCTTTTAAACGAGATTATTCCGAAAGAGTTTAAACACATTTGGAAATAACTGAAGGTCACATTAAAACTGAATATTACATTTCGTCTTGAGATTAGCTGAGATTATTTTTTGATAGAAATGCACTATTTATCGTAAATATACTTGAAAATGAGATCCATGATATGCTTTTCATTTTAATATTTAGTTTACAGCGATTAAAATGACCCAACGGCAATATGAATGTCGTTGAATAATGTCATCCAAATATTGAATATTGCGAATAATAAATTACTGGATAGCTTCAATGGAAACCCTGTTCTGATACAACAAAAAAACTATTTGTGAGCTGGCTTATCATTTTTTGCTTAAGCTATATTACAACGTTAAGCGATATCTTACTAGTAGAGCGAGTAGAGCCCATTGAATTGGATAATATAATATTAATAAGAGCCTATATAATCTATCATGTTTCATTGTAATTGCAACTCAATACAGATGTGAAACCCTTTAATGTTTTCACGCGGTCCGTCCGTCCGTCGGGTCGGTTTTAGCTCTAACATTAGACTGATGAATCAAAGGTTTTTTCAAATATCAAGCTCACTTTACATGTATGTATACGCAAGTATACTTGCGTGTTGTGTCGATCGACGATCAAGTCAAGTGCTATTCAACCAGATATAATAATTTTCTCCATGGTTGGGGTAATATGAGATTTTATATGCAATTTGACGCCTTGTATCTGTATCGTGCGGTTGACACGTTTGGAACGTGCGTTAGTTTCAACGGCTTATTGCAGTTTGCAGTTGGCTAAGCTGGCTTATTGTACTAGCATATAATAATGTACCGATTTAGAACTGGAAAGTGTGAGTTTCACACATTCACACTTGATATGATGCCTATATCTATAGTTATGTTCAGTTATTGCCATGTATACTTTTTAAAGACATTACAATTTGAAAGCATTACAAACTCTGGAATTTTAATAGCCCATTAAAGTCATTATTCCTAAAAAAAAAATTCATGTAATCATAATTTCTACGAATAATTCTTTCATTCATCATAATGTAATGCAATCCACACTCCATTCCATGAGCTATGCTGCCCTATGCCTGTATTATGCCCTATCGGGATTCGGGATCGGGAATGGATGAAATAAAACGATATGCCTTGCTTTTGAGCCTTGGTTCGTCGTCAGCGGGATGGTGTTTTGTATTTGAAGGTGTCAGGTTCCTTTCTTTCTCCTAGAAAACAGCCGCAGCAGAAATCCCTACTGCCTAAATAAATATCTATATGCCTTCTCAATCTTTAAAATATTCTTACGTTGTATTATACGTAGTCAGTTACGTAAATTCACGTAAGTAATTCCAACTGTGAACTGATAATATTTATTTTTGTATATCGTTTTTTTATCAATCCTGCCCTTTTTTAACATCTCTAGTCAAGTCTTAGTCCTAACCCCTCCTGCATTCTGTGACTGAAACCGAATCTGCAGATTCGACTGAACAGAAACAGAAGAAATGTCTGTGTTGTCTGTTGTCTCAAAGAAGGCATTTTCAGTCTGCTCCGTCTGCCTCTATTTCTCATGAATATATTTTTTTACTCATTCAGGACAAGAAACTAATTATAGACTCCAGTTTAGGCAGACAGAGAGCTTGTTGCTGATGGAATAAGAGGTTAGTTTCGTCTAACATCGTACGCTCAACGTTAAATACGTATCGTATACATAAAGTACTAGTAGTACAATCTTATCTTCACTTCATTTCGTTGAATGGGTTGTGTATGTTGCATGTTAAATATATATTTGTCGTAATTTTGTAGAAAAAGTCCAACTCCCTCGTGTGACAGTGGCATTGGGATCTTCCGAACATCCTGGCACCCTCATCGCATCTTCAGCACGGCGTGGTCTCTCATAATCTCTCTGGTTTGTACTTATCTCTTTCGTAACAGAAAAAAACTTAACTTTTAAAATGTTGTCCTCTGTCCTCTCCGGTCTTTGACTTACAGAGAAGTTACGACCAGATCATTATAGAGTCAAATCTTGAAACTGCACTGCAACTCAAAAATATGTTATCTGAAAAAGTTGCTTAGTTTGCCGTTGTTTCTTTACTCCAGTTCAGTCCATGCTTGGAGTTCTAATGTTTGTGATCATCTCCAAAATCTCCAAACGTGTGCTATCAGTCGTATCCTAAAGTACATATTGACATCCGGTAATCCGGTTGCTGCCGCAATTTAGTGTACCGTATCAGATACATATTCACATTTGAAATGTTAGATCAGGAATTCTACGGTGAAAGGTAAATCCAAAGTTTAATAAGGGTTTTTGAATAGATACCAAGCTTCTACACAAGATATTGAGACCCCCTCGTACTCCGTACGTTTTTGGATTTGATGCGATACTTCTGAAGCTGGTGGAAGACTGTTAAAAACCGGTTTAGGTTTGCTTTGAGATCATAGTTCATAGTTGTAGAATAACGATAGAATGGCGGAAATTACACCGAGTCAAAGTTGTCTAAAAGGCCAAGGGTCTGGTACTCGTGGCGGTAATGTTGGGGGTGAGAGGTCAAAGAAGGTCACTAAGATTATCATCCCGAGAAATCCTGTGAGATCTAGGGACCCTCCGAGTTCTGCAAGCTCGGATGAACACGAGAGGTTGGTTTTAAATATAACTCCTTATGGGTTGTTTATACAAGGGTTTATTGCTTTCTCATACGTAAGACGTAATTTGGGTTTAAAAAACCCTAAACATAACAAAAGTAGAGTATGATTATGTTTTGTTTGGATATAATTTGTAAGCGTTATTGTTTTTTTTGTGCATGATGTCATAGTTTAAGATACAATTCAATAGTATGTTGAGTGAAAGTCCTGCCGTAATTATCATTGACATATAATTAGGTTTGAAATCCTGAGCTTGAGTTTTGTTGGTTTCGTTTTTATCAAGCAACTAACCATCTAAATCTAACTAAGAGTATTATAAATCAAGAAGTATGTTTATGCTTCTACAATCGAATCTGCATAATAATTTGTACAAACCAAAATGCTGTGCTGAGTGAAAGTCGTGGAGAAAGTTTGGTTAATTTGTTTGTATTGTTTAATTCACTAAATGCTATTAGAGTTCCGTTGGGCTTAGAATTTAAATAAAATATATTTTTAAAACACCAAATAAAGATATTGTATTTTGATAACTTGCAGTCTATGCTATAACAAGGCCTATACAGCTCTCCTGAGTACATCTATGGCATCCGTCGTCTCAGGACCGCAAGGATCTGTCGAAACTGATGAGTTGACAGACGAGACGCACGGCATTGGTAACGACAATGATTCAATTGACCCTGAATTAGTTTACCCTGAAGATGATGATGATGGGAATGGATTTCATGATGACGATGCGGATTGCGAAGAAGAAAATTCATCAGCAAGTAGTGATAACAATGCTGCGGCCTTGAAGAAAAAACAAAAGCAACTTGCAAGGGAGGACGACAACAACTTTTTTGAACCTGGAAGTAAAGACGGATCTGTGACGGTTAGCCGAAGGAGACAGCGGACTATGTCCTCAAGTGGAGGACTGCTTGGAACTACGAGACAAAGGGAACCGATTTTGAGGATTTTGACGCGAACTATCTACACTGCCGGTTTTTAAAGCACTTAATTTTAATGATGGCTCATATGAAGGTTGACTGATTGTAACTGCCTGTGCTTGTCATTTCATCTTAGGCCGACCTCCTTGGTACGATACAACTGGACAGCACATCCAACCGTGTGTCATCGGTGAGAGTCCTAAGGATATGGATTAGTTATTTTACTATTGGTTCATTAAAATCGATTTTTCAGGAATATGTGGTGGCTCTGCATCGGGAAAAACGACTGTGGCAGATATGATCATTCAAGATTTAAATATCCCATGGGTGACAAGGCTGTCTATGGACAGTTATTACAAAGTATGGCTTATTGTAATTTGTATTATTAAAACTTGAAAAATGATTTTTAAATTTAAGCAATCCAAACGGAATTATTTATGACCACTTTTGTTATTTATAGGTTTTAAACGAAAAGCAACATCTACTGGCTGGTAAAAACGAATACAACTTTGATCATCCTGACGCGTTCGACTTTCCATTGGTATTAGAAACTTTGCAGAGACTTAGAGAAGGAAAGAAAGTCGAAGTTCCAGTTTATAATTTTGTAACTCATAGCAGAGAAAGTAATTGTAAAACTATGTATGGGGCTAATGTTATAATTTTCGAGGGAATCTTCACATTTTATGATCCAAAAGTCTTAAAAGTAAGTTCGTGTTGATTGTATTTGCAGAAAATGGAAGAATAGTCTACTAGTTTTTTTACTATGATTAATTGAGACGTGTTTACGATTTAGCTACTGGACATCAAAGTTTTTGTCGATACGGACGCTGATACAAGACTCTGTCGCCGCTTGCGTCGAGATATAACTGAACGAGGTCGAGATCTGCATGGAGTATTACTTCAATACCAACGATTTGTAAAACCTAGCTTTGACTCATATATCGCCCCCCAGGTACTTGATTTCGTTAAGTATTTTTCTAAGTTCGACTTTCAGTCTAGTATTTCAAATTTCTAAGTTGGCGTTTGGAGTTATTTAAATGCGGGTTGTTTTCAGATGGCTCATGCGGACATCATCGTTCCTCGTGGAGGAGATAATCTAATTGCCATTAATCTAATCGTCCAACACGTTCATAGTGAATTACATGCTCGAGAACCCAAAGTAAGGGCCGAGTTGGTTGAAGGGTGGCATAAGGACCTGTGTAATGCCATGCCAGAAAATCTTTATGTGTTACCGACTACAAGACAGGTGAGATATCGTTTGTAATAGTTTGCACACTTGGTTTTATACCACATTCATTTATTTGTATGTAGTTGATTTCAGATTTGTTGATTAAAATAATTTTCTTAATTTCAGACGCTCGGACTTCATACTTTGATAAGAGCTGCTGATACACCACGGGACGAATTCATGTTTTATTCAAAAAGGCTGATACGACTTCTAATTGAATATTCCTTGAGTTTACTTCCATTCAAGGTTAGTATATGGATGTATCCTAACAGGTTTGCAATATTGATGTAACTTACATCAATATTGCAAACCTGTTAGGATCATGTAACTGATCGACTTAGAAGATATTTCCATTGTACTATATCCACAGAAATTATAACTAAACGAGAAAGTAAATCACGATTCCATACTTTTTATTACAGGACGTTATAATTGAAACCCCACAGAACATTTTATATAAAGGAAAAAAAGCAATGTCAAGGAAAATTTGCGGAGTTTCAATTCTACGAGCTGGCGAGGTAAGCTTTGCTTTAGCACAGTCATCATTTTTGCGATTTACCAAAATACTTTTTCTCTATAATGTTTTGCCATATTAGACTATGGAACAAGCGCTGAACGATGTCTTAAAAGAAATCAGAATTGGTAAGCATTAGTGAATTAGTGCTTTAATTAAAATGTAGTAGAACTAGAATGTTTAATCTGATGGATAATTTTTTAACTTTTCTTAGGAAAAATTCTGATCCAGACTAACATAGCTACAGGAGAACCAGAGGTATATTTATAGTCCTTTGTAAATAATACAACGAGTTTATAATCGGTTTTAGTTTGCTCATTTGATAATCAATAATAATGTTTTTAAATAGCTGTATTATCTCCGTTTGCCTCGTGATATCGCCGACTACATTATCATTCTAATGGATGCTACAGTAGCTACTGGTGCGGCTTCCATGATGGCAATTCGAATCCTTTTGGACCATGATGTTCCAGAGGAAAACATTGTGCTTCTTTCACTCTTAATGGCTCAATCAGGCAAGATTTAATTATCGATTTAGTCAACTTTCACAGAATGTATCTAGTCTAATAATAACAATAAATACTCATTTGCTTATAGGGGTACATTCGATCGCCTATGCCTTCCCAAGAGTCAAAATCGTAACTACTGCTATCGATCCAGAAATCAACTCATCCTTCCACGTAATTCCCGGGATAGGAAACTTCGGTGACCGATACTTTGGCACTGAACCGTGCGGGCTGACTAATTACCTCAATTGATTTTGAATGGGCAAAATCAATTATTGTTATTACGGAGGGATCAATTCACGAAAAAGTCTTCGACACATTTCAAAACCCGTTTGGTTTGAACGAAGTACGGACTTTCCGTACCACTTGAAAATAGCAATCCCTTCACCATTTCTTTTTACGGCAATTAGCTACCTTGTTACCTTTGCTGTTATTACCTGTCTCCACACTGACTCTACTACTGATTGTTTTATATCCGTTCATTAAATGTACGTCTTGTGAAAAGCCATTTATCAAATTATATATATAAATATTGGAGCGAGATATGGGAAAATAAAATGAAGATCTCATTTTATGGTGAAAGCTGGGCTTTGGGCATATCTTATGCATTTTATAAAACAATTATCCAACAGAAAACGACATTATTGGTTAAACTTTAGTAGTATTTGGGGAAAAAGCATCCATTGTGGGAAAAACACCCCTGCTAATGACTTGCACTCGGAGTGTGCTTTCTCCCACGTACTTTCTCCATACTATTCCAGTGATGCAATGAGAGCGGGGAATTTCCCGTGTTGGGTGGAGGTGGAATTTCAATGGAGATAGCATTGAGAGAGAGCCGGCAGTTCTCAAATGAGGGTAACGGGACACGCATTTCTGCGGCTTTTGACTGCAGCTGCGAGTAAACCTTGTTCATTGTCATTAGGACTAACTGTAATACCAACACTAACACGATTGTTACATCACTCTCAGCCTTTATTGCCATTGTTGTCATCAACAAGGTTCGTCTCCTCTTGTAGTCCAGCTGTATTAAATCTTACGAAACCGGGCAAAGGACTTCCTGCAAATTGGGGATCTAAAAAAAAATCTCAGAAGAAAAAACCGGAAATTCTTACTTTCATGGCGGACGTCGAAGAAATCTTGGCCCCTTTGAGGGCATCTGTCAAAGAACAGGTTGGTAATGAATTTCGAATGCATTGTTATGCCATATGGCACCTCTACTTACTTTTTATTGCTAAAAATTTCATTGGATTTTGATTTTACGTATTTCTTAAAGGGCGATCTTGTTCGTAAGTTGAAAGAGATTGGCGAAGGGGAACTTGCGGTGAAGAAAGCCGTTCTAGAACTGAAAGCTCGGAAGAAGATTTTGGAGGATAAGGAATTGGCCCTTTGTCAAAAGGACGATGGCTTTGATCGTGGTCGAATGGAAGATTTGCTAAAGAGGCGTTTCTTCTACGACCAATCTTTTGCAATTTATGGGGGTATGCCTTTCACTTTTAATTTTCCTTAAAATATTAAGTTTTTTGGACTGATCCATTGGTTATTGTTTTATTTCCATTTTTAGGCGTCACGGGTCAGTACGACTTTGGTCCGATGGGATGTGCAACGAAAGCTAACCTGTTGAACTTCTGGAGGCAGTTCTTTGTTTTGGAAGAAGGAATGCTGGAAGTCGATTGTAGTATTTTGACCCCTGAACCTGTATTGAAGGCCTCTGGTCATGTTGACAGGTTTGCCGATCTCATGGTCAAGGATGAAAAATCGGGAGAATGTTTTAGGCTGGATCACCTAATCAAGGCGACGTTGGAGAAGATTGATAAAGATAAGACTACTACCGCTGAGAAAAAAGGTATGCAGGAAGCAGGAGATGAATTAAAAACGCTACATAATTTGTTATGAAGGTAAATTCATACAATGGTTGGTCTTAATTACAGATCGTATCTCTACCGTTCTTTCCCAACTTGACGGATTTTCTAAAGACGAAATGGAAGGATTAATGAAGGAATTCAACGTGATGAGCCCTGTTACCGGAAATGCCCTTAGTCCTCCAATGGAATTTAACTTAATGTTTTCAACTCTAATCGGACCTTCAGGTGTTGTTAAAGGATTCTTGAGACCCGAAACAGCCCAAGGAATTTTCGTAAATTTTAAACGGCTTCTGGAATTCTCCCAGGGAAAGCTTCCATTTGCGGCTGCACAGATTGGCAATGCCTTCAGAAACGAAATTTCTCCCCGATCTGGTTTACTGCGTGTTCGAGAGTTTACCATGGCTGAAATTGAACATTTCTGCGACCCCAACGATTTGACCCATCCAAAGTTTGGTGATGTTAAGGACGTTGTGATGACCTTGTATTCTGCATGCGACCAGATGGATGGAAAGAAGCCCAGCAAATTAAAGATTGGAGATGCCGTTGGCTCGGTATGCATTTTAAACGTCGAGAACGCCTTATCTGGGTCAATTTTTTCCATTCTAACTGTTGTCTACATGTCAAACATTACAGGGCTTGGTGGCTAATGAGACTCTTGGCTACTTTCTCAGTAGAATTCAAACTTTCCTTGAAAAAGCTGGAATAAATCCAGAGAAGTTGAGATTCCGTCAACATCTTGCAAATGAAATGGCCCATTACGCACGGGACTGTTGGGATGCAGAATGTTTAACATCATATGGTTGGGTGGAATGCGTTGGTTGTGCTGATAGGTCAGCTTTCGATTTAGGACAACACACCAAAGCCACCGGAGTGAAACTTATTGCAGAAAGAAAATTACCTGCTCCAATAAAAGTGGAATCAATTCAAGCAACTCTAAACAAGGCTACAATTGGAAAAGCGTTCAAGCAACACGCTAAGGCGATAACTGAGTATTTTGCAAACGCAGGGGAAGCGGAACTCGAAGAAATAGCAAAAAAATTGGAGGCAGATGGGTATGTTTTAAAAGGGATTGAGTGATGATCTGATGATATTTAACGATCTAAACTCTCAGGCTTGACATTGATAATTTATAATATATACTTTTGGTTTAGATCCGTTGAAGTAAAATTGGGCGAAAATTCATTCAAAATAACTCCGGCCGAGCTGACCATTGCCAAAGTTGAAAAAACTCTTCATGTACAAGAATTTGTACCCAACGTAATTGAGCCTAGTTTTGGCGTTGGTCGAGTTTTATATTCTATTTTCGAACATAACTTCAAAAGCCGATCCGAAGATGCACAAAGAACGGTATTTTCTAATAATTCTAATGTTCTATATTCACAAGCACAGTAGTGAACCATACTATCCATATCCATAAGTGAACCTTACATTATACGCCCACATTTACTATAAGTGGAAGTGAGCCCTTAGAATTGGATAATATGAATGAGTCATAAAATTGTGTAAATATTATTTGTTTTTATTTTCAGTATTTATCGTTGCCCCCATTGATTGCTCCCGTAAAATGTTCCGTGCTGCCTTTGAGCAATAAAGCTGAGTTGCAAGTTAGAGTAACGGAAGTGGTAGCGGAACTGCGAAAACGTGAAGTCTCAGTAAAGGTAGACGATTCTAGTGGTTCAATTGGACGAAGGTAAGTACTTTTAACACAATTATAAACATGTCAGCGCTGCAAATGTAGCGTATTTTCATAATTCCATACCCATTTTACCAACATTTGCCAATTTACGTATTTAGATACGCTCGAACAGATGAAATTGCTATTCCATTTGGAATCACCATTGATTTTGAAACGGTAAAGAATTCATCGGTTACACTAAGAGAAAGGGACACTACTCTACAAGTTCGTTTGCCGGTATGTGTGGTTATTTTTTTTGCCGATAACAAAAAAGATGATCTGGAATATTTATTTGAATGGAAATTTTTTTAACAGATTGATAAAGTTGGGGAAACTGTACGTGACTTGTCATCCGGTGCCCTAACGTGGACGCAAGTAATGGAGATTTTTCCCAAATTCGAGTCTCAAGAAGCATAAATGATCAGTGCGGTCGCTTAATTAAGTACCAATTTAAATTATTATCAAATGCAACTCAATTGACCAGATTGGCAAATGGTGTTCTACAATACCTAATTTAAGCTACTGGGTATTTTATATTCCTTGGGAGTTACTAGCTTATAAATAGCTTACTGTTTTGTGGTGCATCAATAAACCTTCCAATTCCAAATAAAGAACAGTCAAGATCGTCCTTTTTTACTTTTTTATTTCGTGGGCAGTTGATATCTTATCCCAATTCATACACAATTCGAAACAATGTGAGAATTGCAGAAGCAGACTACGCTCGGATACAACAGCTTAAGCAAAAATGAATTAATTTAGGACACAATTAGTTTATTTTAAATTGTATATGCGATTTTAGGATTTTACAGGATCAAACAATTCGCAATGAATATTTGATGTTCCAAAATAGCACCTTAGACTGCTAAAGGGTTCATATACTATGTATTTTATATGCTCGTTTTTTGCAGTTTGAACAAACGTGATAACGCTCACCAAGGGCGAATGTGGAATGACCACTAAAATAATTAAGCTACACTACAAGTTACTATGTAAAGGGTTCTTTTTGTCTTATTATAGAAAAGTATGTACGAAACTCATTTGCCAGGCAGGCATTTAATTAAATATGTTGCAAGTATACTATTCAGTAACATAAATAAAAACAACAGATCTAATTTTCGAATTTAGAGAAATTGAATTTTAAGTCTTAACCAAGAAAATACACATCAGTCAGGTACGTAATTCTAAACTCCTTATTACTCTAAACGTCTAAACCTTCCAACGACAATAGTCAATATTTTTCTCTTTCCCTGCGTATCCTAAATACCAACATACGAGTGGACCACTTTAAGCCAAAATGTCCAGCAAGCAACCAATGCAATGACCAGAAAATTTAGAATTCCAACCTATTTTATATTACCTACTTAATTTTACAAGGTAAATTTTAGGATGTTATGGAGGTTATTATCCGTGCATAGGCAATTCAAAAGATGCTAATCAAAGGTGCTATTATTCGAAGAGCTTAGTTAGATTTCTTGCTTGCTTCATCATACGTCGGTGGGGCTACCGGTGTTGGAATGAAGGCCTGATTTCCATTGGCAAAAGCGTATCCGTTTTGTGGAGGAGGATACATATTAAATCCTGGAGCTGATGCTTGTTGAAAGCCATTTTCAGCTTGAGGATAACCGTTTCCCATTGGTGCCTGCTGAAACATCGGAGCTCCTTGCGGAGGATAACCATTGGCCATCGGTGCTCCCTGTTGTGGATATCCATTTCCCATCGGTGCTCCCTGTTGTGGATATCCATTTCCCATCGGTGCTCCCTGTTGTGGATATCCATTTCCCATCTGCGCTTGAGGATACGCTGGAGGGGCTTGGGGATAATAACCATTAGCTTGACCTCCCTGAGGTCCAGATGGTGTCATTCCAGGATATGGAGGAGGTGCATCGTTAATGAAAACAGTTCCAGCTACGAAAAAGTAAGAATGCTTCGAAATTAAATCAATTTCAATAAGAAAAAGTACGACTTTCAGAACGAACATTTTATTGAAAAATAAACTGAACAGACAAAAACAAAAGAAATCGGAACTGAATAAACCGATGTAACGGGTGTAACCAAGTGTTGAAAATATAACGATAAACAAACTAAATCTCAATTTCCCCAAAAAGCCCGGGTTTTGCACCCTGGTGTCAGTAGGAGTGGTCCCGTATCCGTCAAAGATGTTCTATTACTCATGGGAATCGTTTAAACCCCATATCTCAATTTCCCCAAAAATCCCAGGTTTCGCACTCTGAAATATAGGTTCAGGGTATTATCATGTATAGATGATAGACATAGAGTGTAATGTAAACTACCTAAGCGTCAGTTTTAAAATAAATGAGTAAGAGCTCTATCCTGGCGTTGGACTCCTACATATCACTATTCTGTTTGATTTAATGGTTTGTTTTGGGGTTTAATTGATGGGGGTCAGGGGGTGCGACCGATTTGACCCAAGTTCGAACTTAGCCTGTGTTAGGACCCAAGGAATAAGTGTACAAAATTTGGTGACCGTAGGTCAAGCCGTTCTCCAGTTATCGCTCGGACAGACGGACGGACAGACGGACAGACGGACAGACGGACGGACAGACGGACGGACAGACGGACGGACAGACGGACGGACAGACGGACGGACAGACGGACTTGTCGTTCGCATAAAGTGTTTTCAACACTTAATAAACATATATTCTAAAAAGGCATGAAGAGTGGAATCGGTAGGAAAATGGGTTTTAAAGTATTGTAGTTACCCTGGGGAGCTGGGAAATTGTAGGCTGGGGGCATCCATCCGTAGACATTACTTGGAGTTCCGTAGTAACTTGGTGGAGCTTCATGATATCCTCCAGTTGTTGCTTGATTGTATGAAGGGGGTGGAGTATTCCAGGATGCGCTTTGACTGTTCATCTGTCGAGCTATTTTCCCATTTCATTTTAAATTAAAATGTCTTAAACCAACTCAACTCAATAAATATATGGGATTTCTTTTAACTCGTCGATTATCGATATAGATAACTTACCGATCTGCATAGCTCGAACCATCCCTTGGGCAAAATCAATGGCACCACCGGACTTAAAGACCAACTTAAATTTGGCCTCCCCCTTCCATCCTCCATCGGGTTGAGCTCGAACTTTCCCCTTGAGAAAGTTGGCCCCGAACATCGGTTGTTCGACATCTACTTCGGATAGGACGCAGAACGGGAAGGAGAAGGAATTGAAGCCTCCGACTCCCGAATTCTTTCCAGTCAGAAAGATAAGCCGATGGGTCGTCAGGTACGCGTTTCCGGTCTTCTCTCCCATTTTAAGCTCCTGACTTCCGGTGAAGGTTATCTGGGCATTAGGAGCGTGAAGGAGAATCCTTTAAAATAAAATGAAGAACAATTCGTTAAAATACAATATAAATCATTCAATTTTCTTTTAATAATATTTTATTTCGAAATTCGAATCGCTTCCGGTTATGTAAACTTTACAATAATACTTACATCTCTCCCTGATGGATGAGCACTCCTCCTTCGTGATGAGCTGTGTTTAACGACATTGCTGTGACGTTAAAGGTGTTTACTTTAACAAACTTTCTTCTTCTGTCTAGCTTTCTTTAAACTTCAAACTTCAAACTGTTAACGTTTATAAGATTTAAGATGCGACTACAAAATAATCCTGTAATTTTAAGGATATTTCGGCCTTAAATTTTGATTTTGAATGTCTTCCTTTTGTTTTGAAAAACCTTTCTATCTACAGGCTATGGCTATGACTATATAAGACGTAGACGTAACTCTGACAACTTTTGGTATATGGGTTATTTAGAGTGATTTTAGCTAAACTATAGCCTCTGCAGCTTTGCTATTGCTTTGCTTTATATTTATTTATCCCAATCCCAATACTCCCGAATGCGTTAGTAGTTAGTACACATAGTATTAGTCATTCGCAGAGGTCATGTGACGTTGATATAGGTTCGTATGTACATTCCTTTGGTTTTTGTTATGAACTTATTCCAGAAAATCCCGAAATCCTTTCAGTTGAAAAGAACTGATAGCGGAAATGGTGTTTCTAGACCTTTCTCCAACTTTCTCTTTTAGTCCCAATTCCAGGGAGAAAGTTTGGATTCTACGGCCCTAAAACAGCTCGTAATCGTATCTCCTTACTGCCTACTGCCTACCTCTTTTAATACGTCATGATTCATGAATGTCATTCTGATAAAATGAGCTTTCCAAGTACTTGTTTGCATATATGCTTACTTGCTAAACTAGCTGCACTGCTGCTGTATATATAAACTTGCATAACAGCGTTCAATAATACGAAGATGACGATGATGGTTTGATTAGTTTTAAGGAATAAAATCAATAACAATGAAATTTTAGACTAAATATGATGTAGAATAGAGAATATATGAAATAATTTTTGGTTGATTCTTCACTATTCCATTTAAGAATTAATCGCAAAATGGATCGTGAGGATCATGCAGCGTTTTGAAAGCACGGGGAAAGATTATGGAAGACTGCATAACATTATTATCATGCATAATTTTTCGTAGAATATTAATTATCGTAAATAAATATTAGTAGCAAATGGAATTGCTAGTATTAATATTAAATATACGTGCCTCCTGCCATTTATTTGTGTTATTGTTTTTATGAATTTTATTATTATTTATAAATATTTTATTTGAAATATTTCAATTGGATGAAATATTTTAGGCATTTTTAAACAAAGATATTTCTACGGTCAATCAATAGGCATTTTATAGTCAAAACCAAGTCAAGGCCAAAGAAACTGTATTTTCTAAAAACACTTTAATGGTGATGGAATATAATTGGAATAGATGAATGAGACATGGATTGTGTTGTAGTTTAATCGATTATTAAGCACAAAATGAACTAGTTGATATTTTAGTTTTCATTTTTGATACTTAAGAGCGATTATATCGAAATTCATTCAATAAAATTTTCCATGAAAAGTGACATTTCGCCACCTTCCCCAATTCTCGTTTAAATATTGTCACGACCGAAAGAGAAAGTGTAACTGACCCTCTTGGCTTTTGACCTCATTTAAATGCTCTTTTCTTAATTTTAAAGCAGCGCTGATGAAAGTGTCACTCCCGTTTAATGTCATCGTCAGAAAAATGTCATATTTTGTCATTTCAAAATACAGTTCTTAAAGGTGCTCCAAGTCAAAATGCTCAATGCCCCACTCACTGGGAATAGAGGGAAGGCAATAAAACCGCGTTGGTTCAGATGCATGGAGTGAAAGGAGCAGAAGGAAAGGAAGCGAAGCGGCCTCACGTCGAGGCTTTATTTTGTTCTTGTTCACATTGTTCAAAGATCGGGCTAATTTTTGTTTATTTAAATACATATTCGTGTTAAAAACCATTGATTCCGGCCCATATTTTGGGTTATCATGTCGTAAAGTTTAAAGTAGAACTGTTGACGCTTGACGCTGATTGCAGATCGGCTCATCACTTTGCACTTGACGCAACGCAAACAAATCACAAATTACAAAATACGTTTGACGTTTGGTTTTGTAAAATTTCGATAACATTCAGCATTCCAATTTGGAATCGGAATAAGTAACACAAAATGTCAAGCCAGCATCGTGGAAGTAGAATGATGGGTTCGGGACCACCACAAGCCCCACCACCGCCAGTCTTAAGTCGTTCTAGCCGAGGCTCTAGGTTGGATTGGATTCTGTTTTTAATTCATAATTCATTTTCATTCATATCACATAATCACATTCAACATTGCATACACACATATCATATCACATATTTAATATTATTTGAGATCCAAAATCGTAATTCTGAATTCGTAAACCATAGACATCGACTGGTTGCTGTTGTTTTGTTGAACTTAAACTCATTGATCTTACGTGACGTGTGACGTGGTTGATATTTTGCATTGATTGTATTTATTTCATATTTTGTATTTATTTATGATTTATGATTTTGGATTTATAGGCGATCTAGGTCAAGGTCAAGGAGTAGGTCCCGATCAAGATCTCCGGGTCCACCTCCCAGCCATCATCGTAGCCGTTACCAAAATTCGTCAAGGGATAGGGGTCGAAGGCAATCACCGCCACCACCAAGTTCATCATTCGGAGGAAGGTAAGATTTCTGATGTTTGATATACATTATATTAATTAATTACATTATATTTTGATTATTGTTGTTTTATTTTTATCTGACAATGAATAGCAAATAAATAGCTGAATTTAACGTATGTGACCGATGATGGGATGTATAAAACTTCAACCTTTTGCCTTTGTTTTTTAATCAGACCTTCGGAGCATTACAGGAAGCCCGAAACATCGTCAATACCACTAGCAGCTCTGACTAGTCAAATCCTGTCGTCTTCCCAGTCTCGTCCACCTATATCTCATCAGCAGTCTATAAGTCTCATTGCTCGTGAAACAGCCCCTCCTATAATCCGCGACATTATGGAACCGGAAGAGGTTAGGATTCCCCGAAGAGCTGGAGAGGGGTCCAAGCCTATCTTTGGTCGAGATGAACTAAAAGAAGCTATGATTCGGCGAATGCGGAATGACGACAACGATGAAAATCCACAGCTTTCAGCCCCTGTGGCTCAAGAACCACCTCAGCAACAGCGAGTAATTGCAATCATACGGGAGCCTGTTGGAGGATTGGATGGATACCGGTTACCTGCATTAAAAGAGCCTAGTAGAAGCTCAGTATATTCCTCATCGAGACACAATTCCCATCTGCAACCAATTTCTCCAGAATCGTTGAGAGCATCCGTTGGAGCTGTAGCTACTACTTTCCGACGGTCACCCGCAACTTCTCCTGTAAGGGAAAGGTCACGAAGGTTGTCTCCAGCACGCTCTATGGATAGAAAGCGCGATTTGCTAGATGAACATCGCGAAATTCGTGAGAGAGAGACTCGTGATCGTGATAGGGAACAACAGTATCTGAGAGAACGAACTCGAGACCATGACCCGCGTGATGCCAGAGAAAGAGACAGGATAGGTCACCCTTCCACTGCTTCCAATCCTCGAGCGAGAAGTCCGGTTAGGGTATTGAGAGATCGGCGTTCCCGTAGCAGATCTGTGACGCCACCTCCAATGCCACCAGAAATACGAAGGCAATTGATGGAGAGGGATTTGCGAAATAAATTAAGCAGACCACTTACGAAACCAGTATCCTCTAATCTTAAGTCAGATTCCGATGTATGTAACTCATACCCTTCCATTTTTTATTTCACATACAATTAAATTTGAAAAAATCTTAATGACCTGATGCTTTCAAAATTTTAAAAGGACTTCCGACCAGGAGGGTCTTCTCGAGGGGGCCGCGGCTTCCAGCGAGGATTTAATAGGGGTCGAGGATTTCCCCGAGGACTCCGCTCAAGAGGTAGGGGAAGGCCTTAAATTGAATAACATCTTTACACCCTGCCACGGCTCTTGTAAATACCGGGAAGATTGTGCCACTGTCACAAATACTATAATAGCTTAGCGTGAGACATTTAATTCGCAACTGACGCAAATTGATGCCATCAGTTAGACTTTTTTTCGTTTAAAAAGACGTAATTTTTTGCTTTTTCTTTTCCAATTAACTAGCAAGCAAAACAATTGACTTGTGCTTGCTATATGTATGTTTCAATTATGTATAAAACGACAAGTTCCCAAAGTTAATTGGGAAACTTACCGAACCCCTCTGTGTATGTTAATTACATAGTTCGAGAGGACAACCGATCTCGAGGGTTGTGGGAGCATGACATGTATGAAAGAGATGGCTTGGATCAACCGGGTGGTGTTTCAAAATCAAGTAACAAAGACTAGTTAAAGTGGCAAGTTCAATTTCACTTTAAAGCATTCATTTGTTCGTTAAAAATCGTTCACGTTGGACTATTTGACTGGATGAAGATGCACCATGATATCCTGTTTCAAATGCTGGGATTCCTTTAACAACGTTCGTCAAGCAGATTGAAGCATGTATATTTCGTATATTACACATTTTATTTAGAAATTGTTAATTTGATCTAGAATTCCCGATGGTATGTCCCCCTTCTAGTTTTATTTAGTTTAGCATTTTCATTTTGTCGATGGCCAATAAAATATTAAGATGCTAGAAAAGTACAGAAAAATGATACATGAATTTTATAAACTTTTTGATTGTTACTTAAGATTATGTGTTATGTAGCGATTAGCGAAAGATTGAAATTATGCTGATTAATATTGATAATAATCGATGTTCGTTGGATTTATTTAAATTCGTACAGTTTGAGTCTAAAACTTTTAAGAATGTACCCATGATCGTTGATCAGAGAACCGTTGTGGGGGTTGCTCGACTGGTATAAGTGGTATCACATATACATTCTTGATTGAGTTTCCAATAAAAATCGTATTTATATTTGCATTGTTAGTTTGGAAATAGTTTATGAACCATTGTGATGGAGTTTCTACTACTATTGAAAAATGAGTGGTAATTGTGGCAAATTATAGTTTTAATAGTGTGTGTGGCGGATCACAAAAAATAAAACGATAAATTTCAATATCCAAACCGTGACATGTTTAACAAAAATACTTATTTTTAATATAATCAGTTTTTAATGTAATATAAAAAGTGCATAATCATTCATTACACGCTACGAGATTATGATTAGCCTGGGTTTTCGGGAATGATAATATCGTTGGAAGATCTAACTGGAAGATTGAAACCCGGGTCGGTCGGATTAGGCTGGTGTTTGACTGTGGTTGCACGGCAACGTTTGGCAAGCGGGGTGCTTTTGCCATTTGTGACTTTTTGAAAGTTTCTGTTCTAAAACTATTTCATCCTGTTATTCTTTGAATTTATATTGTCCTTTAAAAATATTGAAAAGTTAAACCATAACGTCAAGGCTTGAAAATGGAAGATTTGGACGAAGCTGGTAAGTTTGGGTTAGGTTGGGTTCCTAAAATTTAGTTGCCGTAAAATATATTTTAATTACCCCTTTTATCTATTTACAAGGGCTGATGTACAAGCCACACGAGCAGATGTTGGATTTTTACGATAAGCTGACAATCCTAAACTACCATGAAGAGTTCGTGAAGTATGCAAAGGCTAGACCGATCCATCGATATTACTTCACAACACCAACAAATCCAGGGGAACAGTACTACAACTTTGTGACGATCGCGGCATGGCTCGTCAAGAAATGTAATCGAACGATATCGGCTCCCCAGGAATCTGATGACCCGAATATGGTCATCGCTGGCATTTTGGAACACGTCCGAGCAATGGTAATATCATTGGGTTAAATGACAGATATATGGCAATACATGGGATTACATGATTTGCTGAAAATATTACAGGGTGGCAAGGTCGACTACAGTCCCAGCAAAGTGAAATCGGGATTTGGACCTGAAGTTTGCAGTGTTCTTTCATTTTTGGTGAACGAAGCTCTGAATATTTCCGACACTGAATGGGGAGAGTGGGTGACCCATAATGTCCACATAATTAATTAGAGATCATTAAATGCTATTAAAATCATCTGTATTTTAGTCCAGAACGAGAAGAAAGTGACGAGGAAGATAATGTAATAATTATCGAAGAACAGGAAGTAAATCTTGATAAGATCGAGGAAGAGATGGAAAATATTTATAGCAGTGATGAGGATGATAACGAAGCTTGGATTCAGCAATCGGGAAATGGGGAAACTGGGCAAACCGTAATATTAAATATTAATTTGGAAATATTATTTTCTGGATTTAACCAACGCTAGATGCATTTCAATATAAAGCTTTTCATTCAGGAGGAGCAACAGAAAATGCTAAAATCGGACACTGATGCTGAAGCATGGCGTTTAGAAGTTGAGAGAGTTCTTCCTCAGCTGAAAATTACGGTTAAAACCGGTAAGGCTTTAAGGCTATAATTCTAAATGTGGCTTAAGATTTTGGAATCGTCTCGAGAGTTTCAATTTTCAATGACCCTGTTGTTATTTCAGATGGACAGGACTGGCGATGGAGACAAGAACAGATGAAAACTCATGTAACAGGGATATCGGAAGTGGTCAATCAAATCGAAAATCCTTTGAAAAAGCTTGTATCCGACGCACAGTCTACTTCTGAGAAAGTGCTTAGCCGTGAAGGGTTTTTAAATAAACAGTTCGGGGGTTTACTGGCGGAGCTACATGAATCGCAGGTCTGTATTTGCATTTAAAAACAAGGGATTAGTGGATTACAACTGAAGACATACAAGTGCATTTCATTTCATTCATAATATAACATTATGGAAATCTGAAATTAAACAGGAGAAACTCGGTCGCATGAAAGAAATTCATCGAGATCTGAGTAATAAGGTCTCCGATAAAAATAAAGTTCTAACACATCTAACTGACGAATTGGACCAAACTAGACAACAGTTAGAGGACCGAGGATCTATAATGGCTGACGGAGGTAATTAGTTCGGACTGATTTTTATCGACGGTTTTTCTATGGAAGAATAAAATCACTAATTGTTTTAAATGTTATTCAGCTCCTGTGGTAGCTACTCGCAAAACGCTAAACGGACTGAAAAAAGAACTCGGTGATATGGAAGTAGAGATTGGTGTGATGGAACACAATGTCATGAAATCTCTTGTTCAGGAGCAAATGATCCTTCGCGATAAATCCAAGTTTTAATTAATGTTAGTTAACTCCAGTTAAACTCCGGTATTATTTCAAATTTTTATTACACATTATAAAGAAATTAAGATCCACAATACTGGAATAATATGAATTAGTTTTGCAATTTAATCCAATCATATACGGTTTTCAATTTAGTCTTGCAAGTTACAACACAGCAAGCTACAGTTTTAGGACAATGATGATTGTGTAAGTGGAAGTTAGAAGATAATTAGAAACCGTGTCGCGAGTGGCATGATACATCTACTAGGATATAAGACACAAGATCACATGTAAAATAACCAAAGATATACAAAAGCTAGAAAGAAGTAAATTGCAGTAAATTTTGGAAGCTATTTGGAAACCAACCCTTCAACATTACGAGGAATGGCAAGCTACTAGATTTATGATTTAATAGGAAAAAGGCCTGTCGCTGACAGGCACAAGATTCAAAACCTAAAATCCACGAAACGGTGTATGAGAATCGTCGGGGTTCACCGTTTCTAGGATTTTAGGTTTTGAATCTTGTGCCTGTCAGCGACAGGCCTTTTTCCTAGTATTTTTTGTGAGTACTGAAGCGTAGTTCCTATGATGACCTGCACACAAAATCAAAGAGGCGAAATGATACAATGGGATTTAATTAATTAATTATGTAGGTTTCTTACAATTTGGGCCCCGAAGGAAATTTTATTTTGTATGCATGCTACACATGATCATTAAGACACTTAATAACTTCTTCACAAAGCAGACACAATTCCATGTCTTCGTCAACCTGTTTGTCAGGGTGGTAATATAGTGTGGCTTTAATGACATCTTTTCTGGAGGCTTGGAAAGACTGCAAACTCCAGGCAGAATAGTCCCGTTTTCGATAAGTTCGACGTGGTTTATGAAATTGATATAAATATTTTATCAATGCAGTTGGGTCCTTTCTGGAAATTATAAAAAGAATTTCTCAAATTATAATACAGGGGTATTTTCATATTTACAAATTGAGCCGTCCTGCGCATGGACCATTTTTACTTTGATTACATGTTAGAACATTTTCCATATTACCTTTTATGAACGTCTCGAAGCTTTTGAACCGCTGGCTTTAGAGATGCCAGCACTTCTTCCAGTGTTAGAGGTCGATTTTCTGTGACCTCTTTATACGTTCCAACTGACGTTGGATGTCTCATGTTCTCAAGTGAGATCAAGATGGGCCCAGCTGGGATATTTTGCCTCTTCATCTCATTTATCTTAAATATGAGCCATTCATTAAAAATTTGCATATGTGCAAGGAACAAATAAATAAGTCGCAATATTTTTTCAGATTCTTACAATTACAATTAGATCTGGAATTACAATTCCTGTATTTCCAAGTTTGTTGGCCCATGAATATGAGTTGAGATGCAGGAATCTTCTCAATTTTTTTTAGTTTGCGGATTATTTCTTACTTCCATTTGAATTGTTGTCCTGGACCAATCGTCGGAAAAAATCCGCCAGCTCCGAGCGTTTGTCGTCTATCACGCCTAATTAATTAGCCCGCGATACTACTTTACCCTGCAAATACCAAATTTTAAAATTAACCTTAGGTATTTAATTTAATTTAATGATTTAATTTTCCGTTAATTTTAATTTTCAATTGATTTCCGTCATCTTTGGATCCAAGGCCAAGTCTCATGACCTGTAACTGACTTCCCAACACCATAGCACCATTAGTCTTGTTGACCTTTCTTGATTTCCATTGTTCCAGAAGAGTACTTGCTTCTCCGGTCGGATAACCCGAAACGGTGTTCAGCAGAATGATAAACACGTAGATAAGTCCGAGTCTTTGCTTGTCAAAATGGAAGGCCCTTTTGATTTTAGTCAAAAATTTGCTTTACAAACGCAATTACAAACTTTGTGGTAAATTGGTTAATAAAATAAATTAGTGTGACTGGACTGGAGAGAATCTTCCGACGCTCTTAATCTTAATACAATAATATAAGTACTTACGATAATGTTCAGTGGCTCTGTACAAAATAGAGAGGGCCCATCAGGGAACGGGGTTCCCTTGCAGTCCTTATACTGGCTGCAACAACTCCAAATTCAGAAACAGAGGGTTGCATTTGTTGCAGTACTTTTGTGAACCACCACAAACATGGCTTGATGTTTTAGGTCCTTTCACCGGACGTTAGAAACCCGAGAATATCCCTCTGAAAGCAGGAAATTATGGAAATGGAATATTTAATTAGTGTTGTACAAATAATGCACAATTCATGGAATTGTGTTCTGTAGTGAATCTAATCTATATAACAATCTGGCTGTGATTTACACAGCCTTGAATTACATTTTCAATGTGTATTATTTGGATTTGACTTACATATTCTGGATGTGAAATTCAGGTCATTTTCAGGTTTGGGACCTTCAGGGAAGTTTTCTATCGGATGCATCATTTGGATGGTCGGTAATTGTCACAGTTCTTTTCAAATAATAACAATCGAAATGATTGTATGATAAATTGATGATTGAGACAGATGATTGTAAGATGAGTTGAATGAAGAGGGAGAGCAGGTGTGGGAAGAGGGTTGGGACCATGGCCATCTATGGGTTGGGGCTTGAAAGAACGCAAGTGGCAGAAGTGATGTAGTTACCGTGTTTTGTGTAGATGGGGCTTTGAATATCGCCACGGAAAAAAAAGTCAAAAGAGGAACAGCCATCATAGGAGCAAATAATGAGAGTAGGAGTAAGAGGGAGCCAAGTGTACGAAATGTAAAGTTGTGGAACTGCGAAGAGAATCGAAAATGCTGAGAGAGAAAGAGAAAGTCTGGAATTTTGGGCTTCACACGGATAGAGTTACGGACGTGGATTGAATATAGGGGGGATTAGCCGATTGTTACCGTAACTCTTACCTAATGCATACACATACCAGTGCATACCACACACACATACATCATATAGAAACTTGCATCACAGAGCCTAAATTATAATTGAACTTGGATTGGATTTGCCTTGTCTAAGTGAACTTGCACTTGCTAAAGTCCATTTCAGGGTGAGCCCCCATGAACTGTTTCAACATATCTTGCTTCTTTTGCTCCTCTGAAGTCGGCAGTCCCATCTCCTTTTGTCGCTGGTCGAACATCATTTTTTCAACCATACTCCTAGTTTCTCCATCCAAGTCCGATAGTTTCGAAGGCTCCGGGTTCACTTTTCTGGTATTGATCTCCAAGTCAGTCATTACGAGACGGTTCCACCATTCCATCTTATTAATCTTCTCCATCGTTATGAAAATAACTTTACGATCTTCTAAAACCCATGTTGATTCCTCTACTTTGATATCGTTGAACATTTCTCCATCGATGATCGGGGGCTGGTTTTTCAGACCGACTGTCAAACGCCGTTTTTTGAATTCGACTTTGACATCTCCCGACTTCACCGAAATACTAAGAGGGACTCGTAACTGAAAGCAAAGAAACACAGTTTTTTAACACATCATCCTTGGTGATTAAAAGATGTTAATGACTTTTCTAACATGCGTGTGTTACATCATTACATGATGTATTGCGATTCCGTACCCAATAACACTGTCTGTAATTGGCTGTTACGTTTAAATAACCTTACCATTTAACCATACAAAACAATGTACTATCGCATCGTAATAATCTATCATCCATCATAATAATACGAATTGTATTCATTCATCTAAGCAAAACAACTAAACAACCCACGTTTTTCACGCACTATAAGTTAGACAAAGATACTAACTTATATTACATTGAAAACCATCTAAAACCATCTCTATTAAATACATATCAGATATCACATTATTAACTTAGCGTAATAACAATCAGTAACCACTTCGCAAAGCTGCAAAACAACTTTATATCATTTCAAGAGCAGTTACTTACTTTTAAAGTGCAATGTCATCATTAATCATTCCAAAGTACGAGATATTAAAATTTTACATCTATCTTAATCAATCGTTTTGTAACTCTTTTACTAGAAATCGCAAATACATTATTATCTCCCTCTCTACATAAAATACAGATAATAACACACTGTAATGATTTTTAGTCTCATAATGTCATAATTCACAACCAAAAGTCAGAACAAAAAAGTATTTTCTTCGAAACTAAACCTCTGCTACAATTTAGGAACTCTTGAGTTCCGTCTGTCACGAACATCTTATCCATGTCGATTCGATTTCTCCGACTATTCACTTGACAAACTTTCCCAAATTCTAAGCTTCCTTTTGCCTTTCAGATTTGATTCAGAGGTTCTTGAATCATATAATCATATTTAATCTTTCCAAAAAAATATCAAAAGCTTGGAACAACTTCCGCATATCATATCTCTCATATCTCGTCAAATTCTGTCACCGGTATTAATCAACCCTCTTCACATGTCATATTGAAGCAAGGAAAGTTTGAACGTTCATCAAAATTTAAAATTTACTTACGATTGGCATTTATATTTTAGATGAGGCAAGCCTGAGATAACAAGATTATCGAGGTCTCCAAATTATAGACTGGAATACCAACCAATACACCAAAGGTTGGAGTTGGAAACAATAACTCTATACTCACTACTAGAATACTCATCCCAAACGAAAACATCTCATGTAACATTTAATTATCTAATTAATACCTTTCACAAATATCATTCATAACGGCTTACATTTGACTATCCAAACACTTATCTCATTGTTATCTCTCCTTACTGTGTACACGTACATACCATTGCATAAAAGCAAGTTATCGAAAAATCAAATTCACAACAACTCCCTCAACTTCGTAATTCACCGCAAGGCTAAGTCCACTTAAGTACATTTACTTTTTATATCACCGGAAGGAAGTACTAGTTTCAGTTTCCTAAAAAAAGTTTCAATTTCAGTGGTTTCTTCGTTTCATTCTGACAGATATTGATTTAACATAATTCAGACATTTGTTGGATCTACAACTTAACTATGCATCAGGCATTAAACACAACTACTTTATCATGGTTCATATAATAGTATCGTTTTCATTACGCATTGGCTTAAACCACTCATATAACAGTCATAACATAACCAAATCTCTGTATAAATACTTGCTTATTCAAAACACAACTCTAAATATTAATTATCGATATGAAACCACTTAAAATTAATCGAAACATCCCCAAAAATTTAGTCAAATCAGCAACGGATGTAAAGGAAAAAATGTCAAGGCAGACCAGGCCTATATGGTCCTTACTACTTACCCTCTCCGCGATGACGACAAACATTACGGTGTGACTTATTAAATTATGAATAATCCTACAATCATGTAAAAAAAATGCTAATGTTCATCCTTCGAAAATTATAAGCACTCTCAAACAATCGTCATCAAATCATTGAAATCATCCTCTTTACCTATACAAGGTACAACCACCACCGTGAACAAACAAATATATTATAAAAATGCAAACAACTCCTCAATTTATTAAACAAACTGCAGCCGACTCTTTAGCAATGAAATGACATAATAAATCTCCAGCCTAAACAAGTCAAATAACATCTAGCATCCCTTCAATTCAAATTAATTTTCTGATAGCTCGCCAGTACAATTTAGGGAAAAAAAATGTTCATCCTGCCAAAGGAATTTTTCCTAAACATTTATACCTGATCTGACCACCCGAACCATCAAGACAGGTTAATGCTTATTTCAAAACCAACTTCCAAGGATCCTAAAAAGGACATACGAATAAGGGACAACTCGTTCTTCAATTCTGAATTCCATTTCTATATTATGTCATCTTCCCATTATGACACAAGTTCACAAGTCAAGAAAAAAACATGTGTCATAATTTTTAGCACCTCCAACTCGTAAACCTTTTGGAATCATCTTTATGTAAATATAACGGCAAATATAAAAGCTATTAACTTACTGACACAAAGCCAGAAGTCAGACAACCTTACAACTTCTTCGATCGAGGATGAAGTAACAACCTAACAACCTGTACCCCTTCTCGTAATATACCGATCCTGAATGGTAAATCAAATTGATGAAACAAAATAATGTTGACAGTTGACACATCAATACCATCTCAATACTCTCAATTTCCTGCCATTGCATCTCTTCTATACAATACTCGCTCCCTTGCTTGCAGTAACAGATCTACTATGCAAACCTGGCTCTAAATAATAATTCACAAAAATCTATAAAAATTTAATTCCATCTAACAAATCCTCGTCAGTCATCGTAAGAATGAGAAATCTTTCATGGATTATAAACTAGGAAAATTCACAGAATTCATACTCTCTCAAGCGTTTCAGTTTGCATAAACATGAGTCAAATCATTGAGCCTAACGACACTCACGCTTGTTCCTAATTCCCAAATCTTCACCTCAAACAGGCCCGAGCAATAATTTAAAGCCTTTAAAATTCATTTTCGCGAATTTAGATGCGGCTGTCTTGCTGTCAACTTGTGGCTTTAATTGTTTTGAATTACTAACTCTGCCTACAAATTTTATAATTGTTCTCAGCATCCGACAAAGTAGGTTACATCAATATTACAGAAGTTACGCAAGGGCTGTTTAATCCAGTCATATAACCTCTTATTGTTGATTACGGACAAAGTGATATGCATAAAATCTTAATCTACCGACGGCAACTTCAAATTTATATTTATGTATGTATATTATATTCGCAGTGATTCGTACATGGTTTTCGTAAGCATTTTGTGATGCTGATCCGCTTATAATATTCGTACATGAATTTGCACCTTTTCTGACACCCAATATGGCGAAACAATACATTTTAGATTTCATACACAAGTTTCAAAGATGATCAGGAACTGAAAGGTTCAAGCTAGACCTCATAAATATTCCATGCGATTTCAGCAACAATTAAATCCTGTAGTTTCATAACAATAGGCAGTCAATTGTTTTTGAGAAATTTTACCAATTATATCAACCGTATTTTATAGTGATTTCGCGGACTTCAATTAGCAATATTGCACACGGCAGTGCAAGTGCAGTGCTCGGTCACTCGATCAAAAACAATGCTACCTGACTGCCTCCCATGATCAGTCAGTTCCTCAAAAAAATAATAGTATAGGCTCGATATCGATCAATTTTAGCACAACATTTTAATTGCTCCAAAATAAACAACATTATTCTGACATCCCTCGTAAACAATATTTAATAAATGCCAAACGCTATAAATTCAATTGGTATAGCAGTGCATTCAGATCCAACATCGTTTCATCGTCTGCGGCAAGCCCAATTAAATTCGTTGCAAACTGAATTCACCTTTTTAATTGTGAATTTGAATTGACTATAAAAATGTCGAATGTAAACAGTTTGAATTGTCAAACCTTTGAAAGCTAAACAAATCTCAAGCAAAATCAATGATATCAAATTTTCGAGAACGTTCATATTTTTGTATTGTTCAAACCGCATACATACTCTCGAACTAAAGTAAGTCCAATGTCAAGGGCACAAACAAGCCTTGAGTTAAGCCAAGTACTCTTCATTTCTAGATCATGGCCAGTTTTCACTGGATAATTCCATTGATTTCCAACCCTTTTCACCTTGAAACCCTTCAAAGCCCCTAAGAAACAGGCCACAGACGACAAAGGCTCATCCGGGTGTCCCAGTCTCACCTGAGGTTTTGAATATAAAAACATTCAAAACAACAATCACCGACGAGGTAAGGTCAAGGACAGCTTCAAAATTATTTCCACGCTACAGACAAGTTCTTAAGAAAAGGTTCATTCGATTTTCTTTTAACCATTTCATTTCTACAATTTCTACTATAAAACTTAGAACGATTACTCATTCGTCATTCAAGAAATATATGTATAAATGCAAATCCATGCAGCAAACCAACCCAGGTTAGACACTAGGCCAATTGAACCATTTCACTTAGGTGTTAATTTCTACATGTGCCTTACACAAGATATTTGGGATTTACCATTTTCTGTCCTTTAGGTAGGGGTAGGCAATAAGGCAATATTTTTGATGCGCCCAAGAAAGGGGTTCCTTACATCATAAATACAGACATATTATGGCTATGTACCCATCAAGAGGACAAACCCACGTTTGCAAGGTGTTTTTCAGGTAAATTTTATGTTATCAACAAGTCACGTACCCTTAAAGTCCAATTCTGTTTCCTCTAATTGCTGTACATATCTATATGGCAGCAGGATGCCTACGCATTTTTTACCTCACAACATCAGCATATTAATTTCAGGATGAAACATCCCAACATTCCCCACAAACAATGATTTCAGTTTTGAGAGTCATCTCCAACAATTAGAAACAGAAACCCTTATTGTTTAATAAACAATCTGTCCCTTATTGTACTGTCATCAATAAATTCAAAATCATCGTTAACTTTAATTATTTCTGACCCAGTGGCTCGCCTACGCCTACAAGCCTCTACCAGTCTTACTAATTCATTTACAAGTGATTAAGTAATCTTCATTCCAAAAGCTAACTATCATTATGTAACACATAAGGCCCTGAACTTGATGCTGTGGACGAGAATGAGGACACCATAACGAAGTTTTCTGCGATTTCTATCTTGTCTAATTTATACATTCATAGGGTTATTATTGGGTAGTATTAGTCACGTTAAATCTCATTACAATAAATAGGTAACCAGAAACGAATGCCATAAGTTATATATCGATAGCTTAATTTATTTCAAATACCAACCTTACATTCTTCATGTGCTTGTTTTAATTTTATTGGTCTGGGTCACGTTCACATAATCATCTTCTTAGTATTCAGTGAAAACTATTGTAGAACCTTTAAAATTTTCATCACTTATCAATACAAGAGTGAGATTTCGTGATTGTGACATTGTGCGTACAGCTTATTCATCACGTTCTCACTATATTTAAACAAATATTAATTAGCCAATAATGAACTCTATTCATAATTGAGCTAGAGAATAAGAGAAACATAAATACCATCCATCGACCCATCACTAACCCTTCTTCTATTATTTGCTAGTGTCCACAAGGAATGCATGCTTATGCATTTTATTTGTGGAATTTACATCACCAACTGATTCAAATATAACTCGACACTCGACTAATAAGTTCGCAACCTTTATGTAAGATCTAAGACCCATACTTCTTCATTAAAAAAAATCGTTATCATCACCCTTGTTTTGTTTGGCATGAAAGGGACAAAATTACCCGAAATAATCCCCCTCCGATTTAGAGGGTTTGAAAAATTGAATCCCACGGGGACTTAATTAAGTTAATACGGTATTTACTAAAAAAAAACATTCTACATGTTACAGACGAATTGAAAAATACAATCATACAAACTTTAACACAAGCAAATAAATTTAAGAACATGTATTCTGCCTTCTGCCCAGCGTTTTGAAACTACGTTAACTTAGACTAACCTTAACCTAAAGCACTCATCTGTTTCACTTTTTCTTCCTCCATCCTTACTTTTAATACCAGTTTTCCTCATCTAAGGATTACATATAATAAGCATATTACCCAAATATTCTGGCCTATGCCTCGGCCAATATGTAAATACTAAATTACCATGTAAAGTCTCTTAACCATCCAGCCCATACACAATAGCACGGTGGATGGAGACTTGAGCCCTAGAGGAAGCCTAAACTCAAAAAAGGGATCCTGCTTTTTAGTACAAATCTACAGGTCCTTCAGGTAAGGAACCTTATAACACTGACACAAAGACCAGCCAAATAATCTTCCACGAAAAAACGAACAAACCCAGGAAGTGTATTAAAATTTCAAGTTTAGGATAATTTAAACCATTAGCAAATTCCTTAGCTCCACTCAAGCATAATTTAACCAGAAAAAACCGGACACGTTTTTGTATTTTCATTAACCATGCATTCTATTCAAATGAGTTTATAAATAACTATCCAGGAGACGGAACTCTAAAACCTTAAAGTGACAGTGTGGTGGAAAAAAACTAAACTTCCCCGAAATGACTAATGGACATAGGTGGACTTTCCAAATCGTTTTTGTCCCTAACTGCAACTTCAGTCAGGATTAGTGAACAAAAAATAGGATACAAGGTGTGCACGACGGGAGACAGAAAAGTACCATACACCAAAACCAAATTGTGTAAATCTGATATAAATATAAAGTAAACGTCCATACGAAGTGAATGTGAATGACCACACGAGTTTTGCATGACATTTTCAAGCACAAGTCAGAGTCACCAACGCATATAGGATTTTTTACAAATAAAGCATTGTATTGTAACAGAGAGGCAGGCCTGATGACCAAACCAAGTATGTCACAATAATGAATAAGTAAAAAATGTAAATTAAATTAAAGTGTACTGCAGTTCAAAACGACTTGCACACTACAAAAGCAAAGTTGAGAAGTGAAGGGAGGAATAAAGCGTCCAAAAGATCTGTAATCTATATGCAGACCAAAATCCGTATTGAATTATAATATCCATTTGACTCAGATAATATTCTATTTCTCCAACTGTCCCTGTCCACTCTTAAAGAACTTTGCATTGAGACTTCCCTAGGAGAGAAGTTACAATTCAGATTCTAACAAAACAACCATTCCAAAAAATCCAATCATTTCATCCCTCTTTAAAATACAAATACAATTTTCGGCTAACCACAGAACAAGCTACAACAGAAAATAAATAGCAAGTCAAAAGGAACCAACAAAACCAAACATTTATGGGAATCCGTAAAAAGCAATCGTGTCAGTGTCGTGTCCTTCATCAATAATAAAACCACCCTCCCTTAAACTCTAAAGGATGTGTTGTAATAATAACGCATTTTATCCTATGTGTGAACGGTAATTATATAGTGTACTCAAGTTTTTTTCAAAATACTTTCTCGTCATCTCTCAGAGAAAAACACGAGCTTGGTCTTGACTATCTAGAATTATCATTTGTGAACAACTCTAAGCTAAAGCTCCGGTGACTTTGATTATTGTGAAATTTCGCATTTCTCACGAAGTTTCTGGGATAAAATGCCTGCCAGGCCACCACTGGACGATTTCTCATACCCACAGGTAAATTTATTTAAGTGCATGCTTCTACGCTAACTATCGTTTCAGAAAATTAGAAATCGCTTGACACTTCTTCAGGATGTAGTTGCTTCTCAGCCCTAGAAAATAGTTTGCAGAGTCCACCACAATAATATTTACTTTAGATTTTACATCGCTAAATTCAACGTGTAACTTTTATCGTGTTAAAATCACCTCTGTAATCATCAGGCCATGCGGTGTGGACTTAAAATCTAAAATTGAAACTTAAAATACTTAAATGACAAACTAATTTAAATATCTTACGAGTCCCTGAATCACAATCATCCATTTAACAAGCAAAAATAACAGCATATAACTTCCAATATAAAATTAGACTGCAAAACTCCATAATATCCTTCCTTACAGCACAAAAACAAAAGCTTTCAATTTCTTCACGGACGCCAACAACAAATTGTCATTCTATGTTTGTCTAATACAGTATAGAGAGCTACGTCAATGTTAATTTTATGACATTGATTCCATTAGCATATTTAAAGATGAGGCAGGAGTGACTAGTATCCAATATGTGGCACGAGGTGAGCTATGAGCATTTTTGGTCAAAACTGTTAATCAACAATTTAACTGTTCCACAGCCAATAAATGCTAAATCCAACCCACCACAAACACGATACAGACTACAGACAATCTCCGCGTTCAATGACTTAAACCTCCTTTTTTACCAAACAGTTGACAATTAAACTCCAATAAAAACATCCGAGGTATCGAATACATTATGGATTCAATCTTTGCAAATAAAAGAATGTCCTTTACCCTTGATAAAAATATCAATATCCATTCATCATTTCAGCCCAATTTGGTAAAATCTTTGAAATCATATTCTCTCCAATAGTTAGCTTTTCAATTAATTGTCCAACTCTGACAGGCAAGTTAAATCCAATCTCCACACAACAATTGTACATTCGACATGTACAAGCAAATTCATTTGTCTCCAACTCAATCTTCTTCTCATCCCATCTCTACAAGAATATTATAAGGGATTTCAAGAGTGGATTGCTGAAAAGCCGGCCTTACCATTAACGTATTGAACTGACTAATTGTGCAATACCTGTTCCGACTATTGTGCTGTCTTATCCATTTAACACGTGTAGTATTGCAAGAGAACCTCATATATGGCTCATTTCTCATTCATACAATCCTCATAAATACACATTGAAATCCTCAAGATTCAAGAGCATGGAATGAATGACTGAATATATTACGAGATTACAAGAATTACAATTCTAAACACTAATTTAAACGAGAGGAGGAGGATGAAGATAGCGATGATAGATGCTTGATCTTATCCTACTAATCGTATATAATTACAAGATATACATTACAAATTGCAAATACCCTCTTTTGCCTTGAACTCAAATCCTAAATTTGGATATGCTTTATGATGTTTACTAAATGTATACAAAGCAGCAAAGCCCGTATTGGGTATTAAATACTAAAAATTATTATACACACATTCCTTCATGAGAGGTATAAACGTACAGTGGATAGAATAATAACATTATCTTCTCATTCCTTCCCTTGACTCTTCATAAATTATTACAACGAAGGCATTCCTTCACTTTTCGAATTTCAATTAGGCATTTGTGCGATAGTGTTAATAGAAAAAGCTAAACTACATGTAAAAAAAATCCGCAAAAAATAACTTTTTATAAAATTAATTTATGTTCAATTTTCTCCCATCTACAATCACCATCGACACTTTTTTCTCGGTTATTATAAATATCTAAATAATCCAATCCAAAACTTATTATTATTATCCTCTACTTGCTGTATCTAATAATAATAAAGCTTCCTTAGCATTGGAACGTACTTTTGAAAGTACATTTAAATGCTACGGGCAGACCACTTAAGGGAAAAAATACAATTAAAATTTAATAAGCCTTTAATTCGTATTATTTCGCCCTTATAATCAAATTCCCTTTTGAACTTCCATATCCTTTAAAAACGGCGTAAGGCATTGTAATAGGAAAGGTAGTTTGCAATCAAATATCAAACCTCGGCAAGTCAGATACACGAGACACGACAGGAGACAGCCTAGCCGGCCGGATAAATTTATAAATTATTAAATTATAGATCAGTGATAGATACCACATTGGGGCTTGTACGGACTACATTAAATCATACATTATTGGCACTCGTAAAAAATGAATCTTTAGAATCTCACGGCAATCTACAATCTATCGAGCTACATTCCTTCATTGATCCATTGACTCTCACTCTCTCTCTCCCAGAGAGACCCAGACCTATCCAAACCAAAACCAAATTGTACACTTCACCTTCTAAAACTTCGAATAAAAATTACAAACATATTATCATTAAAAAACATATCATCATTAAAGAGATTTTATTTAAAATTATTATTCTGGAGGTTGAGAGAAATTTGATAAGATTATTTCTACAAAAAATTGCAGTGAATCGTGCACTAACTCTTCATTGTTTTAACCGATTTGCTTACCATTTACTTAGTGGTTATTTTTTATAGTATATACTTAGTAAGAATTTCCTGCAAAATTAAGATAAAATGTTAAATATTGCACAATTGAACTACCATAAATGGCTAATTCACATTAACTTCAGGAAGAGCATCATCACAAGTACAAGTCGGAAAATAGATTTTGGAGATTAATTGAGTTTCTATATCCTAACATGAATACTAATACTTGTGATTCCAAATATGTACAACATCGTTTATCTCTGTTACCACTTTCCCAATACCAATCAATTGTCATGATCAGCTTATCGATCTACATTAATCTGCAAACCTAGTATTACTCGACACCCCGTCTTTCTTTTCTTTCCCAGTGAGTGATGTTTCTATTCGCATTAAAAGAAATTACATGCTTTTGCTCAATCATTCAGTTGAATTTAGCTCTAACTTTAATTATAACCAAACCAATCCAAAACTCCAAAACATCATCTTGCCGAATGGAAGTTTTCTGGTAGTAATGTTGACAAACCCCAAATACTATTGGTAGTGGCACTCGGGCCACTAAAATCCAAATAAAGACTAATAGAATTTTTTTCATAAATATTTAAAACTGAAATATTTGTAAGTTAAACTCTCAAAACGCATGTAATCGACGAACAATTCAAATTGTAACTCATTCATGATCTATTCCGTCATCCCAACAATAGATAAAACTCTCCATTCATCATTCATCCAACCGAGATCAACGAGAAACACCAACACCCTAATCAAAACCCCCGACACCTAAAACCTTCTCATTAGCGCAAAAATTAGTATTGCAGATGGTGCATAGAACTTTCAGCCTAATCCTAGCCATTCTAACAAAGCTAAGCTAAGCCATGACAAAAGCCAACCTATCCAATCCCACAGCGTAATAATAGTTAATAATGCATAATTAACCTAGTTATATAAGAGTGTTAAAAGCGCGGCTGAGACTACAAATAGGATTTGACATAAGCATTAAATTCTCACAGCTAAAATTAAAGCCGATGTCATCCAACTTTAATCGTACTGGCACAGTTTTTTTTAAATTGATCACCTAACTAATTACCCCGCAAATGACCTTATGTAGTATACTAGTTGTAGCAAATTAGGCACTCGAATTTATACATTTAAAGCGCCAATCAGGCGCCATGCATTTGCATACAAAGAGTCGAGTGGACTTAAATACGAACAAGATGAATTTAAATACTGTTACTAACTATTACATTGTTATCCTACATTTGAGCTCGGCAAATGCTTAATCATAAATATTGTCTCGTTCCTACTCAAGCTTGAAAACAATATTTAGGAAAGCATCATGTAACGTTTACAATTTTTAACAGTCATACCTGAAACTTGGCTTTAAACTGTTCAAACTATGCAACATGATTTTGTATATCTATCCCCCACATTGTATATATACTTCCGTGTTTACTGCAGATTAGCATTCGAATTAGGCGACTATCAGAGAGAGGGAGAGAGATCAAAACAAAGTTACTTCATTGATTCGGTCAACAAACAAGTTGTTGGTGATTGATCTGCTTGAGCCTTCTCGTAAAAATTAAGCCGTGCCTTAGATTTTACATTGTCATTCATTTCAACTCCTTTTCTCATCTCTCAACATCCTTTTGACATCTCTGCTGAAATCCATAAATCCTCCCATGTGTCAAGAAGTTAGTCAGAATTCAAAATCAACCTTAATCAAAGAGCATTGTAGTAAGAAATTGTGAAATTATTACGGATTACGGTTATGCTAATCATTATATTACTCATCTATAACTAACTAAAAAAAGTAAAAATGCAATGCACTTCAATCAATTTATCTCGTTACAAAATGAAATGCTGTTTTTCACAAAAAAAAATATCTCGAATGTTTCAAATCAATAGGCCATATAGTGCAACAAAAGAAGTAAAGAATCCCAGTAAAAATATTACTTCAGTTATACTGCATTTTGAAACTATATTTAATTTTACAATTTTCGTGACGAGCCCAACTAACTTTTGTCAAAAAATCTTGCACAGGCCACTAACAAGAATAGCGCAAATAAATTGAAAGTCAAATCTAACCCATTTTCAACTAATTTACTTTCTTTCCGTACTTAAAAATCTAGATAATTCAAAGTTCAGCTAATATTACATTTTAATATATTTTCTCGTCGTATAAAAAACCAAACAATAAGGCTGTATTAAATATTCAATGCTTCAACAAGGTTTCATACACAGAATAAATTCCATCATTCGGCAACTCACCACGCAAATTGAGTGTACATTATCAGACTGACTAACTAACTAAAGCCTCAACAATATCGAAACAACTGATTTTACCATTTGCATTTTATTAAAATTCACCCTTTACCTTTAATTTTAAAACGTAAAGACAAAAGCAGGGCGGAGAATGTAATGTACAGGTTCTATTCAATCCAACTAACAAACCTCCTGTATATATTACTATCTTGAATATCATTCCAATTTGAATTTCCAAGACATCATTATCATTCTACGTGATAAACTTAAGGAGTTTATTTTCGCTATATTATGCGAGTATTACATTAGATTACGAGTTCACTCATTCCACTTCTCTATTCTTAATTCTCATTCTATTTCACAACACAAATCCTCGTAAGCAAGTGAACCTACTCAATATCAGTCCACACTCACACAACCCAGCACAAGGTATCGAGAAGTTACGTACTCATCCCACCTCTAATTAATTGATAATGGTAATGGCAGGGTGTTACAGTAATACAAGTAATACTACACCAACATCGGCATTACGATTACGAACCACTTGTACGTAAACAGAAACAGTTGTAGACAAGAACTAAAAGACACACATGGACTCCTGTAAATCCATCCGTCAAGTCGAGGGACTCATTTTTTTGTTCTAATCTTCAGATGTAAGCTCCTAATAGTTGACATTATTAAAACTAACCCTCAATCTACAAGTCTTATATAATAGTTAGTTAAATAGTTAATAGAAGTGAAGGCAGTTAGTTAGGCATCACAGAACCACATGGATTCCCATTCTCATTCACAGACTTGAGGCTGATCGCATCTCTCCTCTCTCTCCAGTGAACATTCTAAGACATTTAGACACCTTATCTTATCATGCCAATTTCCAATCTAACACTGCAACTGATAGTACTTACCTTAAGGACTTGAAGATAATACTAATACCCCTCTCAACCCTTTCTTATCTCCTCCTCTTAAATACACTATTACTTCGTATCTGCATAATATATCATTGTAAATTATTGGAATTTGCCGTTCGAGCTCCTATTCTTATTGTGTAGTTCTACGACTCGATAATCATACTATAATAAAAATTTAACGCTATTCTTGGCGTAGTGCAGTGTGAAGGAATCCAGTCAAGTGTGTCATTTTATTCTCAAAGATATTAATCCTCATGGTTTTGGCTATTCAGTGTCAGTGTGCTTCCAACATTGTGACAAACATCTTGGGAAAGGAGCTTTCTTTTTAATACACTATTTTTGTTGATAAAAAATCCTTGTTTTAAAAATACAGTTTAGGTTGAACTTTAAAAAAGTCATACGAGTGCGAAAACGATAGTTTTCTGACCAATATTGGACCTACTGTCTCCAAGCATAAGTAAACTAACCGAAGTTCAGTTTATATTTTATGGTGACATTCAGTTTCATAGGCAACTTTTGCAAGAAAAAGTGATATTATAGGAAAATCCTCCGAGATAGACAATCCCCATAAAAAATTATTACCGTATATTTGTAAAGCTGGTAAATGTACTGAAAAGTTGTCCAAATAAATCCCACAAGTAATTGGAAAACCTTCTGTTCCTAATTTACATCTTTGTCTCACCAAGGTATAGTAAATAGTAATCTATTCCATTTTAATTGCCAACCAAAGATCAAACAAAATAGCTAACAATTAAACTGTCTATTTAAATACTAATAATCATTATATCACATAAAGTACCCTCATTGAACCAAAGAAAATAATGTTTTTGCGAGGAATGAATGGCTTTATTATGAGGAAATCAGATTCACTTTTCTCAATTTATAATCAAAACCACGAGATTTCATTGTCATATTCATAATATCCAACATTATGACCTCTTTTTTACGACGTCTCATCCAAATCCACTACTACTGCCATCATCTAACCACCCTACCTACGTCAAAGTCAGCCATCAACAAGAAAAGCCTTTGATTTTGCATTTCTTCAAATAACTTCGAATTTTATTATTCAACAATACACACAAGTACAATACAGTTGACTTACACATTTACCTACCAACCTGTTACGTTACATATACGAATGTATGAATGATTAGATGTATTTATTCAATTTCCTTCAAATCAAGGTGGGTAAACTTGTTTTTTATTCTTTGTCAATAAGTCAGTCACTCTTGCATTCGTCTATTATATTGCAAGTTGAATGTCTTATTGCATTGCACTTCAACAGTTTTTTTTCTCCTTTTTTAACTTGTCTCTAAACTAAAAGAATGACAAATAGCAAAGAAACTCCTAAACTAAAGGTAAACTTGAAAGCAAGAGTTTTCTTGCGTTTCAACTCTCTGACAATTACATGGAACAATATGTTGGTCTTGTAGAGTTGATGAATCAAAACATTGAAGCCCTTTATACACTTACTCTTGAATACAAGATGCAGTACAATTACACGCTACATGATTAGAATTGTAAACAAATCAAAGATATCAGATTAGCCTCTACATACACACACTGTGTCAATCTTAAAAAATCTCAACCGTATAATTTCCACGATAGCCAATCCATCTCAGTGTCTATCCTCCAAGATCATATATATAAAAGCATACATTAGGTTTAGGTATTTCTGTGCTTTATTCTAAGCAGAACACCTTGGATTTTGGATCCTCTTTTGCAAGCGTGCAAACACTTAATCTATAACAAATTGATTCTAAACCGGTAAATGGAGCAGGATGATATTTGATATATCAAATAAATACTCTGGGTATAGAGGACAAATTTTTCACACTCTCTGTGACATTCCACCTGATTATCACGCTTCAACAAAAATCAATTTACTTATGTTGATTTTTTTCGCCTTCCTCTGCTCTGGGAATTGTAAATTGTAAACCTTTTAAGAATTTAAAGCAGTTGGAGTTCACAAAAACTACGTACATATGAATGCAATTCAAACGCTATAAGAGTAATTTTATACAAAGCTGAATCGTTTAAAAGAGTGTGAAAGTCATTGTGCAAAATCTTAACTCACTTAGCACAAGACAATCACCAAATCAACAGTCCATGAAAAAATCCAAAGACATTCGCTCGACATTCAATAAATTCCATTCCACAATATCAATCTGAAGCATGATGACATAATTTGAGATGACAAAACGACAGTTACAAAGACTACTACTACAAAACTACAACCAGGCACAAAACAAGTCTTGAATGACTATTTGCTCCATGTACGCTAATATAAGATCGAAATGAAAAAAAAGTATTTAAAGGGCATTTGTAAGACAGGTAGACAATTACCATTTCTAAGCATGCACGAGTAAAGGAGTCAGGTAAGCGTGTATAAAATTATTATGTACACTTGACTCTTAATTCAATGAATGGTCTTTGTTTGCCTAAATTTCCATAACATCAAAGCCATTGTACATCTACATAATATTATGACCCGTAGCCAACCCCGTCGATTCTGTTGCATGGACAAAGATTAAGCAATTTCGCTTCGCTTGTGGTAATTTGTTTGTCAATCGATAATCGTTCATATAATCAATAGACAAACAACCTTAAATACGACTCCTTCTTCTGCTGAAGGATTCCCATCTTGGGACATAAAGCTACACATTCCACGTACTCAGATTAGCTAAACAAGGCATCAAGGTATTTGGCGATTAGAATTTTTTTTATAAATTAACGTCAATTATTCATCTCTCTTGAGGAAATGACACGCAATACCACCACAATGCAATTATAAAACTTGTGACAGTCTGTCAGGGTCTACCCTTGTAACTGGCTTTATCTTAATGCAATTATCCTCTTGTAAACTTCATTTAAATTCCTTAGTTCAAACCTTTGTTTTTAGTGTTCGTCCTTACTTCAGAGCGTCTTTTATGATAATTGGAACTAGTGTGATGCTGTGAGGAAAACCACAACTTTTAGTATTTAATCGTCGAAAAACCACAACAAATAGAGTCCCGATTTCGATTTTCCAAGGCATTATCAAGCATTACAAAATTACAAATATAGATTCGTAGCAATCTTTGAAACAAGCCTTATTTAATGGCAATCAGTTTCTCTCAATTTTTGGCAAATGATTTACGAAAGCCGTACCCAATTTGCATGATAACGGACGGATGGTTATTGTCCTAAATTGAGAAAAAGGTGCGTGAGATTTCATATACCTACATTTACATACATGAATCGACTAATTGTACCTTTTGGTAATTGCGTCAGTTTTATACACATTATTCCACAAAACGACAACCTATACAGATCAGATCAACTCCCTAACTAAATCTATGAAGTTGAAGTTGAACAAAAAAGGACTGCCTATTTGCAACTGCTGAATATTAAACATATAAATCCTTTAACAAAATTATATTTCTACGAAAGAGTGTAATAATTCATCTCTAAAATTTGAGACAACAGTGTAAGACACACATTGCATTCCTACGCCAATCTGTCTGCTATTATGACGACATTCGTACATAGAGTCTTTGATGGTAGTGTTAGTGATTTTGGCCTTGCCATCACACTTAATAAATTCAATATTAAGTAATACTATAATTATTAGCTTCTGCTCAAACATATTTCGCAAACAATCACGATATGAGACATTGAGACTTCGTTGACCCTCTCCAGTTCACAGATATAGACAAATATATTAAAGATGCGAAATCGCGTCTTTTCAAGTCAACAACATGTCGTGGCGGTTCGAGGTTTTGTTGTAGATTTCAAGGAGTTTGTTAACGTAGATCATTATTTTATTGTTAATGCAAAAAATCTTGCCGTTTTTGTCTGGTTAGTTTAATTCTGCGTGGACACTATACTATACGTGCCTTGTTATGAATCATTCATTCATCGCCGGATTTTTTGCTCCTCTCAACTGTATCTGTATCTGCGTATCATTAAGTATTACTTCATATCACATTTTAACGATTAGGTTTAGATAAAATACTAAAGATGCAGTCAGTCACTTCAATCGATTTAAATCTTGTCGGAAATAGAGTTTACTAAACCCAAATTAGCCCCCGTCTCCGTCTCTAACATGTAGATAAAATCAACCAAAAAATAACAGACGTAATTCGGCATCTAGATAAAGACTCCTATCGTATATGTTGTCTGAATTTGACCCATTTTGATTCCCTATCGTATGCTCTGTTGAAATCAAAGCTAATGCCTCAATTTTGTCCAAATTTTATTTACAGTCCGACCACTACAACGACATCGAAATTCCAACGCTAGGACGGTCCAAAACCCGTCAAAAACCCTCTCGTCACCGGGAGCGTGAGAATTCGATTTGGGCCGTTGCGGAGACTGAGAAACCGAAGAAAGGTAAATCCAAGCAGGCCAAATCCAAAAAGACTGAAAACGAGGTGTCATCAGGAGAACGAAAGACTTATCTGGATAACCCAATCTACGAAAATGAACTGAAGAATTGGACACTACCCCGTGTCGAGATATGGTGTCGGGACCTCAACTGCCATTATAATCAACAATTGTGGGGAGAGCATTACAATCACAAACACAATCATTCCGGTGAGGTTGTCCTGCAAGAAATCGCAAGTCTTCATCAGCAAGATCGGCAATCGACGGGATCACGATTGTCATCTGGATATCACAGCAATAGCCTTTCTCGTCATCATCTCCAAGTTCCTTCAGCCTACGACAATCCCATAAGTACGGTGCCGATGGTACTGAACCCCCATCATAACAGCGACGGACCTCATCCTCATGGTAATATCATTCATCATATGAACATGGGCTTGGGCATGAATAATCTGAACACGAAAGATGGGTCATTTGCCAAGGCTGACAATCATTTCACAAATTCAACTCCTGTCATTCCTTCAGGATCAAAGCCTGTGACAATGACCCACACAGACACAATGGCCTCCTCGAATACAACCCACAGCAGCACCAAAACCAGCAATACGGACAGTACCATCCTGACGATCAACACTAATAACGGGGATGGGTCCACTACGTCCACGGATATGTCCTCCGGATCAACATTTGCAACGGGATTTGAGTCGGCTGGATCTAGTTCATCTAAACCGGTTGGCCATGACATTGGAGACTACAAGACTTCCAGTCGGAATGGGCCCAATGTTTACCAAACCGCTGCTTCTGAGTACCCTCCTCTACCTTATCCTCAGGTATTAACTTCCTTATTTTTTAGCATATCTACCTGAGAATTTCCCAGCACAATCCTAAAATTTTAATACATGTGAGCCTGCAAAAGGTACATATTAACCATAGATATGGATAGTATAATATCAACTGCATGATATTTTGATAGTTAACATCATTCTGAACCAAAGCTGTTGTTATTAAGTTCTCAGAACTTTTTAATTAGAAATCTCAACCCGACTGAAATATGGTTCACGCAGAAATCGTAAATTCATTTTCACATTCCCTGCCAAACTGGTCCTTTCCATAATTTAATTAATCGAGTTTAGCCCTAAAAAAAATCATGAAATGTCAAATTAATCACGAGTTCTCAATCCTTTGCCCTTAAAAAACCATCTTAGATATGCAAATCTTTAAACTACGCTACATCCAATATCCAATTATAACAAACACTTCCAATTTTGTATGAAAAATGTACACCATTCCGTTCTTTATCTGTGCCACCTGCGCTAGCATAATTCTCGTGTACCCAATTTTGATGTATTTTATTTATGACGATTTCTGACGATATCCTGCCACACTTTTACAATGAAGTCCATCCGTTTTCATGTACACTTGGCACAGTTCTCACGATAAGTATATATTTACGATAATGCTCAACCCAGACATAAAGAACCTGGCAGGTTGATGTTTATTACAAAGGGACGACCAAACACATAGGCAAATCGAGGGGCAAACGTATCATGCATAACAAAAGCTGTAATTTTAGTAAATATTTTGCATAGAAATATTTAGTACGTAAATTTAATACGCCTATTCCTGATTCCTTGCTCCTAACTTAAGACCCATCGGGAACACTTTTCCCTTTCATTTTATGATTACTTAATCGTGAAGAACTTTGGTTAGCTTAATGTATATTACCCTCTCCATCACACGATTATCCATGGCTAAAGCCATTTCATTCGGTTCTGATTAAAAATACCTTGGCGGAGACATCATTACCTTATGATTTAGTAGTCAAAGGACGAATTTCTTAGAGCCAAAACTTTGGCTTATGGATTACCACTATTTTAAGCACTATTGAGCATGATAAGCGGCTTTGGTTTAAGATTGAATTCTTATGCTAAGAATGTAGCATATTTTAAAGTAAAGTTAACTTTACTTGCTAACTTCGATGATACAGGTCTCGAAACCAGCTTAACGAATCCATTTGGCATTTCTTCAAGATCTAGATTGATAAAAGTTTAAAATTTTGCAAGTTACACAATTCACAGTATTTAAAACTATGAGAAATATGAGAATGGATACACAAATTGTCTAATTCCCTAATTCTAACATTTTAAAATAAATTCTCTTTTATCCTCCTTTTTTAACTAAAAAATACAACCATTTCTTTGCAAAAGACAAAAAACCATGTTTTATTTTTCTTATCCCAAATCCGAGAAGCCAAAAATAATTTATTTTGATGAATCATGTGATGTTTTGCATATTATGCAGTTTATCATGAGAAAATCTACTTTCTTAAGAGAACTTTAAGCTTGTAAACACAATCTAGAATCTAAGCCAGCAGCAGCAGCACACGTTTTATAAATAGACTTATGTTGTGGTTTTTTATGATATAAATTAGAAATATTCTTTGACTGTTTGTTGTATAATATCATTGAGATTTGAGATTAAAAATAGAAATAATCCACCTCGAACAGGTTATGGTTTCCATGATTGTGTTCTTTAGGTTATATCATATTCAGATTATCATCGTGGCAAGGTTTTACTTGGAATCTTCCACAAATGAGAATCAGTGATTAACCGAGTTAAAAATACACGAAACCAAATGGTTTATGAATGCAAAACTAATTATAAATTATAATTATACTTTGCAGGGGTTTCGGACAACCGCGTCATCAGCGTCCAATCCATACTGCCCCAATTGTAGCGGAATCGTGCCCCTGAACCACTTGGACACAGTTCCAGACGTTTCAAGACTAAAAGCAGAACCTGGCCTATTTTGGAACTTCAACAAGTTTCAGCATCCTTTGCAGCGCGATCATTCCTTCCATTCAGTTGGTTAGTCACAGTGTATATTTAACTACGATGTCGCTACCGTTCGGATGGTTGATTCAATCAAAATTAATTAATCATGATGACTTCTCAAGTGCGCTGAAAAGTAACCATGTCAGTCAGGAATATTGAAATTGAAAGCTTAGGAGATATGCAAATCAGTCATTCCAATTTGCAGCAAATCAGTCATTCCAATTTGCAGCAAATCCTTACTTCCTTTCAGTTCTAAGCACGACCTAGCTCAAAAAATCCATTTATAACCTTACACTTTTCAGAATTTCGGAAATCATCAATTTGTCAAACCCTTTCACACAAACCCATTATAATTTACAAGTATATGGCATACACTTATCCATGAATTATTCTCACTATTTTTCCCTTAAGATTGCTCAGCAATTTTGATGCAAATTCCCTTGGAATTCTGTTCCCATCCTCGAGAATGTCCTTTAAAATTAGTCAAAAATTACGATATTACAATACAACGCAAACAACGTCATCCGTCAGTAACAATGCCCCGTAGATCTAGAGGATAGACGGTATCGAAGTAAAACCCAGCATTGCATTTTTTAAAGAATCTTTTTAAGCAAAATTAGACACGAGAAATAAGCCAGGAAATTTTTCCCTACTCTTGAAAATAATCCTCAAACTATCTTTGCGCTTACAAAGGCCAATCTGGTTTTGCTGCAATTTTCTCAAATAAGAAAATTACCTCTGCCCAAGGTAATTTCATTATTATAGATCCTAATCCAAATGACATGAACAATGAACTTGTCTTGGACTGGCATGGCCAATTATTTTATATTTATAATGTAATTCCATAAAATATGAAATATGTCCAACAATTCTTTAATGTCTTTTGCACTAATTAAGTAACCTTATCCGTTCATATTATACACAAAGAGAATTTGATAGTTTATGTCTAAATTGGTACTATCGGTAAAAGTACCGCATTCACCGGAAGTGGTTACCTTTTGGAATCGCCTTTAATCTGATCATGAACCGTTGATTACTTACTATCAATATATTTATCACTCATTAATTTAGTCCCATTACTTACGCCTCATTAGTCGAACTCGAAATTCTGTCCCCTCATTTTTTTGCATTACATACTATTTTTACCTGTTTTTTATTTCAATACAGGTGGATTCACCTTGAATGGACAATACAACACGAACGTTAAGAAGCATACAATGCTGAAGTTTTGCTCAAGTCACAAGATCTCCCTCGTTGTCTCTACTTTCTCCCTTCTGGTTACCATTGGTTTACTCATCACTCTATTTTTAATGAAAAGTAAGTCTATGGGATATCTATAGTTTATCAGGATTTTAATCCCATCTGGATAATTGATGGGATTTCTTTATCAAATTCGATTATCTAAACTCATTATCGAATTACGTATAAATGCCAACAAGACACCTTTAATTTTAATTCATCCAACCTTCTGCCTGCGTAACAATCCATAAATGACCAAACTTGATTCTTTTAAGGCCATGAAACTACAACTCACTTACAAAATGCATAAATATTTTTTTTTATAATAGGCAGATTGGACACTGTAAAATAATCTCATTTTCCTTCTCTTTGCAGAACGAGGAATGATGGACACTATGGACAGTTGAAATTCCAAACAAATCGTCCCGTATACCATTTATCTATCCAAAGTTATATCAGATTATTATTTAAGACATCCCAACCCAAAAACCCAACACCTCTAATTGAATTGTGTATTTGCCCATAAAATATTTTATCAAGATGAAAAGAATCTGACTGAGGCCATCATAACATTGAACATTCCAAGATTAAGTTCAAAAACACATTCCTAATTCTTTCTAGTTCATTAATCACCTCATTTTTTTTTCTTTTTTCTTGGGCATTTAATGAGCCACGTTATCATTTTATAAAAATTTAAAAAGGCTTGCGGACTTTTCCTGATCTTGCTTTTTACGATGACGAAATGATGATGCACAATGCAAGGGCGTTTCTTATTTTCAGACAACAATGATTTGAGTAGTGGTAATACTAGCTTGTTAACTGCATTCATTATTATGCAATTCCGTTTTTTATAAGCTAGTTACGAAGCGCGATAGATTTTCATCAATGTTACTTATACTATATCGCTTTTGATCACAATTTTATTATTGGACAGAGGTTGCATGCAAGTATAAAAGCCAGCTCAGGACGATGCTGGCCATTAATTAACTCATTACAAATTAAATAAATTTGACTCAAGGTAGATTCACCTTCTCTTAAATAAGACTATTTTTTAATTATCCATCAAGTATAAGGATTTCCTTGTTTCCATGTACTGATATTATTATGTACCGTTCTGTGGAGTCTGTCTGACACGTGTGTTCAAACGAACCGTTATCTATCTATAATATTTGTTAAAAATAATCTTATCCTTAGCCTCATGATCTGTAAGATGGATGAAGAGTCGAATAGTAAAAATGTATAATGTCTCGAAACATTTACAAATTTATTCAAACTAATTATTGTTTGCTACGTTCCGATTTTTTTCCTTCCTTCTCCTACAATCAATAACTACAAGCTCGTCAAGACGAGGACCTATGCCGAATTCGAAATCTGATGGAATTGAACTCCCACTGTTTGTGTATGATAAAATAAAAGTTAAATAACTTATACTAGTTCATTGCGCGCTGAGAATTAAACCACAGTAAGTCGCTGTAGAATTTAAAAGAAGGTAATAAATTCGTATGAAAAACTGATTTGTGCATTATGGGTATTTTTGTATACATTTTAATTTTAAGAGAGCAAGATGCTGGTTCTCTACTCCAACTATGTTGTTCTGCTTCTGCCATATCCATTGTTGAAGGGTTCATACAGTCATACATACACAACGTAAAATTTCTCACGCTTTAGCATTCATTAATACCAAATAGATGAGGGGGGGAATTTTTTATCCCCTTTGAAAAACAACATAACATTCATACATTTTTCCAGTCGAACAAATATTGGAAACCTAATAAACAAAAATATCCATGCGTACGCTTATTCGTAAAAACAATTGTCCAATTTTTGAACTGGAGGCGAAGAAAACCAAAGCCAACTGATCTTTCTGATCAGTCTAAATTGTAAAATAGTAGGTTAAGTAACACTTTAAAACCGGTACCCGGTCAATAGAGAGAGGAACTATGATTATATGAAGTACCTATATTAACAAATTATCAAATTATGTCATACCTCAATTTCCTGTAAAGTTTGGGTCCATCTGTACTTCGGCAAATCGCATCCATTTCCAGCATTGGGTTTCAACTTTCCTTTATCTTTAGAGGACATAAATAATTAATTTAAAATCGTTAATGACAGCACATCAATTACAAAATTAAAGCTGTTTCAATATCGTTACCATCTTCTTCTTCGTCGTCTTCATCCGTCTTCTCAATCTTCTTATCCTTCACTACAGTTGCGTCACCACTGCCAGGAGGATCGTTTGTTTTTGGTACAGCTCCCGATGCCAACATGGCTTTTTTTATATCAATTTCTTTTTGCAGCCGTTCAGCTTCTTCATCCGTCAGTTCTTGAACCGACGAACTCTCGATGTCCTTTGTCTCTTTCTCTAATTCCTTCCGTTCCTTTTCTGCTTTTTCTTTTCGTTTCCGATCGATTTCTTCGTTTTGTTTTTTCTTCTTCAATTCAACTTCTTTGGCTGCAGTTTCATATTTTTCAAACTTATCCATGATTAGCTGTAGGTTAAAATGGCGATTTTTCAGTTATTTATGTTTACAAGATAATTCCGAACACATATAGTAATAAAATAACCAACCTTTTTCGCTGTTGACCTGTCAGCACCAGTGTAAAAATCAGTCTTTCGAGCCAGGAAATTGAAGATCGTGTCCAGCAACTGAGAATGATTCAAATAAAAAAAATCATCATTGGATACAATGTAATGTTCTTCATTTCATAACACATAATAATATATGTCATGCTTGTGTGACGCTTAACAAATGTGAATAGTAAGCTACGCTTAAAGCACAGCTGCAGGCAGGCACGGAAAAACGACAGGTAAGGTGAAAGGTGTGAGCAGAATACAGAAAGGCTTACATCTTGAACTCCTTCTTCATGTTGCTGAGCCATGGCCATCAGCATCCCGTCGAAAGACTCTGGGTCTTTGATAGGCATCTTCTTATTTATTTATTCTTCTGCGTCTGTGACCTGTGACCTGTAATACATAATACACAACAATTTGTAATCAATAGAATTAAACATTATACGTGATTAACGTGATATGCAATATGCATGAATGACATGATGCGGCATGAAACACAAAATATGAAATTAGAAATTTTGAATTCAGAAATGTGAAATGAATTGCAAATTGCAAATTGTGAATTGGAAATTGATGTGAGAAATCAGAAATAGCAAATAGACAAGAAATAAGAAATCAATTATCACAATAATCTCAAGCCACGAAGTTACAAACCTTTTGAACCTTGCTTGCGTAAACTTTTTGAACTTTGAACTTTTGAACTTAGCTAGCTTGCTTTAAATTCATCAATCGTTTGTCGTTGTTTGTTGTTCTCCAACCTCAAACCTCAACCAAAGTTTGGCAAGACCCTGATGTAGATTTTGAGTTATGAGGGAAGAAAAAGACAAAATCCCAAAGTTAAACCTAAATACCTCGAAGTGATTTTAAGACGATTACAAAGTCTCGATATATCGTATTTCACCCGAAAAACGTTAGTTTCGTCCAAATTCAGTCCCGTGCGTGCGCGGTCGAGACACCGCGTAAAAATAAATAAATTGAAAAAAACAAAAAAAAAACATTACAGACGAACGTGAAACATTGCTTTTTTGACAATCAATGAATTTTAAAAAAAATCCAGTTAATCGTGGGCGCGATATGCTGATATTCTGTGCGACTGCACAAAAATATGCCGAATTTTTAGTTTTTAATATGCCACATTCAAACAAGTTTATTTTATTTCAAGTCATTAATAAGCCCGATTTGCACCCCGCGAGAATTCACAAATACATTGCTAAATTTAATGTTTCTTTGGATTTCCGGCTGGTGCGTTTAATATTTCTCAGAAATAAAATAAATTGTAAAATAGAAAAAATTATTTTTACATCTCGCGCTTCGAACTACTTTAATTCATAAATTATTAAAATTTATGATCAGTATTTTTCAGAATTGAATAAAATTCATTTTTCATTTCTCCAGCAAACTACGAGTAAATTTTTTCCAAAAATTCCAAACGAATATTACCCCCGGTAAATTTTTTTTTAGATTTCTTCATGGAGTTTCAGTTTCAGCTACGTCTCATTTGATTTAAAAATTCGACGAGTCGTAGGTTTTTTAAATCTGAAATTTAACTTCAATTTTGGGAATTATTTACGTCATTTTTAGTAATTTCTTTCATTAATTTTTTGAATGCAATACAATGCTTTGTTATCAGATAAAAAAGGAATTTTCTATTCAAGCTAAACAACTCACCAAAGTTGAGATTTTCGACTTAGAATTTTTTGAATGATAAAACTACTCCATATATCACAGAACTTTGAACACATACTACTTTTGTGACCAGCCCAGCAATTTTAAGTCAGGGGTAATTTCCGCTAGGTCACCCATTAAGTCACAGCTGAAGTCTGCTATTTTTAGCTTATTTTGAAAATATTAAATTTATTACTATACTATAATATATGATTATTTATTTATTGATTGATATTCTACTATTTTGAAAAATTCAAATTTTTACAAAAATACAGTCAAGAATTAAGATTGGATTTTGAAAAAATCACAAGGCTGAAAATGTGGTCATTAAAATTAGTACAAAAATGCAGTCAAGTATTAAGATTGGATTTTGAAAAAATCACAAGCCTGAAAATTCGTTGATAAATATTAGTACAAAAATTCAGTCGAGTATTAAGATTTAGAGTTATAATTATTACTCTTTTAATGGATCGTATAATACGTCTTAGTCAAACATAGTTGTATATCAATATGGGGCAGAACATTTTTTTAATTTGATTTCCGACTCCTTAGAAAGGCCTAAAATGTCATTAATAAAATTATTTTTTTAAGTGCTAACAAACCTAAACTTGAAGGTGTAGCAATCAAAGGTTGGGAAACAAATTATTAATCATATTATTAAGAAACATTATTTTATTTTGATTACTTTTTTATAACCAATTGAATTACTACATTTATGAGATGGTCTTTCAATTATATAAATGCACTTTGAGTGAAATAGAACTATTTGTTTTTTTTAAATATTAAAATGAATTCGAGTGGTTTGATGACATGATAAACCTGCGTGCACCTGATGTGGAATTTAATATAATTATAAGCGGGTTTATTGATTTTTTAAAATCATTACGATATTGCGCTTTCTAACATTTCACATTTTTTTATGTTACCAATTTATTATCAAAATTCGGTAAGATTTAAAAGAAAATGTTAAGCCGTGTATTTGTTAATTAGTGCGAGATGCTTATCACGTTCGAGTGATTGAAAAAATAGTATTCTATGCAAACCAAAGTTTGGTAACATTAAAAAAAATAAAAATTCAGAAATGTATTCGTGTATTATGTATTCGCGCTGTGTGCATATGGTCGCGCACGAGAAAGTCAAACTTCATTAGTTGTTAGAAAAACAATGTTTCGTGATAGTTTGTAATGTTTTTTAAAGGATATCGCACACATTACATGAGGAAATGCTCGATGGTGGGATTTATGAAAATTTAGAATCTCATAGAAAATTTGACGCTGATCATTGTTTAAATAGGCCTCAAAGCTTCAAATGACCTTCCTGACCTTGTTTTTGGGGGTTAAAGGTTAAAAAAGTTATCGGTACAACTCTATTTAGCCCGACTCTTTGGGGCACGTTAAATTTTAAATGATATGGATATATTTTCTATAGAAACATATGCCATTATTTTTCTACCGGTTTTTTGTCTAGGTTTAAAATACTTCCACGAAATCACCCGTACGGGTCAACCAATGGACCGATTTTGCCCATCTTCGAACTTAACTCCTAATTTTACAAAAAACGGTGTGTACCAAATTTGGTGACGTTATGTCATTCTGTTCAATAGTTATCGTGCTTTTCCACAGACAGGACACTGCCTCGATTCTATAAGCCCTCGGAGTCGGGCTAAAAAGTCAAATGAAGTTGTTAATGAAAAATGGCGGCAAAGTGCATTATTGAAACATATGTGTAATCATAAAAATTAGAAAAACGTGTATTTTGACCTGGTGACCTTTTCATTTCCAAAAAAGGTCAATATGTGAAAATATTGATTTGGTTGGAAACGAATATAAACGCTGATGACCGTTTTATTTTCATACCAGGTGAAAATGTATAAAATTGTATTGGTCAAAAAAAATATTTTAAACATTTCTGGTGGCTTCTTTCTAGATAAGGTTAAGAAGCAAAAACTTGTTTTTGTAGAAAAATATATTTTCTTTTATATTTTACCTTATTGCTCCTCCAGACCGTTCAAAAAAACGCATAAAATATTTAATTTTATCAAAATCATTTTTACATTTTGACCTGGTATGGAAAGAAAACGGTCTTCAGGTGCAAATATTTTCCTTGATATACCTCCATATTATTCCAAAAACCTTTAGAATATGCTTCGTTTAGAATATGAATATGTTTGCACCTCTAAAATGTTACAAAGATGTTTAAAATATTTTTTGAACAAAAACTTTTTTCACATTTTGACCTTTTACGCTAAGGGAAGGTCATTAGGTCCGAATAAATATTTTCCCCTCTGATTGCACCTCCACACCATTACAAAAATATATTAAATATTCGTTTCAAACCAAATCAATATTTTCACATATTGACCTTTTTTGGAAATGAAAAGGTCACCAGGTCAAAATACATGTTTTTTCTAATTTTTATGATTACACATATGTTTCATTAATGTACTTTGCCGTCATTTTCCATTAACAACTTCATTTGACTTTTTGACATTTAACCCCCAAAAACAAGGTCATGGAGGTCATTTGGAGCGTTGAGGTCAATTTAAACAATGATCAGCGTCAAATTTCCTATGAGATCCCAAATTTTCAGAGAAATCCCACCATCGAGCATTTTCTCATGTAATGTGTGCGATGTCCTTTCAAAAATGTATTTATATGTTCGCGATGGATTGATCTCGCGCGAATTGAACTAAAATAAATGTTAATATGACGTTTTTCAAGTGAAACGTGAATACCGCAACTTCGTAAAAACTTAAACATCACTATGGGGTATTTATGTTTAACTTTGAAATTTTGTCTCATTACTTCCCTCATAACTCAAAATCTACATCAGGGTCTTGCCATTGTCCTCAACCTGCAGTTTTGAGTTTCAAGTTCAAAGTTTCGAAAGGCCTTTACTGTATTGTTTTCAATTCCGAATAGTAGCAGAGTAGCAGTGACAGTGACAGAATAGTGAATTCACTTACAGATTAAGTTCAAAGTTTCGTTAATAATCAATAATTAATGATTAATGAATTTTAAAATTTTCAGCAAATAAAGCATGACTCAAACTCACACAGTACACGCAGTTTTATAGAAGAACCATTTCTTAACATTCCCGCTTTCCCAAACTCAATTTCAATGTTACGACCATAGAAAGTCCAGTGATGAAAACCGTGTCTTACAATTTATTTTTATTTTTATTATTTTGGATTTTTGGACTCCAGCTATCGTAATTATCGTAAACGGAGGCTCTATTCTAATCTAATCAAACTAGAGACTTTTGGCCGATGCATGACACATCAATTAAAAATGAGAGTTAAAGGTTTCAAGAAGTTTCAAGACATTGAAGTTACGAAGGAGCAATTCTGTGATACGCTATATACTGCGAATAAATTCTACACAAATGTGGAGAAATCGAAATTAGAACTTTGTAGTTGTAGATTCGTTCACTCTAAAAACAAAAAAGTAAATTTAGAAAGTTTCATAGAATTACAAATTAATTAAAAACAAACATTTTTGATCTTTTCACGTTTTCGTTCCCGTAAATTTCAAGAATTTCAGTATGTCGTACATGCTCCCGCATCTTCACAATGGCTGGCAGGTCGATCAGTCTATTTTAAGTGAAGAGGATCGAGTTGTGGTAAGTTTCAGTTTCATTCATGCAAATGACACATGAATTCTGAATTCATGATTTTGGATTTTGGATTTCATTGAATTTTGAATTTAATTATTAATTTAACAGTGCTCTTGTATTTGCATTTCCAGGTAATTCGATTCGGTCACGATTGGGATCCAACTTGTATGAAAATGGACGAAGTATTGTACGGTATTGCTGAGAAATGTAAAAATTTTGCAGTCATCTACCTGGTTGACATTACGGAAGTTCCAGATTTCAATAAAATGTACGTCCAACGTTGGTTTGGCGTTTAAATTAATCATGTTAATGCTGAAATAGTTTCGTCTTCGTGTATTGGATACACTTGGATAATGAGTGTGAACCTCACATTAATAATTAAAATCAAAAATGCACCTTTGACCTTCAACCCTTTGCCCTTGATTTTTAAATGAATAATGGGATAATGAATGACAAATGAGCAATAATTAATGAATAGCGCAGGTTAACCCAAAAGTATTTTGTCCTTAATTAATAACTTATTGTACAATACCACTCTGAAATTATCCAAAGTGATGAAAATCTTTGATTTGAACATAAAAATTCAAAAATATGAAATGTTTAGGGAGCCAGTAATTAAGGCTGATATACCAATCACAACACAATCCGATAAAAATCTAAACTAAAAAACTAATTGGCCATACTTTTAATTACAGGTACGAACTGTACGACCCTTGTACTTGTATGTTCTTCTTCCGCAACAAGCACATAATGATCGATTTGGGAACCGGTAACAACAACAAAATTAATTGGCCATTAGAAGACAAACAGGAAATGATTGACATTGTGGAAACGGTTTATCGTGGAGCTCGAAAAGGTCGTGGTTTGGTGGTTTCACCTAAAGACTATTCGACAAAATATCGATATTAATTTGTATTTAGTGGAAAACTTCGTGAATACTGTCCGTTTATTTCTTATTTTTAATTGTATTTCTTACGGTATTCTCTAAGCATTAAAACGTTGATGTGTATTTGTTCTCATTTTAGTATCATAATATGTTTAAAAATCCACTGTAGAGGTATTTCACTAATTATCTCATTTTGTAAATAATTGATACGCGAAAAGAAATAAAAATCCAGTAATTATACCTAGCTAAACTCGCCTCTCATATTTTCAAAGAAACCTGATAAAAAGTAAAATCTCTGCAATTTTCCTTCTTAGTGAGCCATTCTTACACGTCCACGTGGTAATGTAGCTGTCTGAAACGCTACTCCCAGACTTTCCCTCTGCTGATAGTAAATTCGGCTTGCTTTCACCCTTAGTTTCACAGAAACAACAGGCCTACAGGGTAGAATTCCAGGCTTCCTGACTGAAGAACTGCAGCCCATAAACGACTTTACAGACCCTAACACACGCACCCGACTCATCCGATACTAGCCCTTCTTAAGTGCGCTGAGACACACCCCCAGCACCGTGGGAGAAGGGGCACATTAGCTGCCCCCCAGCTCATCGAGAGGACAGTTCGACAGGACCTGAACTTCTTCTTCTTGAACTTCTTGAACCACTGTCCATCCTTGGTGAGGTCCAGCAGGGGATGTCCTCGTCGTAAGGTCAATCATTTGTTATTTATTTTTTTATTTTTTTCCAGAAATGGTTTTTTGTGTTTTGTTAATTTTTCCAATTGATACAAGGGGAATTGTCCTTGGTCTTTTCCAAATTTAACCTTGAAGAGGCCTTCAGCTTCTTCAAGGTGGTTGGCCGGTCGTCGAGTTGAGCATATTACTATCTCTTGTATTAGAATATCTGTTGGATTTTATTTTGGTCACTGAATATTTTAACTAATCTGTTAAATTTGTCTGCGGATGCAAATTGTAATCCGAATGTATACAAGATTTCTGGTGTTATGCTTAAATTAAATTATCATACAAATTCCATGTATTTAGTTAACTTGTACCATTTCTGTTACTGCCTAGTGTCTAGATTGTTGTAGTATGCAATCCTTATGAATGAGGAAAGTAATTTTATTAGAGTTTACATTCATTATATTATTTTAGATATGTACATTCCCGCTCTGAAATGCAGAGCAAGTTGGAATTTAGTTAGTTAGTAAGGTATGTGACTTATTATATTCATTATAGCTTAAATTCATTATTTGACGTTAGATATGTATAGTCCCCGCTCTGAAATGCAGAGCAAGTTGGGAATTTAGTTATTAAGTAAGTTATGTGACTTTTACGAAAGTAAGTTGGTTGCGATATGAATAGAATTTAGTAATAAGATTGTATTGTCGAAATTGGTCCTACGTATTGTAAGTGGTCACACGTGCATTCCTCTGATCAGTAAGACTTGAATAAATAATAATAATAAAAATAATAATAATAATAATAATATAGGCAATTCAAAAACAAAGCCGAATTCCTTTATTAGCCTTTATACTGAAAGCCTTTCATGTTTTTATACCCAGGTATCCGTTACAGACAAAGGTTAGGAAGCGTATTTGTATTCTGAACAAAACGGAACTCAAAGGTGTTTACGACACATGTTGGGTCCAATTAGAAGCTTGAGAATTCGGTTGTTACCAACTCGAATGAGCTTTGTCCCCGGAACCCCTGGGGAATATAGGATACGGCCTTTGAGGTTTTGTTTAGTTGTTAGTGCCTTATTCGGTGATTTGCGAATGGTCTAACAAGGCCGTTCCGTCTCGAGGAAGAATATAAAAGTAATGTTACTGTTCAATAAATGTTATTATCGCAGAAATGTATATATACTTTCTCCGGTGAATATGAACATCTATCCTAGCTAGAATAGCTTCCTCTCGTCATTATTGTGTCAGGAAGTATATGTAATGGCAGGTCTTTTATTGTTCACTTGATGGATGAACACGGGACAATTATATTCCTGTAAGTCCGGGGATTCATCTCGTGCTATTGTTCCCAGGTGTAATTAGTTTTCTCTCAAGTTTCTAGATTAAAAACACAACACCTAGGACGGCCCAGCCCCCTGCTTTCCATCTGACAATGCATATTAAATGACTCTTAATTTGCCTTGTAGTGTTAATAACTAATTCTTCTGATTAAAATTCAGACGTCTACGTAGGATGGATTTGCATATAATCTGGTAGCTTTATACACACTTAAGTAAGACCTTGTTTTTCTCGCCTGTTTTCTAAGACGAAGGGAAGTTTCACACAGGCAAGAAAGTCCTAAAAGAATCCATCACCCAGAATCTCTTAAAAACAACAACTCTAAACTTGAGACTCAGCACGGGAGATGAATATCCTAATATCGGTTTATGTAAAATTAGGATTGAATTATAGATGGAATAATTATAAATATGTTATGTTTCCAGCGTGCTTAAAATAGCCTAAATCCATATATCCCTTTTAAGGTTTTTTTTTCTAATCCTATTTTGAAAGGAAGACAGAAGAGCATACTAAATACCAGCAGGAATTTAGGCAAATCCCTAATTTAGGAAACTAAATTTACTTCAATTTAGCAAGTTTTGTTTGTGAAAAAACATGTTTATCCAGTTTATCATGATCCAACGTATGAATATTATTAGATAATCATTTCTACTGTGGAATAAACTTCGTTATCTTTAATGACATGACAATTTAGATTTGCAAAGAGATAGATTTCCATTTTTTTATATAGAATCGATCCCGAGTTCTCTGAAATACTGGGTGTAATTCACCAGTATTGGCAACGCACATTTGAGATATTGATAATAAAGGAAAGTTATTACAGGGGAAAACAAACCTAGAGTTTTGAGCATATTCCAAAACTTTCCCAATCAAACATCCAAAGTAACTGATCGTGTGGAAACATTCAAAGGCATTCCAGCTCTCTGCCGATGAGATGATGTCAAGAAGGCGAAATCGTATTTCGACTATTTCAAGCAACGGATGAGGATTTTTTGTCTATAATAATGTAAATCTGGCGAGAAAGGTCTCGGAAATCTTGTAAGGCATCAATGGAAGATACACGTTTTGATGTTTCGAGGACATCTGTAAAAAAAAATCTGGATTCAATTTTTTGAAAAAAAAATCGGAAAGTTGAAATAGATATTCACGTCAAGACCCACCGTCCAGCAGAAATGGACGGAGTTTTGGAAGAAAATTCGGGATATAAATTCTGATCTTTGAGATAGCCAACCTGACGTGCATGGGTGATGGGAAGGAAAGATATAAAGATGCAGTCTCTCTCTATAATAATATTTTATGAGACGTTATATATGGGGATGGTAATGTACTTTGTTGAGTCGGACTTGGGACGGAGTAGTTGTAGAATTTGCGAAATTGGGATGGAGAAAGTTATGAAAGAGTTGAGGAGAAAGCTTTCGGATATGTAAGATCATTTTGCACATACTCCAATCATCTTTTCATATCCTGGCTATTTGGACGTAGAAACAGGGCTTTAGGGAAGGATATTGACAGGGAACCTGGTCGTATTTGCAAAGGGATGATCCGCTTTAAAAAAAATTCGATAACATAATCCTTAGAGCGAGGCTTCTGGCCTAACTGGCTATGAAATGAATGCCTTTGAAATCCCTAGTCTGTACTAGGGATTTTGCGAGTCAGTCAGATTTGGAATTTTAGAATTTGGCAAAAATGTCCGGTTTTTCAGGATTTCCACTGGCTACGGCCACATAGCTGTTTAGGTTTGATGTTTGGATTCGCGAGATAAGTTCGCAAATCCTTGTAACAACAGGACATAACAGTATTCGTTTATGGTAATCATGATAAGACCCTGGCCTTGCCTTGTGCATATAAAAGATAGTTCATGTTTATAATTATTACTATGCATAAACGGCCTTTGTTTTTCCAGCATCAAGCCTCCTTCTTCCTTGTCCGTTCTGTTGAAATGGAAGTTTTGTGAGATATTGAGAGTGGCAGTGGTGGTGGTGGTGGGGAGATGACAGCCATCAACCACACAGCGGGCAACAGGCAAGGGAAGGAAAGTGACAGCCTTAAAACTGAAAGGTCAGCTATTCATTGGACATTGGACTTGAGTTGGAGACATTTCTAAATTCATTGCCCTTTCTGAAATTCGGGGAATTAATATGACGCAACAAAGCTCAAGCAAAATAGACGAGTTTCATTGTAGAGATGGATACTTGGAGTTTGATGCCCACCTGTTTTGGTTACCGTAAAGTATAAAATATTACCCGGGGTAAGTTATTTTGTAAGAGCTCTTCTTAAAGAGGGACCTGTTTTATGAACTTTGAACAAAAAATTACACTGTTGCTATTTCCTTTTAAACTGGAGACCATTTTTAACTGAAATTTTTTGGGTTGTTCTGGATTTAACGGAATAAATTATGATTTGGCCGATCTTTCTCTTTTTTCATGATAAACTGTAGGATCGGCACTCGGCAGTTCATATTTTATTCCCGATTTGAAAATTCAGCTATTTTAAGGTTATTCCAGGGGTACTTAGAATAAAATTGAATTTAGAATTTAATGATCTATTCAGCCTATTCAGCCATTTTTCAGGGCCCATTTCGTGAAGGTACATGAATTGTTATTGTAATTCTACTTTCCAGGGGTAATTCATTAAATAAGTTACGAAGTTACGATTTAGGATATACATATATAAAAATATGTATATAAAAAAAATACTCCTGTAATCGACGAAAAAGAAGGAAGCATTTGGGTAGCGATTTGATTTGAAAGCTACCAATAAAAACTGATAAACAAAGGTATCAAAAAATATTAAGGAAATTGCAAATTTTCATCGGAATAAGACATCGATACCTCAAACCCATCACGACAATGATAAGTCTAGTTTCCAGATACATTCAGTCATGCATCCGAATCAAATTACTAAATTTCAAAGGGCACAAGATACACTTCGTTAACCATCATCAGTTATCACATGAGTTCACAAGGGAAAGTTCTACCATAAGATATCTGCAGATGTTGTATGTAGTAAGGATTTCAAATAGAAAGTTTAAATATAGACTACCTGGTCTGGATAGAAAATTGAATGAAAATTCTTTGATTGAGTAGCAAATTTTTTAAGGGTATATTTATGCTCGTAAAATTCAACATAAGTACTTATCGATATAATGTAGACGCTGGTATTTCAAGGTATTCCTTTCAATTACCTTACATCAAGTGAATCTGTACATGGAGCCCCATTAAACTCATTTTTCCATTTGATGTTTCCTTAATCAAAGTCAGTAGTCCGGTCTGTCTGTTCAGAAGAACTTAGGGAGAAGACCTGACTTTTAACAAGGAATCTTTCTTTCAAGCTATCAAACACATTCATTCATATTTCAGTCAATCTTGACTCTTGTTCCATTTCCAGAAATAGAAAGAGTTGAAGTACTTAATGCTTACTTTGTATGAGAATACTCGCTTTGTAGTTGTCGATATTTTAAGGCATATGATTCGGTCTGAATGATTGCCGGAAAAAAATAGAATAGAATTTGAAAGACAATTCTGGTAAGACTCCTGTAAACTTGGGGAGTTGAAATGCTAAATTGAAATGCTAAATATGATAAGATTTTAATTCTAAGTTAAACAGATGGACTTCTTTCATTGTTATCCTTCTATATCAAAATTTACGGTATAATTTACCGAATTTATTTAGTCGAATTTTACGATGCATATTCACAATAACATTGCTCAAAACAATTAAAACAGTTGTTCAGCTGATTATTTTAGTAATATATTCCTATCAGGATTCCTCAATGAATTCTCGTGGTGAATGAATGAATTCTTGCTTTCATATCCAGTTTCGATATTTTATTTACAAATTCATCCCTTTCTATTTTCCAGCATCCAATTAACTAGCTGATGAAAAGATCAAAGAAGAAGGTGTGGAAGTGGCAGCTATTCAGCCTTCCGAGTTTACCCGTACATTGTAACTCAAGGTGAAAGTACAAATGGAATCCACACAGCACACGCTTTTAAACTTAAAATTCAGTAAACTGAAGCAGACAAGTTATAAATTGTTTAATCCTCAGTCTCTTGGCTTTCACATTTGTGTATATCAACGGGCAAGAGTGAAGATAATTCAATGGATTGACAATTCTATTTGATCTCTATCAAATAAATTATTTAACCACCTCCTCTTAGCCTGTATTAAGTAGGCTTTTATGGATGACTTATAAACTTATCAGCGCTATTCCATACCATCGAGACAGGTACATAAATTAGACAAACTATAAAAACTAACAAGATGAGCATTGCAAACTGTAACAAGACCGTTTCATTATAAATTAACCCGACTGCTGGCCAACTGAAATAAAACCCGAGTCCCAATTCGCAATTGCGTTAGATTGGGTATCCGGTTTTTTTGTGGCAATTCGGATGAAATTTTTATTTATTTATGATTTGTTCAGTAAAATGGAAATGTGAGATTGGAGCTTGGAGTTTCCTAATCACGTCCCAAAGGTAGGGGCAGTCTCTAAGGAATCCGATACATTCAACGTTCTAGAAATTAGACGAAGAGGTTATCAGTAGGCAGGATCTTATGCTTGTACTTTCACTTTACATTTCAATCCTTGTTCTGTACATACAGGGAGGGGATGTGGGCAATTTCCATGGAGGTTCAAAGGGAAAAGTTTCTGTTCTCAGCCTATATAGTTATTTATAGCGTTATTTATTTTGTAACTTACTATAAGATGCACCAACTACATGCTATATGATTCGGAATTTTATCCAAATTAGACTCAAAATCGTTGGGGTTTTTAATGTTTGTACAATTCAATGTGTGACAATTATCTTAACAACAATATCAGTTACAGGTTTAACCAACAGAACAAGTGGAGAAAATGGCATTTCTGGATAATAATAACACAACCCACATGCTTATTTTTAGGACCATTTTGTGGTCATGGTTCATGGCTATAACGCATATATTGTACCCATATATCACAATAAATTCAAAGTAGATAAGTTGGAGAGATACGATATAGTAATGAGATTTTCTAAATTGAATTATTAATCTGGGTTTGATCTCACTTTTACCCATCCATACGCGATTCGTTCCACTTTTGCGAGATTGAATACCTAGCTTTTAAAAGTTTTGTCTGAGCCTGTCTGCCCTTAAGCTTTAGCCTTGTCTGAAATTCACAAGGTGGAAAATTAAAAAACAACGATCCAATGTAAAGTCTCATTGAACAAAACTTTGGGATGACAAAGTAAATATACGGGCTTACATGTTTTATCAAATGTAATTCGCGAAACTCATACCAACGGCAATTTAAATTACTGTAAGGGAATCTATAGGGGTTTGCTAAAATAAAAATAAAGCTCAAACCATAAGGGTCTATTATTGGTAACTCTCGTTCTTCTAAACTCGACTTGTTTGAGCTTCAATACCACACTGTGTGTGTGTTCTCTCTTACAGATTCTAGCCGCTGACAAGTCAACATTGACGAAGACAGAATTGTACAGAATCTAGAACAATTTACAACACTTGTATTTCCTTTTAAGAACATTTTTGTTGCCCTTGGGTAAACTAGACATTCGAAGTATGATAAAAAATAAATACACGAGGTAGGTAAAATTCTATTCTTGCTCCTCTTTGAATTTAATATCATAGTCTCCTGGGGCCCTTTTCACCCCGTTGGTTTGGTTGGTGAAAGTACTGAGTAATATTTTGTAACTTATAAATCTAGCATTTTATACATTTAGCCCAGAATATGTATGACTTTCTTATTACAGTGGAGGAATTTTGTTGCGTTTAAGTGGGCCAATAATGATATTTAGTTCACGGAGTTGCAAATGTTAATCCTATTTTCGAACTGAGAACTCGAAAAATCGTGGAAAGGTTTGAGACTAAAATAAAATAAATTAGTTTCTAATTGTTTGATTACACAACGATGATCAATCGTTTTAAGAACGCTTCATTTCTCTGTTTAACGACGAGCTTGAGACATACAACACAAGAATGCAACATTATTGAAAAATAATTCATGTAGAACTTTGCCAAACATGAGAATGAACCAAAAATCTCCCAAAAACGTATCTAATTATAAGAGTACACGTCAAAAAGGACACGATACACCATGTAAGCAGATTGGATGGTTTGCATTTTGAAAATTAGTTTATAGAGAGTTATATCCTACTCCGTCTCAATTTCCTTCTAAAACGCAACAGAAAATCCAGCCTAAGTATCCAATTGAGCTGGACAGCTAAAGTGAAAGTCCCAATTAAATCCCCATTCCACAAGGCCAAAACATTACATCACATCCAATTGTCGTACTCCAAGCTCTACTATTTTTTCCTCCCTTTGGAACTAAACTACAAACATCCCATTCAATCCCTTAGAGAGATACTCCGATTTTTTCTCCAGAATTCAGACAATAGTCTCGGAGAAAGTTTTTCTTGGAAATTAGAATAACTCAATTAAAAAAATAAAACTCAATGGCCATAAATTGTACTTAGACTACCATATAACATGCCAATCTTAATAGGTAGATTCCATTCACCAAAACTGCAGAGAGATATAGTACAACTATCGCAAATCTCAGTACAAGTTCCCCGAGGGAGTTATTTTTTTGAGGGGAGAGAATGTTACACAAAAATTTTTGTAATCATTATTAAGGGGTGAAACCCTTAATTGTCTTTACTGTGTCCATGTCCGTTCGGTTGAACTCTATATAGCGGTCGAACGGTCGAAGTTTTTAATTTTTTTCTTCAGACCTATATCCTCCTCGGCCTCGCCATAAATCTTTTGTTTTCTGGAACAATCGGTCACACCCATCATTCACAAAAACTTGAAGCACCAAATTCGTATATAACTGTTGCATATAACCGCTGCATTTCTGATCACTCCCACAGAAACCGGAGGGGGGGGGGTCCTATTTCTTGTGTCTTAAATGTTAAATAAAACTATCTCCTTTACGTGGTTTCACCCTATCTGTACCTGCGTTTGTAAATTGAGCTCAAGCCGTCAAGCCACTACTCTTAGTCAATAATTGCACTCTTTTCTGTGACGATTAACTTACTGGTGGAGGACTTATTTAGGGGTGAGGAACTATACCGGGCTTTATGGTAAGTTAAGTTATCAAGGAATGAGTTGAACTTTCTCCCTGTGGATTCATGGCGGAATATAAAAAGCGGTTGCAAAAAGTCCCGTAAAGACAAACCTGTGAAGGCTAGCAAACGAGGCACATCACATCCTCCTGCAAAAAGAGTAAATAACTTTCCCCTGTACAAACTGGAGTCTACTTTGAGACGAGAGGAGCAGCTTTCTCCGTTTAACTATAACCACCAACACGAGCAGCTCCTCACCTCAACCGAACCCTGGCCACGTTTGCATCCACATCCTCTCATTTCCCATCAGTGAGAAACTATCTAATCTCCTTTACCAGAGTGTGAAAGTGGATTGTAAACATAGTGAACTTACTTACAGGTCTTTTTACTTCAATCTAACAGTTCATCCAGTAATTTAAACTCAATCTCATTATGGACTAGAGACCTACAGGCTCATCGGAAGTGCAAACAGTTGGAATTGGAGTAACGAACTACGGGGTTTTAAATCAAGTATAATATTCAAGTCTATTAAGTGTCGTAAGAAATATTTTTGAATCCCTGTTTCTGTCGAAAACTGGAAATACGCATACGGTTTGGAATCAAAATTTTGATTTATAATTGAAATATTTACAATTCTTTAACATACCGGGGCCATCATTGAGGAAAATATTGCAGGGTGATTAGGGGTAATGTACCTAAATTGCTATTTTACCAAAATGGCTGGGTAAATTTAGAAAAAGTTTTGGTTTTTGAGCGTAATATGAAAGAATAGGGATGAAGCATATAAAATCTTAATTTACATGGACCCGTCTGGGTTTTGTAGAACTGTCATGATTTTCACAAGAAGAGAGGCACTCAATTAAAACTAGACGAACCATTGCTATTGCATATTTTTCATGGACAACAAAGCTTGCTGGGGATTAAAGTGACGCCCATGCTTATGCTAAAATCATCAATCAGAATTTCTCAAAACCCAAATAGGCCCATTTAGCAGAGGGTTGTAAATCGTTTTACTTACAGCGATATTCACAAAAACCAAAACATTCTTTAAACGCGGCCAACTGTTTTTGAGAAATCACATTTCAAACACATTACACGAAATCACCCTGTATATCGCCCATTTTAAGACAGAAATTGTCTTGAACAACAAAGCTTTGTTCGATTGAGAGGAAAACTGGGACCTGTTGTCCTGTTCCACGTACCAAATACAATTAATAACATAAAAATCGAGACAACGGTAAAATGAGAAATGCTTATTATTATTCAGAATATATATTCTCTTTCATCTTTCCAGGCATAATTTAGTATTCTGTCAGGTCCTTTGTAAAATCCAATTGGCTTGAGCGGTTAAGTCTTAAGAGACCGTCGTGGAGTAAAATATCTCAGGAAAAAATCGAAAGCTCTGCAGATTGCATGGCTCAGAAAGGGTCGCACCTCAATTAGTAAATTTGTCACGTAACTCCCTAACTAATTGGTGATTACCATTCCACTCCTTTGTATTCTTAACTGCTGAAGGATTTCAGGAAATTTCCCTTACAGTATAATAGTTAATGGTGGTGGTGTTTGTAATTTCGTAAAATAATGTGGGAATCTGTTTTGTGATCCGAGGGCTTTGTTTCCACCTCAGAAAAATAGACTTCCTCCGTAGAAGTCACCTTCTTGAAGGTGAGCCCAATAGGTATTTTGTATTAAATCCTTCACAATGTTTTATGTATTCTTTTCATCTGTCATATTAAGACGAGTTAAAGAGCTTTTCAACAACTTGCCACTCCAGTCTTGAGTACTTGACAGCTCCAGTATAGTCACATTTCAAGCATCTATTCTACACCGAGAGGCTCTTTTTATACTCTGGATTAGCGGACGTAGATCTGGAATAAAGCTCGAGGATTTTTTCTTAGCTCTTTTAGATCCCATTGGATGGGTGGAAAGCGTATTTGTTCCTCTTTTTGTTTGTTTTCCCACAAGATTGAAGACTCAATAAATTACCAAAGGAAAGGGGTGAAAGAAGTATTGAAATATAAGGGACAAAAGTTTGGAGCTAGACGTAGCATATAAATATAGATCAGTAGGAAATGACAAATTCAGACATTCAGAGGGAGAAGTAGAAAGGGAAATCAGTCAATGTCACTATGAAAAAAACTGTACAGCTTTGGGCTTCTTTTTACCTGGATATAGTGTCAGTGCGATTAAGTTTTTAACGTTATTAGTTCCACGAGGTGAGAAAGTAGATGCTATGATCTCTAACGAAACAAATCCCCCTGGGGAGTTATTTCAGTACAGACATTTGTGCTTTCTATAATATCCTACATAAATACGACGTATGAAAGGTATAATTTATTTTAAACTTGTATAAAATATGTGTACATTTCTTCAAGATTATGTCTCTCGACTAAAAAATGTCGGGTTTTTTGCAATTTTTATGAAGCATTTGAGAAATTTTCGCATCAAAAATTGCTAGGTTTTGTATTTGGTTTATAAGTGTATCTATCATATTTCATCGAATTCAATTACCTGGGAGAAAGGAGATAGGAAATAGTAGAGAGTAAGGATTAGGCTGAACCATTAAGGATTACCTTCTTTTTGTTAGGATTTCTGAAGATTCAATGTCCGTAAAAGTCCAGTGTTTTTTAACGATGACTTTTGTTTAAGTTGTTTCTAAAACTAGAGGTAGTAACAACTTAAGATTTTTGCACCAAAATGCATACCTTGACCAAAAACTAAAAAACACTGTGAATAGCACAGGAAAGTGAAGGTCTGCTGGATGGGAGATGAGATTATTATTGGAATCTTTGGTCTTTTATTTTCCTACTATGATGTTAAGATGTTTTAGTACGAATTGGAGTTTTTTCCTAGATTCTAGATGGATGCTAGAAGCTGTAGGATTCTTGATTAGTAAAACTTTCACTTCTCCCATTATGATTTACTTCCTTTTGTTTCGTCTCCATCGATTATACACGTTTAACGGAAATTATTTTTATGTCTGTTAGACTGGAAAGCTTAAGTCCTTAGAAAGTCTTGACTCATCTTAAAATACAATCTGTTGCTTCTGCAAAAATTTCTTGGATGTTTTCGTAACGGTTCCCCCTAATTTTCCTGTTATCCTGTCTGGGCACAACATCCTTGTTAGAAATCTGGAACTTGAATCCATACAGAAGGGATTTGTGCAACTCATAAAGTTGATGACGGAAGCGATGGTCTGATTCTATTTAATATTGTCTTGCATAAAAATGGTAAACAGTCTTGTTTTGGTAACCCTGTAGCTTTGAGTAGTTTCAAAATATATTCTTGCATCTTGTAACATCCTGAAGGTAAGAAATTGTGTAATACAAGTTATTCCAAGCTTCAAATAGCCGTAGGACCTCATTCTCCATTATTTTTATCATTTAATTCGAACAAAATCTCTAGGATATCCAAGCTCCAACCTCATGTATCTTGGCTCTTGACACCTAGCATTCTGAATTGATCTCCAACTTTCACCAACAAGAAAAACCTGGAAGTTCCTTGAGTAAGAAACCAAAGGAAACCCCTTAAAGGACAGGAATTATACGAAAATAGCAACGATTCTTAAAAAGTTGGAACTGTTTTTTTTTGCCTTTTCTCTGAGATTAGATCAAAGAAGTCAAGCTCGGTACTTTAGTTTAGTTGAACGACCTTCTTATCCCTAAGTGTAGGAGGTCCTATACATTTGTGAATCTGTTGACTGTACTTTGTCTTCAAGAACTCGTCGCTTCTTCAATCCTAACCCCGCATTTAATGGGATGGCCAAATGCTGAATGTTTGTTTCCTTTGAAAGCTGTTTCCCTTGACAGAAAAAGTCTTATCCAATTGAAAATACCCAGGTAGCCGAGAAAAAAGCCAGAGGAAGTAATCCCGAAACCGAATCAAGCCATTTTCATAAACCTCTGTCACTGGAATTGACAGACTTGAAGAAGTAGAAAATACGTCGACTAAGGATTTGGAAAAAAACACTTATCCTAAAACTTACTGCTTTTCCTCTCCCAACTTTCAAATGCCGCTGTAATAGACAATTATTTACAGAGACGGCTTTTACTTTCAAAGGATCATGGAATGACTATTCATTATTTAGACATAACTCACTACGCAAATATTTACTCGACACATTCTAAGACGCTGAAAGATCGTCGATTTCAGTAGAACCGATTAAAATCTATAGCTTGAAAACATTCTACCCAAATCTGTAGAGGATAAACTATAAGCTAATTTTAAACTAACGAATCTTGACGATCGTTTTGCTACTGAATATTAAATCACAACAAAAATATATGACAAGTGAAATAAGGAATCAACTTCTTCGTCGCCAACTTTCTATTTTTTATAAAAAAACGCAGTATTTATTAAAATATCCAACCTACTCCTTTTCACAACCAAATCCGATATCAATACATTCTGCTTTAATCCGAAATGGCAATTTTTTAGTTTCGGAATAGGAAGCTTATAAATAAAGAGCATAGGACGATTTTCTGCTCCGAGAGATTAATCTTCAATCAGCTAGAAAAAGTCATACGTACATTTAATCCTCTTTGGTTGAATCTTTACGGACTAGCCTCTGATTTAAAAGACGGGGCTGTCTGGATGGAGGAAATCTTAGTCTCGAGCCTGCTGGGTCTTATATCAATTACAATCCGTCTTATGCCGTATTCATATTATTCTATTACTAAGTTAATATTATTATTAGTTTTTATAGTATTGCGAGAAGAGAGGAATAGCCGGTGGGTTTTTAGGTTTAAATTTAAATCCTAGTTGAATTGAGGATTGAGATTGCCAAATTAAGAATGATGTTGGAGATCGGGATAATTCGAAAGTTCCTATTTCTGGAAAACCTGTAAGTTAGGAAAGAAGTTGAATGTCAGCCTTAATTAATTTCGTCAAATCAACAAAAATACGGATATGTGATTGACATAATTTCATTACCCGAACTGCAACGTGCTCATCTTTGTTCTCATTGACGGCATAGACGGGGCCCGTGATGGTAATAATGTCCCCTTTCTCGGCGTAGGCAGAATTGCTATCAGTGAAGGATTTCTCATCCTCGTTCCGAAGCCGGAGTTTCCCCGCAGTGACTTTTATGACCTTGAGATAAACCCCGGTGGGGTATTATTAAGTAATTTAGCCCTTTGTGGTGGACTTTAGATAATTAGTGCATGGTATTGTTTAAGAGAATGCAGGGACCCGAGCTTACATTTCCTGTCTTGAACTTCTGATTTCCCCCTGGCTGAACTTTCATGCTGTTGAAGAATTTGGCGTTCACTCCCGTTGGGACGGTGGGTCCGTTCTTTTCTACCGTGAAGTTCATCTTGGGAGTGAGGTATAAAGAAGGCTTTGCAGGGGATACAACTGAAAATTTTGAAGTTTCTGGTTCGGAAGTTGAAACTACAAAAATTTTGCTGGTTCTGGATTTTCTGATTTTCGATTTTCTATCGCGAAATCTACTTTTCAATTCATATTCTTCGAAATAGTTGCTAAAGGGATTTCTGTAAGAACCTGCGGTTGGAAGTATGAAAGAATTCGAACATCTTCCAAAGATTACTTCATTTAGCTTGCAGTAAAAAGGTTGCATGGAGCCAACCTTTTTAGTTGCCTTGTCTTCCAATTTACGTAGAACGGAAGAAAAAATCAACCAATCGCAATAATAGCTGTGAATATGGCTCCTTATCGATTTTCAAACGTTTCGACAAAATGATTAAACATGATCGACTGGCGATATCAAGCTGGAGCTTGTAATTTTATTGTAAGCCGGCGATGTAAAAAAAAAAACTAAAAAATCCAAAGTAATTAACATAATCCCCACTTAAAATGTCTAGTTACCCGAAACAAGGTTCTACAAGTTCGTATCTTGACAAATTTTACAAACATCCAATTTCGAGTAAATCCCCCGAAATTCGGGTAAAAGGAGATGTTTATTCGCTAAAGATTAGGGCATATCTGTAGTGTATATGTTATCCATCATTTCCCTCTGTTTTGTCATGAAATGCCGCAAGGAGTTAACTTAGCATATGCATAACCATGAAAATCGCGCAAAAATTAACTCTTTACTTCAGAAAGAAGTTGACAAAAAAGGCAATTTTCCTCACACTGAAACTCTTACTAAATATATTTTTACAAATACTAAATGTATAAAATCGAAACCTGTGAACGATGATGCGACAATTTCTGAATACATCCATTACTTTTATACGCAGTAACAGTCGTCTCTGTCTTTGAAACGTTCTCGGATTAAAAAGTCTGGTCTGACAGTAGGACCAAAACCAATTGTTTTTTCCTAAATTGGAACGGTATAAATTCAGAAAAATCGATGCCATTTCCACCAGCTAAGAGTAGACTCCTTTCTGTATTACGTTTCAAACCCTTCCTTCCCTATATATCATGCAATTAAAAATGACTTTTTAATTAATTCCATCTCATATTAAATTTCCAGAACTTCAAAAATCTCACACCTCACGAATTTCCAACCCCAAAGGCTTTTGGATCATGAAATCCTGAAAAGTTTCTCTTGAAATGAATCCCGAATTCCTGAATGATTGACATGATCGAGAGTCAAGAAGCATATGGGATTGAGTGTCAAGAGAAAGTGCTGAAATGAATTATCACATGAATGACACGATTGTCAGAAGTCCCAGTAGTCGACTGAACTATACATCCTGTGATGGGACTCTGTCTGTGACAGATGCAGAAGTCGGCAGTAGTGGTTCTCCAATCTCCACTGATACAAGACATCTCCAGAACAATGGAGAAAGTGATGAGTTTCTCGGAGAAAAATCAGCTAATCCGTATACAAATAGAGATTCAAGCACCTCTCATTGCCCCTCCGACTGGGATGGAGTTCTCTGTTGGCCTACCACACTTATGGGCCACACTGCAACTTTGCCTTGCATGGAGAACTTACATGGTATCCCGTATAATACATCAGGTATGTTGAACTATATAACCCTAAATAAGTCCCCACCCCCGAGGAATGCATAGGTTTCCAAATCGACAGTGTGAATGTCAAAAATAACCCATGGGCGCTTATTTCGGGAATTGCGGTACGTACACAAACTCAAGGTGAAAGCACACAAGAGAATTTTGACATTTTATTACCACTTTTCCTAGTCTCCACCACCTTTCTTTGTAAACATGTGTAGGTTCATGTCCAAAAATATCCTGATCATCGACTAGTCGAGAGTTATCACGTATAGCTGTAGAGTCGGGAGTCATTGCCATTTTCACTGTTGCAAGGTGATGATTAAAGCTGCGGTTGAACCTCATGTTAATTTCAGGCTTTTCAGACAACAACTCTGAAATGTAACCGACTGCACATCCCCGGTCAAAGCACTGCCAGACATGGAATAGAAAGTTTCTAAAGATATGTTACAGGGCTCAATTACTTTTATTCCACTAGTTATCTGTCTGATAAATCAACTTTGCATAGTAAAATGGCCTGAACGCAAAGCAAATTCATTTTGACTGGAAAATTTAAAACTTCTCCGAAAATCTGCTTCTATAATTGAGCTGAGAATAAGTGAAGGAGCCAGTAGTTATTTTCTAATCAAGTCTTCATTCAGCAAGCCAGGATCATTAGCAAAGGACCTGAGTTGATGAGATAAAAATGTCCTAGTATCACAGCCTTTGTTCAGCTCGTTATAAATCAACTCCAACACAGAGTTTCCAACGTCTGGACAAGATCATTTATAAGTTTGGGATGAGGTTTCCTGAATTGTCCGGAAATTAAACTCATCTCTTCAAATACCTTACTCCCAGTGGACTAGCCTTGAATATATATTATATAGTATATCTCTCACATTACGTTTAAAATTTAGATCTGTAATAATATAAAACACTTTCTTTATACGGTAATTCATGAATTCGTACATAATCTAGGCCGGTAATGAATTAGCCTTGAAGTGCTTTCTCTTCCTCACTCATCATCCATCTATTATTAACGGTGATAAGTGCACAGGAATAGCCCCCACCCCCACCCCCTCCGTTTCCTGGAGTTTGTAATTGTAATTGTAGAGGAGTTCCCCCGGGAACTTATTTAAGTGAATACGGTACTACAGCAGGTATTTTATTATATGTAATACGGACGAGGGATAAGTAACCCTCTCTGCTTTGCAAATACCTTTTAATGAAGTTAACAAACAATTACTTATTCCATCAAGGATCCGCAACTCGAATTTGTGAGGACGGGGGGATTTGGAATAAAACAGACTACTTGAGTTGTATGCATATGGTTACACCCTTACAAAACTCCAGTTCTGAAGGAAGCCATTTGGACATCACCCTTGGAGTCTACTTCTTCGGATACTGCCTCTCCCTGACAGCCTTGCTTTGTGCGGCTGTTATCTTCATAGCTTTTAAGTAAGTATTTCGGAACTATTTCCGAACAATGGGTGGAATAAGCTGGGAATAATAGAAAAGGAACAATTACTCCTTTGTATAATGGGTTATTGAATTAGGATGTGTTTCGTCTCGGAGACCATAGCCTACCTTTCGATCACGAATTCGCAGAAAGGTAGGGATTAGTATTCCAGTTCATAATATGCTTTTGTAATCATGAGAAATGCACGGTTGTGGGCAAGAACCCGCGGGATGTTACTCAGGAAAGACGGTAAAAATAAATTTTATATAAGCTGGCGAATAAATGCTCAGAACTGTGAGATGAATTTCTCTTGTACTAAAAGTTGGGAATCGATTGAGAGAGAAGATTACTTCAGCATGAACTGGTTCATTATGGTGTAACAAATAATAATTCCTTATATTTTTTTTCGTTAAAAACATCAGTGAATCTTAACAAACGTAAATTCATTTTTCTAGGGAACTCCGATGTCTCCGGAACACAATTCACTCACATTTGATTATCACCTATATTTTGGCGGATGCCTTGTGGGTTATTAGCCTCATTAACAGCGTACATGTAAGTGAACTTGGAAGGTTATTAAAGTTTCTCCAACCTTCCGTTACCTTGCTTTTAATTCGTGTTGTGCCCCTTGTTTCCGTTGATGCTCCCTAAAACCTGTGGAGGAAAAAATTCTATATATGTCCCTATTATGTGTGTTAATTTACTTTCACTTTACATGTGACATGTATTCAATTACCGGTTCATTCTGTTCAACACTTTCATGATTAATATAATATTCCATTAGTTGCCGGCATATCATGTAAGAAGACTAATTGCCACTTTTCTCTTTACAGTCGAAAAACGAGAAACACGGGGGTCAGACAGCCTGCATTTCCTTTATACTACTCCATTACTTCTACCTGACTAATTTCTTCTGGATGTTTGTTGAAGGTAATTAAAATCAATGCCAGGAGGCCTGGAAGAACTACGGTCTTGGTTTTTCTATAAAAAATAAATGATTTTCAAGCTGGGAAATTGAAAGAGCACGTTTTTCTAGTTCGAATTCCTAACTATGTTTGAAATGAACAAACATCAATGGGAAAGAAAGTATTAACTGTCGCCTTTATGCACGAGCACGAAAGCATACAAAAGGGTCATTTATTCCCACCACTAACTGCAATACAGTTAAGAGTTGATTTCTTGTGGATTTTCAGTCTTAATTGAACCTCGTCCTCGATATGTAATCCCTCAATTGCTGTTTGCAGCAGGTAGTTAGTAACACAATTAGTAAATTGATGCCATTTTCTAAAATTAAATACAGAAAAGGTTGCTCGACAAAGTACATTTCTAAACTTCCTGTTCCATGGTACCTGACCTTTGTAGACCCTATTTGATAAAATTGAATTTAGATTTTGGGTCCATGAAACAAAGAGCTTTTTTCACGGCATTTAAGTACGCTTAACTGGTTCGGAGCTTGAGTCCCTTTGTCGATTTTTCCGAGTCTATAGATCTAGCTGCCCTTAACAAGTTGTAATAATAGACTAAGAACTAACTTTCTTCCAGATCTTTCATGGGAACCTGGAGTGGGTTCTTTCCTAAAACTATAAAGAGTTCATTGTGTGTGTCCTTGGCTATTGAGTCCGATTCCACATTTCCACGGAAGTCGTTGAATCTCATGATGACGGCAGAGTGTTGGTGGGTTGATGGGGCAAATTGAAAGGCTTCGACTTGAGGAATTCTTGCAGAATTCTAGAATTTCGGAGCTGGCAGGATCGTAGTTTATGGAAACTGGAAAGTTGAAAGCAAGGCTTTTAGGATTCATTGAGGGCTGGAATTAAATCAGCTTCCCCTCTATACGTGGCAGACTGCCGAGTGTTGGCTGCGTTTGTTATTTATAAAAGGTGTCAAGTGGCCTTTACCTTTTGAAGTTCATGGAATGATGTGGTTTGGTTGGATTGAAAAAATAAAACAGAAAAATATGGAGGTAGTCGTGGAGTGTGACCTGCGAGACCTTTTTGCTCAGCTAATGGTCATGTCAGGCAGAACAAAGCAGAACTAAAGCATTTTTAGGATAAATTCCTTCAAAATCCCAGCCATTTCCTTCTAGCTACAACCTACAGAGAGATGTAAATATTTTATATTTAGATAGACCTTCTGGCAACGCAATAAAAGGTAGAAAATTCTAGGAATCTTTTATGAGGTTCATTAATGTGGTAGTATTGACTCCGGAGGTAATTAACCGCTTTTAAGGCTATTGAATTTCTCACATAAAACAACATCTCTATTGAAGTCTCAAAGAAATTAGAAGTTGAAATGACTATTTTGCCCATCAATTGCAAATGCCATTTTGCTCTAACTACAAGATGCTTAAGTACTCGTAAAATGGGGGGTAAAAACGGTCCCTGTAACGGTTTTAGGTGTTTTGAGAACTGTGGATGCTCTACATAAAAGCAATTAAAGCCAGGCGTTTTTTACAACTTGCTGATTTCGATTTAGTAATAAATCGCTAACTGCTGGAATGCAAATTTTAGCATAGCATAATTATAATTGATTGATAATAAAAATGGTCTTCTTACAGAAATCTAAATTCAATTTTTTCGTAAAAATACAGGACTGTATCTCTACGTCTTGGTAGTGCAGACGTTCATGGCAGAGAGTATAAAACTAAGGACATATTGCATACTTGGTTGGGGTGAGATCATATTTTCCTAACCTTATTAAAAGCTTAACATGAAGGAAATTACTTTCAGAAAAAAATCATCAATTTTTATATCCAATTTTGACAGGAATCCCATTATTTGTGGTAACACTTTGGTGCATTATCAGATGGTTTACAATGACGGAAGGAATTTCGGAAGAAATCGATCCGGTAATTACATATTGTTGCTTATAATCGATAACATCTTCATTCTTGTTTACCTGGCCCATCTCCTTTTATCAAAGGAGGTTTCGCTTTTGTTGTTTTTTAACTTGAGCTTAGAAATTCTAGGTAATCTTACAAGGGTTCGACTGATGTCGAGATGAAATTTTTTTTATATTAAAACACAGAATCCTGATGTGGAACAAAACGTGTTATCGTGTCCCTGGCTTCATGAGAATGTCTATGATTGGATTCACAAGTCATCGGCCCTCCTGGTCCTTGCTGCAAATATGATATTCTTGCTACAGATTATGTGGGTACGTATTACGTATTGCCTTTGAAAATGATTAAATTATGCCATATCAGTAATAACATTACATCAACGTAAATCTAGATGTACAAGTCCCCCGAGGGATTATTTTGCCAAACTCTGAAATAGATCAGTATGGGGAGTTATTTAGAGGGAACTATATATGTCGGGGGGATTTCAATGTTTGTAATCAAGATTTATTTAATAAACCCGAAATAATTCAATTAAAATATCAATGGTTTTTACAAAGAATTTAGTAATTACAAAATTAACACACCATCTCATTAATCTCTTTAAAACAATGAATTTATTATCAATTTTCGAGATTTTCTATGAGCAAAGTTGAGATTTACGGTACACAATGCATATTTAATGATCAAACATTAAAATTTGCTTGCAATTTTCACAGGTTCTGATCACAAAGTTACGCTCAGCAACTACACCAGAGACACAACAGTCTCGAAAAGCAGCAAAGGCCCTCGTGGTCCTTATGCCCCTTCTTGGGATCACCTACGTCCTGGTGATTATAGGACCACGGAAAGTCCACGCCTATGAATACGTTCGAGCTTTTCTTATTTCGACACAGGTTAACTGAATAAAAACTTATTTCCTATTCTTCTGGACTTTCTCCTTGAGTAAAAAATGTCATGTTTCTTTTCAGGGTTTTCTCGTAGCATTATTCTACTGCTTTCTGAATCAGGAAGTCCGTCTGGCTCTAAGGCATCGGTGGAACAGGATACGGAATCTTGGACCTAACTGGGCCTGTTGTGGCTGTGAAAATGAAAGACGACAAAACAGCCACCAAATGAGGGACTGGTCCCCCCGGAGTCGGACGGAGAGCATTAGGTATTCGGGAAATGAATTAAGGTTTAAGGTGCCGTAGAGAGGGCCGATAAAGTCATTCTAGTTTATCTAGTTAGTGATAATGGCTCTCGATTACTTGTTGTATATAGTGTCAGCCTCTCATCCTGTGTTGTAGGTTATACACCCCAACCGGACACAATTTTCGGAAGAGAGAGAGTTCCGCTTCAGAAACAACACAAATGACGGCTGTAATGGGGAGCCTTCAACACAGTTTCAATGGAAGCAGTGGGGGCGGGGGGCAGTCCATCATCATGACTACTGCGGGCCGAAGGATCTCGTCCACACCCCTCCAGTCCTGCCGATCGTCTAATCTCACCGTCAATGAGGACATTGTGCTGGTTTAATCAGTGAATTTACTGCTTTTAAAAGTTTAATTGGAGTTTCATTTTTTCCCAAAGATGTGTGCAAAAAATTATAAGTCACAATCACTTTTAATTGAATGACAAATTAGGACTAGCCGTTATGCGAGTTTTATAAACCAGAACCCTGCTAAACAATATTTTTCCAAATGTGCATCTTGTTAAAAAATCTAAATAAATACAGAACGTCACGAAATAAATGGCAATCTGATTCACCATTTGAAACAAATATCTAGGCACAACGGACAACTATAAAAGCTGTGTTGTTTGAGTCAAACAGGTTGAATATAGTAGAAACTCGTAATTTAATTTAACCCTTCGAATGGAGAGAGACTTGTCAGATCTTTCCCGATTATGTAGTATGAATTCGTATCGATAAATAACTTATTGCAAACAGGTATAGATCGTTTGTGTTTTTTAATTTGAATATTGTCCAAATATAACTTAATATTTACGGCATTACGGCTTAGTTAGGAATTAACGATACTCAATACTTACATTTATTTCGTGGGTAATTTTATTGTAACTCAATCACACAATGATAAATCAACTAGAAATAGTATTTGTATTCCCACTGGATAAATACTTTTTCTCCAATTCCATATGTAACTCAATACTTACCTTGTGTCGCTTCTCACGTATATTTAAGTCTAGATTGAAGCTTATATACTCGGTAGTCAGAAACTTACAGAGTTGTGCAAACTTCCTTGTAATATTACGACTTGAAACCATTGAACTCAAATGTACCAAAAACTGTTCAATATATAATGCTCTTTCAGCCTCAACCACATTTGATGATTAGAGAGAAAGAGTGATTTGATTAACTCATTAGAACATCTCTTCTGATTTTCAGACTCTAATTTTATAATGTAGTTACGGAAGGTTTAGTTGAGGGAGGAATAGAATTAATTCCAGGAAAATTAAATCATAATCGTAAAGTAGAGTAAAGTGAGCAAGTCAAATTTATATCACTCTGGAAAATTAGTTTTATACAAAATTAAGTTACATTTGCTTCTTCAATCAGTCCCAGTATTTTTCTTATTGTCCTCAGATTGCATGCAACGCTGTGGTTTTAGTCATATATTGTACCTTATTTGTAAAGAAGGGCTTTAATTACTTGCGTGGAACCAATGCCTAATTGCATCTAAACATTCGATGAGATTCAACTGATTGAGTTAATTGTCCCTTTGATTCTATTAGTCGATGCGAATGAGTCTTCATCCATTAAAGTTAATGAATTTATAATGTGTCCATGAAATGCAAAAGTACCAACACTTGCATTTTTTATGAATTACTGATTAAAAAATAGTTTTGCAGATAAATTGGACATGTTCTTATAGCGTTTCGTCTTCTGCTGCTCCATGGATTAAAAATATATATTAATTTAGATCTCGTTTAATTATTACCGTCCAATTGTCCTATGACAAATTACACATTAAAATCGTATTATCGGTAACAAGTACGAATTCGGAAGTTATTAATGTGTGATGTATATAAACTTAAGGTTCTATACTGTTGTCTGTAAACTTGTAAAAATTGTCGTTTTTCACTAAGCATAAAATACTGTAAATAATTTTTTCAGTTTGATGGATAAAGGGGGATATTTTCTAAAAGCGCTTACCCTGTAACAGGTTGAAGAAATACGAATTTAACAAAAACCGATAGTAGAGACAATCAAGTTAATTGTCAAAATGTTCTGAGTGTTTTATAAAATCATTTATTCAATTAAAAAAAACTATTTCTTACTAAATACATACATTCAACATTCTTAATACTGTTTATAAATTCGAGATATATATGTCTATTGTATACAGTTGATCCTAGATATCCTATTTATGAAATAGTAAAAACTAGCAGCAAGAGATATCATATGTTATTTATGTCATATGTGTGTACCTATCGATCTAAAAAATACAAGATTATTCACAATTAATTCGAACTACTAATAACATAACGTTGTGTAAAAATTCCTCCATATATCAGACCGAAAATATAAATGAAAACTGAAAATTGAACTATCTGCGGATTTATATTTTTAGAAGTTGTGACTAAGGTTGTTCGTATTATTCTAAGGTTTTATTGTAACCCAATTTTCAAAGTATCAATAAAGTGTATTTAAAACTGCCGATGCTTATTCTAATAATTTAAAAAACGATTCATAATGTTTATCGTATGATCATAAACAAGGGTTCTAGCATCACTCCCGTAAACAAAGTCAATGTGCGTAAAGTTTTTGTAGGGAATTGTATAGAAATCGACTAGATTTGGTAAAGCCGTTGCCAGTCTTGTGTACCCTCTCGAATTGGCGAACATGTCATTCGGTGCTAAGACTAAAGACACTGGAGCCGTGATTAATTTTATGCCATATTCCGGTGGTACAGGTTGTCCATACGTCTCCTGATTTCTCCACTTTCCATAATCGTAGTGGCAAAATCGGTCACTGTTCGTCAGTTGCTGAAGGTGTATCAGCATTTTTAAAGATGTTGGAGTTAACAAGTGCCCCAGAAGACTTGGTGTTTGTTCCTAAATTTTGATTTTGATTTTGACATTTAAGAAATATAGCATAACTAATGCGTACTTTTAAATAGGTTTATAAATACCCTGCTAATTTGCTCAGGGCCAAATCCCATGATCAGAAACAAGACCTGTCGACACACCCCAAGAAGGTCGACTTTCGGATTGCAAAATCTGGACAAGAATTGATTGAGGAGGAAAGTAATGCCTTGGGGTGGTACCGGGAATCCACCCGTCAGACGTTGGATAATCTGCCATTTTACATAAAACAATTTTTAGGATATGGAAATTTTACATGTCGTTTTTAATGCGTTTTCTTATACCTCTAAAGGTCTCGTTGTAAGTCTAGCGTTGAGAACATGAGTGTCTGGGGTCGTGGACCAAAACACTGAGGCAGCGTAAGAAACATGTAGAGCAATTTTAGCATTGTATTCCGGTCTTCTCGCCATTGACATGAAAAATTGTGTGTTTCCTAACGAGTATCCGATGTAATAAATTTTTCTTGCTTTGGTTTTGTCCAGGATGTAATCAATGGCATTCGGAACATCGTATTCCGCTGCTTCGTCAAAACTAAAGAAAATTAAAAGATTTAGACTTCTTTCTTAATGTGCATCATAATTACGACAACTCACCTGAAATTCCAAAACTTGGTTTGCTCGTGAGACAATTTGATGTGTCGATTGGCGTACTGTATAAAACAACGGGAATGAAATGATTAAGCTACTTAAATACTTGCCCTAAAATAAAAGCAATATTGGAATACAGTCTTTCCCTAAACCAATCCCCCGGAATAAATCCCATCCCTTAAAATGAACATCACTTGAAGAGCTTTAAAAACTCTAATTAGAATTTCATGGAATTTTTGAAAAGCATGTAAAATTAACCATATTTAGGCCCTCCCCCATTAATAGAACCTCACCCCCTTTGCACATTCCCAGGGGATCAATTTACTGAAGAAAGGTAGACAAATCCATTACCATATTTCCTCTGATATTCCCGAGCCATACATCGTAACCTAGAGTAATAAAGTATCATATATTTTTCATACTATAATTTACATGGAACTAATATACCACAATTCTATTTGTATACGTTCCAGTAACTTACCTTGGTCAGCCAGGAGAAACGGGAGGCAATTATTTTCGTCTAAATTAACAAGCCAGTCAGAAGAAGACATAGCTCCACCATGCATGAGATACACCGGATATCGGTTACGACGGTTGCGGTCTTGATTCCCATTAAAAGACGACTTGGCCCTGCCGAATGGAATTCGAAATGCTGTCAGAATGTACCCATCGCCTGTAAGAATGTCATGGGTTTCTACTGGATATCCTCGCCTGGATATCAGATCCACCTAATTCGACAAAACTCGTTCAAGTCATCTCATAATCGTTACATTTTCCTGGACCGGAAGTAGTGAATAATCCCGAAATAACTCCCCTGATTTTGCTAAAATTTGCAGACTTACGGTTGACAGGTCCGGAGGCAGATCCCATGCTTTGGAAACAACTTTATTGTCAATGGCAGAATGGCTTACTGAATTTGACTTAACATGTTCCATAACTTGATACAAGTTGCTCATTAAACTGGATTGGACATCCTCAAAAATATTAATTAAGACTAAGGCTACTACAGCAGAACGAAAAAGTCCCTGCATTTTTACTTTATTTTTAAGAATAACTGTGAATTATTATTATTTTATTAAGCGTTATTGCATTGTCGAGAGAAAGACATGAAAAATGAAATAATTTTGGTAGGAGAAACCGGAAGTATGGAAAAGACATCAGATTCTGCAATAATAAGTGTGTCATGTCACAGGTACTCCTGTGGGATCCGTCCCATGTTCATATGAATTACAAAAACAAAATGATTTTGATAATATTCCTGCTTCCTTAAAGCTTACTGAATCTTTGTATGCAATTCGAAGCATGTAACCATATATTACAGAACATTCCTAGTCAGACCAAAAGCATAATGTTCTCATATGAAACCGGTTCATTTAGATGTTACGATTCATTAATTTTTTGGCTGATAGGTGATTATGTTCTAGTGTTTAGTTCTTATACCAACTTATTTGATGTATATTGTACATGAGCTTTATTACGACTTATGTATCCGCTCCACTGGCTTTCTCTTTTACATTTAAGCAAGTATCGAATACACATTCATATTAAACTCCATCGATCAGAAGTCATGATTATATAGCGATTTTGATCAAAACGGAAGGTAGTCCATTTAAAAATCCTAAATTAAGTTTAAATTTTTAAATAACTTAAAATACAAGTTTTTAACAGTTTAATTTCAATTTTTGGTTAATCGAATTATAATAAAAATAAATGTTGTTCACAGTGTTATTATTATGAAATTAAACGCTGTACATGATATAGCAAAGTATTAGTATCTTCTGAAATTTTCATAAATAGATAAAGAACTGCCAGAGTTGAGAGCTAGGACGATCCAAATTTACATACCTGACATGCTGAGATAATCCGTCAAGAATTATCTATTTTACTGATTTTTTGACAAAATTCATAACAATTAAATATAAATAGATCCTGGGGTGAACAGGCATGGCTTAACGAAATATTATTTTGAGTGCAATTCAAACTCAATAGCATTGTCTATTTTAATCATCATTAATTACCTATACCATAGTTTTCGGTTCTTATTGGTATTCCAGCCGGAAGGTTTTTTGATCCCAGATTTAAATCTGTAGGATGATGAACGACGAAATAAACAATGCAATGGTTCGTGAAGCTTTCATGCTCTGCTTTCGTACGTATGCTAAGACGTCTGCAAAGAACAATAGCATTAGTTGAAACTAGAAACTGGAAATACTTGACATTGTGTTCGTGTTAGAAACGAAGAAAGACGACTTGACAATATTTCAGGGCAAGTGTCGCACCGGCTTTTGTTCCCACAACTAAATCTGACATCTCCAGACTTATTTAAGAATACTTAATTTGGTCCGTAATATGATTGATGCATTGCACAACTGTTCATGAGTTGGGATACTACAGACCAATCTCAGTCCTGAATTTTAGACAAATGTTATTATTTTTTGCGATTCTCCTCGTTCTGTAGATAAAGTCACTTCTTAAGTCTATTTACGCACAGTACTACTAGAGTTTCTGTTTTATAGTCCAAATTTTTCATATAATTTTATAGTCCGCCGAGGCCGAGTTTTCCAAGTTCCGAGGCAAGTTTTGGTGCTTGTGTAGTATTTACAGAATTTAAGCATTTTTACAATTCATTGAGCGTGTTAAAATTCAAGATTGTTGCCAAATCCATAGGTTATTTTTTGGAAGGTGTTGAGATTAATTTAAAGTTGATGCGATGGCAAAGGTCATGAACACTATAAACATGCATTTGAAAATTAATGTTTATATATTATTGGCTCACAAATCTTTAAAATAATACGCAGTATTATCCTCGCCCTTATTATGAATGTTACTTTGAGATTTTCATAAATGGTTACTTTGTCAAAAGTGCATGCATACAAATAATCTGTAACTTCAAAAACCACTTGGTTTTTTACATCTTTTACGAAATGATTTTTATTATGAGATGTACTTAAGTTAAAAAATGCATGGATTTATTTTATTCTTAAGATTCATAATCTATAGCACGTATTGCTTTGTTTTCATCAAGTCAGAGACAGTCTTAGGCAAGTGCTGGTGCTGACACTAAAAAAAAAACATTTATTCTGTATGGCAAAATTGTAACCAATAGCCGAAAGTCTTGAAAGAACCTTGAAAAAAATCAGGTTGCTGTGATCCCGCATTGGGCTAACAATGATTATGAACAGGCATTCAAAGCTCAAAAAATGTGCTCAACTGTCTTCTAATAATTTAATCTTACGTCTGGAAATCAAAGTATCTGAATGCTATATATTTATTTATTTTAAAAAGTAAATTTTATATTATTTTTAAATACTAACAAATTGTTAGTTTTGAAGATAAGTGAAGTAAATGGTAATAATAAGACATTTCCAACTCTCCCCTCCACCAAAAAATCGAGTTAAAGTATTTCCATTTTAATTTTTATACTATTATCTAAATTTTTGGAATATCTATAGGTTATAATCGGATAATCGTGAATAAATAATGGCAAGTACAGGGGAAGACCTCAACCAATTTATTGGTTCAATAGCACTTGTAGTCAAAGACTACGACGAAGCCATCGACTTTTTCAAGAACAAATTAGACTTCGAGCTGATCCACGACGAAATTCTGTCACCAAAAAAGCGATGGGTCCGCATCCGGCCTGGGTCATCTAATCCAAGCCCTTCGGCCTCTTGTATTTTACTAGCTAAAGCCGATGGGGAAACGCAGGAGGCTGCTGTTGGAAATCAAACCGGTGGCCGAATGTTCATGTTCCTAGAAACTGACGATGTAGTAAGGGACTATAACAAGTACAAAGGTCGAGGTGTCAAATTCATTCGAGAACCGACCGAAGGGTTATTTAGTGGAACTGCTGCAGTTTTTGAAGATCTGTACGGGAACAAATGGGATCTCATTCAGAAGACACATGCAGTTAGCACATGTACAAACCAATTTATTGGTTCAATGGCTCTTGTAGTCAAAGACTACGACAATGCCATCGATTTCTTCAAGAATAAATTGGAATTCGAGCTTGTTCAGGACGAAGTTATGTCACCGAAAAAGAGGTGGGTCCTTCTCCGACCCGGATCCTCTAATCCAAGCCCTTCGACTTGTTGCATTTTACTTGCGAAAGCCGATGGGGAAACGCAGGAGGCTGCTATTGGAAATCAGACCGGTGGCCGAGTGTTCATGTTTCTACATACGGATGATTTCCAGAGGGACTATAATAAATATAAGGATCGGGGTGTCAAATTCATTCGAGAACCGGCTGAACAGGATTATGGTACCGTTGCCGTTTTCGAAGATCTGTGTGGTAACAAATGGGACCTTGTTCAATTTAAGAATAATGTTAGTTAGTACAAATTTAATAAGGATTCCGTTTTTTTAACAAGCGTGTAACTCAAAGCAGATTAAATATTACATATCTTGTATTGACTCGAAACATTTGTTAAAAGGAACGCAAACTGCTCACCCCGCAATTCGTGGTTTAAATTAAATATCTCATCTGAACATTAAACAGGCTCATACTTATCAAGTTTTCCGGAGACAAAATATTCCAAAATAAATATTCCAAAATAGTGTCCCATTTTCATGCGTTTAAGAATAAAAACAAATTGAATGCACTGGAATTTATTCACATTGTTTCAGTCCATGGCACACTCTATAAATACACTCGTTCAATTCAACGAAATCGATAAAGCTATTCTTTTATCCGCACGACTGGATCTGATTTTACTCCAATCCAATGCAGTTTCAAAATGTCTCTTCTTTTAAATTGGCGAGGATAACGCGTTCGGTACGAGCCATAAATGAACTTTGAAGAAAAGTGCTTCAAGGGATTTCTCGTCATGGAAGCCTTTATGATCTCCTTTATTCGCAATTATTTTGACATTCCGGAAATAAAAAGAGACCAAATGCCACTTTCCCAAAAAGAACGAATCCAATCTATGGACCTAGAAGACCGTTGGAAGGTCCATTAGCACCAGAACCTAGAACGTAGCTGTTTAAGCTTCTATTCATAACAAGCAAGGGAGTATTCAAATGCAGTTGGCTAAATTGCATATTGACGATATGACCTTATACCAATTGGATCAAATTGTTACCTAAAGCTACACTCTTTCGAAATCCATTCGGTGTAGCATTATTGTTTAGATTGAACCGTACGGTTGCGTTATTTGTAATTACGCATCGAATATATTTCCAAGTAAATTGAGACTTGCTTTGCTACGAATGCTTTCACAACCATATTATGCCATAGGATACATTTTTATTGTAATCTTGGCAATTCTGTGCCACTCGTATCGGCGAGTAACGAAGTAATGATATACGTACAATATAGTAATCATTTATATGTATAATAGAATATAGACTAATTTTATAATTTTCTAAGCTTTTGACACTAGAAATTTGGAATATAATAGGTATGGTATAGGATAATATGGTAGTTGGTAGTTCATGTTCAAGTAACTGAGTTTACGATTAAAGTTATTACCCACATTTGAAAAGACATTAATTAGCAAAGTATATACTTAAATATAGAGATGCATCTCAGTTTCAGACATTGGAAGTCAAAATGTAAGGAACCGTAAGCCCTGAAATAGTTCCCCCGGAATAGATTCCCACCCCGAAATAATACTCTGGGAGACTTATTTCAGTATTTACGCACTGTATAAACAATGGGACCTTTGGTTAAATATTGAAGACTGATCTTATCAACTCCATAATTTATTATCGAAAATACTGATTCTGTTTTGTTACTTGTTCAGTTAAAGTTCTTCTATCTTTTGTAAACCGAATTGGAACACAGATGGTACATCAGCATTACAATTGAAATTTACATTATAAATTACAAAAGTTTTCACTACATAAACGGTTCAAAACTGGATATTTCGATAAGCCCAGGTATTCAAATGCCTTTATAGTTACAAAACGGTTATTTATACAATTTCGGACCCGGTTTATAAAGACATACTATAATGATAAGATATATTTCCTTTGAAAATTTACCCGAAACTACCCAAATCCCATCAAATTCGATATCATCACCGTAAGCGTTTCGAGTTTCCATGCTGCTAATTTACTCAGCGAAAGTTTTACAGTATATTCTACATTCTACCAGAGACTATAATATCAATTAAGCGTTAAAGGAAATTACACATCCACTAATACTTTATAATGGCTTACAGTTACATACTATGCTTTACAGCTCTTCATAAACATTACCAACAATTAATCAAAAAGTTGATAATTACTAGAAATTTCCAAAGTACTTCATTCCCAAAGATAATTCTCTCCTCTATTCTGGTTTAACCGTATTTAACTAACCTAACATCATAATTAAGTTTGTCATTAACATTATAATTGTAACACAAATCACATTGTTCCCACAGTATCTTTAGGAAAGTAGTTACCAGTGGTCAGAGAGGTTTGGGACATTGAAACCCGTGTACATTTAACAAGGACTTAACAGTACAATTGGACATGATTTTTTTGCTTCCATTTTTTTTTTTTTTTTTTTTACTAAAGCTCGTACAATACAAACTTTATATGAACGTATTGCTACTTTCCAAATTAATTTCGACATTGTTATAATACTTTTGAGATGTGGGAAGATATGTGGTCGAGAGCCGATGTCCCATCCCGAGGGACCCACCCGTTCCGTTATTCAGAGAGCCGCCGTGGAGTGTGGTCATGGTTGTAGTTGTGGCTTCGCTTGCTTCGCTGCTTTTTCGGAAACCGTGAGTTGGAGGCGGGTTGAACAATCTAAACAATCAGACATATTTACATTATCATTCAGAATCTAATGTTTTTGCAAACTTTGATTTTATTTTAAAGTTAATGAGGATTAAAAACTGCACGACATTTAGTTGTCAGTCCTTCGAGGCTAGTATCTCAATTTACGACAAAAGCTGTCATAAAATGACTAGTTGTGAAGGACCAGACACTGACAGAGGCATTATTCACATCCTAAAATTTTAGCATCATCGATTTTTCACGCTGATTCTAATACTACTAGGCTTCTACAGGAATTCTTTTTCTCCCGAAATCCATGCTAAACGTTCCATGAACTAGTTTTCCCAAGGTCATTTTATAATCGCATCAAAATGTTCTAGGATTGCAAATGTCGGAAAATCAAGTCCTAAATCATTTTTTCTTGTCAGGGTAGGAGAAGAGAGTTTGAGACTTTCTCCAGAACGGAGAGAAAAGGAAGAGGATACATGTATTATAGGGAATTGAAATTGAATTAATTGGAACTTAATTAAATTTGGTATTAAACAGAGAGGGTTTCGTATACAATTAATGCTACTGCCTTGTTAATTGAATTACATCGTTGAGAGAATGAGGAGTTGAGGAAATGAGGCAGAGAGTCTTTTTCGGAGAGATTCGATATAATATTTAATGATTCTAGTTATTTGAAATGATTCAAGTTTTAAGCTAATTAGTCCCTCTCTCCCTTTGCCTCTTTATGTTAATTAAGGATATTTTGAGAATACCGAATACTTTCTGTTCTGGAACGCGGAGACCAGTCCCTCATCTGTTGCATCTGTCGCCTTCTGTCGAGATCACAGCAATTAAATCCAGGTCCCATTGTTCTCAGTCGATTCCATCGGTGACGGAGGGCCATTCGGACTTCTCCATTTAAGAAGCAGTAGAGGAGTGCTACCAGGAATCCCTAGAATGAAAGTAGTTATTTTTGGCATTGAAATTCAATTAACTACTCTACTTTCTCCAGTTTCTCGAGGGTGAAATGACTTCGTTTTGCATTTATTTGCTTTCGTGTGTACTTGATAATTTCCAGGATGGCATGCAATATAAAACACCTTAAACAAGGAAATGCTTAACTTCTGTGAGTTTTCAAAGGGGGGATTATTTAGAGGAGGGCAGTTATTCCGGGAGGAATTATTTGCTTTTTTTCAATTAGAGAGGTTATTGGATAAATGTGAAATTCAGGGGAAAATAGCCATTTTTGATTAACCTACACTTGCATCATGAATATTGAAGGATTGTGAATGAGTAGTGATTGCCTATTAAGGGGTGGGGACTTATTCCGGAGAGAAATTATTATTTCAGTATTTACGGTAGTATTAATTATTCCAATTTTGAGAACTTATGCATGTTCCTTAAGGTTGCATTACTATTTTGTCCCATTCTTGTTGCTCAATCAGAACTCAATTGCATAAACTGAATTCTGAGCTTATGTCTTCAGACAAAGGATCAAAGTACTTGCAGGCGTAGCATTTCGTACATAGCTTGGAAAATTGTGTCCCTCCACCGAACGGAATTTGTTCAAATACAGGAATTTACTGACACTTTGTCATTTAAAACCCAAACTGGAAACTTACTTGAGTAGAGATGAGTAAAGCTCTAATAAATTCATAAATCCGTTCTCGACTCCCGGATAGTATGAGGAGATACGTTATCCCGAAAAGTGGCATGAGAACCACAAGGGCCTTAGCTGCTTTCACCGACTGTTGAGTTTCAGGATTTGTAGCCGATCGGAGCTTCGTTATTAAAACCTTGTGAAATTAAATTAGGCATAGATTAAAACCACATTGTTAAAATAGGCTACAGGAATCCCTAACTTCATATCAGATTTAGATAGATGTATATGCTATGAAAGTGAATTGACACTATTCGCATTCCCAGGATTTTTTGCAAAATCCATGAAAAAATGGCTTCAATATTTTATTTTTTTGCAAAAGGAATAATGTCAATAGTGCCAGAGGCTCAAGGTCAACTAAGAACCCAGAAAAAGTCATATATTAAACATAGTATTGAAAAAATGTCACAGATGCTGACAAAGCAAATCCCAAACCCCCCAGACTTGGCAATGTTATGACGATATCCATCTCATCTAATTTTTTATTGAATCTCTGTGACACATACTAAAACCGGAACCTATTTTTATGCTCTACTCTCGAGTCCCTTAGCAAACCCGTTGAAAACTTAAACCACATCCAAATCCTCTGTTGACATTCTGGCCTGTGATAACTTCCAAAGCACTTGGCAATGAAGAGGAATCGTGTGGTGGTGTGAAAAATATTTGTCATCGGGTGACAGCTTTTGACCAACTTTTACTCAAGGAGCTTTTGTCCTTCTGCATGACATCCTTAAGGATGTTGAGCATAAATTACTACATGTTATCATGGATGGGTTGGGGACTTGGTGGTTTGGTTAGGTTTCCTCGTCAAATTTCCAGCACTCCCGAACTTACCCACATAATCTGGAGGAGGAAAAGTATATTGGCTATCAAGATGAGGATGGCCGGAGACTTGTAGATCCAGTCATAATTACTTAGGGAGAGCCAAAGGCACGTTGACACGTCAAACTCCGGATCTGTTAACTGGAAGATCAAAATATGGGAGAAAGCATGAGTTCGTTGTCTTTGGTATTCAGGGCAGGAACTATAATGCATAATGGGTCATAATCATAATCACATTTCGGAACCTTCAGGTCCTCACTTTCTTGGGCGTTTATACTTTAATATCTCGGCAGTGTGAACATTAAATTTAGGAGGGAGGGATCTGAGGCACTACTATCGAATTATTTGGACTTGATAGAGGACCTGTTGTTTTTAGCAAATTTGGCAGCTGTATAGCTATTGACTTTGTATTTCGGACGGAAATTAAATCTTATGCTATATTTAGAAGATTTTGCATCGACTTCCGGTTGGTAATCTCAAGGAGATTCGCCAGTTCTGGTGGATTCTTCGTTAAGACAGCTAAGATTAACTTTGTATATTCATAATATTTGCTTGCCATTGTACTACTGGCTGTATTTGCACTAGAAACCTAGCTTCCGGCGTTCATGTCAAAATCCCAATGTCAACAGACAGGCTTGTAAAATGAGGCTGTCAGGAGAATGGGGTACAAGATACAACGTAGGGCTTATCATTTCATATTTCATACACGTAAAATTTGCATACCATATAGTACCGCAAGTATGGAAAACATAAGTCTTCTACGCTTTAATATTTTAAGCCCTTAAAATGCGCGTGGTGGAAATACATAAGAGATTCAGGAAATTGATCGGGAGTGGGACTGAATATTTAATATTCTAATTCTAAATCATATCGAGAGACTGCATATAGCCAATTACAGATGCCGATGGATCCGGTACCGAGAACTTTTAGCTTCCTTGACACAAAAAACTACAAATTTTCAACAAAATTGCTAACTGGAACTGAAAGAATCTAAATTCGTAACGCTTATTTTAATACAGCTAACTTTTGCAATTTGTCCTTTTGACAATCCAATTCAATATTTCTTAAAATATTTAATATCCTATAATTTTATAAATCACCCGTTGAAATTTTGAAAAACACAGAAAAATGAATATTTCGTTTATCTTTATATGCGTTACCTGAATTTCTGCAGTACTTGGTTGCGTCAACCACTTTACGAGAGCCCATACAATTACAACGGTTAAGGGAAGACCTAAAAAATGAACAGATAAAAACTCCGTTGAATTATGAGTTATGCTGGACTTTTAATTTAAATCATTCCCTATTTATACTTACAATCAGATTAAATGTATTGGGTTTAAATGTTTATGGATCAAAATTGTCTCACCCCAGCCGATGCCAACGTAAATGCGTAGCTTGATATTCTCAGCAACGAAAGTTTGTACAACAAGGACGTACAAATACAGACCTGTGAACCCAAATCGTGGTAATTTAAATCGATTCAGGGCAAAAATCTTTTAAACATTACTTATCTGCTCACCTTCGACAAACATCCAGAAGAAATTCGTCAAGTGAAAGTAGTGGAGCAGGATGAAAGTAACACAGGAGACGTTGTTTCCCAGACTTTGGCCAGCAACTGGTTGGACCTGCATCTATAAGCAAATTATGCATTACAATGATTACAATTGGTATCCATGATTTTTCCTTTGTTTTAAATCAGCAGTATTGATCGTCATCTCAGAAATAATACATCCAATCAAATCTAAACCCTAAGAAAATTCTCCATTCATACTTCTCTGTCGGAATCTGAAATCGGATAGAGCTGTAGAGCTGCAATTTTAACACACCAAATCAAATCTTGCAGTAGCTCCCATTTCCAATTTTGCGAGAGAAAAAACATTCAAGAATACAAAACAAAACAAGAGTAAGGAATCCATAAGAAAAAAATGTCGGGACATGTCATCCATTTTACCAAGAACGGATCAAAAGATGAAATCCGAATAGCCCATTTCCATTACCGTTACCCAAGAGAATGAACAAACACCTCAACAATTTGTTTGCACGTCGCATCCTATTTTACTCAAGAGGACAAAAACACACCAAGGTCTGTCATAGGGGGATTGTTGATTTATCAAGGTAAAGTAGAAGTGCCACTTTCTTTCAGCTACAATTTACAAGTTTCCAGCTAACAATTCCAAGTCCAGATCTATTATATTGTGACTCCTCTTGGTAAAAACTTTCCTTAAATAACTCCCCATCAACAAGGTCAAAAACATACCAGTCATCTTGAACAAATCCCCAAATAACTTTCTTATATTTAATAAAAGATTTCAAAATCATTATAAAAAACAACATTCTGAACATTGGGATTATTGGGAACTACAAGCTTAAATTACATCTACAACCGTTCCAGGTTCCAGCCAGTACACAAGGTTTAACACAACATGGGGACTTATTTCAAGACTTACAATAGACATCTTAAACCCAATACCCTCTATAAATTCAAAGAGACACAACTTACCTGAACATGCTGGTCCGGAGCACTGGAGAAAGTTGTGGAGCTGGTGATGATCCACATAGTATCGGCGAGAATGTATGTGATGATTAGATGTGTGTGAATCGTATTCCTCAGACATCGAAGTTCCCTATAAGCCATAAAAAACACACACCTCTCTTAACCATATCCAACGAAAGGGAAAGGAACCACTCGGTCAACCAAATGTATCAATCCAGTTTCAAGACAGAAAAATAAATCCCTCTTTTATCCTCAAACTCTTTCTCCCATTATTATTACGAGGGGAGAGAGGGAAGAGCTTACTAAATCTTTAGATCAATCATCTTTGTTGATGTAAGAAATGAGTATTTCTTGTCTTAAAGATTATTCTGGGTGAGAACACATCAAGACCATTTGTTTTACATTACATCGAAACTGGAGAGAGAAAGGACTAAGGGCTAAGCCAGGGCAGTCGGGTCGGCTCTTTTGGGCGGGACTTCGAATCGGAAAGCTTAGTTTTGATGGGATGGCATTATATTATATATATGGGTCTAACGTTAGTGTAGATGGGAGTTGGGCTTTACAAGATTGGAGGATTCTTATGAGGGGCACCCGACCACCAACTGGACTGCCTCTGGCTTAACTCCATATGAGAGTTATCAAAAAACAACTTTTTATTCCAACACTTCTAAAATGTAGTAGAAATCATATAAAGTGTTTAATTAACTATGTATCATGCTTATCGGCGGTTATCAGCGGTAACCACTACAAGAACCTACCATGTCGCGCGCGGAATATTAAAAAACTTGAAACTGGTATTTTTAAGCCGAAAAGGTTTTTAAACCACTCCCTCTGATCCACTGAGCGATAAAAAACGGAGATTTGATACCGCACGCGCACTACCATGTCGCGCGCGCCATATTGAGAAAACTTCAAGTTGGTATTTTTTCAAGACAAAAAAGTGTTTAAACCACTCCCACCAATCCACTGATTGACGAAAAATAAATTTGATACTGCACGCGCACTACCATGTCGCACGCGCCATATTAAGAAAACTGCAAGTTGGTATTTTTTTAAAACAAAAAAGTGTCTAAACCACTCCCACTGATCCACTGATTGATGGAAAAAGGAGATTTGATACCAAACGCTCACAACAACGTCGCGCGCGCCATATTGAAAAATTTAAAGTTGGCATTTTTTAAGACAAAAAAGTGTCTAAACCACTCCCACCAATCCACTGATTGACGAAAAAAAAAATTTGATACCGCACGCGCACTACCATGTCGCGCGCGTCATATTAAAAAACCTAAAGTTGGAATTTTTAAGCCGAAAAGGTTTCTAAACTACTCCTCCCGATTCACTGATTGATGGAAAAAGATTTGATACCAAACGCGAACAACAATGTCGCGCGCGCCATATTGAAAAATCTAAAGTTGGTATCTTTTAAGGCGAAAAGGTTTCCAAACCACTCCACGTGATTCACTGATTGATTGAAAAAGATTTGATACCAAACGCGCACAACAATGTCGCGCGCGCTATATTGAGAAAACTTCAAGCTGGTATTTTTTAAGACAAAAAGTGTCTAAGCCACTCCACCTAATCCACTGATTGACGAAAAAATAAATTTGATACTGCATGCACACTATCATGTCGCGCGTGCCATATTAATAAACCTAAAGTTGGCATTTTTTAAGATGAAAAAGTGTCTAAACCAAGACCCTAAATCTATAGTGACGAAATGCTTTACAAAGTTGGATCACTTCCATTTAATCCCCATGTCTAAATGAAAAACAAGCTAGCTTACTAGCATATACTAGCTAGAGTTAATAAATGATGAAATAAAATGCATACACATATAATACAATCCAAGCGTTTAACAAATGTACAAACTCCAAAAAAACTACAATTTCATTAAATGTTAACTACAGATAACACTTTCACATTATAAATTATATATTTAATCTTAAATATCCAAAAGTTCTTCCTCATCAACTCATCACTCATTTCCATCATCTCCAGTCATTGTTCAGACTCCTACTATTATCTTTAAAATTTGAAAATCTACTTTTATAATCCTCTATTCTTTTCATTTCCATCCGTATAAACTTTGCGTCATCTTTTTTCTTATTCAAAAATTTATTCGTATTTTTGTTCGCAATCTGGAATAGAATTTAATGACTGGAAAAGCAAACTCTGGAAACTTTGTAAGAATCTTGTAGAAGTTTTTTGGAGATGTATTCGGCGACATATTCAGTTCCACCTTCATCGGCTAGATCCCCTATCGACTCCGTTTCAAAATTGATATCGATATTTTTGATTGTCCATTCCATGTTGTTTAGCCTTTCTTCAGGAATTGATGAAAGTTCTATATCATCGTTGCAAGCCATGGATTCTAGAGTTGTTAGCACTGACAAAATTCTCGAGCTTATCATTGCCATATCATTATCTTCTAAACATACGGGGGCCCTAGTTGGGGTCTTAAACGCTTTAGAACATATTAATTTACGCAGACGGTACTTGAAATCGAGTGCTGTTGGGTTCAGTTGAAATCCACCCATTCCACGGATTTGGAAAAATACGTTCCCCAAATAATCTTGGTTAAGGTGTGACGTAAGAATGTACTTCGCTCCGACCTCAATCTTCATGTTTGCGAATAGACCTCTCGGTGATGCAATGTTCATTAGAAATTCTTTTTTAATTGGTGGATACGAGCCGGATTTTTATTTGCCGATGGTGATAGCCGAGAATTTATCGTATGCTGATTTCAAAATTTCATCTTGTTCTGGTAATCTGGTTCCTCTGGTTGACTTTTTCAATAAAAACGGCTTCGTCAGTGTTAATTGGGCATAGAATGTGTACGGCTTTTGCAACAGTGCTCGAAAATAGTTGAAATGCTGTAGCCACATTTTGACGTTGTCGACCCCTCAAATAAATATGTTTGTGAGAGAGCTTAGGGGTTAGTAGAAATTCTCAGGGCTGTTTCTTCAAAAGATCCTCAAGAAGTGTTTGGTTCAGTATTTTGCCACAGGGTAGGTGAATTCCGCTGTCTATTAAATGAATTCGAAACAGTTTTAGCAAATGTGGATAATCAGCAAAACCCCATATTGGTTTTCCTGTTGTAGCATGAACAAATGATGTGCTGTCTAAATCGCCTTTAGAGAACTGTCCTAGATCCCAATGCTTCCAAAATCCCGGGGTTTTGGGACCCATATCTGATACAAATGCGTACACATTAAGCCCTATTTCATGCAAGGCGGAAATGGCTTCTTCCAGTATCTCAGCAGAAACAGCGTTCCAATCAAAACGGATTACTTGTTTCCACTTATGAAATAGTCCCCTGCATAGACGGGCAAAATGCCCTCAGCCCCCAGACCCCAGGGGGCAGCTGGGGGCTGGGGGCAGCATAGTCGAGCTGGGGACACTTTTTGCCCCCAGCTGGGGGCACCTACTGCCCACAGTAAAATATAAAAAATTTATTCGAAGTGATTTTTTCAAATTTAAATGGTTAATATTAGTACCACTAAAGCTTAAAAAATTAAAATTAACGAGTTTTGATCAAAATTTTCTTATAAATATTAAAATTAATTTGAGAATGTTAGAATGAGTCAACAGCGGTATACGTTCGTGGATTAAAATAAAATTATCAGGAGTGGGTATTTAATTGAAAAAGAATATCCAATTTGCCAAATATGATTTGAATGAATCCCAAAAGCGACATCAATTTGTCCTTGTCGTATCGGTATTTTTTGAAGCCTTTTCTTGAGAGTAGATTCCGATGGAAGAGGCTGCTTGGGTACATTTTTTAAATACGAATATCCTCGTTTGGATATCAAATATATTCCAAGGGCTTTAATAATATCTTCATCGTCCCAGTGTATGTAAGAATTAAACTCTCCTCTTAAATCCTCAATTGTCCTTGTCCACCTTAATCTAATTTTACATATAAAAGCATGGCTGGAGTCCAATTATTATCTCACGAACGACAAAAGATGTCCGACAATGAAATACTACGATAATACAGTCAAACCAGACGCCAATGAAGATGAGGACATGGATTGTTCCATAGCGAAGACATCATTAATCGTATGGAAGGGTTGTGAAGTAATACGTAAAATAATACTAAATAATATTTAGTCTAAATGATTAAAAGCATTGTTTCTAGCAGTGGTTTTAGCCCATCAATTATGCTTATATGATTATCATTTCCGTGAGTCCCTTAATTGTTGTGGAAAGATTATCTGCATCCCTATATACACTAGACTTCTGAAATTTTGCATAAAATTGTAACACAACTGTACTACGACACTGCAAAAAACTTGAATGAAATAGACAACGCGTTCAAAAGTCATAGTCAAAAAACTTCTCCCGGTACATTAAAACGAAGAATATAAAAATAACCTTATACAGAACGATAAATCTAATCTTATGGAGACCTGAAAAATCTCGAAACTTTTCCCCAGCCTCAAGTGCAGTCAAGTATTAAGATTAGATTTTCGAAGAAATCTCGATGGCTTCGAGCCTCAATATCTTTGTGAGGTCATTCAGAAACACCCGTTTTAGTATTGTTGTCAATTGTGAAAACTTGTAATTATATTAGAATTTGAGCTTTTTTACAATGTTCAATTCGGAATTTTAGTAATTTTGCAACTATTGTCTGTTTCAAAATGATTGGCGGATATTATAACCCTGAAAATCTGCTATGTTGGCTGGCGGTTTCCTTAGCAACAAATTGGAAAATTTATAGGGTTATCTTCAGATAACCCTACTTTAATTAACATTGGAAAATCTTTCTCAGCCGCCAATCATTTTACTTAAATAACGAATCTCCATGCAAATAGCACTCTTGTGAAGGGTGTATTTCTTCAAGTTTTTATTCGTTTGTCTCGGTTGGTCAGAACAAAAGCAATTACATTTGGGAGTCTGTAATAATAGCCTCTATAGTGCGGAGGACATTTCATGATAAGGCTAGCTGTCCTACTTCCAAAGAGACTTTTTTTTTGTTTAAAGGCAGCTATCTCCATTAATTGTTGTGCAGTATTATGCATTGTTTAAAAATTATATTTTTTAGTGGATGCACTTTTCGCACCCTCACTAATTATACAAATACCATAATGTTTGCAATAAAATGCTAACTTTATTTTTCTGATTTATCTGTGAAAACATAGTGTTTTGGTGCAATTTTTAATAAAGTTTGTATTTTACATTGTTATTTTAGCCTAAAACAGAAATGTTTATATTTATGCATTTCAATTTCTTTATAAATAAAACTTTGAAATTTAAATAAGCTTAAGAAGTTAAGTCTCTGAAAGGAACATGAATACTTATGCTTAACCATGAACAGCAAACAAGATCCAGTCTTTCTCACTTTATTGGAGACTAACGAAATCGCATTGCGTTTCTACAGAAGCCATTTGAAACAACTTCATCGTCGTTCCGTCTCCGCGGTATCGGTGATTATCATCAAAGATCAAGAAATTCACGATATCGAGTTGGTGGTAGTTGTATCGGACAGAAATCTTCAACTCGGCTCAGCTTTTCAATAAATTATCCGAATTGGGAATCTCTATCACAAAAATCGGTATCATTTGATATAACGATAGAACTACAATTGTTTTGCAGGCAATTTTTACAATTACAAAAAGAGCATATTGTGGACTGGAGCTCTTTCTCCCAGGGTGGGCCGGGTTTAAAATTTGCCTATTTTTTATTAGGTTATGGGGCACAATGGGTGGCATTGTATTAGCTATTTTATTCGCAGCAAAGTTGCAAATGAAATTGCTACTTCCGCTCTAATTATGTCACAATGTTTTGGGACCCTCTGAGTCAGACAGTGTGGGTTAGTAATTTTTCCGGTTTAAAAGTACAATTTTAATTTTTTTTAATCTGGCACACCACACGGTAGTGCGCAGGGTGGGGTATGTTGCAATATTTCATTACTCTATGGGTCAGATGGACTGTTGTAACATTTGTTTTCGGTTTAAAAGATACAAACTTTAGGTTCTTCCATATGGCGCGCGCGACATGGTAGTGTGCGTGCGGTATCAAATCTCCTTTTCCAATCAATCAGTGCATCAGGTGCAGTGGTTGAGACACTTTTTCATCTTAAAAAATGCCAACTTTAAAGTTTTCAATATGGCGCGCGCGACATTGTTGTTCGCGTTTGGTATCAAATCTTTTCCCATCAATCAGTGAATCGGGGGGAGTGGTTTAGAAACCTTTTCGGCTTAAAAATTTCAACTTTAGGTTTTTCAATATGGCGCGCGCGACATGGTAGTGCGCGTGCGGTATCAAATTTCTTTTTTCGTCAATCAGTGGATTGGTGGGAGTGGTTTAGACACTTTTTTGTCTTGAAAAAATACCAACTTTAAATTTTTCAATATGGCGCGCGCGACGTTGTTGTGAGCGTTTGGTATCAAATCTCCTTTTTCCATCAATCAGTGGATCAGTGGGAGTAGTTTAAACACTTTTTTGTCTTGAAAAAATACCAACTTGAAGTTTTCTCAATATGGCGCGCGCGACATGTTAGTGCGCATGCGGTATCAAATTTCTTTTTTCGTCAATCAGTGGATTGGTGGGAGTGGTTTAGACACTTTTTTGTCTTGAAAAAATACCAACTTTAAATTTTTCAATATGGCGCGCGCGACGCTGTTGTGCGCGTTTGGTATCAAATCTCCTTTTTCCATCAATCAGTGGATCAGTGGGATTAGTTTAAACACTTTTTTGTCTTGAAAAAATACCAACTTGAAGTTTTCTCAATATGGCGCGCGCGACATGTTAGTGCGCATGCGGTATCAAATCTCCGTTTTTTATCGCTCAGTGGATCAGAGGGGGTGGTTTAAAAACCTTTTCGGCTTAAAAATACCAGTTTCAAGTTTTTTAATATTCCGCGCGCGACATGGTAGGTTCTTGTAGTGGTTACCGCTGATAACCGCCGATAAGCATGATACATAGTTAATTAAACACTTTATATGATTTCTACTAGATTTTAGAAGTGTTGGAATAAAAAGTTGTTTTTTGATAACTCTCATATGGAGTTAAGCCAGAGGCAGTCCAGTTGGTGGTCGGGTGCCCCTCATAAGAATCCTCCAATCTTGTAAAGCCCAACTCCCATCTACACTAACGTTAGACCCATATATATAATAATTTCCTTCTTGGACAAATGGCATGGATGGCCATGAAACAAGTTCAACTACCTCTCTCTCTCTCTAGGAAACTTTCAAGATTCGAAATATTTTTGCAGTTCACTTTCCAGAAAAAAAACTCGTCTCCGCATTATACCTGAAGTATTTCCAGGGAAAGTTTGACGAAAAGAAGTATGAATTGGTGCAATAAAGTTCTAGATCAAATAACGAGACTTTCCCGACAGAGATAGTTAGGATATCTGAAAGAATCAAGGGCCCTTCACCCGGAAAGATCCAGGGAACTACTAAAAAATGAGGCAGAGCAGAGAGCGGAGAAAGAGGAGCATTAAATTAATTCGACTTTCTCCGTAAATAGACAGACCCTTAAATTTTTCCATTATTCCTTCGAAATGAGATCCTCGTCTTCAAATTCACAGTTCAAAGCAGAGAAATTAGGTTCCTTCTGCCTTTGATTCCAGGTTCGAAGAAAGGGTGATCAATCATGAACTAACAAGCCGAATAACCTTACTACACATGGACCATTTGCTTTCAAGACATATAGGGGTGTAACTGTAAGATCTAGCTGAGCTGGACTTGTTCCCTTTATAACCAGCCATGTTATAAAGTTCCGTGATAAATTCGCAGATTAAGAACAAATGCAATGTACTGAATCTCTTGATCTGGCAGACGAAACATAAAAACGATCGGGTCTCCAGGAAGACGGATTTCTTCGGATTTATAAAACAATTTATCATTTCCAATTCATAAGTTTTTTCTAGACCCTTCCGTCCAAGATAAGGGTGACCAATGACCCCGCAGGGAACCAATGATAAGGTGTACAGGGTGTTTGCGTTCATTGTCTAGGTCTTTAAAACTAAAAATCTCAAAAAGTACTGAACCGATTTTAATTTGGTTTGATTTAGGTTAAGTTACATCCCCATCCACCCTAAAGGAAAATCGTCGATTTTTTTTAGGGTCATCAGGCAAAAATCATCAAAATTACCAATTTCTTTTGCATTCATCCTTCTAGACTTTCAACTATATATAAAATCAGACCAAATTAAAATCGCTTCAGTACTTTTTGCGATTATTAATTTTAAAGGCCCGGACAATGAAGGAACACCCTGTATATTCCGTAGTATTGGCCTTATGGCAGAATCGTGGAAAATAAATAATCGGAACGATTCTTCGTGCTCACCCTACATTACTAGATCGTGTATCAATCAATCCATAATCAAGGTACTTACTTGAAAGCGAGGAAGATGACCATGGCCATCAAGAGGGCTCCGAGGGACAAGCAGTAACCGGCAAAGTAGACGCCCGTCGTAATGGCGAGTAGATTATTATCATCCGTTTCGGGCGTAAGGGCCTGACAGGAGTCGTAGTTGGTTGCATTCCAGATCCCCTCCTCGTCACAGAACCGGGTCGCGTTATCTGAGGATAATTGTAATTAACCAGACAAAAGTTACTTTAATTGAAGGTTACACGGCTGGTTTCCGCTAACGATGACTACCTATTCATATTAATTAAGAACTTGTAGCCCTTAAGTGTGTCATATGCTCCTAAATTACGACCGGTGCAAAAGCCATAAATCACTGGGATAAGAACGACTATGATTGCATGAATGCACTCATACGGTCTTAGATAACTATCTTCCTCCTTATCTCTCTGGAGAGGAAGGTGATTAACTTCATTTATGCTCAGATTAGTAACTAAGTTAGTCCGTTTGTACAACTTACAAGGTTTCCATTATTTACAAGAGATTGTTTTCTGTATGAACAGATGGATTTATTATTATTCTCTTGCTATACAATAATATATAGATCAAATGTCAAGTATCTCTGCAAATCTCCGTGTATATATTCATCGTTGTTCAGAACAAATAAGAAGAGAGGAAGAGATTAATGATCTATCTAGTTCAGAAGAACAAAGGCCTTTCAGCAAACAGAGAACCCATTTTACTTCGAGGTAGACGAATGGGATCCACAAATCTAAAACTCTTTCCATGCACCTTGAGCACCGGAACATATTACATTTATCATTAACCATTTCTAGAGTTAGCTGTTAGTCTTTGCAAAAAAATCCATATTCTGAACTGTCAGACTGTGTAAATCGAAGCTGAAATGCACATTACAGTTCCAAACCATTCAATTGCAAGGGTAACAAATTGTCTTAAAATCGGTGGGCGCTTTTTGGATTAGATTGCATTTTTTAGATTCCATCGCTCATCACTCTCCAGTTACATAGCTTATTTTACTGAAATAAGCCCTCCCCGCAATAATTCTCCTATGCAAAAATAACCGACATTCTAAAGACAAATCTAACCAAGTTGTATAAAACATTCTAATTTAAAAATGAAAAAGTTATCTAATTTTTAAACTCCATTTAAAAAACAAAAAAACAGCAGCTTCGAAACCTTTCCCATCCTTATCCATCAGGGATAACCCCTAATTATTCCGGTATAAATCCTCATTATCCCGGAATAACACCCCATTCACTCTGAATAACTCCCTGTTCACCCTAAATAACTCCCCATTCTCCCAAACCAGAACAACGTCTTCCTTGAGATGCTCAAAAACTGGGGCTTTATTTAAGTAAACACAGTATTAAATTAACATAGCGATTCGTTCTTTTCATACAAGTTGCCGTTTCACTACGTCAAATTTCTCTTTATCTCGCCTTTCTTAAGAAAGATGAATTTTCCCGTCAAGGATGATGTCGGGAGACGTGAAAGCCTTAGGTTAAGTGCAGTTCAGCTCCTAATGTAGCGGTTGCCACTGTATTTTTTTCTAATAATAGCATTACTCCTAGATGAGAAACGGATGGTTAAGTTCGTGAGAATAAATCTTCCAAGGGAAAGCAAGGTGGAAGGAACTTTTCTGCCTCTTACTCAATGGCCATTTACTAATTGAATTAGAACACGATTTCCTCAGCGAATTATTTTCTTGAGCTCCTTCTCCAGAGTATATGATAATGTAATTACTAAAACTCACATTCTCATCATCGGCAGGCTCTTTCTCGACAATAATAAAGTAATATTATATTTGCGACTGTACGACGATACGGTTCGAATTTTGCAAAGTACTCCTACAAAAGGAACCTTAACGACTCCCTTCATTAGCCGTTCCCAACCAACCCCGTGCATAAGATACGTGTAATAGATTCAAAGACGACGACGTCGACAACGGTCGTAATCCCCTTTGGAGAAAAGCCACACGCTTATGGGCTCCTGGAACTTCTGGAAACTAACTGGATGCACGAAGGACGGGATGATGAAGAATAGAAAAGGAAAATTGAGATTTAATGAAAGTGACATGCAAAGTTTAATACTTTACGAGCTTCCCTTGCTTATTGTGCCTTGTAATAATAATCTAGCCTTAAGGAGGATCGAGTAGCTTATTATACAGCTCGGCTCCGTTGTGGGATCAGATAACTCATTGGAAGGTCGGGAAAGTTGTAAGGTCATTTGCGGTAGGATTGAGAAGAGAGGATGGTTAATTTTCTTAGACCCTGTCAGACAGGTTAGGAGGAGATCTAGTTATAGGAGCTGATGAGTTTGGCAGGTTCCGTTCTACCTAAGTTGGTCAACAGGAGGACAACTATTTTTTTCGAATTTGGCTTAGTATTTTCTGAGGATTGGTACAATTGGTTTGTCAAAATTTTGAAAATGTTTGAATGTTTTAATAGCCGCAGCTGAAGACAAGGATTTCATGTAGGTTTAAGTCTAAATGATAATTATTTAACTCTTCAGTTATTATTCTGTTAATCTATGCTCTCATTAGTGGATTATTGATTTCGGCCGGAATTAGTTAGATCTAGACAATTTTTAAATCTGTAAATTTTTAGTTCATTCACTTTGTGCTTGAATCTGCAAACAGACGTTTTTATGTTTACATTTTAAATTGAGCTTTTGACTTTTGAGAAACACCGATGTAAAAAGGCATTGTTTCCTCCCAAGTACCAAGACGTTCGGAGCCTCTTTTTACGGGTTCTTGACTTTGGTTTAAATGTCACGTTCAAACTTACTAAACGGCTAAACCAAATAGATAGTTTGCAAGAGGAATTTCCTAACAATAATATTCATATCGTCAATACTATTCATTTCGAAACAAGAATCATTGAATAATTCATTCTTCTTCTGTATTAAACTTGACTTTAAAATCATATCTGAAAAGAGTTCAGAATCTCTCAAGAAACCCAACAAGTCATCCTATATTTCCATCGCATTACCACTTTCTTAGTGTTAGGAGAATTTCCATTTTTCTATTACATTGTTGGCAGTATCTAGATTCTGTTACTAGATACACAAAGTTACAGCATTACAACCAATAGACGAGCCTACAATAGATACTTTATTCTAAGAATAGACTGAGAATGGGACAGTCCGAAACGGAATTTGGAAGTTAGGGCAATTGCGAATGAGAATAGCGGCTTCCTTGGCTGGGAAATTCCATAAATATTTATTAATCCGCAAAATCCGGCAGATCCAATTTGTCTTGAGATAGATAGGGGGGTTATCGAATATCTTACGTATCCGATATCTTGTTAGAAACACAAATGTAAGTAAGTTCAAGGACTTTTGTACAATTCCCAAGATTTATCGTTCCGAAGCGGGCATCTAGAATTTGGATTACAACGGTATAACTCAAAGAATTAAACAACTTCCTATTCACCGAGTAGCCGCAAATAAATTGCGAGGACATCCAACTTTCTCTTATCCAAGTTATGTTTTCTAGGTGACAACAATGTTACATACGGATGTGACCTTGCCGAACTTGGGTTCTGCTTCACCTGCAAAATTTCAGTTCTTTGGCTGCAGTTTGTGAGACAGTTCTGGCTGACACAACTATTTCTTTGTTACATCCATGCCAGAAATGATAAATATCATACTTTTTTTTGCAAAAAACGAAGTAAGGAATTAAAACAGTCCTTTCATGAAACGGACTATTTAGTAACTGCGCAAAGATAATTAAAACTAATCCCACACTAGAAACTGATGTACAGGCTAGGACGCTGCATATGTTACTGCTAATTGTAAACATTAAAATAAATTGAATATAGTTCCACTAGTCCCACTGCAGCAGAGCTAATTAAGCATATTACTAACTGCACAACTGTTCTTTTATAACATTATAAATTAGGAAAAAAGCCATGGTTTTGCAAAAGTTCTATAACGCTTGACAGACCTTGGACTCGGCTGCATATGGTCATATCAGAGCCTCACAGGCAAACCCAGTGTGACATAAATTGCAAAACTTTATTGCACAAAAAGTCAGTGGAGCGGTTGTATATAGTGTCAGGTTTACGGCGTTTCTAACATATTATTTTAATACTGTACGGACAATGCTAAATCTGACATTCACATTTAGGCAGCCTCTATTATATGATGTCCCGTAAATTTAGAGTAAGATTCCCTCCCTGATTGAATCCCCACCCCGAAATACATGCCCACCCATTCGGAGTGTTTGAAAGAATAGACCTTCAGGGCGTTCAGGGGATATATTTGCAGAAATTTAAAAAGCTCGTTCCGTATTTTCGCTAAAAGCGAATATCAGACTTTACTACTCATACTTGCACTGCCCCATGTAGATTGTAATGGTATTTTTTCAAGACAATAAACTTGGATAAGGATATCGTACTGTGTTGGACTTGAGCTTAGAGATCTACTTAATTCACAAAGTACAAGAGTTAAGTGAATGCATATCAAGGATTTTGGAGCAATCTTGGAAACGTTGACTTGACTATGGTTCCTCAATGTCATTAAATGCGGCTCTCATTCGTGCTGCGTATCTACTATCTACATTGTCAACTTGTATATATATAATAATGTCGGGAAGAGAGGAGAAAATGAAATCTAGAGATTAGTTTGTCGTGCCAAAATGATCTTGTCGAATGGCTTCTGGTCTCGCGCTGAGATTTTGGATGAAAGATCCGTCTTCAATATATTCTACGCAATACGTATACATCTTAAATTCAAGACAAGTTACATAAAAAACAGTGGGTTGTTTTTCATGGATTTCCCATTGACTTGTTTATGATTTCTCCATCTCTATGCATGGTTTCATGTTTCTTGACGATTCTTTCCTCTGGATTCTGGACACCCCGTTCCTTTTTATATTGAAGCTTGAATGTCAAGTTCTTAAGTGTTTGAATGTAGTTTGATTTTTGATATTTGATGTTGAGAATATTATATTTTATCATATTAGAAAAATCCCTTAGAGTAGAACATGTATCTTATTGATCTTGGATTTCACTGGCTTGTTTTTCTGATTTGAGTGAAAGTCAGCCTGTCAATGAAATTCAATCTCTGACCTTCCTTGTTTTTTATGAATAACTTTGATTTCCGAACATTGATGGGTCAACAAAGCTGCCTACGTTTAATCAATAACCATTATTTGAAAAACACGAATAACAAAAAATTATAATTAAAAATTTAAAAAAATTAAAACCCATTAGTATTTTACGGGGCTGAAAAATGAATTACAAATTAAAAATAGTCGTATCAAATGAACCATTGGGTGAACCTGGTTCTGAATTTTGGTTATTTTTTTTTTCCATTTTGTCAATATCAGGTGAACCAAAAACCAAAGTACTTGTAATGCAACTTTCCTGCTTTCTGGTCATGACAGTACCTTTTGAATAGGTACTACTAATTCAATTAATCATTTTCAATTTTCTACTCTCCTTGAAATGTGATTTTTCTACTGTCCCAAGTCCCACTCGCAGAAGCTCAAACCTATCTCATCCACAAGACTCGTTTTTCGTAGTCTCTTTGAGAAATCGTTTAGATGATTCTAATTGTGAGGTTTATCTATACACGCCCACCATTAGCGGTCCTAAAGCCACAGAAAGTAGGACCTTTACTTGGATCAGAATGTGCTAATGTCCCTTTGTCAGCAGACACACTTTTCCTCCGGGTTCCAGGAACAGGTCCCTTTTCAAAGAAATTGCATTAGAGGGGCTATTTGGCCGTCCCAAGGAATTGAAGACATATGTCATGCTAGAATCTAATGTAACATGATTAATCCGTTATATTTTTTGCCTGGAAGTCAAGCGTACTTTCTCCTTGGTAAAAGTCTATTTATCTACCATATACAGTGTGAACTTAAATTATCTCTCAGCGTCTAGAATATATATTAGGAGATATTGTTAAATATATCACGCAGCACGCAACACAGCGAGTCTTAAACGCAACATTTGAGCCATTTCACGGCTCTAGAGTATTTTACAAATTGAGACAAGTGTGTTCTTATATGTATGCCATGGAATTGGATATATACTTGAAATGACGCTATTCGCTATTACAAATGTTGTTTAATTTTGTTCTGTGCTAGCCCTCCAAAACGTTAGTTTTCTAGCTGATATTACACAGTAAAAGTAGTACCGCTAATCCCGATTTAGAATCCCATGCTATTCTTCAACTACATTTGCTATCTTTTTTTGAGGTATATGTTTGGACTCTAAATTTGCATCTCGAAATATTCGTGTTATTTATCGTTAATTTTATTGCATAACTGTTATGGTCAAAATGAATTTACTAATTGATTATACGATTAATCCAACCGCTTGTGTGTGTGTGTAATTTACCACTGAAATAACCTCCAAGTATATCCAGAAAATGTTCGTGCCTTTGATTGTATTCTAATTTAAACCTAAAAGCGCAGAACTACAAGCATAGGTCGAATAGATTGTATTTAGGAGGTGGTATCATTCGAATCGGGGTTTAAATCAAAATTTGCGATAATTTCCAAAATAATTTTTTTCCACCCTGGACGATAGCTCAATATCGTTACGCAACGGGAAATGAGTCTGTATTGCAACTACCATCATCATGAGCCTCTACTAATAACGGCATTGGATTTATCCGTCCCGTCTTTGAGGTGCTAGGAATATAGCTAAGCCCTAGAAAGCATACGGAGGAAATAGGAGAAGCTCACGTACAATAATCATCTCTGTCATCATCACCATAAATCTCCTCTTAGAAACCCGTTATTACCGAAAAGATCATGCTGGTTTCTCGATCTACTTTTTACGGGGCGACGGGTCTGCTGGTTGGTGCACAGAGAGTCTAGTCATCACCAGGGAATTCATAATCAGAACTACCAGTCACCAATATATAATATACACAGTCATGCAGAAGAATAAGAAGGGAGATGTTCTTGTAAAATGAAAAAGTTCGAGTAGACGGAAGGAAATCTTCATTTGCTTCCTCTCCTCAATTTGCCATTTCCCACGACGACTGCCGGCATATTTATGGGAAATCTGGGCTGGTTCCCACACTTTTTTCAACAAATATGCATAAAGTTTGAGAGAGGTTTCGGAGAATAAATCACAGGAACTCTGTACGGACAGACGAAGGTCAGTTGATCTTGTTTGTGATGATGCGGGTTTTAGAGAAGACTGGATCTTTGATACGTCCTTAGAGCAAGGGCTCGCAAAATAGATTCAGACTCCTGTCTCCCCGATTTAATAACCCTACACACCGGAGGGACTTCATGGGGAAAGTGATTAATGGCCGATTTGAATACTCACCTATCCGTGACTGGAAAGCATTCGGGTATATATAACTTATATATATTCGAAGGGAGGAATCGTAATGACCTGCTGCTCTTCAGGAGCGATATCATTCAATAAATAAAGATCCATGATTTCAACCCTCACCGTGCATAGAATTTGTATTCTGTAAAGAAAGATATTATTTACAGTTTATGAAGTTTGCGGATTCCCATGATTCGGCCAATTTCAGTTTCAATTTGCTAGGGAACGATTATTAGAGCAGAGGAAGAGCATGAATTCATGTATTATGTTGTTTAGTATGTTAGAAAGTACATGTTTTGTGAAAGGGTGAAAGTCTTTAATGGTCTTCGTCTGTCTGTCCGTCGTCCGTCCGTTCTAACTCCCGAGTGGACGATTGCTTAATCGAGAAACCGGATCTTAAATCGGAGGCTGAGTTTGGTGGAGTTTAAGTCAAAGGGGTGCACGGGCAAAGTTTACAATTTTTGGTGGGACTTTACTGTCTTGTTTCGCATGGTTTCGCCATTTTGCGACGTACGTTTGCAACGGCTTATTAGATATAATGATGTATATGGATACATTGAAAGCGACAGTATTTTTAAAGGAGTTCCTATTGAATGTTCTAATATATACGTGTCCTCGTGGTACGATGATACACTTTTTGCAAGAAACATCAGAAAAAATCAATGAATTAAATTAGAAGTCTGTTGACTGAAAAGACACACTATGATCTTAACTACTGTAGCGGAGACTCGATTTGGATGGTCTGGATATGCAGGAGCCTACACTGAATATAGAAACAGACGAGGATCGTCTTACGGACCTAAATCTTAAGACGCATTCAAAGTCACTTTATCTCTGCACTGTAGTAAATAAGTTATTTATTCCAGCTTGAAAATTAGTGGTACAATATATGCAGTAGAAGCTACGAAGACTCAAGACCAAAAGCCAACAACTAAGCCAGCGTTTAGTAGACTCCATGTCCACAGAAATCTAGTCTCTTTAATCCCTATTATAAATTTCTAGAGCAGCACACAGCAATAACATCATTGTAGACTACTACATACTGTAAAAAAGAAGGGCTAATAATTCCTAAATAAGTCCCCATGTGGAATTTTCGTAGGTAACCTTAAAACGAATTAAAGTTATTCCAAAAACTATAACAGTTATGTCTTATTGCAAAACCCTTGCCTCAGCCTGGCTCATTTCGTTGCTTTTAGCACAGGAAAGTTAATTTAGGAGGGGACTTAATTAGGGTAACTTATTTAATGTTTTACGGTAATCCACGAATTAAAGGCCTCAAAGTAAGACTTTCAACTATCACACATCAGCTACACACATCCACTACCTTTTTCCTCCAAAATCCAAGTGAAAGCGGAGGCTGAAGCTCATGTCTTCCAGCGTTCACTTTAGTCCCAACAATGAAGCGTGTACAATCTAACGGGGTTAATTCCACAAGGATTAAAATACATACTCTCCTATGTAGAGTCAATAGCTGTAGAGAAGGTGAAGATATTCCAGAATGTCAGGATTCCGGAAACAAATAGATACAGCCTCTATGTTCCTATATACTTTTAGCACTTAAAGTTTAGACAAAGTAGCTACAAGGCCCTCTGCTCTTTCAGTTATTCTGCGAGCAGAATACAAAATCCCAGAGGTAGATTGGGATGTCTCTTGTACTTTCTATATTTGTAGATATATGCTTTAGGATGACAGTGGGGTGCCATTGACTTTCTCCATCCAGACAATCTATGTAATGTAATGTAATTTCTCCATTTCGAAAGTCTTTCACTCTGGATTTTATATTTTTCGGATGTAAAGTAAAGTGTTCGCACAGAGCCAACATCGGGATCAAAAGCAGAAGGTAGGACACAGCACATTCGTATCCAAAATAGAAGGGATATAGTCCGCTTAATCAAAGCGGTAGTAGATTCCGGTAGAACCGTACCTACCCAGGCTGTTCATTATGTGAGGAGCGTTTTTGGTTCGTGTCATACTTATATTTAACTTTCCATACAAATAAAATGTAAAATCCACCTCCTGCTGTTTGAGTCTCAGAGCTTTAGATTGCCTTTCTTCAGCCCTTCTCTAAATATAGGTCTCAAACAGTGAGGGAAAAATCTTTAATATCCCTTTGTGTACTCTGTAGAATCCATATGGGCCAATATGCAAGCACGACAAAATACCAACATGAAGAATCGAAACATGCGAATAAAAGTCAGAAAATTTGAGGATTTCATACTGCATCTGGTAGGGCAAAAAGCATCGATCTTTTTTTGAATTTTTGAACTCGCAACGATTTTTCGTTTGCGATTAGACTAGTTAATTGTAAGTACTGTATTTTTTTGCTTGTATTGCGGTGTACAATTTGAAATAATAGTCGGATTACAACTAAATAAGATGTCAGCAGCGAAAAACAAGTGGTATGCTGTTGGCAAGATGGCAGAGTGTAATAAATATTAGGAAGATAAACCTGAGACAGAGAATTTAGTTCCGGATCCTTAGAAATAGGGCTTCGTTTAAAGTCCCGGAAAATACTCCCCCAATACCACACAATGAGGTTAAGTTGTTATTTTATAGCATTGTCCTGAAGGTAAATAAAATGCTTTGTTTCCATTCTCAGGACTGTAACCATACACGGTTGATGTAGATAGATGGAAACTCATGAGCTGGAATTTTTTGTTTATTTCCACCACTTTGTGGATTTAACAACCACTTTCTTCCACCATTGACTTGGTAATTCCCCGAGAGACTCTCACTTCTCTACCTTGGCTAAATACCCATGTGTTTCTCTAACCTTGTAAACATAAACGGAAGTTACATGCATTTCATGAAACTCTGGCTACAGAAAAAGAAAACGAGTCAGGGATCCTGAATCCAAGGCTATAGAAAACAATTGGGAATAGGATATGTCGACTTTAACTTAAAATGAGAAAGTTGAGCAGTTGAGCTTTCAGCAAACATAAAAACTTGGGTTATGGTTGATAGTTTACGGGCCGAGATAGCTTTCCCAGACACAACCTCGGACAATAAAATGTGCAAAAATGACAGCGGAAGTTTTTGGCTCCTGTAATCTGCTGCCCATTGCCTTTTTAACAAGTAACAAGAGGAATAAGAAGAACAATATCCGAGAACAAAATGTCCGGTTTCTGTTCATGACCGTTTGTCCAGACTCAAAAGACAAATGGGAGAAACAAAATAAAAACAAAAGAAATCATTAGAGGTAGTCTATATTTACGCGTAGTTAATAGCTTAAAATTAGCCCGGTCGTTTTCGTTCTATCAACAGTTTTAAGGGGTATCAGTGTCGGTTATTAACACAACAACTGCAGTTTAATTGACGGATATTCTTCTTCTGTTTCACTTTTGTTTTCATCCTATTCTTCCATATTGCTTTGTTTTTAAGGAAAACACAACATCTCCTTTCTAATTGTCTCTCCTAACTTAACTAATTTTAGGAACTAGCAAAGTTACTACGTACTTTCTTTCGACTATTAAAAAAATATCATTTTTCAACTACCACAATAACACAACTCTCTAAAACAAGTCACTTCCGTCTGCATTGTCAAGCTGTTATTCTATAGAGTACGAATACCGATGTAAATTATTATAGCTTTTCTTAGTTACCTATTTCACCCCATTGCCTGTTACGTATTCTAACCAATTAAGATCAATATTGTATCTTTCTGGACCACTTCTACGGAAGTTACGCAATAATGCAACTATTACAGCACAACCGGGGACCCTGGTTTCTATACACGATGTCCACATGTAGCATTTATAACAGCATGGGTTTAAATTAAATTGGTCTAATTGTAATTGTCAAACCCGAATCACTACTCAAACGCCAACGCAGTACCACATCCTGATGTAATTAACCGACCAGACACAGAGTTAAATGAACTTTGAGTGGCAAAGTACTACGGTGGAAAATAAAGATACCATCTTGGCCCTTTGATAAATAGGAAAAACAGGACTTGGTGTAGGCTGAATATTCGCGTGCTCTAAAGTAGAAAAACAAGTTTTAGCTCTGATTGGCCTGAACTGCACTAAAGGTTCTGAATTTACAACCAATTCAGCTTTTAATCAAATTTATAAAAAAAACAGCACAAAATAATCAATGCAAGAAGGCAAAAGAGAAGGATCAAGACTTCAGGACTTGTAAAGATCAATGATTGGTCCATCCATCCCAGAGTGTAAGGAAATGCAAAGGAAGCGACGAAACGCTCAAGATTATTTAACTTTAGAAAATATCCATCAACCTTGACAAGTGGGAGGTTGCTCTGTGTAATGAAATGAACAACTTTTCCAGCTCAAGATTTCCAGAATAATTTATCTAACTTACGTGTGGCTTGGCCTAAATCCTTGTAAAGCCTTTTCTATTCAATTCCTTCGTTTTTTAGTCTGCTTTCACCAGCGACTTACTAAATAAAACTATAGAAAAAGCGACTAAAGTAGGTTTTTTCCTATCTTTAGCATACATATACTTGTAGTTACTTTTACCCCATACACTCGAATTGAATTTTTTTTTCTGAAGATAGTTCAATAGTTTGTCTCTCTGAGGATTCCTTTGAAGTATGTGTCTAAGGAAATTGTAAATACAGACCCTGTGTCCTTGTCTCATGTCGTTCCGTTCACAGCTAACTAAACAAAATGAAAACAGGATGGCTTTATTACAGCGCATCATAGTGGGAACCCTTATTTCACTTTGGGGGAAAGTTTTGTTGTTGAACGGGGGCATTTGGGAAAAGTTGTCGGTATCATAGTTGTATTTAGATTGCTTTTATTCTCCATGAGCTATTTGTCTAAAACCACTACTGTAGCTCCTGAAGTCAGCACTGTCAGCAGATCCATTTTATTATGAAGGACTGATCAATACTGAAGTCATTAGAGTAACCAGTAGCATATATGTATCATCACTATCAGCTACTTCAAATAAGTATCAATATTTGAACGTTTCAAAGTGCATGGTTATCTATAGATACAAATCCAGATCAAAAGTTACATAGAAGTCAAAGACAAACATATATGTAAGTGCAAACAGGGTAAAATATAATTGCACGAGAGGAAAGGGCAGGGACTATAAGTCAGAAAGTTAGAGTCAAAGTCAAAATTTTAAAGAGGTGTAAAACGGTTGATCTTTAGCTGAAAATATAGTGAAAGTTTGGAAATATTCATCACATTTTGCAAGCTATATTCGTATATTACGAGACATGACAAAGTATAACCACAAAAATACGGGCCAAAAAAGCAGCCAAAAAATTTCCTCCTCTCACAGATTATAACTTATGAATTTATGAAGCTGGACAGGCTAAGTACATGGGTATTCTAGGGAAATTACGAGTTCACAAAACATTTTATGATTAGATGACACCAGAGAGCCATCGTCCTTTCACTGCTCCTTTTGAAAGCAATCTCTTTTCAGCAATATAATATGCCTCCATGGCTATGCTTTCTCCTTTGTGCTTCCCATTCTATGTTATATGACCTGCCATCCTTAAAGATAGTTTTTGGCTTTGCAAAATTCGTTCTCAATTCAACCGTAGAACATGACACCACCATGCACCACCACCGCTAGAGCATTGCCGTCCAAAATTGTGAAACACAGAGAGTTCAAACTCAGAACCTGTGAATGGTCTCGAAAGACCCGACTGAATTCTTATATGAACTGCATTTGTTCGGTTTAATAATATAATGTGGATATGGTTTCAAATGTCTATTGTTGTAGTATCATAATAGATTCGATTCTTCTGCATCCATAGGCTACAATAACAACCTCTTGTTATATCAACACATACAATAGCTTTACAAAGGCCTCTGTTTATTATTAGCTCAAGTGCCCGAAACTCCGAATAAGGCACAAGGACAGGATATAAAACATGTCCATTGCAATTGAGGAAAAATGTAAAACTGTTCCCTACGGCCGAGACTGGTAATGAGTTGAGGATGATAACGTCGCGGTTCCAGTATGGAGCAATTTAAGCCCCCTCGTAGCTAACCAATGTGGTTATTGCAGAATCCTAACCAAAATCCCGATAGTTATGAAACGGGAGTCAGTGAAAGTGACAACGAAGCATGAAACCCCACCTTCCAAAGTTCGATTCTATGTAAACAGGAAGGGGGCTTAAAAACCAATCTGCCTCGCCCTTACGTATTTATATTCCCAAAATCGGTTCCCCATTGAGTTCGGTCTGTAAATTTACCTGGAAAATCCAGACAAGCCTTCGGTTATCCCCGGCTCTATGAATCTTCCCAATGTTGAAGCTCAACAAGCGATATTAAAATGTGTATTTATAAATCAGCTCGGATAGATAGTATCCTTCATACAGGAGCTAATAGAACTACAAAGTAAACTTTCCTTTTCATTCCGATGAAAGGGGTTAGGTACGTGGGAACTGGAGATAAGGAGGATTGTGGGAAAGTAGCAATAAGCCAATTTTCCCACTTTGCAGATTCTAAGGAGTTAAAACTTTCTTTTTGTCGTTTTTGAATCAGCCATGACGGCTTATCGAGTGTCCATGTGCCCTTGAGATTTTTTTTCTTGAAAAGAAATGGGAAATAAATCCCATAGATCTTTTCCATGTTTTTTTGTAAAAGTTTTGACTTTGTTCCACCACTGCTTTCATTTAATGAACTAAGTGCCTTTCCCCAAGATCCTTGACAAATAGAGATCCTTTGTGGAGGTAAGTAATTTAAGTATAAAGAAAAACAGACTTACATGAACTGTCATAGTCGATCCCTTTGAATTTGGTGAAACAGGCGAGGGTTGCCGTGTGCCCGACATTTGTTTCCGGCCAACAAAGGACCCCGTCCCAGCTCCTTTGACAAACAGTCGCGTTATCGGGGAAGGGGGGTCCGAAGCTGTCCAAGTTGATCCCAGTACTGTCCAGGCCGATGGCGAAGCTATCACTGGAATTCCCATAGGGTAACGGGGCTGAGGAAGAGGATAATGATGAAATTGTAGTTGTGAAATTATTTCCACCACCACCACCACCGTCTTCCCGTACGTTTTGATTACTCCCCTCATGTAGGTTTTGAAAGGAGTCAAGGGACATTCCGTAGTGTTGACAAACAAACTGATTCAGCGAGAATTCATCCTTCTCCATGAGAGTGGCATTGGAGCTGTCGTGACTTATTGCTGCCGTCGTGTTTTCGAACAATTCGGGGAGATCCATACCGTCTGAGCTTGAGTTACTCATCCCGGCTGGTGAAAGTTGGTGGTGGTATTGATGGGGATGAGATTGAGAGCCGGAATTTACAACCACTTCGGAAGCGGAATAGTCTTCTCGCAGTTCTGCGGATCCTCGGTGTGTTGGATCGTCATGTTCATGTCCCCCACTATATCCGGCCATGATTAATCCCGTTTGATAACTACCGAAGAGATCTACTAGGCTGGGAGCTTAACTGTTCTTTGGGCCTGTAATTACTTTTGTGCCATTCTTGCTCTGTCACTATCAACACTCATCATTGCACTTGACTACACCCGAGTTCATATACCTCGATCGTTTCTAGTACAAATGTAGAAATACTATGTGTGGGTTAGGTTAGGAACTCGAGTTTTTATGTGGTCTCGAATCTCGATCATCTAGAAGGCTTTACTAGAGCTTCTGTAGTTCGATTGTCTGTAAGAGTTCTTGCTTCCAGAATTGGGACGGCTTTAATTTAGTCCCAGGAAGATGTTGGAACTTGATCTAACTAACAACTCTGCGTAGGTTCTGTTGATCCAACTCATCTGTAAAGTCCCACGGAGATGAGGAACTTGACCCGATATCCGAATTTTCGATCCAGGCTTCTCATCCTCCTCCTGATTGCAACCAATTACCCTTCCATCCAATGGATGAAACTTCTTTGACAAATTACATGGATGATCGGAGAGAGATTAGCACTTCCAGAGATCCTTTGAACTTTTAAATGACAGTTTTAAAACAATGGAGAGGATATAAAAGCTCAAAAGGTGAACTAAATTACACAGTTGGACGAACAGGTTTAGTATTCTTGTCCGTAATTTTTCTTCCCACTCTGGGAACACACTTCTTGAAGGATGAGGCTGTAATTTCTGTGACTTATCAGAAGTTAGAGATGCAGATGAGCCGTGACCTCTGACCTTGTCCAGAAGTTAGATAGAGATGTCTGGAAACGGCGTGATCTGTAGTGAGAAAAATGGATTAAATTCTGCTTGCGATTCCTTCAATAGCTACTATAGTACAATAATCAAGTTCTGAATAGCATGTTAAACTCTTTTAAACGCTTCTGGTGTTTTCTGTCATCATTGCTTTCTCCATATATAATACTCTATATAAGGTCACCACCACCACCACCAAACGTCACGTCCAAACTACCAGCTACCATAAATCCTCTTAACTTGAGAATGCATCCAAAAACCATCCATAAATTTTCCATCCAATTTAGTACTCGGTGAAATGGAAAAGACGGATTCAGCTCAACTTCATTTCATGATTTCTCGGCACCAAATATGCACATTTAATGGGATCGTTATACATTTGTCCGTGTATGCACAACTGCAACTGCTATCGTTAACTAAGAAATGGATCCAAAGGTATCTCCTTTGCTTCTTCTATTTGACACTCTCACAATCGGGATATGAGGAAATGCTGCAAGGAAGAACGAGAAAGGTACCGGATATTAAACCGCAGCTATGTTCAGGTTTCGTACATCATAAAGTTCCTGGAATGAATAGTCAATGCTAGAGGACAAGGGGATATGTGCATTTATATATGTGTGATTTGGTCCTTTGGGAGAGATAAATTTTGTCTAGATGGATGACAAGCGTCTGCTGGAGGAATGGTCTGATTGTGTCACGTCTCCATTCAAAATTTATTCCGTTTTTACTCCCGAATCTAAGGTTTATTGGGAGGGTTGTTCGGTAACCAAGAGGTTCAAGTCGCTGAATCCACTCGGATTGGCAAATGGAAATTGACATCAGCTTTGTAAGGTTTCTGTGTGTTTAATTGGGGTTCATTTGGGAATTTGAGAAAAATTGTCAACCAGCTAGGCGATAAAAACCATTAACGTTTCTAAATTACGAAATATGTTACTGAATTCATGTGTATTTGGAAAAAAAATCATCCATTTGTACCATCAATATCAATAGAATCTATCTACTTTTGAATAAAATAAATTATTGCACAACTGTCATTTTCGGTTATAAACTTATTACTTGAAACAAATATGTTTATATCCATCTATTTTTAAAAAACCCTTTCGATATTTCAAAATATTTCAAGAAAAATTGGTTCCAGACATAAACGAAAAAAAAATCAGCCACTTCCTCATATTGAAAGAAAATGAGTGTGGAGTACAGAATTATTTAAAAAAAATGAGATGACGTTATTGCATTTCTGCAGTAAATTTGAGCCGATTTCCCGACTCAATTCGATTACATCTCGCCTGTCCCGTCGTGTCGATTAGATTAAAAATAGTGCAGGAATTTCCTTAAGAATTCTATTAGAATAATTGACTTCCATTTCAGACTTCTATGTTAGAAGCATATCAACTTTCAGCACCACGACATATTATGATAGATTTTAACAGGTCCATCTTATCTCATTCTTCATTTCCCTTTCAGACTCAAGAGCTCTCTTCTGATGTCACCTCTTATATGGAGTCAAAATACTATTATATCATTCTGACTAACAATGGAACATTCCCAACTGTACCATTCACATATTTTTAAACAGATTTCATTCCATATATCAACGGGATTGATTCTGGTAAAATACTATTTTTTGACTCGACTCCCTTGTAAACTCTCATCTCTTTTGGACAAACCCGAAAAAGAAATGAACACGGGAATCCACCGACCAACCGTCCCACCTACTTTACTTGATCAATACGATTTTAGTCACCGAAAATTGTTTCTTTTAGTTTCCCTTTTTGAGTTGCTCTTTTGAATGAGATCTGTGTTTAAGCATTATAGGTGTGGTATAGCTGGAAATGTTCCCTTGTAAGTTTCAATATAATATGTATGCATATACCCATGAAAACATATTTCTTTACAATTTTTAACATCATCTCACTTCTCTTCATTTCCAGTCACAGCAATTCCCAATTTTTTCAGTATCAAAAGACTGGAATAAATTCAATAAAAGAAAGTGCTTTGATCGTTCAGAGCCTTGATTCAACTATAGCTTTCACGTTTTTTATAAGCCTTGGATGTAGGAAGTCCAGAGAGAGAAAGGACATTATTCCTGCTCCTTCTTTATAATCCTAATAAGGCTGAAAGAAAAAATACAATCTTCCAAAATTTCATTTGTATAGAAAAAAGTTGTATAGTAATTTAGTAATTTCCCCGAATCAGGGCTATTCTCATCTCCTATAATCCTCTTGGGAATATAGCATTATCAATTTATAAAATTAAATTGTTCCCATACATCCGTTCGATATTCAATCTTCAAGCAGGCATTTATTCCCATTTTCTAAGCAATAGCCCATACTGCAGATGCAGAATGAAGCGATTCCGCAGGATATCTGCTTTAAACGGGTCTAGAGCCTCAACATTTGCAAACATACTTGCAGAACTTGCACAATTTAGGTCTGGTCGGTTATTACGTTATGGCCAGATAGGCTCGAGCATGGATAAAAAATATTTTAACGAGAATGTGAACCGGGACGAGTGCCAAAAACTTTTTTAAGTGACAAACATAATGTACCATCACAATCGCAACTATCAACTAGCCGAGCCGACCTTCACTTCGAATTCGCTACGTGAACAAGCATTTTTTTTAGAAAGCCTTGAGAGGTTTTTTGAGGGTCACTAAAAACGCAAGATCAGATCGAATTAACTTCACTTGAAGACTTGAATTAAAAGCACTTTCCGTACAAATCCATTTCGGTCAGTAATTTTATTACTATTATGTCCAATAACTTGAGACAGGTTTGAAATGTTTGAATGAAGTCTATATTGGCTCAAGCACATGGTACTCGAAAAACAGATCGAAGCGTTCGAAAGCCTCCATTCCCAGAACGGAACTCTGCTTCAAGACAACAACTTCCCTGCCAACTGGTCACGCATTTCTTACAGAAAAAACAACCCCAAACTGCTTGGAAATTGCTCACTCAACCATAATCCTGCGTTCCGTTCTCTGCGTTGTCTTATCTGTTTATTTTGCTGGAAATATTGAACTGATTCTGGAATTAAATACATATGTATAGACTCTTTAGCTCTATTTTATGAGAAAAACTAAACCTGTGTCTAGTTACTTATACATAGTAACGAAGTAAGTTTGTATGCCAAATTGGAGTGAATTTTTGTTCAGTAGAAGTTGACTTATGTCCTACAGGGAGTCCTACTTCTCTTACTACGATAAATTATAGAAAAAAAACTTCGTAAAATTAGTACCATTTGTAAGTACTGATTGACACAAAATTGACAAACTCAGCATTGGCTACAACCGCATCGCCGTTTCAGTTTTAGAATTTTTTGAATGCTATATAGTCTAAAAATAGTAAAAGTAAAGAACATTCCGATTCATCTCATTCATAGGGCTCTTGGGAGAAATCGTCTTTACAGTAGTTTCTTATTATTTCTATTGTATGCCACTTGTCCCATTAATATCAATCCCTTCGTCTTCAATCTCCTTTAACCCACAATGCTCTGAATTCTGTACAATCGGCAGTCTTATTCATTTAAGAAAAGAAAGACGTTTCACTGTTCGACTTTTGTCACGTAGGCGTCCTTTCACTCGGTATTTGTCCGAATTTGTAATCATATCCGACCGATGGCAACAACAAAACTTTGTCAATACGAAAACAAGACTTACAGATTTGTGATATTATATCTTGAGTTTAGGATCCGGAAATTTCATCCTTTAAAAACATTTTGTTTTTTGGAATCCCATCCAATTTCCCAAGGGATACAAAAGATCTGAGAAAAGGTTCTGCTTTTTATTGCTGAGTCTATAGCTCATCCATCAAATCTTAGCAAGTTAATACTCTAATACATCAACTTAAAAATTGTATGTCTCAATTTTGACAGCCTGGAACTGTCTATAGTAATTCCAACGTGGGATTTTTATTAATCAGTTGTAACTTGGGTTTGTTTAGACTGGAAAAGTTTGTGGGGCTTTGGACATCTTGCCCTCTCGATCCTACTGCTTTTTCTGAAGTGCCTAACTTGACCTGGATTTTATTTTGATGGATTTTTTAAGTGGAGAGGTCCTTCACTCAAATTGGCGAAATAAAGTAAAACCGTACGTTTTTCTACTGCTTAGCCAACCCACCTTGTTCTTGGTGCCAGGAGAATAGATTTTTTTCTGTCATATAAAAAAATTACCGCAAATGGTGACAATACCTTCGAACGATAACCCACAGAATTGGCCTTAGCTTTTAATGACTGAATGCAGTAGCCCTTTCCACATATCGATTGCGGTCACCGAAATTATAATATGTTGGATCTAGTACGAACGGACAATGGAATAAGAGTTGCATGTTGTTAATGCATACATTTAAAACTCATTCTTAGTTTTAGGATTCAGGATCGTGTTTTTTCCCACTTTCCAAATAGTAAATAAATGTATTGTTTGCCAACTTGACTAAAAAGCGGAATGTGGATATACGGTTTGTTGTATAAGAAGATAAGTAAATGCAAGCCATTAGCGTTGTACTCCGGGAAGGCTCCCGTTTTTGCACCGTGTACTTAAGATTAGTCAACCGAAAGCGGAGTTTCTGAGCTGTGAATAGATTTTTAGGGAATGTGCCATGTAGTTCTTGCTTGTAGCATTGTCTATTGATTTTTATGAGTTTTAAAAACATTTATATTTATTTATAACTAAACAGACAATTTTCACTGATTCACTTATTCATGCAAATGTGAGAAAACCTAGTCTGATTCAATCACAGCATCAGAAGAGGGTATCTATGATAAAGCCTTAATAAATTTAATTTACGTTCATTTCAATTAATCAGTCAGTAAATTGTAAAATTTCCCTGAATCTAAAGGTTAAATAATAAGGTCATCAATTTAAATTATGGATTCCAGAATTGGAATTTGAACGACGCGACGCCTACAAATACTAGAAAATACTGTTAGGAAACACTTTGTTTATCAATTTAATCTGATATTTCTTCTTTGCACGCTGCTCGAGAAACTTGAGGTTGAATCACTTGAAGACGAGAGATACTAATATTTCCGTAGCTGAACCGTAAATAGGAAATTGAACCCCAAGGGCTAACGGTAGTTCTACATTATATCCCTTTATAACTAACATACACTGCTTCGTAAAATACTCCAGAGGTTTACTGAGAAATGTTTAATTTTTTAATAAAATTATTAAAATAGTTTTTAGCATAAAATATCGTTGGTTTCAAGAACATTGTGATGATATTAGAACAAACGCACACAAGTAATTTGTGATTAAAACTTAATTTTAATCACGAGCTCACAACTAACTGCCAATTCCATAGTATTTCGACGAGATTTTCAAATTCAAAATATTTACTCTGATAATTATATATTACTTAAAAAAAACTGTTTTATTGGCCCAATTGTCACTCATAAACAAACTGCCATCCCATCTAAACGAGACTCAATATTTATATTACTTTTCCCATAGATTCGATTCAATCAGTCTTAAGAAAACTCTTATGATTATTAAAGTGTTTGCTTGGCTTGAATTAAATTTTATCGTCAAGCTGAACCCTCCTCCTACTAAAACCCTCTCATATATACCCAAGTCAATATGCTTCTACATTTCGACACACTCAAGGTCTTACTTCATATATTTTATCACAAAATCAGAACCCATATAACTAAACGATGGACTAATATTAACTGTTCTACATAAAATCTTAAAAACATTCATTGCTTCAGTACACAATTATATCGCTAATACAACAAAATTGTGGTTTATCCGCATATCTAACCCTCCCAAATATCGATACAAATTTAATGACTCGAGTCAGCAGTATTTTCCATGTTTGTTTATATTTAACGACGACGACCTGACGACTTCAAAGCAAACACCAACTATTTTGCCACATCATTAATTCCGTCCTTACGACCCTGTCCCTTTAAAATAGACTTCTCTATAAAGTACAGAGCTCTTGAACTCCAGAACCAGTCTAAATAATTCCTTGAGGCGCTCAATCAATATCGGTTCATCCGACACATAATGAATGAAACTACTCCACTATAGTTGGCAACATCTCCGAAAACTTTTTAATGATTATTTCAACTTCTCTGCTTCGGTTCCTTCAATTCCAACCAGTAAAACTGGAATTACAAAGCAACAAAATCTTCCTACTCCCATAGCCCTCTCGGCCAGAACAATGAGACAATGATAATCAATACTCGGAGATCCTATACAGTTCCACGTTCCATCTGTAAATGCTCCAAAAGCTCCTTAACAATTGTTTTCCAGTTTCCCAATTATCACCAGGCCCTGGTGAACATCCTGACTTTAATTACACGAAACTAAGCCCATCAGATCAAGAAAGTGACGGAGAAAGAATAAAGTTAATTACATAAACATAAAACATTCAAGATTCACACCCCCCAACCCACCAGAATCCGCCATCTTATTCCGATACAATAACTTTCTTCCTCCATAACTCCACCAAACAACAGTTCGGAACTGAGGAAAAACAGTACAGAAATAGCGACAAAAATATCATTTTCTCAAGAAAGAATACAATGAAGAGGACCATGGCATAATAACAAGAGTAGGATGTATGTAGGTGTTTATCATGTATCCTCGTTAATTGGAAATCTCCTCCGCCTCTTCATTTCCGATCCCATTTCCAATCATTACCTCCCTAATGTACAATTGGTGGAAAACATTGGAAATTATTCTGCGATTTCCTGACGAGGAAATCTAGGTATCAAGTATAAATTTAGAACAGAGAAATGGATGGATTCTTCGAGATAATAATTCGGCTTGGAAGTGGAACCTCAGAACCTATATACTTAACTTGTAGCTGTGTTCTGTGATATTATCATATTTTGTTGGCACTATTTGCTCAGAAATGCTACAAGTTATCGTTTACATTAACTACAGCATTCAATCCCTCATCAATTCATTGTAGCAGACAACTCTAGCCTCTAATTTAAACCCGTGTTGCTCAGGATCTCTAGCCAGTTTATTTACGTGTTTTGTTTACCGAGCTTTTGGTTAGAGTTATCAATTATCAATCATTTCTTGGCTGAGTGAAAACGCTTAGTTCGTTGCAGCTCATCCGTCCTATGAATATCGGTTTCCTTTGGCACTAATCAGTGCAAAACAGTCTCTGGTCGAATATTCCACAAGGATCCAACATTTTAAGCAAGCATTTAGCCCTCCTCCTCTAACAGTTCATAATGAGTTCGTGGAATTCATCTCGAATGTGTTTTTAAAATACATAGAGAAGGTGAAGGTTATTGCTGGAAATAGCCGAATAACAAATGCAAATGAGATTTGGGATCTGGAATTTTAAATTAGAAAAGGCTCTGACACTTGACACTGACATCTCATCCGCCTCCCATCCTCTTCTGAATCTAATGATGAGGGTATTGAATCCCGCACCACTCTTGGGGTTCTGTTAGCGATGACTGATGACTAATGAATAAACCAACAACGGCAACTAATCTCAAGAAAAGGGCTAACCAAAACTGCAAAACAGCAGAACCACACACATCAGCCTACCAACTACCAACAAACTACAAGGAAAAACCTAATAATTGAGGACAAGAGAGTCTGAAACATGATCCAAAATATATGGAGAAAGTTGACAAGTTGCCAATCTGCCACGGGGATGAATTTATTTCATTCAGCACATCCATCCCAGCATAGTACACACCTTATGTATTTCTATTTCTATGCTAATTCCATTTTTATTACGAAATTTCGGATTCTTCGTGAGTTACGTACTATTTCTTTACGGGGTTCTATCCGTGGTCGTTGTACCGTAAATCGTAAAATAAGTCCCCCCTCGGAGTTTTTTAAAACCCTTTGCATGAACGGAAAGCTATGTTTTGGGGAGAGTAATTTCTTTGCATGTTTTTGCTTGATTTTTTTAAAAATTAAATGAATACTCCTTCGCTTGATAAATAAGTAAAACTATCTATACATTAGCATGGGAGTTTATTCCGGGGAGACTGTCTTTGTTGCTCTTCCGAAAAGGGGACAATTATTTAGGGGCACTTATTTCCGGATTTCCTCTGTGCTTCCATTCATTCATTCATTCAGTACACTCAGCTCAAAACACTCGCACACACTTGTGAAATGGATGAACCATGAGATGAAACATGACACCTCATTCCTCCATATTATACCTTATTTCTAATATCCTATGGATAAGAGTTCCAAAGAATTCGCAATAACATCTTTCCCTAAACATGCTACATGCCTTATTCTGAACTTGTACGTGTATCTTCCCTCTACAACGAGTGCTTCATCCCTATTTTGACTTGTCTAAGTGGAGTCAAAGTTCTGAAGGGATTGTGTGGGATTGCAAAAATAAAAATAAAGTATCTTCAAGTTGTCGGAGAAAAAGAGGAAATGATCGGATTATGGAACTATCCTTTTATGCCGTAAAATAAATCAGTCTTGCATTAGAAACATTATTTTCAGACAAGATACTCTTTATGCATTTGCCAACTTTTGCTTACAGTAGGATTGCATATGCAAAAATTATGAGGCTGCCTTTAGTGATGGAGATGCATTTATTTTATCATCTAAATAACCGTGCACTTGCAATTTACAACTTGCAGTTGAGGACCTCGGAAATCCCAGAAGGTTCAGATTAGAGGGCGAATACGGGAGATTAGCAGTTATGCACATGGCTTATAGTTATTGTCCTATATAGTATCAGGGAATCGCTTTGAACATCAAATCCAGCAACCACAAACACGGGAAGCCAAGTTGTCTAGTTTTCCAACATCCTGTCAAAGTTATGATCCAGAAGACTGTGGAAACGTTGCGAATCCCCTTCGGGTTCATCAAACGATTACATATATATCACTTAAAAGCGAGAAAGAAACCATTCAGGGACTATTTTTAAAAGGAACCTTGTTTTCAGCCAAACTATACGATCTCTGTAAAAAAAATAGCAGAGCTCAGCAACTCAATGCATCTCATGAAATTTTATGACGTGATTTGTCTTCCTACACATAACTGACAGAACCCACTATTGACTACATATCATCCCATCGGTTCAGTCCATCTTCAAATGGATTAGGGACCTTTCTTTCTATTTATATACTTCGTAAAAGACCTGAATGCAGGGATTTGAGGCGAAGAAAAATTTCGTGAGAGATGAGCCTCTGACCAAGACCAAGTGTCAACCCATCCCATGGACCATAAAAATATGTTCCATCTTCTTTGAGAACAAATGTTAAATAGGACCATCAGCCTTGACACGTTGTTGAAGTGTGTAAACGTGTCCATAAATTATTTACCATTCCATTCTAGTAAACAAATAAAAAACAAATAGTTGAAAATAGAAGTTTTTGAGCTTTCAAAACAAAACCGGAAACTAGGAAATGTGTTTCAGAGAATTGGGATCGAAAGTCAGAATAAAAACATACGACAAGATATATAGGCAAACTGAAACATTTTGGGGCGTTTTGACTTTGAGGGAATGCCTGCCTTTCACTTTTAATAGTAGATTTTTTAGCAAAACAATTCATACTACAGAGATCCGTTTTTTGTTTCTCGGATGAGGACTTCTGTTAATTGGACGCTTCTTCATTTAAATAGGCATGAGTAGAGCAAATAAAGTAGACGATCTCGATTTTTTTTCAAGCTAAATTTACTCGTTAGTTAAGCGTAACGTCTTTAATAACTGAACAGTTTAGATACACACAGTCACAATCACAACTCACAAGTTGACAGAGTGTGTGGGAGAAGTTGAGAAATTGTCTTAACAAACCGTTTTGAAAATATAGAACTGAAGAACTTAAAAAACACTGAGTTTGTTATTTAAAAAAATACTGCAAACTCTTGTGACAGAGCTAGAGTAACTAGGATAAACAGCGACTGTTTAACTTTTAGCTTGAGCCTTTGATGTCTTCTTCATTTAATAATATTTACAGTTTCTGTCATCTCCCATGTCACATGATGACACTTCCAAAAAGTAACCTTGTCCCAGCTCAATTCATGCATAAAAACAATTAACCACCTTCACCACTTCCACTTATACTCTTCCAAACCGTCCTTTTGAGAACATTAGAAGTGATAAAAAAGTTCAAGCCTTGTTTGGATACCTAATTGGATGGCAAAGATACTGATAAAAATCATAGGAGAAGCTCAGCGGAGCATGAATACAACACTGACCAGGATATCTGACTGATTGTCCTGTGTTTGTCTAAAGTGTTTTAGAAATAGAAAAACATTTTCAAGGACGAGGTGATGTTTTAGCTCGTGTGTGAGACTATGTCATTGGACCTTAAATGCTAAAACACCTGCCTCATCATCATCTGGTTACTTAAGAGCTTTTTGAGATCGGTTTCACGGAAACGAATGAGATTGAAGTACCGTTTCTGTTTCTTATCGTCAATGTGTTTTCAGTGAAGTATTTCAATTTTCGGTGTATTTTTTTCATACAAGATGGAACAATATAAAGTAATGATGCGTTTCAGAGATAATAGCAAGCTAACTAGCTAATAACTCCAAAAATAGAATGCTGTTTGTCTCGGTTGTCGAAATAAAATATGGAATTTAATGTCAGTGTTTTTAAATGTGGCTTTTATTCATTTTTCTTTAGATATGAGATATATCGAACTCGAAATTACATCTCAATTAAATTAACTCGTATCTCTCAGTAGTTTTATGGATTTTCTTCAGGGGATATCAAAAAATGATTGTCACTAGCATTAAAAATGACTTTTATGTCATTACTTCTCGAAGCATTTTTAGTATGAAGTAGATAACAGCTATCTACATTGATTTATATAGCTTTTTAACTGTGTTGCATCATCAGTGGCTAATTCTATTTGAAAGCATATAGTTCCTTTAATATTAGTTCATCACAAATCAGACAGGCATAAAAAAAGTTTTGTAAATGCCACCCGGTATGACATTTACGGTATAGTTGTTGGAAATTTTTATTATTCCACTCTCAAGGGAACCCTTCCAATTATTACATGACTTTTCACTACGGGATGAACTTTGAAACCCTACAAATTCATCTCGATCGATAAGTGATTTATCAATGGTTAATCATATTTCTTAGGTTTGTTCTGAAGAAGATCTTGCTTAATTCAGAGCAATATTATATAATTTTCTATCCTAAATCCTTAGTGAATCAACTCTATCAAAATCCTTACAAAGGCCCGTCACAAAGACCGGTTAAGAAGCTTATGGGAAATTTTCTGGGATAAGATTGATCTTATAACAGGGAAACTTCTTGTAGGCCATAAGACTCATAAGTCTATATGCTGCTGTAGAAGTCCAGGAACAAAAATCGAAAACAACTGAAGAAGTTTCCTTATTAAGTAACTAAGATGCTTTATGTTTTCTCCCATGGTGTCTGTCCGTCGTTCTGTCGATGCGATAACTAGAGGAAGGTTCTACTTTTTCAAATTTTTCTTTTGGGATGTCATCATCGACATCCAGGCTGTGTTCTTGTATCGATATTAAGCTACTGGCAAGCACTAGCTAATAACAACATATCGGATTTTACTCAATGGTTGGGGTGAACTGAATATCTTAATATTTTGTCGTTTTCAAATTCTGGTTCACAATTGGCATGCTAGTTCGATGATTTATCTTAGATACTTTGCTAAATGCGTTTGAATGGTTTATAATAATAATAGAACAGCATATCGTAGCTAAAAAATCAACTCATATATCCATCAGGGATGATGGACTGGAACCTCTAACGGCTCTAACTGCAATAACTATCCCAAATTGAAATCGAATGTCATTGAAGAAACTTTAATTTCCTTTTTACAGCCCCGTTCCATTAATTTCTCCCTCGAGTTTGGAACCCCCAATCCCAGAGAGTACTAAATAAAACTACTTTTCATCTTCAGATCTCGACTGCTCTTTTTTTAGCATACTCGCTTCCTATATACCAACTTAAATGCTTTTAACTTCTCCCCTAATATCCCTTACCTCTTCTAGCGTTATGAACTCGCGATAAAAGATTTATGCACCACAAGAACCGTAATTTGATAATTTCCCGAAACCTTACGTTTGAGTCGTTGCCAGAACTTTGGGACAAGTTGTAAAGTTTCGAATATCGTCTTATAGCCTGGAAAAGTATCGCTGTATCTATCCATAGCTCATATTCCCTTGGTTTGTTTCGGTACACAGAAGTAAGGATCCTACGACGCTTGAGGTGTTGGATCTTCCGACTTTTGTACTTCATACTTTCATAGCTTTAATTATTTGCTCCAACTCCCATCCAACATCTTGCAAAAGTCAGTTCTATTTACTCTTCAAAAATAGGGGGAAAAGGGCATCCTACTTTCTCCTACAAACTGCTTTCTCTTTCTGCTAATTTGATCCAGACAGTTCAAATTTTTTCCCTACTCCAAATAATGTCGTTTTGTTGGCCTCGTATATATATGTGAGTGCTGGTACTCCCACCACTCTTGGCAGGAGCAAATAATTCACACATATAAAACTTAGTCCCGAGAGTAAGTAAGGACACCCTAATGGCAAAGCGCTGTTTGTTTTCCTCCGAAATAGGAATATCAAATATTTAAGCTTTTTTATGTGTGATCAAACATTTGAATGTATGTGAAATAGTAAGAAAAAATGAAGGGGAAAATACTTTTAGTCAAGAACGCAGTTATTATAGAATGGAGCATGGAGCTGTGAAGTACACAATCAACAATGAGTTTGGAACTATCGAGGTTTCAAATGTGAGTACATTTACTGGTTTTGGACGTGGGCTGCTGGGTTTAACTTTCTCAACAAGTTGGCCACAAAATCAACAAGATGAGGGCTCCGAGATAGGGATGACAATCGGCAGATCGATCCCGTTGTTACGTAGTTTTGTAAGGACGTACTGTTTGCGTCTTTTTTCTTTCCATTATTATTGCAATTAGTCTCGAATTACTTCCCTACTACTGTTTGTTTTTAGACTTGTAGATGTGTGGACCTACATGTGCCTTTGTTCTTTCAGAGATTGGCGTTGGAAATATAATACTTGGAAAAGAACCTCAGGAATTTGTCTCATTCAAGTTGTGTATCAATTTTGTTGATACCCTTCTTCTGAGAAAAGTTATTTTTCTCCGTTTCACTTCCTATTTACCTTTCATGCTTTAAATTCCTGCTTCAACATTAGCAACGTAGGGTTTTTTGGAAAATCCTAGGGAAAAATGTCATTGTCCCATAGTTTTTTTAAATTCGTATAATAACTCTATTTCGGGAAGATCTGCATACATTCATATGTTTTATGAAAGGCAATCTGGAGCTTACGCTTAAATAACTGTTTTGTAACAATTTTTAAAATGTAGCTTCTTCAAACTTTATCTTTTACAGTTTTTTGCATGCAGGAAATAGAGACAAAGATTTTACACAGACTCATTTATAGGAACCTGTTCCCGTTTAGGCATCCTTTATTTTATTACCTGAGAGTGAAGGAGTCACAAAAATATCTTCTCGCTTTTTATCCTTCTGCTAGATCAGGCTGTAACCAGTTTCAGGCTCGGATATACTCAAGATATATGTGAAGAAATAAAAAAGTTCATCTGTCCACAAAACCAAAGCATTCACCGAAAACAGAAAGAACAGAAAACACGCACAAAATTCACGAGAATCTTCACTAAAAGCTTTAGCTTGCCACTTTAGAGAGTCTAGTTTCATGAATCCAATCTTCAGTTTTGTAGGCAAATTATTACCATCGGATCTGTGAATCTGATGTGAAAGTTTTTAAAATTCAGAGTGGGTTTATTTACAATCAACTTCTATAGTCTTACAATAAATCTCGTATGTTGGGAAAAATATTTTAAAATGCAGGTCAACAGGTCAATTGAGCATGTGGTTGGGTTTTTAATTAAATATAGGAGTGAGTATCAGTATATAGAGCATTTGGTCACCAATTGAAGATCTTATCGTCTATTCTTGGTATTTCTTGAGTGGGATTGTACAATCCCCCGTTGTAAATCACCTAATAAATTATTTTCCGGGGCGGCGAGACGGATTAATAATTGACCCTTTGGTCTTATAATCTTGATACCTCAGACCGCGTGCCTTTCTCCTTGTGGGTATTGGTTGCGTATGTTTTTCTTAGGTAATATTATGAGTACTCTCGGTACCGACCGAAGTGAATAGTATGAGTGCGGGAGCTGGGATGAAACTGAAACCCGGAGAGGAGAGACGCCCGGTTTAAGTTAACTCCAACGCTGAAAAGTCCGGGTATTATGTTCGGGTGTTCTTACCCTTGTTCTGTATATGTTGGACTTTACTTACAACTTAAAGACAGGGGCCCTCTGCCTCTGATACTAAAGCCTCGAATGTCAAGACAAAACATGTACTTGAGGCTGCTGGATTGTTTGGCAAGATAACCTAAAAACGGAAGTCACCAAAGCAAAGGCTTCCAGGTTCTAGGATAAAATGTTTAGGCAATTCGTCTTCAAGTTGAAGTCAAAAGAACGTGGGACTGGAGTCAGTCATCCAGCTCAGTGGTTAAGGTGTTCAATACTTTGCCATTGGACTGGGGTTCGGATCCCTCAAAGGTCCGAATTATTCAGCAAAAAGTACACGTGGCAGATGTACAGACTGACGACAGTAAAGTTGCTTGGCCCTGGCAGGAAATCTGCATAGAAATTCTGAGATTATCTATAGTGGTTTGCATATCTATTGCATTCCATTCAGATGGCCATTCCTTCCCTTTAATTTCATTTCTCCCTTTCGCCTCTAGTCTCTATCTTAGAAATCCTAATCAGTTCTGACTATCTCAGTTGTCGGTTTTCATTAGTAATCTATCCCGTCCTCGTTGTGAAAACTATGTGTAAATCATATCATCTCTGTTGGACCTAAAGCTATCGCAAAAAAAAAAAAAAAAGAAGGAGGATGTTTTGAGGTCCAAAATGTAATAAGCAGTAGGTAGCTTATGCTTATCATGATGTGTACAAAAAGTTGGTCTCTCAGGGTCGATTTCAAAATTCCATCATGGTGAACTTTCGACGCATAAAATTTAGGCCGAATGCGAATGCACAGTTCTTAAGTACAGTAAGTTTAGTTGTTTACTGTTCTCGGTTGTATCATGGGCAGAAATTTGCATTTATTCTGATGACTGTAATCTGAGATATGAAAGTGTGACGGAATCCGATAAGGCTAAACTGTGTATTTTACCACCTATCCCGGAAATTACTTGAAACGAACAGGTCTACTCGGAGTAGTAAATAAGTTCGGCATTACATTCATTTTTTTAGAAAATGACCTAGTCCTGGTTTTAAATTATTGTCACAAATTTTAGACCCGAGCTGAGCTGCAGTAATCAATAAAGGGTGCAATTATTTATTTGGCTGATTAGGGATTAGAGCCAGAAGGGATTTATTTCCTGGATGTTGTTTACCGTATTGATGGTAGTGTAGATGATTGAAGGTTCTGGATGAAACGGAGTAATTTAATTTGCCCGTGAACTTATCTAGTTACACTAGATATTATTGCAAAATGCGCCTGAAGGGGATAGGATCGATTGAAGTGAGATATTTACTTCCCTGGACGACTAAACTAGCCTAAATCTCACTGCTAATTAACAGAGATATCGTGAATGCGTAATCTTTGTAATAGTGCCCTTAAAAAAAATCGTCTATATTGAAATAATACTGAAAAGATAAATCCCCCAGAGGATTAATTTTAAAACCCCTTGAAAATTGGGGATTTAATGCTTCGAGCAAGAATTTTTCAAGTTCAAACTTCAAAAACTTCGAGCGATTTTAGCGATTTTCATATTACGTTTTCCAATGAATCATAGTTATATTTTGGTATAAATGATCCGGATGAGTTTATTCCGGTATGGACTTTTTTCAGTATTTTCTCATAGGCCTGTCTGTAGTTGCTTCTAGGGTTGAGTAAGAGGAAAGCCGTAAAGTCTAAAGAATGTTGTAAAGATTGAAAGAAGTCTCAAAAACTTTGTGAAGAAATCTTAAGGCTCTTACAATTATGGCAACAATATTCCAGACAGACTCAACAACAGTCACCAACGTATTTGTTGAAATAGTATTTTTTGCAAACAGAACAGGTTTCCCTACTATGCACTGCCAGTTCTGGAAATGCTAGTTTTCCAGACCCCACGTGCTTGTCAATCCCTAACGAATGTAGGTCGTGCTTGAAAATGGAAAATGTACTGATTTCACAACGTCGGGAATTAAAATTTATAGAAACGTAATCTCTTTGTAAATATGGATTCCCTTCCAATTAACTCATTCATCATTGGGACATATAAATCCGAGCTTTATAAACTGGAAATGTTTTGTTGGGATTATCTGTTTCGCAAATAGTAAGGACTTGTTATGTTGTTACTTCTTGCTGGATTCGACGGTAAGTTGTATGTTGTTTTCGAAAATGCTGGCTTGACATTGGGACCGAAGGTAACAAGGACAACATTAAAACCCACGCTTCCCGTGAAGTGATATAGCAGCATTTTGTATCAAGAACATGAGTCATGAATCGAAGCATTTGTCGACATTTTCATGAACTTCAGCAGTAATCCCTATATAATTGATTAATTCCATATTATTTAGAACATCAAATTTTAATTAGTGATTAGAGATTTACAAGCAACTTTACAAACAACTTTTAAGCCAGAAGATTAGCCAGAATTGTCCTTAGTAGTAAGCATTATAAAGCTCATGATTTTTGGGATGGGGACTTATTTTGGAGGATCTTTCAACCTTCTAAAGATCGTTGAGAAAACAGATACAAACCGCTCGTTACTCATGTATCTATTAGTTGTTTCGGACGAAACAGGACAGTAAAGCTAAACCGATAAAACCTTGTTGTCAATTTAAGAGTTAATTTTTAAGCTGTCAACTCAAGGAATATTAACTTAAATATCACCTGAAATGAAGCATCTAGTGCGTATGGCTATGATTACAAACAAGTAAATATTTTCGCTGAGGCCCACCTTATTTACATATATGCCTGCGTACTAATATCCCAGTATTTTATTAGGCCACATATTCCCATCTCCGTATTTATTAAATAAATAATTAAAAACAAAAGACGAATTAATATGAACCCCCGCAGATTATGAACACATACAGTAGGATGTGTTAAGATGAAATATTATGGCATTGCTTCGAAGTGTTTTCAGGAAAATTTGCGAGGCAAACGAATTACGTGAAGGAAGCATAACAAAATAATAATGCGAAACAGACACTTTGAAGCCAGCCTGTTGTTCCAGCACTTTCTCCCAACGTTTCCTAAATTGACAATTTGTAGATTTTGTCGCTGGCCTCTTCAATGAGGTCTAAGAAATATGGATATAATTTGTGTTCCAAAAAACACTCAAATTGATACTATTGTAAATGACAAAGCAATTTAGTCAATAATGTAGGACTTATTAAATAAAATCGGTCTCCCATAAAACGATTCGCGGTTTTCGTCTTAAATTCCTTCAAAAACTTTTAGTTTGTAACTTGTATCGAAAAGCATGTTCCTTTCATAAATATCGAAATATTTCAGGGAGAGTAAAGTTAAAACCAGTTTCATAAACTCTAAGTGTTGTAACAAGTAAAGCGGTTTCGTAATAATCTTAAACTTATCATGATCTTTGTAACAATACTTAATATATGATTCCCGGCGTTTTCCCACCCGGACACTTCCCGCCCGTCGTTTTTCAAGGAGACAGTTCCCACCCGGACATTTCCCACCCGGACACTTTCCACCCAAAGCGGACACTTCCCACCCTATAAAGGCCTCCGAATTCCAAGAATTTGTGTATGACCCTTTAAAATCTAACACAAAGACATAACTAAATTCCCCATGCCAAGACATAACTAAATTCCCCAACCCAAGACATAACTAAATTCCCCAACCCAAGACATAACTAAATTCCCCAACCCAAGACATAACTAAATTCCCCAACCCAAGACATAACTAAATTCTCCATGCCAAGACATAACTAAATTCCCCAACCCAAGACATAACTAAATTCCCCAACCCAAGACATAACTAAATTCCCCAACCCAAGACATAACTAAATTCCCCAACCCAAGACATAACTAAATTCCCCAACCCAAGACATAACTAAATTCCCCAACCCAAGACAGAACTAAATTCCCCAACCCAAGACATAATTAAACTCCCGTTGTGTTGTTAACCTAACCTAACCTAACCTAACCTAACCTAACCTAACCTAACCTAACCTAACTTAACCTAACCTAACCAACCCAACCGGAATTTAGTTGTCTTTGCTTGGAGAATTTAGTTATGTCTTTGCTTGGAAGATTTAGTTTCAAGCTAAGGGTCATTCAAAAATGCAGTTTTTTTGTGTTTGGGTGGGAAATGTCCGGGTGGGAACTGTCCGCCAGCCGAAATTGGGTGGGAAATGTCCGTTTTTGTTCGTGAAAAACTTCCGGGTGGGAAGTGTCCGCTTTGGGCGGGAAGTGTCCGGGTGGGAAATGTCGCAGGTGGGAAAACGCCGGACACGTAATATATCTAGTTATGCTTGTATTGTCGTTACTGTTTAATTGTCTTTATTAAACATCCAATCAATTATTTACAGCAGGAGAGTCTATAGTATACGTCAAGTCTATCTGACTTCAGTCTTCAGTCTCGTGTGCATGGTCATCTCATGCATGGCTTAATCTCCGATTCAATCTTAGAGCTCTACGATTAATCTCTATCTAATCTGCTAGTCGGCTCTAACATCTACAGATTATAACGTGTGCTCATAAAGTATTAATATTATTTATGACATATCGTTACAATCTTGATGGATTCCTGTATTCAGGCAGTAGATCGCATCGGGTACAAAGCAACAATAATATTATATGGAATATGTAAAAATAATGATATGGAAATCTAAAAAAAATCCAACAATATTAAAACAGAATTGAATCCAGCATGAACGTGTCCAATATACATCCTATTTTGTCTGATTAATTAACGGTAAAAATAATGAATATTAAATACGAAAAACATGTAAATTCGAAACTATTTACTTCCGATGTTGCCTAAATAGGTCAACAGGGCAGATAGTCCGAAGTACTTTCACAACATGTAATTCCTCAAATAAGTAATCGGTTTATAATTATAAATTTCTTGTAAATAAGCCCCTTGATTTACAGCGTTTGTAAAAGTTGTGGTTCAGTTTGTCATGTTTCCGTTATCGAAAACATGTTAAAACACAAGAGAGTAAACAGGATGTATCAATGGACTCCCTTTATAAACATGACCACGAAATCTCTTGAGACAAAAGATCAAAGGAGAAAATGTTCCATTCATTATCATGATCAACAACTCCTCCGGATTCTGAATGGATTGAGCTGTTAAAAAGTACATTCGGTGAAAGTCTGCTGTTACGCTTTGAAACTAAACACGATGGATAGAATAACTTTATGGAATCAAAAAGGTGACTGAAACCTTGTACCGTATTTACCACAAAATAAAACCTGAATGGGGAGTTATTTCGGTGGAAAGTGTTATTCCAGCGTATGTTTGACAGTTTCTAACCGTTATCTGGGAAAACCCGAAGTGTCGGGTTTTTCTTCACTGACTCTGCTATAATATTTTATTAAATTTTCTAAATCCAGGTAGAATTTTAATTACAGCAATTACGTTATAACGATTTGCACAAAGGAAAGTTACTAGTTCTAGTTGATTCCAGCTTTATATGTCTTTGATCATTAAAACATTCATGAGAAGGTGCTACTTAACCGGTGAAGCTAAAGGTGTCACACTGTCAATGAGCCAATTTTGTCATGCGAAATTAATTAACGTCAACCTAACTTTTCATCGCCAACTATCATTGCACACTTACTTCCGGGATCGTGGCTGACAAGTAGTATAAAATGTTACTACTCTTGCTCCCTGAATGAGTTTTTCTAGTTCTAGCAGTTCTAGGTAAGAAAGCATATCACGCAATTCTGAAGAAAGCTGCTCTTCAAATATTAAGTTGCCTTAAATGGATCAGCTCAGTTAGGGTTAAGTTGACGGCATAGATTTCTACTAATTTCACTCGAAGTCTCGTAATTAGTAAATTAAAAAGCATTATGTTTGATTCCAAATATATCGTTTGTATGGTGGAAATATAAAATTTTGAGAGAAAAGTGCCGGTGGTAAACTTACAAAGTTACATGGATTTTATCCACCGGAATAAAGAGCTTTCTTGTACGTATTCTCATCCCTAATCAAAATAAATAATTCATATCGAAGGATTGTAACATTGTAAGATGGGAAAGTCCATAAGGTTCAGAACAAAATGAATAGTAGAATATTCATAGACTTGTTTTTCAGGTGTACAAAAACCAACCTTACAATCAGACCAATCACTCAAACAAATATCCCTTTCCTTCCTGTCTCTATAATCCGCTAAACTAATTTGCTCAATCCTAACAGATCCCGATACTAAAATGTTTTAGTACAGTTCATGATTTGAATCATTTTGAAGTTCACAAATTACTGCAATTCGTTTTACTATCCAAAGAGCAGGCATTTATAGTCCAACGGAACGAAATTAATCAACCAGCCAAGTCAATCACACGGAGACAGACAGGCTGCTCATCAATTGTTTTTGTAGATTTTTAGGTCAAATAGAATCCCTACCAAGCGGTCCGTACTTTCACTTTCATCAGTCCTAGCATATATTCCGAGACGGGTAGAAGTGGAAGCAGGAAAGTTATCGCATACACAGACAAACGTTCAAAATAAAGGGTTATTTTAAACAAATCAAAATGTCAAGTAGTAAATGGGTCGGTATCCCAGGGCTGATTCATTTTCCTCAGAAACAGACAAGCCGACCAAGTGCCAATCCTGTTGTAACCAACCACCCTCCCGTAAAATGGCCCGTGGAATGGGTCCCTTGGACGTTTGGACCGAAACCAACGGATCCCACGCCTACGGAAATGACAACTGGGAAAGATGATGAGGACAAAGGGATGTTTGACCCAGGGGACGTGGCTTTCGTGTTAGCTGCCACAACGCTCGTGTTCCTAATGATCCCGGGATTAGGGTTCTTCTACAGCGGCTTAGCTAGGACGAAAAGCTCTCTTTCGCTTATCATGCTCTGCATGTGGTCTCTTGCTCTTGTGTCCATTCAGGTACGATTTTTTTTTCAGTTATGAATTTTAGTTTCAAAAGTGATGGTATTTATGATTAATCAAGCAAGGGAGATTACTTAATAAAGCTAATGTGCTAGTAAATACTTAACTTATATCTAATTGAGACATTCGAATCAGACTTAGGATGAGCCGGAGGGACACTTTCTACATTTGGATTTTTAGAAATCCGAAAACCCACATTTTTGCACTCCGTTTTTGGAGTTTATTTCATACACATTTTGTTTTTAAGTGATTAGCAGATTGGAATTTTCCATTGAACTCAACAAGCAATTCGAGGTGAGCCATGAGACATAAATCCAAATTTCACAATCACAAGTCAAAAGCTCGAATAAACCTACATTGCACTGATGGTAAATGTTCTTTTCTAAACGTTGTCAGAAATTAAGAGATTTTTATTACTGTGTTACGCGGCAAAAGCTATTAGCGTATGTAATTTGGCGATAACAAAGCGTTGGTCATTCTACTGTTAAAATATCGCTACTTAAACAGGCCATATTATACAGTAAGAACTTAATTTATTTCTACTACAGTGGTTCATCGTTGGCTACTCTCTAGCATTTAGCAAATCTGGATCGTTCTTAATTGGGAATTTCGACAATTTGTTCCTCCAAGGGATATACGAAGAACCCTCGGTGGTCAGTGACAAAATACCCGGTTTGGTCTTCTGCATCTTTCAAGGGATGTTTGCAGCAATTACTCCGGCATTAATCATGGGTTCCTGTGCAGAACGAAATCGCTTTCTCCCTACAACCCTGTTCATCATTTTATGGACCACGTTTGTCTACGATTTCCTCGCCTTTTGGACTTGGAACCCACGTGGATGGGGATTTATTATGGGTGGACTGGACTTTGCTGGGGGGACTCCAGTTCATATCAGTTCAGGGGCTGCTGCCCTTGCCTATGCATTTCTTGTGGGGAAACGGGAAAAGGGATTTCAAACGGAAGAGTTCAGACCCCATAGTATGACGAACGTGTTTTTGGGAACGGGGTTACTCTGGTTTGGCTGGTTTGGATTTAATGGAGGATCAGGTAAAAATAATTAATGCAGAGATCATGTTAGGAGTTAATGCAAGTGGTTCGGGATTATGCGGCTTCATCTGTACAGATGAAGCCGCATAATACCAACTGACGAAGTCAGTACTACTAACTTTTATTGTTATAGTACTATATATGATTACATATTGTAAATAAAAACATTTTTTTTTAACTTGAGCTTTTAAGTTAAGTTCTTAAGAAATTTAGTTTTAAAGACCGGGACATTGGGAGGAATCACCCTGTATATTATAGCAAATGAGTGCATTAGTAGACAGAGTGACAAAATCCCTGCACTAGATTCCAACCTCAATAATTGATTCTAACCGGACTAATTTTTTTTTTACTAATACGAACTACTTTCTCTCCAGCTTTAGTGGCTTCTACTCAAGCCGTGAATGCCTGTCTTGTAACGAATCTGTCAGCATCCATTGCAGGGATCACTTGGGTCCTACTAGACTACCGACTCCAGAGAAAGTACTCTCCCCTTGGATTCTGTTCCGGTGCAGTGGCCGGTCTGGTTTGTATAACACCAGCTTGTGGCTATGTCAGCCCAGCCAGCAGGTTTATTACTACCAATTATTCCGTCACATATTAGTTTCAGGGAATCTAATATCTTTTTTTTTCAAAAAACTTTCCAGTCTTGCTTTCGGATTTATCGGAGCTATTTTCTGCAATTTCGCAGTCGGTCTCAAAAGCATTCTCTGTTATGACGATGCTCTGGACGTATTTGCAATTCATGGGGTCGGTGGCATAACGGGGAACATCCTTACGGGAGTGTTTGCCCAAAAATTCTACGCAGAGGGTATTGATGGCGGAGGGCTTGATGGGAACTGGATTCAAGTCTGGTATCAACTTATTTGTAGTGCTGCCGGATTCGGTTGGAGTTTTTTCGTGACTTTGATAATCCTCGTTATACTTAATGCAATACCGGGTTGTGGACTCCGAGTGGACACCGAAGCAGAGAGGGTCGGAATTGACATGGCTCAGTTGGGATACAATTCCTATGATTTTGTCGAGGATATGAAATTATCTGCTTTGAATCCGAATCAGTTTGGACCCTGGTCTGACCCGCATAATAGTTCGGATATCAAGTTTAGTAACCTGTACGGCGGTCCTGGGAGAAAGTTCGATTATGGGACGCAACTATCCCATCAAAGCTATCCGATTAAAAAACTATAGTTAGCTAAATTATAGTTGAGTTAAACGATTTTGAAGCTGTCACCTGTCACACTGCCAGTAGCTGATCAACAAAAACTTCTGTTTTTAAATACTATTTAATGATTACATGCGTTCATTTAGTAGATACTTCAGTAGTAGTTGTACAATATGGTAATGAATGGTTAATTTATTAATTATTAATAAAAACGGAAGTGTTCCATGATATCGCGAAAGATGGCTTCATGGCTTGTATTAATACTAAAATATAGACAGAAGCAAAATGTTGTCTTTTATTCTTTCATGACTAACCAAGAAAAACTAAGTTTCTTCAGGCTCTTCAAGCTCGAATGGCTTAGAGGGATTAAATTTGTTTACCCGAACAAAATATCCGCATGAGTATCACATACTAACGATTTCTTATTAATTCCAGGGTTCATTTCAACTTTCAACCTTCAAAAACTGAAATCCATTCATTTCCCACATCAAATTCAATTCGAATAATATCCTCTATCAATTACTCTATAACGAAGTCCTCATATGAAATAAAATCGACGTAAAGTTAATGGGAAATCCCTCTCTCAAACTAACTTTTTGAATCTAATATGTTGTTAAAAATCCAAAGACTTTTCAAGTTCTTTTGAGCAGAACTTTAGCTCCTATCCTTTTCCTAAAGAAATTAAAAAGTCCGAGTGAAAGGAATTCTATGAGCAAGGGACTGACTTTTTCGATTCGCTGAAGTTGCCGGATCTGAATCTGAATGGATTTATGGTTTAAACTTGGCCTAAATAGCGACAAACATCCAATAATATAGCGTAAAAACATGCCCATTACCAACATGCCCGAACATTATATTCGTATAATATTTTTTTTTCAAAATCCAAATTTTTATACATTGAATTTGATCTTGTTATTAAAAAAATGTGATTAAAATCGCATCAACTCCTTACAAATAACGCTTTCACCCTCGTTGTACACTACCGTTGAGCCTTCAACAACATATTTTGAAGAAACGAACCGAGTTTACAAAAAAAAACCCTTACAATTTTTCGCAACAACACATATCCCATCGTTATCACCCCTTAGCAGTTGAACCCTAACCTTGTATCCTAATCCTAACCTAATGCTTTGAAATACATTTCGGTCAAATTATTTCACACATCCCCCTTAACCATTTTCCAACCCACATACTCAAGGAAGGGATTAAACTAAATATCCTTGATTTGACCATACATAGTTCGACATCCACCCAGTCGGGAGTCTGGCTCGAATTATTACTGCTCCGATTTATAAGAATAGAAAGGGTGACTGAAAATGAAATTAATGTCAAAATCAGATCCAATAAAGAGAAGTAAAAAATAAAAAATAATGACAATTCGCACTTAGGATTGTCAGTAAAATCTCATTCTTGAAGCTCTTATTCTCATCCTAACTCGGGGTATATTGTATGCTCTAGTTATGGGTTCTTTGGAAAAGTTCTTCCTCACAAATTTCACGACCAATTGGCGAAATTGATGGGGATTGAATGGGGAGTGAAAGGGGAAGGAAAGTATTAAACAAAAGTAGTCTCTCTTAGGAGACTTCACATGTAGTCTTCTTCAGTATTTCAGATTTCATTCCCGAACTTGTTCTTGACTTTAGGGATTGAAGCCTGAATTGAAATGAGGAAAGAAGCCAAAAAGTAGATGCGAACTAAAAATTTGTATATTTTAGGCAATGAATTGGTGCATTTTTTGAGAAATATCGGACTGAAATCGGCTATGGAACTTGTCCTGAAACTAGTTTTTATCGGAATTTTCAGAAAACGAACTTTTATTTTTTATTTTTTATTAAAAAAATGATCCGCAATTTTTCATTAATTTCATTTCAATCAAATCCTGTCCATTTCCCATTCGAATTAACGCAAGATATTGTGTTTTTGGGGTTAAAATCCGTGGGGGCATGAAATTTTCGAAAACTCTCAAAGTGTGCTCCAATTTGGGGGATCTAGGTATACGAATATACGCGTTGAGCTTGGTGTCAGAACAAAATTAGTGTTTTTGAGTTTTGAGGAAGTCTATACGATTTCAAATTCTTCAAAACTAGAACCTTCATACAGACGAAATATATAAAGCTTATTTTAATTCAAAATGTTCTTTTTAAACTTTGTCCATCTATTCCAACTTTCAAGCCAACTCACCTTCCTTCTTTTCAAGAATTTGAATTAATTAATTTGTTTGTCCCCCGACACTCTACACATGGATAAGGACAACCTTGTTCTACTTGCAGTTTTTGTATTTCAGACTTTTTCAAAATTGAAGTTGAGAGGTAGGTGTGCAAATGATCTAACTAATTCTAGGGTCCCAATTTCTCAGGGTTGCCCGTCTTCATCCATTTCAATTTTAAATCTAGTTGAATGGGATTGACAGTTTGATTGATAAGCTTTTACTTTACAGTCGTAGGGAAGAGGAAAGAAAGACAGAGATAATAAGAACATGGAATACTTATTTTCAATTTCAGGACTTGACACTCCTGGACTTGACTGAAATGATATCCCGTGATTTTTTCATTTCAAAATGGCTTTAAATTATTTTTTAAGCTAAGTGAACCTTTAAATAAACCATTAATTAAATAGATTGATAATCTTGAGTATCAACTGAAAGCTAGTTAATTTTTCCCCTAACATTCCCAATCAAGACTGGGTTCTATTTAGGGGAGAGTCTATTGTTTTACTTGAGACTTTTTTTTTAATAACAAAACCGTACGTATTTATTCATGTCTAATTGTTCATATCGATTCACATTTTTATCATCATTTCATACAAATATTCATTCATTACTTCATGTACTATTAAAGAAAATACTCAAGTTCATGCTCTCAACACTATTGAGAGTATGAAGTATGAGGAAACCCTCTTTACTTGAGACCTCCACACACAGGCTTAATTTGAGGCAGGTCAAATAAACCTTTAATAAACCTTTTTTAATCACAAATTAAATAGATTCAAACTTGAGTATATTCAACTGAAATCTAGCTAAAATTCCCAATATGTAAATAAATAAAAATGTTTTTATACCGGATGTGGTTCTTATTTCGGGGAGAGTCTGCTCTTTTACTTCATCCCTTCGCACACAGGGGTGGGGACTTATTTTGAGAGAGGTTAAATAAACCTTTAAATAAACCATCTATTAATTAGATATATGACTCATAAATTTAAGTATTCAACTGAAATTGAACTAGCTATCCCAAACCCATTAAATAAATCAGTTTTTTAGACTAAATGGGGGGCTATTTCAGGAGCATCTATTTTATTGAATTGAGCTCTAACTGTCTCGACAAAGAAGGATGGGGACTTATTTCGGGGCTCTATCTCAAGGTACCCCAATGCAATGTGTGAGAAACCCTCATCCCGCATTACCCCATTGCTAAATAGGCTATAGAACAGGCGCCTCCATCTGTGCAGTTGGTTGAGTGGACTCTGCACTCCAGCGGGGCAAGAGGAAACGATTTCCTTGGACTCAATTTCTCCTTTTCATTTCTGCTAGATCCGTCGAGTCATTCACTACTACACAACGGCACAAGATAGAGGAAGGGAATAATTCATTTCTGTAATTTTTTAATTTTGTGCTGAAATAATGAGCATAAAAGTTTTAAATTAGGAAATCAAATTCTAATCTAACTTATTTTCATTATTGTCAACTCATTTCCCGTAAACCAGCGTTTACTGAGGAGAAATCAGCGTCGCAACAGTCGCAAGAAAGAAACGATTGGACGTGTTTTTTAGAAGAAAAGGTACAACGTAGTTTCGTCTTTTGCATTTTGTGATTCATGATTGCACATTCAACATTTGACTTGACTTTGATTCAAAGTTTATTGAGCCATCGTCATTCTGTATCCATCGTTTATTTTTGTAATTTGTAATTTTATATTCGAATTTTGAATTGAATTTGGTGATCTTTTTTGTTCTTTGTCGTGTTTGTTGAGTTCTTTCTTTGTTCATTGTTTGTTGTTCATCTAGATTGTAGATCTACACATGCCAGGGTTGTCAGTTGTAGGTTTCATTTTGTGTTTTGTTTCTTTTGTACTTAAGAAGTACTTTGTTGTCGTTGTCGTGAATGTGAACGACGTGAACGTTCCGTTATGCAACGTCACAAGGGGATGTGACTAAGGAGACGGTTTTGTTTTTGTAGACAAAATCAATTTACAATTCACAATTTATTGGAAGTTCAAGATTCAAAATTAATTCGGACTTTTGACTTTCAATTCAACTTTGAGCTTCAGTTGGACTATAATGCATTACAATTTATGAGTTACAATAAAATAAACTGTCATTTCACATTATGCATTATCATATTATTACATTATAAATTTTTTGTGATTTATAATTTTTGCAGGCAGGCAACAGTCAACAAGGACAAAGGAACTGCTGGGGCTGGTGGGAGTCAAGGATAAATTTTTTTTTTGACATAAATTGTCATATTATTGGCAACTCTTGTGGCCTAACATTGTACATCAACTGAACGTAACGTCTGAAGGTGTTGATTAGCTAACACATCTATACAGTCTAAAAGGATGGCCGCTGTTGCTGCAGAACAACACCCTGTATGATAATCAAATTTCTTCTATTTTTAACAACAAAATTCAGCTCCCAATTGAATTTCAAACTGTAGTCAGCAGAGCATGCTTGTTTTAACTTCGACACTATTGTCGCATGTAGAGATGTAATTATGAATCCAATGTTTTTTGAAATTCTAGCCAGTTGAGGAAGCGATCGGTAATGCTGTTGAAGGAGCAGAGAGGGACGTGGTCCCACAACCTCACCCAGGGGGTGGGGGTGCTGGAGGTCCGGGATTGAAACAGTACTACATCGCCAAAATTGAAGAGCTACAGCTAATTGTCGCGGATAAAACTCAGAACTTATGTCGTCTTCAAGCACAACGAAATGAGCTGAACGCAAAAGGTACTTTTTAATAAATTAAATTCAGTTCTAAAAAATGTAGATAACGAATAACAGGACCGGAAAATTAAATGTTAGATATATTTAATTCCTTGTAATACATAGTAAGAATGTTACGAGAAGAACTGCAGCTGTTACAAGAACAAGGTTCATATGTTGGGGAGGTAGTTAGAGCAATGGACAAGAAGAAGGTTCTAGTAAAAGTACATCCTGAGGGAAAGTTTGTCGTGGACGTGGATAAGAACATCGACATAGCAACTTTAACTCCGAACAGCCGAGTAGCATTGAGAAACGACTCGTATACAATTCACCGTGTCCTACCAAACAAGGTTGACCCCTTGGTGTCACTTATGATGGTAGAGAAAGTGCCTGACTCAACCTATGAAATGGTTGGAGGTTTGGATAAACAGATCAAGGAAATTAAAGAGGTTATCGAGCTTCCTGTAAAACATCCGGAACTGTTTGATGCCCTTGGAATTGCTCAACCCAAAGGAGTACTTCTGTACGGCCCCCCTGGAACAGGAAAAACATTGTTGGCCAGAGCCGTTGCCCATCATACTGAATGCACCTTCATTCGGGTTTCTGGATCTGAGTTGGTACAAAAGTTTATTGGGGAAGGGTCTCGAATGGTTCGTGAACTTTTCGTAATGGCAAGGTAATTTATTTTTAAAAACTTAATACCGATTTACACACTAATAATAATCAGAACATTTCAAAATTGTTAGTTTGTACTGATGTTAATATTTTTCTTCAATTAATTAGAGAACACGCTCCATCAATCATTTTCATGGATGAAATTGACAGCATTGGGTCATCGCGTATTGAATCTAATTCAGGGGGAGATTCCGAAGTCCAAAGAACTATGTTGGAGCTGTTGAATCAATTGGATGGATTCGAAGCCACCAAGAATATCAAGGTATTGTTTTAATGGTGGTTATCATTTTTCAATTATAATGAGAAAATAAGAAAAATTCAACTTCGACTCTTGGAATTTACTTACAATAAATTTAAATACTAAAAGTAAAAACTACATTTAATTTTTTTTGTATCTAGGTGATTATGGCCACCAACCGAATCGACATCTTAGATCCAGCCCTCCTCCGTCCTGGTCGTATTGATCGTAAGATTGAATTTCCTCCACCAAATGAAGACGCGAGATTGGATATTCTTCGTATTCATTCAAGACGGATGAATTTAACGCGTGGAATCAACTTACGCAAAATAGCTGAGACCATGCCTGGTGCTTCTGGAGCTGAGGTGAAAGGCGTATGTACTGAAGCAGGTATGTATGCTCTTAGAGAACGACGTGTCCATGTCACCCAAGAAGACTTTGAGATGGCTGTTGCGAAGGTCATGCAGAAGGACTCAGAGAAGAATATGTCCATCAAGAAACTATGGAAGTAGTCATCTCAATACTGTATTATTGTTCTTTATATCTGTAGCATCATCATTAATATACCTTACCTACCAAACTAATCACATCCGTATAGCCAATAATACATAACTTAATTTTATAGTAAGTTTCGCTGTGCAGAACTACAGGAAAGAATGACTTTGAAGTTTGAACTTGTTTTCTGGCTCGATTTTCACTCAACGGTTGGACTGACTCAATATCGAAATAATTGTTGTAAATTATTGATTTTCATAAGGAATATTGAATATTCAAACCGTTTAGATGTTAAGTAGCTCGGGCTATGCTATTCTCCTCTGAGGCAATAGGGATTATAAGATTAGCACAATCGGATCTAGTGTGTATATACAGGTTAATTCAGCTGATAATGCCCTAATGATTTGGACTGCGTATTTGTTGCAGAACTAGAAAATACGCGAGGAAGTGTGATATAGAAAGTCTCGTTTTAACTGGACTCGAGTTTTTGTCTACAAAATAAATTAAAGTACCAATTATTAGTAATAGATATACTTCCAAATCCAATGCGTTTTTCGTAGTGTAAAATAAGGAATATTTGTATGTATATATTGTGAAGATGTATCATTGTACAATCTCTTTATCCGGCAGTTGAAGAAAACTTAACGGTACAAGACTAATTCAAATTCTAACAATTATTAGTTAAGTTGAAGGATTGGATATTTAAATTTCATAAATTTCATATCATTTGATGTACGAACAGATAATTGGCTATCGAATCAATCAGCAACGTACTGCAAAATAGTTTGGGTTGATTATGTTTATAACTGTTCTACTTATTTTTTCAAACTACAAAGCAAAGCATACAAATGTCGTTTTTAACAAAGCATACAAATGTCGTTTTTAACAGAATGGTTTGTCGTTAAAAACTATTCGATTTCTAAAGGATCATGTTGAACTCATCGGAAATTCCTGTCTTGAATTGCGAATAAAAAAAATGATAAAAACCGAATGACTAGCCGGGTATCTTGTTTTGATTTATTCACTTTCGTCTTAGTTTTTTAATGGTTACAATAAATATTCTGTCTGGTTGCAGGCAGCAGGCTGTCATTGATTTTTGGAATGTTAAGTCAAACACGCTGTCATAATTATTATAATATCAGTATCGTCTTTCGTCCATCAAAAGTGGGCATCAAACCGTGGACTGACCCGTATCAATCTATAATATAGGTGCCATGGTGCCAAGTACCAAGTGTAGGTTATTTTGATTTCGTAGTATAGTCCAGCTCTTTAACACTTGGTTTTGGTTGGCTACATTGCCATCATAATATCAAATCCTAGTTCTAAAGATCTCATAAGGTCAAGCTGATGTCATAGCTCTTCCAGATTGTCATCATTGACGAGGAATTGGTAGATAAATGTTGCTTTCTGTCTCTCTATTTTTGGATTCGGCTTGGCATTATGGTTATGATCACGAAGCATGACCTTTCCGAATAATAAGGCTGCAAGAATTAATAAAGCATATTTATACTTGATACTATTATAATTTACCAATACGCCATGCTAACTAGGAAGCCATGAAATTGTAGATTTGTTTACCTAAAATCTTGGCATCTAGACCATTTTTGTTCGAATGGCTGAGCAACTCTCGTAAGAAACAGCAGAGGTAGAGAAACACGTTTTTATGGGCGGGGGTAAGTTGTTTAATCAACTACGTGCAGGCAACAAAGATAAAATACATTATTCGCATATAGACCATAGATATGCTACCTAGCTGTAATACTTGTAATGGTAATTGGTAATTCTAACCTCTTTGCAAGCAGTATAATTAGACGCAGAGTCGATGCACTTAAGATGTAAGGAGAATGGAATTACAGGCTCGGGAAATGAATCCAGCAAAAGTAACAAGACCTCCGTTACGGAGTCAATACTTCCAGCTATATATATAAAAAAAAAACATTTAATGTCGCATCAAAATAACAATGATCATGACAATTCGGTATACGAATATACATTTAATAACTTACGCATTGGTGTATTAGGTATAGTATCCAACCAGTCTCGGATTGCTAAGATTTCATCTTGCAAACCGGACTGTGTAAATAATTGTTCTTTCTCCATCCCTGATTTGTACAGCCGGTCAACCAAGAACCATAGCTCTTTGGGGACATCATAATGGTTTGCGGGCATTTTACCCTTTTCCTAGAAGATCCAACGTGTCACAGTTACGTGTTACGCTCCATCCAACACTGTCAAGTTTGACTACAATGCAGTTGTAAAACTGGTAAAATGTTCTCTTGACTTACCAGATCAATTAATTTACCAGCAGATATGTTATTTATTGGTTCACTGATGTTAACCAACGCTTGTATTGAGCATCCAAAGACACTTCGTTCAAAGTCTCCAACAATCGTTATGAATATGTCCTTCCCACTCTCCAAATGTAAAACTAAAATATCGTAGAGTTTGTCTCTCCCTACGTTGAGCTGCGAAGCCGTTTTTTTGTCAACTAACAATTGTAACTCAATTTCGCAAGTTTCACCTGCACAAAAAAATTGAACCCATTCGATTAGAATAAAAATACAAAAAATAATCGATTGAATATTATAATGAGATATATACTCTACTCTAATATACCTGGACTTATGAAACTCGTAATGGGAACGATTCTAACCCAATCCTTGCATATGTAGCTGTCTTGAAGCTTCTTAATGAATTCAAGATGGACTGGTACCTGGCCTGTGTTTGCGACAGTGAATGACTTCTTCACAGGCTCCATAAATTTTATCGTTCCAAAATGAATTTCGTTCCTGTTAGAATGTGGTGTTAAGGCTGAGCCAGGAATATCGACGGTAACTTGTGGCAGAAATTCATTTTCAAGTCTGTCGAGCTGTTTCAGACTTTCTTCGTACGACTTCCTATACCTGACTTGGTTAATTACTTTCACCTATAAAAAAAGTCATATATTTTTAGGTTGCATTAGATTTTAAATTGCCAAAAGTATGCACAAACCTGAATTGTAAAGGATGATGAAACGGGCTTGTGATCGCTTAATGAGTATTGTGCCTGAGAGGTGTAATCCGACTGAGCAATGTTGTCTCCTTTGTAAAGAATTCGGTCGCACCAAGCAGGGGATCGATTTTTCTCACTGGAGTCCCAATTATCTGATCCGGTATCATATTTGTAAGTTGGTCGGAAATTAATTGGCCCTTCAACAAATCCCTGAAACACATTTCCAAGCCTCATCTGATCCTTCAATTGGTCATGTTCTTGTATCAAAGAGTATTTCTCCTTTTCTATTAACGCTTTGGCTTTGTCTGCCTCCATGGCATTTGGATTAATTCTGTAGTTCATATCACCGAACATAAAGACCTGACTGAAAACACAGATAAAAATATATTTATTTATTATTCAGTAATTTGTAAATACAACTGTTGTATGTATGGTATTGATTTTAATTCTTCCACTTACTTGTGGTCTTTGATATATTTTATTCCTTCAGGAAGATAGAAGGCTAGCCTATTAGAAATCTGGTAGAAATCCTGATTTCTTCTTTGGTATTCTTCGACATGTGCAGCCAAATGGCAATTAACGAAACATATTGAAGTTTCATGGATTTCAAAACGTACAGAAACACCACCTTTATTGCCCTGAAACATAAAATCAGCTTACATACAAGATCTATCAACAATAAGACGGTAGTCCTCTTTTATTAAAATTCATAAAAGTAACTTATAATAAAACAAATAAAAAATCACTGTTTTTTAGATAGTTCATGCATTGCATACCATTTTCCCTAAAAGTCCCGTGCCACACCATTCCGCAGCCTCATTCTTAAGGTATTTTCTTAACTCGACTTTGACATAGACAACAAGCATCATTCCAACCAGCCTGACTAGCTTTACTTCCACATATTTTGCACCTGGATGAAGTGCAGACTTTACAGACTGTCTGAAAATACACAACCAGAATATATATATAAACCATGGCTTTACGAAACCTTGTATCCGAAGTATTTGGGCAACCCAAGACACTTTGTAATAAATATTTCAAGATTACATCTGTAACCGTAACATACCTCCATTCCTCCTCTTTTGGAGTATCATTGAACAGAAACGCTTCTTTACTCAAATCTAGCTCCTGAAATCCAATAGCATAAATATCCGGAGGTTCAGGAGTTCTTCCAAGCCACTCGGACAGGCAAATGCTTCCAGGAGACTGTCCGTTCACATTCCAGGATGCAATATAAACGGTAACTCCCTGGAGATCTATGAACTGCTCCTGCTTCCTGTCTAACATGCATTTTATCGCGTATTCCCTTCCCTTCATACTGCTCATTCCCTTTGCCAGCGATTCTCTTTCAAAGCCTGGTACCGAGATATCTTCATCATCCAGTTCTCCTTCACTCTATTAAATAGAAAAAAATAGACGATGTAAGACGTATGCAACCAACAAAATTAACTTAATTGACAAAACATCAACAGATATCACGGAGCTCTTAGATAATTCAGCAACCCTGCTGCTCCAAGTAACAGTTCATAATCCAATTTAATAGCCTTAAAAACCTTGTTATTTATCATTTTCTTCTTCGATTTCCCAAGCGACATGGACCGAGAACGGAAAGGGCATCCTAAAATGTACGGCATGTTGATGTTACTTTAATTAGCTCGAATTGAAGGACTTTAATTCTGCACATGCCCTTCGCGTGTACTTTTATCAACCCACTAATCTCATTACAGAATCCCCCATTTAAAAACAAAACTAACAAAATACCCAGTCACCAGTTAATAATAAACTACAAGAATTTAGACATGGGATGCATTACAAACTAGACCCACCACAATTGTGGCAATGGAAGCAACCGATTTAGAAATCTTACTTGCGAGCTATATTCAACTCTCTCCGATCCCGTATCCATGACAGGTAAAGAAAGCTTTAGGAAATGCTACTTTCCGGGTTCGACAGAATGGCGATTTCGAATCTTATTACACGAAATATATGGCACAAACGGACTCAGTTTCCACATTTAACACAAACCGAATGTTCACTTACACTTGTTCTGATAAAGTCGTCGGAAATGCTGGAGAGACCCACAGTACTTCCTCCAACTCCGAAGGGATAAAGATGACTAGAAGATGATTTCAGGAGGTTCTCATAGTAAGACAGCCACGGGAAAGCCTTTTCTGATGTACCATTTGCAACTGCTCAAGAGTAACAATAACAGTAAAAAAGAAGTCCTGAACGAGTTACTCAATCACTTGTTTTATCATCTTAACTAACTTCTAGAGAACTTATATATATGTATATATAATGCCAACTATGTACTGACATCCGAATAGGCAGCACTTAAATATTATCCCATAGAAGAACTGGTATTTAATCTAATCCTAAGTTTACGTCAATGCATGCAACATGAACTAGGATCGAGGGAAGGAAACAACTCAGACTGGTCACAAACCTAACAAAATTAAGACAAAAAATTTGCAACTTATTGCATCGTGAATTCTTCCACTACACTGATGGCAAAGAAAAATACCATGCAGAAAAATTGCCAGCCAAGCCCTACTTGACGGGATGATGAAAATAGGCTCTGAAGATTAGTCACGCAATATATAACGAGAAATACGGGCTATCAAATCAATTTATTAACGATAAATTGATAAAATATGTCTACAGAGCTCATAAAATTTAATGTGTGATATCAATGCAATAGATTTCTATTCATAACGATGATTTCCATGTATTTGATTCATTTTAGTGTGAAAATGTAAACTATATACTTTCTGGTGGTTGCAGATATATTATTGTCTAACATGCTGATAATTATGCTTTGAAACTTCATTATAATTTAAAGCATGTATTGAAGCCTGCATGTAGAGAATTGAGAAACAGAATGCGTACGTAAATACGTAGTATCCGTGCTCTTGAGTAGACATAAAATTATTCATGGAAATACCATGAATTTAAAGAAGATTACCAACTAACCAAGCTAAAGCAGGGTTTAACAACACAAAAATACGAGATAAAAAATCACAACAAAAGGACAAAACCACAGAAGGAATATATGATCACGGAATATCCATTAAAATTAAAATGGTATTGTGTCATTAAATTGTACATATTGTACAGACATTACAAGTGGGTTTAACAGTTGCTGCAATAAAATATGAAATGTTGTGAATGGATAAACTTATAATCTGACTGAAAGCACGTAAACGTATCAGAAAGAAACCATTTAATTTAGTTTAGCTTGACTTACTTTGAGCAGCCCGGAAAACCTCGTCAATAAAATTCTGCGAACGGTAACCACTAGCCATTTTGATTAGCATTGGAGGTTCCAGCAAATTCGTGCTAATTTTCACAGCAATTTCCGCATCAATTCCATTCTCCATATCTAATCCCAGTGGAATCGTACAATCGGAGGATATAGTATAGAATACAAACAATCAGATCACAAAAACTCATTATAACACAATTCGCACACCCGATAACACGCTCGCTAGAACAAGAAACACACGGTGTCCTTAAAACACTACATGTTATTATAGGATCATAGCACATGGATCATACTATATCATATTATATAGCAAATTAATAAAAACCCGACAAGAACAAACCTACCGATCTCACAACTAAAAGCACTCCCATTTACTGGAATGATATGGACGATGTCAACATCAGTTTTGGACAAAATCGGAGCCCTCCCATCCAAAACAAGAATAGCGAACTCCCTTTCATCTGGAGAAAGCTGTCCTGTTTTTGGAACCTCGGTTTTACTTCCCAATCCCGATCCCCACAGAGGATGTTCAATCAAAGCTAGAATTTTAAAAGCCTCCTTCCAACTGCATTCTACCGTGTGTTCCAAAGAAGTTGCAATATGAGTTAAGGAAAGTATTGGTTTTAAAAGTAAAAACATAGTACATAAGATTAGAGTAATCATTCATTCCAATCCAAATACCAAATTCGACAAATACAGATACGCCATATACCCAACAACGCTTTCAAGACATGACAAGACGACATGAGATCACTAAAATAATAGGATTAATTCATTAACACTTCGTTGTATCTATCTTATGTGTGTGTATGAAAAAAGGATATCGATAACACGCTGTCTCCATCCGCCACAAGTTCCTGGACAATCGAGTTGTAATCCATGATTTGGCAGTATTTAATCATCACTTCCTTCCGTCCTCACTCATCACACCGGGAGATTCATTAATTGGTTAGGAATCTGCTAATGACACAGAAAGCAAATAAAAGCTCATTAGTAATGAAACGAAACACATGTTAAAATATCGGACAGGGATACAAACTATTAGCACACTGGCATCCTTTCAGATGCAGGGAATGTTTATTACAAACATTTCCAGGCGAAGAAACACAACGGCGTAAATAAATTATGCCCCTTTCACCTGCAACTTTCACTCTACTGCAATACTGATTCTACCATATATATAGCTTTCTCCAGCTCTTTAGTGATGGCATACGCGGAAATTAAACACGATGTATTGATTATCTATAAGTAGATGACATGATTCAATGAAAAATTTAGATAATTGAATTCCAAGAACACTATGCCGGCTGCTGGATGAAAGTCCCATACAATTTCCCACAGCTAGATGATAATATATAGAGCCAAAGTAATTTAATACAATAGGGAATTTGACAACAAACCCCCGAATTCTCGGACCTTTCCATCGAACTGCCATAAACTTCGTCCCCGACACCGAATTTCTCCCGACTTGCCCGAGCGAGAGATGATGATACGGACTTGGGACAGCATGAACCGTCGTAAGGAAGGAAGTCTTATAAGAACAACAAGTTATCGCCAAAGTTCCCTTTTGCAAGGGTATATACTATAGAAGATGTGCGGAATAGCGTAATCCCCTTAGTTAAATAACATTCCCGTAAGCTCAAGATACTATATACAGTACACATATTTGATAGGTTTCGGGACAGTGTTAGTGTTGGGTCATGAATACCTAACAAATATTGAATCTACAGCATACAGTAGAGTGAACTACCTACTGCTTAGAACGACGAGTCCTAAGCCTGTTTATTTTACTTTTATGTTCCATCTGGATCCGAAACAGTCGGAACTTGTAGATCCATCCAGATCCTAGTCAATCTTTAGATCCTAGTCAATAGTTTAGTCTGGTTTAAGGTCATAGTAATTCACTTAATAGGACAGAGAGTCTGGTTCTGGTTTACTTTCACTTACATTTCCTCTCAACTTTCACCTGGAGTGTTTTCAAGCATTCACCTTCATTTAACCATCGAGACGGAAGATATACATATTAGTGTTAGATGCATGCTTAGAAATTGAACTTTAAGGTTACTATGTGCATGCAGTTAATTGTGCAAGATCATAGAATAAGACACTTCATTCTTTCCTGGTAATGACCATGCACTAATTTACCAATTTACCCTTTGCACTTGAAGATTAATATTTTTTTAAAAGTATGTAGAAGTAGACTGTTGCAGTTTAGCACGTGTGTGTCTTTGTGACTTGACTGGATAGCATTCATTAAGTGTTTAACATCCAAAAAAGAGAGAAAGACCACGTTGCATATAATAACTCAGACAGATTGATTACAAGTTATGGACAAGGACGAGGAAGTAAAAAAGCCCACGGACTTCTACCCAAACACCGATCTTTCGGTTTGGTTACGAACGTGCCATTCCGAAGTGAAAGAACCCTTACCAGGGAATGTCACTTTTGGTAAGTTTCACTCTCCATCTCGTTAGACGAAGAAAGAATAAACAAAAAGTTTCTCGAGTTCTGACTCGACTCTATACATCTATAAATAGGCACACTCTCTTAAGTCTCTTATAGTCATATAGATGTATTAGCGAGTAAGTGAAAGTTAGGACAAGGTTGAATGAACATCAGCAACAAGCTGCATACGGAATGGGAGAAAGTAGGGAAAAGTAGGAGTGGATAAGGTTTATTTGTGAAATGGAATTATGGGCCTGAGTTATCTCACTCGGATATGCATTGCATGGGCTCTTTTTAATACCGAATTTATATGCGAGTGGATCACATTTAATAATTTCCCCCTGGGGATTCCTGTCCGATAGTTCCGTGTCGCTAATATCATGTCCATGTTTCGTTGTTTTCTACAAAAGAACGGAGAGGAGAGTTAATTTCAATGAAATGTTTTCCTAACATCCGTATTCTCGTTCTTGCAATTGCTCCTGCAGGTAAAATACCCGGGTGGCTCACAGGTTCCTTGATCCGGAACGGGCCAGGTGGTGTGGATATTTATGGCAAAGGCTCATGCAAACATTTATTCGATGCTCCGGGACTTCTTCAAAAATTCCATATCCAGAATGGAACTGCAACCTACGCTTCGAGATACGTTGAAACGGGCTCGTTTTCCAGAAATGTGGCTGCTAAACGTCTGGTTTTGAGTGAGTTTGGAACGGTTGGGACACCCGATCCTTGTCAAACCATCTTTGCAAGGTATGTAAATGGAACATGAGCGAGGAAGAGGAGTTTTCTGTCATGTTATACAGCCTCTTGAATACGTGTCAACATTAGTCAACAGTCAATTTAACTTTGAATATTCAAACTATACAGGATTGCAGCCGTATTCCTAGGTCCCTTGGAAAATACCCTATCCGATACGGCGAACATAAGCATACACCCCTTTGGGGATGAAGTATACAGTCTGGCCGAAACACCGTTTGCACATCGCATTGATATCAATAGCTTGGAAACTACACAAACGGTACGGAAAAATACAAAATACTCCTTTAATCGCAATAATTACAGTATTGAATCCCTGGCAGGTGAATGTTCATGATCAGCTCGGGATAATCAATCACTCGGCCCATCCTCACATCTGCGGAAGGAAAGTCTACAATATTGGACAAAAGCTGGGGATTTGGCTTGGTCCTCATTACATCATCGCAGAAATGAAAACGAAATCATCGTCAACCTCAACCCCTTCCAGGAATAAGAGGACCTCAACTTCAATGAATTCCTCCGCGTCAACATCCATAACGAACATTAGCATATCCGAAGACACCTTTACTAACGACTCTCCGTCGAATTCCGAACGGTCAGAGGAACAGAATGGAAATGACCAGTCCCAGTCCCCTTGGTCAAGTGCCAAAATAGTTGCAACCATTCCATCTCGATGGCCTCTAAGCCTATGCTACATGCATACCTTCTCGATAACCCAATCTTACTTTATTCTGATCGAACAACCGCTTTCGATTTTCCTTCCTACAGTACCCTTGAACCAAATTTATGGAGATAAACCCATTGCCTCGTGTCTTAAGTTTTATCCTGACGAGGACACTATTTTTCATGTCATCAGTCGACATTCGAGTAGTAACAAATCGAGGAAGACTTTTCGCACGAAAAGCTTGTTTTTCCTTCACACTATCAACGCCTTCGAGATGAGAGATGATGACTCTGGGGAGACTTTTGTGGTAGTGGATATCTGCTGTTATGAGGACCCTTCAATGATTGACTGCATGTATGTGGATGCTTTGAAGGTATTAACATCAATTAAATGCTGCTTTGACCATAACATTATTTATTTAAAACAATGTTTTGTACATCCTTGAAACAATAGAATGCTCATTCGAATCCCGACTATGCAAAGATGTTCCGGGGAAGGCCGAAACGGTTCTTATTGAAGCTGAACGACTTTGACAAAGGGGTCAAGGGAAATCGTATGCCTGGAGTGGAATCGGAAAGGATCGTCGATATTGGATGTGAAACCCCCAGGATTAATGAGCTTTTCGATGGAAAACCCTACAATTACTTTTACGCGATTTCATCGGATGTGGATCGGGATAACCCTGGCACGGTGAGCTATTAAATTAAATCTACAGAGACTGAGATAGATATCCAATATCTTATTATTTTCTTTCCTTCAGCTTATTAAAGTAGACGTTCTGAAGAAGAACTACGACACTTGGTCAGAACCTAAAGCATATCCTAGTGAGCCCATCTTCGTACCCCGACCGGCTGCAGCTTGTCAGGTAATTTGTTAATTAAGATCGTTGTAATTAGTTCTTCGTAAATTAATTCCGAAATAGATTGAAATGGGTTGAAAATATTTAGAGGGAAGATGATGGAATCGTCTTATCAACTGTAGTTTACGGGGACGAAGACACTGGGGGCCCCAATCGAACGGCATTAATTATTCTGGACGCCGGGACCTGGGACTTAATTGCCAAAGTTGATTTCCTCTCCGAATCAGCAATACCAAAATGCTTGCACGGCTGGTTTTTTCCAGATAAAGACCAACCTGGAGCTTTCGTTTATTCTTCTAGAGAACGACGGATTTCTCGTCAAAATTCTAAGACATAATTTAATAATTGTTAAAAAATTAAGACTCCTGAACTGTGACCTCAAACTCCATCCAAACTATCTAACGTAATTTTTATCAACCTCAATTCTCAATATTTATCGTAATACAAAATCAACCATGCCATAATTATGCAAAATGCAGCTTATCACTGAGCTTTTCCTTAATTGTACCTCTCTTCTTCCTTAAGGATTAGATGTGTTCTAAAGTTGTATAGTAATTATGTGTATTAAAAATCAACCTGTAAAATATGCTTAAATTAAACAGTATATAAGATCAAGTTCTGATCAAGGCACCAGGGAAAGTTTTAATCCCACTGGTCTCTTAAGCTCGGTGAGGGTGAAACGGGTGACATTCTTCCTTTAAAATTAGATTATAAATATACTGTTCATTGTTGAAGTTAGAAAACCCTACAAAATCTGTTGTCCGATTAGTCTGATGTGTGTCAAAGTGTTAGTGTGTAAACTAAAAACTTATTGAACTAATTGAAGGACTGTACATTGTACTCACTCTATCATTACCTGAACTTCATGCCTTGCTCTTAAAACAACAAACAACTATATGCTATGGATCGGATATCGGATCGGATATATATGCAAGTAGATTTATAGCCAACTCCTAATAACTAATCAAATAAAATGTTAAACAAACAACTGCAACCTAAACTAACTTAACTATTTTTATCTTTAAAAAAAATACCGAAAATCCAATGTTGACTGACTGGAATTTGAAAGTCAATCATGGATGTCAAAACTACAAATCGTGAATTTGGAATTTTAAAATTCTTATGAAATACGATACGAGACAATAGTGAATAGGTCAACAACCGAATTATCACGATCGGTATTTTAGATTTATGGCAGCCCAAGCCCAACTAAAAGCATCCAGTTTACCTTTTAATTGATGAAGTGAATATGAAACATTCATATGGTTCATGGTTGATTGACCATTGACCATCTATTTGTATGCAGTGATTCCTAGTGCCAAGCTAGAAGCTAGATTAGCAATTAATCTGTGCCTATGTGCATCATCCTTGGAATCGAAGAATTCCGTAATCCGTGTCAACGATTAATAAACTACAACCTCAAACCTACAACTTAACTTAATTCCAAATTTTCAGCTCAAGGTTCAATTCAATTTCAATAGTTCCTTGTGCCTTGTCTTTCATCTGTCATTGTCATCATTCATTCATAAGTAGTAGCAGTCTAAATGTAAACAAGATTAAAACCCCAATCTTCTTTGATATTATTCAATAGATCTCGCATAAAGTTATATGAATACTTGAGTTGCCTAAAATGTAATTTTGGGAATTTCGGAATGTCACTCCGCTTTTGAAACATTTCCCAACTCATCCTCCGTCATGCATTCCCCATTCCGAAAAATCTAAAATTCCGAATTCTAAAAGTCCCGAATCCCCGCTAAAGGGCCGATGTTGCCAACGGGGGCTAAAAAGTAAACAAGAAATCAAGAATCTCCTTACACGAGTGAGACTAGTCCATCAACGGCAACGCCGATTCTGGGCGGATTCCGCAAAAAATATTTTCCCAATTCCCAAAGCTTCCAACTCCAACTTTTTGATTTCTTTCCTGGTCAAAAGTCAAATCTTAAATCCTTGGAATCTCCAATTCACTGGTCCAAATTCTTGAGCTGAAAAACGATCCTTTGTTCTTCCGATTGTTTACAAGTCCAGGAAAGTGAAAGTCCTTGATTTCGAGAGAGAGAGGATGTTGTCGTCGATGGTGAAGAAGCACGGAGAGGAGCAGAATAAATTGAGAGAAGAACAGGAGACGAGGAAAAAGGAGGCACTTGCTGCTGCCAATCAATTAACTCAGGCTATGGTCGATCATCTCAACATTGGGTAAGTCGGGGTAAAATGAGATTTTTCTCTATGAAATCTATCTCTTCGAAATAAGTCCCCACCCTTTATAAGGATTTGAACTTTTTTCCCCGGGAAGAGATTGATATGGTCGAGGATCGGGAGAATTTTTGTCCCTCAACTAAATCGTAGGCTCTATAAATTGTTTTTCCTTACCCCAAAAAATTATGACTAACTCTCTCTGGGATATATTTTGTAAGAAATGACATTAGAAAATGCTTTAAAATCAAGTTGGTGATCTGTATATTTCGAATTTTTTTGGAAATTTGGAGTTTCAAATTCAAATGTGTGGAGTCTCGGTTGTGTCCTATTCTACAATCATGAATTATGATTATGACACCATAAAAATAACTATGTTCTACAAACTGAACGCTTTCTCAGAAAATGCATGATCGGTTTTGCAACATGTAATAATATTGCAATGGTTTCGAACAGCGTCGCACAAGCGTATTTGAACGAGAAGAAACTGGACGCTGAAATGAGGGCACTGACAACGAATGCAACCCAATTTTCGAAACAGACCCATCAATGGCTTTCACTCGTAGAGAATTTTAATACGGCTCTGAAGGAACTAGGACATGTTCAAAGCTGGGCCAAAGCGATTGAATCTGATGTTAAGACTATAACTACCTCTCTTGAATACGTTTATGCAAGTATGGTCATTAGGTCATCCACAATTTTTTAATACTACAATGGAAAGCAAACTATTTTTTAATTAAAACTTTTTTTCTCCAGCACAACAAGAATCTCCAAGTGGTGGCCCACCATCCACGTCCTAAATGACTCGAAATAGTTGTAGTTTAAAAATATATTTTGATAAAAATTGCGATTATATTATTCCAGCTTTTTTGTGGTAAAATAAATGTTTTGCGTAATCACATGTCTGTAATTTTCATAATTTATTTGATATTGTATGATTTTACAATTTTAATACATAGTGTGTTTATTGCGTTGTGAAATTGTGACCATCATGGTTTGTGCGTTTTCTTTTGGTGAAGGTATTGGGCGCTTGAATTACTGTAAAAAATAAATTACTCGTCAACTTCTTCATTTTCAATTTCATCCTCCGGTTGATCCATTACTTCTTGCACTTCTGGAGCCGCTTGTGCCTTTTCCTTAATCTTTTTCCAACAACAGACGATTTTGAAACTATCTGGAGCCAGGACGAAGGGCTTGGTGCTATCAGGAGCAACGTAGCGATTCACTTGATATTCTGAGAGGACTTCGTATCCATGCAGGTCCATTCCAATTTGCTGCAAGAGCAATTATGCAGATTCGAGCTTAAAATACTGTTAAACGACATATTTATGAATGATCGTATCACAACAATATACCTGAGTCAAAGGATTTGTGTTTGTGGTCATAACCCCAATGAACTTCTTTTCCTGTGCCATTTTTATGATCTCTTCTTCCATAAACTGGATGACGAAGACATTTTCCGCTTCATCGACTTCCTCCGAAGTTCCCATCATGAAACTGTGGATCAACTTACCTTTCCCCTTTGGTAACTTCTCTCTCTGCCGACTTTCCAAAAATTCTGGAAATTGATTCGAGTCATATAATTTTGAATATTTAAAATACTAATTTCTAAGTTCCCTAGCATTATGATGGCCATTATTTTATTACCAAGCATTTCTAGGACGTAGGCAATTCCCTCGCTAGCCTCAACCTGCGATGGTTCGTCATAAACGTCAAAATTCAAAGCAACTGCGACAGCTTTCTTATCCGCGGCACGTCTAATGATAAACCTATAAGGAAAATAAAAGCTAAACATTAAAATAGGTTGATATCGTCGATGAAAAGTATAAACAAGGCATTTTACTTACGAGAATCCCTTTTCAACCAAATCCTTCCAGATCGACTTGATCAAACGTTTAAAATCTTCGTAAGTAGCCTTGGTGTAAACTTCAAGGTCTCCGTGATGCGCAAAACTGTATGCTATGATGCTACGGAAAATTCCATTGTTAATATTAAAGGGCCAGCAAAAAAGATTTAAATCATATTTAATTGCAAACCGTCATACTGGGTAGCATCATGATTGTCCTGATTTGTCAAGGGTTTGACTGTATACTTCTCCGCTGCCTCTTTGGAAACAGTCCACTCCGAAATGTCCTCCTGGTTCTCTACAAAGGACGTTGCGTAAATGATCTCCTTAACTGTCTTGGCGTTGGTAAAGTCAGGTATGGTAATGTGGTAATTCTGTTCCCTCAGTTTAACAATGACCACAATGGAATTCAAAGACGATCCTCCAATATTGAAAAAGGAGTTGTCCAAACTTTCGGCAATCGTTTCAATCGAAGTTCCGGTGACTTGCGAAATGATTGGAAGAAGGACCTTTGCTGTTTCCACTTTAGATTCAGGGATCTCTAGGCCGTTCCAGTCGACAAAATCTGGCCCTACGAGTTAAAAAAAATTGACTTTAAAAACACCGTTAATTTGCTATCAATTTAGACGTGGACAACTCTGTAGAAATTACGTACGGTTTTGGACCTCCTGTTCGTACATCTGAAGAAGTCTCTGACGATCCGTCTTTCCATTAACAAGGAGTGGAATTTCAGGCAGAACCCGTATCACCGGTCGCTCGTACTCTCGAAGTCTGCTCTCAATTAATGCTTTGATTCGATCAATATTTTCCTCGTTTCTGATAACAATGAATGCCACAACTGCCTGTGGACAAAAATTAATACATGCAAAGTTAAATAATAATAATAATCGCAAGCATCGCTTACTATTTAAAGTAACTTACTTGATCCTCTTGGCCAGCATGATAGCATAAGACTTTTCCTTTGGAAATTAGATCAATTCCACAGACCGTCAACTCAATTTCGGCAAGGTCGACCCTTTGGCCCCGGACCTTAATCTGAGAATCGATTCTGCCTTCATAAGCCAAGAGCCGTACTTTCCCTTGTGTCTCGGTGATCTGTCCAAAATCTCCGGTTTTGTAGAGTTTCTCGAAACCAGGGGTTTTCGAAAAGGGATTCGGAATAAAACTCGGATGGTCTTTCATTCCAACGTATCCCATGGATAAATTATAGCCAGCAGCGTATATCTCTCCAGTTTCGTTCACTTGACTCATTTCCATTTCCGGGGTGAGTACGTAAATCACGGTATTGTTCACGGGTTGACCTACCGATTTCAAAACAATATGTCAGAAAACTAACAGGCTTAAAGTCATAGTTTTAGAATTTTTCCATACCAATTGGAACATGATTTTCATAGCTCTTTGCGTAAACTTCTTGCTTTGTAGAATACGACACGTAGGTTACATCACCCATTACTTCAGTTGACCCGTAGAAGTTGCAAATGGTAAATCCTCGAGGAAAATTTTCAAAGAATTCTTTAAAAAACAGAATTTTCATTATTTTAAAATTTACAACTCACGATTTTAATTAGATTTTGGATAACAACTCTGATCATATACCCATAAGCAAATCTTTGGACATGGTTTCGCCAGAACAAATCCATAACTTTACAGATTCAAACATCTTCCTTCCTTCTTCAGGTCCGATGATTGAAATCGTCTGAAACATTGCTTTCAATAGCGATGGAACCAATACCAGCCGTGTGATTCCGAATTGTTGGAGTTTTTTAATGAAAAGATTTGGATTTGCAATGACCTGTTTAGACAGAATTGCAATTGGCTTCCCTTGAAGTAGTGGAGAAAATATCTGAAAAAAGTGGAAAATATAGACCACTATTTTTTATACAAAAAACACCCTCATTGAAACATTCAAATTTTGTTTTACCTCTGGGACTGAGTCGACAAACGTTAGGGAGGTCTTAAAAACGCATTGCTCATCTGCGGCATAAGGAAATGCTTGCCATTGCCAATGAAGTCTGTTCATTATGGCTCTGTGGCTTAATCGAACCCCCTTTGGTTCACCTGAACTGCCTGGATAATTTAATTAAATTCGTTAGACTCGTTTAATTTTTGTCTAAATTAGCTGCATAAGATTTTAATATTACCAGAGGTGTACAACACGATGGCTGTCCTTTCAGCAAGAACAAGGGCACCTGGAAGAGGCTCTGTTTTCTTAAGTTCTTCTTCAGAAATCTTTCTCTTCTCTGCAGCTTTAAATAGGTCACTGGTAGTGACGATCTTTGTTGTATCCTTGACCGAATCGAATTTGGATAGGACATTGCTATGAGGGTCGCTAATTATCATCACGGGTTTGGAACCCTGGAATAATATGATTTGTCAAATAAATACCAAAAATGTAGGATTTTTTGATTTTTTAGGAACTGTCCATATTAGTCTTGAATGATATTAATGAAAAGTCAATTTTTAATTGAATAGAGACATTTGGTCGAGCTCCTTAAATGACCCCTGATATTTTTTCGTATGAACAACTTCCTCCAAAAATAAGCATAAAATATAAAGCGATTCTTAGAAAAAATGTCAATGATGAAAAAAAAGTTTCATTCGCCAAACCAGTGAACATTAAGTCATTTGCTATAAATATGTATAAATTCCTTTCCAAATGTATTTTAAAACTTTGAGACGGCTAATTTGGGCCTTATTTCAGACGTAAAGACGTATTGCCGTATACCCTTAATAGCATAATCATTTTAGAAAGGCTGTCATTTTTTGTACAATTTCGAATGTTGTACCTTCACAATCTTAACAATCCGATCTTCCGGAAAAGCAATATCGAATGGCAGGTAGGCTGCACCTAATTTAAGAATTGCAAAGAGAGAGAGGACAAGCTTATCCGACGGTGGGATGCACACTCCAATAACAACATCCTGATCTGGGTTTGTATTTCGAAACGAGCCCAAATGTTCCCTAATGACTTCGGCCAGTTTTGCCGAAATTTCGTCAACTTCCAGAAAAGTGTGACTCGTCTCATCTTCTATCAGAGCTATTTTATCGGGGCTGATTCGGTCTTCAGTAAATCCAACTTGGAAGAATTGAGGCACTGTAGCGTTTCCCGGAAACGCTTCCGTAGGTCCTTCGAGTAGTCGATGTAATTTGCCTTCGAAATAATTAACAAATCAAGAGTCATTAGTTGAGCCATTGCTGATGTACAGTTGCTGATAAACCGCAGAACAGACAATAGGAACAAATAACCGGATGCTTGAAAAGGAAACCTTAATGTTATCCTGAATCAACATCTATTATTGTGCAATTTTTTTATAGACCTACATTGGCCCTCGCAATTTTTTCGTATTCGTCCGTACTGGTCCAAATTAATCATTTTGTCTATGCAAATACAAAACACAAAAAATTTAGGGTCCCAGAAGGGGAATGTCTAGAAATAGTATTTAAAATTATTGTACAGTGATTTTAAAGTTTGGAAACATCTACAAAATACCCGAAAGTTGCAAAAAAAATGAAATGCTATATGAAAGGTCGTTACCATGAAGGCAATGCAATGGAAAGATGATACGATGCCAAAACGTACGTTTCAAACGGATCGAATGTCAACTTCAGAATTTTAATTGATAATTTCCATCGAATTAAAAAAATAATTAAAATCCTTACCTTCGTCATGGCATGGTGATTGGACTTGTAATTCCATCGGAAGTAAAATTATATTTGGTATAAAGGCCTTGTATTTTCAATAATATTGTATTTCAATGTGTATGAATTACAATTTCGTAAGTAAGTATGTAAGTTAATCCAATAATTCCTATCAGAATATGCTTCTCTGTCACAAGTTATCTACTAACTAACCGTCGATGAGATTTGTGCAGCACTTTTGTGGCATAATTAAATAATGCTTCTCGTATAATATTGACCTCAGTGTTATTTTATTAGCTACAAGGGAGTAAGGGATTTTTTGCACTGATTTGTGGCTTCGATGTTATTGTGGTTAAATGAGGGGTCTGTTTTCTACGAATAAATACAGCCATGCATGTATCTTTAATTCATTAAACTAATTTTTGATGTAATTTATCGTTGGAACCATCCTTATTAACCATAATTTTGCCAAGTGACGAATGAATACTTAATTCATTACAAGTCAACCAATACATTGTTTAGCTTTCATATATACACATCCGGTAGGGCTGGCCAGTTGAATGTGCAATTTTTAGTAGCAATGGAGTTGATGCAGATCTATAAAATGAATTTAATCAACTCTGATTAAATCTGCGAATGTGGAATAATAGATACTTGGTATGAGCACAAAAAAAAAGTTGCATAAACAGGTTAGATCTTTCCATTGATTGTTCTTAACCTTAAAAAGCACGTGCAACAAGCAATGCTGCAGAATGAGTATAGGTAAGTACAGTATCGTGCCATTCTTATTATTTTTAGGAAATATTTTGTGCCTAATCCAGTTGGTGTTTTTTGTCATAAGAAAGTGAATAAATAGATAATTACAAGCCCGATGAATTGGGACACAAAATGAAGACAGATGCAATCAAAGTTTTGGAGTTTGATGTTTATTAAAATACCATAAAATCCCTTTGATTTGAGACCGACTTGACGGACAAGAAACGTAAGTGACTGACAAATTAAGGATGATGGTAAAAAAAAGTCAGTTTTAAATGAATTGAGTGGTCAATTGAAGTCATGTTTCTGGGTCTAAATTAGGGCAACCTTCATAAATCATTGCCCATACAAATCAACATTATATTAGCATTTATTATGACGTTTTAATTTAAAGTCTTCAATTTCAGTTAAACTAGTTCAACAGGCTATGTCCAGCATCCTCATCACAAGCAAGCCCATAAAACGATAATCACTCAAGCGAAATGCCTGTAGTAAGCTCTCACTGCTTCATAAACTCCAGCATTACGAAATGGTTTTGTTTTATCCTTTGACACGAAACTGCAAAGGTTTTGTTCGGCAATGAGGTCGTATTGTAACACAGTTCCACATAAATCCTTGTAAAAAATATAAAACAATTGTAAATACCTTCTGAAATTGAAATTAGTATAATTAGTTGCCGTTCGAACAGCTTCAAAAATAAATCCTTACTCTAATCAAAGAACTAACGTCCATAATCAAAGCCCATGAATATCCATGGAGTAATCCTTGTTGCATGGTTCCCTTCAGGAGATATTCAATCAGGACGATATTGTACTTGGACTCTATCGACACATCTGTTGCTATCATAAATACTTGTAGAAATGTTCCTCTCTCTTTTGAAACCTTCGATTCTCTGTAAATGTAGATAAGCACTGTATTTATTCCAAACATACTATGAAGGTTCCTCCTTGAAATAACTTCCCCTGGGGACTTATTTCATGATTTACGGCAATATTAAACTCTATTTATAACAGTATTTACCTAACATAAGCCTCACATGCATTAAATACTTCGATGCAGTAAGACATTGGCTTCCGAACATGTTTTAGCAAAGCACGGACATGTTTAGCATTGACATCGGTGCATAATAGCACTCCGGAGATTTCCCCACTTGTTTTGTCAACTGCTACGACACTACCGACCAAAAAAGTCATTCGTACCAGATCAGTATTATTCAATATTCCTTGAGTTTAATCGTTATTTTTTTATAAATTTTTTTTCTTGTAAAAAATACCTCAGATCTTCTTTGATAATTAAACCCCAAACAATCTCAAGGAATTGAACGTAATCAGTCTCGGTAGTTCCTATGAGCTTTGCCATAATATTTTTTTCAGAATGACATTTACTGATCAATCTGAAAGAAGTCAACAACTTTTATTGTCAATATTGGACTAAATAGTGCTGTCTTGAGAATAATATTTTTATTACTTGATAACTATGGATTTATGTTCCTGTTTGAGAGACATCAATGTGTATTTCGATTCCGCGAGGTCACAAATGTGCATGAGCAGTTCAGCATTTGAAACAGGATATCGGCTCGATAGTACCATTGCTCTAATAATGGAAGATAAGCTTTCGGCTTGAACGAACTCGTCAATAGCTATTTCAAGTTAAGCACATACCATTAAACTTTATTGCTGCGATTAATAATATTCAACTAATCTTAAGTGTAAGGCAGTTTATACATATTAGATATCCATTTTCTCGAATCGTGTGGACGATATGAAGAGCATTCAAGGAATTTCCACCAATTGACCAGTACGAGGCTTCTGCATCCCCCAAAATTGATCTCAAACTTACGCCAATTGTGTCTGCAAATTATTCAAAACTAAATAATTTTCGGACTTTTTTATAGTTTTGTTATAAGGTACTTACGACTAATCACTTCAAATAAAACCTTGGCAGCTTGTCGCTCTGCAACGTCAAAATTTAAGGCTTTCCATTCCTCGGGTGTACCTTTATTTTCATAATTTTGACAGTAAGACTTAAAAAAGACAATTTTGGGAAGATAAACTCATTTAAAGGGACTTACTTTCCATTCTTCGAAACTTGTACATTTTCAAAAGTTTAGCTCGATCCAGCCTACCGCTTGGAAGATAGGGTAATTCCGAAACCGGATAAACATCCGGGATAGAATACTCATCCAAATTATTTTTGAGAAATTCCATCAAGGACTCAGGATCTTGGTTAGCTTGCATGATGCAAACGGCAACGGCTGTCTGATCCTCTCGATTCCGATGATAGCACAAGACAACGGATTGACTGCACATTTCCGATTTAAAAATAGCAGCAGCAATATCAGTCAGTTCTACTTCCTTTCCTCCTACTTTCATCAGCATATCGGTTCTTCCTTGGTAGTATAATCGGCTTCCTTTTAATCCATCGGCCACTGTAATTTTACCTAAATCACCCGTCCTGAACACCCGATCGGCACCTAAAAATATGCAGAATTAGCCGAATTTTTTCCACAAGGAAAAATCATTCCGTGTGAGTGTGACAGACACTGAAAATGTCCCCTCTCCCCCCGAAATAAATTCCTTGCCGTTTTGAAGAGGTTGGAACATATGATATGGTCGTGGTTTAAAACTTGAGATTAACCTTTTTTATTTCGGGGATACTGAACAAACCTTACGTCATTGTCCCGCTTATCCGAATATCCCATTGCCAAGGAGGTCCCACCAATAAATATCTGTAATTAGTGCAGAAATCAATGCCGAATTCATATAAAATCATACATCCATATGAGTTATTAAAATGTAAACCATAGAATCCACACACCTCTCCAACGGTTCCTTGAGGGACAATGTTCAAGTCTTCGTCCAAAATATAGACTGTGGTGTTATCGATGGGCTGTCCTCCCGAAACCTTATTTTTGTGTGTCTTATCATTGAAATCGACTCTATCTTCAAATATCTCATAAGTTGCTTCACTCATTGTCTCACTAGCACCGTAAAAGTAGACAAGTAAGATTTGACTTTGAAGGTCAGGAAGTGGTCCGATGTTTGCAAAGAATTGCTCAACCAAGTTGTACGCTAAAACGTCTCCACTTACAATAAGATAACGCAAGGATTCGAAATTCTAATTAGATAAAATAGTATTCATTTACCCCATTAGGTCTATAATAATCAAAATGCAATTGTACACCGTGAATCATGAAATAAGTTCCTCGAAAATAGTTCCCCAAAACAACTACCCGGGGAGCTTATTTCAGAATTTACGGTTATTTCAACGGAATTATAATGATTTACTTCTTGGACAATCGCTTTTTCGTTTTCAGGGTCTTCTTTTGGTCCCATAAGTTTGAGAACATTTTGAAAGTAGTTAGGAGTAAACGTAATCCTTGAGATGTTCAGTTCCTTAATTTTGGTAAATAGGACCTCAGGCTTAGTAATGTACTGCCTGGGAATTACATATAAGGGGACATTCCCTAACAAAGGGGCAAATATTTCTGCAACGCTCTCGGCGTCTACTAATAGCGACGACAAACATGCAATTTCCTGGTTTTGATACGGTAGAGCTTTGAATTGCCAGTAAAGTCGGTTGAGAATTGCTCTGTAAATTACATTAAAAAATTAAAGTATCTTTTGCTAATTGCGATTTAAAACATGAATATTAAACTAACTGATGTCCTATACGAACTCCATGAGGTTCTCCGATCGTTCCAGCCGTAAAAACAATGCAGGCAGCCCTCCTCCATGGAGGAGCCAAAGACTCTAACGGAACAGGGTCACTGGGTCCATCGAAGCTCTGTTGTCCAGCCTCGAAGAGCTCGTCATAGTTGACGATTTCACAGATATGTTTGACACAAGCGAATCTGCCCGCTATGGTCGGATCAGACTCTGTGACCACCAAAAGCGGCCTTGTGATCCCAACAAGTCGGACGATTTGTTGTTCCGGGTACGATGTTCCAAGGGATAAGTACGTTGCCCCCAACTTCATTATTGCTAACATCATGAGGATGGCATGTTCTGATGTATGGAGCGAGAATGCTATAACTAAATCTCCATCCGGATTATTACTCGTCCAGTAGCCGAGATGTTTCCTGAAAAAATAACAAGTTGGATTTTTAAAGTTAATTTGATCTTTGCATTTTGGGCGTCTAAAGAATGGAGTTCCTTGTACCGCATGGCTTTAGCAACTTTATTGGCATTGAGGTCAAGCTGCAAGGACGTAAATAGTACTTGTCCATGTTCCCCGATTATTGCAGGACCGTCGGGATCTACTTTCCCGTTTTGGATCAAATCCGTATAATGATCGGTGACGGTTATTCTCTTTGGGAGTTGGCTTTTTCGTCCTTTTAATATGCTTTTTCGTGCTATGCCATGAGTATAACATCAGTTTAGAATCATAATGCTTGTGAAATGAGTTTTTAAGTAACTTAAAAGTTTAAAAAATGATAATTTTTTACAAACTTACAGCTACAAATACAACTCATTTTTGCTCGGGAATTTGCCACTGTTAGTTCACTATTTATGACCCGTATTTAATAAAAACCGCATAGGAATAACGTCGAAGGAAGTACAAATTGAATTCGCAAAGGCAGTTTATAAAAAATCTCTATGGCGAATTTTTTTTATAAGGGATGGTCCAAGGCAAGGTACGTGAATTGAGATCGTAGAGAGGTAGCGTCACTGGGCAACATTTCGAAAATTAATTAAAAAATTATCGTTGGCGGCACTCCCGCCAAGGAAAAAATTTCAATTAAAATAAAATTTCAATTACGATCTCAATTCACGTACCTTGGGTCCAAGGTACGTGAATGCTTTGTAAAAGTAGATAAATAACTCAATTTGCGCAATGCGATTGAGTATGTAATTAGTTATGTCTTACTAAAAAAAAATCGTGACCGTTTTGCATTTCGGGGATACTTTCAGAGATTTGTATTGTTTATTTTAGATGTCAGACATAATCTCATAATTAGCAGAAATATAATCAACTTTGACCGTGGATATTTCCCATTTCACAAATGAATATTTTCATGCTTTATTGCTAGATCATGGAAAGTACAAAAACGAAATTTAGATTTTTATAATAATCTATTCTATTCCGTGGGAATTGGGATATTCGAAAAGGATTTCATTCCAGTTAAGCCCTTCTTGGACAATTTTTCGAAATAAGCCTTGGAGTCAACAATGGTAGTTGCGGTAGACGGTGCAGGTTCTTTCATTGTAAGGAGGAGTCCTCCAACAGTGATCATGTCCCCTGCGAGATGAAAGGGTCGAGATCCATCTAGTTCCTTGTATTTGTTTGCTGGAAAGTCCTCCAGGAGATTGTAGCCGAATATCTCCAGGCACAAACTCTAATTAAAGGATAATTTAGATGAAAATCCGCTAAATTGAGAATTGCTTTATTTACACAATTACAATTAGCTTAAAAATGTCTCATTGTACCCTGGATAATCTATTGGAAGTAGGATTGAATATTCCACTGCACTCATTCCTCTTCGCAAGCTTGATAAGTTCCGTATGAAGCATGGTTATCAATTTTATATTCTCTTGAGGCGTGAGATTCGTAAGGGTCCCCATCCAGGCTATTTCTAAGGTTTCGCCCTTCCGGTGTGGAACAAATTGCCTGTTTGAAACAATTTTTAAAGCAAGTATAAGTACCGTTGATCGCAAATGCTGTTAATGCTACATTTTTAGCGCCTCTCTGTCCTTTAAGCTTACAGCATGTTTCCCTTGATTTCATGGAAGAATTCTAATACATGAAACAGTGCTCCATTTGCCTTCGTCACGTCAATGATGGTGAAGAAATCATAACATAAGACAACTCCAACTACGACCTTATCCGATTTTCTGATGATAACTAGAGATCCTCCTTCCTCTTCATAGACGGGCCAAGTCGCGTTCAAAAAGGAAGTGAAGTCATCAAGGCTTACCATATTGTAAGACTGCAATTCTCCTTTCTCACAATATGCCATGGCTATGACGCTGGAAAATTAATACATTTTTTATTGTTCAATGCTTAAAATTCAGATATCTTCCCCTAGAAGAGCCGTAAGTAATGATTTAGCTCCTCCAATGGTTACTTGGGGTGGTAACGATAATTCATCCGATAGAACTTTAAAAAATTGAGCTGTAAACTAACTAAATTGTACTGAATTTTACCAGAGAAATGACTAAATGTTTGTGTTATAAATTTAGCTATTCTTGAGTATCGATTAATACCGAAATATATACTAAATGGGTAGTTTTTCTAAAAGTAGTTCTAAAAGATGAGAGAATTGAAGTAGGGGAAGGGGTTAATACAGGATTTACGGTAGGCTCAAGCTGCGTATATTAAAAATTATTACTTAATTGCAGCCTGCTTGTTTTTCTTCCTCAAGATATCCACTTCATACTCATCCTTCATCTCCAACATAATATGGAAATTGGGCTTGACGCTGAAAGTTGTCGTTGAATCTGAAGGTTGCGGCTGGTGAGTTAACTGTCGAGTTACCATTAAATTCACAAAGTCAGCGAGCTTGGAAGTCGTCAAGAAGTCCCTCATAGCTGGAATTGAATAAAAGCCAATTGTACAAGCTTCTTTTTGTAATGGTTTTTCCGAATAAAATTGGTCCAATTCAAAATCAGCTAACTTACTAATGGGATAGCCTCGCTTGTTCAAATAGACTAAAAGAGCCACAGCACTTAAAGACGTTCCTCCTAGGTCAAAGAAGGAGCGATGTAGGTTTGCGATAGAACTTTCTATCGGAATCAGAGCAAACTTGTAAATCCCTTTCATCAAGGAGGTCGCAGCTTCAAGCTTATCGGGAGCATATCCTATAGTAGACCATTCTTGGTATCCTTAATTCCAGAAATAACATATTGTTGTAAAAAAAAGATAACAAAAACATTCAAATCTTATAAGAACGCCAGTAAAGAAGTTACTTGGTTCTCGTTGCTCATAAAACTGTTGCATGAGACAGTAATGACAGAATTCGCCATTGGAATGCTTTGGCAATGTGTCGACAAACATGATTTCATCTGGCATTGCCCATTCTGGAATTTTATTTCGGAGTGAGAATTCAAGTTCTCCTATGTTTGGAAGGTCCGAGTCTTTGACGTTATCTTTAGGGACTATGAATCCAATCATCTCTTGGGTAACGCGTCCTAAAGCCATGAGTATTAATTGTTCAGAACAGAAATTGTCTAAAAGTACTAGCTTTCTCTAAATAAGCTCAAAAATTTCCATCCCCACCCCCATGGAATATGGTATGTGAAATGGAATAATTTTTCATATTCTACGAGTACACTTGCCTTTGTGATACACAATAACATAAGCATCTTTCGCAAACTCCAGTTCCGCCAGAAACTGCCGAACATCATCCGTCGAGAAGTCATGCCCTTTGCGCTTCAAAATATCGTCATCTCGGCCCTCGACTTCACAAATTATCAGTTAGCTAGTTAGTAAAGCTTAGCATTTCAATTAATTAGATGCAACAACAATATCTTATTTCGTACTGTAAAGATGTCGTTTTCCATCAGGAGAAATAAGAATTCTGCCAAACTCTCCACTTCGAAAGAGCATCTCATAGTCTAAATTTTAACTTTCAAATTAATTTCTACGACTCATCGTGTTCTTCAAATCGTTTTTCATACATAAATAGTTTACCACTGTGGTCTGCGTGAGGACTGTTAACCAAAACGGCTTTACCGTCCTGTGAATTTTGGCCATTTACATATCCGGTCATCAAAGCCAGTCCCGATGCACAGATCTCTCCTTGATTTCCATCGGATATGATCCCAAGTTGTTCCCCAAGAATGTAAATTTTAACGTTGTCAATGATCTTCCCTAGAATTCAAAAGCATGGACGTGTATAAAATTACCCAACAGACTCAAATGAGTATTTAAGTAAGGCTTTAATGCAAAACCTAGCGTAAGTCGACCCAGAACCCGATTCATCTTAAATTCCTTCATGGAAGTGAACCGTTCGTATACGATCTCTCCGGAAGTTTCTGCAGGGCCGTTACAGTTGAAGAGGGTCACGTGTTTGAAAATATCAAAAAACAGTTGTACCTTTGATAAATAAACCCCAAAATTATTACAAAAACATTCTGATTTCCCTTAAAATTTTCTAAAAAACAATCCATACGTCAACATAGCGAAGGAATCCAGCTCGACTGACGAGGAGCTTCAAATTGCTCAAAGCAGAAACCATCTCTGCTCTGCCCCCGGCTTCAATCGCATTTAGAAAATCCCGAAAAAAATGATTCCCAATCGTCAAGCGGTTGATCTCCCGAGTGGCAACTGCCTTCACAAAACTCTCCATATCCCGAAGATCCTGTCTCCGAAACACGTGAAGAGTGCATCCTCGAAGCAGGGGGGCAAATATTTGGGAAATCGACTCCGGGGATGAGACAGGTATGGTCAGGGAACATGACTCACTTGCCTTGAGGTGCAACTGGTTCCAGTCGAATAAGACCCGATTGACGATGGACAGATGAGATAGCCTAACACCGACAGGGTTCTTGTAAAGCCCTCGAGTATGAAAGACAACTGCAGTTCGCTTGTCCGGAGGGTTGACCTGGAATCTCTCGAAGCAGTCCAGTGGCCTGGAATCCAGGGAAGCCCTCCTTTCCTTATCTGTAGTGGGAAGTTCCATATCCAGCCAAAGTTCTTCAATAGTTATTACTTTGCAAACGTCGGTGAAGTGGCGGACTTCGTATTTGTTGTATATTTGGCCATTTTCATCAGTAATTAGGAATACGGGCCGAAATGCTTGAAGAATCTGCACATGCATTACAATTTACAATGCTTGGTTCTTTGTGACATTTAGTAACTTACAAGGGAACATTCCAAGTTGTACCAGTTCGATATGTTAATTTACTATAGGAATTCCTGAAATACCACAACTGATTCTGGACCTTTCCACCTACTTTACAACTTTACTAGGTCAAGTATATTTATACGACCTAGTTGCAATGTTAAAGTTTCATCATTTCACCTCATCTTTCGAAGGAGACAAGTTTTAAAAATATTGTGAGTGTACAGTTGGAAATGTTCCCTTGTTAGGTATTTGGAATCCTTGCTATGAGTCTCAAACCGTACTTCTAGAATCAACTGCTCCGGATATTCCGGATCGATCGGAAGGTATCCAGCCCCTGTTTTTAGAATCCCCAGAATGACGGAAATGCTTTTTTCTGAAGCTGGGAGGCAAGTGGCGATGAGAATGTCTGAGTCGGGATTTAAAATCTTGACCTCCATCCCGATCCGGTCTGCAATATTGAAGGCCAAGGCGGAGGAAAAGTCGTCCAGCTTAGAGTTCCGAGCGAGGGAATTAGCGATTTATAAATATGAAACTGTTAGAAATGTAAGTAGCATTATTTTTATTGTTACTTGTGTGTAATTGAGAGCATTGTTAGCGAAATTTATGGCACATCTTGATCCTTGTATGTGTTTATTTTGAAGCTGGGCTTGAAATATAACGGAGAGGGGTTTCTGGAAAGCTTTGTCAATAGGGCTGGCCTTGCCGGACAGGACGCCATCATCGTGGCCTGTGAATTCGAATGGTTTTTTTAACATAAAAATTAAGTAATTGAGATTAAATTACTTGTGCTGGTAAGTGTGTATTTTCATTCTTACTGTCAAAAATCGAACCACCGCAACAGGACGGCATTTTTATGTAGGGACACTGTAGATTTTTCTTGACTAATATTCCTAATTTTTACTCGAAAAATCTTTACTAGAAAATACTAAACTATAAACGTTATGCACGATTTCCATAGAAGTTTACGCCTACCGCACAACCTTCGTTCTTAGCTTTTATAAATTCTAACCCAAGGTAACTAAAAAAAATCATGACCCTTTCTTTAGTTGCCTTGATTCTAACCGGTAATGACAATGACCAAGGTACTTGAATTAAGTTCGTAAGTTCTTTACGGTCTCAATTCACGAACCTTTGGTAATGACAGCCCTGACTGCGCCCGGTTGGATCTTTGAATTGGCATTATAAAATATAACACCGAAAAATCTAAGCAATGCATAATTTTAACTGCATCTGATGCTCATCTGATTAAACCTTAAAATCATCCACGTGTATATAATTATAAGACAGTGAATTTTATTGCATATCAATTCATTTTATGATTCACGAGTTTAAATTGCTTTTTATTCATTACTAACGACTTTGCCATTCTTTCTCCAGCACATGCTAGCAATCAAGGAATCAGGAGCGTGTTGATAAGGTTTTCTTGAATCGGCCGCAATAAACTGATTCAATCTGCACTCTCGGATCACATTAAAGCCGTAGTTATTGACGCATATATCCTGTCGATTGAGAAATAATATCTGCCGATTTAATTTTCAGCCCTGAAAAGTTCTAAAACTAAAAGGCATTAAAACATTTACCGTCACGAAGTAGTCGAACGTGGTGAAAATGATTGCATCAAATCTCAAAGACGTCGCCATTTCAACAGTCGACGCAATCATTTTCTCCATGAGTTTATGTATCTCGATGTGATTCAGTTCCATTTCATCCAGTACCGCATAGCAGATTTGGATAACGCTACAATTGGTTGGAGACATTTCCGTCGCACTGTACAGAAGTATTTACTCTAAAGTTTTAATTTCCAGCACATAATGCTTAAAATCTTTAAATCGAATCCACTAAATAACTCCCCATGTTGTACCATCTTAAACTACGAAATATTAGCCCCACTTGAGCTCAAGTATGAATCCTTAGAGCTTAAGTATAAAATCGTATGAATAAAAGCAAAACCGTCAAACCTCGTATGGGGACTTATTTAGGGACTTTCGTAATATGAAATGCTTACTTGAATCCATTTTCCAGTATCTGCATCAATTGCAAACGATAGGCAATTTGAGTTGTTAGCGGAACGTTCTCCCCTTCGATCAGCTCATCGTGCCAATTGACATTAATAGCAATCCCAACTATCTTGTTATCAATGATCCTCTTTATAACCTTGCTATTATAAATCAGTTTGCTACTTGTTTTTGTGATTAATAATTACAGGAAAACTATAAATTAAAAACATGAATTTTGGAGATCTGGAATCTAGGGATATTACCTCAAACCCCGTTTATAAAAAAGAATCCACATTGAGCTCATGAATCGACGGAGATCTTCTATCTTAACGTCCGAGTAATAGTCAATTGAGCCTTTAGAAGACAAGGTGAAACAGAGGAGTTCAATAGCTTCGTCTTTATTAATATCCTTCAACTCATCCACACGATACGTATTTTCAATGGACAGGGCTTCTGGGTCAGAAGTGTTGGGTCCTAGCTTGTCCTTCGCCTTAACCATGTAATTAACCATTTGGGCTAACGACTCCGCGACAATGAATTCCATCAGATCTAAAGAAAACCCAATTGAGAAAGTTTGCTTTTGTGCCAGCAAAATCTTTGCCAATTGGCAAATATCAAAGGACACGAAGGGAACAAATAAAAATATGCCGTCCTACCAATGGTGTACCGATTTCGGTGAAGCTCATGAACGACAAAGATCAGTTTTGAGTAACTTGCTCTTGGAATGGTAAAAAATGATTTCTGATAATGTGCTGCAATCTCCTTCATTGGAACTCCTAATGTGTAGAAGATCACTTCGAATAGCACTTTCGCTGCATGGAGCTGAGGCATTGAGAAATGATCTAAGGATTCCCAGTCTTGGAACTCTTGTCCTATTTTAAAAATGACCAAAATAAGTTCGTTTTTATTGATACTATTCTCCTTTAACAACGGTACCATACACCTACTAACCTAGCAGAAACAAATATGCAAGGGCAAATTATTTTAGAATTTACGGTCATTCAAAATGTACACCGCATACACTTACGTCGAACACTCTCTTCGTAATGGAATCGTAACAGGTAGTTCTCATTCACCTCGCCATCTTCATATCTTGGAATCTCGTCCAATTGAATAAGCTCGGGAATCATGTAGTCGGGCATTTTGAGTTTCAGAGCTATCTGGATCTTTTTAAGGGCCTGAGCGTCGTCGACACAGCAGAAAGCGACTATAATCTAACCAACAGAATAAAACATTCATATCTTGTCACGTTAAAGTTGTTTTATAGATAATCCCCGGGATTAAATTACGTAACAATGGCCTTTAGATGAGAAAATAGATGGACACAAATATTTTAATGCTATAAATGCACATTTTTAACATCAGTAGTAAATATTTACATACCTGATCTTCGTAGCCGGTCCGATGACAGAATACATGACAGTCCTTGACCAAGTCCTTCAATCCTCTTATATTTGCATCGACTTCGTCCAATTCCACAACTCTGTTGTCGATAAATACGCGCCTGTAAAACCCTTTTGACGTTTCATAGACCAGATATCGCCGTCCATATGCTCCCTGCACCGCTCGTCCATAATCCCCCGTCTTCAACAAGAGCTTGAGTTCTGCAATCATTCGCAGTTTTATATTCTATTAAAATACGAATTGAAATCTAATGGAAATATCAAATTCTGCTAAATCCTACCAGGCAATTTGCTGAACGGATTAAGGATAAACTTATTAGGACGCCCATGAGTAGTAACAAAATTCTCAGAGGCAGCGATACAAATCTCCCCGATTTCTTCCCCTCGAACAATTTTCATGTCCTCGTTTACCAAGTAAACATGGAAATTCGGGACGGGTGAGCCAATCGGGAGCCTGTAGTGGTACTTCAACTTATCGACACCTTCAATACTGTCGAGGACTTGATAACAAACAACCCCAATGTTCTCGTCGTTCCCATACACATTGATAAGCATCCGATGCCCTTCCTTCAACAAGAAGAAGAACTGATGCGCCACGTCATGGTTCAAGACTCCGCCGGTGCAAAACCAGTACTTGACAGTGGAGAGGAGCCCTTTGCCCAGATCAACGTCGATAAGCTGTATCGTTGTTAGAATTGAGGTTAGCAGCGAGGGCCAGACCGTGATTCGAGATATCTTAAACTTTTCAATTTTTTGAAGTAGCACGAAGGGGTTGCTCCCTTGATCAGGTTCCAGAACTACTAAGCAGTTGCCCTGCAGAAGCGGTGACAGGATCTGTACTAACGTGGACGTGGAGTCGATCTCCCCTTGAAGGAGGCTTTTCTCGCCCTTCGATATCGCTGGGAAGTAGTGCCACTCCCATAAAAGCCATTTAAAAATAGCCTGACTGTTGTACCGGACCCCGTTACAGGTTCCAGTTGCATTGGCTGGACTGATGATGGCAACGGTCCTATTGTGCAACGGTGGGTAAATTCGCTTGGGTTGACCCGGAAGGGTCTTGATGTGAGGGACAGGTAGAATGGGCTCATTCGCAGCCTTATCGTCTAAACTGTTCCAGATATCCTCGATCGTCACAAATCGGAATATATTCTGCAGATTTATGGACTCCAGCATTTGGACAAGAATCCCCTCGCTCGTGATTATCGTCAGAACGGGCTGGACTTCGTTGATGGAGTTGAATATCTGTTCCTGTGGCAGGTCGACGGAGATAGGGAAAATCCCGGCTCCTATTTTCATGATGGCAAATAGCAGGGACACGTATTTAACGGAAGGGGGGCATACCACGGCGATGATGATATCGCTGTCCTTGTTCCTGTTTACGCACTCTGGTCCAAGTTTGGAGAGAAGTACGTGTCCCATTCCGTTTGATACGATGTCGAGTTCGTGGAAGGTGAGAGTCTCGGATTCCCGGTGCCCGAAATTCATTGCTTCATTGTTCGGCTTAATTGCAGACTTCCGAAGACGCATTGCGAAGTACTCTATTAAACTTAGGTGTTTTGGGATTGCTAGTCGTGAGCCGTTGAGTATTGCTTTTTTCCCTGAAATCGGAGAGTTTGAAAAATCATATCTGTACTGATTACTGAAAAATTATGGCAGATATTTTAAGAGCTGTAAAGCGATAGACACGGAATATATACCTCTATTACAACACGAGCGGCCTGAACAACTAAATATGCCTCTTCGTTTCTCCTGAGAAATAGGGAATTCGTCGGTGACGAAGCTTCCATTATGTCTCTGGCCGTACACCTCATTTCGCCAGTCGGTGACAACCAATGTCCTTTTAGACTGTTCCAACAATGACTTTGACTGGGCTCTGCTGCTGCTTTTTGATGCTTTTGGCGTGTCAGTCATCTTGTTGTATTTGCAGTTTTTTTAGCTTGATTTTACCGGATTTGGTCAGGAATAGACAATTTCAGTTTCCATATTTATAACTGCGTGAAAATTTTGTGCTGCGTTTAAGAAATTGACAATTAAAACTAAACATACAGAGCCAGTTGGTCTCTGATATTGCATTATACAGATTCAAGGTACGAAGGTAGTGTCATTAGGAGACGAATGAGGACAGTGGCATTCCTCTCCATGACAATCACCTCATAAAGGTTCAAAACTCTTCGATAAAAACTGTCACACTGACATTTTTTTACGTTTTTTATATTCAGTCAACCATTTTTGGGGTTTCTTGATGACAAACTTTCAAAAAAAATTACCGAGACAAAATGGCTTCAACCTTTTTAAACCACAGTCTCTACTACAGAAAATGTTTGGTGTTATTGCATGGCGAATTATTTCTGAAAATGACAGAAGGAGTTTTTTTAAAGGGGTTTGAAATGGGTGGGATTTAAATCAGGGTCAACAATAGCTGTACTGCTAAAAAACGTCTGAAATTCGAAGTAGGTGTGTTACACACAATGAATTCTACAATTTTGTATTCACACTAGAAATTTATTGTACGCATAATTTGTCAGAATGAGTTGTCCAATGGTTTTGCGATTTCCAATGGACCAACAATTAGATACATCTCGGTTTTAAAAGTTGGTGTTACAGCGATTTAATCAATAGACTTCCAATGACATGATCCGGAGCAAGTTTGAAAGGCTTCTTCCCATCCAGAGCCTTGAAGCTGTTGATTTGAATTGTGCTTAACAACTCAAAATCCAACAAGTCGATAGTAAACCTCTGGAAAGAGTTATAATATAATATTAAAATTTGAAATCTTAAAAATCGATTGATTTAAAACGGCAATAAAACGCGAAGACTACCGAGATTATATAGTCGAAGGAAAGGATGGCATATCTCTTAAATCCCATGCTTCTAGCCAAGTCAAAGGTGGTTTTAAATAACTCATTTATTGTTGATACTGCATTATCGAAGTTTTCGAAATAGCTGTTGTCCACCATTATGAACACCGTTTGAAGTAAATCCGAACAATCCCCAACACTAAATCAAGGCAAAAAATTAAAAATGCTATAAAAAACTATTCAAAAGCAGTGACTCGACTCTGCGCTTACGTTAGAATCTGGTCAAACTGGTCAAACAACTCCAATACGTATTTGAAAGGGTAGGTTGCCTTCTGCAAAACTTTTGAACCTTTCTTATCTTCAAATCCTACATTAAAGAGGCCTGCAACTATCTTATGATCTTTTGTCCTTCGCAAAAACACACTGAAATGCAACCCAAATTGAAAGTTTCGAATGTAGAATCAATCTAATTACGTCCAAAAATTATTATTATTTTAAGACCAACCTGAGAGGTTTGGATATTATTAAGTTCCAGAAGAATTTTGAAAACGCGTGTACATCCGCTTTCTTGATTTCTGCGTAATAGAATAGAGACCTTCTTGCTCCTCTCGGATGGTTAGTGCCGTTATTTGCAAAGTAATTGCTGAAGCACCTAATTAAATTAATTATAACGGGAACGATTTAATTGACTTCGATAATCAAAGTATCTTTTTAAACCGTTATGGATTCTCACTGAAGTACTTCTTTCTGCATCGAAGGATTGATTGTTTCAACTTTATAAGCCTGTAAGGATGCGATTCGATCCCCGTCTCCGATGGACTCTCTGCTTGAAGCCATTTTAACAATCAATGCCCGTACATTTGGGTATTGAATGAACTCATCAAATCCTGTATTAAATAATAAATTCTAACGTTTTGGGAATAAATACACAATAAGTCGACATTACGATTTATGCATTGGAAATCTGGAAAAAGTGTATCAAGATTCAAGAGACGCTAAATTTTCGGTAATATTGGGATTTTGGTTCAATTGTTTGAGTTTACAACATAAATTATTCTTAAAAACATTGGTTTATTTTTTGGCAAATCATGAAAATGTATTAAAAAAATGAAAACATACCGATCCTGTAACCAGATCTCCGGAGCATTAGAAGGATGGAAGGCACGTTCCCAAATCTTGCTCGTAGATGAAATATGGAGTCATTCATATTCTCAGCAATCTGTCGTTTGCTTATCCGTGTCAATGTAAACATTACGTCGAATAGGATTTTAGCTGCTTTAATCTGCTCTGCTGTATCCAATCCCAAATTATCCCAATCATCAAACTGTACTCCTGAAGAACAATTTTTTTGATTACTTCTCGATTATCTAGCCCATCAGCTAAAGCATTTTAATTTTAATTTTACAATTAATTAATGGATTTACTGTCTTCACGATCCTGGAAATACGCTTCTACCAGAGCAGCTTGATCTACTTCGAAATCTTTTATGGGTATTCCTTGAAGAATCACCACTACGGGCATCATATACTCTGGAATATTTTCTCTCAGTTGCTCCATGATTTCCGTCGCTGAAATAGGAGTTTGCCTTGAAACGACAGCAAACGCCAAAACTGTCTATACAATTCCACCAATTATTGTTCCTTTATCGTGAGGAATTAAGAATTTTAATTGAAACCTTCCAAGGCCTATCCTCACCTGATCCGTTGTGGTAGGTCGATAAGTCATTGCTGCAAAAAAATAACTCAAAAAATGATTAATTTCAATCCGAAGTTTCTTTAGCATTATGTTCTTAAGCGTTTAGACACTAATTTTTAGAGGATCGTACCATGACATCCTTTGATTCCCTTAATAGCCTTCAAATGATCTAAAATCTCTTGGATATTAACCCGTTGATTGTTCATTATAGCTTGTAAATCCAATCGCCCATTCATTATCAGCTCACCATTCGGAAGCATTTTCCCATAGTCTCCGCTCTTTAGTAAGAACTTATAGTACTCTATTTACAAACAAGGATTGACAAGTAAAATTTGAAATCTTAAAGTCTAAAATAAAATTTTATTTGTTGTATGAAACCCCCGGAATAAGTCCCCTACTCTCAAGAGTTTGTAACTCGAATTGGGGACATATATACCGTAATTTGCCATTGGGTAATATTAAAAGTTAATACCAGGGTCCCCATGCTTATACAATGGATTGGGTACGATTTCTTCGGACGAGCCTGCGATTCCGTAAGGTAACTGTATGCCAGAGAAGCAGATTTCTCCGCTCAGGCCTTGCTCAACTGGATTATTTTCAGCGTCCATTACGTAGATCTTCATATTTGTAACAGGTTTTCCTATGCAATGAGACAAACATATCCGAATAATGATAATTTGATATTAAGTGTCAATTTAACGAGTCGATTTAGCATTCCCGAACCTGTTGGTAGAATTTCGTAGAACGCTAACTTCTTCAAATTCTTGGGGCCATTAAAAACTTTATAGGAAGAAATATTCAAGGATTCGCCAGCTCCGTGAATCTGAACCAACTTAGTTCCTGACGGAACATTGTCGAAAAACTCGAGAGCCAACTCAGCTCGTAGAGAAGCTCTGTAACAGAACCATAGTTTAACACGGCCCAGGATGTTTTGATTAGGCGATGAGTGGGCTTGGTTGTGCAACTCTAATGTGGTCAAGATCGCCCCCTAAAATTAAGATCCAAGAAAATACCACAAATTAAGTTACAGTGTAGTAGTAGGATTTGGAATCTTGGAATGCTTATAAAATCGTTTCAGGACGAGTTATAATTAATTCCAATCGAACTTTAAAATCATATTTACATTATTTATTATTCCAACCCACCCTTGGAAGAGGGTTCGTCACAACCCCCTTAAATAAGTCCCGAAGATGAGTTAACTCACATTGATCTTTAACCTGCACTTATTCGGCCTTAAAATTATGAAAATTAACTAACTTACCAAAAATGATGGAACAACTGCGAGCCGGGTGATCTTATGTTTCCAAACATCCTCCAAAAGACGGTCAACATGGAGCCGTTCCGTGATTAGGATCGGTTTTCCGGCTAAAAGTGGAGTGAACATCTCTCCGAGGGAATTGACTTCCCAAGCGTGACTTTGGAGAATGAGTACCTCATCTTTGTCATAAGGAAACGTTTCCCACTCCCACATTATCCGATTCCACACAGCGATGTTACTGATTCTAACCCCCTGTGGACCCGTGGGTCCAAACGCAAAGAAGATGACCATCGGCCTGCGGTCATAATCCTGGCAAATTACGAGTGAATTTCGATCCCTAATTTTTTCGGCTCGGTTAGCTTCAACCTCTGCTAAAATCTCCTGAATTGTGATAGTCTCAAACTCAATATGAGCATCCTGAACCACTTTTAACTTCTCAGAAATTTCGGGGTCGTCGGTGGTGATTATCAGTATTGGCTTTATGAGCTCAACCGATTTCTACATATTTAAACGAAATTATAACGCAGGCTCGGGTTTCAAATGTAGTTAAATCTGAACTTCCAGAACCCACCAAAATACGATTAGGAGGAAAGTTTGTGTAGTCGATGGGAAAGAAGCAACATCCGGTTTTCAAAATCGCCAACTTCAAAAGAACTCGCCTATTTCGTCCCGGAAACGACATTCCGATAACAAAATGCCCATCGGGATTCTTGGTGGTCTTCCCATCAAGCTTTGACTTTAAAACCATTGCGATTCGGTCGGAATGTTCATGAAGCTCTTGAAAAGTGTACGTTCTAGATTTTGTTATTAAAGCTGGGTCCGAAGCGTTTATTTTTCCGTTGGGTTTCTCGATTTCATTCACAAAGTAATCAATGACGGCAATGGTTGGCCGATTTGATCGTTCCTTTCCTTCAATGATACTGAGTTTTCCGTTTTCTGTTAAACAGCATCGATAGTTAATTATTTTGAAATAGTCAATACATTTTTTTAAAATACTTTCGTTTACTTTTAACACAGGGGCAAAGGGCTTTACTGTCCTTGGTTTCATTTTGATCAAGTAGATGATCATTGGAAGGCCAGGACGAGATGTTGAAAATCGTACTAGTTTTTGAGCCCCTGGCCTTTGACCTTGTGTCATCGTCATATGAACTTCTTGATACGGACGGGGGCATGTCTCTGCAATTGATTGGATCGATCGGTACTTGCCACAGCACAGGGTTGCATAAAAGCAAAAATAGGACCGGGATTACAACGACGAAACATGCATTAAAATTGCAGTTGTCAGGGATATTAGGATTTTAATTAAATACATCAAAACTTCTCATATTGAACCTAAGAAAAATATAGAACGTGTTCTGAAATCGAAGTCCGCACTCGACGGATTCAACATTTTAACAGGACACGATGGGTGCCCTAAGTAGGCCACTACTGACTCTACTAATACCAGCGATATTGCTGATCTTGGCTGCCGTCTCGATAACTCATGTGAATGGGATCGGTGCGACGGGGGATAAATTCGTTGTCTCCGACGCCTATGAATTAGATCCGACTATAGAATTTTCGGAATTCTGCAAGAAACAGGAGCAACTTCGTCGCAACCCTGAAAGCGCTAAAGGTTGTCCGAACAAAATTGACATTGATGGATCTTGAATGCGATTTTAAGTAAAAGTATTATAAACCATCCGATTTCCTTGATTTTCGCTTAGATGATTGTAAACGGATCGGAAAGAAGGACTTCCACATCACAGACTTACGGATGCTCCTCTCCCTCTTCATCATAATCCTATGGGGTGCAATGTGCCGGACGTTCCTTAGGGCGTATAGCATATCGATTCCTTATACGGTTGTCGTGATGGTCTCGGGGCTAGTTATCGGCATTATTGCCAAGTATAACTGCGAGTCTATGCATACGTTTACGGCTTTAGCGAGGATTAAGCCCGAAATTATCCTGTACACCTTTCTACCGGTCCTTGTTTTCGAAACGGCTTTTGGGATTTCATCCCATACTTTTCTTAAAGCTAGTAACCAGGTAATGCGAGAGCAGATACGGTTCGACGGTACAACTATTGAAAGCAGCTAAATCATCGAAAATTCCATACGCTTAACAGATTTTACTGGCAGCTCTTCCGGGACTTATAATTTGTACCCTTTTAACGGCTTTGATGTGCGTAGAATTCTTTCATGAATACAAGTGGACGTTCGCTCAATCCCTGTTTTATGGATCGATTATAAGTGCCACAGGTCCCAGAATTTTATTTAGAAATATGATAATTTCAGAAATATTTATCGTTATATTATGTGAAATATTATAATATTTATATTAATGATTTAGACCCAGTGGCAGTGGTTGCGATACTTAAGGAACTTGGTACGTATTAATGTACAAATACCGTAAATACTGAAATTAACCCCTCCATCTCAAAATATTTCCCCTGGGGGGCTTATATCAGTATTTACGGTACTTTATTTTTCATGGTCGACAGGGAGAAGACAGTTTTTACTTTTCAAAATCTCAATTAATTCACACAGGTGTGGCAGAGTCGTTGAGTGTTATTGTGGACGGTGAATCCTTACTGAATGATGGCGTGGCTATTCTCATGTATGAAATCTTTAAGGACATTTTGAGTGCTGAACATGAGTTGTCCCAAGGTGAATTAGCGCAGAAAATCACGATCATGTTATTCCGGATTTGCATTGGGGGTACGCTCTTTGGATATTTAATGGCCAAAATCGTGATATTCTGTCTGGCGAGGATTTTCAACGATGCGGTTGTCGAAATCACGATAACAATAGTTGGGGCTTATCTTACTTACTACCTTGCCGAAGATGTGCTAGGTACTTGGATTTTAATAACTAACTATGATTTAACAATGCTTAATTTGTAGACTTCTAATCCTATGTCGACTTTCCACCCATTTCTTAGGGGTTTCGGGAGTTATCGCCGTCGTTTTGTTAGGAATTACCATGAGTTCGGAGAAAACATGCATAAGTCCAGAAATCGTTGAGGAAGTTCATGATTTCTGGGAGATGCTTTCTTACTTGGCGAATACCGTTCTCTTCTTCATCACTGGGATCATTATCACGGAGAGGGGGTCTCGTGACCTGACGTTCGTTGATCTATGGTACCTCATACTTCTGTACTTTGGTGTCAACTTGATTCGGTTAGTTCGCATTGCTTTTAATTTAAAATGTAAGGAAACTTAGCGATGTAATTGACATAAAAATAATACCCCACAGATTCATGATGTTGCTGTTACTAAGTCCCTTGCTAAGCCGATTAGGCTACGGCCTGTCGTGGCAAAACCTTATCGTAATGATGTGGGGAGGTTTACGAGGGGCTGTGGGGATTTGCTTATCATTGGAAGTTTATGAAGACCCGAAATTCTGCGACTCGACTAAACTTGGGCCAAAAGTATAGTTTAAAATATTTAATAATTTTGCAAAGCGTGGTTGTTGTCAACTGAATTGTTGTAGGTCCTGTTTCAAACGGCTGGGATCGTCTTGCTAACTTTAACTATAAATGGTACGACAACTAAGAAGTTGTTGGATCTTCTGAAGCTGACGGCAGTATCGGCTGGGAGAATTGACGAAATGCAGATTGCCGTGAGGCATGTAATGGACGCCCAAAGAAAAGCTGTGATAATGCTTAAGCACGACCGCTTCCTTGCAGACGCTAGTTGGGACTATATCAATACGTTTACAAAACTAGAGAATCCGTATAGAAATGTGTGTATTTTAATTACCAAATATTTTTAAATTATGATATTTGCTACTTTCTTAAATTTTAAATATCCTGAAATAGGCTCAAATTCTGAGAGATAAGCCCACGAACAAATCATCAATAATTTCCCTTACAGCGGTAGAGACGCATCAGCATCAATGCCCAAACTGTCAGACTTTGGTCGAGAATGAGCTTAGCAATGAAGAATATAAGATTATGACGGAAGAGTCCCGTCGTCGAGTGATTAAAGCCATGAAGGTCAGTGTATAACTTCTGAATTACTGCATGTTATTACAAAAACAAAGCCCCGGAGAGTTGTAATACAAACTTTATGAAAGCTTGCAGTTTTTTTTAGAGAAGCTTATTTCTATATCATGTTTCCAGCTTTTGTTAGCTTCACTCATGAGTCCAACATTTAAAAAAAATGTCTAAAATTAACTAGTTTCCTTTCAACTGAACAGAATTTTGAATATTAATATTTCAGTTCGGAATGATAATTTAGGGGGTTATTTTTGTAGCCCAATGACATGGTAAAAAAGCGACTCAAATATATTTCATTGTCTATATGTCTATGTGAACTTCATCAACGCTGCAAAACATTTTGATTGATACGTGATCATCTCTCTAGATATCCTATTGGAAACAATACGAACAGGGTGTTCTGACTGAGGAAGCCGTGAAGATCTTGGTTTCTGTTGCCGACTCGATAAGTGACAAGGAGTTGGTAATGATCCATACAACCGACCTCAAGAAATACTGGCAAGTTAAGGGAGTGGTACCGTGGATGAGGTCGAAAATGATGGCCCAATTTGGAATGCCAACGATACAGCTTCCACCCGAGCCTAAGAACCAGTACTGCCTTCCAATGCTCCAATACATTACTGATATCTTATCTGTTCATTTACTGCGATACTTACCGTTAAAATAAAACTATTTCAGGTGTCGTCTTCCCTTCTACTGGTTGTCCACCCGTCAATGGTTCGACACTTTCATGACAGTCGTGGTTGTACTCAACCTGATTCCAGCTTTGTGGGAATTGGTCCTGGACGTGGAAGATAGCAACGGAAATATCGTAGGGTCATGCGACCAGATTCACAAATCCGAGAGAAAGGCATTCAAGATTTTAAATTGGATATTTTTTGTCATTTATTTCTGTGAATGCGTCATCAAGGCAAGCTTATACAATTGTTTTGACAGATAATACTCATTGACTTAAGATTAAAAATATGATTTTTTCAATAAGATTGTCGGCAGAGGCTGCAAGGATTACTGGACAAACCGATGGAACTATATTGATTTCCTGGTCCTGCTCGTAACTTTAGTTGATATCATTGTTAGCTTTTATCCTTGTTGGATATCCAATTCGGGGAGCGGGGCTGGCGTGGCAAAGCTCCTTAAAGGCCTTAGACTTTTCCGTGTTATCCGTGCCGTTCGATTGATCAAGGTACAAGCTACGGTCTTAAAATATTTAGAAAGCCAAGAACCTCCTCCAAATATGCACTTTAATTGGGTCTTTGTACTTTTGTTATAATTTCAAGCCTCTGATCCCAGCGTTTACAAGCTTTCTCAATCAAAAGATCAATAAAGCTATATTTCTGGGGTATGATGTTGCTGTAGGCTACATCGCTGCGATTGATGATGTCCTAAAGTACTTGAATCAAATGATTGAAAACCCCAGAGTAGCACGTAAAATCAGAGCCTCTCTTGAGAAAGAACATTTGGAAGCAGTTCGGGAAATTGGTACCGGAAATTACAGGAAATTACAACTTGTTTCTGATTCATAAATCATGACTAAAAATAAAAATATAAAATGACAGGTCTACTCCAGAAAGATCATCCTGGAATAGCTCTCGCAGTTAAAACACGACATGCAAGCCGATCCGTTTTGAATCAAATGAGGACTGCTTTAAATGACTTGAGAATGGATGGTAAGATCACAAGGAGATCATTATTTTACAAATTGCTGCTTTGACGAACGAATGGCAGATTTATTTAAACCTTTGTCTTAGGATTACTTGATGAAAAAGAAAATGGGTTACTGACGATTGAAATCGAAGAAAGAATGAAACGACTATGGAATTCTCCGTCTTATATTCCTCCCTCGTCTCCAGAAGTTTTGCTGGAAAACCTTTCTTGGGTCTATGGAAATACCGAGCTTAAAGACTTCATATTTGTAAGTCCTGCCCATAGGAAACAAAATTGAATCCTAACCCAGGTTTAAGATTCGTAATTCGTAACCTACTTTCCAGAGCAATGCGGTGCTAGTGACATTTGAACTTGGGGATCAAATCGTATCGATTGGAGATGAGCCAAACGGAATCTTTGTAATTGTCTCCGGTATGATCAGGATTGCTTACGAACCCACCGACGAGACAATTCAAGCAAGTGTCAATCCTTTATCGTTACTCGTATTAATGGTTACAAAAATGCTTAAAGTGTATGTAAACCCACCTAGGACAGAGAACAATTTGGAGTGATCCCAAACATGGAAGTGTACCGAGACTTTGAATTCAACAAGCACACTGAGGACTTCTATTCTTTCGGTACCGTTATTGGAGAGTCTGGCTGCCTTACAAAACGACGAAGAAACTCGACGGTTTCCTGCGAGACGGACGGTGTTACGGCTTACCATATCTCCAGAGAAATTATGAATGACGCCTTGAGAACATTTAACGACCCATACGACTCACTCGAAATCCGGCTGTGGCGATCGTGTGGAATTCGAAGAGGATCTGCCTACTTTCCTACGACAACTTTCTATCAGGTTTCCTTTGAATAAGATACTCAAAACAAAGGCAAAACAATTGGGGGAAGTCTCTAATAACCTCTTGTATACTTGTTAGTCTTGGACAATGGATAAACTGCAAATGCATCTTGAAAGATCTTGTGTTCCAATTGGTCCACAATTTCAAGTAATCACGCTTCCGCCCTACGCTCTGGATGTTTTCGTTATTGAAGGAATGGTGCAAGATTATTTGACTGGCGAAATATTTATTGCTCCGAGTTTGATTTCCAGAGCATGTACCAAAATCGTCTCTGTAAATATGTTTTCCTGAATCAATTTTAATTAAATAACTCCACTAGAAAGAATATGGCTTATCATGTTACGTTAATATCAGGTAGACAATCCAAAGACGGTCAACAGGCTTTTGATGATTACGCAAGAAAAACTAGGAAACCAAGCGTTGGACAATGACTTGAGTCGATTTGTTCTAGCTTCTCATCAATACCGACGGGGTTTTAATGACGAGAAGGTACAATACTTATTTTTTAACTACTCTTATAGATCTTCTTTATAGATTTCTTAGATATCTGTCAATTCAAAATATTTATGATTTTAACAGAACGATGAAGAATTCGATTCCAACAAGAAGAAGTTCTCCTTAAGTTTTAACTTTGGAATCCGTACGTGCAAACTAGATAATTTGAGAACTGAGCTTGTAGAGATTTCAGTAACCCTTTTGATGATACTTTTTTAGGACCACGAAAGCACCGAAATAGCAGTTACTACCCAACGGATGATGAAAGTCTCAACCAAGACCCCACAATTCGACGACGAAGGGCAAGCTCAGTGACTTCAGTTGGTCGTACGCTTTCTACGAGGACCTTAGACCGTCATCACTAGTCATTCTCCCTCATTTGTTTGGCTCAAAAATTCGAAATATTCAACGATGACCAGTACCATATCGAATCAATCGTATTAGCCTCGACCGACGAACAATAAATTATTTTAATGAACTGACACATTTTAATATTATAAACATATTTATTTGCAACAATAAACATTGTCTACATAGTCCAATCAAAATATGGTATTCATACTTAAAACGATTTACCATTGCTTTTAGTTGTGAAACAACTATTTCAGTTGCAAACTCATTTATAAGCCATACAAAACGGTAACTCAAATTTTAAAGACAATATAAAACATTAAGTATTTAGGCTCATTGAAAATTGGATTATAGTTTGAATGATGTCGATAAAAATAAATTTACGAATTAAAATAATCCATGAATATGAATCATTAACGAGCAAGAATAAGTATTAAAAACATCTAACAAAGAAGCACTACGTTACCTGAATCGGATCCTAGAAGAAGAAACTGGTTCAAAGGAAGAAGTCTCATGCTAGTAACTATTCCCTTGAAAGTATCAGATCTCAATCGGGTTGAAGAAAAGTCAGAATTCGCTTCTATGCCGCAATGAATGCCGATTCTATTTGACGTAGTACACGAGATTAACTCTGATTCAAATGTGCAAAGGGAGTGGACAGGCTCTGTTGGTCCTCTGCAATTAAAATACAAAAATATTGTACAAATATCTTGTAGCGTCGACTAAGGAAGTTCATTGAAATTGATTTGTTAGGATGTTTGTTTACTTCATGTTGCAAGCAAGTCGATTCTCATCTAAATTCCAGATTGAAATATTCTGATCGAATGAAGAACTAATTAATTGCTTGTTTCGGTGAGCAATAAGCTGCAAGACCTGAAAGCAAAAAAATATTATCAAAACAATACAGTTTCTAATTCACGTTCGCCTGAACCAAAAATTACCTCTCCTTCATGCGCTTTCCAGGAGCCTAGAAGGGTTCCGTTACGTAAATCTAAAGTAGATAGCATTCCCGAAGAATGACCGACTGAGACAATTTGTCCAGAATCTGACACAGCCATGCAGCGAATTAAACCACTAGCTTGACCAATACCAATCTGTAAAATATAATGCACATACATAGTTAAAACTTAAGGATTTCATAAATATCTCAATGCTTTCGATGCATAGGTTAACAGAACGTACCTTAAGTTCGTAAGCACTACACGTTCTACAATCAACGACATGTATTGTACTATCAATCCCAGCACCAACAAAGTAACTTGAATTTAAAATCGGTTTGATGGAACATATTGGACTAGTTTTAGCAGTTCCCTTTTCCAAAACGCGAAGTATTTTTCCTACGAAGGGATCCCAAATATGTATGATTCCATCAGTTGAAGCTGCAATGTGAAGTGGCTCGTGGAATAATACACTGAGAACTGCCTTTTTATGATTGGTATATGTCCATTGGCAGCTCGAGGTAACAGACTCGTCTCCCTGCAAGCAAAAAATGTATGGTTTTTCTTGTAAGTCAATTAGATTTAGGAAAAAGTTTATTAACTAGCGTACCTGGTTTCTTAAAGAAAACAGCTTAACTGTTTTGTCTTTGCTTGCTGTGAGAAAACTATTTTCGTTGTCCAAGGCAAAAATACATCGAACAGACCCAACATGACCAACAAAAGTCTGTAGCTTGATCTGCTTAAAGTTAAATTTAACATCAGATTCGGATCGCCCAACTTCATGTTCCCAATAAACAAGCCAATTTCCTTTAAGGTGTCTAGTTGTATCTTTCTTAGAAGGGATGGAGATTTCGGTTTCTTCCGTAGTGGATTCTAACTGGAGTATCAACATTTGATTGTAATAAGTGTCTGTTGCTCCGACTGGTTAAAATAAGTAAGCCTTAAAAAAAGCAACGTTCGTGGATCAAGCGTACCTCCTGAACTTGTATGCGATTTCCGAAACTGCGTGATCCAAAACTAGATTGTTGTTCGAAGCGTTTCTTGTGATGAGCTTTTTCTGACGTTGGGCTCGAGTCTTTTTAAAGATAAAGAATGTAAAAGAAGTAATAAATCCATTAATCAGGTATATTATATATCATACCATCTTTAGATCTTAGCGACTGATCTGTCAATCCTTGTTTAAGATATAAGTCTCTGATAAGAACTTCGTGGTCTGATCCAGTGATGACTTCACAGAAATTAGTGTATATTTGATACGCTAATGCTGAATCGAAAGCAGGTGCCATTTCCGCCTAAATAAAGTAATATAAAAAAAGTATGAGATCTTGAAAACTAAATTTACCAGTGTATGTACATGAATATCTGCTATCAATCCTTACCTTCTGGCTTCCATTGTAAACATTGTGGAATGTATCACAAACGGTCAAAATTAGTGGCTTCAAGTGCAACTGGCTAAGATCAGGTCCGATTTTTTTACGAATGGAGTTCATCATTGATATACACTGTAATTTTTATCATCATTAAAAATAAATGCGCAACACAACCATCAAATGTACTATTTACCTTGTTTGTCAGTAAAGCTCTTGAAATGCTTCCAGATGGGAAATTAACGTCCGAACACATAAGATTTACTAGCGGAGTAATTATTGCTTTCATTACAGGTTCCTAGATATTAGTATATTATTAAAAAATTGACAAAACCACAGATTTGTTTGAATAAATATGAGGAGATATTACTTTTAACTGCGTCATCAAAAGCGTATCCGGTATATAGTGAAAAATTTTCTCTAATAAGGTAGATACTCCGATTAATGCCGCTTCCACTGTCAAGGATTTTTGCAAAACTGATGGTTGCACTGCTGAGTTAATTATATCAATGGTGTACGGGAGATATTGGCGATCAATAAACGAGTCTCCATATAAATCTAAAATCATAAAAAACTTCATAGAAAATCCTATAATTATAACACAATAATGACAACAAATCGGGTCCATTAAAATTGTTTAACGGTTTATCGTGCGGAAAAAGAGAAGTTAAATCACCCTTTCTATCTTATAAATTTGCACTTACCGGAAACAGCAATCAAGCATTCCAGGACTTTCTTTGAATATATGTCTCCTTCACAAAATATGCCTCCTTTTGCTACATCTAGCAGCTCCATATGTTCAAGGTAACAAAGGGTTAACATTCTCAACAGGTTTTTTGTTAAATATTTGACTGTTAAAACTGGGCCAAGACGATGGGAAAGCCAAATTACACTTTCGCAACAGAGTTCGGAAACATCACTGACAGATTTGTTACACGTTCCAGTTGATGAGATACTACTGCTTCGCGTTGTTGACCCTTCTTTAGAATATTTATTCGGCTGTAGAAGTGGACTTTGGTTTCTACTGCTGCCAGTGCTACCTGTGTATTTGGTTTCCGTTACAAAAACTGAAGGAAAAGACGTACTGGATTCAGAATTTCCAGCGAGCGTGGATCTATCAGCCAATGTCGATCCGTTTTCATTTCCTTCGGAATCTGACACATCTGGTTCCATAACAAACATTTCCGGTTCGACATGTTGTGACGCTGCTGAACCATCTCCAGGTTCTGACTCCATTCGTTTAAAACTTTGAAGTCGTGAGTCAGAGATTGTTTTCGTTTTCGAAACTGATATGCCGTCAACTCTATCAATTTCCAGTTCCGTGGAGTTTAAATGTGTTCTATGTCCTTCGTTTATATCTCCTGATGTTTTCCAACCTCCGATTGCTTCGATCAATAGTGTAGAAAAATTTTCCAAGAAAATCTTTAATCCAAAACAACTAGTTAGTTGTAAAAGAAAAGTTCGATGGAACAACTTTAAATGCTTATCCGAATGGAAATCAGACTCGTAAATTTGAATTATAGGATATAGCAGATATTCGGCAGTCTCTACATAGAAAAATCATAGGGTTAGATTCAGGATTTAATTAACCTCATATAATTTATGTGGAATACGACTCCCTTACTTCTTTTTCCAATTGCCCTTGCGAAGGGACAAAACATATTCCAAACTGCCAAAACTCTGGTTTCAGGGTTTTCGAACATTTCAATTACAAATGGCAATACCAGGTCAATTCCATCTGAATCCAAAACACTTAGAATCTGGATAAGGTCACGTGAAAAGGACTTGACCTTGAGCTCCTGCAGACGATACTTAAGGCCCGTATCATCCGGAGCTGCCGTTGCCAGTGTTTTCTCAAAATTCCTCGTCGTTCTTAACATTTTATACACGTCTTCAAAATAGATAGGAAACGGTATAGGCCCTAGACGATCTCCGAGTAAAAGTAAATCTAATGAAACATCTAATGGAATAGAAAATTCTAAAGACTCTCTAACGAAAATAGCTTGAACAGCTCTTCTACAAAACAATGGTATTTGATTGATATAACCTTTTACAACATCTGTATAAAATAAAAACTTTTCATCTATATTTTTTACACTTGAAACATGACGCACCTTTTGTGGCAATACTATTTCAATGAGTAAACAGCCAAAAAGCTTGACTGAAGAAAAAACCTCAGATCTTCTTTTGAGTCCAGATAAGCATATTTTGGGATCTTTTAAATACGGAAAATGGGTCTTGAAGAAATTCATACAAACTTCGAAATCATTTAAAAATCCCATTGCATCATAGTGCTTCGGTAGACTTATATTTTTCCATAATTTAGTCTTAGTATCACTTGTATTGGGATCTTGACTAGAATCGTCTACTTCAGTTTCTCTTAACCCTAAAAAATGCAAAAATGTAGGAAAACCAAGTTTGTAATCTCTAGTAAATTAATTCACAGGAATTAGAGATTGTGATATCATACTTTTTAGATCCTTGTATCTTATAGTATTTCTTATATTCCTTAGAGGGCTTTTCCGTGGAGGGTGTGCCGTTTGAAAGAGCTGAACAACGCCATGAGATTCCAAATGCTGGTGGTTGTCCACACTACTTAAATATACATTTTTTGACTTCACTGCAGATACACCACTCAACTTGTAACCAAAAGTTAAGTCTATCCAATGGTGTAGTTTTGCGGACACGAAGTCACTTTCCAAAGATCGTCGATGCATCCTTATAAACTCTTCAGGGCTTGTACACCACTTCGGTACTTCGAGATCAGGAAGATCTTGATGAATAGACTGTATAACAAATGCATCAAAAATAGGTAAATGGCGATAAGATTTAAACAACCCAAAAATTTATTTGAGACTCTACCTTAAATATTGTAGAATCATCGAAGAATTCCGGAATACATTCATCTGGAGTCCATTCTTGCATTCGTCCTATTGAAGCAGGGTATTCAGCCGGAACCCATTTTGGTCTCACAAATTTGCAAAGTACGTCTTTAGGCGTTTTTCTAGCTTTATATACGTAGTATGTAATCTCGGATAGGATATCAGTTACGTGATGAGCAATCTGTATATAAAATAGTACAATTTAAATGTTTGAGGTTCTGAAACGATAACGTAGACTTGGTCCAAAAATGTTAACCCTAATTTCTATGTAACTTACAATTTTTTCATTTGATCCAATACCATACATTAAATCGAGCTGGCATTCACCCTTATTTAACCGGAATTTGGATTTTGTTAAATCACGCCAGCCAGCATGCGGTTGAGAAAAATCGGTTACCCAAGGGAATACGGGATGAAAATTCGGATTTCCGTTGCAGAATCGACCACAAAGATAATTAAGAAACATTAAGTAATCATAATTGCTGATCCTTCCTTCACACCAGTGACGAATAATGGACTCAATTAGCTGTGGTTCTTGCTGGATATTGTTTACTGTAGGATTAGTCTGAGCATACTCGACCCATCCTTTAACTTTGTTCAGTATAAACTTAAGGGCATCTTGCACTATAGGATCAGCTTTCACAATTTGTGAGGGTTCTAAGCTCATTTTAAGATGTTCTAAAATATCCGTGATAGAAGGAACAACGTTCAAGTAAAGACATTCATCTATTCTTATATCTCCTAAAGTTAGATTTTCTAAAGGCAAACAAATTGACTGGAAATCCCGTAAAAACTGCAAAATTTGATAGGTCACAAACATCTGTCTAGAAGTGGAACCCAATTTCTGGGGTGAAAAATTTATCACATCTTGCAAACTATATGGTAAATAAGGATGGAAAATTAAGGAAGAAACAAGAGATTTCGTCGTAATTGAGCTGTCACGACCCCCATTAGAACTTGGCGAAGATATAGTGACAATGGACATGGCTTGACACAGATTTGAAACAGGAAATCTGTCCACATCCATTCCGATTCCACTACTTGCTCCTTCTTTTGCAGTGGACTCTTCAACATTGATATAAATCCTCTTTAGCAGTTTATCTAAATATACAGATTCGTCCATTTGAACGCTAGACGAGTTTAATTTTGAGTCCTGTTCTAATCCAGCCGACGAAGTTATGGGTGAGTATTCATCAGTGAGAAGACTAATTTGTGGCTGTTCCCATACATAATTGAAATTTGACTCTCCAATAAAATCCACTATTTGTGGCCAAGTCATTCGTCCACCTGAGTGATGTGAGGGTGAACTTGAAGTAGTTTGCATTGACTTGAACGAGCCAGAAGACTTGACCGATTTTACGACCTAAAAATAGTGCGTAAGAGAAAATTAAATCACAGTGAAAGAGGCATAAGCTTAGATTGGGCTCAATTGCTGCTTTTATTGCTGTAACTCATTTAACTTTTGGTAGACTTACCGTTAGAAGTACAAAAAGCCACTGTGGTCCCAAAGGAGAAGACTTTCCTTGACTAAGAAACGCTTGAATCTCATCCTCTGCTAATCTCTCATGCGTGGGGAATGTTGATGGAATTTGAGTTCCGGATACCAGTTCTCTGAAACGTGCAATGTGAAAGAAAAACACAGAAATCCATTAATACGAATAATAAACAATTCATCGAAAACAAAAGTTTGAATGAAGTAAAAAGTGGATCCCTTACCTTATCCAACTGATATGAGCTGCAAGAACGTACCGTTTCTCATTACACGAGGAATGAGATGCTAGAGCAAACACGTACTTTGACGGGACAGTGTTGATCCCCAAAACTTGGAATGGATTCATGGCAAAATTGCGGAAACGAAACAAAAGGAATTATATTACGAATTACATAAATCCGTTTTATGAACGGAACTCAATCACCAACTCATTAATGATTAGGCACATTATGCACTTTCACTATTATTGATTTTTCCACATTTCGACATTTCATTTCCCATTAAAAATGTATTTGTTTATAATGGCAAATGGGAGCTGACAAAGTAACAAAAGGGGAAATGTCAAAGTCAAACTTCAACATAAAAAACACCCAGCTGAAGTTTAGCGGCTTTGAGTTTCTCCCGTTGCCCCATAAAAATGAACAGTTCTTAAATGCTTACTTCATTTTAAGGATTCGTAGAAAAAGTGAAAGCATGCTTTCCCTTTTATTCAATAACTTACCAAAGGTTAGAGGTTGATGCTGATGTTATGAAATATTTTCTGGTTCCGGAAACACAGTTCTGTCAGAGAGATTATTGTTTTTTTTAAATCGATTTTCATTTACAGACTTAAAGTTTGAAGTTAAAATGAACAAAGTAGAAAGTAAAAGCCAAAGTGAAAGCACAGCCAAATTCAATGAAACTGCTGCATTTTTATTGCAAATTCCCAAATTGCCGTAAATCTGGAAAAAGGTCGCCCCGGAATAATAGCCCGGCATATGTATGTATACCATACCAAAACCTACCTAAAATTCTCGATATATGATATGCTTTCATCCTGCTATTTACTTTGGATTTAAAAAAACTAGATGCAAACACCAACAATGGAACATTTTCGATAGTCCGACACAGAACTAGAACTTTTTGAGGGTTTGAAAGAAGAGAAAACGTTAAGGCTTCTATTTCGGGATTTACACTACATTCATGCTTTCATTCGCAACCAAAATAAGTGACAAGTGACAATGAGCATGGCCATTATTAGTTCCGTAAAATATATGATATAGGTGAAGCTAGACAAAATCATTTAAGAAACTGTGCTAATAGTCGAATAAATAAAATGTATTCTCGAAGCATTTGATTTTTAAGCTAATGCATGGCCAGTGTCCTTTAATATCATTTGAAATCATTAAAAAGTTATTCTGCTAAATTGTGGAATATTTTGGCCCAGCATGAAAACAAATATATGGGGTTGGTTATAAGTTATAACGAACTCAACACACGTACCTTGTTTCATAAAACCCTTCGACTGGAAATAGAAACATTCTCGTGACGCATTCATGACAACCCAGAAAACTCACCGTATGATTATGTAGTAAAGTTCCACAAATTATGACTTTCCCGAGCATCTTTCATGGTAAAAATCACATTCCGACTCCGGTAATGTCAGGGCTTTCTCAGTATAGTCATACGCATTAAAACATTTATTCAGACGGACCTTTCATACAGTTGAATTGTCTTGTGATTTTCATCAAAGACAATGGACGACGGGGATCAGGAAAACTTAGTTGATGAGGACGAGTACTTGGCCGGGGAGGAAGAAGACGATTTCGGAGATGAGGAATTAGTCCGAGAAAGTCCATCAGGGTCAGGGGAACCTCCACTTCCGATTCAAAGCTCTTTAACACCGGAAAATCCCACGGAATCCAGGATCTCTATTCCGGAATCTGTAGATCCGACTGCATCAGCCGGGCAACTTTCTAACGCTGTTGAGCCCGAAATTCCCATCAATCTACAAGCCTCTCGAAGCAGTTCTTCTAAAGAATCTTTAACCCAAGAGAACAACGAAGGAGATGTGGAAGACGAAGAAGGAGATGATGAATCCAGTTTAGGCGGAGTAAGTCAGCGGCTTTTAATAGATGCCCAAAAATCTTGGTTTGACGTGCCTCTAACTGACGAAGAAAATGACGAAGAAGAGGAAGATGAGGAAGATAGTGAAGGTATTTAATTAATTTAAATAATTATGAAACATAATTAAATTTAAAAAATTTTTCCAATATACGTCGAAGCCAACATTTCCTGTTGTTTAGTCAATTATACGACATAGACATTTTCTAACGCCGAAAGACAATGCTATCATTTTTACAGAAGAAGCAGCGGATTTGGAGGAATGGAGGCAGCGGAAAAAGCTACGTCATTTTACGCTATATAAACAAGACAGGCTAATAGTCACTTACATGGAGAGCATTGCCAAGCTAAAAAATGCTCGCAAAAAGAACATGTACCTTCAGGTACACCTCCATTAAAACTACTTTATAAATGCCACAGTAATACTAGTGGCTAATTAATAATTTTTCAATAACCCTAAGGATCGAATTTACAAGCATCTAAAAGAGAAGGAGAAAGTCCTCAACCAATGCCGTGATGCCGTAAAGGACAGGAAGGAGAAAGCAATATTCCAACAACTGAGCAGTTTGGATGTCAAGCGGCCAAAGCACGATGACGACCCCGAAGTTGAAGACTGTGATAGCTCTCTAGGCGACGAGACAAAATCTGGCATGACAGAAGCGGACGAGCCACCACCGGAGCCTAACCCCATCGACGTAGCATACGAAGCCATGTTAGCTAAACACAAGAAAGAAAGCAAGCAGCGCAAGAAATGTGAGCGCCGCTTAAAAGCAAAACATGGCAAGGGCCCATCGAAAACCCCAAGACTTTCAATGAAGCATTATCATCCAGACCGTTTAATATCCAAAAAACCACAACCCCCTAAAGATAACTGTGAGAAGAGTAACCAAGCTCCAAAGAAAGGATCCTACAACATGGAGTCCGAAGATCGGAAATCAGAGGACAAAGAGGAATCGAAAAAACGAAGGCAGTCCAAGAAGACGAGCAGTTTGAAAACAGACGACACTGACCTAAATATAAGTTTATATGGGTCAATGCAGAAGAACAGAGGTTCGGATGTTGACGAGTTGGAAGACGAGTGGAGATATAAGCATGAACAGCGACGGTCACGGGAAATCCGGAAGTCAAGGGCAGCGAGGAAGTCCCTTCGAAAAAGTATGCGTCCGGTGGAAGAAGATGCTCTTGAAAGTACAGATGCAGCTTCGTCCAGACAATCCCAAAAACCAGCCCCTGATTTCGGAAAGTATTTTGAGCCTGAAGATGGTGAGAAACACGAGGAAAAGCATGGAAAACGTCGACACAAAAAAGAAACCTGTCATGAAGCAAAGAGTCGGAGAAAGTCTGCTTTCAACCGGAAGAACACAGCCTTGCAAAAGGCTAATGAATTTAAAGTTAGTATGCAGAGGGAGGAAGATGAGGAAGAGCCTTCGGAAACGGAGGAAGGGTTGCCTGAATTTAAATACGAGCTTTCCGATATTTCCTTGACCAAAATGAAGTACGGGACAAAAATGCGACAGGAACTAGAGAAGGTGGTTTTGGACACGAAGCTTCCTATACATCTCCAATGGCCGCTGAGCGTCAAGGGATTTAATGACTATTTTAAGCGGAAGAATCCTTACGGGAAGGTGATCTACACGCTTAGGCAGGAGAACCAGGTCAAGCAGGCAAAGAAAATTAGTAGGAAGTATAAATATGTTATGCATAATTATAACTACCAGCTTCAGCAGTATAAGGTTCTCAATGAGGTCCATGAGTCCAATATGAAATATTTAGAGGTAAGGAAGCCAAAATATTTTACCGTAAATTCGTGAATAAGTCCCCATCCAGAATAATTCCAGAATTTACATTTCATAAACCCAAACTAATTGCTTGTTCTCAGATCGCTAAACAGAAATGGGAATTCCTGGTTGAAGACCTAATTGCCAGAGTAATTACCGAGGTGAAAGATTACAGTGACCTTGCGGTTGACAGTTCGGGGATGCGGATTCCGAAGCAACGGATTGATAGAGCTTGTACAGAAATCTCTAAGGAGTTTGAAGGTTTTCAATATACAGCAAGGATATTCTACCGTGTCCTTCACAATGTGGGTGTGGCAATTCGTCACCTTAGTTATTCTGAGGATCACGGTGAGGGAGTTGAGCTCTTTGAATTCAAGCACTTGCTTCGAGCGAATGAAACGATTGAAGCACAGCACGTTCAGAAGCAAGATACGCTGAAGGGATACAAACGGAAAGCGACTAAGTTTATCAACTTTTATGAAAAGCAGTTGGACATAAAGGATGATATTGAGGTACAAAATAAAAATAAAGCTTGTGTTCAGAACTTTATTTTAATATCTTATTTCCTGTACAAAGGAACAAGTCACGGACAAGTTCAGACTATCTGGAGAAATATCATGCATGATGGAACCGAAGCAACAAGCGGTGAAAACCTTCGAAGGAATTGCCAAGAAAGTTATGAAGAAAGAAGCAGAATTGCGAATTGAAGGTGGAATTGTTCCGTACAAGAACTTGGTCACGGATTATGAAAACATGTACATGAGGATCGAAGAGAGACGACAGCTTCGTCGGGATTTCCAACTGAAATACAACTCAAGGGTCCGAGAAGTTCACGAAATCTTCGACAAAATGGACGAAATTCAACGGAAGGTTCCAGAGTTATTTATGGATGATTCCATGGCCCCGATGTCACTTGATGAATGTGCACAACCTTGGGGAATGTCTCGGCCTAAAACAGCTCCTCCTTCAATCCTACAATCTCGTGCACCTTCGAACCGCGGTTCTGCCGAACGGTTGCAATCCGCAATGCAAACTTCCAAACGACCGTCCATATTCTTCACTGCAGATGAAAGCCGGCAATTGCTTGAAAGCAAAGCGAACAGACCTAGGACCGCTGGTCCATATTTTTCGTCCAACCGTCTCAATTCAGGTACTTCTTCATTGAGAAGTATTAACAGGAAACTTCCTGACCCGACCGGGGCAGTTGTACCAGCTCGGAAAACGTCATCCTTGACATTGCCTCCTATTCGACCAAATACAGCTATTCCTGAAGACAGTAGCAGTCGAAGAAAGTTGTCATTCAGAATGGAAGATGCTTCATCTGTTGTTGACCCGCATCCATCACGCACGTCAATCGCCGCTGATAAGCGATTGAGCAAAGAATCGGTAAGACGGCCAAGTACTGCCGGTGATAAACGTCTCAGTACTGGAGGTGATAAGCGTCTCAGCACTGGAGGTGATAAGCGTCTCAGCACCGGTGGTGATAAGCGTCTCAGTACTGGAGGTGATAAGCGTCTCAGCACCGGGGGTGATAAACGTCCCAGCACAGAGGGTGATAAGCGGCGCAGTAGCGGGGGTGATAAGCGACTCAGTACTGAAAGCAATATGAACCTCCTCACTGAAAGCGAAATGGAAATGGAAATCTTCGACACCGATTACAGCACTGAAGACAATAAGAGGCTCAGCACAGGATCGAATAAACGATTCAGTACTGGGGGCGAGAGGAGACCAAGTACAGCCGGTGCAGCGGACGCTAAGCGGTTGAGTGTCGAAGGCGAAAAGCGACCAAGTACTGCAGCTGAGAGGCGCCCAAGTATCTACCATGAAAAGATAAGAGGAAGCATGTTTTCTAAATTGATTTCCGGTGAGAATGAAGAACTTGCTGCGGCTGCGAAGCGTAAGACTGAGGCACTCATGAAACCGACAGCGGCTAAGACTGGGATTGTCCCTAAAATCACCAAGAAGAATATGATTGCCCTTTCTAAAGAAGCCCACGCTTGGGGAAAGAACAAAGCGTCGTCTCAAACCCAACCTCGAAAGTCTGGCGTCACACCAATGAGACCTTTCCCGGTAGGATCGAGTAGCCCCTTTGAATCTGAGGTAAAACATTGGCCCTATCAGTACTACACAAAGCGATCCCCTCAAGTGGAAAATACGTCAAAGAGGCGGATGGACGTCGTGCTGGGAAGCCTGGTTCATCAGGCCCGTCAAGTGTCTTTTGGATAGTGGTGAATGAAAATTTAATAAATTCATACAATCATGAACATTGGGTAAAAATTGGTTTATAATTTTCTTCGATAAAATATTTTTTTTAGATTTGGACAACTGACGATGCTGGATGGAGTCCTATGTTGTATGTATGAACATCTATGAAGTTGGTGCAGCCATACGAACGCTTTTAAAAACTAGAGCACAGTGTATAACAATGACATGTAAATATTTTATAGAGATATGGAAATAAATAGCACACGTAAACGTATAGACATTTCAAGGTGTATGCTATTTAACCACGGAAATCGCTTCGTGTTTGTATGCAAAATCAGTAAGTTTTCCATAAACCTCCAGAACAATCTTATAAATCCCTTTATTCGTTCCTCTGGTGCATGAATTATGAATAGTTGATGTAGGTTTAGAGACGGTAAAAATTTCGTTATGAAGGGTTACATTAGGCTAGGTAGGCCAAAATTAGGAGTTGTGACTGGAAGGTTACCAAAATTTAAGACATGTTATAGTTGTTTAGTATCAGATTCAAGGCTGAATTCAAGAAACGAAAAAACAAATTCAGATGACCTACTTTGGCCCTTTAAAATGGACTTCAAACTCATAATATAATATGTCCTGTATAAAACATATATACATAGAAATTGAATCAAGGTTAAAAAAGTTAATCGTATTCCTAAAGGCTTTCGGAACCATTTCTAGCGAAATTACGCTCATCGATCGGTACGATACCAGGTAGGATGATTACCATCACCATGGGCTTTCCAATTTGTTAAAATTCTCAGAGCTCAGCAGCATTGGAAATTGTAAGCTTGTTATTCTATTTGATTGCCTGAAAGTTGAAGTTGAAACTCTGACTATAAGAAAGGACAAAGTCAACGTCTCAAGGTGAACCCGTTCGCGTTCGGCGTTCCTTGACTTGAGGTGAGCAAATGGAAATATTATGAAAATTAACACAATACTTAGGATTAGGATATAAATATAAATATGCTGTATTCAGATAATTCTATGGCTGTACTTGAGCATTTAAATATTTATGAATTTAGAACTAAATCCTTCAACTTAGCATATGCTATTGCATATGAAAAAGCCTGCTGGTGCTGAGTCTCTAAACTCGTAAACTTTAGTTACGATTGGGCTATTGAAGGCGGCAGAAAACCCCGAATCTTGAAACCCTGTATTTATCGATCTACTTTCTAAAAAGAAACTAGAGGGTTTCGTTTCGGGAGCTTCTGCAAATGTGTCAAAGTGTCAATTCACAGTGGAGTCCTGTGTGAATTTGTTTAAATAAATAAATACATCAATGGTGAATGGGATGGAGAATGGAACCATAAATTTAAGACAAATTTTATCGTACGATCGTACAATGTACCAAGGCACCACCCACAAAAGTTACAGACTATACGTGCACTGAACTGTGGACTGACTGCAGAGTAAGACAGTAAGAAATATATGGTTGATGGTGAGAAATTCTGTCTTACGTTTACGTTTAAATTAAAAGCCTAAGACAGTCATATATTATATACAGTCATTTAGTTAATTTTCACGTCTTATCAAACATACTGCCACGGCCACGGTCTCTGCATTGAGCTGAAGTAAAGAGGTAATGCATAATGTAATAAAACAAGGTAGGTTGTCAAAATCCGGCTGTGCAAGAGCACTGCTGACTTAGAATAGCATATAGAAAGATCCGTTTCAGGTAATTTAAATGAATTTCAAATTTAAAGATTTTAGAACTCATAATTTAATTGCATTGTGCTTGTCAAGAACAAAACAAACAAGCAAACAAGTATTGTTTACAAATAATCCCTATTCACTATTACTCCAGTATACAAAATAATCAAAAAATTCACGACGGAAGGTAATTAGTAAATTAATTCGTTTTAAAAATAAATATTTTCCAATTACCCTAAAATTTCTAATTGCCACTAGCTCAAAAACCTCAGAAACGACCTCATTTGAATAATCTGTACAAAAAAGGTGGGCACTTACTTAGGGATGAGGGGAGGAGGAATTGGTCAAATTGAGTTGTTTTTAATTGAACGTTGTACCCCTCATAGGTATAAGCTCATGTAAAAAATTAAAGGATAAAGAAGAATGTAATCCCGGATTGGATTATGCCATGCTTTAGTAAAGGGGGGGGGGGATTATTTAGGAATTTACGGCATGGGAATTGGTTGTTAGGTCTTAGGTCGCTTCAACAAATAATTCATAATTTAAAAGGTTAGATTCCAAAAAAAATCTCGACAGTAGTTCGCAAATTAGTGATAAGCATTTATTTTGTACATCATTATATACACACGTCAGTGTATTCAGCATCAGCTCGTCTGTGCGCCTGAGAATCCTGGCATTTATTTCCAGATTGATACAAACTGTATTCCATCAAGACCATGTTTTGGGAACTTCATTTCCATTTCCACCTGCCAGTATAAAATATTAAAATCTCTTTTACCAAGCACCAAGTTTTTATAATAAACTACTTACCTTATAAGCTAACAGTACGAGCATATTATGAGAAGCAGAATAAGAATGGGTATTCGTAATTAAATTCATGAGAAAAATTCTCATGGCGTCGGCAATTGGGACGTTTGTAACTTGTAATGTAACTCATCAGTGCGAACAAGAAGGGGAGAGGAAGGGTAGTTTCTAATTATGACATATAGTTAGTTATCCAGTAGATTATTAAAAGGGAGGATGAGAGAAACCAACTGTTTGATATCAAGGCAAGTAAAGTTGAATCTCCAATCTGCCTTGGTTTGATATTTTAGTATTTAAAGAAGTACTAAATAATAATATTCCATGCACAACCAAAAATAAAATTCAAAACTTCATTGGTTACTGGAAGTTGACACTCAGCACTTGAGCTTTAAAATTTTTAATAAATATGAAATACTTGTAAATAAGTCTATTTGCATACATTTAATCTAAAACTACAAGTTTTGTATCGAATTCTCAGCTAGATCAGATATCAGATCCTCTATCATCCAAAATTTTATTTTTTTCTCATCTAAAATTTCGGGAAATTGTGTTGAATTTTTCATAGGAGAATCGGTGTCTAAAATTAACATTATATTGAAATATGTCGTCGCCAAACAAAGAGGAGTATTTAACCAAGGTTTGAAACATAATATTTACAAACATAATGGATAAATTGATATTTCTTATTCTTCTTAACTTGTGGAAATTGATTATATTTCACCTGTTTAGTTCCGTGACGAAGTTGGAAGCTTTTTATCTAACGATCTCGTCGATGATGACGCCTTTCTTATGCGGTGGTTGATTGGTACGTTTTATGTCTTTAAAACCTAATAATATAAGATCTAAAACCTTTTCTTTTATCTTTACAAAATATTAAAATGAAAGAAAAAACTATTATCGATTGTTAATAACTTTAATAGTGAAGTTATCGAAATTGTTGCAAAGTCTATTTAAATTATTTAGTCCAAAATTTTTCAAAATTTATTTAAACTTTGAAGTTAATTATCATGCTTGAACTTAGTACTTAGTTGGAAATCGTATGGATTTATTTATGTATTTATACATGAATATTATTTGTAAATCTTGGTTAGGGCTCTAATATATTATGATAGGATAATATTTGAGACCTTTGTTTTGATTTTAAATTTTGTATTTAACAGCAAGGGACTTCAATATTGACAAAGCAGTGGTCATGCTTAGAAATGTGAGAAACTACTATCATTGGTTTTACTTTTCGAAATTTGAAAAATCCAAGTGATTGTAATAGCTTTTACTTATTTTATGTGCAAAATATTAGTACATGGAATGGCGAAAGGATAATGATATTGATAACATATTGGAATGGGAGGCTCCTGAAGATCTCAAACAAGCATGTCCATACGAAATCAATGGGGTGGATTATGAAGGGAGACCAAGTAGGTTTCAGATTATTTTTTAATTTCATTGTTTCGAATTTAAATTCGTTTGTTGTGTTCTTAATTTTTTTGTGTCTGAACAGTTTTAGTGTTTCCATACGCTCTATGGAATTCGTGGGATTTCACGGATACCGGACGACGGGAAGAGTATATAAAGTATATGAATCAGATGCTGGAACGGTGCGTTTCAGCAATTAAGTCTCCTGCGACACAATTTGTTATTCTTGCTGATTCAGAAGGGTTCTCATTCCGGCATATGTCTCGCATGAAGGGTAATATTAAAAAATTAATCAAACATTTATTCCAAGCTTTTACTCCGTATAGAGAATGCAAATTCAATAAGTTAAAAACATTTTTAGTATCTTTTCGGTATCCGTCATTGGATGAGATAATATATTTTACAAAACCTGCTTATTAAAGTCTAAACGTTTTTTAGCGATTGATGCCAATCTTGAAGTTTTAAGAGGCTTTGAAGCTCATTATCCTGAGATGATGAAAATGGCAATCGCCATTAATTGTAAGTTCGAAAACTTTTAAACATATAATTGCAGGAAATTTTAAGTTTAATCAATGACAAACTTTTACAGGCCCGAGAGTATTTTCATTACTCTTCACTGTTATTAAACCATTGATGTCATCTAGAACAAAGGCTAAACTTCAAATCTATGATTCCGATGCTCAGAAGTGGCAGGCATGTCTAGTCCAATATATTTCCAAGGATCAATTACCAAAAAAGTATGGAAACGCAGGATTCTGTCAAAAAATCGAAGAGGATCTAAATGGAACTACGATCCCGAACTCGGAGGAGGAGGTCATTAGATGAGACAAATGAAGACCCGAAAAAGTTCCTAATGAAACTCATCACAAAAACTTACAACTTATCGCCAGTAATTTTCGTTGTTACCTGTTCAAATTGAATCTCATGTATTACTCCCATTCACACTTTTCTCAAGGGACCAAATACTATTTTTATTAGGTTCAAGTGCTGTTAACTAGAGATGTACAAGATACTTATTATGCGTTAAGTATTAATAATGAGGATAAAGTTTCTGTTGGCCTGACGTAGATTCCAGATCAGAAACTTGACAATTTCTTATGTGATATCGCCTAATTGTAGTTATTGGAGCTAAAAAGTATTTCTGTTGAACCAGAGCTGAAGCTGATTAAACCATTCAGTGTTGATGTAATTTTGTTAGATTTCATGTTTTATTATATTTTATAATGTCCCAACTGCATTGATTTTATAATTAAGATTTTAAGATCTACATGCGGGGCATTGACATTTAGACTTCGATTGCGAAAACACATTTTTTAATCGGCAACGAAGCATCAAACAGGTGAAAGTCCCCTTTCCTGTCCAGTTCACTTTCCCTGCATCTACCTAAATCAATTTTAACGAGGATCCCCTTATAGCTTACCTTGATAGGATAACCTTCTGCCATCCCGAGTAATAACAACCAATGAATATTTCATACCCCTGTGTCTCTCCACTCAATTCGTATCGGATTGAAGTTAGGCTCATAAATGAATCAAAGATCGGGATAAACGGTATTTCGCTGAGCAAAGTCAGTCTTCCTTCTATATTCTATATTTCATGTTCGGGGTTCATGCATACCGTGCATGTCAATTTAATGTATATTTCTAGAGATGGACTGAATGATACATTTCCATTGATTTCCCCAATATATTCTCTTATAACCCAATTACCTTTCCCTCCCCATATATCATTATTACGAGCCCATAAATAACGCTCACACTCACAACTCACAAGTAGCCATGTAAATGGAAGGGCATAAATATAAAGAACCTACGTCGTTCCATTTCCCATCCTCTATCTATAATCCAGAGAGACAGTCGTATTCGTATATCTCGAAATAAATGCAAAGTATGAAATATTGCTGGGAAGAGAACTTTCTCCGAAAAAAATAATGATTTTTTTTAAGAACCGCAACAAGATCCGGTCTATGCTTAGGATACTCGATATCCAAGATCTACTCGTTCGGGAGTCTATGTACGGCAGGTGGGATCCTCCTGTCAGCGGGGTACTTTCCCTAGGACTTGTTTTTGCCAATTCGGGCTCTATACTTGCAGAAATGTGAAATTGGAGAAGATTTGAAATGATGTTGTGGAGGCAGGTGGGATGGCCATATCCCTATAGATTTACTAGATTCTCTAGATTCTAGATTCCCGAATTTATAAAGATTTTGAGGGAAACGGAGAAAAATCGATTCCATCCCAGATTTTGCTTTAACTACAGGAAATGTATGGAAAGAGAAAGGAGTGCGGATCATCATAATGGAAAGGTTGTACACAGGCTTACTAGCCTCCTTCCTCTCTCTAACTACTAATGTTATGGGAAAGCGGACTGGAGTCAGTGTGGGAAAGCAGGAGGAGGAAATATCCATCAGGAATTGTGTCAGTGAAAGTTCGTCTTCCAGAGAGACTGTTGACTTTCTTCCCCATTTCCACTCCCCTCGTATTATAGAGCTCTATCTCTAGCTGTTAGCTTTAAGGATATATATTATATTGTATTTATATCTATACATGTATATAGTTTTTATGTATTTGGATCGATATTAATATTGCACAACATTACCCTGTCCCAAGACCCTCGTCCTCGTTCCTTTAGAGATTTCAGAAACCAGTTGCTGAGTCGCATGGAAGGGGAACGGTTGGGAGTTGAGGAACTTTCTTCTGTTTTTTTGGGCTTTTCCTTCCTCGAGCATATCATTACTCTGGGATTGAGTAAACAGCTTTGGATCCTCTAGTCCCGTTGCATATTTTAAGGGGAGTGTGACATATTGTGTGACATATGGGCATGTGATGTGACAGACTACTGCTTTCACACCTGAACAGGAAATAAGCTGTGGGATGTCGGAGGCCGGAGATAGCTTGAACTCGGAAGAGGTCAAGCCCGTCTTCCGTCCCTTTACGAGGGAGTCCCTGGTCGCGATTGATAACCGGATGGTTGATGAGGAAGTGCGGAAAAAGGAGCTGGAACGGAAGAGAGCTGATGGAGAGGTTAGTTATTTACGTTTAGAGAAGGGGTTTGGAATTCCTAAGATTTGTTCCTGTTTGTAACGGAGTTGTAATAATAATACTGAGAGGGATCAGTTTGTCACGAACGAGCGTCCTGACATACTGTTTTTTTGGAGTAGTTTATGGAAAGGGTAAAAATTCGATATCCAATAAAACTATGCTTTTCAAACAAAAAGTAACGTATCACATCACTTTTTCATGATATGCAATATAAACCCGTCGGAAATCATGTGTAATTCAATGTCATGTACAATTGTTATCATATCTGTCCATATAAATGTAACGTAAACTGATACAAATACCTAACTCAAAACTCAGACAGTACTGCGATAAGCTGTGAGTATTTGTTGTCCGTATTTAAATGTCACCGTTGACCGTAGCTTTAGATGTTGTTGGTAAGTGTACAATTAGCCCTACTTTTTGTCCGTAGATATTGTATAAAAATGCCCAATCCCAGCCATCTTATACTCCCGTTCGAGGTGGCATTTCTCCGGTACTCGAGACCAAAACATCCTTGATGGGTTTGGGTCCTGGTGTTGGCTCGTGTGCGCTCTGCATTTTTAATCACAAATGCTCGATCAATGTTCCAACAAATGTCTTAAAAAAGCAGTTAATCTCGAGTTGGAGAGTTCATTGATGATGAAGTGTTGGCGTTCGTGGTTATCGTTGAGTAAGGCCTTGCATGCGTTACAGAAACCAGCTAATAATCTGTATCGCTTCCTTCTTATTAGATTTTGGCTTCAAAATGCTTCTGCGTTTGTCATGTCCGAGAGATCTTACAAGAGCTAAATAAATAAATGCAGCACGCTTTACATCTGGTTTTATCCGGTTTCGTTAAAAAAATACAATCAAATATTCAGATTCTAGGCTTGGCTCGATTGTTAGTTAGTACAGTCGGGGATAGAGTGAAAGCTTTGTTATATTCTATTAACTAACACATACATGCATCATGCCAAGCTACGATATTTTTAGCAGAATTCATTAACTACTTTTTACTTTTGATTCTTCATTTATTCCATTTTAATTAACTTTCACGGGAAGAATGTGTAATCTAAATATTACAATGCTTAGGTTCGGTACGAGGATGAGGATGATGACGAAGGGCCCAAACCGGTAAACAGCCAAAATTACGGACCCGTCAAAGGAATCAAGGATTTAATTAAGAGGTTATAAACGTATTAATTGAATTTTCTATAGGATCCGAACTTGGAACAAGGAATGCCTCTGCCTATCCGCATGGCTGCTGCTTTTGACGGGGAATTGGCCTTTGTACCTCTCGAGGATATCGACCCGTTTTATCATAACCAACCGGTATTGCCAACATCGTCTTAAAATAACTGTAAGAGTAGGAGATAAAAAAGAGTCGTGACTTACGGAACTCTGCTTTTATTAGACGTTCGTGATTGTGACCAAGAAGAAGGACATCTTTCGATTCAGTGCCACGGATGCCGTTTACCTTCTCAGCCCTTTTAATCCCGTGCGTCGGGTGGCAATTGCCATCCTGACCCATGGGCTCTTCTCTCTTGTCATTATCACGACCATTTTGGCTAATTGTTGCATTATGATTATGCCTTCTTCGCCCGTCACAGAATCAACAGAGTTAGTCCAATTCTTAAAATTTCATAGGAAATTGATGCCTTTCTCTTTACTCTTTACAAGTAATATTGTTCGAAATAAGTAGAGATGGATCCAGATACTTGTAGAACTTACAAGTAATTTGTACGCTATAGAAATGTTGGCTTTTAGATTTTAAAACTATAGAAGTTATAATGGGACCTCATTCGGGACCAGATACTAATGCTAAACGGCTAATAATTAAACCGTTAAAACCCGATTTAGAACCCCATGCTTCAAATTATAAAAGCGGAGATGCGTATTTCGGGGTGGGTCTCTATTCCGGGGGTGGATATTCAATACCTTTTCAAGATTAGAATGGTTGTTGTTTTTTATATGGAGATATATTTCGGGGGTATTTAAATCGGAATTTACGGCATTAATGTTGAAAGCGTAGGGTATTATGTTGGATAATGTATGTAATTCTTGATGGTTGATCTTGTACTTTTTAGAGTAATCTTTACAGCGATTTACACCTTTGAGTCGGGTGTAAAGGTGATGGCCAGAGGATTTATACTGACTAAATTTACATACCTTCGAGATGCCTGGAACTGGTATAAATATGCAATTGGAAATTTATTATCTTAGGCTTATAAAAACATATTTATGAGATGAATTCATGATTTATAGGTTGGATTTCGTAGTAATATCTTTAGCGTGAGTAATTACTATTAGTATTTTAGAAAATAAATGTAGATTATTTAACTGTTTACCATTACAACTCTTTTAGTTCAGTTTCTATTAGTTTAGTTTCGTTTTGGTAATCAAATTGCACACATTGTGTTATTAACTTTTTTGACTCCCCTTAGAAATTAACACATTTATAGTTTATGCCCTTTAATTTGTGCTGTCTAGTTCGGTGATTCGGTTCAAGTTTACGTAGTATCACTTGGTGTAATTTACGAATGTCCTTAAATTATCAAAACCTTCAACTCGGATCTTCCTAACTTTTTCGAAAATGAGGAATATTATTTACAGTTCTTTGTTTTAATTTATTTATTTCTACTTCCTGGATGGATTTGAGTTTAAAACGGATGATATTTTACAATCGATGATAATTTTTCCGTGGGTTGGTTCCTACAGATATGTAACGATGGGTATCAATTTGGGAAACTTGGCCGCATTACGGACTTTCCGGGTTCTTCGTGCATTGAAAACGGTTGCGATCATTCCAGGTTAGAGAGATGCGTCGACCTCGTATTCGTTTTTGGAAATTTCAAAATCTGCAGTTTTACTTTCTGTAACTTTGAAAATGTGGGTAATTCTTAGGCTTAAAGACCATCGTGGGTGCCGTAATCGAGTCTGTAAAAAATCTCCGAGATGTGATCATCCTAACAATGTTTTCCCTCTCGGTATTCGCCCTCATGGGCCTCCAACTTTATATGGGAATCTTGACTCAGAAATGTATCCTGAACATGCAAGAAGACTATACGGAGGGTCGAGAACGACAATTAAGCTGGCATTCTTGGCATTCTAATCGAAGTAATTCCCTTTTAATCAGAGGACGTGTAGTCTTATTCTTCTAATTAAACAACTAATCGAAATTTCCTCGCGCTAGGTAATTGGTATACTGAGAATCCCGAGTTGGACTTCCCATTATGTGGCAATTCAACTGGAGCAGGGTAACGTTTAAAATAATTGCTACACCGATTTTTAATTAGTAGCTGGGCTTAACTCACTTAATGAGAGATTTGTGTAATTAAGGGTTTGCCCCAAGAATTATACATGTCTTCAAGGGTTCGGAACGAATCCCAATTACGGGTACACGTCATACGATTCTTTTGGATGGGCTTTCCTCTCCGCATTTCGGCTCATGACTCAGGATTACTGGGAAAGCTTGTATCAACAGGTACAGGAGAATTCGGAAGAGCATTAATAATAGAATGACAGCTTGACTTGAAATTTCATATTTTTTTAATTAATGACAGACTCTACGAGCTGCTGGTCCTTGGCATATGCTCTTCTTCATCGTGATTATTTTTCTCGGATCGTATTACTTGGTCAACTTGATCCTCGCTATTGTCGCCATGTCTTATGATGAGCTTCAGAAGAAGGCTGAAGAGGAAGAAATGGCTGCCGTTGCCGAGGAAGAAGCAATGCGGGTACAACCCTATTTCATTTCGTTTGCCGATAATTCGTTTTCAATTTACCGTAAAATACGATTTAAGCCCTCCCCCAGAATAACTTTTTTCGAAATAATTCCCCATATTTCTGGAAATTGAAAAAAATCTAATCTTCCGAAGAACTGTAATCGTTTACGATTTTATTATTTTAAAATTCGAATGATTTAAGGCTGAAGAAGAGGCTCGGGAAGATGCAAGAGAGGCAAGAGAGCAAATTAGGGCTGATCGAGCGGCGACGAAATTAGCAGCCGATGCTCCAAAGTCCCCAGCCCCTTCCCAGTTCTCTTGTCGAAGTTACGAGCTCTGGGCTGGGGAAGAGGGGACGGAGGACCAACTGAAAGATGTCAAGTCCGAATGTGGGGATTCACATGTCGAATATCAGGGAAAGCTTAACGGAAATGGGGCAAGACCACGGAAAGTACGGATTTGGATAAAGATCACTTTAAAACTGTTCATAAATTGAAATTTTAAAATGATTCCTGCAATGATAAAATATTAATTAAATAGTCAACTTCAAGCCTTCCTGGTAGCCCATTCAATGTCAGTCGTGGCTCACACAGTTATCACCAGTATGGACGATGTTATGACGAAAAACGGCCCTTGATCCTATCGACTTACATGGATGCCCAAGAGCATCTTCCTTATGCAGATGACTCCACGGCCGCGACACCGCTTTCGGAAGAAAATGGGGCCATCATTGTCCCCTTTAATCATTCTTGGCATCAATCCCATGCAACTCATTTTGGTAGAATTTAATTGGTTTGAAGTTAATTATGTTCATGTATTTAAAATGTGTTTAAAAATACAGGGTACATTTCTCGGCATTCATCCTACAACTCCCATGCCTCAAGATTCTCATACAATTCTCATGACATTTTGGGCAAACATTCGGGTCCGGCATTTGGGGGCATGCCTATGACGAAAGAGAAACAGTTGCGTGAAAGGTCCAAAGCCTTGTTTGAAGATCAAGATAATAAAACATACACTGAAGTAAGAAGGGGTTTTTTTTTTTGCAAAAATATTTTGTCTGCTAGTAAAGCATTATTAGAGAATGGTTAAGTCATTTCCATATTTAAACTCAAACAGGAGGCTTCTGGAGTTACAGAGGAAGACGTTTCGAAGGCTAAAACACATCAAGATCACCGCGAGGCAGAAGATGAGTTTCCTCCACACCCCTTTCGAGCACCGTCAACTAACGTTGATATGCGGGGTAAATGCAGCTTTGCTAATTATTGAGAACAATTCTTCTGAAATTCACCAGAATTTATTGTTTTCATTTATCTTTTTATTCAGACGTAATGGTCTTAAACGACATCATCGAACAAGCTGCGGGTCCGGGTCATTCCCGAAGGATCAGTGATATGGAAGAGGAAGAAAATGCAAGGAATTTATTGAAGCAAAAAATTATCGAAGGATGCTTTCGATTCATCGACATTTTCTGTGTATGGAATTGTGGCTTTCCCTGGAGTTTATTTAAAGTTCGAGAAAAATAGTTTAAATCGATATATTAATTGATTTGCATATTTAAATTTAATTAAAAAATATGTATTTTATATTTTAGAAAGTTGTAGCATTTATCGTATTTGATCCATTCTGTGAGCTCTTCATCACACTGGCTATTGTTGTCAATACAGTTTTCATGGCATTGGATCATTACGGATTGAGCGAGAACAAAGTGCTCTTTGATACCTTAAAATTGGGAAACAAGGTGACAAATTGCAACATTACAGTCATCAGACTGGGTGAAAACATATCTTATTCTTGATGTTCTTTTTCATAGGTTTTTACGAGTATTTTCACAGTGGAATGTGGGATGAAGCTGATTGCTATGAGCCCAAAGTTTTACTTCCAGTTTGGTTGGAACGTATTTGATTTTATTATTGTGGCACTGTCGCTTCTTGAAATGTTATTCGAGGATGCCAATCTACCTGGAATTAGCGCACTAAGGAGCTTTCGATTGGTAAAATAAATTCTATAAATGACCATTGACAAGTCTATTCTTTAACTTAAACATTATCAAACAATTAAATTGTATCCGTTTTAGCTGAGGGTGTTTAAATTGGCAAAATCCTGGCCAACCCTGAATTTGTTAATTAGTATTATGGGAAAGACGATGGGGGCCCTTGGAAATCTTGTCTTTGTACTTATAATCATCATATTCATATTTGCGGTGATGGGGATGCAGTTATTTGCCAAGAACTATTATGGTCAGTAATTTCATAATTATAGTTTATGCTCATATAAATTGTTCGTATTATTTTTGCATCTCAATTTTCAGATAAAACACATCTATTTCCTGGAAAAGAATTACCTCGGTGGAATTTTACGGATTTTGGACACTCGTTTATGATAATTTTTCGTGTCTTGTGTGGAGAATGGATAGAATCTATGTGGGATTGCATGCTTGTCACGGGGGGTGCGTGTGTTCCATTCTTTTTGGCAACGGTCGTGATAGGGAATTTAGTGGTAAGCCTACGTTCAAGACCTTACAGTTACAGATGAGGCCGCAATTAGAGTAATCATTTTAAACTACAATTCCAGGTTCTCAATCTTTTCTTGGCCCTGTTACTCAGCAGTTTCGGAGCCTCCAATCTTTCAGCTCCGACGGCTGACGCTGATACAAATAAACTTGCCGAAGCATTTTCTAGAATCGGAAGGTTCAGCCGATGGATTAAATCTTCTATTCAGCACGCCTTGGGTTGGGTATTTGATCGAATCATAGGAGCGAAAAACTATGTCGTTAATGGTATTAGAAATGTCTTTAGACCTCCACCACTGCCACTTCCGGTCGATGAACCGACAAAAGAGAACGGAGGTTCTTTGGAGATGGATTCTACTGATATAGGTCCGTGACTTCAAAATTTAGTTGACAATTTGCAGTTAACTGAATGACAACTTTAGAAGCGGAAATGAGGATAGCCCAAGCGATTTGATCGTTTCCGATTCTGAAAGTCAGAGTTCTATTTCGTACTTTGCAATTAAAACGATGGGACTTCTTATTATCCTACAGAACCGGGAAGAATAAAGAACCGATTGGCGGAAACAGCCCGGATGGTCATCCGAACTCGAGCCCTGATGACAAATCTCCAAAAACTGAAAGCAGCCGCAGCGGCAGCTCAACAAGAAGCGGAAGTAAGCAAGGATGAAGATACGCTGAGCATGAAGTCATATGGATCCCACACTCATTACCCCAAAGTAAAGCATACCAGGATAAAAGACCCAGTAACCCATGAGGAAGATGACATTGAGTATGGAACGGAGGATGACGACAATTTGGAGATCGATAAGGAAGACGACGATTGGGACGAAGGGGAAGAGGAAGACAATCAAGAAGAAAAACCTGTTCGAAGGTCCACCCACGGTTCCCATAAGGTCGAAGAAGAGGAAGAGACCCCAGTTGATTGCATGCCTCCCGATTTTTACGATCGCTTCCCGATTTTCACCCTCGAGGGTACGCAGTTTGGAGTGGTCTGGGCGAATATGCGGCTGAAAACCTTTCGTCTTATTGAAAATAAGTATTTCGAAACGGCAGTGATTACAATGATCTTGTTATCTTCACTGGCACTGGTATGTTTGAAAACCAGCCGTAGATTGGACCGGTCCCTTAAGTTATATAAAACTGAATGGAATATGAACTTTCATTTTTCAGGCACTTGAAGATGTGCACTTGCCAGGAAATCCGATTTTAACGGACATTTTATTCTACATGGATCGGATTTTTACTGTCATATTCTTTTTTGAGATGCTGATCAAGTGGCTGGCTCTTGGTTTCGTAGCCTATTTTACAAATGCTTGGTGTTGGCTGGATTTTGTTATTGTTATGGTCTCCGTGATTAACTTCATCGCGGCTTTGGCTGGTTTTGGGAGCGTTCAAGCGTTTAAGACAATGAGAACCCTGAGGGCCTTGCGACCATTGAGGGCGATGTCGAGGATGCAGGGCATGAGAATTGTTGTCAATGCTTTAGTAAGTATATATTGAATTATCTCAAACCTTAAATCAATTCTCAGGAATTGGAGCCTCTTTAGATAACTAGGTTAGGTGAAAGCATAAATTCTATTTATGCTTTCACCCATTGTATTGCAACCTAATGTTTTTAATGCTTACTTATCAATAGGTTCAAGCGATTCCAAGTATCTTCAACGTACTTCTGGTCTGCCTAATCTTCTGGTTGATTTTTGCCATCATGGGGGTTCAGCTTTTCAATGGAAAATACCATAAGGTTCAATTTAAAAAAAAAATATATATTCAGGGTTTTCAACAATCTTGTTTACGATTGCTAATTGACTTAAAATAATCCTCTAAAGTGCATTGATCCAGCCGATGGAAGTCGACCTGATTATAGGATCATTCGGAACAAACTTGAATGCTTTCAGAATAATATGTCATGGGAAAACTCTGTGATGAACTTTGTGAGTAATGGAATTGTAAATTGCATTAGACAAAATAGTATCGCTGTAACAGAATTAAATTTACTTAACCCTATTGCAGGATCATGTTGGAAAAGCCTATTTGTGTCTCTTTCAAGTGGCCACGTTCAAGGGATGGATACAAATTATGAACGACGCGACGGACTCAAGGGAGCAGGATATGCAGCCTCATAGAGAAGTTAGCTTCGTCATGTATGTGTAAGTAGATCCTCTGAAATCAATATTTTTTTATTTAAGGCTTGGAAATAACCTCTTCTGGTTTTTTAAACAATTACCTGCTATACGAAATAATAAACCTTACATTTTCAGATATTTCGTCATTTTTATCATCTTTGGTAGTTTTTTCACTCTGAACCTTTTCATTGGAGTCATCATCGATAACTTCAACGAGCAGAAGAAGAAGGTAACCCCAAACTGATTTTTATTTTATCCGGTTTGACACAGTTGAAAGTAAACCCCTTTTTAAACAGTCTGGAGGATCGATGGAAATGTTCATGACAGAAGACCAGAAGAAGTATTACGGTAATTTAATATTAAAGTGTCTAACAAGATATGTAAAAGCACAAGGTTAGTTTTCCCGATATTGTTGATATTAATGAGAATTTTGTTAGGTGCAAACCACCAGAAATATGCTTTTGTTAGATTTTTGGAGTTTTTCTTGATTTTGAGAACACGTACTAATATGATATTTCCTTAAATTAATTGATGTCAATTTCACAATCTGTAGCTGCTATGAAGAAGATGGGAAACAAGAAGCCATTGAAAGCCATTCCTAGGCCGAAGGTAAGCAGATATAAACGGTCTAAAACAAAACGGAAATAAAGATGCTAAGCGTTTTGCTCTTTAATTTAAATTAGTGGAGGCCACAAGCAATGGTGTTTGAACTTGTGATGAACAAGAACTTTGATATGATAATAATGATATTCATTGGCCTCAATATGATAACAATGACCTGGGATCACTTTCAGCAGTCTGAGGTTCGAATCATGAATCAACGGATCTAATGCTATATGATTATGAGTATTCAAAACCGTTTGTATTTACTCCTCTAATTGATTTCAGGCATGGGACAAAGCATTGGAAATATTGAATGCCATCTTTATAGCTATTTTTTCCTCAGAGTGCGGGTTAAAAATTTTTGCTTTGAGGTATCATTACTTTGTTGAGCCATGGAATCTTTTTGACTTCGTTGTGGTCATCCTCTCAATATGCGGTACGTGAGATCTGATTTTAAATCGTGTTTACCACTCTGTAAACAATGTTTATAAGCGTAATTTCATGATTTTAATGACAAATGGCAAACGTTGATTTAGGAATGATGTTGAGTGACATAATTGCCAAATACTTCGTCTCACCCACTCTGCTAAGGGTGGTTCGAGTTGCCAAAGTCGGAAGAGTTCTTCGTTTAGTCAAAGGAGCCAAAGGGATCCGAACACTACTCTTTGCCTGTAAGGTTCAACTTTAATAACCTAAAGTTGATTTAAAAATTTAAACATTAAGACAGGTGGTCTTGACATTGTATGTTAATTAAATATTTCCACAGTGGCAATGTCTCTTCCAGCCCTCTTTAACATTTGTCTTCTCCTCTTCCTCGTCATGTTCATATTCGCAATTTTCGGAATGTCATTTTTCATGAATGTCAAGCTCCGAGATGGTCTCGATTCTGTATACAACTTCCAAACATTTGGACAGTCAATCATTCTTCTGTTTCAAATGTCAACATCCGCAGGTACAATACTCCAAACAATTAAGCTTAAAACTGTCAATGAGTTGTCAAATTAAATACGTGACATTGTCAACTGTTCTTGAAGGTTGGGATAGTGTCCTGGCTGGAATCATCAATGAAGGTGACTGTGCCGAACCCGACACGGAAATCGGAACGGCTGGAGACTGTGGAAATTCGACGGTTGGGATTGCATTCCTTCTTTCCTACCTTGTCATTAGTTTCCTCATCGTCATAAACATGTACATTGCCGTCATTTTGGAGAACTATTCCCAAGCCACTGAAGAAGTCCAGGAAGGACTTACGGATGACGATTATGACATGTACTACGAAATATGGGCTCAATTCGACCCGGACGGTACGCAATATATTCGATACGATCAGTTGTCCGACTTCCTCGATGTGTTGGAGCCACCGCTCCAAATGCATAAGCCAAATAAATACAAGATAATATCGATGGATATCCCCATCTGCAAAGGTATGTTTTTACAATTGTTTATTATTGCCTTATTTTTTAAGTTATTAGTTTTTAACCCTCACTCCTATCAGAGACCAGTATCAAATTTTATAGCATTGCATTATAGGTTTTAAGTTGTCCATTATGTGTCCGACTTAAATCGTGATTTCCTTTATTTGTATTTATAACCCGAAATTATTTTTAGGTGATATGATGTACTGTGTGGACATATTGGATGCTCTCACCCGAGACTTCTTTGCACGGAAAGGTATATTTCAATGCGATATTTTGATGTAGCGAACGATGTTTTTTTTTATAAATATCCATTGGTTAATTCCAATGTTTCTTTAGGTAATCTCATTGAGCCCGAAGGGGTCGAATTAAATGAAGTTCAACAAGCGATGGATAGGCCAGGATACGAGCCCGTCAGTTCGACATTGTGGCGACAACGAGAAGAGTACTGCGCTCGGCTGATCCAGCATGCTTGGCGAAGACATAAGAACGAGTTGACAAATCCTGTCGATCAGGACGGTCCAGAGGTCAACGGCGATGACGCTGAAGTTGTGTCTCGACCTTCCCCAATCCCTGAAGAGGACCATACCATTGTGTGTTTAGAACGTTCCAAATCACCTTCAGCCTCATCTAGGACAATGAATGTCTAAATTCAAAACTACTAGTCATTCTGATTTTAATCCAAAGATAAATATACTTTGTCAGCTAGGATTAGTCATCCGTATTTTGTATACCTCATCTATATGTAGTCCTAGGCCCTAGGTTAGGTGAAGGACCGATGTGTATAAATACATGTAGAAATGACTAGATATATATTATAGTTGCGGTACGGAACAGATGAAATCGACTAGGTGTATCTAATGTACCTTACATATACGATTTGTAATATGATGCGAATCTGCAATATCAAATTGACGATCATTTTACTTCTCTTTATCAACTAGTAGGTTGTTAGTTGATGTACTTAAGTAGTACGTGAGTAATCGATATTCTAGCCTGCGGACCTTTGACCATCGTCTATTTAAATGTACATCTCCAATTTAAGTTGGTCAAACTTGGTATACAGTTAATTTAAACAGACCATTTTTATAAGTATGATTTTAATATCAGAATTCTTCCTCAGCATTGGTCGATCTACGAGTCTATATCTATTAGGTATGACACGTTTAAAAAAAACTACAAAATATATGTAACCAGATTACATTATTAGCCAAATATTACACACACAAAACCGGAACTTGTCACAAAATATCGCTAGTCAGAATCTATTTTTTACAATTGCAAAGGGTTATCTAAACTAAAATTAATATTTCAATTCGGATAAAAAATTTCTAAATCTACACATCTTATATGGGTTCTTAAGGAATCCGGGTACCGATGGTTAAAATGAGGTATAGAAGAGCTTGGTAAAGGACACTGTGAGACCACGAATTTGTCAATTCCTACAGATTCGATGCATTGGGGGATCAAATTAAATTAAAGTATTCGGGTCAAATTATATCGAAATACACGATAAATACTTTTGGAAACCGCAAGCGATTGATAATACGAATTCCTATATAATAGGCATCAACATTTGCATTTTTCACTTGTAAAATGTAGTCAATTATTCCAGTCTCATGGGGTTATTTTTAAGTAAAAATCGTTTAGACAGATTTTTGTCGGTCAAGATCACTTTTCTTTAGTTTATTAATTTATCCTTGGGTAGCTAGGAAGTGTAGTAGCAGAAGAAAGGGTATGTTAAGGTTAAGCCATTTTGGATATACTTAATAATTTGTAGAATGTAAACTATCGTGAATAGAGCTACTTGTGTTCATAGATATAGCTATTACAAATGTGTGGAAATTTAGTGAAATAAATACCCGAGGATTGTGAACAAAATAAATTGTTTTTCTCTTGCAGTCAATAAAAGTTTATTTAAAATAAAAAATTAATCTTGACATTGATTGGTTTAGGACCGTCCAAAAAAGGAATATACCGTTGGAGGAATGTGAAGTTAGTTTAAAATTATTTTTTTTATCGATTAGTTTCTCGTTCCGTACTTGTAGCCTAAGACAAATGCCAACGTGTTGATCAATAGTATGGATACTGCTGCAGCACTAATTACCATAATCTTTTTCTCTTTGGATAAACGACGAGGCGGAGACTCGTTCATTTGCTCTTGATCCTTAGCATTATTGTTCGGAATCGGAATCGCCGATTGGGTGTGCTCATCGTTATCCGTGGGGGTTACTGCTGGCTTATCAGAGGCAGAGCTGGATTCCTCATTAGCAGATTGGATGACTTTTGATGAGATTTTGGGAGCAATTGATTGCCTGGAAGAGTCCGTTTTTGGTTCCATTGATACCGTCTCCTCTTTTGGGGATACTTCCATTTCCTAAGTAAATTAAAAGAAAACTAAATTCATAGGAAAAATTCCAATATTGTCATTTTAAATATTTTGTATCTGTATGCTGCTAAAATTGTAATAAAATCGGATAAATTAGTAAACTTGATATGAAACAAGTATTAATTTAATGTGAATAAATTGCAAGTATCTGTTTCAATCTGTTTTTCTTACGCCCGATTCCAGTGTACCACGCTGGGATTACAAAAATGCAATGCATGCAGGTTCACGATAAAATTAATCGTCTGAGTAGAAAAACATTAATATAGCTTTGATCGATGCAAGATCCGCCGATGAGTTATGTTTTTTCCGGATCGAAAAGCATCTTGGGTTCGAAAAAATAGTCCGAATTTTTGCGTCTTACTTGACAACAGCTCGCGTTGTCAGATAATCTTTATAATTTACAAAACTGCACGTTCCCAGCGTTCAAACTGGATTTGGTAAACGGCTTCATCAGGACCCCTTTCACGGCTTACGTCGGTGGACCGAGCAGAAATAAATCGTACCTTGGAGTTTCGTGTGATTTTATAAATCAAGGTTGTTTTTTTTAAATATCGGGGTTGATTGCAAATCCTTAGAATTTACTTAGCATTTAGAATTCAAATTTAACATATTTAGTATCATTTAATACAGATGGACAGTATGGACACTACGGAAAGTCCAACACTGCCAACACATCCCCCATACTCGCCAGCTTTCACCGGATTAAATCAAGATTATACTGCCAATAATGGACTTCAAATGCAACAGTTTCAGTCTCATCAAGTTGAAACGTTGGCCCTGGCGGGGTCAGCAGCGTTACTACATGGGCCGGTCTATGGTCATGGAGGTTACGGTTACGGTTACAGTGGTCCTTGTTTCCGATGCAGACAATGGTTCAATCTAATTTGGTTCATTTTTATTCTAATTATTTGTATCGTCGTCCTTGTTGGAATCCTTGGTGGGATGGGTGTGTTTGGAACCTTCGGACGAAATAGTCTGCATCCGGACCTGAATCTGAAGGGCTGAGATCAACGCGGGTTAATAATTGTAGAATAAGATCAAACCTAGACTACAAAAACATCCAGAATTGTATCAACAAATTTTATTAAATAATCTTAATGTTACTGTAATACTTAAATTAAATTGATTTTGAGACTCAAAATAGTCACAATCGCAAACCTTGTCCTTGCATTTTGTCTCTAAAACTCTTACTAAATTATATGCTTAATGAAGTCTTTATTCGCAACTCAACTGGTAGCTAGAGTAGAATACGGTCTCACTCTCAGTCAGTCTCAATCCATATTCCAATCTGGTCTGAATTTTTTTAATTTACAATAGGGAAGTCATGTATTTTAGTAGTCAAGATTTTTAATAGACATGAATTCTATTGTAATCACTAAAATAAAATATATCGACGAACGGACCAAAGAAGTACATACAAATAAATCTAGAGAGCTTAATTTCATGGCCGAGAAATGCAAACGGATGTCCGAACGCTCGTAACTTGGCGTTCCAGGAAAATCTCGGCTAAATGGAAAAATATATATCTTTGATGCAAGATCCATCGATGAGTTTATGATTTTAGTTTAGATTTCAGATCGAAACGCATCTCTTGAGTTCGCATAAATAGTCCGAATTTTTCTTAGAGTACATAATATAAGTAGTTATAATATAACTAAGGTTAAGCAAAAATTCCTTAGAGTATATTATTATATTATAAGGAATACTTGACAACAGCTCGCGTTGTCAGACAATTGATAATTCACGAAACCGCACGTTCCCGATGTTCAAAATCAAGGTAGGTGAATTGAATTGATATAGAGAGGTAACGACACATGGAGACTTTTCAAGAAAAAGTTCAGTTTTGAAGAAATTTAACTCTCCATGGGGATCTTCAACAGAAATCCCACTTTCATTTTGACAATGATGGAAATTCCTATGGAATTAAAACCCCATCTAAATTACTATTAGGTTAAAAATACATAGCAACAGAAGCAAGCTCTGGTTTCATTCATGAAAATCGAAATTTTTATGAATGAATCGAAAATTTTACTACGATTTTTACGTTCTGGGAGACGCGTCTCCGAGCAAAAAAAAATTATTTATTTTTCGAAACCCCTCCATGTGTCGCTACCTCTCTATAGCAATAAGAATTCTTTCAGCTACCTTGGTTCAAAATGGAATCGGTAAACGGCTTCATCAGGACCCCTTAGCTTACGCCGGTGGACCGAGCATAAACCATCCTATTCCAGTTTCGGTGGATTTAATAAATCAAGGTTTGGTTTTTGTGGAAAACAGCCTATTTCATATTTCATTTATTTAGGATTTACAATTCAACCTAACATATTAAGTGTCGTTGAATACAGATGTACAGACAAAGATATGCCTCATACTCTCCAGCGTACACCGGATTCAATCAAGAATATACTGCCAATGGACTTCAAATGCAACAGTATCAATACAATCAAGCTGGAACTGTGGCCCTGGCGGGGCCAACAGAATTTCTTCCTGTCCAAACAGGACCGGTCTATGGCTATGATTATGAACCTTACGGATACGACGATCCTGCTTCCCGGCGTCAAAAATGGATCATGATAATCGCCTTGATTCTAATTTTATTTATTGTTATCGTCGTCCTTGGAACCCTTGGTGGGATGGGTATAATTGGAAGTAGAGGGTACTACCGACGAAGTTGTCCGTATTACGGCTGCCACCGGCCCAGGGTAATAATAGTAGGCTAAGACCATTAAGACATCCGGATTCTGGATGTTTTTCCGGAACGACATTTTGTATCAATTGGTTGCGTATATAATTGATTGTGAGACTCAAAATTTTAGTCACAAACATTGTCCCCCAGTCCATGTAAACGAAATAAACTTTTCAAATGCTCTTACTAAATTACATGTTTAATGATTAATGAAGACTTTATTCACAACTTGGTAGCTCAGTAATTATGCGTCTTTAAATTACATTGGTATCCCTCGTCTTTCAAACTCATCCGTGTAACGAACGCAAACATATAAAACCCCGGTCCGATAAAGTAAGTTAATTGACAGGATTAGAAAGTAAATCAAAGTAAAAACTGCATTTGAGGCTCTCCACATGAATACCAAGTACATGAAGATCCCAAGGCTTGCAGCAATGGTAGCCATGTAACACAAGCACCATCGGAACATCCAGTACTTCTTTTCCTGCATAAATACAAATCTCTACAACTCATTACACTGTTCCACAACTATAGTTATATTTAACGTCTATAAATAGCCATTAAATTCATTTATAAAAGTCGCTTAAAATATCGAGAGAAGAAACCTTGTAAGTTAAATAGAATCCAATTATGCAGAGCCCAATACGAATGTATCGTAAAACGGTTTCTTCCGTCAGAACCCCGGCGTCTGTATCGTCTGCAAAATTAGACATTCGAATATGTGATCAAATTGGAATGAACACTTTTATTACCAATTTCAATCTATGCATTCCTCTGAAATAACTAAAATATTTTGATGAAATGGACAAAATAAGTCCATAAAAAAAACCTGTCTTACTTTCATGACCGAAGAATGTATGACCGAATGCGAATCTCGTAACTTGACGTTCCAGGAAAATCTCAGAGTTCATAATCTGTGGACACAATAATGAGCTTACAGTTGAGTTACTGTTGTTGATCAAAAAATTTTAAGACTTGTAAATAACTTTTGAACAAAGCATTTAGTCATGATTTACAATTTCAATCATCAAAACCAATCCAGCGGCTTCCTTTGCATGCGTCTTGTAGTAGTCCAGTACAAACTGCCAACCCTTTCCAATCGGTTCTAAATCACTCATCGTTGCAAATAATGGAAGAGACCGGAAGGCACAGTGTAAGGCGTAGCCCATTACTGTCGTCGTGAATAGAACGAGATATGAAACCTTGAGGATTTCCAAGGAGTTGAAATATCTCCAATTTGTGACAACCATTACGAGGATGAAAATCATGTAAATTAGGTAGAACGTTCCAGTTGTTCCCATCCAGGCGAAAATCATTCGTTTGTCCCCCTGAGAAAATAGCAATATTCATGTACTATTCGAGCTGTTTGCTGTTTACTAGCACTACCAGCATGATTGCAAACTTAAAAAAAAACACTTTGTATGAAAATGGATTTAAAATGAACAAAAAAAACGAACATCCGAACATCTAACTTCATTTTTATTCAAAAAATAAACCAAATACCTTATAAATAACGCCATACCAAAGAATACCGGTGGTAAAAGCAAGTTGTATAAGAATCAGTACTAAGAACATGTGCTCCTCAAACGCTATTAAAAAGCACTCACTTAATTAATCATTATCATTACAATATGTACAAAATGGGTTTTCATAGTCTTTGTTTTTTTACGCGTTGCGAGTCCATGTTCCACATTGGATGCTAGAGCTCCACCGTAGTCGATTACAATGTACATAAGACAAGCCATCTATGTATCCAATTTAATTAAATATGAATAACTTGAGCTTAAAATATGAATTTATTTAGTAATTTGTCAATTTTAAAATTTTCAGTTCGTCTGTGGATTACCGTATCGATGCAGGCTATCAGAACTAGGGCACTGCCCGGTGGAAGGAGGTATCGAAACAAGATATTCATAGTCATTTTTACAAGCTTTCTTTTACATATATATAAACTCAAATCTGACTGACTGTGCACGGTTTATTGACAACTTTCGAGTTACAATATTAGACTTTAAAATCGTAACATCGCAAGTAATCCCAGACCCTTTGATTTTAAATTAAAAAAATATTGTGAGTATTTAGCTTTGAACTGCTAATGGGTCAAATGAACACTGGAAGCTGCAAAATGGCCGGTTAAAATAAATGAAGTATATGAAATATGAAATTGTTTTTGGTTGATTTATAATCTCTATTTTCAATCCATAATGTAAATGTATGCTTGTAATGGTTGTATTATGATTTTATGATGCATGGAACCATTCGTTTTAGAACGGAAGTGGGTTTGCGTGTTGAGTCGTAATTTTGGCTTTTTTGAGGTTGCAGCATTTGCTAAAACTATACCTTTGACTAGCACTAGACTGCTAACATTTTTGGATAATTTAAACTGACCAGTTTCTCTGGTGTTCTATTTAATTGTCCACTCATTTACTAACTACCGTATTTCTCTAAATATAGATCCCATGTGAGGTTTTATTTTTTCACTCTCTCGAGATGAGCGAAGTTGCATCTGCATTTGAAGCTTTATTTCGTATACTATCAATTTTTTTTGTATTTTTTAATGAAATTCTATAGCACATTATTTTTAAATTGCATTCTGAGGTTGAAAGTCAATCCTTCTGCCATTTTTATCAATTTCGACAAAGGCATTGATTTATATTTTCAGCGTTTCGGCTGGGGTTCTATTTCGGGGGGATTTATTTAAGAAATTACGGTATATATATATATATATATATATTATGGAAATCGTAACCCAGAACCAGTAGCCACTGGGCCAGAAAGGTGGTAAATTGTAAACTCATAGCTAAAATCATAGAGAATTTTTAATATATAGCTTCAAAGTGTAGAGTTGTACGGTACCATTCCATGTATGCTTAATGAAAGGTTCCTTTATTCCATTTTTAGTTAAAAAGCGAGTCATCCTCGTACTATATAGCACTTCAAACCCAATCAAACTAAACTTAAAATGGCACCTAATTTATTTGAGGACATTTTTAGATTTTTACACTTGCCCTTTCCATTGAGATTGAGCATTGTCACAATAAAGCACTATGCTACAGGTTATAATAAGAGTTGATACAACAAAAATACATATTTTTACTATAAAACTTAACCAATAAGCCTCCGGTTACAATTTAAACCAGTTGGTTTCAACTGTACTCTGCAATAAATGTAAAATCCCCCGTGTCTTGGGGCTGAGAATAACAAAAGCAAAGTGTAAATATAATGACTCTATAACAGATATTGAGAGAGAAGTAAAAAAGATATCCATATGTCAAAATCTCGTGTTCCGTTGACCATTCTACAACAAGGTACATAAATATACCAAAGCTGGCTATGATTGTTATTAAGTATGCGATGCACCAGTACTTCATTAACCGATGTTTGCCCTGAAAATAAAGTTATTTTTTAATTACTAATAGTATTTCGGATGTTAAATTGACATTGATAAGTTATTTCTCACCTTTGAAATTATCACAAGACCAGCAATACCGATGATTATACGGATCCCTCGGATGACTAACTCTTCCAGGATTATTGGTGCAGAATTGTCGGCTACAAAACATCAGAAAATTGCTGATTTATTTGAATAAGTCATTTTTTATTTGACCAATGCGATACAAGGTGCAACGGTTTGAAATTTTGTATTTGTCTAAAACTGACCTTCATGGCCCGAATAAAAGCGGTCAAATAAGACCGGGGGGAGCTTCCGCGAAAGGCCGTAGTATAAATTGATTATCTAAATGTCAATCAATAATTAGCCCCGTTAACACTCCAGTAAATTGTCATCTCTGTCACATCATCTTTAATAATTTTTAACCTCACCAATTCTGAAGTGAGGAGAAGTTTTGCCCCACTAGCCACATTCTTTGCAAAGTATTTCCAAATGCATACTATTCCCTTCCCAATCGGCTGTAATTGTTCTAGATCATCCTTCATATGTACAACACATTGAGAAGCCACAGAGATCAAGAACGCGTAAAAGCTTGATGAAAAAGTAAACTTTAAATCAAATGAATTGATTCATTAAACAGAAGATAGTTAATTAGTAACCTACAGGGTATAGATGACCACAGTATAAATAGCACTTAGCAAGACGTTCCGCTCGTCTCCATCCAAGAACACATAATGGACCTGTTCGAAATTAATAATTTTTAAATTTTACTTAAATACGTTGACCTTTAGTTAACATTACAGGATTACCCAGTTTGTATCTACTTTTTCGAATCATCATGAAACGTTATAAAAACATATAGGTTCGGGCATGAAGATTTGATTTTTAAAAAATCGTCCCCCGGTCACACCCACTTACCCAGACTATATTCAACACGATTACACTAATTGTTGTAACTCCTATCCATGACACCAAAAGTATCTTACTTCCCTGTGGGGAAAAAAAATAGATTAATTTTTATTTATTTTTGGCTAATTCAGTAGTTTGATGATAGAGAAAGGCAAGAAAAAGTTACCTTAATAATGGCACCTATCCATAAGAACAAAATATCTGCAAAAATTTGAAGGAAAAGGACCACGTTCAAGATCATCACAGTTGGAGTTTCTACAAAATATAAACCACGTTTCATGTAGGTTCTTGACAGGTATAAGTTATTGTAGATATTCAGTTATCCAGAATTCAAATAGATAATTCCTTTAAATGAGATTGCGGATAGGGACAACTTACCTAAAATATATTCCACAACTGGGGTATCCCAATGGATAACAAATACGCTTATCACATCCATACACGCCTCATAGAAACTAATGACCTGTCATTTACATATTTATAATCCTTACAAGGTTATCCAATTTCATGGATACATTTGTTATTATCGTATTTACAAGAATAGGGGTTACTTTTCCAAAGGAAAAATTAATTCGAGATGTAGTTATTCCAGAGGGATTATTGTTTTGAAGTGTAATATTTATTTAAATATTTAGTTTTATTTAATTATTTGGAAAAAAATGACAGGTAAGGCTTAGGAGTTCATTTAGATGTTTAATTAAATCATTTTCATGAATTTTAGAGCATTGTTTCATCTAGTCATTTTCAAGTACTATTTGAATGAGTTGAAGTTATTCATGGAAAATTAGTCCAAGGGACTTATTTCGGTAAATATAGTAAGTAAGTATAAGCATCTATAAGATGTATCTTCAAACTTACAGTTTCCACAAAGGCACAGAGGATCAAGCAGGTTCCCAGAGGAAGTCCCAACGTTCGCCACTTTGTCATCTGCATTTTTATACCTTTTAACCCGGTGAGGCAGAACTGAACAAAATCGATTAGCAAATACAAAGTTAATAGACACTCGACGGCATCGTCAGTTGCGTAGATTGACACACTTTCGATTTTTCACTAACTTTTAATCGCATATGTACGTAAACATAACAGGATGACAAGTAAGAATTAAACTGAATTCTTCTGAGTAACACAACATAGGTCACAATAGACAATGCAGTTATAAACTCCTTGTTTATAATTCACAAGCTAGGTCCTATAAATAAAACTTTGTGTGATAACAAGTTTGCATTGTTGCATATTCTGCCTCTATTCTGGCACAACGAATGTCTAATTTAACTTCGGAGAAATAAATCGCTTTAAAAAACGCAAAAGCATATAGTATGTACTGATTACTTGCTCAAATTTTAAGAATATTTATGGATTTTATGATCTTGTCCAAAAACGGTCTTTTAAAATCTGTAGCTACCGTACACACTATGAAACGTAAAGTAAAGATACACAGATGCTTTGCTACGTCCAATTACCAGATTTCTCCAACTGGATGCTTAAATAAGCCTTGCTGAAACGGACTATTGACTGTCTTAAGCTACAGTCAAAATTAACACGAGAGTCGAGTGCCGAAGGAGTCGATCTAATAATAAAATAAATCTTGAGATGTTAATAAAAATTGGAACGTGGCCCAAACTCCAAGATGCACTCTGCAAAACTATATACTCGCTCCACAATAATATTATACGAAACCTGTAACTATGAACGCAAAAATCCAATAGGTTCCTCGTAACAAAAATGCAACCGTAGTGGAAAAGATAATGATAGAATGGAAAGAGGAACTTTTGTAAGTTCTAAGACTCTTCAAAATAAGTATGAAACAAACCCCCTTCTTCATGGACAATCCTCTTACTCTCTCTACTTTTTAACTCTTAAAAAATATTACTGCATAAAATTTAATCTCCATATGAATTAGGCTGGATGTATATTCAAAACCTGTGTGTCTTGAATTTTTTATATGTGCATATCGAAAGAACAAGGAGTCCAAGCATATTTTCATCATCTGCTAACATGATCATGTTTGGCCCAGCAGCGTCTCTGTCAGAGATCAGGATTCAGAGATCCAACAAGGCCGTCAACTCTGTTGAACATGATCAAGATCGTGCAATTCCTCCATCACCACCGTATTATATCGTCCTGATTTATAATCAGATCTTCGAGTCCTTTCTACCGGCATTCTTCGCCTTAAGAATGGAATGCAAAAACAAATTGACTGGGATTTGGATATCAGTATGTGGGAAGGCTTATGTAATTTATATATTAAAGGTCCATTTTTTAAGGCATGTAACATAAAATTTGATTACTTCCAAAGCAGTTAATTTACAAAGGGTTTCATCTTCAAATCGTTAGTTGAAATGGATAGCAGAATATCCGGTGTCGCATTTGAACTCTTATGGGAGTTGTGGTAAAAGCATTGCATGGATTATGAAAACTGAGAAGTAATTAATTTGCAATCCTAATCACTTTTTAATTAGTAGTTTATGTCCTGGTGTTGCATTGTGGGGTATGAAACTTGAGGGAAATTATCTGCCATTTATATAAGATTCATTTTATTTTTCTAAATTGATTTTATTAGTTCCCATTTTCTGACTAATGAAAACGTGCGTTTAAATTACCAAGTGTTAAAAGGTCTTGAGTCCTGAAGTCGATTCGAACGGGAGAATATACGGAACAACACATTAAATTTGTGACTTTAATGACATCTTTATTAATTAGTTCTCAATAACATGTTCGTGCTGCCCAGCTCTTTATGGAAAATTTTTGTTTTCTTGACTACACTACTATATACTACTGGGAGGCTGGGAGCACCAGAACTTAATTTACAGATCACGTTTGAAAGTCCAACTCGATAGATAATATATTAAAAGCGACCGTAATTGCTGATAGTTCCTTTAATTTCTGACACGTCTAGAGCAATACCATTTAAACTCTTAGGATCATAAATGCAGATTCAGTTTAAAAGCTTCTGAGCAATGAACTTGTTGATTTGATTGGAAATTGAAAGCTTCTATTTCCATATCCTATTCCCGATCCATCTGTATTGTAAAATTATCCACTCGAACACAGGCACGCCCCGTTCAAAGCCATATTGTCCGTAAATCACAACACAAGTGTATTAATAGCATTCAAGAAATGAAAAATATGAGGAATAGAAGGATGTTTCACAATGCATGCTTGTTTACAAACATGAATGAATAAATGTAAAGTATATCAAGGTGAATTACATTCCTCTGATTTCTGATGCTCGTATAAAGAGAGAGTTCCTTCTTTGAAACTAACAAACTTCATCGATTGTAATATATAAACATCCTGACAAATGCATTTGCTGCAGGTTAACAAACAACCAAACTTTTAATGTAAACAAACAAAGTGTGTTTATTACCTTACATTATCAGTGAGTAAGTGCAGTTTATTACACAACTTTCAGATTCAGAACCACATTAAAGCTTACCAATCAATTTATTTCATCAAAGCTAAACTCCAATGTCTTCATTTATAGAGGAGATACATGGAAGATTGAAATTGTTAAAACAAATTAAATTAATTGTGAGTAAACTATTATAGTTGCTAGCAGATGTTTATTTTATCAGTTCAATAAATCAAGTCAAAGTAATGGTAAAAGTCAATTCAAGGGGCTGATTCAGTCAGTGTATTTTTTTGTTTTTTAAATTAACTCATTACAAATAGAATTAAATTAGTATTTAATTCTGGTAGAGTAATTGCGTATATTAATGCGTTTAATAATTTTTCCAATTCCCATGACCATTTTTTGATATTAGTCAAAACAACCATAGACTTAATTAGTCCTTCTGCATCATTAGCACAATTAGCCAATTCTTATCAATATTTGGTGATCTTTATTATTCCTATAACGCCATGCTCGAGAAATTGACCCTAATGTATCTCAAGCAAAAGTATAAAACAATACATCTATACAGTAAATGTACTGGAAAGAGAATAAATAAGGCCAGTGTTGAAACCAGATCTTGTCCCCTCCAGGATATGGTAATTGCAACAAATACAAATGTGCTTATTAAGACCAAGACGAGGGAAACTATGCACCACAGCCTGAACGCTTCTCGTTTTTCCTGTTAAAAAATAACATGAAGATAATCAATTCAAATTCAATTTCAAAAAATTAATCTGAATATAAATCAATTTGTTTCCTACTTTTACGACCATCGCAACTCCAATCCCGTTCAATATCATCCGCATGCTCCTTAGAACTATTTGCTCAATCACTATTGGTGCCGTACCATCTCCTGCTCAAATTAAACCTTGCAACAATCACGTATAATTAAAAACTGAGTAATTAATGGCAGCTCATTTACCTTCATGGCCCCAAAGAACCACTCCGAAAATAGGCTGCAGAAACTGTCTCGTCACCAAGAAATATCCATCAATAACCTATGACATTTTAAACATCCATTGACTTTCTCATTCATTAAATTTTAATGCATTTTCATTTGAGAATTCTGAATATTGACAAATGATATAGAACTAAAATCCTACCAATTCCGAAACAAGGAAGAACATCACGGCAGCTTTCAACTCATTTACAAAATACTCCCAGATGTAAAGGCAGCCCCTGCCAACCGGGTGTAAGACTTCACCAGCCTTCATAGCGTTGCAGCACGCCACGGCTACGATCACTTGGTAAAGACAGGTAATGCAGAACGTCAACATTACATATACCAAGTGTGGAACGAATTCAGGAGCTTTTGTGGCCTCAATAATAAGATTTCCAGCAATCGCTATGAAAAACACAACCGTTGCAAAAATCCATGCTTGGAGCATTCGCAAGCTCCCCTGTAAAACAACTTTGTTTTAATTCATTTTTACAGCATTTTTAATTGTGCTTCGATTTCGAATGAGTCCGTATTCTCTCTAAGCGAACCTTAAAAATAGTCCCTATCCAAAGGAACCCTATCGTTGAAATGAACTTCAGCAATGGCACTGCCGACATAAAGACAAGCTCCGGAATGTCTAATTTAAAAATTCGAAAGTTAGGGAATGAAACGTTGGTTTCTTATGGAAAAAAATATTAAAATTAAATTACCAAGTGCAACATTGACATCCTCAGTTGATAACGAGTAGTAGATGTAAACTCCCAAATCCTTCACCATATTTATGAACAGAATTATCTTAAAAAAACATGGTAAAAAAATAATTCATAAATGTCTTTAAATGTGGTTTAATATTGAATTTAACGTGTCATTTAAATTTCCAATTACCGTATCCACTACGGCAACGAGGAGTAAAGCATTTCCTAAAGGAAGGCCAAACCGAAGCCAGGGGCTTATTACCGAAACCATTTTAAAAGTACTGATTTTCTTAAGCAAGTGGGGAACGAATTACTCAAAATACCAAACTAAACTGAACTGTCGATAATTTATAATATTTGTTAATCTTGATTTCTCAGAATTAATATTGACTTTAGTTTAACAACATCTGCTGAGGTTGAGGTTTTTATAGTGTGATAACCCATTGAACTTTAAGTATACATATATGCAGACTGATATCTACCCTTGAATGGGGTAACTTTTTAAATTCATTTGTAATCCAATGTGTCATCCTCCCATAATCTCGTAAATCCAAGAAGTGGTTAATTCAAGTGTTGTCTCACTCCCTAGGACTTAATTTAGTGTTTTAACAACTGACAGAGGAATTAAAGGGAAGACGGGGTTATTTCAGGGAGAGCAGTTATTTGGGGGATTATCGTTGACCTCCGCGAACTAAATTAAAGTAAACTCTTTAATGCGTTCCTACTAATTAATGCAACAAGTTCCTTAATTTGGGCAATATGTATTCGTTCGTTTTTAAATTACTTTATGACAAAGCAAGGAACATCTTAAGTATCGTATTGGCATTTGGCATACGAGCCAATTTGTTAATTAAAAATGACACAAAGAGAACTCATTTGAGCCAGAGGCATTTCCTAAGAGGCAAAGTCAGGCCACCCGACCCTTTGTTCTTGTAGTTCATATCATTCTGTCGATCTGGCATTAGATGCTGTGATGTTTTGTTTGCCTTCTCCAGCCATCGTAAGGAATCTTGCTTTCTTTTAGATGAACAGAAGTTCTATAATACATCGAATCCTTTACAAAAGCCGTTTCGTCTGAACTAACAGGAAGTTCCTTGACGACTTGTATTTACCTTTGAACCTGCCTTTACCTGTACCACCCCGATATTTTTTAAACTAGTCTCATTCGAAAGCTTAGGTCAAATGATGAAACTTTAACATTGGAACTATAGGCCGCTAAAATATATTTTACCTGGTAAAGTAGGTCGGAAGGTCAAGAAGCGCGAGGTATTTCAAGGATCCCTATAGTAAATCCACGTTTGAATTTTGAGGAAAGGCTCGTTGGAGCGCAATGTTAATTTGGAGGGTCCTCCAATGTTAACTCCCTATCTCCGACGCGACTTTCTGGTGAAACGGGAGAAAGTCGACTTTCTCTTCTTCCTCCCTTTCTCACTAACGCTAATTTTAAACGCAAACTGCGCAGTCCCTGACCTTCCGACCTACTTTACCAGGTCAAATATATTTTAGCGGCCTATAGTTCCAATGTTAAAGTTTCATCATTTGACTTTAGCATTCGAATGAGATTAGTTTAAAAAATATCGTGGTGGTACAGTTACGAATGTTCCCTTGTAAGCTTCTCTGACAAACTTTAGTTGATGATAGATTTCAATTCTTCAGAGGAAAGTGGTAAATTATCTAATCATTCCAAGTAGCCATATAATGCGTAATAATTATTGAGTTAAATTTCTCATCCGAAAAATAATTAATTCTAGAAGCTGGAGAGCTGATTGAATGCTCTTTATTTTAACCACTGAAACGCGCTCTACTCATCCAATTTAGTATCCACCCGAAAAATAATTAACGAATCTTCCTCAGGCCCATATCCTCATCTTATCAAGTCTCGACCATTTAAGAGTTCGATTTTATCCTCAAAGCGTTGCATTAAATTGAGGGAAACCATGCGATTTGATCCAACTTTGGGATTAACGCTACAGAGAACTGCAACTTTTGTGAGAAAGCGAAGTGACCTTTATCCAAATTACAACCGCTGAAACGTTAATTCGTTTAAACTCATTTATTGACACCAAAATTACATTAAATCATCATACTTCCGCTCAAATCATAATCGAATGTTGTAAAGGGTTTTTCTAAGGCCCTCTGTCCCTTACAAATTCTTAGAAGTATGAAATGAACTGTCTAAAGCTACTTCATAAATCCGCATGCAGATACTGTATGCTTTGATTGCAAACTAGGTTATGATATGGCAACGGATGAAATACTAGTTAAATGATATTTATGACAATGAAAACAAATGAATTATATTCAAACAATACAAGTCCTTTAGGGAAAGTACCAAGGGTTCACGTGAATGGCTCTTATCAATTCTGTAAATGCACAATATGGATTTACGTCCCTTAAAGGGGAATATGAATACGTCCCTTAAAAGGGGAAATATGAGATACGTCCCTTTTAAAGGGGAAATTCTTCGGTCTCAATTTGAGGGGCCGGAAGTTACGTACCGAACGAAGACTGATGGTAGGGTCCTCCGAATAGATGTTTTCCACGGGTGGTGATGGAAGGCAAGAATAAGCCCGTTTAGCTTAGACGCTGGAAGCGTTTGCCCCTTCGCTGTAAAAGCGGTAACTGAAAGAGTAGATTAAACGTTAGTTTAATCTCTTCAAGCAGTAGCTTGGAATATTAACAATTCGTCTCAGGATACTACTCACTGAGGCAAGTTGGGAATATTCCTGTCAATTCTGGGATTGTCTCAGAATTGACGAATTAACCTTAACCTAGCTTACCTCTTGGGAATCCTCGACCAAGGGAATAAGATACTTACAAACTAACTTCAAGGGATTTAACCTTCTCGGGAAACAAAACATAAACAACTGAACCTTGTATGGGAATTTCGGATCTCTTTTATAGGGATCGTCTCCATACGAAACATTAAGACAGGTATTGATGACAGTGATTGGAAGGAACTGCCGGGTTCTCCTGGTCATCGATATCGGTGGATCTGCATGAAATGCATGAAGGCAAACCTAATATTGAGCCAGCTAAACTATTCTAATTTTGTGAACCTTGGATTTGACTAAAAAGTATAAAGTCCAAAAATGGGACTTTACAATGTTCCAACACAAAGTGGCTGAGAAGTTCTAAGGTTTTCAAGTACATTGAAAAAACATATGAATATATTTATTCAAAATTAGAGGCCACATACGCTAAACAAACAAGTGAAAGGATAAATATTTATATCAGATTATATTTTCGACTTTCGTAAAGAAACCAATGAATAAAAGATTCTAAATTTGGAAATAGGCTGTTTTCCATCCTCAAAGTAGTCAAAGTATATACATTGGGTAAACAGACTACGTGTAGTTTGTAGTAGATTTAGCAGACCGTATAACCCGCTGCATAATGTGTTTTTGCTCTGTAATATTAAAACCCTTTCTATAATCAAAATAGGATTTTTGTCGATTTTTTTACAAATTCAGCGCATTTCAATCCTACATGAAAACAAAAGTAGAAAGACAGTTTCAAATAACTCACTTTTATTAGTATGAGCTGGGACCTGTTTCCCATCTGTATTTATAAGCTGCTTATCTCCATGTATGTTTCGTAACGAGACCTATTTCTGAAATAAGTAACAAAGTAATGAAAAATGCACTTTCAAGGAAGAAGTTAAAAACAAGCAGATATTGTTGTTCTTTATTCCAAAATATTATTGTGTAAAATAAATTTTCAAGATTATTTAGACATTATTTATAGTTATTTATATTCACAGATAAAATATAGTTCGTCTATTTGTAATAAATATATTTTTTTAATTAGTCTCCCTACATTAGGTAATACTCATAATAATCCATACACTTACGACTAGTTTATGTATTTATTATATTTGCTACGATTAAGAGAAATCCATTCAAGCCTACATATAATTAAAATAAAATTCGGCATGCGAGGCGAGTTGTCAATAAAGTGTGAAGTGAAATAACTTTACGAATAATGCACAAATGCTTTATCACTAGTTGTATGTATAAATATGCAGATTTAGATTTCCATGCATTTTATTACATCGAAAATCGAACTTGAACTATTGTTAGTTGGTACATAGGTTTAATACATAGGTTTAACCTAGATATAGGTTTAATCAAATCGAAATGTTGAAGCATGCAAAGGAGGAGACCGGCACCGGTAGACGTCTGAAAAATCGTTGTAAGCTCTGTTTTGATTCAATTGAATCCTTATCGTATTAAAATAATAAATATTATACAGTTTGGCATTTGGTTGAGGAGACGAGGGTGAGATTAACAATGTCTGGATCGCATTGAACAGTTTTAAAATGCTGGAGAAATTCGGGCTTTAACCATACATGTTTGTTTATGGAGATTGGGATTATGACCAAAAATAATTTTCTTCTGAGCTTTTGCCTGATGCTTATAAAATACGGATCGACATTATCCTTGGAAATCGTCAACACACAGTGTTGAGATGTAGTAGTGCATGCATTTGCGATATATTAACCGAAATTAAACCAGTGAAGCATAATTATAAACTTAAGACACTTTAACCATGTTTAAAATTCAGTGAAACAGTCATGTAATTAGTAACTACTTGCTATTCATCAACTTTTCCTATATAATTTTAATAATTTCGCCTATATCATTGTGAGTTTGTGTGTTTTTGACTCATACTTCCCAGGGTAGCATTCGGGATTATTTGCAAATTAAAACTTTTAGTTTCGGATAAACCAGAAATTCTAGGAAAGCAAATTAATTACTTGACATATTTAAATGTAGAAATTCCAACTCCAAATTTGAAATTAATTTCCTTAACCTCGTATATGTGTCATACACTCACAAATAAAAACCGCACTGTCGAGGCAAGAGGAGTGAAACCCATTTATTGATCAAGTGTAAAACAAATAAAATTGGATTACTTTTCACCCTTTAAACCGTTCCAATTTTATAATTAATTAGTAGCAATAGCAATATATTTTTCTGATATATTTAACTTATTTAACGCTAAAATACCATTGATTGACTCCAGTTGAGATTTGCTAGCACCACTCCATTACATTCAGTCTTGCAAGTTCCGGGGTTTATCGTCACAAACACATTGTACATTCCAAGTTATTTTCAGTAATTTATCAGTTTTGACAGTCTCTAAATAACCAATAACCTGAAAACTTGATTTCTAAAGCTTCAACGTAGTATTTTACATAGAAATAAATTTAAAATTGGTTACATATAATATGAGCTTACACTAATACCCGTGGTTTACATACGTATCTTTCTCTCTGCCAAAACATTAATGGTCAAATGGGCCAGTCGAGCCTCGGAACATACCTCCATAAATCACAGCTCAGGATAAAGAGAATGACGGGGTTTAAAGATATTTGTACGTACGTAATGTTTCGAACAAATTTGAAGTAGAACTTGAGGTAGTTTACCAAGATGTCGGGTAAAATTTCCGGAGGAAGGTCCAACGGAAATTGGAATATTCCGTATGGGAGCCAAAATATTAGGAATATTAAGCAGAAAATACAGGAGTTCCGCAACAGCCGGAGTCGGTTGTCGGGTAATGTTGGGACCATCTGGGAGTGAACCGTCTGAAATTAATCACATTAAACAATTGCTGTTAAAATAAAATACCTGCATCTATTTTATATTTTTCGCATTTGGCTATTGGCTAAAAATCTAATATAATTCCGGTTATATCGAATTGAAGTTTGAAGAATCCAAAGACGTCGAATATTTTTATTCATATTGCTTTTTCAGGGTAATTTATTCCATTTTCAGGACAAACAATAATAATAGCCCACTGCAATTCTGAGTTCTCGGAACGGATTTTATTTTCTCGACGTGTGTATTTATCAAAAAACTCTATCCAAGATTGAAAATGGTAAAAGCGATAAAAACCAGTAGACTCACGCCGGATGTTTTCAGGAACTTCATTTTATTGAATGTCTTCACAGATTCTGAAATATGAAAAAACTCCAATGAATGAAAATGTCACTGGCATATTATATATGGATACTTGCTACAACGCGCTTGGGAGAAAGGTCAGGGTCGTATATTTTTTTCTGCTTTCATACACAGCGTAGCACTTACCCAAAGCATTTCGGAATCAAAAATATTACCTCGAATTAATATCACTGCAGGTATGATGTGGATTGACATGAGGTAGGAAACTCCGTACAAGATAGCTAGGACTGAATTATCGAACATCACAACCTACATATTTTAACAGATATATTTGAGTATGAAGTTCCTTAAGAACCTTCCCAATAACATTTTTAATATCACGCCTTTCTTATTCCACTTTAAACCAGACAATCGAGCCGGGTCAGAATTAGAATCTTATAATTATAATACAAACTAAGGATGGGAAGGTTCGGATAACTGAACGAAGGGAATATATTGGAAGATAAAAATATTAACTAGAAAACCCTATAAGTAACACTGCCCCACAAGTTTGATGTTGTTGGTCTGTTATTATTAGTTACCGTAAATCTCGATTTGACTCCCCCGGGGCGTTATTGTTTTAAACCATCAAAACCGGGGAGTTATTTTAGAAAGGAATATACAGGGTGTTTTCTCGCAAGGTTCCGGTATTTAGAATTCAATTTCTCAAAAACTACTGAATCGATTTTTAATATATGTTGCAAATTTAATCGTATATATTAATCATAATTCAACTTAACTCGTGCAACTATAAAAATGAACTCGAAACTATAGTTTGAATAACAGTTGTTTTTACTTGGGAAGTTCCCTCGTTAAAAACTTTTTCGTTTACTTATTAATTCATTTTTGATGCGATATCACGAAAAGTACCAAATATGAGCTTGAACCCACTAAAGCCAATGTAGTGGATTTTGGACATCAAAACTTGGCGACAACCCCTTTCAAAGTGTTAAAACTTTAAAAGTTAAATCGGGGGGATCTTAAATAATAATTTACAGCGAATTGAAAATGGTTTTTGTTTCAGGTTTGTAACTAAAATTCGATTACTGAAAAATATTACTCAACCCAAAGGATCTCTAAATACAAAGTCAAGTCCTTCGAACAACTCTAATTTTTCAAGGAGTTTAATCTTCTTTTCAAATCTTCACGAAGGTATTTTCAAATACTTACTCCAAATCTTCCTAACCTTTCTTTAGGCACAACAACTCCCAGTAGTCCTTTTTTTACTTTTTACTATGGACCTTTCCTTCGTATTTACTGTCATTCCTACAGGTAAGAAGGCAGTCTAATCGCCCGACATTTTTTATTTGCTTTGCATTCAATCTCTTTCCCGATTGTTATTACCTTGGAGCATTTGTAAGTAGATGGGATACAGACGTTGAATTTTCTCGTAAATCCCAAAGGAAACACGATGATGATAGAAAAACTCCAGATAAAAATGATCTTCCACATCGGACTGAGAGTATGGGATCCGTTCATAGGATTCCGTGCAATTCGTCCTCGATCCAACGAGATGATCATTGTGGTCAGGGCGACCATTGGAACGGGGATCCCTGTAATTGGTACATAGCATGAATTATACAGGGTGCTCCATCAAGAACTTGTGTTGCAAATGTTGGAATAATGCCCTTAAAGGAGAAGGGTTCTATTTACAAGTAGTTTTGCTTCTCTAGCCCTTCTTGGGACACTCTGTATACAAGTCCAATGAAATTTAGACGCTTGGAAGCATTGGGACAATCTGTCTGCGGTTTTAGCCTAATGCCGTTCCCATCGCATAGTATAATGTAACGATATGAACCAATTTACAAATATGATGTTCCAAAGGTAAATTCATTCTGTGCCTTTCTCCTATTTACGATATCCTCACAAGTGATCTATTTCAAAAATATATATTACTTAGTGTGTACTGGAACAGAATTGATTTTCTCAAATCAGGGTAAATCAATTAAAATTAAACGTTGAAATCATTGTAGGCAATGCGTTTATGAATAACATCATTACAAAAGGTAACGTTAAACTTTATGTCCTTTTAAAAATTCAGATTCATGTATTTTCCTCCTGTTTTATAAGTTCCCTTTTTGTTTCCAAAGGGTGGGGATATATTGCGGGGATGAGGGAATAATGTAGTGTAGGGGAAAGATGGCTCGTATTTTATAAGGACATTATGTACTAAATGTACGGTATTCGAAACATCAACATTTTATAAAAGCCATCTAATAAACAAGAAAATATACCTGCTGTAACTAGGAAAATTAAGGTAACTCAACAGTTTAAGCTGTCCGTATTTGATTGCGGAATAACTTACTGTGTGAAATAGCCAAAATTTGACAAACAGAATCTGAATAGGGCCACAGTTCAAAGGTATTCTCCAGTAACCGAAGGTTGGATGAAAGAATAAAGAGGAAAGATGCCAGAGACAGGTTTGCAATGAGTAGATTCGCAGGCCTGTTGAAAGACAAAGAGGTGCAAACAGAGCAATTATCCATGATTATTTTTAAATTACACCGTTCTTTGAAAGTACCTAAACTCTAGATCACTGACTTACTTTCGAAATCGTTGATTACACAAGATCACGGACAACATGAAGAGGTTCCCTAGGGCGGATGCTATTGAAATTGACAGGTAAAATGGGCTCGTAATGATGGAATCCGGCTCTGTTGTACCAACAATTCGAGACTCATTTCGAGACTCGACTTCCTCGATTGTTACGTTAAGGTTGCTCAACATCTCCAAGTAATCTCCCTCGGTGGAAAAAGTAATGTTTTTACTGTAATAGGTCTGTAAGACGGATACAGCGATTGGGATCGAGCTGCCAATTAGTTTAACACAAGGTACGGCCTTTGGAACTGCGGCCATTGCTTCAAAACACGCACTCTTTATTGGCGTTTAAATTGTTGGAGAAAAATACATTTTCTTGAAATTAATTTTACCAACACAATAAAGATCCATTTCTTGCAATTTGCTCGAAAATAACAAGTCACGTTTTAGATGAACTAAGAAGGTCAAACCACACGTCACGCGATTTTTTCCAGTAAAGTTTTATGGACTCTCTTTATATATAAAAAACCCCTGTTTAATTAAATAATTTCGTTAGACGTAAGCACGTAACGAGGAAATTAACAGTTTCCAAATCCCCACAAAGAGATAATTAGTTGAACACCCTTGATGCAACGGCTCAGCCTGTCAAAGTAAATAAGTCTCGTTTTTCATAGGGCCAATACTGCCAATGACTTTCTCCTTTTGAAGTAAACTAAGCAGAAAGTAGCATTCTTTTGTAATCACACGACGAATTAATCGTGTAAATGGCTTGTCATCTGTGTAACCTCAAATCTGACAGTTTACGGCTTACGCAAAAAAGAAAAATCACCGACTTTCATAAGACCTTTTACATTAGTTGGCTAATCTCAAATGAGACAATAAAAACGCTGGTAGCATTATTGACATTTTCCCACCCAGTTTATCGATTGTGGCTTTGATAGGAGCAGCGTATTGTTACTTGTACAACACATAGCCTCAAGGGAAAGATCCAGACCTAATTGTCTGTTTCGGGTCCTTTATCCTCCTTTACCAGTGCTTGCGGTTTCGGTGTCTAAAATCTAATTAAGACTGGAGTGAAATTGCTCGGGGTTCCTTTGATTAAAACCGTAAGCCTTTTACAGCAACAGAAATCCAACTTGGGTCCGTGGGCTTAATAACACGTTAGAAAACCATTAGAAGTAAACGAGACGGGAAAGTGATATTATTCAATATTTCGTTTCGTTTAAGGGTATAAGGAAGTGCAAGGAACAATGAATTGATTGATGATTCTTCGTACAGTTGAGGTTACTTGAAGAGTTTGAACTTCATTGAATTTTACTGTGCAATAGTCCATGAAATGATTCAGCAGCAAAATGAGGAATATACTTTCTTTGCCGTTTTGTGTTGACGATATTAGTAAGATTTCATTCTGAGGTGAAAGCAAATTTTTTGTTTTTTTTTGTGGTATTCAACTTCAGTCCAGTTTTTGTCGGTCTGGATTTGATCAGGCCTCTCGATTGCTTAAGTGCGAGTTCTGTTTATGTTGTTAGACTTGGCATATTCTATCGCTGGACCGAGATAATGTAGTTTGATGGGGTTTCATGTCTACACATTCCATACTAAAAGGAAAAATCGTCGAAAAGTCGGCTCCATCCGTTTAGATCAGCAGAACTAGGAAATTAAAAGCAAGGAAAATTAATGATGTAGGCCTGGGTAAGATAGCCCGATTTCAAATTTTGAATTGGATGTCAAGCAATTAATTGTAATAATGATTGATTATCCATTTTCAATAGAAATCGTCTCGAAGGTCTTTAGAGAACCTATTAAAGTTACATTTTCCACGGTTTACTTCTATTCTACGCGTCTAATACACTTAAAGTTTGTTCCGCTTACACTATATAAAATTGGATCTGATTGTCCTATATCTTGGTTTAACGTTTTGTATCTATTCTTGAAGGTCAGTTCTCGGAATTAATGCCTTGTTTAGACTTTAATTCTCAGCATAGTCTTTTCTTTTCGACTGTTTTAAAACTTTGAGATTTTCTTGTCTTCAATTGTCCTTACACGGATTATAGTTAAAACAGTTGGAAAGATTCAAGATTTATGTATACGACCCAAAAAGTTAGCTTATGTATCTTTATTTCATTAAATCTCTTGGAAAACAAGGTTTTAAAACATTTCAATTACCGAAGTTTGATTTAGTACTTGGAGCCTAGTCCTCTAGTCTTGAAAAAAGTATGAAGTAGCTTGAAATAATTAAAAAAATAAAATCATCAGCTCACGATCTGACATTAGCTGTCTCCATTTAGTAAAATAGACGAGAACTAGAACAAGACAATCCCAGATCGTTTAGATTACAGTTGTAATTGGACGTTTCAATCCACACGTTAAGCAGGTACAAGTATACTATTATCTACAGGGTGTTTGAGCGCAAGGTACCGGTATTTGAAAATCAATTTCTCAAAAACTAGTGGGCCGATTTTTATAAAATTTGATTTTTTGAGTAGCCTGATTTCAAGAAGGAATATCGGTGGGGGCGAAAAAATTTGTGGTCTTTAACTAAAAGGACCCATGCGGGTTTTGTAAAATGTCAGTATTTTAACATGGGAAAGGGGTATCTATTCCATTCCTAGCAGCGGTCGTCGTCAAGGAAAAAATGCTCAAAAAGGTGGAACACTGCACATTTTTAGCCGTGGTCCATCACTGTGACCAGGGTAACGGGGTACCTCATCCCCATGTTAAGATAATGACATTTTACAAAACCCGCATGGGTCCTTTTAGTTGAAGGTCACACATTTTTTTCGCCCCCACCGATATTCCTTCTTGAAATCAGGCTACTCAAAAAATCAAATTTTATAAAAATCGGCCCACTAGTTTTTGAGAAATTGATTTTCAAATACCGGTACCTTGCGCTCAAACACCCTGTATATCAAACACTTCTTATAGCTCTTGCTCTTCGTCTTAATAATACACACCATTAACAAGTACAAGTTTAACAGCCAATTAATCTTCAAGTTCAACGGTTATTACTTGACAGGGGACATAAACTAGATTGGAGAAATCTTTGGAAATAGTTTGCCAAACTTGGAGAGAATAAGATGTTTGAGATCGTTAAGCGGAGAAAGCCCCGGAGAAACTGAAGATCAAAACTGGAACGGGGTAGTCCATTTATCTGTCCAAGTCTCGACTTACTGAACCTGATGCACTAAAATATCGTATAGAAGTGCAAGTGCACTGTATGCCTCTGCCACTGACTACAGACAGAGAAAGAAGATATTTTGCCAGCTTCAAAGCTCCTCCTCCAATGTGTGTTTGTGCAATATGCGAATGATAGGGATTAAGAGTCAAGAGAAAAGATAATGTACCTTTGCGTTAACTCGAATATACTTTTATAAATGTTTATTATGATACCTGCTACAACGATGTAATAATTTCATCATATATAATTGTAGATAATATTTTGAAGATATATGTACTGGTCAAATTTAAGGTCTGCCTGACCGGATGTACAGCATGCTTCTAAAGGCATCCTTGATCGTGTGGAAAAAAAATAATACAAAAAATTTGTATTTTATTATTATTATTATGTGATAACCACGGTACCTGTATACTGAGTGGTCGTTATATCACAAGGATTAGAATAGATAATCCTTCATATGGAGTAGGTAATGTCTGTTAATTATAGTATTTCAGCCCATTTACAATTAAAAAAATGTCAAGTAATATTTAAAAAATATCGTTAAAAAGTAGTAGCTGCTACCTTCTACACGAACCAAAAGTTCTCGTTTTATATCAAGTATTTTGTTTCAACTGAATATTATTATTGCATGACTATTTTCATTTCCTTCCTCGAAACGATTTGTCGAATAAGAACGTATTAGGCTAAGGCATGCTACAATATAATTTTAGAACAATTCTATCTGAATTTAAATGTTTATACGTTATTTGGAAAAGTACTGTTGCTCAAACAGGCGCCAGCGGATCCAATAACAATTTAATTAAAGACAGGTTGTATATGAGTTAGGGAACACACATATTAACTTTATTTAAGTAGTTGCGTAAGTTAATATCGATTTTACGTTTATGTAATTGCTGTTACGGAAGTTTGATATTCATTTTGCCTCCGGACTTTCCCAATATCATGATACGAACATCTTTAGTCTGTAAAGAATGGTAATTTTATGTCAATTCTTTTACCCGTATAGAATATCATGTCATAAGAAAATGGTTCATTTTTTATTTATTTTTCCAACGACTTGCTTTTGAGCTTTGAATTGCAGTAGATGTATTATATATTGGGTTTTCATGTAAAAAAAGGTCACAGCACACACAATTTATGTATTGGGAAAGTCAAGGATTTAGTAAAAGCACCTTACATAAATTGTGTGCTTAAAAAATCCAATGAACGCAAGGTACCAAAGAGACTCTGACAAGATTACAGTTACGGATCCTCATGAAAAATGTATGACTGTATTACGATTGCAGGAAATGTGCTGCATATCATATCGTCTTCACGTAAAGATTACAATACTAAAATTTCCAAGTACACTTTCGAAATCTTAGTATTCGTTCCATACCGTTGGATTGCTTAGAAATCGCAAACTCGTAATGCGGAGCCCCTTGAGTTGCTTTTGAATAAACGTACTGTAAGGACAATAAAGCTTTCAGGAACCTATATATAAACGCAGGGTATTAGTTCTGTCTTCATAATTTTAATAATAATGGTCTGATTCGTATATAGTTGAAGATATATTTATAACTATAACTAGAATATTTATAACTAAAATAACAAAAGGATGTTGTCAAACATCCATATCTGCAAAACTGATGATATTCACTGGCAATTTAATAATTTAAAAGATACCCAGAGGTCTTATTTTATCAAAACATTATTCCTGGTCCTTTCAAATCTTGAAAGTTTGAATGAATCGGTGTAGGTGTATTCAAGGTCTAACAACAGCCTAGAAGCAATGGTTGTATCTGAAGAATAGATAATTGGATTGCTCGAGATCCAGATGAACGAGCGACGCTCGGCACATTCTTGAAGACAGCGTATCAGGTTACACGTTGATATTGCAGAAAACTCGTTCTAGAAGAATCTAATTCAAGGCAGGCTTTTTGTTAAAGCATCAAAATTTGAGGTAAATAACATAATAAAAATTACTTTCACTCTCAGACGCTGACTTTCACTAAATTGAAGTGTACGTTCTAAATTCTAAAAATGGACGAGGCTTTCGGTTTGAGTTCCATTAACATTCTTTTCCGGTTGCCAGTGGGTATCATGCATCTTCTAATTATTAAAAACCGGTGGGTAACATAACATAGAGATTTTGAGGAGTGGATAATTTATTATCAACTTTGGACTTATGGAATTATGAATGCACGACTTACTGCATCTCTTTTTATTTTAAATTCAAAGCCTGAGGCTTGAACGAATGTTGAAAAGGTAATCGCTAAGTATTTTAATTCATTCCCTTGTTTTCAATGGAAATAGAAAATGTTTAGTTCTCTGTACGTATTTTGTGAAGCATATACACAATTTGCCAATGATATTGGCTTTGAAAAGTTAGAAAATTCGTATGAGAATGAGATGCAATTGGACGAGGAAAATCGACTACTTCAAATATAATGTAGTATTTCTCGTGTTCTAAAGAGGCAAAGGGTAGTAGCAAAAGAAGAGGCTCTTTGGAAAGTTGCTCATTGTTTCAATGAAACTTTTAAAGCTTTATAGGGATTATCTATTTAAATGCTCTTTCGGATGTGTCTACAAGTTCCAATTATATGCATACAGAAATTATAGATATTACTCTCGGACAGATTTCCAGGCTCATTTTAGAAATTCTGAATTGGCTGTATATTTTAAGCTTCTCGCAGATGATAGGAATAAAAGATAGCTCTAGTATTGAAAGCGATGTGTGGTGAAAATAGTCTTGAAACTGTTCAGTCGATAATATCTGGTCCTTTTGTGCTATAAATAAACTCAAACTGTAATGCAACATGGTAAGTTTCAGTTTAAAATGTACGAAATTCGCAGATTTCTTTGGTAGATACTCACAGTGTCAATTCTATTTGTGCCGGTGCCTTTGCTTGTGTCCAAATATAGTATATTCAATTTGACAGATAAAGTTCAACTGTCCAACTAACAAGTTGATTCAGTAACCAACCCCAAACTTAAGAAAACAGTGTCGCTCTTATGACATGATGCTTCTTTGGGAACTATTTATCTGCTGGCTGCAAGGTACTCAAACCTCAAAGATGTTACTAAATTGTAACAAGCACAGACGTTTAAAAGTTTTCAACATGATATTTCACTTCTTACGTGTTGTGCAATTTGATTCTTCAAACGCCTGAATGAATAACCTTTTGTGGTGAATCTGCAACTTTTGCGTAGTTAAATGACAAACATCGTCACAATCTTGCCTCCCACACTTCATTTGTCGGCCAAGACAAGATTGAGTAAAACAGATTTCGGATTCGATTACTATTGCCTACGATATTTTAGACCCAAATGGGATCAAAACTGTAAGAAAACTGGTGTAAATCGGTTTTAGTTTCCCAGTTGGCCTTCTTGAAAAATTGAGTACATAGCCGAAAAGCAATATACTTTTTATAAAATTCATAGAAGAATCTATCCTCCAAAGTAGAATTAAGTTTTTTGAGTGTGGGTAGTGTTCTTTTTCTGAGGAAGCTGCTTAATGCTTTACACATAACTTTACGGATTAATTATTAAGATCTTGTGGGATGAATTTCCGAAGAAGTTGGTAGACTACAGGGAAACCTACTTTGCAAAGCTAACAGAGCATCTTCAAAAGTTGATTTCTGCTAGACTTTACTTTCTATCCACGTTCAATCTTTGAGGTTTCTGACCTTCTTTTCAGAGTTTCGGAAATAGAAAACCAAAGAAGATCCCAGCCAGTGCATCATATGTCTGTGCTTTTGATGGAAGGTTTGGAATAAATTATAGACCTTCCATGATCTAGGTTTAGAATTATACAGGGCAACTACATTCTTTATAGATCTTGCCCTTCAAATTATACAAATTCGCAGACGACAGTCGTACTTAGTACTTTCCCTTCTGGACAACCTTGCTCGACATTATTTTGCATAATAAAGTGTCGAAAACATTGACTTTGTTGTATTTCATGAACTGCATCTTGATGAAGACTAACCAAGGGCGTTAGTTAAATTTGTAACAAGATCACATGGGTCGGGTTTTGGTCGTTGTGGTATCAATTTTGCATGGTTAATTATAGGACGCATCCTTTGAAATGATTATGTAATGTGGGAGTTGTTGTACCTATTTAGTGAAATTCGTTTAAGACTGTTAATTAAATAAAACCATATAGTACGCATCTATTATTAGCAGGTATTAATTTAATTTCTAAACATCCTACCAAAGGAAATCGCTGGTAGAGAATTACTGAAATTATCCCAATTTGATGCTTTCTTTCATCGTGAATAGCAATTTATATGAATTACTGACTGTTGCGAAATCTAAAGTTACAACTCCTACACAGATACTATTCAGCTTGAACTTGTTGCAATAGGCTTAGAGTTTGATCATTAATATAAATAGCACAATTCTTCAGACCTTTTATCCTTACGCTGTCGAATTAATAGCGAAGCCCAGGGGATCTATTTTCAGTTTTGAGGTGGGGTACTATTACGGGGGCTATATTTCTAAATGACGTGTATTAAGGTAATAAAGCGCTTGTGTACTAAATTATCAACCAACTGGGTTAGCTTGTCTTAGAATATTCGATTCAAATTCAAATGTTCATTGAAACACGCATCTTTGCATTCATACACCTTGTAAATTAACGAAATGATTTCATAAGGGAGAAGTTATGACATCAATAAGCTGGAACTAGAATTGAAGTAACTGGGTCAATTATATGTACATTTAGAATTAATTTAAACGAGGATTACGGAGGGGTATTTAACCAGATGTTTCATCGAAGTAAAAACCGGTCTTCCCGCAGTACCAAATTAGTACCAACGTCAAGCGGGGTCTTGAAACGATATGAAGAAAAGAGAAAGCTCATAATAGAAAACAAATTGAGGCAGATATGCGCTTTCATTGTTCATTGCATAATTTCATCCTCATATCTTTGCGATATGTATAATACAACCATTTTGTGCTTGGAACTTAATAGAAGCCTATTGAAGTTTGTCTGATGGACTTAAATCTCTCCTCTATTGCACAGTGATGCTTAATATAAACCACTATTCAGACATTTTTATCAATTTGAGCTACTGCACTAGTGTACTAAAAGTAGAGGGTAAAATCTATTCCCAGGATAATTGCATAGAAGTACTTTGTTTGGATTTTTTAAATCCCATAATACCATAGATAGATGTTGTTAATAGAAAAATAACATAAAAGCCTTTGAGTACAAATTAATACGTTTGCTGAGTTGGATTTGTATTAGATCTCTATTTTTTGAGAGTAAATAGATAATAATCACTTAAATTGTACGAATTTAAGTGATCAATTTTAAATGAATAGGAAGGAACTTCACATTTTTACAGATGAAACTAAATTCACTTATTTAGCTAGAAGAAAGAGCCTGATAAAGATTTATTAAAAAATAAATAATTCCGATGAGACTTGGCCGTTTAATTTCCATATCACAACTTAACTTGCAAAAACCAAATTGTCTGGCTTTTATGAACGTTGATGAATGATTGTATCAGTCTTAATGCTTACAAATTATCTTTTTTTTAATTCATAGAACACCGAAGACCTCCTTCGAAAGAATATAACAATAAATTCATTTTAAAATCCCAGTGCTTTTATTCATTGTCTAAATTCAATATTTCATATTCCTATCTCACAACATTACAACCCATTCTTCCTAAGCACTCTAAATATAGATACGAAGTCAATCAAATACCTTCTCCAGTCACCGTAGTACAGATTTTTAGACTGTTTTTGAAAAATTCCCGATAAGGAATTCCATAGGTAATGATATCGTCGTAAGTTTTAATAAAACTGATTACCGTTTATATGGAATATATTCTATCTTATATCTAAAAAAAACATCTTAGAGAAACCGGAAATAGGATATGTGGACCAACTCCAGGCGTCAATCTTCAATCTCTAAAAGCTTTTACAGATATATAAAATTGTTCAGCAGAGATCGACATTCTCTGGCAGCATCAATACCCACGTTTCCGTTTCCTTTACCTACTACCCGTCGAAGTTGTCGTTGCTTCGACATCGTCTTCAACAACATCTCCGAGTTGACTGGATTCGGTAACATACTCCGTAGTCTCTTCAATCCCATTAGCGTTTGCTTCAGTCACTTCAATGAATTCAACATCGGCCCTCAACTCGTTGTCTGAGGGTCTTGGCAACTTACCTGCATAATATAAATCAATCGTATTCCTGGTATGCGTAAGCCATCTTTTTAAGCAAACATAACGAATAGTCAGAAGTAAAAACCCTTCAAACCCACTACACACCACCAGGAGAAAGCAAAATCACTGGAATAACGCTATTCCTTTGAGCAAAGAATTGTCAAAGAAAGTTCAAGGAATTCTTCAAAACAAGAGACTTACCTCTGATCCGGATGGGCAAAGTAATTGTTTTCCAACTTGGTTGGACTGAACTTCTCAATGGGATTAGAGCATTGATTCCAACAATTTCTGAACTCTCGGGATCGACTCTACCGCTGCTGCTGTTGCTCATCTCTCCAGGATTTGTGAAAGGAAGCCTAATCTTTACAAGCACAATTCTATGTAGTTTGTTTCGCTGGAGTTCCTGGGTTTCTGGAGCTGATTGTTTTTTTAAATAAAAACATGTACATTAAGCAGTAGATTCTTGAGTTAATAATTTGGAAGAAGCGTTATATGTTTATCTCACAAATATGGGTAGAGGTTCCGTTCTGAAACCTTATAGCCCATTGTATCGGATGAACGAAATAGTAGTAGCCAACTTTGAGGTTTACGTGTACATCTTCTCCTTCACGGAATTCCTTCTTCGAGTTGATTTCGTGTGATAGCTGAAGAAGTGCTGTTTCCGATGCTTTTAGTTTATGAAAACCCATTCCTAGAAGACGAAAAATAAGCGTAGCTTTATGAAAGAGGAAGTTCTTCACCACACCCCAGACGCTTTGGAATTCAAAATTGATTCATCTCGTCAGAATCATATTCGATTGAAAGTATTTATATATCGGTGCGGGGGTTTACATTCTCAGACATTAAGTCTGAGTAGCCTTAAAACCCGAATTTTATGGCAATCCGAAACATCTCAAACCGATGAAGCTGCTTAACCTCCCTGTAAAAAGTACGGTAAATGTCAAGCAGGAACCCACTTACTAAGCTTTTGATCGTTTGCTTCATCTGTAAAACCACGTATTTGGTCAATCCCTTCACCAACACATCGAATTAGGCCACTTCCGCCCTTGTAGAAGAGTTTTCCACAAAAGTGATTCCCTCGGTGGCAAAGGGCCTTGGTGGCATTTGAGTAACCTCGACAATTTTCCGACTACAAGCAGGAATGAGAGTAATTGCAATTAATTTAATTACAAACTTTGAATTGATTGATAGACTTTCTCTAATTACAAATTACATCTTTTTCCATGACATAAAAACCCTAACTTGATATTACAAATGACATTTACGAACCGAATTATTTAAATCGAAGGCATATTGACGAACAAAGTAGTAACATACATCCCGAGAATATAATGTTCGTTGGGCTTATGTAGATTTTTTAAGGATAGAGAAAAGTCCCAGATTCGAAAAAAAAATCACGAAACACATCTGTGAAGGGGTGAAGGCACCCAAAAACATTTTGTCTGTCGCATGTTCGATAAGCGTTGAGAGAGCATTTGAAGACAATAGTGATTTTCCCTTATATTTAATCTATCATTGTCTAAAATATAGGGGTTTACTTGTCAAATAATTATTTACCTTCTCCAGGCAAATCCGATTGATCCCACATTCAGTCGGAGTTCTGCAGCTAATGAAGGATAGTCTTCCAGGTAATCCACTCTTTGTTTTACATGAAAAGGACTTGTCCCGTTTGTTGAATTTGATTCCACTAAGCTTCTCTTCCCGTTTCCCTGTTCCAACAAAATCCATATGCCACAAAATCGATTAGTTTTGGTAACATTTGTTTTCTTTACCAAATTACGGAATGCCACTTATAAGTAATGTCTACAGTTTTCATGTAATAAATGTCCATAATTTAACTCGGATATTAATCTCTTTTTGTAAAATTGTTCTATCAAATACTTCGTTGAGTATAAAAGCCAATGGTTTTCAGACTTTGGTATTTACGAGCATAACAGGACGCAACATCAAAACGAGCTGCAACTGCAAAATATAGACATTACAGGAAGACCCGAGGAACGAAGAAGATCAAAGGAAGCGTCATCGATTTTCAAGTGTGCATGCATACTTTAAAAATTCTACCACATGACCTAATTGGTCTAGCCTTGACAGCTAGATCTCCTATTGAAAACAAAATTCCAAACAACATTAGTAGGTATTAATACCTCCATAATCTAATGATGCCAATTTGACCTCTAAAAACAACGAAACAACCTAATAATTCAAACTACTCTAAAACCTAGAAGTGTTAGCCTAAAATTATCCTCTTCTAGAACAAACACAAAGACTCAATCCAACGGTGTTAAACAGGAGCGGAATTCAGAGGGTCGGGTAACCCGATTTTTACCCTTGCCTCAACACAGGGTTAAACTTTTTAACCCCTGCTCTGAATTCCGCTCCAGGGGGATAAATCTGTCCATACTTTCCAATCATAAAAGCCTTTCATATCTAAAGCCTCAGATATTCGGCTTCGTCGGAATAAGTGGAAACAGTTACCTAAAACTCGGTATTTCCAAGAGTGCAAAACCTTGCCGTCCTTCTCAGTAAGACATTGGAATTCCCCGAAACTTCCCGGAGTGGGATTCATCTCCAAATAGTTTGCAACGTGGAGCTTATGCTCCGTCTTTTCCATCGTCTCCAAGATATCATCGTCTTCCGTGGAATCGGAGTCTCCGCCGTTGGAATTGTCGTCGTAGGAATAGTCGTCGAGGCCAACGGGGGGTCGGACGCGGATCTCTTTGAGGATAACTGGCTCTTCAGTCGACTCGCAAGTCAGATTTAATATAGTCGATGTAAAGACCTCTTTCTGAGATGGGATGGCTTTAAAGGCTGGAAGTTTTTGATTAATTCCATGAAAACAAATGAAACGGGAATAAATTAACTTTCTCGGCACGGGTCATTGGGTTTTGGACATTTCATATATTTTCATTAAGGTCCTTCATTTAGGAAAGAATATTGATCTGTAGAATTATTCGCTATCTACGTAAGAATACGATTAACGGTTCAAAAATGGTCTAAACTGGGCACGAATCTTCAGGACGTTTTCATTGAAGCAATTCAACGAGATGTCTGTAATGCCTTAAAACCTTACGTATAATGTTATTCACATTTCTAGGCATTTTTTTTATCCAGATAGTCAAAGGCTCAGTTTAAGTTGAAAAGCTTTATGGACATGCAATGTTAAAAAAATCCCTTTGTACCTTTCATTAAATTATCTATGCTTCAATTCTCTGAATTCTCTTACTGTTTTCTGTAAATTTTAATACAGAAAATATAAAGGAAAACAACCTAACAGGTGGAATCAACAGCAATTCCCTGCATTAAAACTATTCAGACAAGGATAAAGATAAAGAAGTGGAAAAGTTTTCCTTTAAAACTATACTTTGCTCATATAATTTTTTTAAGGCAGTCCAATTTTTAATGAATAGAAACTGCAGAGATAAACCTTCTTTGCAAAACTGATAATGAATGAAGGGACTACTAACAACTTAAAGTAGATTCCATGACGTAAAAGCATCAGATGAAATGTGCAAATATGTGCTTACTTGCAGGCTTGACAAGATTATAAATCACAAAATCTTCTTCCATATTCTCAACCGGGCCACCGGTTCTTTTGGGGCTCGACATAAATTTCGAAATGCATTTATATTCCCCGTAAAACATGGATAAGTTCTGTCTCTCTGCCGATGCATTCACTAAAAACCCATAACGAGGGTCGAAGGCTGTTGTTTCCAATTCCCCTTGTTTCTCATCTTCGGATTTTACATGGTCTGAGGTTGCGAGTACCTTATAAAAAGCGTTTTAAACCCACATAAGAAACAGGCATAAGAGATCGGGAAGTGCTAATTGAAAGGGATGAGTATCAAAGTTAATATCAATCTTCACACCTGATACTTGGAAGATCCAACGACCTTCCTCAAGAGAGTCGCATTTACAGACAGTGAGGAAGTAACACAGGGAATTCGGAAAGATGAATCTGTAAAATTCTCCGAACTAAATGACAAGGAGAGTGTTTTTCGGCTGTCAAGAAATATCGGCCCATCTCGTCCTGCAGAATCAACGTGTCAAAAATCTTATTAATTTTTGAATTGCTTTAGTTAGTAGAGTTGGGAAAGCCTTTTACGACAATATTAAGATTGAATTTCATGAATATGATGGATGACATTACTTGAAACGTAAATGTATGCCGAAGCCTTGTTGGAAACATTCCCGATCTCTTGGCAAATGTATAGCCCTGTGTGCTTGGATAAATCCGCATCTGACTGCTTATGGTAGAATGAAATCTTGGAGGTAACACAGTAGGCTAGGGACCCGTCTTCGGGCTCCGTGTTTATTTCGACGGAAGCCTCTTCCTGGAGCTTGGATGGTTCCTTAAAGTTTTTTTTTTATAAAAAAAATTGTAGTTGGATTGAACGTAAAAGTTAAAAAAAAGTATGACATTTGATTAATTTACCCCTCCGCCAATGTAAATCCACTCAACATTCCGAGATGAAGTGCAAGTAATGAACTCTTTTGTAACGTCGGATAAAACTAAATCCGGAGCTTCACTTTTAATGAGTTCCTTTACTTGCCCTTTCTTGTACAGAAATAACTGGGGCTTATCCAGGCAATATGCCTCGGCTTGGAACTGACTTGAACCGAGGATCCCTAAGAGAAAGAAGGGTAATAAATCACGCTTCATTTTTAAAATATTGGCTTAATTGCCCTATGTAACAGATTCCGTTCGATGATGAAGAGGAACTGAATGAAATCTAAAAAGGAAGCTGTAGCTTCTTAATTCTTTGTCATGTCCAAAGAAAAGGTTCCTGAACCTTGGATAAATTATTTACATCCAGTCACGAATTTGACCCAGGTTTAGCGGAAGTGTGGCTCAATCAACAAAAATCAAAAATACAAATCAAAAGATACAGACAGACCGGTTAGGTTTGTTGTAATATGCAAATGAGCATGGATGGACCTGTATTAATTTTGTTTGTATAAAGCAAAGTTGTGTAGCTAGAATGGCTAATTTTCCATTACCTACTTGGATTTCAAACCATTGACGAATTATTCAACTTCAAATTAGCCAAATAGGCAATAATTCATAAGGATTCCAACAAATTTATTCATGCGTCTATGTATTTCTAAGTAGGATCTAGACAAAAATTAATTTGATCGCATTAAATGATACACTACAAATAGAATATGAATTTTCAATTTGATTGATGAATCTCCAGATTCGGCTACAATATGCATGAGGAGCGGAGATTAAATATAATTAATGAATAGACATAGCTTGTGAGCGATATGCAAAACAAAAGCACTTATAATTGCTATTATAGAGTCATGTCATTTCTTAGGACATTAATATCCATCCACAATAATACCGTTTTCCTCTTTCCATTGTCAATGCGTGCTTATATGAAACAGGTTCAATAGATTCAATCTAGCTGAACACATTGATTTGTTAGGAACGCATCGTATATCAATATGGAAAATTACATATGCAACTCGTAGCATTACTGTTCGATAACTAAGAACAAGCTGTTGTCAAGGAGACTGGAATTTATCGATTAAACTTTATCGTTACAGGTTCAGCAGTCGGAACAAATACATGTGGCTTGGCTCGTTTATCATCAGCTTTATAGAACATAACAGAAGTCTATTCCCTTTAAAATCCATTCTAAGTTGTCTAATTGATTCTAGCTTAAGCATTCATCGGTTTGATTAAATGCAACGAAACGACAAAATGGTGAAATGTACCGATACAGAATATAATCGACAACAATCGGGTGACGCTCCGGTAGATACTATTAAATGGCCAATAACTGAAAAATTAATTACGGACTGTCTCAACGAGCAGTTGCCTACAGGAGAGGAAGGGAAGGTATTTGTCCTAGAATACAATCAATGTCCCACTAAAAAATAAGCCTAAAAAACCCACAATTATTTTGTTAGTATGCCCGCATGGTGAAATTGGACATCCAGACAGTGACGCATTTAAAATTGGAATACAAATGTCAGTACAACACAAACGCATAAATTCTTTACTTTATTCCGCTAAATCAGCCTTGTAAAAATTTGTAAAATTTGTTTATATTCAATGCTAGCCATTTCCGTGATTGACAATCTCCAATGCATGGCATCCCTGAAGAAGCTCCAACTCTGCAACAACGTTATAATGAAAATAGAGAATCTGGAGCCCTTGGTTAATCTGACTTGGCTCGATCTCTCCTTCAATTCAATCAAACAGATTGAAAATATCGACTCGTTGAGAAACCTGGAAGTTCTCAATTTGCACAGAAACTTTATCTCAACCCTTGAGAATATGGACAATCTTTTGAAGCTTGAGATCTTTCACGTTTCTAGTAATAAACTGGACAATTATGAGAACGTAGGTCCTAGGTTTTAATATAATATTCTTTGGGATTATAGCTATTTAAAACAACAAAAACACATTAATCATGTCATCACGAGCGGATAAGCCTCAAAAGTAATTTATATTCATTTTATCCATGTAGACCAAGTATCTACGCCGTTTCGTCCGACTAAGATCAGCTAGTTTCTTTGGGAATCCAATCGCTAAAAACCCCAACTTCCTGTCCTATTTGATTGCCTTTGTTCCACAGTTGAGCATGGTGGACTACAAAATTGTCCCCGTGATGGACAGGAACGTTGCAGATGCTAAATACAAGTATGATCTTAATCATTACAACCTTTACTTAATAATAATAATATTAATAATTAACTCTATGGATCATTAAAATGAGATTCGCTATATATCTTTTTTGTCGTTGACGCTTAGCCTGTTATTCTCATTTACTGACTGCTTTCATGCTTATGAACATTTCGCATGAATTATTACGCAGTTAGTATGTAAATTCAGTATTTAGTTTAGAATGGGATTTAGTTATGGACTATTATTTGAGTCTCACAATTCTTATCTGATTTAATTAAATCCCAGGCCTCAAGTCGATAGATTTGCAACCGCCGAGGACAAGCATATTCGTAGGGCTTCTGTTTTTGAGGCTGAAGAGCAGGTAATCAATTATATGGGAAGGAATTGCTTTCAAAATGCAAATATAATGCCTTTACTGGGAAAACTTTGAAACTTATAATATTATGGGACGGAAAACAGTTGGTTTAGAAACTTTTTGGCCCCATAGGTAAAGTTTCTTCACAAAGATGCCTTCGTCGATGGATTTCAAGACGACCAGTTTTGGAAGTCCCTTTACGAGAACGATGTTGAAGGGCAAGCCATCCTTCAATTAGGGGACACTGACGATATTCAAGTGATGTAAATATCAATGACATTGGCAATTGAAATCCAAATACTCTTGAAGTTTGGAGTCGAGACGATTTTTTTTTAATATTATGCCAAACTTTTGGAAGTTTTGACCATATTTTCACTTCATACTTCACAGGTATATGGAACTCTTTCGCCGGTCAACCAAAGATATGTTTGACAAAGGAATGCGTGTTTATGAAATGCGACAAAACGAGATGAAAGCATATAATACGGCTGTGAAAGAGGAACTTGAGAGCGTTCAAAAACAAGGGACTGTGTAAGTTTTTTTTTGGAAATGTCATGTAGATTGTAGACTTGAAATAAAACCTGCATAAGGTATCAATAGCCATTATGCTGAATGCTGAAGATTTACTTCTTTCTAGACTTTCTCAAGAATTTGTTGAGTATGGAGGTCATATTTTGAAAGACGTTAGGGTCCTCGTCGGCCTCATGGAAGACTTCAAGCGAAGAGTTCAACACGGTCTGGCCCATGAGCTACCGCCCGAATTCCCCGAATTCGAGGCCCAGCTTAACGATTTGACAAAGGAGTATGTTAAGAAACTGCATAGCCTCTGGACATCCCTCATCACAAATGAGATCGATTTCAACGAGCAAATAGAGGTTGGCCTTGGCACAGTGCAAGCAAATAAAATACTATAATATGATCATAGATCCGAGAACCAGACATATCTATTACAACACATCCGGAAATAAGTCCTCCCAAAATAAGCCGCTCTTGGAAAATAGTTCCGATTCGGCAAAATAAGACTCGCCCTAAGGAAAAGTCCCGTAATTGCTGATTTTAATGAGCTCAAAGTCATGTTTTTCTCAATTCTGACAAAATTGTATCTAGAACCATCCTAAAGGAGTTTGATTTATTTTTTGAGTTCTATAAATCATGATTTTAAACATGGTTTATTTGAGAGCCAGTAACTCGTCCCCCCACTTTCAACGGGTTTGCAAAAATAGCCCCCCCCCCACTTGTTGAATCATATTAGGATTTGCGGTAGATAACCATCTATGTAGATAACCAATAACCCTTGAAGTTATATATTTGACTTGAAGGAAGTAAATGACCTTCTGGACCGTTCCGTTCGAGAAATCATCCAGAACTGGCTGGAACAGTTACGAGGTCAATTTGGAGCGTTAAGAGAAATCGAGCAGCAACTCTACGGGCGGCTTGTTGAGACTTTGGTAACTTACGGGGAGTTTCGATTGAGTGACACAGACATTCCCGAGAACTTGAAAGAGGTATCAAATCATAGGAATTAGATTGGCTTCTATCTATATAGCTAGTTTACTACGTTATACGATATGGCATGGTAATTTGAATCTGTATTTGACAACTCCCAGCTAGTTATGGACAAGGATGCTTTAACGGGTCATCTGCAAATGAGCCATGATCACCACATCGCTGTCGTCGATGGTCGGGAGGACCAGCTCAGTAACATTCTAAAAGATTGGCAGGAGAACTTTTCCATTGATCTTGCAAAGTTGGTTGAAACTGCTTAGATTCAATATACTTTGACGGAAATTCTAAGCCCCGTCTGCTTTTTAACTCCTAGCAAAGAATACCAGCGGAATAGGAACAGGCTTTCGGAGATTGCACATTTCACTGATACGCATTATGGCTACTTGGAGGAAACGAGAGCGATGCAGAACACGACCGTTTATATCCCACCGGTTCGGGGTGATCAGGAATGTAATGATGCGAACGAATGCCAGCCCCTCCAATGGTACGAGAGACTTACGAAGAGGTTGAAGGTGAAAGAGAAGAAATTCAAAGCTTCGATGATGCCGAAAGGGAAGCAAAGCTCCAAGGAACTTCCATCTGAAAGACCTAGTTTCGTTTTGTAACTTCTGATTTGTGGCTGTTTATGTAAGGAACTTGGTGAATGGAACCATGATCACTTTATATTGCAAAGTTTTGTGAAGTCGATCTCAAGTGATTACCTCTGATCTCAAATAAATCGTGACATGAATATTTAATATGAAACTGGGAACGGTTCAAGGTTGGAATGTTGAAATTTGTCTCGTTCGAAGATTTTGTATATTATATTCTCTACAGACTATTTCTTTATTCTTGCTGGGTTCAAACGGATTTTAAGTACAATTTGCTTTGATGCATAATAAGTTACATTTTTTTGTTCAATAAAGCGTGATGCATGAAGTTTGGTTTCGAGTTGTTCACATTTTGATGAAGAATTGACAGTAGCTAAAATGGTATAGTATTATTAGATGAATCGATCTTGATCGATAAAAGTATGTCAATTTGCCAATAACGTTTAAATATCACGTATTTCAAAAATTATAAAGCATTGCCGATTGCGGATTTTTGTGGATTCGTTGTCATTTATTGTCGTTTTTACTTACATTGATAGAATGAAAAGATTTGAGCCGAACATGTCATAATGCGTTGGGGACTGTACTAAGATTATAGATTTGTACAAATATAATTTTATGATTCTAACGCTAAGAACATAAGGAAATGGATAGTTAGTATGTACAATTAGTAATTACTCTCTGAGGTTCAACAGACGAAATCGTCGACACTTGAAAAAAATTGTATAAATATTCTGTGATAAGATGACAGAGGTATCAGAAACGTTATTGATCTCTTCCCGATTAAAATTATTGATTCAAATTCGTTTTTTTTATTCAGCTTTTTTGAAATGATCGGTGGAAAAATACTGGCAGTCCTTATCGTCGTAACCCTAGCTTTTTTGGCTAATAGCCCAACTGAGGCAGGGTACCATCATCATGGTTATGGGCACATGCATGGACATGGTCACCATGGGGGGCACGGTCACCATGGAGGAGGGCACGGTCATCATGGGGGGCACGGTCATCATGGGGGGCACGGTCATCATGGGGGGCACGGTCATCATGGGGGATACGGTCATCATGGAGGAGGGCACGGTCACCATGGGGGGCATGGTGGGGGACACGGTCATCATGGGGGGCACGGTGGGGGACACGGTCATCATGGGGGGCACGGTGGGGGACATGGTTATGGCTATGGTAAGTCAAAATTAAAATACCCATCAAGTATATTCTAGAATGGGTTTTCAAAAATTTGTGACTTTTTAATCGCAGGTGGATAATTTTGGTGTCACTGTCAAATAGTATCCAAATAATTCTTGTTTTAATCTTAAACTAGATCGAAAAAAATAAGCTAATTTGTAACAAGTTTGAAAAAATAAACCTTTTATTTCTTTAAATCCCAATTAAAATTAAATATTGCTGACTGATGGGAATCCAGTTGGGAATTAGTCTTGGATTAATTAGCACAAATTAGGTTGGTTCCACAAATTCAGACTATAAAACTTTATATGGATTGAGTATATTTTTCGGGTCCAAAAGTCGTTTCACTTGTTTCATCATTTTAATGGATTCATTCGACTTTGTGAGATGAAGGAACTGGCCCTTTTTAGACCCAAGACCATGTTCCGCACTTATGCTTCCTTTACGTTTGGAAACCCAGGGGTACACGAATGACTCTATTTTTGCCGTTACCTTTGGATCATATTTCACGGCCGATATATTTAAATGAATATTTCCATCACCTAAAGAACAGAGAATTATTTAGAGAACATCACTATAAATCAGGGTGTGTTTACCTTGAATATGCATTCAATGCATTCAATTTCGACAACATATACCTAAATGACCGAAGCCTGTTACTCGCTTCACATCCGGTCCCAAAAATGCTCTCGTTTCCAGCACAAACGTTTCAAAATGTTCCAGGGGAATTGAGAAATCAAAGACGTAGAGATAGCCATCCTTCATTAAAGATTCCGGTAGTCGCTCCCTAACGCTCCAGATTGACTATAAATACATAATGTCACATCCAAAAAATACGGCGCATATTGAGCTAATTTAAACTATGTTCAAAATTACTTTCATATGGCTTGGGTCAGATGTAACGGTTCCATCCTTAATGATCTCATCTTTCATAGTAGCTTCAAGAAATTGAGTCAATTTTTCTTCGTCATGCCTCATATTGGACCCTGCAGTTTCTATCATCATGTAATAAGGATATCCACGAATTGGAGTTTTTAGCCCTAAGTTCTGCTCGGCCGATTCAAAGCTTTCCGAATCGATGTACTCACAAGCCGATAAAATCTCTCCCAAGTCCTTTTTGGCTCGTTTTAAAGTCTCGAGGACTTTAGAGTAACTCTCCAGTCCTTAAAAATAAACATTTCGTATGGATTAAGAGCTCGACAGTTGGAAACAGTAAAAATTATCGTAAACTGTATGCTAAAATCATTTCGGATTCAGTGTACTATTTAACTCCCCCGATTTTTATACGGGACGCAAAAATTAACCCCTTTAATTAGCACAAAATCACACAAAAAGCTGATAAGCAATTAAAATCCGAAATAACGTTAGTTCAAATTAACTTCCCGTGTTCTTATTTCAATACCGACAGTAAGTTAAAGTAATTACCAACAAATGCCAGGTTTATTGCAGTTGGCTTAGTAGGACATTGAATAGCTACTTTTGTAACTATTCCCAGAGTCCCCTCTGAACCTATGAATAAGTGTTTCAAATCGTAGCCCGTGTTATCCTTCTTCATTGTACTCATGCAGTCTAATACCGTTCCATTGGCTAAGACCTATTGGAACAAGATCAATATTTTTATTTCAAAACAAGAGATTTCAGAACTCAATTGATTTTTTTGACATACTGCTTCTACGCCAAGAACGCTACCATGTAAGCTTCCATATCTCAAAACCCGGAGTCCCCCAGCATTTGTTGAGACATTGCCTCCGATCTGACAGCTTTCTTTAGCTCCTAAATCCAGAGGCATTATATAACCCCGTTCTTGCAAGTATTCATCCAAGGTGTAAAGAATGCAGCCGGATTGGCAAGACAGTGCTCCTTGAAGGCAATTTTTAAATCGGATTTTAATGAAATCCTTAAAATCGATGAATAAGAGTAAACAAAGTCTGGGATAATATTCTATTACCGGATAATTCATCAAAATTCAATATAGCATTCATAAGTGAAGTAGATAATACGATTTCATCGCAAATTGGAACACTTCCCCCACTGACACTTGTGTTACCGGCTTGAGGACAAACTGCGAGGTTCCTTTCATGGCAGAATTTCATTATTTCGCTGACTTCCTCTGTAGACTTTGGCTTCAGCACCAGGCTACTGCTTCCTAGTTAGATGTATTATTTGAATAAAACAAATCATAATGCATAACATCATTATTATTATCACAAAATGACAATAAAATCAGGGCTAATGATGTAAAACCTTTGATGGACTTGAACCAGTCGATATTGTAGCCATCCAAGTCATTCTCATCTGCAGTAAGGACACGAGTTTTGTCCAAAATCCCTTCAAAGACATTGATATCGGATTTTTCCAACTTGGAATAATTTCCCCGATAAGATTCATTAGAATAATTTTTATTGATCCTTAGGGTTTCTGGACTAATTGCTGGCAAGTTATAGTGTAATTTTTTCAAAGTAGGCAGATGTCTTCTTGAGAATATCCATATTCTCCTTCCAATAATCATGTTTCTGAATTAAACTACAAATGAATACTTATTATTTAAATGTCAACCGTTTACTTAACTTGCAATACAACTTGAATTTAATGATGTAGTCACATGTGTAGATACGAGACTAAACTAACCGCTATAACAATTACTGCAAACAAACCTGTTCCAACTGATTATAATATCGGGTTGACTAAAAGATAGTACAGGCTTAAACTGAAATCATTAATTTTAGGGTGGTTCATAAATGAGTTTAACTTAATAAGGAATCTTGTCATCACCACTCATAGTACTCATACAAGATGAATCGATCTGATCGTTGCATTCACAGAAGCAAACCAGGACAACATTTCATGCTGGATAGTGTTTTATTTTATGTTGATGTTTGGATGAATGAACGATTGGGATTTGCAAGGAAATTAAATTAAATGGTATTTATAAAGTCATAAGCTTAATATCAAGGTTAAAAGAACTGAGATTATAACGATCTCATTACTCCATTAAAAATTACTAAAAAAATGTTGGAGTTTATATCCCCAGGTCAAGTTATTTTTTCAAAAGGGGTCAGTTATTTCAGGCATTTTAGTGGCTTAATGAATGGAATATTACCAATCTTAACCAAAAAATGTAAACACTTCTATTGGCATTTCTATTTCTAGATGAAAATTTATTCATATACCACCGCACCGAGTTACTGGAGAGTTGAAGAGTAACAGGGATAGTATGTAAAGGTCTTTTATTGTGGATCGATTGATCCATGGCATGTAAATGTTTAAAAATATTCAGAAGGATCAATAAATTAATCTTCTATTTGCATTAGGAGGATTTCTTATCGTTTAGCCTTGAAGAAATCACAGGGAATATTCTAGTATTTTATTACTACTCAGAAAATATAGTTTCAGAGATCGAGAGAACTACCGAACATTTTAAAATTCGATTTGTTCTGTAAGTATTTTGTTGACAACATGGTGTCACTTCTATTTCCGGGCATTTTGGGCCTAACCGTAGCGCATTTAATTTGCTTGATAGCTGGACAGCATACCGGACAGAAAATTATTGACAATGTAGGTGAAATAACTTTTATTAAATACTATCCCATTGATTCTACCAAAAACATCATATTTTATTGAATCATTAATTACTTTCTTGTTACTAGGAAAAAGCGAATTTAAAAATGTCCGTGTACTACGAAACTCTCTGCCCCGATAGTTTAAACATCTTGGAAAATCAACTGCTGGATATTTTCTCGACCAAAGACGGATCAGTGGGCCCAAAGAGCCTTGAATCTCATGTGGATATCCAACTGATTCCATATGGAAAAGCAGCGGTATGATTTCTAAAAAAAATAACGACTTGTTATCGCCAAAATTTATAAATTTTTTAAAAATTCCAGAGTTTAGACTTTGTTTCAATATTCGATGATAATAAAATCAAATGACTTTTCTCCTTCCAGACATTCGAAGCAGAAGGAGAAAGTACTAAGTTCTCTTTTATCTGCCAACACGGACCATTGGAGTGCGAGGGTAATAAACTGCATAGCTGTGCAATCCAGTCGGCATCAAAAATTCCAGAAATTCGGCCAATAAATCTCATTAAATTCCTCACATGCTCCATGAAACACCTCATGGTGTCCCCGGAACCTCCTCTTACATTCTCGTCACAAAATATCACATCATCCATAATTTATCCCGTCTTTGAATCCTGTTTCGAAGAATTCCAGCTCCAAAGTCCTGAGCTTTCTTCCGCTTTTCAGACGGATATCGAAGGATGTCTGGAAGATGGTGAATCAAGTTTACTTCTTAAAACCAACGGAGAAATAACCAGTCATTTAACTCCCAAGCTCTCCTTCGTCCCTTGGGTAACGTTTAATGGGGTCTGGAGAAAGCGACTCATGGACGGAGCCTTGAAGAATTTAAGGAAAGTTTTGTGCCAATTGGTCATCACGGACTCACTAGCTTCCAGCTCGACGGTTAATCCGGAGATTGAAGGTTGCGAGGTGTATTATACAGAAGTTTATGCCGGATTTTTGCATCAACGTAACCTGGCACCCATTCCGGGTGGCGACTTTGAGCCAATTTCATCAGCAAAAATAAGTCCTTCGCCAAGTAATAATGCGGAACCATTGGAAATGCGGACGAGGTATGGACGAGGGGCTGCAAAACGTATTGGTGGTATCGATAGACGGAGATTTATTCATGCTGAAATGGACATTCCTTATGGAGGATGGAGGACTCAAGGACATGGATATCAAAGAGTTTCTCGAGATTGGCGGAGACCGATTATCCGTTGATTCATATTGAAAAATGCTGTATTCATATTTTTCATAATAACAGTATGCATGTTGATTGTTATCGTTCTAACGGAATGATCTACTTGAGTTTAAAGAATTAATTGTAATATTGTTTGTGTTATTGAAACATTGCTTATATTTCCGAAAAATAAAATGATTAATAAGATTTGACTTCGTTTTGTTCGAATATCATGTTTATAGAATCATAATGCGTACAAATATCCAAATAAATACATGTAAAAATGTAAAGAGTAAAAATTGTCATATTAACCAAGCATCCATCCTCAAATAATGAAAAATCCTGCTTGCTCTAATTTTGAGTTACATGAAAGGTCAGAGTTTTTATGCAAACAAAAGATGTACACACTAAATCCAAAACTTGATAATCATTAAATTGCACAATACTTTCCTTATTATTCTTCCCAAAAAACTGAATTTTTTCCCTATTGTCTCTTTTTGCTTCGCAAGAGTATAAGCTATAAACTTATAAACGATTCCATTACCATTAATTCTAACCTTGGAAATTGGATATCCTTAGGTATTTTAAGCAATATTTAGTCCAAAAGGATCCGTATTTATGGACCAAATTCGCACATTTGCTTGGCAATAGAAGAGTAGAACGATATTCGTTTTGTTTTCTAAAGCCTTTAAGATTTTGCCATAACATTGTAATTACAGGAATTACATCTTTAATAGCATCTTATCTGGGTGTTGCATACTTCTCTTATGTACTTACTCATAATTCACCCAGCCAAAAATATTTAAAAACAGATATCCTACAAACTAGCCAGGATATCATCATAAAATAAATTTAAAGGCATGAATCTGAACCTGCCATACCTCTAGATGAGCTTACAAAATGAATTTAAAGATGAGTTTACATTATAAAATGGTACAGAGAACTCGAGTTTACAAGTTCACCCCGTAGGAACAGGTCAATTGCATTAGATGTTACCTCATGCACATAGTATAAATTCTAAAGGCTTTTCTTAGCTGTAATCCTGAGGTAGATGAGAATATCATCCTCCTTACAACAATACAACGAAATGCACATAACAATGTACACACCCCTTTCAACTATGAGAGTCTCACCCACACCGTTAGAAATTTATACCAGCCTGGGTTACCTTACCCTTCACAACTTCTTCAAGAGAATCCTTTCCTTACCTCACTCCATTTACCAGGAACACCTTATGATCGTTTCATTAATGCAGAAACAGGTAGGTTATTGTAGGTCTATATTGGCTCTAGGTGATAATGTAGGTACGGTTCAGGTTTCAATGTAATATAGGTTTTAAGAAGAACTTGATTCTATAGGATTCTTCAACTTCAATTCCTACAATGCCGTTCCGTCAGTGAGGTATATGTCATGTTACGACAATACATTTAAATCTTGCATTGGGAATGGGAACATTTTTGAAATACATTACTCCATAAGTATTCCGTTTAAAAAGTGATATTAAATGAGCTATTTTCTTTCCCGGATCCGGATTTAATCCCGGAATCCGTAAGCAAGTGTAAGGAAATATGTGAAGTTTTTTACAAGTTGTTGGAAGTCTATAAAAAGAATAACAAGTTATTGTGATTGTGATTTAAATTCGTTGGAATTAAATATTTTTGCAAGTGGATTAACGGAAAGTTTAAAAGTTCAAAATGGGAAGGTTTATCGGGAATAGTTTGAGAAGTTGGAGCATATCAGTCCTTACGGTTTATTTAATATCGGAGTTTAGCATATTTACCGTTTCAGCACAAACATTTAGGCCTAATCAACCACCCTCGTTTGTGGCTGGGGGTGATCTTTCGAGATTTTCTATTCCCGAAGATGCACCTGTTGGATCCGTTGTTTATAGGTTGGTAAATCAATGATACATGATATCTGTGATATACGGTATAATATTGGGAATGATGATGACAACTTGTGGTATATGTTTCTATTAATGAATGGGGTATTAAAACTGTTTCTCGTGATAGTCGTGATAAGATTTGCAAACATCATATGCATTTTTAATGGTATTTAAGTATATGTATATGCACAGATCAATGATGATTTTTTGAGCAACAATCTATTTTACTTCTAAAATGTTCGTCAATACCGGATATATTTTGATTTGTATACGGTTTGTTAATCCCAATATCAAGATCCCAACCCGAATTAAAATAAGAATGCCAATATTTCCAAAAGCTAAAACATTAAAAACTACAAGTAAATTATGCATTTTGTTGTTTTAAATGATTAACACTTTCAAATGTTGATTCATTAGTTTTAATTTAAAGATCGCCATTATTCAATCATGTTGTACATCTTACAGACTGAAAGGTACGGACCCAGAAGATGGAGAATTAACCTACAGTATTAGTGGGGAATACTTCCGGGTAAATAGAAAGTCTGGTGATCTAACTCTAATAAAAGGCCTGGATCGAGAGGTCGAACCAAAAATTGATGTCATCATCAGTTTAACCGGTAAATATCTTAATGTCACTTAATTTATCAAACAACAACATGAGTACTTACATGTGTCATATTTTAAAATACAAATACCAAATTCAACGAATTTTAATTCACAATTAAGCTCTTAAAAACTTTAGTTAATAATTCTTAAAATCGACAAGCACCTCTAAACGGAGCTAAATGCATCTGATGCAAGATAGTTACTTTCGTTAGCAATTAGTCCGCATTTAGAATAATAAATGCATTTAAAATCAGAATATACATATTATGCATCGTTCAAAATTCTTTCACAGGAATACTCTCTATCCATCCATGATATAGAATGTTCTATTTATAAACCTTAAAACGTCAAAAGATGCGTTCAGATTAGTTTAGAATAATTACTTGGGTGTCTCAATCAGATTATTACGATAATGCATGGGGTAGACGCTACCCCAGTTCCCACAAATATCAGAAAATGTTCTCACAAAGACTTGTATTTACTCTAATGAGATTATGACATTATTACAATTTAAAATAAAATCAAAAAGCTTGATTGTTGATGTTAAAATGGCTTCTCTTCGAAAATAATTGCATGTACTTATTCTGTAAATTTTTGCTTCATAAATTAAAACTTCCAAAAAAATGAATTATTTTTGACATGAATTAAGATACAGTTTTTGTTGCATATCCTATTATTACTGATATTGTAGTTCTTAAAAATGCTTTTAAAATATCGTATCTCTGCAGAACATCAACATCCATTCAATTCAACCGTTTCTAGATTAAAACAACTCATTGAAACCAATGTATTCGTATAAAATCAACAACGACTACAAATTAAATACTAAACATTACGCTTTTTCATCCGATTTTAATTTCACAATGAATGTACATGGAATGAACATGTTTTTACAGACGACGGCCAAGGATTCGAACCATCAACAGTTTCTTTGAGAAGAGAAATCTATATCCAGGATCGTAACGATAATCCGGTTCGTGATTCATTTAAATAAATTATCACGGAAAAGTCTTTAAAATATCTCAAGCTTTAAGGTCAAAATAGTTCACAAAATAACAGTAAATTCCAAATTCGATTTTATATGAAAGTGACGTGTCAGTCTTTATCATTAAAAGTTGTTATGAATTCGTTTAAACAGCACCTTCTCGAATAAATGCTATCAGTTTTCCTTTCCCTTTCGTGGGAATTTGCACTTAAATTGTTTACAAACACGACTTCCTAAAAAAGCGTATGTATGTTTTCATACGAATGGTATACGATCGGTACCTTGTAATTGAACTAGCTGTATTAATAACAAGTAATATTTTTTCAATCCATCAACGATTAAACAGCCCATCTTTCATAAGCGGCCATATTCCTTCAAAATATCGGAACGTACTCGAGTCGGGACAACGGTCTTTGCGGAAATCCCGATCACGGACAACGATTTTGGAATCAATTCCCAAATCAAATTAAACTGTTCCCATGAAGAGACGCCACTGGCTTGCAAAACCTTTAATGTTGTTGCTGAGAAAGTTGGCGATGGGAAATACATTGGGATTATCACCCTTACAACACCCTTGGATTATGAAACCCACTCCTCTTACGCCATGACCCTCGAAGCTAATGACGGGGTCAACACTGCCAAAGCCTTCGTAGCGATTTCCGTTTTGGATTTACAAGATCAGGCCCCGAAATTTTATGGAGGACCATATGTTTTTAAAGTTAAAGAGAACTCCTCCCCAGGGACCAAGGTTGGAGAGATTTCTGTCCAGGATGCTGATACCGGAAGTCCTAGGGCACTCCAACTGAGACTCATTGATGAAGCTGAGAATAAATACTTCCGTTTGACCAATATCCAAAGAGACCCTTACAGTGGGACTTATAATGCCATCGTTGAGACCACTAATTACACCCTTGATGCTGAGGATGAGTTTATAAGGGAGAATTTAGGTAGCCATTAAATGTTGATATGAAATAATTCGCCCATTGTTAAGAAAGAAACGTAAAAAATTTATACTCTGAATGGGTTATTCCACATTTTTTTTCGATTTTATTATGGGCAAGATATATCAAGATATACTGTAAAACTTTGAAACTTTTAGTAGATATATTTTAAAAAAAGCCAACAACCCCCTGAAATAATCAAAACAAAACCACTCCCCCTCGTTCTGGAGATAAAAATATGCCCCCATTCTTTAAAATTTCGTTGTTTTTCAAATCTTATTAGGTGTTTACGAGCTGGTACTCGAAGCTAGAGAAATACCCCTTCATCCCGAAGATCTAGAACCGACACTGACAACAAGAACAGGGGTGGCAATAATGATCGAAGACACAGATGACCACTTGCCCGAATTCAGGCCCTCGCAATTCACACGAATCCTTCGGATCCCATACAATGCTAACGAGGCATGGACATTTCCAGATTTCCGGGTCGAAGTCGAAGACGGGGACGTGGACCCTTACAACTCGAATTTCGATCTGAAATTCGATTGGAACCTTGAAGATTATCCCGTTCCAATTGAAGAAGTCTTCCAATTCGTCACTCCAACTCCTGACAATCCATCAATCCAGTCCAAAGGGATTATAACGCTGGAAGTTATGAATATATCTCTTTTAAATCCTGGGCTCATGATTGATCTTCAAATCGGAGCTTATCAGAAGGGATATCTGGTTTCCAATCTAAATGTCCCAATCGAAGTGGCTCCAGGTCCAAAAGTTCTCCCAGTTTTCAGCCAAAACGTTTACAGGATATCAGTACCGGAAGACATTGCGGCAGGAGGTTTAATTGCTCGGATTGCTGCCAAAAACCATGATGAAATCGACGATGTGAAATACACACTTATCGGAGCTGGCTCGGATAGGTTTACCGTCAATGAAAATACGGGGGACATTAGTTGCAAGACCCATTGCTTGGACTTTGAAAAGGACAAAAGCCACTTCTTCCTAATTAGGGCTAAGGCTGGAGATACGGTTGACGAGGAAGTCTTTGCCCTGTTCCATTTAGACGTGGTCGAGAAAAATGATAACAGACCGGTAATGGTTTTGAAGACTTTACATTTAAGTCTCATTTTGCCTCATTTTATTACAATTAACGTCATTCTTTAGGAATTCGTGGATGTTCCTGGGCTAATTATGTTGACTGCTAACGGGAACGTGATGAAACGAGCCGTTCCAGACGGTACGAAGAAATTCGAGCCCCCATTCTTTGTCAAAGCCGTGGACGCGGATTCGAATGACAAAGTTACTTATGATGTTACTGATCATTCCATGAATACTTCTGGAATTACCATCAATCCGGAAACTGGAGAACTCTTACTGAAAAAACCACTTAGGCATGCCAAAAACTTGCTTAAAATTATAACTGATTTAAAAGCGATGCTATAACAGAATATATATTTTCAGATGGGCTGAAGCCGGTGATCATAAGTTAACGGTAACGGCAACAGACTCGACGGGAAAGTCATCCCATCAAACCGTTTTACTAGTTGTCCAAGCAGTACAAAACATAGCTCCAAGTTTCCCTTACCAAGTTGAACAAGTTGAAGTGCCGGAAACACTGCAAAAGGGGGCAGCGGTATTTACCGTAAAGGCTCATGATCCCGATGGTCAGGACGCTGCGATTCGATATTCCATCGAGTATCAACCAACCCCGGACCTTTTCTTGATTGAAGAAAACTCTGGAATCATACGACTTAACGGAGAATTAGATTTTGATGTCAAGCAACGAGTTTACCGAATTCAAGTCCGGGCAGAGGATGAAGGAAAGCCTTCAGAAAATGCTAAAGCATTTGTGGAAGTAACCGTTGCTCCCGTTAATGACGAGAGTCCGACATTCTCCAAGAAGAATTATGCGGTTGAAATAAGTGAATCCTCAGTGCTTAATTTGGCTGTTATGACCCTTGATGCTTCGGATAAGGATGAGGATGCTGTTCTTGAATACGGGATATCTTGCCCGTGCCAAGTATGGGATTCCTCTGGTTCAATGGGAAACAGCCAAGATGCTGAAAAATACTTTGGAAACCTTAGGTAATACCTCTCGTAGTGGTTTGTTAAAATCAGCCCGAATAAATTATAATCGTCTAATTGCGATGATTTGTTCTGTAGAATTGATTCCAAAACTGGAGAAATTACGCTTGCCGATAATTTTGTATACAAGAAGACAGCCGTTTTGGAATTTAGAGCAGGGGTCATCGATCAGAATGGAATAAATAGACAAAGCGATACCGGTTAGTTAAACTTTAATTAAAAAATCCGAGTGCCTCGTTCAACTTCATTAGACAATTGTTATGTTATATTCCAGCTACCGTTACCTTATACGTAACCGCTGCCGAAAGGGATAAGCCAATTTTTGGACATCCTTGGACGACAGGAAATCCATGGATTAACCTTACGATTCCCGAAGACTTGGATGTGGGAACTGCTGTGGTCACTCTCAATGCATGGGATTACGTAGAAGGTATTTTTATTTCCTAAGATTCTCGAAAAAACAATCATATTTTCAAGAATTTAATGACAAAATAAATCGATATAGGCCAACCCGTCCAAGAATTCACTTTAGTTGGTGACGACTCCGAAAATTTCCAACTAAACGGGAGCCAGTTGATTATTATTTCCGAACTGGATTATGAATCTCAAGATATGCATATTCTAGCCGTCCGAGCTGTGGATGAGCGGGGTGGGGAATCGATTGCTAATTTAGGTAACAAGTGGTATCAAGCATCAATTCTGAGGAATTTTAATAGTTGTTCCGGAACTAAAATGTAAATAATTATAACTCTGTAGGAATCCAAGTAACCGATGTTAATGACCACGCACCCGATTTCGCAAAAACGGTAAAGCATATTTGTACAATATCCCTTTTAAACTTGCAATGAAATGCACATTTTTTAAGCATATTCGTCGTCGTTGCAGGAATACAAAGGAAAGGTCCTTGAAAACTCAGTGTACCCAACGCCAATCCTGACTGTAGAGGCAACGGACGAAGACGACGAGTCAAATTACGGAGCAATCCGTTATGCCCTTACAGGACCTCAAAGCGAACTATTCACAATAGACGAATTAGCCGGAGTTGTTCAGGTCGCCCCAGGTGCAATAATCGACCGAGAGAAAGACGAGAGTCATACCATAACAGTTTTAGCGATGGACACTCCAGCCGGGGGTCCATTCCAGCGAACATCTACAGCAACCCTGGTCATCCTCATCGTCGACGAGAACGACAACGACCCTGTCTGCGAGACCGATGATTTCCTCGTCCCTGAAAATGCCCCTGTAGGAACATCGATCGGAAACATCACATGCAAAGACCCAGACAAGGATCCACGAATTTCCTTCAAAATGTTGGACGACAACAACTTGTTCAACATCGACAAGGATACAGGAAAGGTGTCTGTCGCAAGGGTCCTGAGAGGCAGAGGCCGAGCTGCTCCTTACACGATGACCGTCGTCATTGAAGATGGAAAGGAGAGGACGACGAGCCTCACCGTCGGAATTAAAGTCGCAAATGTCATCCCTAACGATGGAAAGCCACAATTCGCTCATGAGAACTTTACAGCCACGGTCCTCGAAGGGGCTCCCCGAAGCTCGACAGTTTTCCACATCAAGGCATTTGACACGGACTCCTTTGACAACGGAGAAGGTCGCCTTACCTTCCACCTGATGAAGCAAGTATATCCCTGCCATACCAAGACAAACAAGGAAAAAATCACACACGTCGAAGATGTCGATGTCTTCCGGTTGGATGAAATCACTGGAGTTCTGACCCTCAAAGAGGCTGTCGACAGGGAGAGAATGGACTGCTTTTCCCTCCTTGTCTCAGTAGAGGATTCCGGAACACCGCCTCAAAGTGATGCCCAGTGGTTCGAAATCTTTGTCCAAGATATAGATGACTCCTTGCCATTTTTGCCCTACCCCCAAAGAAACGTAAAAATCTCATTGAATGAGACGACAAAGATCGGAACGACTGTTTACAAGTTCGATGGAGAGGATCCGGACCTTTACCCCCACAATTTGATTGATTTCGAGATTTCGGGTGGGGGCAGCGACTTATTCAAAGTTGTGTCCCGAGGGAACCAGAATGCAAGTGTTATTTTGAATGTCGATCTCACTCAAATGGAACATGACGACCTCACACTTGTGATCAAGTGTCATCCCAAGGATAAGAAAGTATCCGTTCCTGATTGCATTTCCAAACTAAACATCAAGATCATCCGAGATGCAGAAGGGGCTGGGAGCTATAAGCTGAATTCCAAAACAAAGTACTATGAAATGATCGTGGGAGTGGCAGCGGGGTCACCGATAGGTAATCTTATTGGAAATGCTGGCATGCCCAACAGGATCCGAAGTTCGGTTCAAATGTATCACCCCACCTCCGTTGCTTCGTCCCCCTACAATGTTTCCGAACTCGTTCATATCGATGAAGATACTGGGGATATCTTTGTTTGGGACAATTTGGAAAAGTACTCGAGTGGACACTTGCGAGTGAACATGATTGATGAGAGTGGTGGGATGAAGAAGAATCTCAAAGTTTTCATCGTTCCTAATGATCACCTACTATCTGCGGATATGATAGAGTACTCTCGACTTGTAAAATGGGTCGAGGAAACGGACACTTTCCTTAATGCACCAAAGGATAAGTCTGGGATTAAGCGGGGACAGTTTCATGTACTGACCTTTGATCAGAGTAATGCAGCAGATGGAAAGACAAAGTATGGTCAAAGTACAAACTAATTTAATCAAATTATTCTATTCTAGTATATAATCTGAGTCTAATTTTTATTCGACTTTTAGAATCTGTTTCCAACTTCTGGAAAATGAAAACATGGTTAGTCAAGAGAAGGCCATGCAACTTTTAGACAATGGAGACCTACAGGATATCTTCCTGAAATATACAATCGATGAAATACACAAGGTGAAATACAATTCCTTGTAAATGCTATTGAAGTTCAAATACTGAATTCCTAAGCTAATTATTATAAACATTGAATTTTTTCAGGGATGCCCAACAAAGCCAAGAGCTCCAGCAAGACTTAGCTTAACATCAGTAGGTACGGGACGGTTCTTCGTAGAACGGTCGTTAATTGGAATAGCTTCGGTTGTCGCAATTGCGTGTATAAGCTCCATCCTCATTTTATGCCTACTTAATAAGAATAGAGCGAAAAGGCACTAGCCGAAAATTTACCAATTTTAAGACAATCCATCCCATCCCACTACAATAGATTAACTAAGCTCAAATTGTGCACTCTAATTTATGATTACCCAAGAGACTAAAGATGAAATATGCTGGGCTAGGCCACCAACTACCAATAATGGTTTATTTTATATTATGAATGACTATGACCAGAGAAATAAAGAGCGAACTTATTTTTATACCACTTAAAACACGATGTGTCGGTTATATTATCATTTATATTCTTAAAATCTCCTAATCTATCATAAACAACGAGTTTATCCTAAAGATTAACGATCGCATAAATATTTTATCTCGTCTTGAACAGAAACACATTTACGATTAAATCAATTCGAAGGGTAACGCGCTGTGATTCTGGCTAGCAGTGGCGTCTTACGACTATCCGATTGCAAAGCTCACAATTATGATACCATTCATATGTGTCATTCATACTGTAGAATGAACTAAAATACATGAAAAAATTAATTGTACAGAACTTTATCTTCTTAAAAATATATAGAACAATCATACTTTGAAAAACATGTTATTATCAGCAGTCAGCGAGTGAGTCCGACGGGGAAATAGGAAGTCAAACGAACTCAAAATTAAATGCATATTGAAACAGAAATGTAATATGTAAACCTACAAAAACCTTATTACTCAAGGTCTAAAAAAAAGTAATTAATCATCTTCGTATCTAATTGAATTCACTTGGAAGGTGTCGATTGCGCCACCCCGATAGCTTCCACGTTTCTTCTTCGTTTTTTCATGGCGAAATGACTTGCCACGTGTGTGTTTTAAATCCAAGTTGGCTTTTTCACCCCAAGAGCCTCTTGCCCCTCTCTAAATTGGTTTAGGATTAGGATTATAAATGATTCATATATAAGCTTAGTAAAAGTAACTGAAAACGTAATTACGAAGTGCTTAGTCTGACAAACTCATGAGTAACAAAATAGCATCGTCCTAGTTCCTACAAATTTCGAATTGTCCCTTCCCTTACACTTTAATCAAATGTGACTTTCTTATTCTGTGGAGCCGCAGAACTATCGAATCCTCCACTCTTCCGAAGATTTGGTGGTCCTCCTCGACCTCGTCCACCTCCAAATCCTCGCCCTCCTCCACGGTCTCCAAATCCACCTCTTCCGCGGCCTCCTCTATCGCCAAATCCTCCACGACCACCACCTCGGTCACCAAATCCACCGCGCCCACCTCGATCGCCAAACCCGCCTCGTCCACCACGGAATCCTCCTCCACGGTCGCCACCAAATCCTCCACGACCACCGCCAAAGCCACCACGACCTCCGCGATCACCCCCACGGCCAAATCCTCTTCCTCCTCGATCCCCTCCTCTAAATCCCCCTCCTCGACCACCACCATCCTGCAATTTCAAGTTATTGTTATTTTTATGGAGTTCTCATAACAGGAGCCGATATCAAAATAACTATGAAAATATCTACAAGATACCATTTCGACTCGTTAATTCTTGACAGGTAATTAAACAATATATTTCGTTTCATACAATCCACGGCTATGCCATACTATAGTGAAATTGCAGGATGGAGTTGAATACGCCAAGGGAATTTTGACTTCATTGAAAATGTCAATTTGCAGATTACAAAATATGGACTACCTGATTGAAAAGTTACTCATAAAATTATGTACAATACGACTTTGAGACTCGAGTTTGTCAGACTAATTGCACTTGAGCAACACTCTGGCATTTGTCTACTCACTTTAGCCTCAAAAGAATTGTCTCCAAACTTAGAGTCCACATATACCTCTTCTGCCACAACTCGTCGAAATGGTGTCTTACGTTCTTGACTTCGCGATTGCTTGGATTTAAAATTAATTGTGTAAAGCAGGTAAATAGACAAAATTTTCATATATTTGACATATTATAACATTTCAATAGAAATGACATGCCGTTTATAAATCGTAAATATTGTAATTATTTGCAGAAAAAAAATTCTCTTACCGAATTTCTATTCCATCCATTTCCACCCCCGAATCCGTTTTCCTCAACTTCTCCATCTCCATTAGTATGTTCTGCAGATTTGCCAAATCCATTTTGCTGTGGTTTTTTGATCGTCAGACCTTCATCATCCTCTTCTTCGTCATCTTCATCACCGCCATTTTGAACAGCCACCTTCTTAGGTTGTGGCGTCGCTACGGCTGGCTTCTTTGCAAATGGTTGTTCCTCATCAGAATCGCTTTCTTCACTGGATGAATCAGCCTTCTTCTTGGGCGCAACTTTTACTGGTGAAACCTTGGCAGGTTGTTTTTTTGCAGGCGGCGCATCGTCTTCTGAACTATCGTCGCTATCATCGCTTGATTCCTTCTTCTTCAGAGCAGCTGCTTTTGCCACTGGAGTTGCTACCTTCGCAGCCGGAGTTACTGTTTTCTTAGCCGGTGGAGCGTCGTCTTCACTGTCAGACTCTTCCGAAGATGAATCGGCCTTCTTGGCTACGGGAGCCTTGGCGGCTACCGGTTTGGCTGCAGGAGTGGCAGCCTTCTTAGCAGCAGGCTTTTCATCTTCATCCGAACTCTCCTCAGAACTAGAAGATTCTGCCTTTTTCTTTAATGCTGCAGGAGCAGGCTTAGCTACGACTGGAGCTACTGGTTTCTTGGCAGCTGGTGTTTCATCTTCATCGGAACTTTCTTCGGAACTTGAAGACTCTTTCTTCTTCAGTGGGGCCTTCGCAGGTGCGGCTTTAACAGGGGATGCCTTCGCGACAGCGGGAGTAACAGGCTTTTTGGCCACTGGCTTTTCATCTTCTGAACTGTCACTCTCCTCACTTGAGGATTCCTTCTTTTTCTGAACTACCGCTGGTTTTGCAGGTACTTTAGCAGCAACCACTGGAACTTTAGGTTTCGTTTTCTCATCCTCTGAACTGTCATCACTCTCCTCGCTAGATGATTCTTGTTTCTTAGCTGCAGGCTTTACAACAGGAGCTACGGGTTTAACTGGGGCTGGCTTAGCTACTACTTTGGATTTTGGTGGCTCTTCATCAGAATCGTCACTGCTATCTTCTGATGAGGATTCTTTCTTTGCTTTCTTCGCAGCTGGAGAAGCATTTGCATTAAGGGATAAGCGTCGCTTTACAGGTCCATTTCTAGAATCAAGCACAATTCATTTCATCAAAAACCACTTGAATTTTATTATCTTGTTTTAACTTTGTACTTACTCTTGAAAATGTTTGAAAACCTCTTGTAAAGTTGGTGATCCTTGAGGTAATACCGGCTGTAACATAACAAAATATCAAATATATTCAATATTCAAATATTACACCATACGTCAAGTCACACGTGTACGCGAATCAATAATACTTAAATGTACAAAATTCTTCCCTATCTTTGATGTAATGTCAAGGAGGAACTAACTAACTACAAACTATAAATTACAACAATACTGAATCAGTATTGTTGTAATTTATAGTTTGTAGTTAGTATTACTGATACTACACAAAAAATAGGCATGGCATGGGGGATGGCCATTGCTATTGCATGGCATGGGTGGTGGATGGTGGCGTTTCACGTTTGTTTAATTCATCTAATTCAGTACGACTGATTTATTATTTATTAAATACAAAATATAATTTGTAAATACCATAAAGCATGAAATGAAGATTGAAGAACACTAATCAAGAATTATTTAAAAAAACATTTCAATGTTCAAGAGATCTTACCGGATTCACTTTCGTTTTAAAATTCTCTGCTAATCCTCCGGCCGTTTTCTTGAGGTAATCGTAAACTAGAGCTGCGACACCCTTGTCGTCCATATTCGCCATTCTGACCTTAGGTTTCCGTTAATTAAACTGCACTTCTCGATCTCGGTTCGTTAATAATTTAAAAAAGGCGATGTTTCCGATCCAAATTCCAGTCAAAGAAGGAGCCCGTTTCCGTGAGTAGAGCAGAACTAGAATACCACCAGCAGCAGAATCAGCATGGGAAATGCGGCGTGGAGAGAAGCCTCGTTTTTCCTTCACCTCCTTCACGTTGCCCCGCACACGAAATTGCCTCTGCCTTCGTCACGTGGTCAGTTCACAAGGCTTCCCCTGTCTGACCTCGATCCCCTACTTCCCAGCCATTAACTTATATTACATATTTTAAGCGTCAGATAGAGAGGTCAAAGTGCAAAAGGTCGGCTTTGTCGAAGAAGTTACTTTCTAAGGCTAAAAAGCGTAACGCTTGTGCCCGGCCCCTTGATAGCATGTACGCAGTCTTCTTTTGAATGTGCATTCCATGTGCTGGGATTTCAAGCACAGGGAAGTGAGAAGTGGGAACGAGATTATTACGTATTTGGTATTTGAGATTTCGAGATGAACAAGTGAATATTCCGGTTCTTTTTTATGGTCTATGCGTGGAACTGGATGCATTATGCCATTGAAGATGAGGCCTGCTTATTTAGTGCATGCTGCTGCTGCTTGGAATAAAAAGGCATGCAAAGGTGAATGAAGATGAAATGAAACCAGTTAACCATTCGGATATTTAGAGGTGTATGGTGGGCTTTTGGTCGATGAAATGAATATTTTTTGTTTGCAGCTAAATATTTCTTTATTCTTTGTCTTCGTGAGTTTGGATTTGTTACTTGCTTGATGGCTTGATTCATGCTATGAAATCGAATTCAGTTACGGCCTTGTTGGGCTTACAGATATGCTTTATTTTTTTAATGTGTAAAATACGGGGACAATTGGACAATACGGTTTGCCCGGCTCCAGCAGAAACCGCAATGTCACTGATTCCAAAATACGAGTACTACTCTACAACCACAAAATGATTGACCCTCCTCGTTGTCGTTGACGTTGACACAAGAATCTTGACAAGAGATGAGATATAGTCTATGGAAAACAATATGATCTCAAATTTCCAGATAAAATTTTGTTTATTCTAGATTATTATACTTATTGTTAGATTACAAAATTATTTGAGGCAGAAAACGCACAATTTTTGACAATCCGTACATATTCGCATGCTAATTTTTAGGACTTTCTCTCAACCCTCCGTCGTCTTCTTGCGGACTTGACCATCGAATGCTGACCTCGACCTACAGAATTCGATTGTTCCTCATCCTCGTCGTCGTCATCATCGTCGCTATCTTTCTGTTCCCACTGCTCCTTCGCCCTCATTTCCTGCTCATACTGAGCTTTAAAGCGATTGAAAATGTTCTTGCCGTCCGATCCCGTCGTTGACCTTTCCTGTTCCCGAATCCCACCGCGACCAAGATGTCCATGACTGTCCAAGTCAACATGGTCAGGATGACCACTGCTACCTTCTTCAAGTTCGCTGTTCTCATCTCCGCTTTCGTCCTCAGTCATCAGAGTTTCGGAGGCAGAGGAAGGGAATTCAACAACTTTCTTCCTCGTACTTCCATAAGCTAGCCCGTAAGGGTCATCATCATCATCATCCTCCATATCGGCTGGCCGATCCGTCATTTCTAACCAGGCTTCGTTGTAAATTCGAAACCTCTTCTCTCGCAAACGATCCATCCATGCTTCGTCGTTTTCTCCAAATAGATTCATGATCCCTTCGCAGATTTGCTGGATCTGATCGTTTTCATGTTGCAGAAACTCGAGTACAATTTTTGGGATTCGGGTCGTCTCTTGGATGTACTGCTTCGCTCCGGAATGGGTACAGATCTTATAAAATACGTACAGGACCTGAGCTTTGATTTCTGGATTCTGTTCCTTGATCAGGATTTTTATGAAAAGGTCGAGGATACCTTCTTGAATCAACAAATCCACACATTCAGAGTCTCCACAACAGGTCCCTGTCAGTACAATCACTTCCAGTGGAAGTCGACTCGATTCTTCCGACTTGCCCCCATTGCTTTGAGATTGGATTTCATCTTCGTTCAATAACTTGACAAGAATCGACTGGATCCAAGGGACGAGCTGAAACTCCTCAAGTAACTTGCAGAAGTCAATATTCGGCAAGTCTAAGTTTGCCAACGTGCCAATGCATTCCAGGACAAAATCCTCAGACGAAGCGTCACGAATGGCTCTGGCGAGGTCGCAAATGTAGGCAGCAAAAAGGCTCTTGGTCCCTTGATGGTCTGAGAGATTTCGGACTATTTTCATGACAATTTCATCCTCGGATTCAAAGGCTTGTTGCAAAAGGGAGACTAGGCCATTGTTGTCACACAATGCTTGGGCACACTTCTTGTTTGCGGCCAGGTTCACTAGGATCCCCGCAACATCTAAGGAATTCCTTGCTGGCTCTTCCTTATTTTCTTGAAGCGTTTTGACTAAAATTGGAAGGATTTGAGTTACTGCTCCGAACTTTGGACGGACTTTTCGATCCATGGACATGACGTAAAGGATTCTTCGAGTGACGCTTTCGAGGATGGAATCCTCAAGGTAAAAGGCGAGTTTCGGAAGGACCCCGAAGATAACCATTTTGTGACGAAGTTTCGTATCGAAGGATAAATTGAAGAGGAGTTGAAGGCAACAATGAACCGTCTCGTTTGGAATATTTGCATCTAGTAGTTGAGCCAGTTTTTCAGCAATGTATAGTTGAGCCATTTGGATTTTGCATGGGAGAAAAATGGATAGGTTCTTAAGAAATTTAAGGACGACTTTCAGAAGATCGACATTTTTTCTTCCCAGCGTGTCCATGAGCATTGGAACGATTCCTCGAGCCATGATTTCCAGATGCAAGGAAGTGTTTTCTGACATGAATAGAATGACGTCGAAAGCTAGGGACAGAAGGTAGTCCTGCTTCCTTGTTAGCTCGGCAAATTTTTGTCTCATCTTTTCAAAGTCGTTTCTGGCCTTTTGGAAGGATCCTGCCGAACCAGGGTACTCCGATCGAGTTTCGACAATGTCCTGCCGTCTGGCCACTTCAAGTCTCCATTTTTCATACCTCTGCAACTCAAACTCGATTATGTCGAATGTGACGGAGCAGATTTTATTTGTCACGAGGAGTTTATGGAAGTCTGTGAACTGGGCATAGCTGAGACATACGGATATGATATGTGTTGTTAAATCCATGGATTTTTTCTGATCTTCACGGAGAGTCCGTAGTAGAGCATTTAAGGCTGTTTCATGGTAAGCTATAGCTACTAGATTCTCTGGACATTTGGACAGTTTCCCTATACATCTTGCCCCCCGAGCTTTTTCAACCAGATCTTCTTCATACAAAAGTTCAACATAGATATCCAAACTTGCCATCTCTGCTTTCTCATTTAATTCCGCCTCGCTTGCCTGCGATGATAAGGCTTCGGCTTCAAAATATTCTGGAAAATCGCCCGTGGGCGTACTCGCGTTTGATATGCTCCGTGGCTCTGAAACCGTGCCGCTTTCATCGTACTTTCGGTTTTTGACAAAATCAATGGTCACTGATAGATGATGCCGAAGATCTTGACCGATGAAAGGACACTGCTTTATCAATTCGTCAATGATCAATTCCTTGTCACCGGAGTCTTGAGATAAACCTTCAAGGGTGACTAATTTTTTAAATTCTCGAGAATCTTCAGCCAAAACTAAGTGACAAACTGAATTGGAGACTGTTACGAGTAACTCCCCTTGTATTATTATCATTTTCCTGCGGGGATGAGGATCAAATCGATGGACTTTAAAAGTTCGAGTCACTATTTCGTTCTCTCCAGTTCCTACGCTGGGATCACTATAACTAATACCAGAAGAAAAGCTCATTTTGACAGATTATGATAAATCTAGAGATAAAATTATTTGCAATTTATGTGTGGAATAAATAAACAAACACTACTTTTTCACACACTCGCTTGCACTGTTACTCTTGCCGGATCTTATGCTGAAAAAATCGATAAAATACAACCGAACCGAACCGAATACCAGTATTAAGGGTAGGGGAGAACAACACGGGGTGCCCGCAGTTCCCAAATTCCCAACCGTCCCAGTCCCACTCGTAAAACGTACGGCTTTCCCTATCCACATTCGTTCCCCCCATTGAATTTGCATTTTGAGTACCAGTAGTAGATTAATTAGGAATTGAAGAAGTTTGTAGCATTATTTTTATATTAAAAAAGTTGATGTATTATGTATGAAAAAGCCGTGGAGGTGAGATGGTGACAAAAATTTAATTTTATTATTTTATATTTTAATCTACGCTAGATTATTTTATTTTCAGTTCACATTGCAGTTTCGCAGTCATGAGTCATGACATGAGTCAACAGGGCATTTTAAACGCAACTTTTAATTATACAGAATGTTATTATTGTATAAACTCACGATATAATATAAATATAGGTGCGTTAAAGTTAAAAAAGATGAAATAATTTTACTCTTATTACGTCAATTACTCATTATAACCTACGCAGTAGAACTCGATCAGGCATTAAAATGAAGTTAAAATTATGCTAGAAGACTAACACTTAGTGGTCCAGTGGGTGAAAGGCTTAAAATCGTTCATTAATTTCATACTCATGAGGTGACTAAATTCCGGGAAGCGTTTTTCAGAATTACTCTGGAGTTTTCGGCTCATTATTGGTGGCATTGGCAGCTGCCATCAACCATTCGTAGTACTCGTCTGCGGTCATTTGATTGTCATCATCGAATATGGATTTAAAAGGAACACTACCAAATGCAGCGGCAATAGGTGTTGAGGGTGCCGGACGATCGGCTTCTTCAGCAATTGATCGATTGTATTCCTTAAGAACTTCTGACGTTGTTGCTGTCGGGTTTTTCTTGATCGACTGACTATGTGATCCAGCAGTGGGTTCGGTATTTTGAGCTGAAGTTGACTCATGATCTATATTATTGGCCACCGACGCTGCCAACAACCACTGATAGTATTCTTCATTTTCGTCATCTATGCTTTTTTCCGCAGATCGTTCGATACTTACGCCTTCGTGCAGATTCGTGTGTACCGTTTCAGCAACCGTTTGAATTTTAGAAATGGAGCGGCTAGAGTCTTTTTCCATCACTTGAGAGGGGGGTACGGTAACTGGCTTTAATATCGATAAGGTACTCGGAAACGCTGACGACGATTGTGTTTTCGTGGAGACTCCACCTCTCAACCAGGCACTGCAGATTTTATTCAAGACATACATTTTACGCTGCATTATAGTAAATGTTAGCCGGATTATTGTGCAAATGTAATTCAAATTTAGACTTACGGACGCTTTCGGTCACTAGCAGAACCCATGAGAGATACAAATGGCTTATTTAGTTCCGGCATAACATCGGCATCTCGTCGATTTGGATCGGAACTGCTCATAATTGATCAATAATTTATGATTACATACCTCTATAGACAAGCATAGACATAAAAGAATGTGTTTGCTTACTTTTCTTTGGATTTCGAAGAGCGATTCAAATTGAGTAAACGATTGTTCCGTTGTACATTACATTCACACTTTCTTAGAGCTTTTTCCATCAAGTAGGATTTATTTTCCAGCAGTTGCTTGTCCTTCAATATCTGACCCACGTCAGGAAACTCGGGAGGTAATAATCCTGGTTCTCCCTTCTTGGACCGTTCTAAAAGCTCTTCAATATATTGACACTGAATGCCGGTTTCAACCTTTATGAAAACACGGTAAGTTCAAAACTAATAAAATCAAATTCATTTAAGCTAACTTTTCACATAATTTTAGATCATTACTTGTCGTTCTCGCAAAGATTCCTTTTCCGTTCTTACTTTTAATATGTATCCTTCTAATTCATCTATCTATAATTTTGAAGTAAACGATAAAAAAAATTAATTCCAATACAGCAATGAAGCTCAACATTTTTTAAATATTGAAATGCACGGCTGATTTGATTGTACCCTTTTATCTTTTGCAGCCAGTTCATCTTGAGACGTTTTAATGTTCCGATTGTTATTCAAAGTTAACTCACTAATCTTTTTCTCGGCCTTTTCCAGATAATTGACCGATTGTTTTAAACGGACTTTGAGATCACGACTGTACTCTGCAAATCATCACAGAAATTATTTCATTATTATTTTTTAATTTCTTCATTACAATAAAAAATAGCATAGGCGTACACCAAAACCAAACAGTACTCAATCAGTGAAACGTACTTTCTAAATCCAATTCTCCAACAGTCTGATTTCCCCTATTAACTCGCGATGGACGTCGAATATTTTGTAGTTTTTCGACGGTTTCATTTAAAGTTTTGTTCTCGTCCGTTGCCTTGAGAAGTTGCTCAGACATCTAAGATGATATTTTTAATAATTTGACCACTACACTACACTGGTTTTCATATTCTGGTATTTTATTTGTTTGACTTGATTATAACTCACCTTATCAAGAGAAGTCTGTAATTTGTCGTTGTTTTGCCGTAATTCATCTAAATCACAATAAAGAGATTCTAGTACCGCAGGTTTGACTCCCTTTTCCGATTTGGATTCCAAAAACTCTTGATTTACAGAAGCAAGTTCACCTTCCTTGACTTGTAGAACTGCTTTTAGTTCACTGATTTGACAAGCTAATACTTTGTTTTCTTTCCAGCAAGACTTCAGTTCTTCTTTTAATTTATCCATGTACTTCACATTCACAGCTGCCTGTTCATTGGTTTGTGAGTTGCTATTCATTTTCTGAACTTGTGCACTAAGTAAATCCTGAAACATCAACAAAATAATGAAATCATACATATTACCAAATGTCAACACAAATAAGTCGTTATGTAAGATTTTAAGGTATTAAACAGAAGAATGATCACCTTAGAGTTACGCAATTCTGAAAGTTCTGTCTTTAACAAGTGGATCGTTTCTGAATTCGTGTGCCTTTCATTATCTCGCTCCTGTAATATTCCTTTCAAGTCGACGTTTTGAGTTTTGAAGGATTGCAGTTCTGCTTGAATCATTTCCATATAATTTGGATCCAAACCACCATGCTGTTCTTGAACTCGTTCAATCAATTTAGTTTCCAAATCTTTGATATTCGACTGAAGTCCCAATACTTTATGCTGTAGTTCCGATTTTTCGACTAGAGCTTCGTTGCTTTTGTCTTGCAAATCTCTCTCGTGGTTGCATTTAATTTCAACAATCTGCGTTTCCAATTCACATATTACTCCCTTCAAGACTTGTATTTCTCTGCTCATCTCGGACTGCAGGGACTTTATCTCAGATTGCCGTGCAGCAAGTTCCTGTTGAAGTTCCATTTTTTCGTTCAATGCTTGGACGTTTTTGTTATCCAATACTTGTCTGTAGTTGTTGCCTTCTTCATTAAGAATTTCCAAGTCCCTGATCTTTGTATTCAGGTCTTGCAGCTGGTTCCTCAGGTCACCGATTTCCGATTTCAAGCCCATTGCTTCTTGCTGTTGTTCCGTCTTCTCATTCAAAGCTTGACTGCTTTGTTCTTCTAAGGTCATTTTGAAATTCTCGGTTTCTTTTTTATTTTTATTTTCCGCTTCGAGAAGCTGATCTTTCAAGTTTTGTAAGTGGTTGCCCAACTCAGTCATTTCTGAGGACAAGCAATCAACGCGTAACTGTCGTTCTGAAAGGTCGTTCTGCAATTGAGTCTTTTCATTTACAGCCTGGTTTATTTGTTGGAGAACCATAGCATAATTGGCACTAACTTCTTCGTTTTGATTTTCCAATTCGACAATAATGATTTTCAAGCTTTGTATTTCGCTGCTCATCTCGGACTGCAGGGACTTTATCTCGGATTGCCGTGCAGCAAGTTCCTGTTGAAGTTCCATTTTTTCGTTCAATGCTTGAGTATTTTGGGCATCCGATATCTGTTTATAATTGTTGTCATCTACACTTAGCATTTCCAGGTCTATGATTTTTGCATTCAGGTTTTCTATCTGGTTCGTCAGGTCACCGATCTCCGATTTTAACGTTTGAATTTCCGACTTTGATTGGACAAGTTCTTGTTGAAGTTCTACTTTTGCGTCTGATGCTTGATTGCTTTGTTCTTCTAAGGTCATTTTAAAATCCTCTGCGTCTTTGTTATTTTTATTTTCCGCTTCGAGAAGCTGATCTTTCAAGTTTTGTAAGTGGTTGCCCAACTCAGTCATTTCCGAGGACAAGCAATCAACGCGTGACTGGCGTTCTGAAAGATCGTTCTTCAATTGAGTCTTTTCATTCACAGCCTGGTTTATTTGTTGGAGAACCATAGCATAATTGGCACTAACTTCTTCGTTTTGATTTTCCGATTCGACAATAATGCTTTTCAGGCTTTGTATTTCGCTGCTCATCTCGGACTGCAGGGACTTTATCTCGGATTGCCGTGCAGCAAGTTCCTGTTGAAGTTCCATTTTTTCGTTCAATGCTTGAGTATTTTGCGTATCCAATATCTGTTTATAATTGTTGTCATCTACACTTGGCATTTCCAGGTCCCGTATCTTTCCATTCAAGTCTTGTATTTGGTTCGTCAGGTCACCAATCTCCGATTTCAACCCTTCAATGTCTGACATAGATTGTACAAGTTGTTGTTGGAGTTCCATTTTTTCGTTCAATGCTTGAGTATGTTGCGTATCCAATATCTGTTTATGATTATTGTCATCTAAATTTAGCCGTTCCAGGTCTATGATCTTTGCATTCAGGTTTTGTATCTGGTTCGTCAGTTCGGATTTCAAGCCTCCAATATCCAACTTAGATTTCTCAAGCTCTTGCTGTTGTCTCGTTTTTTCACTCAAAGCTAGATTGCTTTGCTCTTCCAAGGCCATTTTAAAAGTCTCAGTGTCTTTCATATTTTGATTTTCCGCTTTGGCGAGCTTATCTTTAAAATCTTGTAAGTGGTTGTCCAGCTCAGTCATTTGCGAGGCTAAACAATCAATGCGTAACTGTCGTTCTGAAAGGTCGTTCTGCAATTGAGTCTTTTCATTTACAGCCTGGTTTATTTGTTGGAGAACCATAGCATAATTGGCACTAACTTCTTCATTTCGTTTTTCCGATTCTGCTAATTTAAGTTTGTCATTACTTTGTTGCGATTCATTTAATTCAACATGTTCTGGCTTGGATTCCAGGAATTTTTGATTCACAGATGTAAGCTCGTCTTCCTTGACTTGCAGAGATACTTTTAGATCACTTAATTCATCAGCTAATAATTTGTTATCCTCCCAACACGACTTCATTTTCTCCATTTGGACAGTAAGCAAATCCTAAATCATGATTATATTACATTATGTTAAGGTAAGATCGCCTCTAATTGTATTTTAACGGTCACGCACAGCTAGTTTTCTATTAACAAGTTATTACATATATACAGAAGATAGGAAGACACTCACCTTAGAGTTCCTTAATTCTAAAAGCTCGTTGTTTAGCAAATTAATTTTTTCTGTATTCGTTTGCCTTTCATTATCTCGTTCTTGTAATACTCCTTTCAAGCTAGCTGTTTGAGTTTTGAAGGATAGCACTTCCTCTTGAATCATTTTCATGTAATTTGGATCCAAATCCAAACCATCATGCTGCTCTTCGACTCGTTCATTCAATTCAGTCTTCAGCTGTTTTATAATTGCGTTTTTAGTTTTAATTTGAGCATCCAATATATCGACTTCAAACTCCTTGGAACTTTTCAAATTTAAGATTTCCTCGTCATATTTGCACTTTAGATCATCAATTTTACTGGACAACATCAATTTTTCCGATTGAACTTTTGCCGTGGATGCCTAAACAACAAAAAATATATTATAAGACTAGATTTAAAAAATATGTAAACCAATGAACGCATATATACACATTAATAGTTTTAGTAATACAGCTTGTTTCTGCAGATCTTGTATTTCTTCTTTCAGCAATCGAACTTCATTTTCCCAAAATTCTTTTTCTTCATTCCAACTCTGCCTATCTTCGTCCGACGCCAAGGATAAAAAGGTTCGATGCATTCGTACTACAGAAACGGGTGTATTGGAATTGGAATCATTATTTTCAATGTCTAAGCGGCGTCGCTTTGCAGGCACAACAGGTCTGAATAGCGTGAAGAGTTGTTTATTTAGACAAAAACAACATTTATTATATATTAAAAATGCAATTAGTAAATGCCAGGTTGCGGTATTACAGATAAAGTAAACTTACAATTCAAAATCAGTTTGGACCTCCTGATCCAATTTCTTACTACTAGAAACAACAGGCAAAGGTGCACGAAATGTTTTAGTGCTTTGATTGACCTTTGCCTCACGAAATTGTTTAAGTGCTTCCGTTGTTCCCATCCCTTCAGTATATGCACATGTAGCACCCATTGATCTTCTGGATACTGGAATAACGTTAGAAAAGTCGTCTGAAGAAACGTCTAGCTTCTTCGGGCACTGATTAAAAAGCATCCCAGGGAAAAACGTCATTCTCCGCTTTAAACAAACCACAATTCAAGGTTAAAAACTACAATATTTAACTCTTATTTTATTTTTATCAAACTAGATCACAACGCACAACATACACATCTGCTGTTTAACTTATTAAATATTATGTCTTAAAAAGCTTTACCTCTGGATCTGGTTCATTTGATGTGTATTGTGATAAAGTTTGTTTCAGTTTCTCAAGCTCAGTACTTTTCCCCTAATAGAGAGAAAATCCAAATTTGAAAATGTGAACGAAAAATTACATTTGCAACAGATACAGGATCCTAAATAAAAATAAAAAATCTCAAAAATGTAATGGCTTACGAATAGCTGATATTGTAGTTCCTGGATTTTGCTCTCGTATTTTGCTTTATCAGTAGGAGCGATAATGTGTTGCTTAGGTTTGGTTTGAATCTTCTTTGCACTATTGGCAAATCTATATAGAGTGGCAACAAATTAACCAGAATTTCATTTAGGTATTTTGTTGCGTGTTGGACATTAATAAACCGATGTAACGGGTGTAACCAAGTGTTGAAAATATAACGATAAACAAACTAAATCTCAATTTTCCCCAAAAGCCCGGGTTTCGCACCCTGGTGTCAGTGGGAGTGGTCCCGTATGCGTAAAAGATGTTCTATTACTCATGGGAATCGTTTAAACCCCATATCTCAATTTCCCCAAAAAGCCGAGGTTTCGCACTCTGAAATGTAGTTTCAGGGTATTATCATGTATAGATGATAGACATAGAGTGTAATGTAAACTAAACTACCTAAGCGGCAGTTTTAAAATGAGTAAGAGCTTTGAACTGATTTAATCATTTTTGGGAGGGGGGGGGGGGGTTAATTTATGGGGGACAGGGGGTGTGACCGATTTGACCCAAGTTCGAACTTAGCCTCACTCTTGAACCAAGGAACAAGTGTACAAAATTTGGTGACCGTAGGTCAAGCCGTTCTCCAGTTATCGCTCGGACGGACAGACGGACTGGTCATTCGCAATATTCGCATAAAGTGTTTTCAACACTTAATAAAAATGCTAATAGAATTTGTTGAACCTCAATATACAATACTTATACTAAATCGAAATAGTTGTTGTTATTACCGTAAAGTTGAAGTAGTTTCTTCTAAACTGGCAGGGGTGACGGTACAAATAATTGCCACCAAAGCGTCGCCATCAAGGGAGCTTTGCAGAAGCCGGGTCAGCTTACTGTCGCGATAACTGACAAAATTCAATTTTGGCTTAGCCAATGGTTTTCCTACGCTATGGAATATTGGTGCTGCGGAAGCATTCCTACTCTCCTTTTCCCATTTTTCACTAAGTTGCATCACAACTTTAGAAAGCGCAGAAAGTGAGGTATTTATATGATTAGCTTCCTTTAATCGTTCACCAACAGCTCCACTTTCAGACGCTTTTTCTGAGCCAGCCAAGTCCACGAAGTTAAGTACTGCTGAGATCATTCCGTTGTCTGATTCAGTGTTACTGTCTGAATTTCCGTCATCATCTACTGTTTTTTGAATAATCTGGATCGTGATGCGTATAATAGTATGAGATCTGGAGCTCTGACTGTTCATTCGGGTTTCTCCAATTTTTCGTTCACGCTGTAGTCTTTGAGCAGCTTTGGAAATTTCTTCGGCACTCAAGACATTGAGATCTTCAACATCACGAGGTACAACGACACCTTTTGTTTCAACAATCTCGATTGGGTTTTCAGAATTTAATAAATCTTTGACAATCTCATTGTATATTTCGATTAAGTTGACCCTGTATTGGGATAAATGAATTGAATTTGATAATAATTTATACCACCAACGGTTCGTGGATAGAGATTGATTATGTTTATTTAATAAATGTGGGCAAAAAGATTTATACTTGAAAACGTATTGTCTCGAAGAATCAGCAATCATCCTTCCCATGATATCGTCTGCCAGCAAATCAATAATTCCAGGATCATTTGGTCCGCCGTAAAGCGTATGAGTTTTTCCTACAGAAACATTTAATTTTAAAGCGCCAGGCATTCTTATCACTTTTTGGTTTTACAGCATATTAAGCAATCTCAAGAATAATTAATAATTACGCTATTTTTACTTTTTACATACCTGAAGAGGTTTGGCCATAGCAGAGTACGGTTCCATTGAAACCTTTAAACGCTTCTTCAACTATAGGTGCCACAATATCATTGTACACCTCCTTTGTAGCTACTTCGGGTCCAAATACATTGTCAAAATTATAGAATCCCTTGGGATTCAATTTATGTGTTTCCGGATCGATCGACTGTAAACTATCAGGCCCGATTTTCCAATTGAGTTTGGCTACAAAAACAAAATCATTCATTTTATTTTATGTCCGAGCTGATTTCCTGAAAGCTTTGCTCACCTCTATGATGTTTGATTTTGATACTGAATACTGTCTACTGTCTGTCTATTCACTATTGTATTCACTAATAATTTGTGCATTGTACTTACCATTACTATCAATTTCTCTTTGATTCAGGGGCCGAGCCCTTACAGCAACTTTTACTTTATGACCCGCTAAAGCCATTTTGCCTTTTGTTGTGAGTTAAGAACAAAACAAATCAGAAATTGAAATCGGTCCAGCTCTTCTGGGACTGGGATATCTGTGAGGTGTACTTGTACTTTGTACTTTTAAATTTGAAATTGTGATTTGGACTTCTAGTCAGAATGCAATTGATGCAATGGTCCTACGGACGGCAAACGTGCACGGTCCACCTTCAACCTTCCACACGAACAACCTAAAAGCATAAAGAAAGACAAAAGATAAGAGTGATAAGACATAAGACAAGAAAGACTACATTATTACAAGATTATTACATGCAAATTTGAAATTCAAAATTGCATATAATCTGTTATATTGCATATTGCATTATTGCATAATAGCATAATGCAATCAATATAACAGATTATTGATTATATACAATCAATATAGACAATATTAAATATATACATATACAATATATGTAGTGTGTAGTGTATATACAATATAGTGCAGAATCTACACTCACTGCACTGTAGATGAACAATCAATGAAAGACACTCACTGTGCACAGTGTGCACTGGTGACTGGACACGGACAGACCGCAGACAGGACTCTCTGTTGTCTGTCTCTAATGTTGAATGTCAAATGTGAATGTCAAATGTGAAATAAATGATGTAATTAATGTCTACATGTCATGACACATACATGCATGAAGAAATGAACCATCAGCCACAACAACACACAAACAAGCGCAAGAAGAAGCACACAGAAAATACAAAAGAACTGCAATTGTGAATTGCAAATTGAAATGTGAAATGATGATCAAATTTCAGAATTCTGAATGAATTGATCACAAATATTGAATATAAAGAAAGTTGTCGGTTGAAATAATAGGAAGTAGTGTTTGTTTTTATCCCCCTTCCAAGAATTTCCCTCCTAAAAGCACAGCAATTTCCAATCCGCCTCCACTTGCCCCGTCTCATATAGTCATGGAAATTGAAGTGTAGTCTAGAATGCATATATGCAAATTGCAAGGTTGCTTGACAACAGGGGGCTCGGTGTCTCTACCTGGGTATCTCGGTGTCCTGGAGCGAGCGGCTGGAGCAAGGAGAAAGCGGTTGTCAAGGACTCTTGACATCAATGTGTGTCAATCACATTATCATACAATCACAATTACTGTATAAACATAAAAAATAGACACGCGACCAATAGTAATTCAACTCGCTTAGTTAAGGTACCAGAGTAATTATCACCAAGGGAAAATAAGTGTCATAAGGGGTTCTTTAAACACCTCCTTCTCATCAACGAATCACGAATGCATCCAAAATTCTCAAATAAATTATGTTACAAAGACTTTTTAAGGCTCCAGAGTAGTTTCGATCACTTAAGCCGGGTTTATACTTTCCCTTTCCCTATGGAATACCCTGGCCTTACCCTTTCCCTAAAGGTAAAATAGCATTTATGCTTTCTCTTGCCGTCCCCATGGCGTCCCCTTTCCCTAACCTCATTTATACTTACCTTTCTCTATCGTTTTCTCTTTCCCTTACCGTGCTCTCTCCAAGTAGAGCCGATCGCTACTTCGATAGGGAAACCAATAGAGAAAACAAAGTCAATTAGCCAATTATCAATCATTATTAAATGCGCACCGTCACAATATTATTTTAAATACAAATACATTTGAAAGCTATACGAATATTGAATGTAAGTATTGAATTATTGCGGATATACCGAATCTTATAATAAATATGTCCCCACAATCACAAATCAAAGAATATCCCTACTAACAGGGTGTGGTGTTTCAAAAATCCTCACTTTTCCAAAATAAGCGTCAAGGGTAGCGAAATTCCAAGTGTCCCCACTTTTCATATATCCCTACTCAAAAATGTCCCACTCATCTTCCAAAAAAAAGCATCAAGCTAAATTCCAAATGTCCCCATTTTTTTCCGAAATGTCCCCACGAGCGAAAGGGGGTGTGGTTTTGAGGCCAAATGTCCCCAGGAGCCGTACTCGCGCATATTCGGCACATCCGATTTATTGATGACGTGATTTTCTTAATACTGTTCTGTGTCACTGAAAATGAAGGTTAAATAGAACGCATTGATCTATTCTACTGCTTTATCTTAGAGCATATTTTTTAAGAATTAATTTTGAATCCTAATAATATTTAAAATAGTTATGACCTTAAACAAGTTTGGAAATGGGTTCGTTGACAATGATGTATGAACATTTATTGACACATAATATAACATGTGTAAGAGTAAGGCTGGTTTTTTACGCCTGTAAAAAAAACATGAACCCAGCATGGTCGTTTTAGTTTTTATGGGATATCCTATCCCAATCCACCTGATTTTCATTGAAATCCCTAAATTATTGAATCTCCTTTTCCATTCGATTTAAAATATTGGTTTTATCGAGACCAATGCTTATCAAGTTGTATCGACTCATGGAGACATTTTGAGCATTTATACTTTCTCTAGGGAATTGGATAGGGAAAGGGCAAGAGCACGGAAAGGCAAAGAGAAAGGGAAAATCCGTTGAGAAAGTATAAATGACCTTAGAGCACGGTAAGGGGAAGGCATGGTTACGGAAAAGGCAAGAGCACGGCAAGTATAAACCCGGCTTTAGCAACATGTCTAATGTCGATGTCCAGCAAAAGTAAGTGGCTGATGTACTTAGCAACGATGGTCAAGACCATCCCACAAATGGAGAGAAATCTCTGAAACTTTGGGAGAGGATGGTAAGCAATTTAAATTTTTTTTTAACATTTATGACTTTTTGTATTTATAACTTGTATTGTGGGAATTATCTTTGTACAGAGCAATCGTGTAAAAAAATGTGGTCAAGCCTCCGCAATCAATACAAGAAGCACTTGGCAAAGCTTATGAATCCGAGTGGAAGTGGGAGGGTTCATTCTCCATATTTTAGACACTAGGGATCTTTGTCGTTTTTGAAGGATGTCGTTGAGCCGGACGAGAAGTATACAAAAATACTAACATGAATTATACAACATTAATGATTTGATAACGGGACTGATTATTTTGAATTTGATTATATTTTAGTAAGACAACAAATGTAAGAGATTCTGAAGGTGATATTTTAGCGGAATATGGACATTCGGGGATTGAGTTAGAAGTTATCGATGTTAATGAGCTGCCTGATATAGACGAGATTGAAAATGACGGTATTTTCTCCAGTTTGAGGACGGAGGCAACTCAATCTAAAAGTTTGAAGGATACTACTGTACCGAGGTCAAAGCCACAAGATGAGGGCCGGGTTCACAGAAAATTCGCGAATGTAAGCAGCTAAAGAATGGGTCTATTTCTGTATTCGACAATGCACATTTTTTAACTTATTAAAATAAATTCCAGAAGAGGAAACTCGACGCGGTCGACAAAGAGATTCTTGGAATATTAAAAACCGAAGAAGATGAGTATGACACTTTTTCAAAGCTAATGGCCCCAAAGCTTCGACGGATAGCAGAGTCGGATCGCCGACTTTTTATTCGGTTGCAACAAAAAATCATAACAGACCTGAATGAAGCCGAATTAGAATTATTACCCTAAGGTTAAATGTATTCTAGCTTATTGTATATTGTATTTTAAAAATGTAAAATACTATTTTATTTTTTAATAAACTATCATTAGTTTATAAACATTTCAATTTAAACAATCAACAATTTACAAGCATTAACTTAAATTCTATCTTTCTGCCAATCCAAAGCTCCAAGTTGGCTGTTAAAATAGTCCTTGAATTTATCACGTACCTCTTTAGCTCGACCACTAAAATTATTGCTACCTTGCTGGCTAATAGATTCAATTCCGGTGTCGTCTCGTGTTGTCTCTCGCCAATTTCCATCTTCCTCTCGTCCATCAACAATAGAATCTGGGGATATTGTGTTGAAGTCGGATTTATCCATTAGGAAATTGTGTAGAATTACGCAAGTTTCCACGATTTGAATTATCAAGTCTCTATCCCCTGCTATTGGCGAGTGGAAAATCCGCCAACGTGCTGCTAAAATCCCGAAAGAGTTTTCTACGACCATCCGTGCTCGCGACTGTCGATAGTTGAAAATTCTTTGTTCGACTGTTAATAACTTTCCGGGATATGGCTTCATTATAAAAGTTTTCAACGGGAACGCGTCGTCGGCTGTGATGACATGAGGCAAAATGGAATTTCCAACTACCTTCGGTTCCGGCATTTCTAATTGTCCTTTCTCCAACATCTTTCCAAATGTAGACCTCGAGAAAATACCACCATCAGATTGTGATCCGCTTGATCCGATATCAACAATAGTGAGCTTGTAGTGGGGATCCACAACTGCCAACAACACTAAAGAGAAATATCCCTTGTAGTTATGATGCGTCGATCCTGATCCTGATCCTGCGACGTGGCTTGAATCCGGATGTGTTTACCGTCCATCGCTCCTACCGTATTCGGAAAATTCCATTTTGTGCGAAATCCTTCTTCATTGCGAGACCACATCTCTTAGCTTGGTTTTGGTAGATTGGTGGGTCCTAATTTCTCTTTAATTGCGGTAAATACTTGGCGTAGTATATTGCTTATGGATGATGGAGATATGCGGAAGCTGGTGGACATTGAAAATTGTGAGTTTCCGCTGGCCAGAAATCTTTAAATAATTAACAAATCAGTTAAAGCCCACAATCGTACGAAACTATAATGATATGATAATAAATATATTTGAAATACCTAATTGCAATTGCAAGTTTCTCTATCGGCTTAATTGGTCGAGCGTGAGTATTTTTACCAGTTATGCTTTCACTAACCAGGCTTAATATCTCGTCGAAATTATTCCTGTTCATTCTGTATATTAAAATCCAAGTACCATTTACATTTTCGTTTGTCCGATTACATTTTAACTACATTCGGCGTCTAGAAATACTTGTATTCAATTCGAACCTAAAGTACCGGTGGTGATAGTGTGGATCATCTCGAAGTTCCTTCACTAAGATGCTCTCCCCTTGTGTGATGCGATTATAGAAAATAGGTCGTATAGCACAAAAGCGTTGCTTCCTTTTCAAACGTCTTCGGAGTTGACGAAGCACCCAGACTTTAAGAAGTAGACGTTTGTTTGGCATTTTAATTGTTTATTTCGACGGTACTTTCCCCTGACTCGTTTATACTTTCCTTGAGTAAATGGGATGGGAAAGTAAACGAGCAAGTAAAAGAATAATTTTTACTCTGGCGATACAGGAAGTATAAATTGGTCGAGGTAACGACTTGGGAAAGTCATAGTAACGGGCAAGTGCAGGTAAAGTAAAGTATAAACCGGGCTTATAGCTATCGAAGGTTAGAGTCGGCCGTCAGCCACAGTGACCAATGCTTATCAAGTTGTATCGACTCCTGGAGACATTTTGAGCATTTATACTTTCTCTAAGGAATTGGATAGGGAAAGGGCAAGAGCACAGAAAGGCAAAGAGAAAGGGAAAATCCGTTAGAGAAAGTATAAATGACCTTCGAGCACGGTAAGAGGAAGGCATGGTTACGGAAAAGGCACGAGCACGGTAAGCATAAACCCGGCTTTTGCTCATAATTATCAGACCATTGCTCAAACCCTATTGGTCATGAATAACGTAGAATTTAAGTATAAAAAAATCATGTTTTTTGAGCTTCGGTACACTTGTGTGCCCGATCGGGTCAAGCTAGAGACTTGATTTGTTTTTCATCGTGTAGACAATTTTATAGTTTGGACTTGTGATGGTGATGGGGGGGGGGGGGGGGGGGTAAAAAAAACCTGCGTCCAACAGATTTAGCTTAAAATCTATACAACCAAAACAATGCATGATTTTTAAAAATTTTGAACATTTTTAAAAATTTCGAAAATTCGAATCTCAAAATTTTGAACCAAACCTATCATCATTAAGGTATGAGCTATGTTCACAAAAAATTTCAGCTCTCTATCACTTACAGATTTTGAGATATCAAATCAAGGGGTCAAGGTTCACATTTTCAAACAGCGCTGTAGCGCGCAAACGGGCGCGCTTGAAATTATTTGTTTCATATGTATTAGTCTTTTGTCAATATAAATCACATACTAAAAAATTAGCAAAATCTGCGACCGCCCATGGTGACTTTTAGTCGATTAGTTTAGTATTGTAAGTTAAAATCATCGAGAAGACCTTCTGAGTCTGACGACTGAACAGTGAACACCTTGCGAAATAAGTATGGAATATCGAAAAATAGAACCCGCGAACGCGAAACCCGCGAGAGTCGATTTTCGATTTTTCGATTCATTTAATTTGTTTTTCAATAAATTCATTTGTCATTGTGCATTGCATTGTGCATTGCCTTTATTTCACCTTTTCACTTTTTATGTTTTATAAACAAGAACAAAAACAATGACCGCGATTCAGTTAAAAAACTTGAGGATATTTTTGAGAGAATCATCACTTACTTATACTGACGAGTGGCTGACTGCCTGCATTGATTGGGTCAAAGAGAATTACAATACGGTCTGCTGTTCTGTTACTTCTGTTTGCTGTTTCTGTCACACTGTCACTATGCACTACTTATGTTTGCACTTGCAGTTGTCTGTTTCTCATCTCATCATTCTCATCTCATTTGTCATTCTACATTCAAAATTCATTGTCATTAAAAATTATCATTAAAACTTCTCCAAACGTAACGAAACTTCTCACAAACACTCCTTATGACCCATCGAGCTATTTCAATTCAGGAAAATTTTCTGTCAGGTCACGTTTTAAGGCCACAGTGACGTTTTTGAGTTCAGAGTTTAAAAAAATTTCACCAACAACAAACAACAAACAATGAAGTTCAAAGTTATTCTTCTTTAAAGTTAGGTTAGGTTAGGTTAGAAAACGATAATTTTACTTTTTTTGTTGAACGAGTAACCTAACCTAACTTTAAGAAGAATAACTTCATTGTGATTTTGTTGGTCCCCTTGTCATTGTCTTAACCTGAACCTTATGCCTTAACCTAACATATATATATGTATGCATCATATCAATTGCATGTGCATACGTGTATATTTATCGTAAATAAACCGTTGCAACGCACATCAACAAAGGGTGAAACGACACGAAACAAGACTTCTTAAGCTTTTAGTATCGTTATACGACACATTGGAGTCGTTTTATACAAGAACCTCACATTTCCCCAACCATAGAGTAAAAACGTATACATTTCTGAAAAGCGCTTCACTGTACCTTTCCAACAATGTATCGGAAATATAAAGTTATTATTGCAAAAGATTATGAGTCTTGACGGTACACCCCATGACCTTTGACCTACACGGCCCTTCTTCTAACTCAGTATCCGTTAGAAGGTCAGAAATGGTTTGCCGAAAAAAGAATTTCAAAATTAGCAACCGTTCAAGAGTTAGAGTGAACCCATTAAAGGGTTTCACCACTTTCACCCTTTAATAAAGTCCAAGAAGATCAAAGATTTGACAAGAGATTGAGATTTGGTCAAAGATCAAACAACAAACAAAGACTTCCAATTTTCTACTGACATTCTAAATATGTTGTGAAATGGAAATAATGTTGAATGTCAAATGTTGAATGTTGTTTTTGTTTTAATTTTGAATTTTAACCATGAACTATGAGCTATGAATTATAATAATTATAGGTGACAGATGCCATCCTCAGGAGTCAGGTCCTCGAACAATGGCAAGATACGAATTTGGAGGATATGGAAAGCCGTTGTCTTCCTCCGAATCTGTCAGAACAGAGATGTGTTAAGTTGACCGGACGTTATGGCTTACAAGTAATTATTGTTCACCTTCCAGTACTCAGTACGCCGTATGAAGTAGTCGATATCGATAATTGAATATTCGACCAATCTGGCAAATGCAGTTGATTGTGGGTATATTAGTTCAATGTTTTTATTTTTGTAGGTAAATTCTATTCAAGATATAGGCGAATCTGCTTATAACCAATGGAATAGATTGAAGAAATTAGAGAATGAGAATACAAATGTAGCTGCCACCGACAGTACTGACATAAAAACATCGTGGGAACCAAAGTCACGACGATGCCTGTACTTAACTATGACTGATGGAAGTCAGAAAATTTATGGATTAGAGCTAAACCTTATATCTTCTCTATCTGTCAACCTTAAACCAGGTGCAAAGGTTGGGATCGTGATTATTTCACGTAGTTTTAGATAAATTTATTTTAAATTGATCAATAATTCAACAAATTCCAAGTTTCTTAGTCGTTCTTTTCTGGGTTGGGGTTGGGTTTGGGTATTAATAGTCTTAATTTGTCAATTTATATTTACTTTAGATAATCGTAATGGGACCAGTCGAGTGCCGCAGGGGTGTTTTGCAGCTAAAGTCAATAAATATTAAGGTTATCGGCGGAGAAGTAGAAGATTTACTCAATACAAACTCTGTGGAATCCTTGCTTCAGAATATCTTGTAAGTGTACAGCTACAGTATTTATCGAAATTAGTCCCTTGGGACTCAACGGATAGTTATTTTTGAAACTCTCTCAAAGTGGAAAGCAGTTATTTCCGGGGAGGAGTTGTTTTGTTTTAAATATGAAAGCACGGCTACGGTTACAAATTCATCAATAATATTATCTTAGAATAAGTTTATCTCAATTATTAATGAAATCAACGCAAAATTAAGAGATCTTAGTCATAAACTGTTTTTGATATTTTTGTACGCGCATGCAATTTGTAAAAAACGAACATGGCGATGTCAATGAATCATGATGCAGTTGTTTGATTTTTCTCATTCATATAATATGACTAGATTGAACTTATTTAAAGTGGGTTTGGAGGAAAAGGTTTAGTTTCGAATCCCTTTCTATTTAAGGAAACAAGGGCGAGAACATCAAAAATTATTTAGTGAGAAGAAGATTATTCATTAGATTATTCGGACATATCCGATGCGATGGGGTAGGGCTGGGGTAGCACTTAATCGATCGCTATGTGTTGCGGCCTTCCCGCAATTTGAAATATCCCTAACTGACGTTGGTCGATCCTCAGCTTTACTTTCACCTTTGTGTGAATGCCTATATGGGAGCTCGTCCTTTTGACTACTTTCCCTACTCAATTAGTATGCAAACACACGGATTTTAAGTAGAAAACTAAAGGGTAAAGATTTATTAATCAGTTAGGGTGGGGTTTTTATCATTAACTAGGTCGTAAATCTAGTTAGCTAACTTTAATTGAAATATTGAAATTAGGCTAGATGAAATCCTTGTGACTCCATCAACTCCCAAAGTAATAGTTATGGCTGTACACGGCGTGCTCCTCGCATTCAACACGAGAGACGCAACTCAAACTTTAAACATAAAATGCGGCAATTCAAGTCCGCTGGGGAATTTGACTTAAACTTAAACTCTATGAATTAGTATTTCAAAATGATATTAACACTGTGGGCGTGTCTGTAACATTCCCCCCCACATTTTGGTACTCAGGGACCAAAATTAAAACTAGGCAGACACGTTCATTCTTCTTCTGGGTCTGCTTTCTCCAAACGTAACTTTCTCTTCTTAAAAGACGTCAGGTACTCTTCCAGGATCTTCTTATACCAACCAGTCTTCTTAAGTTGTTGGATCTCCTGGACAATGATCATCAAACCTAGTTGTTTTGCTCTAGGCATGCTCAGGGCAACGGGGTTCTTGTTGGGTGTCGCACTGGAATGGAATGTTACATCATGGGGTAATTGTTGTTGGGGTGGTTTTGGCTCTTCCATCAACTTTTTTGTTGCTGCTCTAGTGATTACGGCAGCTACTTCGTCATTTCGGATTGGAACATCCGTCTGTCTTCTGACGTCCAGGATTGCTAACTTTGCAACTGGACGGATGTAAGTTCCTCGTGCGGTCTGCACTTCCGCTACTCGTAAGATTCCATTGAAGTCCAGGAAGGGATTGAGTTTCCATAACTTACTGGACTTGCTCACTTTCGGGAATGGATTTCCTCTTTGCTGCTCCAAGTACTCGATTTCCTCAGCGTAGCTTTCTTCTTGGGATTTGCGCCACCACCACACCTCGGCGGTGCTTAATTCTTCGGGGAGAAGTTCCTTACATCTCACTTCTCTTCCTGTCAGCCGTGGCTTACAATAGTCAAATAAACGGTTGACGTAAGCTCGTACTCGAAGCGCTTTGTTCCAGGAAGAGTACTTGTCGACATTTGGCTTGGTTTTGATAGCCGCATACACACATTCTTCCTTAATCTCCAGATCATCTATTTTGACTGGTCTGGAAAGTTCGCTTGGCCAGTCTTCTTCTGGCAGGAGTAGAAAGTCAGGTCCTGTCACCCATCTACTTGTTGGTGTCCAGTCACATGATTTATGATCACGTGTGACTTCATCAGCTACATTTAGTTTGCCGGAAATCCATCTGAATTCCGTGACGTCAGTAGCTTCCTGGATTTCTCCAACTCGATGTGCTATGAAGGGTGGAAACTTCTTTCCATCCGCATTTATCCAGTCATAGACACATGCACTATCCGTCCAGTATATGGTACGGTGAATCTTGATTCGGTGATGTTCTTTGATGAAATGGGCCAATCGGGTCCCAATCAGCGCTGCTTGCAATTCCATCCGTGGAATTGATACTGCTTTAAGTGGGGCTACCTTCGCCTTCGCAGTAATGAGGGCAGTCTCAATCTTCTCGTTCTTCTTTATTCGGAAGTAAGCGACGGCGCCATAAGCTTGTAGACTGGCGTCGCTGAAGATGTGGAGCTGAACTTCCTCCGCAGTTGATAAACTTTCCGAGTAACATCTCGGAAGTTTGAAGGTCTGAATAGTTTTCAGTTCCTGGAGCCATATTTTCCATTTGTCATGGACTTTTCTGGAAGTTCTTCATCCCAATGTACTTTGGTTCTCCAGGTATCTTGTAGAATGATCTTGGCCTTGATTGTAAAGAGCGCCAAGAATCCTAACGGGTCATAAATTGACATGACCAGAGCCAACGCTTCTCGTTTCGTAGGTAGTCTTGATCCGTTAGTTACATCTTCATGTACCTTTAAGTATTTTTGAGCGAACGTCAAATAATCTTCTTTTGGTTTCCAAAAAAGTCCCAAAATCCTCTCGGTGTCCATGTCGACAGTCGATAGACTTTTGACTTCATTGGTTGGAGCTCTCAGTTCCTCTGGGATGGAGCTCATGACTTCTTGGGAGTTTGATAACCATTTATGAATATGGAATCCTCCGGCCTTATTGATAAGGCAAACTTCATTTTGGTTTCTTATAGCTTCTTCGGGAGTGTCAAAGCTGTTGACGTAGTCGTCCACGTAGAAATTGTTGAGGATTGATTCGACTGCATCCGGATATTCCTCTGAGAACCGATCTGCATTTCGGTTTTTCACTTCTTGGGAAAGTGTTGGTGAGCAAGTAGCACCAAATAACAACACTTCCATCTGGTATACATCGGGTTCTCTTTTACGATCCATTCCACGGAAAAGAAACCGCTGTACACGAGCATCTTCATCTCGAATCTTCACTCGGTGGAACATATCTTGGATGTCCCCGGTGATTGCATATTGCTTCTCTCTTAAACCGTATAGTATGGCTGGCAGCGGCCTTAACTTGTCCGGTCCAATCATGAGTCTGTCGTTCAGACTGTATCCATTTACTTTCGCTGCACAATCGAAAACAAAGCGAAATGGTTTGGCTTTCTTAGGGTTGTAGTGCATGAAGTGAGGGATGTAGTACGTCCGCTTCCCTTCAGCACTAATTTCTTCTTTAGACAATTTTCGGGCGTAGCCCTTCTTCACGTATTCCTCAATCTTTTGGACATACGTATCTGCAAACTCCGTCCCTTTGTCCATCTTCCGCTCCATGGTTCGAAGCCGATTGAGGGCTTGACCATATCCGTCCGGTCTTCCAGTATCGTCTGGCTTCCATAGCAGGCCAGCTTCCCACCGATCTCCCAAATACTTCAGACCATCGTCCATCATCTTTTGGGAAAGTTCATCGTCTTTGGACCGGGGCTTGACATGGGTTAACTTGATACCCAAATTCTCAAGGGACATGTGTTTCTTGACGAGTTGATGCAGGTCACTTAGGTCTTGAACTTCGACCTCTTCTTTATTGACATGAAGGGTTTCTTCTTCTCGAACCCATTCACTTTTTCTTCCGCTTAAAACCCATCCCAATGGAGTTTTAATTGCAACTGGTGACTTTGGCTTCCCAGTTCTGACTTCATATCCGCTTATCAGGTCTCCATGATCCTGACCGATAAGTATCGACGGCTTTCCGTTGACAAACGTAGCGATGTTGAGTCCTCTTAAATGCTCCCATTTATTTACCATTTCTTTGGTAATAGTTTGAGCTGGAATTGGCAGCTCCGTCACCGTACATGCATTTTCAATGTTGAAGGATACTTCATTATCCTTTGCCGTAATTTTGAAGTCAACTTCTTCTGCCTTCTCTGGAATTCCTTTCTTATTGATTCCATCAAGGACTAGTTGTATTGGACGACCCTTGAGTTCTAATTCTTGAACAAGTTGTTGGGTCACAAGGGTAACTGTTGACCCTGAATCCAATACTGCATATGCTTCGATGTTCTTCTCTTGAGGTCCTTTGACTAAGATAGGAACGATTCTTAATTTGGAGGAGGGATGCTTATCTGCTTCTTGATAAGTGAATCCTGTCGTCTCCTCTCGTACTTTGTCATCGTTCTTATTAACGATATTGACGTTAGCTTGCTTCGCGGAATCTGAACTTCTTCTCTTCCGGAAGTTGTCATCATGCAGAAGAGGATGGTGTTGATAGTTGCAACCATCTTTTCCACACTGTTTCTTTGATCGGCAATCCCTCATAGAATGTCCGAAGTTGATGCAACCGAAACATAGTTTCTTTTCTTGAATGAACTTTGACCTTTCAGGAACAGCGAGTTTCTTGAATTCGTCACATTGCCAAATTCTGTGGTCCAAATGCGTACAGAATAAACATTTAATTTTCTTTTGCTCGTGATGATTGTTATCACGACCTCCTTCTGCTAACATTGCGCCTTCCTTGCGGTGCTGCTTCTTCTGGCCATCCCATCTGGCCTTCCCGTCTCTTTGCTTATCATCTTGCCGCTTATCGGCACGGGTGTCCTCTTTAGCACTGAAAGATGAAGTACAGAATGGTATCAGGATATCCATTGTCTTATCCAGCCATTCAGCGAATGATGATACATTTCGCTCTTTTCCTACGTTGGATTCCAACCAAGCTCCCCATCGATATTTGAAGTTCAATGGTAACTTGCCTTCTAACTCCTTCAGAAGGGTAGGGTTATTTAAGTGGTCCATTCGACCAAAACTTTGTAAAGTCCTTGCGAGTCCAGTGACCGCATTTGCTAACTTTATGACCGTTTCCGGTTGGCTTTCTTTGATACCGCTCATTTCTCGAACTTTCTGAATCATATTTTCGATAATGAATTCGGGGCGTCCATATATCTTTTCCAATCGGAGAATGATACTGGGCACGTCTTCAGGAGTGATTAGCAACTGTTGTACACACTCCCTGACATCTCCTTTGAGACATCTTTGCAGTCTGACTAGGTTCTCATCATCGGATAATCCCATAATATCCGTCGTCCTGGTGTAGGCTGATTTGAAAGTTAGCCATTCTTCGGGCCTTCCGCTGAAGAATGGGAGATCTTTTCCATGAGTGTGACGGGCCATATACTGTTTGTTGGAGGAGGCGCTGCTGTTTTGCCCCATTTGTATAATAGCTCGTCCAAGATCTTCAACTGTTATTGGAGTAGATGAGGGAGGTGGAGGAATGTTTATGCTTGCCACTGAGTTGACCTCGACCTTTGTGAGGCTCTTTACTTGGTTTTCTATGACGCTGATTTCTTTCTCGTGAGCATCCTTTGCGTCTTTAAGGGCTAGCAACCTTTCAGCTAGTTCCTTGTCTTCTTGTTGCCTTTTGGCCTCTTCAGTCGCAGCATCGACAAAGTTCTGCGTTCTGAGTTGTCTACTGGTGTTAGGAGCGCTATCATCGCTATCTGCATCGGAACCGAGAGCTTGTTCTTCGGATTCTGCAATCTCCTCTTTCTCAATCTCAGAACCTTCCACGAGTATCTCTCGTTGCTTACGGATATCCTCCAACTTTCCTTCTACGGTGATTTCGAGAATCTGCTTCTCGACGAGTTTGGCATCGAGGGTGTTCTGGAGTTGACGTACTTCTCGTTTCCGTACTATGCCTTCTTCCTCGTCTTCCCAACTTGTTCGATCGTTGATAATTTCTTCATTTCTTGAAATCCTTTTCTCGATATCTGAGACTTGGACTTCCAGTACCCTTACACTGCTGTAGAGAGCTTTTTCTTCACTGTCAAGAGCAGCGAGTTGAACCTTGAGTTGATGGTCGACTTTCTTCGTCTGTATGTGACTGCTACTGGTAGTAGACAGTGCTTTACTGGAGGTTCCCGATTTCCGCTTCTTAAACGTACTTTCTTCATTTTCTTCATCTTCTGAAGCTGGAGTCTTATTTGTACGGGCTGTCTTACTCCTCGTATCGTAGCCTCCGTTGCGACTAGTACTCGCCATAATTCCTTAAGCTTGGTTGATGAAATTGAATGACAAATATTAGTACGAATTCAAATTCAATATGCAATTTGTAGATGAATGGTATTTGCAATAATAATGTGTAAATATTGCCTCAAATGGAGCCTGGTGGTTTTAGGTGCTAGGCTCTTGCACGCATAGACAGCTGTTGCTTGGCTCAACAGTAGCCGACGTTTATCCAGGGGATGAAGGGGCTGTCAATGTCAATGACCTCGTCCGCCTCCACAGTGTACTTCCTTATGGTTGATGAGGATGGAACCTTCCACAGCAACCAGTCCGCAACTTTCAACAAAAGAAATTGTCGGACGACAAATATTAGACTTGTTCTAATATGAGAGGTCAGAACGATCTGACCTTTTTTGATGAAATCCGGGCTTCTTCTTCCAGCGACTTTCACCATAGGTCACCGGTTCAAATCCGGTTCGAAGGACCAAATGTTGCGGCCTTCCCGCAATTTGAAATATCCCTAACTGACGTTGGTCGATCCTCAGCTTTACTTTCACCTTTGTGTGAATGCCTATATGGGAGCTCGTCCTTTTGACTACTTTCCCTACTCAATTAGTATGCAAACACACGGATTTTAAGTAGAAAACTAAAGGGTAAAGATTTATTAATCAGTTAGGGTGGGGTTTTTATCATTAACTAGGTCGTAAATCTAGTTAGCTAACTTTAATTGAAATATTGAAATTAGGCTAGATGAAATCCTTGTGACTCCATCAACTCCCAAAGTAATAGTTATGGCTGTACACGGCGTGCTCCTCGCATTCAACACGAGAGACGCAACTCAAACTTTAAACATAAAATGCGGCAATTCAAGTCCGCTGGGGAATTTGACTTAAACTTAAACTCTATGAATTAGTATTTCAAAATGATATTAACACTGTGGGCGTGTCTGTAACACTATGGTATATTTATATTTTATGCTTCGTTTTAATTTGATAAAAACTCATTGTTTTTGTTTAGGCACAACCCCCCGGAAAACCTTGACGTGATTCCAATTCCAGCTGCTTGTTTAAATAATCAAAGGCTTCAAAGGAGTGATGCTATTGTTGGAGATTTTCCAGATACGGCAGACATAGACAATCCCGATGAGTTTTCTGTTTTTGACGATGATGATATTTTTATGGAGATTGACGAGTCAGAAATGTTGGCCTCTGCATCTCTGAATAGCACTATAAGAGCTAACGCTGTAACTCAACGAATTGATGTTAAGGTGCAGACTGAGCATGCAATAGATAAAATTCAACGACCGAAGTTATTTCAAGAACCTACAAAGCAAATCATGTCCACTTCCGTACAAAATCAAAATCAAATAGATATTAAAAGAATGCCTCCACCACGAGGCCAGCAAGATCAGGATGTGACTGTGACTAAATCGTCGTCAAAGTCAAAGTTCGTCCCACCAGGAACAAAAGCAGCTACCTCCACCGGAAATTCAGTTGGCAAAACAGTAAAAAATTTTAATAAGTCCACCACAGTAGGTTCTAAAACGTCAACGAGTGAGTCTACGTCGGGTGCTAAATCTAAAAAACAACTTAAAATCGATGGATATATGAAACCAATGCCAGTCATCATTAAACCACCAACGCCTCAAAAATTCATTGAAGATTCTGACCATACTATCAAGATAGAAATTGATGATCATACAACCATAGTAGAAAGTGATGAAGACGACATAGACGACAAGGCACTAATGGATATTATAGATGGCTCGTTTGCTGCCGAGTTAGAAAAAGCAGAAAAAGAAAGTAGTATGGTCACTATAAAGACTACAATGCCTCCAACACCAACGTCTACTTCCGGTGTTACAAAATCATCAAACTTGGGCGTCGTTCGGCCAACAACCACGCTAAAAATAATGCTTCCAATTATTGTATCAAAACGACCTTATGTGTTCATAAAGCAAGTGCAGGAAAATATTGACAGACTTGTAGAAAGAAGGGAAATTGTTCATGTTAAAGCCTGTATAGCGACGGTTGTTTCAAATATCCAAGTCAAGAATGGAGAGTGGGCGTTAAGCGTTTCTATTAATGATGGAACTGGATTTTTAAACTGTCAGATCTCATCTGAAATTTTAAACAATATTATTGGATTTAATCCATCCGAGATGAAACGGATCAAATCGGCCAGAACTCTTAAAGCAAAGGAGCAAATATCCAATGTAATATTTTTTATTTAGTCACAATCACAATATTTACAATGACCAAATTACAGTCTTAGTCCTTAGTTTTTTTCTAGCCATTAGTCATTATTTCACTGCAATCAATTAATTACGTCTATTTGAAATATTTTCAGGGTATGGCAGTCCTCACGTCTACATTGGTTCATCTAAATACAATTTTTGCAATAGAATTACAAGCCGATCCAGTCATAGTAGAATTTGGCGACGTAATGATGCATCATACCCGTGGGTTGAAGGATAGAATTTCTCAGTTACCAAATCAGTAATACCCGTAACCAAAAGAACGTACCTATTTAATTACTTGACGAAAAATACTGATGATTATTCAGTTTTTGTAAGAATAAATCCACCATTAGGCTTGAATGGAATCTAATCTGGTGTCTATTCCATCTTTTAGTTAGACGATGCGATCGTCTCCTCAGACTCGAACCAATAAGGGCCGTTCGCAACGTCTATCTTTTAGTCATCTCTATGTTTCTATGTAACACACCAACACCTTCAGGCCTTCAGAGATTTTAGATTAAACCGTCAAATCAAGGAATTCAGAGAATGGATAGCTTGATCCGAATAATAAAATTACATTGACACCCTGGTTCGTTTTCCACGCAAAGTAAAGGTGGAATTTTCTCGTGTTTAGCTCCAGTGTTCGGTACGGATACACGAAGAATATCGGTCGATTGCAAAAGTTTCCGATGTTTTTCTCCGAACCGTGAGACCTATGCAAGTTGTCTGCTAGCTCTGCTAGCGAACGTTTTTGAAGTAGTTCATACTTTGTACTTCAACTTCACACACAAAAGTATTATAAAGATCAAAATTGTATAAATATTCTTCATAAAAATGGACCGGGAAGGTAATTCGGTTGCATCGGAAATCCTAGAGGGTCAGGGGATACCGAATACCCCAAGGGATAAACAGCGAGACTGAGACCTCGACCCTCGACCTGCGACCGCGAGTCTGCTACGCTTCTTGCGAGCAAGACAAGAAGAAAGGAAGCTAAAGTGTGTCAAAGTTGTTGGGTTTCATTCGCGGGAAGTCGGAATTTAAAATAAGTAGTAGTTTCCTATCTCCACTGTATTTTAGTTTTGATTCCGAATTTAATTATTGATTACTTAATGAAAGGTTTATCATTTCTGCCGGATGGAACAAAGAAAGGGTAAGTTAATGTTTTCTCTAAAATATTTGTTTCAATCAACAAAGTTTTAAGAATAGTGGGAAGAACTAAAAACACGGTTCATGATGAAATTTATATGAATGACGTGTCAGTCCACTTCCACTAGTCCACACTGTCCACAGTCTCACTCAGTCAGTAAGTACAGTGTGCAGTGTGCAGTGCAGTGTCACACAAATCACAAATACTACAAACCCAACTTGGTAACCCAAGTCCCAATGTCCAATTAATTGACATTTGAGATTTGATATTAACAGAAATAAAACAATGAACTGACAACTAAAAATCAAAACATTCTTTTTGTATTCATTTCAGAATCCGCAAAAATTGGTACTGAAAATGCTACAGTGTCGATGGCCATCCCTGCTAATAGGGGTATCGTGGTGTTTTTTATCGTCGGTGACTATTCATTCTATCAGTGCTATTAGGACGTATGACGAAAAACGCTTGACGGAACTACGGTATATAAATATGAATATAATAAAATTAATATAAAGTCTGAATTTGCTATACTTTGTTCTTGTACTTCTTATTCATAAACAAACTTAATGAAAAGGAATTCGAAATTTTAAACGATTTGCTCTATAGGGAGGAGGTCCGATCAGTGTTTTATCACGGCTACGACTCTTACATCCGCTATGCGTATCCATACGACGAGCTTCGTCCTCTCAGTTGCGATGGAGTGGATACATGGGGCAGCTATTCCTTAACCTTAATCGACACACTAGACACATTGGCTGTAGTTGGCAACTATTCGGAGTTTCGTCGAGTAGCCCAGCTTATTATTGACAATGCTCATTTTGATCTTAATATTAACGTTTCCGTTTTCGAGACTAATATCAGAATCATCGGTGGCCTTCTTAGTGCACATTTACTCAGTCAAAAGTAAAGGAAACGATTTGTTTGCGTTTAAAAAATATATTTATGGTCGATTGATGATTAATCACACGTGCTGACTGGGAATTCGGATGTTTTTATGCTGAAATAGGGCTGGAATTGAAGTAGAGATAGGATGGCCATGCAGTGGACCATTGCTCAGATTGGCCGAAGTTGTTGCCCGTAAACTTCTTCCTGCTTTTGACACAAACACAGGAATGCCATATGGAACGGTAAATCTTCGATATGGTGTTCCTCCTAATGAAACTCCCGTCACTTGTACAGCAGGAGTTGGCACTTTTATAGTAGAGTTTGGAGCGCTTTCGAGGCTGACTGGAGATCCAATTTATGAAAAGGTAGTCGGTAGTCTAAAGTTTACAAATCAATTTGATCATTTCATAAAATCTTATGATTATCTTCCAGGTTGCTTTGCGAGCAATGCATTCTCTGTACGCTAGAAGATCGGCAATTGACCTCGTTGGTAATCACATAGATACCCAAACGGGAAAATGGACTGCTGTTGACTCTGGAATTGGAGCCGGTGTAGATTCATACTTCGAGTATTTAGTTAAAGGGGCGATTCTATTCCAACGACCAGAGTTAATGAATATGTTCCGAGTGTTTCATCGCGCGATAGAGAAGCACCTTGGGAAGGGTGGATGGTATGTTTGGGCAACCATGGGTCAAGGTCATGTATCCGCTACAACTTTTCAGAGGTGAAATAACAGTTTATTTCCAATATTATTTTGCCTAGTTTGATAATAAAATAAATCGTAAATCATGATTAATTATAATCTGATTACTATATAAAAGTCTTGAAACATTTTGGCCTGGAACTCTGAGCTTAATTGGGGATTTTAAGACTGGACTCAAGGCAATGACGAATTACCACAGAATCCTGAAGCAGTACGGGGGTTTACCTGAACTTTACAACATTTTGCAAGTACGAATACCAAATCTAGATAGTACACTCTAACACTTTAGTGTATCATACAATAGAGTTTAAATTATTTTCTAGGGCAAAGCAACCCACCAAAGAGAAGGTTATCCTCTCAGACCCGAGCTGATTGAATCAGCGATGTACCTATATAGGGCCACTGGTGATCCCCTAATGCTGGAGATTGGTGAAGACATTTTACATTCCATCCAACACAATGCTAGGACAGACTGCGGCTATGCAACTATTAGAGACGTTACAACATTGACACTGGAAGACAGGATGGAATCATTCTTTCTGGCTGAAACTGTCAAATATCTTTACCTCTTGTTCGACCCGAACAATTTTATCCATAGCGAAGGAGATGATTACACCGTCATTGAGAACCCACTTGGAAAATGTACTGTCTATGCAGGAGGATATATTTTCAATACAGAAGCTCATCCGATTGATCCTTCCGCCTTAAACTGTTGTACTGGTGTACGAGAATCTGAACTACATGAAGAAATACAGATCATAGATGAAGTACGATCTTCAACAAAATTTACTGGCAGTACCAAACATAAGAAACTTCGTTCTTCCGGTTCTTCATCACATATGCAGAAAAAATCCAAAAGTCCGGTTCTTGCAAATGCTGAAAAGCAAGTTCCAGCTAATGCTCCGTCATCAACAAATTCTACAGTCCGATTTCTCGAAACTCAGAAAAAAAGTTTAAAAATAAATCCTTTGTTAGACTTCGCCAATACCTGCCCTACTGAAATTACATTGGAAATGACAGTTGCAACTAAAGTAGTTGAAGAGGAAAGCGAATCAATTGTGTACAGGCTTCTGAAGAAGTTGTTTGAAGAGCAGAAAGAAACTGTTGATGTTCTACAGCCTGTGGCACAAACCGAACCACAGAAACCTCAACCATTTTTGAGCGGAGTTCAAGAAGGTTTAAAATTCGTGTCTGCGAATGAAGCTAAAGACCTGCAAAAACTTGTTGAAAGCTTTGAAAGCAATTTAAAATCAGGCAGACCTGCTGTTGTCAAAAAAGTAACCAGCGGAAAACCCACGGGAACTGATCCAAGTGACGACAACAGCAATGAAGGAAATGAAAATCGCATCAGATCTCGGGTTTATGGCAGTCCAGATTTAGATCTCATCTTTGGAACTGAAGCAACGAGTCGAAGTTTGTCATTTTACTTTTCATTGAGATGGTTAAAAAGTTTTCCGGACTTGATCCGACAGCTCATACCCAGTGAAAGGTTCGATATCCAAGCATTCTACTCTAGAATGGGCGAAGACTTCTCACGAGAGGGGTTTGCAAAAGAGTTCAATATAAGCTATGATTGGATGGACAACCATCAAGTGCTTAGATGCCCTAACATTCAACTACCCGATAGGTTTATGTTCTTCAGGTCATCGGTGGATGAATAATAACCGAACCGACCTGACAAAACTTGTGATATTTGACATAATTTTAACTGTAATCAAACCAAATAAATCAGTCAGACAACGTCTTTAAAGGTTAAAGAATCAATCGAGTTTATTAACATAAAAATCTTTCATAATTATATCGTTCAAAAACGCATAGAAAATAGATATAAGTTAAATATCTAATTTAACGTTTTGATAATTTCAGTTCACAAGAAGAACCGATATAAAATAGTCTAAAACTAAAATATAACCTACATATATAAATATATCTAATCTAATCGTCGTCTTCCTGAACTTGTTTCTTTGCTTTCTTTTTCTTCTTCTTCACGGGCTCTGTGGTTTCTTCCACATCCACGTTTCCATTCGAATGAAAGCTGTCTTCTAATGGATCGACTTGGTGCTTTCGCTTTTTCTTTTTCGGCTCTTCTACTACGGATGATTCATTTTCCATATCTGCAGCCTTCCTCTTCTTTTTCTTCTTGGGCGAAGGCTCAGCGACCATTGACATGGATAAATTCATGGATTCATTTAACGCTTCCTTCATTACTTCCGTATTTTTGCGGGGAACATCTCCATTCTCGTAGAACTTCAATCTCTCTTCTACCTGTTCCCTCAATTTTTCTCCGAAAATGGTTGTTGGAAATTCTGTAATCAATAAAATTACATTTAATACACATTTGTCGATGAACATTAGTCAAAAAGAGACGAATTATAGAAATAAAGGGTTTCTTCAGTAGATTCGGTAAGGGTAATTTTTAACCTCATCATACTATCGGAGTGGTGCATGCCCGTTCATCATTGAAATCGTTTATATTAAATTGTACATTCCACGAAGAAGGTATTTAAAAAAATGGGTACCTGTGAAACAGTCGATTCTCGAGGCGATGGTACATTTGTTTGCCAAAAACCTAGAGATTCTGCCTTTATTTGCTGTGCCGGCCCTTCCTAGAAAATATCAATTTAAATTAGATTAGATAAATAAGTCAATACTAAATTCAACTAGGTATAAGATATAGTTTAAGGATTTTTTTAGTGTCATCTCGGCAATTATGACCTAAAGGAATATTATCTGCTCCCTAGTAGGCCCCATGATCAAGACTTTGATCTTGGCCTAATGAAATGATACATTAACGATATATGCGTTAATATACAAAAATCATTCAGGCCGTTATTGAACTTAACTAACTAGCCAGTCAGTCTATCTTGCTTACAGAGCTTACACTTACCAATAAAGGTAGAATGGAAAAGAAGACCATATTTGGGAGTTTTTCCTCTGGTCTTAAGTGCTCTGAAGAGAGCTTTCTCAGCTCCAAGAATCTGAACAGTTGAGGCAGGGAACTTGGCCAAATTTGTTAGTGAACCCGCATGAGAGATTAATCTGGCTGCAACTGTTTCGCCCAATAGTGATGTTAAATTGGGGGCGACACTATTCATCTTTGACTGAAGATATGTCAGCAGACCCCTGTGAACAGATCCAATCAAATAAAAATAATTAGTATTGCCACTAAATTATAGGCATACATTAGTTTATATTATTAAAACTTATTTTATTAAATTATGAAATTCTGTGTCTCAGTCATTACTACTTCATAGAAATGAATTCTACTCAATGCGTAACAACTAAAGAGTTAATATTGGCCCAAAGGAAAGATACAAGTAGCAACAACTTGCTATTGTATGGCAAAATCGGCCAGTTAAAACTTAAAACTAATTTTTTCTGACTACGAAATATTATATGACGACTTGACTTACTTTCTGTACTCTGCCAATTTTATCACTCTTGATGCAAACGCTTCAATGTTGATCAAATCGATGGGAGAAATATCCATACCCATAGAGGATTTAGAAGCGTCTAGTACGGCTTTGGCTTTTGACGAATCTCCGATGATTTCTTCAAGGTCATCAACTTTAGAATCATCTAGTTCCTTCCGATTTTTGATATAATATACGACTTTGCAGTACAAGTAGTTATCTGGAACAATTTTTACCAATTCTGGGAAATGGTACGAATACCATTCTCTGATTCTCATAGCAAATGTGTTGATATCCTTGTCCAATTGATCAAGAAGAGCAATGCCCTGGATTATCATGTTATCGGCCCGATTCACATTGAACTTAACTTTGGATCTCGAGTATGCATGTCCAAGACCAAGCTGAGCTTTACCGCCTGGATTTTATGACATCAAATTATAAATCTTATAATTATGAACTAAATTACTACAATTGGAATAATACGGATAAAAACCAATAAAAAGCGTCTTACCAGCTTCATCTGTAAGCCCCTTGACCATCTTATGAAAATGCGTTCTTATGCCACGGCTGATTTCAAGTATGACAGGTCCAATCTTTACTTTCATTTTTGGAAAGGTCTCCGTGATCGCAGCCGCTAGTTTATTTTCTTGAACTCCAAGAACAATGCCTTTAGTTCCAAGGCTGGCCAAAAAAGTTTTAAGATCATCTGGCAGTACTCCTTCAGTAACAGAATTTAGATTTTCTAGGGCGGCTTGGGCTGTTTTGAAAGGGGAAAACGACACTAGGTTGGCCACTGCGGAGAATCTGCTGTAATCCCTGATGCATTCTTCTACCTAAAAATCAAACAGAAAGAGAAAGTATGAAATCACGCTATATATAAAGAAATCGAAGTCTCGAAAAATTGACGTTTACGATTGAGTGCTCGAATGATCTCAGTAAAAAGAAATAAGGTATTTTTTCTCCCTCAGACTTTATTCAGAGTGGTGCATGCCCAATCATCATTGTCAATCGGCACGTGTAGAGCTGTGGTCACTTATTTGAATTTGACTTGTCGAGAGGCTCGACCCACTGCACACTAACTAGTAAATACCCAGTGACTGGTATATAGCTAGCCAGTCGAGTCTTTCGACAACTATTTGACTTCTTACAGACTCATGATTTTTATACCCTACTTAAACATCTCGACGAATTGACGATCCTGAAGATTTGAGATTTATCAACCCACCCTGTGCCCTGTGACACTTCCGTTATGTTATTTGTTTCACATAGAGATAGACCAATCGACTATGGTCAGTCTATCTGACCTATATCATATAATGTCAAATGTCAATCAATCAAAGTACAAAACGACTGTTGGTTGGGCATTCACAGCTTGCAGCCAGCAGAGCTTTATTGACATTGGCTTCCTTCCTAGATTGGTTGCACTGGTTGCAGTGTTTAATTATTTATACAAGCAGGCTGTGTTATGTGTCTCTCCTTCATATTCTTACCTTTGACCTTACACCTTAATATTTGATCTTGGCCATTATCTCGTATTTATTTACACTCAATTAATTAATAGTTTATGGGACCGTCTCTCATGCATTGTAGCGTAGCTTACCTATGGCATACTGTGTACTGACTGGATATACATGTGGGATGTGACGTAACGTGAGACAGTGATATTGATTAAGCGGTCGTGTGTCGTGTGTCGTGTGTCGTGGTAGGCCGTAGAGGCCAGCGCTAGATGATATGTGATATGATATGATCAATTGACAAATGATTTGACTTTCAAATTTCATTAAACAATAAACAGATTGATTGCAGATTACAAATTATGAATTACAATTTACAATTGTGAATTGAATCAGGTACGGCCAGAATCGAGTTTTCAGTTTCTCGAAAAAAAAAGAAATACAAAATATCTTACCTCAGAAACGAACATGCTCTCTTCCTCGAACTCCCTGATTTTGAAACAGGAAAATCCGGATGCATGTTCGAAAAGAACGTGAAGTTTCTTCTCTCCCGTCATCGTCAACTTCCTCCTTGAGGTAATTGAAATACAAAATACAGGTTATCTACTTATCCAAACATTTTAGAAATTAACTAAAAAAAATAAAATGATGCTCTTCCGAAGAATAGGTAAGAGCGAGTGAGTGATGGAGTGAAGTGCGTGCTTTCTCTCCAAGCATGAAGAAGATCCATGAGCCTGAGCCACGAGGCACGCAAAGAGAGGCTTGTAGATGCAGAGCAGAGAGCAGGGAGCACGCCGTCAATTCCAAAGCACAATCCAGTTCAATTCACGTGCCAGTTTTCCTCCCGCTAAATTTCCCGTCGATTTCAAATTCAAATTTTTTGAGGCCCACAACAAAAAAATTCACCCAAAAATCACTGCAGGCAGATCAACAAATCAACAGTCACTGAACAGACACAGACGTGAGCCAAACAAAATCTAACTCTGAAGTCTTCCGGAATTTGACAAAATCAAAACAAAAACTTGGAACTCAAATCCGTATCTTGTATATACAAAACTGTCAAAACTACAAGCAGTCAGGTAAATATTGAATATTGAATATGAAATACATCTCACATTTTATTTTTGATTTGTATTGATTTTGCATTTATTTTGTATTTCATATTTTGTGTTTTGTATTTAATATTTATAGTTTGCGTTGCACTTTGCAGTTGAGTTGTTTTGTTAATGTTCAATGTTAATGTTAATATTTTTTAGATTCAAGATTTGAGATTTCAGAATTGAAAAATGAGCACCTCAAAAATGAAGGAAGCTGAAATTGTCGAAATGCTGAGGAACTCACCTAAAGGGCGGCTTCGGTATGACAATGGGTGGGATGAAAATCCACAGTCCATTTGGGTAATGATACCAAATTAAATTAATTAAATATTGACTAAACTTACTTGTGACTTGTTATTATGTATTAACGTTTCAAATCATGAATCATGGTTTTATTCAGCAACTGGTTTCGTCGGTCCAAGCAGAAGCGGAAGCACCAAAACTCGCAATTATTGAACGAGCAATCAGGTGAACATAAAGAAACCATGTTAGATGTGATATCGCAATTAAAGTTTAAAATGGGATTTTTTTTAATTAGGGTTACTAAAAGATCAGAAGAGCAAAGACGTAGACAACTTGCCGAGGAGAATCGATTATCACCAGGTACTAGCAGTGGGAGTGGTAGCAGATTAACACTTACTGCTAATGATTTTAATCATTTGAATTTAAATGGAAAAAACCATGATCATACTGATAACTGCGGAAGAAAATCCCTTGGACCTGAAGGTATATACCTAATAATAATAATAAATAGAGTACACAGCATGATGAAAGATGGTCTTTACATCATTACATCATATGAATCAAGGAAGAATTATAAGTTATTATCAGTTAAATTTGATTTGTTTTGTATGTTTAATATACAAGGTAGTAAAAAAGCGGTCTCGAACAATCCAAAGCCCAGGGGATATGGAATTCGAGAAGAAGAGTATGACGATGTTGAGATGGCAAAACAAGTCGAATTAGAAATACTAACCGATTTTCCAGATCATGTTCAATTTCTAATGAAGGAATACGACGTAAGAAATGCAATAGATATATTTCCGGAATAAAAGCTATTTTTATCTATGCATTTTATTGTTCGTCGGTGAAATAATTAAATTAAATTTTGCAATGTTTTTTGTCCAGGAACAAATTAAGAAAAAAGTTGACAAGGAAAGTAGACTACGACGTGAAAAATTTGACACAGACTTACAAATTTGCAATGCCAAGGGAGATTTGGTTGAAGAACAGCTTAAGCGCGAGCATGCTCAGAAATACAAAGCGCTTACTGACTATTCAATTGACGAGGAAGCAAAAATATTATCTAAAATTGCTATCAATCGCAACCTTCGCAAGCTAGAAGATGAGAAATTAGATTTACTTTATGAAAATAAGCAAAGAGAATTGAAAGAAGCTAAAAAAGTTGCTTCGGAAGTTGCGGCATTACAAGCCATACAATTGGCTAAAACCAAGGAAGCAGAGTTTCAGGAGCAACAAAATCGATTGAAGCAATTGGAAATAGAGGAGAATCGTCGAAAGCAAGAAGAGGAGGTCAAAAAGAAAGTCGTAGCCGAAGAACAACAAGCCAAACAAAGAATCCAGGCACAAAAACTTCTGAAATTGTCCAGTAACGAACAATCTCTGCCACCAGCGCTACAAGGATTGATACTAAAAGAAGACTGTGATAAGTACAGTCGATGTACTGATTTAATACAAAAGTACGAAACAGCTACAAAGGACTTAATTGCAAGCTCCACTGACCCAAAAATAAAAAAATTCTATTTCGGAGCTGGGATATGTATAAACACACCTCTAAATGCTGTAGCAAATACGGACCCCCAACAGATAGCCATCAAGACTAATCATTTTATTAACATGATCGATGGCAAACCCGTAGTTGGGAGATCATCTTCGGAACCTTTCTGTGCTGCAGGTACCATATGCCATATACATATCAAGTTACTGTTTGTTTACTTGAGTTTGTGTTTCTGCTGAGGTGTTATTATGGTACAATTTATTTTGCAATTAATCAGGGAACGTAACCAATTTGATTTTGATGTTTTCTTTCATTGCAGCTATGCCCAACGGTAGATTACTTGTTATTCGGCTTCTGGCATTTCGCATTGTGAAAAAGGCCGAACAGGAAATTCTTTCAGAACATAAAGGATTTATTCCACTGGCAACCATTGGGATTAGCCTTTGCAAAAAATTTCCGGAATTAGCAACGCTAACACAGGCTTATTTTTATAAACTATGTCCATTCCTAGTTCCATTTAGTTTCCCTCGTGGGGATAAAACGTTTGAAGAATATTGTCAAAGCTTGGGCTACGATTTGAAAGGACAAGACTCAACTTTGCGTAATCTATTGCTGGGGAGAATTAAAGGGTACGGTACCTAATAATGCCAATGAGCTTATTTATTTTTCTTTCTAATTTTGATCTCGTGTATTAAGGCATTCTTAATAATAAATAAAAATACATAGATACTGCTCTTTGTATGCAACAATGGTACAAACTATCGAGAAGCAAGGTGCGTTTGATGTCGGAGACCGAGACGCTAATATGTTCTTTTCAATCGGCGGAGTATGGGAAATTCTCACCAAGACTATGAAATTAGGTTACAAAAATTAAACCAAGAATTTAAATAGGTTCCTATTTAGGTACTTCCATCTGATCCAAACCAATGGCTAAATTAAATTTTCGTTTTAGAGCCACAAGCGGATGTGACGATAATGGTAATTCAAACGCTACTGGAGTTCCTAGCCGATCGTCTTCAACAAGTCTACGGGAAACAGTTCTTAAAGGCCATGAACACCCTAATCTCAGTATATTTACCGAAAATCAACAATGTTAGTGTAGGTGCTGCTCAAGGTGGTGTAAATAGATTTCAAACATTCTTAGAACAAAAATACCGTCGGCCGGGTCAAACTCGTTCTCGCTAGTTACATATTCATTTGAATCGTGTTATAATAATGTTTTCGTAAAATCGGAGATCTTGAAGTGACTTTTTTCTGGATTTTTAAAGCCTGCAATTGTAAGTGGATTATAACCCATTATTTTTTTAAACGCCTTCGGGCCCCGTTTGTTTGGTGTATACGGGACACAAAATTTACTTTTGTTTCAGATTTCACCTACGCTAATGATGAAATGATAATACATGACTAAGATTAAATATTATGATTCCTAATCCTCATGACCATTATTTATAGGGGCATAAAATAATTTAGGGGAAATGATTATTTATTGATCATCCGTATCATACACATAGACATATAAATAGACAACAGGGTAACACTAATAAATATAATTATATAATATACACATCTGTTTATCCTTTATCCTAAAAGTTTAATTTAATTTACATCTGTCCATCATATCGTAAGTCGCTATCTTTTACTGCAAGTATGTATTTATTTACAAATACAATTATTGAAAACTTCATCAAATGATTTGAATTAAATTATACTTATAAAATAAAGTCTATTTTTTTTCAACAACAGGCAACGAAGAGGGAACACCGAGGAAATAGATAAGTTGTAAGCGGTGGCAGAAGGTTCAAAATTTACGCTTAAGCTCCTGAAGTGACTTATCAATAGTAATTACTAGACAACTTTAACTTTAGAATATACCCACTCATCTAGGTAATGCACAAGGTTAAAATTCGAATGCTTGCCAATGAGAAAATTTGACATTTTAAAGCCATACTATTTTTATGAAGTAGAGAAAGTCATTAAATGCTGAATAAAAATCTCGTACATTTGAGAAATATTTTAGAATTTGGAAATTAGTTCGCATGTTCTTCGTCCATTTCAGTATCCGGCAAAATTGATATTGAACCCCCAGTCTCTTCATTTTCGACTGAGTGAGAGGAGTCGTTAGAATCAGCCGATATTAAAGTCATAGATTCTCTTGTATCCGATTCTGCTGCCATTAGCTCAATAGGCATTGGACGTTGAGGGTGTGCTTTCACAATATGATCTTTCAACATCTTCTTCCTGAAGAAACCAATAGATGTGCAATACGGACCTGTAAAGAGTAAGCAGGCAGTAATTTCAGATCATGAAATATCACGCATATAATCTGTTTCTGTTGTAATGAACATTTTAATTTTACAAAAATTCTTACATTTATATGGCCTGTCTCCTGTATGTCGTCTCATATGCTCTCGCAAATTCATTTTTACATTAAAACACTTGCCACACAAATCACAAGAGAAAGGTTTTACGCCAGAGTGAATCAAATTATGCTGAGTCAGGTGATACTTTTGTCTGAATGACTTGCCACACACCTAGTAATCAGTGAAATTCAGTATAAAGTCCTTTTTTAGTAAATGTAATGAATGGTTAGCAGAAACAAGCGTTAAAATTCATACCTCGCAGCAATAGGGCTTCGCACCCGTGTGCACAAGAGCATGGGTGACGAGGCCTCCGCGCTGTGCGAAACCCTTTCCACACTCATTACATTTGTACGGCTTCTCCCCTGTGTGTGATCTCATATGAGTCATAAGATAATGAGGAACTGAAAAGGCTTTGCCGCATAGTTCACACTCGAATGGTAGTTCTCCGGAATGAATTCGAGAGTGATAAGCCAGCATTGCTTTTGCACTGAAAGATTTTGGACATTCTTTACACTGGTAAATATCTAATGAAGTTGTTCCATCTCCGTTGCCTTCTGAGTCATCATCTCCATTCATTACAGTTCTATTAAAATAGTCCAATAAAAGCATCTTATTCATTACAACTATTCGTTGAAGATTGTGTCTTAATGATACCTTCCAATCCCACCTATAGGGATATCAGTTCCACTGTATCGCTTGATATTCCCATACTTCTCCGGAATCGGTTGGCCCTGACTGTTCAGACGAACAACAGTTACTCGGCCTCGGGAATCCATTGATCGTATCATAATTGGAGTTTTAGGTCCGGGTTGTACAAGCTCGTATCGACTCTTCCAAACTGCAAAACACGGGAAAACATCTGTCAAACTAGTTCAATTTCCAAATTTTTGCTTCAACTAAAAAGTACTTACGATTAAACATTTGATCTTTGTAAGATTTTTTTTGCTCGTCGTCTAAAAACCCGTAACTTTCGGTTTTCGCATCCTCTTCCAGACAGCTTGGTTTAGTTCTCACAAGGAAAGTCTTGATAGCCTTTTTTGCCAATGAATCTCGTACTTTATTGAACTGCTTATGCATAAATTCGATTTTATGGTTGATTCCAAGCAAACTTTCCATGTCTTCCGCACATTTTATGCAAAATGGAAATGCATTCTCTCCGTCCACTGAAATTGCGTCTCCAATAGAAAAAAATTCCATAAAGAAATCTTTGACCTTATCATGATTTCGAGAGACATTGGCTGGGTCATCGATGCATATATCCACGTTACAAATTATGCATCCCTGTTCATTCCACGAAGGAAACAAGTCTTTTATTTTATCTGCATCAGCGTCCTCCATTCTTAGTTCTACAACTTCTGGAAGTTCCTGATCTAACGAATCTTTCATTGACACATCCTCGGAATCATGTGGGAGAATGGATTCAATCGCGCTATTTTGCTGTATATCAGTATCAACAGGTTCGTCGATTTTTATAGATTCGACAATCTCAGAGTCAGTGTGTTGTTCCTGTTCCACAACTTGTGTGTCTAATTCCTCCATATCTATTGTTTGCGCTTCGATTCCAGGATCCTCCAATTCAGTATGCACAATAACAGCTTCAGATAGATCCCTTGTACTGTCAGCGGTGGGAGGTTCTTCAGTTGATTCTGCTGGTTGTTCAGGCTCATTTACAGGTACCGTCTGGGTGTTTTCTTTTTCTGGGCTAGCTTCTTCGAACATCTTAGATAAAGCCAGTTCAACAGACGATTCAATGCTAGGGGTTTCTACATCTTCGTTTTCTTGCGCTGTGTTAGTTGGTGTTGCAGGAGAAGCTTTGAGTTTCTTGGCAGGTGGAGAATTTTCTGTTGCAGAAACTGGGGTAGATTTTTCAACCGATTCTTCAGCAGAGCCTGAAGAACAACGAGTGGTTCGTAATCCCACTCGTCTCTTTGGAGTATCGACAGCAGCGAGTGGATCTTTTCCTGGCGAAGATGATTTCGAAGGTGAATCTTTTGGAATTGGAGCGTCTAAAAAATAGAAGGTTTTAACATAAAGTTTCTCCAAATTTCAAATGGTATTCAAATTGGCTAAGTTCAAAGTTGGTATATAGCATGTACCTACGAAAATCCAATGCAATCAAATATAATCATAAGTAAGTAACATTAAAAGCGCGTGCTTCCTTATACTCTACAGCAGACACAGCATGCCCCCCCCCCACTATTCCTCCGTTAATTGTTATTATTGAAATATTTGAAAATCTCACCTTTTTCGTCAGCTTTAGTTCCTCTCGTGGTTCTCGCACCCGATTTAGGATTTGCAACTGGTGTAGCAGCGGAAGGGACTTGAGTATTCCCACTTCCGGTTCCAGCAGACGAAGCAGCAGCCGCCGCTTGAGCCGCCGCCGCTGCAGGGGTAGGTACAACTCGCCGACCCGTTCTAGTTGTAACGGTAGACATCGCAGATTCTACTGTGTACTGAATCTACAATGCATAATAGTATAATACATAATTTATTACAAATTAATGCTATTCTGAAAATTTGAAATTTATGCAGAATCAAAAATGTGAAATATTTCAAATACAAAATATAGTGAGTGACTTTGAACTTATTGTGTATTATTGTTGTGTTCGTTTTAAAGTACAAAGTAAAAATATGTGATATGTGATATGAAGTAAAGTTCAAAGTTTCAGTTTAGTCTAGTCTAGTCAGACTTCAGACCACAGACAACAGATCGACCATGACCACATCCAACATCAGGCAGGCACAGGACACAGGACAACGGCAAACAGACAGTGCACAGTCAGTGAGTGAGTGCACTGTGCACTGCTCTCACTGACTGTGCACACTGTGCACTGCCCACTGTGTGCTGTGCACTCAGTGCACAGTCAACATGAACAGTTGTACAGTGCTTTTGAACCGAGACTTTGTGTGCATGCATATGCATTGATTGTTTGTGCTTTGGTGTTTGGTTTGACTTGGACTTACTTGACTTACCTTGTAAAGTTTACAACACCTCTGTGTCTTGTCTTTTATATCGTAAATCGTACGCTCAAGGGACACGACACGGACAAACAAAGACAAAAGAAAGGAGACGACTTCAAAATTCAATTCAAATGTGAAATGTTATCTTATCGAATTTATCGATGTTTACAAAAACCGTATTTCCCGACCCCTGATACCGCCAGCCAGATGAAGTGAAGAGCAGTCAGTTTTTTCGTCATAGAATTTAACCTGTTTTAATGAATATCTTTTTCCAACCTCAAGCCTCAAGCACAGCGTTCTTCGTGGTTCTTTCGACGACTCGGCTCGGACTATAAAACTAACTCTTATAAATTTGCGCACCAAAAAACCAGCCGAAACCTCCTTTCGTTTCCTCTTCCTCTCTTCCACATCCACTTTCAATGGCATTTCCCAACTTCCCAAGCCAACTCGCTTGGCAGTGCCAACTACAACACAACCGCGAACCTTCAAACACAAATCTCATATTGCCCCCAAACTTTTATAACCAAACAAAAGAATGACGCTATTATTCAGATAACGGGCATCAGAAATTCAGAAATAGAATGAATCTAGAGTAATTAGTTTTACCTAATATTTACAATAAATTATGAATAATTAATTCCTGTAACTTTTTACAACGGTTTTAGTTCAGAACACAATTAGTTATTTAGCAATACACAGCAGATGAATGAATGGATGCTGTAGTCTATACTGCATTCGCTGTGCATGCTTACTTCAGTTTTTTTACATGCCGGGGCATTGCGACATCAGCCCTATTCCGGGGTAGACTTATTTCGGGGGGACTAATTATTGTCTTGCATGCTTATTTTTATGAAATTGGAAATAAATGGGCTGGTGATCTCGTCATGTCATAATATTCTGAACAAATCAACATAGTCTATTTAATGGAACTAATGAAAAAAACAATGCATTTTCAATCTTTATTGGAGCAATTAAGCATGCAAGGATGATACTTGATATGGAATGAAGCATGCATAGCTTTGGCTTTGTATGGTTAACTTTCAAATTAAAATGCTCTGGAAGTTGTTGAGGCTACCTCAACAAGTTGTAGACTACAGCATTCACTAATCTTAAGCTATTATTACACATTTAATCACATAAGCTATCAGTATGTTTTTCGAAGGGGTTGGTTGGTAGAATGAGGATGACTAATAGCCATGACATAAAAGTCATAAATAGGTTTCCTTAGTCTTAAAAGTCCTAATCTGGCTAGACTTAAGGTTTATTCTGCCCTTACTTGCATATATTCATTTTTAAAAGTCAGTTCACACGTCAATAGCCTGAGTTTCAAGTTTTTTGAAGGCTTTGACAGTCAGAATAACATTGGATCTCTTTTTTGTATTTTTTATTAAAAAATTATTTTTAATTAACTCATTAAAGAATCGTATCTAGAATGGGGAAAAAAGAAGCATCATCATCATCAGCGTTGTTAATTCCATGTATTCTTCTTTTAGTTGCTGGTCAGAGCTATGGTAAGTTCTTCTTTATAAAAAAAGCTGTTTTGACTCTTGATGTGTTACTATATTATTTTTAGTAATATTATTATACTATATTCTTGAACAATGCAATGGATCTGAATCTGATGCGATTGGATTTGACCGATCTGACGGTTTGTGAGGATTCTGGATTCAATAGATATCATAGTCTCGTATACTCGTATCGTATATATTCAGTATTAAATTGTATCTTTATTTCTTGAAATACAAAATAAATCCAAATTTAAAGCCAGGATAGATATGGGAATGGGATGCATGTATCGAAAAAATTGGGCTCTATTCAGGGTTGATTTATTCTACAAATAGATCAGAATTCAGAAAGAACGACAAAATACCAATTAATTAATTTTTGATTAAGTTTTGTCAAATAATTTGGCATTGTCGTGACTCGTGAAATGCTAAATTGTTCATTTGTTTTTACTCGTTGTCTTTGCATAGCATTTTTCAGCATTATTTCAGTAAACTAGCATCAACTTTGTCGCAAAGAATCGTATTAACTTCTGATTTTAAATATAGTACAAATACAGATTGAAAGGTCTGAAATTGATGTATATTTGAGTCTCGAGAGGAGATTAATATTTCTGCAAACTCTCTAAAAAGAGAGTGTGGATCTATTTTACCACCAAGGCACTTTTTTTAGAGAATTGTCATATTTAGATGATTTTCTTAACTTGTACGATTTGTTATGCAATCCTTGAATAATGGTAGCCTCTTTGTCAATTCTTTCAGCTACAAACGGACAAAAATTGACATAATGCTATTTTGCTATTTTTTACCATATATATGCCCTACGTATAGGAACTGATGAAATCAGGATAAATCGTCATGTTTAATTGTTCTAGGCTTGAAATGTTACGTTTGCAACTCAGCCTACGACGATGGCTGTGACTCCAATCCAATTCCAGAAAGATTTCTAGTTGAATGCAATTCAAATACGGCCAAACCTGTATTCCAAGGAATTGTCGGCGACACACGGAATTTTTCCATTCTCTTGGAAAGGGAGACAATTGACGATGACGATACAGGAAATGGGCTGAATTTTATTACTTGCAGAAAAGACGACGCCACAATCCCTGATCAATATCATTCAGAAGGTCTTTTCTCGTATTTCATTAACTTTAAATAGTGAATAAGACAATTAATAGTTACTGTTTAATGTCAACGCCGGTTTTTATAAGTAATATTTAATTAATCGATCAGGTCATTAAAAACTATTGTTTTGATAAAATTATCTCCCCCGAAACATCAAAATGGAACCATTATAGAGACATTTCAAGGGGGGACTTATTTAAATATTAACGGTATCCTAACACCGCATACAAATGTGGATTTTTAGATGATAAAATTGCATGAATATTCCTAACAGGTCAATGGAGAGAAGGAAGCCGACGGATATTTCGATCCTGTGGATGGCTTGGAAAATCTCAAAATCGCTGCAAGAGGATATCAGTAGAACCTATTCAACTTATCGAATGTTCTTGTGCTACGGACAATTGCAATTCTGGAAACAAGCTGGAAACTGTAAATGCATTGCTTGGTTTTGCCCTTCATTATATTTTATTTAACCGGATGGAAAGGTATTGAATTTATCAACCAGCTCGAAAAATGTTAACTCTCTTGATGAATGTTTTAAATAAAATACACACCTTTTAGAAATCAGTTGCCTCAACTCATCTTTTATTTAAGCATTGGCTATTTTCAGGCTATTATGACATTTTGGGATTGGGTATGTATGGGATAACCCTTTTCTGATAACCTTTCCAAACGTCCCCTCCCAACTCCCAAAGAGCACAATTAATTTCTTATTTTTTTATACGTATTTTTCATTACTGTGACTAAATGTACTAAATAAATTATATATATATATGTTTCGTATTGATTTTTTGTGAACATGTCACTTTTTTAGTTGTTACATTCACCTCTTTCTATAAAAGTCAAGTCTACGTTGACCTTCTCGAAATGTTTGCCGATTCCTTAAAATTCTAAAGGACTAACTATATATAATCTAGCATCAGGCTTAGGTAAATATGTAGCTTGGTAGCTTATCTATATAGGACAAGAAATAACATCACACCATGTTTGACAGTCATATTGTTCCATCACATCAAAATTCTGACCTGTTTCTAAACCGTTTAAAGTATATTTTATATGCACTGGGATAACCAAGCGAGTTTGAAATCTTCAAATATTGAACATAGGCGTTATATTCTAGTCCGTAACTCAACGTTACTGTACCAGTGTAAACAAATTATTTTTAATGACTATTTAAGTTTAAAGTATTTGTAATCTGCATTATTCATGAAAGTAGGTAGCAATTAGAAAAAGTGCATGGCTACTATTAAAAAACTGATTAAAGTATGAAAAAATTGTTTCCAACTAAATACAATTATTTCTAACGAACAACCTAGGGTGGGATCCAAGTTTGAAACTAATGTAACAAAAATAACCTTAATTGTAGATGCTGCCATTCAGAAAGACTGAGTATCCGAAATGGAGGCTATGTAATATAACTAAACTAAACTAATGTTATTAATAAAGATATTTATAATAATCTAAACAATGGGAAACGATAAAAATCTGCGATTTAAAATGTAAACTTAAAATTTCCATGTATGGAAATGGAAGCACAGGCTTATTGTCTGAAATACACATAGCATAAAGATTATAACAACCGGTTGGTTTCACCAAGTGGATGTAACTAAGCATAAGATTAAGTCACTAAAAGTACATATCCTGTTGGACTGATTGAATCTACTTTTGAGTAAGTTGTAGAATGTATAATAATTGCAATTCAATGCAAGGTTATTTGAAGTCTCCTCTAGATTAAATTCTTCTACCGTTTCAATTAAAGTCAACAGGCTGCAAATACTTTTGGCTTAACCCTGTTGGGACTGTAGTGCCTGGATAACACCACCGACGGCTGGTAATGTCGACGTACCCATCAAATACTCGTCCACTTCACGGGCACATTGCCGACCCTCAGAAATTGCCCAAACCACCAAGGATTGTCCTAAGGAAAAACAGTGTATTTTATTTAAAATGTCTTAATTTCGTTATCTCAAATTGAATTGTGATTTGAAATAAAGCATGAAGTATCTACCTCGTCGACAATCCCCAGCAGCAAAGACTCGGGGAATATTTGTGGCATATCGATTTCGGGATGTGGCAATATTGCTTCTTGCGTCTTGCTCAATTTCCAACTCCTGTATGATTGCTTTCTCCGGTCCGAGGAATCCCATTGCCAGCAGTACCATGTCGCATTTGTAGATCTAGAAATAATATCGAGACATTTGATGTCAGAAACAGAAAGTAATTATTAAATGTTAATAAAACATTAGATCAATTAAATAAGTACATGTTCAGAGCCCGCAACTTCTTCCATCTTCCATCGCCCAGTTTCATCCTTTTTCCAGTCTACCTGAACGGTTCGTATACCTATTCATCAGGAAGTTTTAATAAAGAATTCAAAATGATTCACATGTTTTAAGAATTACGAGATATGAAAAACAAAAATCTACCTTGAATATGACCATTTCCATCATCCAGAAATTCCTATGAATAAAAACATACAAAATCAATTCCATTTCTAGTGCTTTCTCTTGCTTTCTCCCAACCATATAAACTAAAACCAACCTTGCTCATGGTACTGAACCGTCTCGGATCTTGTCCATGTTTCAATCTTACTTCTTCATGACCATAGTCAACCTTTCAGTAAATAATTAATCAATGAATTAATTAATTTAATTAACAGCTTGCGGTTCTTATATATAATTAATTAATTAAGCGGATTAATTAAAATTAACAACTCTCCAACCTTGAAAGTCCGAGGCCATTGCGGCCATGGATTATCTCGTGCTCTAGATCCTGGAGGCTCAGATAGGATTTCGAATGTGACAATGGATTTAGCCCCTTGCCGAAGAGACGTGGCAATACAATCACATCCCGTATCACCACCCCCGATCACAATCACATCTTTTCCTTGTGCTGACAAGGGTAAGTGATTTATGGAGTTGCCCATTTGTTTTTTCTGCCAAGTTTCCAGGAAGTTCATCGCGTAAATTATGCCATCCAAATGGCGACCTGTAATAATGGATAAAACCTTTAACCTCTTGGTTCTTGACTTTCAAAGCTTCCAGCAAACTTTGGAGTCCTGAGTTACCATAAAATTAAATATATCCGACAAACTGACCTTCAACCTTCTGATAAAAACCTTTGAATCCTTGGTTACCGTAAAATTTAAAAGCGCAGACGGGCATATTTTGTAGATTTAGAAACCGTCGTTATACCTTACTATAAATTATGAATCCCAACCCCGTGGGACCGCAATTTATATATGCAATGTATCACTTTTAATTCACACAAATGATTTTAAAGGCCAATTATCTACGCAAAAAGTGATAATTCATGATAAAACATGATCCACGTCAGGCCAAACATCAACCAATAATGATATTAATTAATAAGAATCATTAATATATCCCGAAATAACTCTATCTGGAGCAGAGGGGTTAAAAAATTTCCACTCTCTTTCATTTCAATACATCCGTCTCGCATATATCGGGTCATACTTTGTACTTTCGTTAGTTTCAAGACAAAAAACGAGTAGAAAACCCAAAATCCCTCCCCCTCCCTCCTTCCGAAATTTCGGCATTGTAAAAATGTTAAATTTACATTTTTGAAATCGATCAATTTTCGAAGTAGTTATTAAATTCATAATGCCCAATATATTACTTCTGGACACAATGTGCATTCAAAACTCCAAGAACCTATGGGAAAATGTGGTTTTTTATAAAAATTCCTATTACGACCAGGAGTCGTAATGAGTCTCCATGGCTTGTTTGCATAATTACGACCAGGAGTCGTAACAAAGACTCTCAGGTTTGTCGCTACGTTACGACCAGGAGTCGTAACGAGTCCTTTAGGATTGTTTATTTCATTACGACCAGGAGTCGTAATAAAGATCCTGAGAATTGTTGCTATGTTACGACCAGGAGTCGTAATGAGGATTCAAGGGTTTGTTTTCGCATTACGACCAGGAGTCGTAACAAAGATTCTGAGGGTTGTTGCTACGTTACGACCAGGAGTCGTAATGAGGAACCAAGAGGGAACTATGAGTTATTCGATGATGATTGAAATTGATATAAATTGTAATTTAATTATGTGCATTACTGCAGGAAATTACAATGAAACGCATTTTTGGGAAATAACTGACTGACCTGGAATGGGTAAATCCCTCGGCCAGGTAGCTCCCAGACATAAAACGATGGCATCGTACTCGTCGTATAATTCCTTTTAAAATCATCCACAACAATTTTACAACAATATTCAAAATCATGAAAAAAATGCATTTTTTCAATATCTAACACGTCGAGACGTACCTTTGCACTGAGGTCTTTTCCAACATGACAATTATATCTGAAGTCGATCCCTTCTTGTTGCAATAACTTAACTCTCCTCTGTACAACTTCCTTTGACAATTTCATCGTTGGAATTCCATATTGTAGTAGCCCACCGGCCCTGTCATTCCTTTCCAAAACGGTGATCAAATGGCCGGCTTTGTTAAGCTGATGAGCCGCAGCCAGACCGGAAGGTCCTCCACCAACGACAGCAACTTTCTTTCCTGTTCTGAAACTTGGAGGATCAGCTACCATCCAGCCTTGTTCGAATGCGTTGTCAATGATAGAGCATTCGATATTTTTAATTGTAACTGGTGGCTCGTTAATTCCCAAAACACATGCTCCTTCACACGGGGCTGGAATCATTGATTAAGATCGGCGTTATAAACTGTTGCACAGACTGATAGAATCTTGAACGAACGTATAACTCTTACCTGGACAAACTCTTCCGGTAAACTCTGGGAAATTGTTTGTCTGGAGCAACTGTCCCAAAGCTTCTTTCCAATTGTTTTGGTAAATTAGATCGTTCCACTTGGGGATAATGTTACCCAACGGGCAGCCATGACTTGATTGACAGAATGGAACTCCACAATCCATGCAACGAGCAGCTTGGGTTCTTAGGGTTTTACGGACTCCAGTGAAATTGTAAATCTCACCCCAGTCGTCCGATCGTTTCGCGACATCACGGTACATTCCCTTCTCACGAGGATATTTGATGAATCCTCGTACTTTGTCGGGTATGGTTTCTTCAATGTCTTGCACCTTAGGTTCAACAATCGTAAGCTTTTCGACTTCCGGTTCTGATACATTGTTTGCTTCCGATTCGGCGGCTGCTTCTTCTGCCATTTGTTTTAGGGCTCTTTGATATTCGAATGGGAAGACCTAGTTCAGAAACAAATTCACATTTTAAATCCATAATCACTCGACTGAATCGATTATTGACTAACTATTTTATACTTGCCTTCGTGAAATGTCTAGCACTTCCGGGCCATTCAGCAAGAAGCTTTGCTGCAATAGTTGATCCCGTTTTTGCCTGGAATTCTTTCAGTAATTCTCCAACATATTCAACATCTTCTGGAGTTTCAAGTGCCAGTAAAGCTACCATTTCTTGGTTACATTTTCTACAAAGGAAAAAAATCTAACTTGAACATATTTTCGATAACTTCAAGTGGAAGTATGCGTTTATACTCACGCTTGGAAAGTGCCATCCGGATTATAGACATATGCAATTCCTCCACTCATCCCAGCAGCAAAGTTGCGGCCGGTTGCTCCCAAAATGACGCAGGTACCCCCAGTCATATATTCACAACCGTGATCACCGACCCCTTCAGCCACTGCCACGGCTCCAGAATTGCGGACGCAGAATCGTTCGGCAACAATCCCTCGGAAGAAAGCTCTTCCGGTTGTGGCTCCATATAGACACACATTCCCAGCAATTACGTTTTCTTCGCTGTTCCATTCCGGAGACATTTCTTTGGGTGGATAGACCACAATCTCACCGCCGGATAGACCTTTCCCAACGTAGTCGTTGGCATCTCCTTCCAACGTTACCGTAATTCCTTTGATCATAAACGCACAGAAACTTTGACCCGCAGAACCCTTGAGTTTGATGTTGATACTGTTGTCTGGAATTCCATCATCCCCATATTGCCTATTTTATTGGATAAATGACTTTAAAAAGCTCCAATAATAAACTAAAAGGACATTTGAAGCTTAAATTAAAATTCTATGTAAATAGAAAAAAAAAAATTCTAATTAAGATTTCGTATTCATTAAGCAACGAAACTCTTCCCTTTCTGAGAGTTTTAAAATGTATGGCTAATTTTATTATAGACGAAATAGACCCTTACTTGGCAATGTGGTAACTCAAGGTAGTTGCAAAGGCTCGGGCACTATTGACAATATCCATCTCAATATCGACCCGGCTCTGGTGTCCTTCCAGGACCGGAGTTGTCATTGCAAGAAGCTGGTTATCTAGTCGTTTTTCCAACTCGAAGTCTTGGGGAACCGACCCCCCGACAATGTTCACTCCTGGTCGCATCCATAATGCACTCTTTAGAAGGTTGCCAAAGTCTAAGTACTTAGCCTTAGGATGGTTCGTCTCCTTTACTTTAAGGAAGTCCGTCCTTCCTATAAGTTCTTGGAACTTTCGCACCCCGATTTTGGCCATGTGCGTCCTAATCTCTTCTGCCAACATGAAGAAGAAGTTGACTACGTGCTCTGGCTTCCCCTCAAACTTCTTTCGGAGAACCGGGTCCTGAGTTGCAATCCCCACGGGGCATGTATTTAGATGGCATTTCTATTAAGTGAAAGTGTACACAGAAATTAGTTGGTCTTATTTTTTTAGGCCTGGAAGGAGACATGGGAATAAGAAATTTATATTGCAGCCAAGTCATAGCTTTCTTTCAGAGTCACGTACCCTCATCATTGTGCATCCCATGGCTATAAGTGGAGCGGTTGAAAACCCAAATTCATCCGCACCAAGACAAGCTGCTACAACTACATCGAATCCTGTTCTTAGTTGCCCGTCAGCCTGAAGAACGATTCGGGATCTTAGGTTATTCAAGACGAGGGTTTGATGAGTTTCGGAAACTCCAAGCTCCCATGGGAGTCCCGCAGATTTAATTCCCGTCCATGAGCTAGCTCCAGTGCCACCATCATGTCCACTGATCGTTATATGCTCCGCTTTTCCCTACGGGGTAATTGAAAATGTCTTTGAATCCTCTCAAATTTAGTTATACATCGGATCGGAACCTTTGGTACCTTTGCAACTCCAGATGCAACAACACCCACTCCGACTTCAGAGACTAGTTTCACAGAAATACGGGCTTCCGGGTTGGCACATTTCAAGTCATAAATGAGTTCAGCTAGATCCTCAATTGAGTAGATATCGTGATGCGGTGGGGGCGAAATAAGCCCAACCAGAGGTACAGAATGTCTAGTTGCGGCTATGTCCTTTGTTACCTTATATCCGGGTAACTCACCACCCTCACCGGGTTTGGCACCCTGTGCCATTTTTATTTGCAAATCATCTGCATTTGCCAAGTAGGATATGGTGACTCCAAACCTACCACTGGCAACCTGCTTGATAGCCGATCTTTTGTTGAACATCGGATCCTGATCCAGGTATCTCTCGGGATCTTCGCCACCTTCACCCGTGTTTGACTTTGCCCCAATTCGATTCATGGCAACTGCCAAGGTAGCATGAGCCTCCATCGAGATACTGCCAAAACTCATTGCTCCGGTTGCAAATCTCTTGACAATCTCGGCTGCCGGCTCAACCTCGGCTACGTCGATGGGTACATCGGAGCAGGCAATTTCCAGTTGTCCTCGGAGGGTGCAGGCTCGAACGCTTTCCATTGCAGACTCCACGTATTTTTCATATCCAGATTTGCTGTTATTTTTGACAGCTTCTTGGAGATTGCCAATGCTGAGGGGGTCGTTTATATGTTTCTCACCCCCCGCTCGCCAGTGAAATTGCCCAGGATTTCGAAGGACTAAACAGTCGCTTTCTCGGTCTTGATATGTGAGGGCGTGTCGTTCGAAGGCTTCGGCGGCTATGACTTTGAACGTTACACCTCCTATCCTGGATGCCGTTCCACGGAAGCACTTGTCAATTACTTCTTCGGCCAAGCCAACGGCTTCAAAGATCTGAGCACCCTTATAGGACTGAAGGGTTGAGATCCCCATCTTTGCCATGACTTTAGCAATCCCTGTCTCCATCGCGCATGAGTAGTTCTAGTTTCGAAATCGAAACGGTTATTTTCTGGTTATGTGATTATTCGTTTTCAAGGATAATGCTAGACACGTACCTGGAAGACCATTTTATCCGTAATCTTGGAGTCAAGAACTTCTTCTCGACGGAGACAAGCTGCGGTTTCAAAAACTAGATAAGGGCAAATTCCATCACAACCGTATCCCAAGAGGACACACATATGATGAACCTCCCTCGCTTCTCCAGTCTCCAATATAAGCCCTACTTTCATTCTTTGTCTTTCTTCAACAAGATGATGATGGACCGACCCAAGAGCCAAGAGAGCACTCATGGGAACCCTATCAAAGTCAAATAAAGCCATCAAAAGGAACTCTTTATAAATGTCGATTTTACTTGTAAAAGCAACTCAAGCTATGTTCTGTACCGCAATGGTCCGGCAGCTCTGTCCGACAGCACTATCATTTGATAATTATTTTCCGCAGCTTGACACGCTTCGGAACAAACCCTGTTCAACCCATTCAGTAGACCAATAGGACCCTCTTTTTTGTCGAAGGTTATGTCTATTACTTTCGTCTATGCAAAATAGTATATTACAGTTATTTTCCAAAAAAATAGCTTTTGTAAATCTCTATTTATCGAGGCGTCAATTTGACACTGCCGTAAGTACTCATACTCACCCTCCAGCCTCGATGCCTCGTAGCTTTCAAAACTTCCAAATCCGACAATGACAAAATGGGATGTGGAAGTATGAGTCGGTGGCATTGCTCTGCCGTCGGTTCCAACATGTTCGCCTCTGGCCCGATCGAGCAAGCCAGTGACATGACGATCCGTTCACGGAAAGGATCAATTGGGGGATTGGTCACCTACTCGATTCCAAATCAAAAGACAAGGCCCAACACCAAAGGAAGAATCAACATATTAGAACGAACGCATTTAAAGTATTCATAAAGCGGAAAGTCACTGATACCCTTGGACTGACTCTGACTGGACAATGTGTCAATTCTGTCATCACCTGCCCTGACCCTGCACTCTCTGACTGTCTGATGTCTCTGACTGTGAAGGTAGACATGACCTTAGCTTAAATCAATTTTTCATTATATGTTATCACCTGAGCGAAAAGCTGCTTGAAGTATTCATACGGCAGTGGTTGGTACTCCGACAGACATGCAAGGGGTGCATCATTTCCCATTGAACCGAGGGCTTCTTTCCTAGAAATTATAAATGAGAGCAGAATGTCACCCAAGTGTCGCCCTTCAAGATATGTCAAAAAGCATTCAATGAAAAAATCAGACGTACTGCGTAGTGACCATCGGAAGCATTAGGAGACTAATCGTTTCCACCGTGTAGCCAAACATTCCCAATCGCTGATCCGCAGTGTATCGATATACAATTTCTGTTCAAATTCTAGTTTTAGTATTTCCAAACATAATAATACAAAAGCTGATTTTAATGAAAGCATACGTTTATCTTTTTCCTTGCAATCCAGACTGTCAATCCCATTCGCATTCCCATTAAGGTATCCATTCATACCAACTTCTCCGTTCGGTATATCATAAGAAATGCGACCCGTATGAGTCTCTCTCAGTTCGTCCATCGTGACCTGTTCCTGAAGCCAGACCCCGTAGGGTCGGGACCGGGCAAGTCGGACTTTTATCTCCTCGTCCTTAATGTATTTCTTTTCTTTTGTGTCGACGAGGAGCATTCTTCCGGGCTTCAATCTTCCTTTGTGTATGATATTGCTGGGGTCGGTGTCGTATACCCCGACCTCCGAGGCCATGACCATTATGTTGTCCTTTGTTACATAGAACCGGGATGGACGGAGCCCGTTCCTGTGGGTTGAAATGAAAGAAACAAATTACATTTGTTTTTTCTTCTTTGAGGATGCCAGGAGTGAAAGTTTGCTCATTATCTGGGATTCAACCTGTCCAAAATAGCTCCCACATATCGACCATCGCTAAATGCCAGAAGAGCCGGCCCGTCCCAAGGTTCCATGGCACATGAAGCCCATCGATAGAAGTCTTTCTTCTCCTGAGACATGAGCTTGTCATTCTGCCAAGCTTCTGGGACCATCGTCATCACGGCCTGTGACAATCATTTAAAATTGTGATGGTTCTCATCATCATATGTTTTGCATACCTCAAAAGAGTTTAAAGACACACGTTTCTAATACGGTGTCCATTGGGGTAAAATAAACCATAATTACTATACCTCTGGGAGTGATCTTCCTCCAGCCTCGACCAAAAATTCCAAAACGCAATCGGCTGAACCGGAATCGGAAAGATTTGGCTCAACGACCGGATATAATCGCTTCAGATTAGCTCCGAACATTTTGCTCTTCATAACGCCTTCACGGGCTTTCATGTAATTCACATTCCCACGAAGGGTGTTGATTTCTCCATTGTGAGCAAGCATCCGCAGTGGATGCGCTCTTTCCCATGATGGAAACGTATTCGTGCTGAACCTATTATACATTATTGAGCACAAATTAGGATTATTTCAGATCACTTGAGAATTCCTTTGTCCTGGAATCTTTTTGTGAACGGAAACGCAAAGACTTGGTCTAAAATTAGATTGAAAATCGGATTTACCGTGTGTGAACCATGGCCAAGTAGGTTTTGAAATCCGGTGATTTCAGATCCGGATAATAGAGCCATAGCTATTTAAAATCATATTAGTAGTTAGGTTTGAATTTTCTTTAAAATTCTCGATTTTGGGTTCTGGTTCTGGTTCTTATTACCTGCTCGGCGTTTAATTGTCCTTTGTAGACGACCGTTGTAATCGAGAGGGAACAAATGTAGAGACGAGCTCCAGGTCGAGGAATTGTATGAGTTGCTCTCTTTCTTAGAGCGAATACCTTAAAGTATTGAAATAAAGGCTTTAAATTTCAGGAGTAGATTTCAAAACAAAATTTTCGAATTTTGTGAAGCTAATATATAACAAATTTCTCGCTAAGGGCAGCTATTATAATGCAATTCATCAAGTGTTGTTCATCAAGCTGAGGGTGGGTGGAGTCTCAAAAAGCTACATGATTTTTTAAGGCCCTCCCCACGGTTATCTACTCGCCTAAACAGGACTACTAGCAAGTTATTACCCCAATTTCAACCTGGAATCGTTATCATTCATCATTCCAGATTTGCAGACAAAATGACGACCTTTTCCATTGTCTGTACAAATAAGGAAAAGTAAGGGGAAAAGTGCAATATGCCATGAAAGGGAAAGCAAATATTATGACAGAAATGGCATATGAGCAGTTGAATGCCATTTAGATCTTGTTATTCGACCAGTTACTCGATAAGATCTATTTACCTGTCTCGTTAGGGTCTCGGGATCCTTTTCATCTCCAGTTACAAAAACTTGTCGAATAAATGGTTCGGATCCTCTGGCAACTTCACCGATCGATCGGTTGTCCGTAGGGACAGTTCTCCAACAGAGTACCTTAACAAGTTCAGACAATTATAAGCCTTCTTCGAAAGCATGTACAAACAAATCTTTTAAAAAAATCTGTTAGCATCCCGATAACTTAATATCAAATCCACCCACGTCGTCAACAACGATCCGATTTATATCCCCCTTTCCTCCTTTGATATTAACACGGACTTATTTCCCGAGCCTTTGGTTGGATTCCTTTAAATGCTATATGTTTCTTTAGGGCATCCCTTCCTCTGTCTATTTTTAGCATAGTGTCGACTGCCGACAAACTATCCGCATAATATTGACTACAAATATTTTGTTTGTAGATATGACCGTAGTGGGCGACCTATAAAAGATATAAGGCGGACAAGGACTTTCAGAGATGTTGGAGGAAGGCACAGATCGATGTCCGTGCCGGAATAATAATATAGAAGTCGCTACTTAGGTGCAGATGCTTTCTCCAACTTTCACCCGTAGTTTTGGTATGGGAGACAAGGGTCTCTATATCTCCTCTACAATAGAGTGGAGCATATCAAATATGATGTACCCGTGCTTGAGATATGCAGTTTGGAATGTGGAACAGGAGCTAGTCTGAAAGCTACCTAAACCCATTTTTGTTTCCAGACAAAAACTAGGTATAGCTGAAGAACTAAAGGAAAAGTAGCTTATAAGGTCTACACTCTGTATATTATCCCAGAGAGAGCTCGATTAGCTCGAACAGTAAAAGCATCTATTTCCTCTTAGACGTTTTAGTATAGCCGTTTCCTATTTTCCGTTTTAGTACTTAGGATTTGAACTAAATTATTACATTTAAATGCACTTTTGCAAGGGAAAAATTCCTGTTTGGAAACATGAAATAAAGCAAATATGTATATAGACATTTATATTATAATATTTATAATATTTTCCCTGGAGAGTCAGAGCAGAAGGCTGATCCTAATAATCCTAAAAGGCTATTGCAGGTTGTGTATGCAAAATCGAAATAACGTTTGCATTTAAAGTAAAAAGGAATGGATAGGTTTTTATACTTGAGAAACTCAAGGTACTGGTGACTGGAGATAAACGTAATAATCAAAGGTTATGCATAAAAACACTCTACCATTTGTTCTTAGGATCTTTTTTGATATTGTGTATTGAAAAGTCACGATTACAACAGGACCTTACAGAATTTAATGATTTTCTCCAATAAATCCGATAACTTGAGATCGCGGAGAGCCAATAATTTTCAATTAAATCTGGATTTCTGTGAGTAATTGACGCGAGTTGGTAATTGAATTTTTGAAGTTACTAAACTCATAATGGGGATATTGGCTTCGTTACGAATTGGAATATGCCATTTGATGAATGGAATGTTTTTGGTTTTTGGACGACTTTTTGTGGGTTTTTCATTTATATTTACAGATTGAAGAAATACTTACTTTGAGATCGCATTCTCTTGCAAGAGCAGCAAACAATCCTTCGCTTTCCTCATGATGAGTTTTGTCCATAAAAAAGATTCCTGTGGCATATCGACCCAGTTCTGGAAGTGTCACACCTTGCTGTTCCCTATAAAGTGTTTAAACGCCTATTATAGTAGCAGTACGATTTTTCAAGAATATAGTCAGTATTGATTTCATGATTTCTCATTCATTAGCATATAATATGTAACGTACAATTGCTACGAGGTAAAATCTGAGGAAATCTATTTGGTATGCAAAGTGTACACTAATACTAAGATATTCATGCGTGAAAAGGTCTTAAAATATAAGAATTTTAAATCAATTCTGTCGATTCGATTGGTTCTGAATCTTGAGATTAGCATGAATTTAAACTATCTCAAGAATAGCATACAATTTAGCATACTGTTGTCCTTTCGTATGAAAATGACTTGGGGAGTGTAAGCGCACGGAGATTGAGGCTTCAATTTTTGCATACCTACAGTAAAGTGGTTATCACATGAGTTGGATTTAATCATTACTAACCTCAAGAGTCACATGATTTCCTATTTAGTATTTAATCTACATGTATTAACATTTTGTACCAGAAATGATCACAAGATCAAAGCAAGAAAACCTGATTTTTAGTGATTACATAGGAAAATCTTTTACATTTTAAATGCATGATGCATGGGACGTTTTCTTAGCATCCCTTCATCATATTCACGTGTACTTTTAATTATCATCGTTAAGAAGATTAACCATAGTCATTTACGACCGTAAATCTTGAAATAGATTCAACCTTTTTTATTGTCTACAATAATTACCGTCTCAAAAATAGACACACTTTTAATTTTTAAAGGACAATTATGAATTATGAGTCTCTTTTATGAACTAATTCGCGAAGATGTTGAGGAATGATTTTTTAAGTCCATTTTAGGTTCTGGGTGTTTAATTTTTCTGTAACATAACATTGTAGCAAATAAATTTTTTAATTGGATTTGGAATTTTTTCCCTTGGATTTGTTTGGTTTAAAATGCATTTCCAACAGAGTTCATTACGAGAATAGCGGTAACAAAGTGACAAAACAAGTCAATCCATAAAAATACAACACAATATAATCTCTCCAGGAAAATTTCCATTAATTTTTTTTTACTCATGCATCACAGTCATAATTTATTTCATGGAAATTCTTACTGTAAAATCTTTTCATAGAATCCATGAGGAATCGCCGACATAACTCCAGCTCCATCACCAGTGTCATTATCACATCCACATGCACCTCGATGAATCATGCGAGAAGCCAGTGTCTCTGCATCTCGCAGAATCTGTAATTTAAAACGGCAAGGCGAACCTTATTATATTATACGGACTTACATTCACGATGATAACATAAACATCAAACCAAGAATAATAGAATAATTGGCCTTTCTTTGATCTGGTAACAGTTCAGTTTACAATATCGACTCGGCTTATTTCAGATCATGATTTACAAAGACAACGGAAATTTCATATCATATGTCATGCTCAGTCCGTATGAGTACGAATAGTTTACTCTGCCCTGTTCAAAATCTAACCAGCAATTAGATTAACATTTAATTAAAACTAAGGACAATCAGGTCAGTAAACTCTTGGAATCAGTCAGGACGAGTTATAAATTAAATCCCTTCCTTGACCTCCTGCCTTCACTTAAAACTCATTCAATTTCAATATTTTTTATTTTCATTGATTACTATTTATCAATCTAAAACAGTCACTGACTTTTCCTTCTCTGGTAATCAAGCTGAACTCATGCAAGAAGATATACACTTTCTCAATTCATTCAAGTTTAACGACTCAACATCCGTATAGTTATCAATATATCAACAAAGATACGAATGGAATGAATTCAATTTGCTGAATGAACTATATCACTGTTGAGCAACGTATGAAATAACAAAATTAGGATAAAAATTGTCATTGATATAAATTTAGCTAAATCAACCCCAAGTTATTTATTTTGTAGACAAGCGATTAGTAAAGTAAATACACCCGGAAAGTTCTGTTGATGAGCACAACTTTTTCATAGAAATTTTTAGTTCTCCATCGTTATTCTATATCATACCATTTGTATTGCTGTCTTTATACGCACGTTTGATGTTCTAACCGTAATTAGAGTCGCGCACGATTAATGTCTGTACCGACTATATCGACTTGAAAATCGTTAATCCGGAAATTTATCATGTCAGCCTATAAAAAAGACCAACATGGTATAATCTTCATAATTTTTATCAGTCTAATAATTAGCTTTATATGACCTTTAGTTAAATGTTCCTAGCGCTCCTACGCAATACTGTATAGAATATGATATGATAACGAATATGAGATTATGTATTTGAACTTTGAACTCATTGAATACACTACAAGATTTTTAGTTAGTTTGATAGTGAGGAGTCTTTTGAGAGCGATAAAAAATGTGATCCAAAGAGCCAGTAAAAATGCCATGCTTATCATAGTACATAGCCAAGCAAGCGCTCAAAATTATCAAAGATTCGAATTTAAAATCGTGAGACACCATTTCTGTATAATGCCTAATTACTTGGAGTTCACTTTAATTGGAAAATCGAATGTATGAAAATAAAAACACCTGGCTATGATTGCGACCTTTTCATTAAAATCCACCTTGATACAGGAAGCAGAGTATATTCATTGAATATTGCTCTGCCTGATAGAGCAAACCCGCAAATAATCCCACAAATATACCGGGTTTGGCATAATTAAAGTGATACGAAACTGATCAATCTTTCATAAATGCATTCAAGGCCCCAAGAAAGCTGGTAAACACAATTTTACTGTCGCTTCCTCCGAGTTGCAATAACAGAATGTCCAATAATAACAGTTTATCAAAAGACAGTGACACAGAAGTATGAAATCTATTTACATCCATATTAACTGAGCGTATGTTATTATGATATTTATATAGCAGATATTTTATTATGTTCAATAATTAGTTATATTGAAGAGTTATTAAAGTTGTTTGGAGGGACCTAAATGATAACCTCGATTGGTCAACCTGATATTACGAAAAAGCAACCAAGTCGGAAATAATTTCGGAACAATGTCAATCTCGTTTAAGTATTCTAATCTTCTTTTTACCTAAAAAGTCATCATATTTCAATTAGTATTTGCTTGATCATTTCCAAAAGTAACAAATTATCCTAGAATAAAACAAAAACCTCATTCAAACTCGAAAGAATATCGATTAAGTGGGTTTTGATTTTGGAACGGAAGTTCCATAACAAACCTACAATGTACATAATGCGATTCATAACGTCATGACAGTCATATCATATCATAAGGCACCTAGTCAGAGTTTCAGACACATTCAACTGACAAGTAAGGCACCTGTCCAGCCGGCACTATGTTTCGTATGCATTTTGCACTGCTAAAAACGGGCGTGAAACAACAGTGTAATTGTTATCTAAACTGTTTGGCTCATAAAACATATAACATATGATGTCATACGGTCTTCCGTCTGTGACTTGTGAAAGCATAAGAAAGCATATGCTATTCCAGCTTATGAAATGAAAAGTTTAATTTGATAAATGTAACATTTCAAAGTTCAAATCTCTCTGAAGCCAAAACTAAAAGCATATCATGGCAAGGATCATTTCGTCTAGAAACCAGCCGGCTTTTAGAGCTGTAGAGTTGGCAGTTTATGTCAGTGAGTATTTTTAATATAATGTAATGCAAATCTAATGTTACTCACTCACATTCTAGTTTTTTAGTTGTCTGTCTGTCTACGTCTGGTGACAATCTACACCTACGAATACTATATACGTGATCATCACGAGGCAAAAATTTTGCAATCCGTCATACTTCTTTGCAATTTAAGACCTTTGGTTTGGCACTCACTCTCCTTATATTTTTTTAAGTAATGACAATAACACGAGAAGAAATGCAAAGGAATATTCATTCGCAAAATATAACCCTAGTAGCAGTAGCTCAGGGTGTCGAATTTCACCCTTGTATCCCATTCAAGACCAAAGGTCAAAAATTTATATTATGTATGCCCTTAATACTTCTCATTTTTTAGTTGATCAAATGTGAGAAGAATCATTCATTAATGATAATTCAACAGGCATCAACAGTATGAGATATCCAAACAAGTTATAACACTAGGGCTTGCATTTTTTATATTCGTGGACGATTTGACTAAAGGTTTTAAATTTCTTAGGGTTATTAAACCCTTCATTGCAACTCAATTATAAGCGTTAAAATAGCTAAATAAAATGTAGGTCAAAATAACAGGATCAAATTGTCAAATATGTCTTGTTGCCTTGTTGTTTGCCAATCTACAGATACCGATGCAATAAGGGCCTAATTTAGTTTTATAAATCCTCCAAAATTTCTTATCGAAATTTCCAAAAACCATAAATTTCAATAGAATTATGATGGATGACTCCTGTCCTCCTGTCAAACGAAAAGAGGAATAGGTGGATTTTAATCCCATTCCCATTCATCTTGAAAAATGGGAATCCCAAACAATATTCGACACTGACATTTGCATGCGAAAGTAAAGTAGACTTGAGAAGAATGTAATTACAGTATTCAAATATATTTTGATTTTCTTTTTACTCTCGTTCCTTATAATAACCACCGAAGCGTGACTTTGATTTTCGATTAAAGCTGGAATGCCTTTGAAATCCGTTCAGGAAACGGAAAGACATAAATGGAGTTCTCTTTTGGATCTAAAACCACAAAGACCACGCTACTTCCGTTCCTCTACATTCTACATTGCAGTTTGAAGGCAAGGCTCCGCCTGTACAATCCCAAATACCAAAGGAGAAAGCAAGCCACTAACACGTAGGTCAGTAATGTCAGTATTCTCAAGACTCTGAAAAAGTTCATATATTTTAACCTAGCCTAGATTTCTTCGACAGTTCGGTAGCTACCGAATGGACTGGATCTGACGTAGAGAAAGCAGGGTTTTTGGCAGACTAGTTTTAGACTAGCATAACCTTTTGGAGGTATCGTAGTTGAAGTTGGTCTAGCCCAGTCGTAGTCCTGCTCAAAATCTAAAGAGGAATTGATTGCAATGCGGAATCTCAAATTTCGCATTGTTTGTATTAATGAGATTGTTTATATTACAGTGCCAACGTTCTCGAAGCCCTTATTGTTATCAGGGTTTGCAGGAACAGGAGTCGTTTGGAAACCTTAAACATGCACTAGAATGTATGTACTTGAACTGAATTTAGAGTCAATAAAATAAGGAGAATGGTAGGATTAAAATTTAAGGAACTGAAATTTTAATGGACCTTTGGGATGTTCTGGAAGCATGAAACGTTTTGCTAAGGCTAGGGGTCCAAGCCCTTGTGCTCGATTTATTGTTAAAATATAGCCTAGATAGCTTTCCATACATTTTTAAGTTCTAGGAACATACAAATGTCATTTGTAATGAGAAAGATGTGTTGATGGTCTATTTGGGTTTGTCTTGAATACTATTCTTGTGCTGCTTGTAGATAGATATTTATTGTCTTATTGTCTATTTATTGTTAGTTTTTACCTAAATAACTCTCCCATCTAACCTGTCAGGGGAGTAACTTTCCCGTAATAATAGCTCCCTACAAGATGTATGCGAGTTTCTCTAGCTAATTGTGTAACTTGTTAAATCAGAAATATCAGTCAAAAGCTTTTTTTACCTAAACTATTTAATTGGGTAATTAATTTGAACTGTGTTTTGAGTTTTCGAAAATATCGGACAATAAACCCCGATTGAAATGATCCTCTGGCTTTAATATAATAACTCTAACTTGGGAAACTAACAAGCATAAACAGAATTTAACTTTTCATCGGGTTGTTGCTCAAATTATAAAAACTGATTTTTATCTAATAAACGTATTTACTGGCAAATTGTAAAAGTAAGTATTGTGAGGTTGAAAATACTGGAAAACTTTTCACAGCAATTTACCAATGAAATAATTGTTTCATCAAGTTCTAAGTCTTCTAAGTCTCAAAAAATAAATTGTGGTGACAGAAACGCTAGACCAAAATAGTGTAATTGTATGGGCAGTAATGAAAATAAGAAACTTTCTTCTTATTTGACAAAGGAAACTATCAATTATCATGCTATGGTCTTTAGCTTCAAATAATAGCCTGTTCTTCGTGATGGCATAATCATAACACGTCTAATAACATGGCAGAAATTACATGTAAACCAACGAAAATTATTGTAGAGGTTATTATATGAAATCGAATGGGTACACTTAATATTGCTCGTGGATAAATGGGGTCGTGGGAAGCACAAAGAATTGCAGTTCATAATAAACCCCCACTGCATGTGTAAGCTATAATCTAGAAGCTAATACTTGTCATTTTGACTCCAGAAATTAGAACAAACCCTTCAAAAAATACAACATTCCTTATCCTTCAGATTTGTTCATTTGGAAACTCAATTTGGTACTCGGAAATTCTGGGGAGAAATTACAAATTTCTGCAACGATCCAGTACTAAAAGCGTAGGAAAATTCATGTATTCCAAAAAGCGCAAGCAGTTCTTATCACCTTATTATACAAAGGTCAAAAAGGTCCTTTTCATAATCTACAACGGAAAATAACTTAATTCCGTAAACTTACGCCAATAGCACATAAAATTCAAGTCCCAAAAGAGAGCTCTATTTACAAACTTAATGGAAATCATGATGAAATCACCTATTAGTATTTTGATTAGATCCGTTGGCTTTCCTAATTACAATTTCAATTACCTTCCCGTCTCAGGGCTTATTACGTTAGAACCGTCTTCCGAAAGTTCGTAGTGTAATTACTCTGATTATATAAGTTCTATAATATATTTTATATCCTGTCCTCTACGGAAGCATTGGTTTAAACAACTCAAACTAATCTCTCAAATAATCAGCCCTCTAAGAAACTGGGTAAACTTCATGAAAAACCGTTCCTTGCTAAGGCAAGGTATTTCGCATATTATGCAACATAATTTGCTAGTTCTATCTTTAGACCATTTTCTTACTAATAACACGATTAAACGAATCAAATTATTATTACAGTCGCATACAATGGCAATGCCAAAGTCAAATAAATATGCGCAAATCCAATAACAAGATAAATTGATTTATATTCGGTCGACAAGACCTCGAATGAAGTGCAACAAGCATACCTGATCTAATAATCATCATTATTCTAATGCAAAACTTCTAGTCGTCTCGTCATAAAAACAGTATCAAAGACACACTTACAGACTAACTATTTTATCTCAATTTAACCCTCAGGCTTAAATCTATAGAATCCGAATTCCAAGTCAAGATGATACTCTTTCAGCGTTTCAACCAACTCAACGCATATCTACAGGCCGAACTAACGGTTTTAAAGCCCATTTCCACGAGTAGGGAACTGAACCGGGGCTCAAGATTTTAGTTTACAGACCAAATTTAGAACGGAATCAAAAGGTATATAGTTTTTTAAAGCAAAAAAAGTCAAACCTTATGGGAAGGGACTCCCTCGATGCTAACAATAAAGCCCACTCCACAAGCATCTTTCTCCAGTTGGGGATCATAGAGGCCAATCTTATGTTGCGGAGGTTCCCAGGCTCCAGCATCCTTTTCCGGAGTCTCAAGTTGAACCGAATCTCCCGAATTCCCCTCATACTCTTCTACCCGATTCCCAGTTCCATTGTCCACGGGCAAAATCTCGCCATCCCTTATTCCCATCCTATACCCGCCTTGGATCCCGACTATTTTCCCCGTCGACTCTGCTGCTAACTTATTTAGGATCTCGTTGGCGAATTTCAGTATGGGTATTCTTGGAAAATATGGTTAAAGTTGCCAAATAAAGACAAATATGAGGTTCTTGGAAGGAGAGAGTAAATGAAACAACAACACGGTTTAATAGAGAGAAATTATGATTTCCTGATTCTTTTCCACCTATTTTTATGCTGTAACTATTATAGTAATAATCGGGTAGAATCGTAGAATATGTCCACGTAAATCCCAGTCAAGTTGGTAATGGTACTGTCCAAGTGGATTACTATTTCTATTCCCCCTGCGGTCCTTTTTGGATATCCACGGAACTAGTAAATAAATGTAGTATTAAGAGGTATTGTTGACTTTTCACCAAGTAACGATATTCCCTTTTGACTTTTCATACAAGTTTGACAGGGCTTGTCTGAACCTTTATTCGAACTTGGTATGTATGCAAATGAGGCTGTTTTTTAAGTTGTTAATGAAAGTTGTAATGTCTTGCAGATGGTTTATACCACAAATGAGCGAGAGCGTGTATCCAATAGGAAGGTTATGGGACAACTGATATCATATTATTATCAGGAGTTCATGAGGCTAGGAACCACTCTCCAGCAGTCGTCCGTCGGTGCAGTGTTACTGTTTTTCGAGGCATATATTTTAATGGATATAAAAGAGGAGGATTTCTTAGTATGTAAACCGAATCCCTGGCTGAGGGAGATGAAGTAGAGTATGTAGGGGAGACTGTATAATGCCCGGATCCCCGAATTCGGGTTTCGCAAGGTCTTGAGTTGGGGGAGTGGGGGAAGTAGGTGACGGGGTAACAGGATTACTCTGTATAACTCCGCTAAGGAGGTTACAAAGCTCGGAGGGTTCCGTCTTCCTTGACAAAATCGATAGTTCCGGAAATCAATAGGAATCTGCAGGAGACGACGGGACTTGATCTCCGGATATGCGGCTTTTGTTAAGGGGACTGCCCTTGTCTTGGATCCAGAGATGTTGTACTTTGCAATTTTGCCTTGATGGTAGCAAATTAGTTAACTTTACATACTAAAATGACAAGGGTGATGGTTAAAATAAGGCAGGGATGATTTAATGAAAGTAACAAGACATTTTCTAGTCATACAATGTTACAATTACAATCAAGTATTATTTAAGACTGTTCGAGCTAAATGTCTATTTATTCATGCAGCTTAGGACTCATTTCCGATTTCCGAACGAAATATAATATGCATTAAAAGGGAAGTAAAAGCTGTAGTTTATTTAATTATATTTATAGGCATCACATAACTTGAAGGAATGAATGCTTATTGCAGAAAAAAATGAAACAACGCATTTAATTTCGCCAAAGACAAGCTAGGTTAATGTTAAAGTTAGATGATAATTAATACGATGCTATAACTCGCTTGAGCATTACAACTACTATAAGACACATATAATATTACTATATATGGCCACATTGTTTTTAACAAGTCGGTCTGTTTTTCTATCGCGTAACCATTAAATGATCTCCGACTTTGTTTAGTCATAGTTTACCAACACCAACGATTTTGTATGCAATCGTAAAAGGCGGTATGTTAATAGCTTATTTATTATGTGTGAATATGATTATGCATTAAAATGTTGTGAAAATACCAAGATCTTGTTTTGATGGATAAGATTTATTTATTATTGATAATGGAGTTGGAAAGACCACGTGGAGTAAACCTGATTTTACTTTGACAATAATAATGTAAATGTTTTCATCTTCATCCTCTGATTCAGTGTTCAATATTTATGAAGTTCATGAATTTCTGTCTTATAGCTATTCAGTCAAGCTCGAGGTCAGGGGATCCCTAATGTACTCGAAATTCGTCTGCTTCATCTCCAATTATGAGATTACATCTCCTGATTTCGTATTTTTTGTTAGAATCGGAGACCCAAACAACTTTTTCATTAGACTCTCTACCCAACTCTTAACTATAAAGACTCATTTTGGATGCATCCTTCTAATCTTCATAATGGGGCGTTTACATGATGATTTTATTTATATTCCTAATCCGTAAATCAACTACCGTTGCATCACCTTGATAAGTAATAACTGGTTGTAATCTTGTAATTATTCTTTTTGTATACGCAGTAGACACAAATCCGAAGTTGCCTTTGTCCACAAAATTAATTAATGAACATTGGATTAACAAATTTTTACAATAATATACGCGTAACATAGAGATTATAATGCATTATTTTCGACACTTCCGAATAGGCTTGTCTTAGGTTAGGAATAAAAACAAAGCATGAAAAACCATGATTAAATGTGTTATTCAACTGATAGTTGTAAAACGCGTATTTAGTAACCATTTTTATTCATCGACATTTGATAGTCCGGCCGTAATCATAGAATTGTTAGGACATTATTACCAGATTTCATTTATCAAACTATATGGACTATATTTGTATTAAATTACACCTAGTTCAATTAAATGACAAATACATAAGCTAACAAATAGTTGAAAACTAATAGTTCATGAAACTTGGGATGAATGAATTGGAAACTTAAAGAATAAAATCAATTGACACAAATGATTACTGTAAAAAATCAAATAATAAGGCCCCTCACTAGAATAACTCCCCATAAATTCTCTATTCTACATAACTCCAAGCCCTAAATTAATGACATTACTTCCTCGTTTTTGATGAGCATAATATAATTTAGAAATTGGGAGTGCGATAACATAAAACATGAGTATTTAATAACGGGTGGAGCTTATCATATGAATTTAAAACCAGTCATCAATGGTTCGTTTCACGTGCTTATGAAATTTCCTTGTTATATATATGAACAAATAGACGACACTACACGACAAGGTTAAATTAAGTCTACTTGACAAAAATATGTATATTTCTTATTTTTGGCTCTGTTGATCATCCTTAAAATGTACCTCTTCCGATTACATACATAATTGATCACTAGTTCCGTACTGGAATGCCACCAACCCCAATAAGAACAGATAAGCTTCTTGGCTTCTTAGAAAGAACTACGTATCCAGAAAAGTAGTTTTTAAGAACTCATACAAGCGACACAGCAATTTTACCAAGCCAAAGGGACTTCGAACCTCACGATCTCAGGACATGGCTCTGACTTATTTAATTTTAATTGACCTATGCTCATGTTGTTAATCGTATTTATTTCCTAATCTCCTGCCCCCTGCCTGTACGCTATACCTCAAGTTACGCATGTGGCTTTAAAAACCTCAAATGTCATGATCTTGCTTACGTTCCTGCATCAGAAATATCGTAATCAATCAATTACAAAAAATCAATTACAATTTACAAGGCAATTAACAAGCAATTAAACAAAATCAGGGATTTAATGACCAATTGATCCATAATTCAAAAGTCCACTGGACTTCAGAAAAAATGTGCAAATGAAGGGAAAATTTTGTCTGCGCATAATATTATTATGTTTTGATGCATAATCATAATCATCCACGTGTCCACTGGTCCAATCCAGAGTGACAAGACTCTCGTTTTTATGCCAAGTTGATTTAGAGGAGTGTCAAATGGTCATTTACATATCCTTCCTTGATGAAACGGGATATTGGATCGTATCGTACATGTGCTTCATAATCACAAGTCTCCAAGCTTAACTTGACAACAAAATCGTCATTCATTAGAATGAGGTTTAATAACAAGCCGGATATTTTTTTTCCTTTTCAACTGTCGTCTGCTCATCTTAAAAGCTACAAGTTTGCACAATCTCCTATTATCCACAATCGTCAAAAGCATGTAGTCGCTTGCCGTCGTCAGTTATTCCTTCACATCATGTGCCTGGCTAAAAAATAAGAAGTTATAAACATGTCTCGTGGCAGCAGCCAGCGATAACATACTTCGAACACGCAAAATTACACATGGCTTATCATGCCTAAAATCAGCATGAAACAGAATTGCTGCGGATCTGAGATTTTGCTTAATTGAAAACTTTTATTAGCTGTTTAACCGTTAGTTAAGTAACAGTTTTCGTTTTCAGTTACAACTAAAATTCTACTTGTTCTCTCATCGACAAATTCAAAACACATACGGGTTTATGATAGATTTAACCATGGGTATACATGTAAAATGTAATATATTATAATATATAATCTCACGTTTGAAATGAATAGCTGCATTCAAATGTTTTATACGCACAACAATAATCAATAATAATATTTTCGAGAGCTGTAAACCTATTTTTTATATTATTACAATTTCTTACAAGAAAACTATTTCATTTAAAAATTCTTCATTTAGGCTGTACATACACATATATAATTAATGTACAGATTTTTGCAAATTAATTACATATAAATAGTTGCTCATGAAAATAAAATAAATACCACCTGATTTCTTAAGTAAAAACAACAAAAGTCAACTTATGTTAAATAACAATTAAAAATCTTTATATAAAAACGAAAGCACGATTTCAAGTACATAAACCCCAACAAATAGATTAATAAGTCCATCGATCCCACTATGCAGTGTACACGCATTGTTGCTTTGAACAGGATGTCAAAGGACTTTGGATAAAACTTCATGGAATGCTTCCGTTTAAGGCATAAATAGGCATAAGGTACACATACTAATATAAAAGAAAGATTGTGGAATAATATTACTAACGTATCATAAATTGACATTCGTATTATTCATGAAATAAGTAACTTAAACGTTGGAATAACTTTGATCGTAATTATTTTACATAACCGCATATATCCCATAATCACTTATCAATTTCTTCCTAGAGTTTACGCGTATTTGTACACATAGTTTGTTCGATAGCTACATACATTTATGAATGAATTGACATTTGACACCACAAAACATAAGAATTTATACGTTACAAAATTCCATGGGTTTCATTTAAGAACTTGCAGAGATGTATTGATTTTTACGTTGAAAATGAAATTATTCATTTCAGTTGCCATAATAAGAAATCTAATGTATCAGATTGTACTACAAGTGGAAGGAAGAGAGGAGTCAGAGATAAAAAGTTATTGATAGGGAACTTTCACCACAGTATTTTGGTCAAGATATTTTGATACGTCACGTAAGAGGCACTATCACACGTCTTTCTGTCAAATATAATATATATAGGGATGTCTAAAAGTCTCGACATTGGAATAATTAAACCTTACTCTTTAGAATACTTTTCTTTCCTTCGTCGTCTAATAACTGGAATATTAAAATATTCATGCATAGCTGTAAGACATCATGTATACGATATGAATTGAAAAGCAAGTATAGAAGTATTCCGTTCCTGAATGAGATGTATTTTATTATTTTCCAACCGTGGTTGTCGGAGTAGTTTCAATTTCTCGCTGAGCTTTTGAAGTTTTAACTTTGTCCTTAGGGGTTTCTGCTTCTCCGACTTCCATAGCAAACATTTTCATCTTTTCCTTAAACGTTAATTTCTCTGGCTTAGGAGTGCTACCAGCTTGCTGTTTCTGTTGCTGCTCAGCAAGTCTTCGCATTCTTGGATCACGGTATACCTCTTGTGCACCAATAACGCCTGGGGTACTACCAGTTCCACCGGGAGTTATCACTTCCGGACTCCGCGGACTTTGTAGCATTGCGGTTGCTTCAGTAAAGAATTTCTAAAACCCAAAGATTACGTACATTAAATATCATATTTTGAAATTGGCTACAAGCACAAACATGAGTACAATTTCTTACATTTGGATCCTCTCGTACATTTTCAGTCGGAGGCATATGTTCAGGAGATGCAGGAGGTTCGTTGGTTGCAACAGTTTCATTGAAGGATACTGTCTTTTTATCTGACCTAGGACGGGGTGACGTTTGGGGAGGACTAACTGATGTTTTCTCAGGGGATGACGTGGGTAGCTGCTGACCACGATACAAGGATGGAGGGGGTGACTTTGGTAGGGGTGGGGCTGCCACGCCAGTCGGACTCAAGTGATGACTATCCATCGGCAAATTGGAGCCAGAAGTTGGAGACGAAAGCTTTGGAGGGTAAGACGTTCGATACGGAGATTGATAAGGAAAACTATGTTGCTGCATTTGCCGTCTAAGCTCTTCTTCCTATAAAAATCACCCATTTATTACGAAATGATAGACCGGTACGTGTAAATGCATAAAGTATACTTTTTTAGTGATATATTTTACCCGTCGTTTTGTAGCTTCTCGAACAAGTCTTTCCTCAGCAGCTTGAGCTGCTTCCAGTTCTAACTTCTTTCGTCGAATTTCTTCTATTTTCCGTGCTCTCTCTTCTTCCATGGGATCTAACTTGCTTCCATTGGAAGTTATTTTAGTTCGTTCTAAATCTTCTTGGAGCCTACGAATCATTGCCTTTCTTTCATCTTGCTCGTCTTCTTCTTCTTCATATTCTCCATCGTCATCTTTTTTTATTTCTTCGGCTCGTCTTTGAAATTCTCTTTCCAATCGAAGTGCCCTCATTTGTTCGTCTTGTGATAGCGTACGATGGGGCATTGTTTCTAGCTCATAAATCTGTTGGTCCCTCCAATATTTTGCAGCCTCTTTTTTCCTACCTGCTTCGATTTCTTTTGCTTCCCGATCCCAAGGATTTCCAGGAACACTAGGACTCTTTGGCAATACTCCATTGTTATAAGAAAAAGCCCCTTTAGGTATTTCTCCCATACTGGCGGAAAACTGAGTCTGATGTTTGTATTCTTCTGGCAAAGGTGGTCTCCCCGGAGGTATATCTAGATCACTTGGTCTGTATGGCTTTGGTGCTGGAGGTGGAGCGGCTCCTGACAATGGACGATGGTTTGGGTGCCCACTAGGATAAACCATACGGCTTTGAGTTGGAGGAGCATATCTTTGAGGATAATTCTGCTGGGCTTTTGACATCATTATCGCCGCTCTCTCTTCTCTCCGACGTAGTTCATCCTGCATTTCTAGCATTTTTGCTTCTTGACGAAGTAAATCCCTGCTAACACCGGGATTTTGACCTTGATTTGCCCTGGGCCAATTCAAATTTCCAGGCATTGAAGTATTTAGATTAGGTGGGACCTGCCTTGGCGGAGGATAACCGGATCCAGGATACTGCTGCTGTCCTTGATTACTTCCACCTGGACTTCGAAATCCTGTGGATGATGAAATGTTACCAGTTGAATTGCTGTATGGAATGTATGTACGGACTGGCATATTTGCAGGATTAGAAGGTGGCGGGGGAGGTGGGGGATAAAATCCGACATTTTGATAGAATCTCTCTGGTTCTTCATTTTGTTGAGTGTGCAAGGAAGGAGTGGAAGGTTGTTTGTTGCCAATATCTGGTCGATACGGAGGATCCGTCAGGCTTTGTATAGACCTGCAGAAAATACAAATTCCAAATTGTCAATCTTGCGTTTTGCAAGTCGCAAAAAAAACATTATTAGACGGTGACATAGTATAAGTACAAACCGTGATCGTGGATGCTGCATTTCCATATGATTTACATTTTGAACATGACTCGGGCCTCCCATCGATGAAATTTTTGAAGAATGTTGCATTGTCATAGACGCTGAGGGATAGTGCTGCGGGTATCTAGAATTGCTAGGCATATCGTTGTGTCCATGTGATATGCTATTTTGTTGATGGCCAGGGGATCGAACCATCGGTGGAACAACTGTTGTGGAATGATTCGAAGATGCTCCAGGATGGTCACTATTGAGGGATGGAACAGATTTTGACGATTGAATTCTAGGTTGTAATAAGGGATGTCCAGGTGGAAGGTTAGCAAGAGCTGAAGGATCAGTAAACTCAACTTTTGAGGGAAGATCTCTTTCACTCATTCGTCGAGATGCATTGAATCCACCTGGGTAAAATATCGTTTTTTAGCAAGAACTCTTAAAGTAATATAATCACGAACAAATGAAAATAAAAATGAAGCAAAACGTCCATGCCATAATTGATAGTTCGTACATGCATTGAGGAACTAAACGTATGAAATAAATAACTGATGCATATGCAAATACGTGCGTAACCGTACAAGAAGACATCGTTTCGTCAGACAGTGTTCATTCATAATCATAACTAAACCCAACATTTATAGTGAAAGTGCTAACAATGTTGAATCGGTAAGCAACGATAGTGCTGTGCTGTGACAAAAAAAAATCTAAAAGTTGCTTTTGGACCGAGTTTCCAAAATATTAAGTCATTCATCAAAAAACAGTGTCTAAAATTGATTGCAAAATAATCTTCATTAAAAAAAATACACTGCAAATATTTCATGAAACTCACTGGGCGAATTATCTGAGGAACTATTATTGGCAGTAAAAGGGTCGAAAAAATCTGGATTCGCAAGAAATTTAAGAAGTCTTGAAGGTCCCACGATTCTAGTAACACCTAGAGCTGATTCACTAAGCCCTTTTCGGTTTAAAGCTTCGAAAGAACTAAACCGGGCAAGACAACTGTCACTTTGAGAAGGTCTAATATTATAAAACCCATTTCCATTCCACATCCCAGGTGGTGGACCCATGAATCCACCACCGCCACCACTTCCTGAATATGCTGAACTCCAGTAACTTGAATCGACAAGGTCGCTACCCCCGTCAAGTGTATTAGCATTTACCGCAAAGGGACCTTTACCATTAGTAGCAGTGTTAATTTTTTGACAGAAAGTTAAAGGCTCTGTATTAATGCACCGAAGGGTGTCTTGTCTTCTGAAGGCAATAGGTTTTCCAATTCCGCACGTATTGCTTTGTAACTGGTCATCGCCGTTCATTAGTAATGCTACATCGTTAATGTCAAGCTCAATGTCATCATCAGTGCTGGCTTCATCGTCGCCATCGTCAAGCAGATGCAAATCTGCACCATCCCCCTTACCTCGAGCGATTTCTGGTGAAGGTTGATTTAACATAGATGCTAATCCCTGAAATAAAGCGGCCTGTTTTCCAACTTCTAAAGTTACTACTGGTCCAGTTCTCACAAGATATTTTGCAGCTCTGAAAACAACATCAAGTTTAAAATTAGTATGTTTCATAACAATCATATTCAAAATATTTACAAGTACAAGGATTCATTGTCTTACTCTTCTTGTGAAATTCCTATAAGACTTTGGCCATCCACACTGAGAAGCTGGTCTCCTGCAGCTAGGCGTCCATCCTATAAAGAATAATTCTCAATTAAACACCAAAATAACCATACTATTAACAGCAAGAGAGTGAAGTTCTGGAGCTTTTGTATGTTTGTTTGTTATTTAACTAATTTAGCATGTAGCTAAAAATGTGTATAATGTATAGTTTTGTAATTTAAAACTAGCAAACGTATTGAATTTGGGATTTAAGTTGATTATAATAATATGATTTGTAGTTGAACAAATGAAACTGGTTCAAGCTTATTTAGTTTGAATACTTAAAATGCAATGTAGTTGTTTTATAGTGCAATATAAGGCCTTTTATTCATAATTTAAATTATGTACTTAGTGTTGATGTTTTTTAGTGATGACAATAATTAAAAGTACAGTGGTTGAATATTTTTAGGAGCAACTAATTCATTCACAAGATGAAATCCGAAAGTATTTCCGGTTTCAGCTGTTCCGAAAAAACTTTGCAGTTCTTCTGCAGCTACCAAGTCTTGACTTTCTTCAAAATATGTCAGTAGCCGGGTTACAATTGGTTTAACTTCTTGCATAAAGTCCTTGCACCAAATTCTCTGCAATTTATTCATTTGCCAAATTAGGAGAAACGAGTCTGGGGTGATGCCTAGCTCGGGTGCATCCCTTCCGAGAAATGACAATCTTAGCATCTTGAGATTTGGCAAGCCTACCACAGCAGATACTATTTGATCAGTTTGGACCGTAAACCTTGTTAATGTTAACTCCACTAAGCCTTTTGGAAGTCCTAAGGCGTTTGTTAACTGGACTTCTCTTCTATATTGAGATGGAATTAGCAGTTTCTGGAAAATCGATAGCGATAGATGCAATGCTCGAAGACCATTGCAGTTTCCAAATAAGCTGAGATCTAACGGTTTAAACCTCCATCCGTTCCATACGGCTAAATTTTGTAGGGATACATAAACTAATGTTGCAGAACATTGATTGACTACGTCTTGGTAACTTTCCCATATGACTGGATGAATGAAGCCACAAGAGAGGCACCGTAACTTCTTTTGTTTATTTGCCAAAGCTAACCAGTCCAGAGTTTGTGTTGCGGACGAGTAATCCCATATCAGTTTCAAACGTTCGAATTCGTCTCCTACTTCAAACTGTTTTCCATCCTTAGAGATCTTAGGTAGAAGCAAATCTTCGGCATCTGATGCATCGACGACTCCAAGTTTTATTGCAGTCTTGACCATATCGGGATCAATGCTATCCAGACCAATAACAGATTCGACGAATGACAACCCACGTTTCCAACTTAACGAGAATCTAAAATCGTTTAGAGTTCTGCAATGGAGCCGAATCCAGGCCATCATTATGTCCGAATATTTGGTTGCAAGGTCTTCCCTTTCCGTATTGAAAAACGATATTTCACAACAAAATCTTGATAAAACTGGGGCACGAAGTCCTCCAAGTACAATTGACATGTATGTCTGGGCTGATCGTAAACAATTTACAATATCAATTTCCTCAGCGCCAGTAAACTGGAAATCTCTGTCCCCGTACAACTCCAAGATTTTTAGAAATGGCATGGAACAGGCAAGAACGTCAATATCAAAACTCATCGGAGTTACGATCGTATTTGGCATTAGGGATATTTTCAGACATTCTACTCCCACGAAATTTGTCATCACATGAAAAAAATTTCTTGCGCTGATTGGGCCCTTAATCAAGACAGTTTTGATCCCTCCGGCATTGCAAAACTTCAGTTCAGAGCTACCAAGGTACTTTTTAATGACAAGAGACTTCATCTGAATTGTATTTATCAGCCCCGTGCTATAAGGGTCGTCATCACTCAAAGTTGCAACTGGGAAGTAGAACAAGGAAGTTCCGTCTTTTCGGAAAAGTTTGCATGTCGCTCTGACTGACTGAAGCGATTGCCTGTCTAAATATCTCCAGATTCGTTCCCGTATCTATAATGTTCCACAATTAATTGAATGGTACAGGGTATAGCTGACAAACAAAAGTATCAATATTGAAATCTTTGATTGGTGACTCGAATCTATTAAATACCTTCGGTAACTGATAAAGGAGTTTTATGGGTAGTCTCGAGCTAATAAAAGAGTGTTTGTTTTTAAGCTTTCTTGATACAGTCGACGTCTTATTTCTGTCTCTTCTATGGGGTCCATCATTTAGTCCAGCCCATGCATTTCCCATTGTTTTTCTCGTGACAATTATTTTTTTAAACTAGTGAGCATTGTGTTGGCTAATAAATTTAAATACTCTAATATTAAACATACTCATCCGTTTACTAATTTTAAACCGACATAATTCTCGTCCTTTTTGTCATTCAATGTATACTACAGAATTAAAGTAACTATAGAAAAATGAAGTTCCCTTACCGTCAGCGGAATAACGGAAAGGAACTATTTTATAAACTAAAGGAACTTCTGAAGTAAAATATTACCAAGAGGTCCAGAGGAAGTATTTTTTAGTCTTTATAAAATACATTTTTGTAACAAATTTTTTTTAATGCTACTGCTGACTGCCAAGATTTTAATCTTTGAAATTTCATCCACCATTGTAGCAACATCGTTTAGGATTAATAGAATTTACTTGGTTTTAGAAGACTTATATAATTATCCAATTACATGCTCCACTCCAACTATTATGTTGTACACATTTGTATACTAGCCCATAAACCCTTCGTCTAATAACAATATTATTCAATAAAATCAATAACTCAAGCCATAAATACAATATATATGAGGCTTTACGACAACCAGGATAGCCATGATCGCATCGTAATCATTTCATATTTAATGTACTTTTCTTCTTAAAGTAATACACGTATATTACAAAAAGGCACCGATCGATGAGAGTCATAAGAATTAAAATATCAAAATCGAGCTAAAAATCTATTTCGCTTTAATGCCGACAGTTATACACATAATAATGTCTGCAGCATATTCCTCGGCAAATTACTTTGTTTACTCAACTAATCAAATATTATCACCTATCGTCTCGAAACCATTTTGGTCTTTCTTACTTAGCTAGATCAAATTTTATTTTAGTTACTTTATGTTACATTTATTACTTATTTGGTTATCCTGCCTATCCGGCCATCCATCCTCTCCCTGATAAAAAAAAGTCATGGTACGTGGAACAGCATTTAAAAGAAATCAGAAAATACAATTTTCAGGTATGAGATGGACCGGATGACATGAGAGGTTTCAAGAGCAGTATGGATATGCATGGCTGATTTTCCTGAGACTTGATGCATGCAAAATAGGGTTCACCTTATGCAGTAGAACTGCTTCTTCGTATTATTCCTTAACTCGTCTACTTCTACTCGTCATTCCTCCTTATGAACTAACTGCCTCGTGAAATGCATGACCATGTATAAATTAATAATAATAAACTTTTCATTTCATAAACTTCATTTCATTATGATTATGCAGTTAATATTTAAAATGAAAATATAGCACCCATCGAATAAAAATATGATAACTAACTGGAACATACATATTCGTTTGTATAAAAGGAGCTTGATATTCGTAAGTCAAGTTGATCGTGAATATTCAATTTTAAACCTCATGAGCTCTCATGGTTTCTCCATTCTCTGTGAATACTCTGAAAAAAACGAACGTTTTATAATTATAATTCCAAAAAGTTACGATCCATGCATCTATTCCATTTAAATACAATCTATCTAAGGTATGGTTAGATAATATGTAACCCTAATCGGATTAAATTATGATTGCACAAGTAAATGCTGGTTATTTAACTCGTGTCGTTCTTTCATGCATCAAGACACTATGCAGTGTGTAGGAAAGTAGAGGAATGTTGCAATCAGGGATTAGTGTTCATAAGACACGGCCTTATGTATAGTACCTCAGGTTGCGACAATTACCTTTCCTGCTATTAATTAGGTAATCTTAGATAACCATCAGTAATGAATTGGGACAGAGGTATAGATGGCTTTGACAATTATTAAATAACTTCGTGCAAGATGTTTTAGCTTTACTCTTAGCACAGAACTTCACCTCGTGTTATTATAGTTTAAAAATATTTACAACGACAATAATATGCAGAACAATTGATCAGGATAAACTTACCAAAGCTGCAGATCCATTTTGAACGACGGATTTGATATAAATACCCAGTTTTTCTTGTCCGGAAGCCTAAAAAATAAAACAATAAAAGCATGTTAACGTCCGTCTTGCTTGTTTTTAACATCTCATAAATTTTCATTCCGACTTTCAGAGGCATAAAAGAAAATGTCCTAAAGCAAATAAAAGACGGGACCATGTCCCAAGACAGAGACAATTTTCCGAGGAATCTCGAGTTACACAACCCTTTGGAGGAACAGAACAAAGCGTCATAAATCTCGGTCGGAACCTCCCTATATACAAACACAAACTATATATATGGAAGTCATGAAGTCAACCTAATAAAATATCGTTATGCATCTGTCTGTGCAACTTCTAATACTCGCAAAGCTTGTCTGGGGCAATCAATTTCAAGCAGTACAATTTGCACTTGTGCAAACGAAACTGATTTTATACTTCATTTCCTCGTCTACCTCCGGTGCTCAGGTATTGCAAATTCAAATGGATTTTGAGTAACTCATTTACGATCGGCTTCTACAAAATAACGAAATTTCTAATCTATCCCTGAATATGTATTTCCAGCCATAGCCAAAAGTGTTCCTATTAGTTAGCCCTATAATGTATAACAAGATTTTCGTTAAAGAACTATAGGTCTTTGAAATCAGAGATGATTCACATACAATCAAGACTCAGGACCATGACTAACCATAAACCATTCTTTGTCGAGAGCATACAACCTCAATATTAAACCATACATAATGCCAATCTCATATTATTTTCATCGCTTGTGATGTGTGATGGTCCCGACACTTTGCCCAACATATACACGTTATGTATACAATATGAATATCCTTCCTCGCGTCGCGGCTGTGGTACCACAGCACTGGAAATTCTATGTATTTTAGACATTTTATCTTTATTATCAAATAGCACCAAATGGTATCAACCTGGTCGACGGAGAAATACGTCGGGTCAGGTTCCACACAGGAGATTGCAAAATCAACACTTTTCCTCCGATGCATCTGCTGAATTCTCAACTGAGTCAGTCGAGATTCCAATTCTGCTATCCGGTGACCATTAAAGCAGGCACCACCATTTCCAATATTTTCCAAACGAACCATACTAGGCTCAGCATAGCTTTTCGGTCGAATACTCCTCGGTTCAGCGTAGCTCAAAGGACGACATTTCTTCTTTAAAGCCGTCACGGGACGGTCAATCACTACAGAATTTCGTAAACTATGAACTCGGCCACAGTTACTAACTTCAGCCCCAGTGACGATACGTTCATTTTTTACCAGACTGAAACCCACTGTCCTCAAATCACGAATTTTTCTACCTTCCAAAGGATGGTAATGGACATGTTGGGTAGGAGGTACATGTTTTCGACCCACAACATGACCATTCTGCTTGGGAATGGCTATCATTTTCTCTATTTCACAGATTTTATGGATTTTCTGTCCCTTTGAACCTGAGGATCGCCAATTCATCCTGCCTAAATGTTACAGAACTTTTCTAGTCAATTTCCGTCCAACCCATTGCATAATAAACCCTGTTTACAAAAAAACACCATTAAAATTACTGAAAGTCACAATCACAATTGATTACTCTCACTCAAATTTTGGGTGTATGCGTAAGATAATGGAGTATAATTCCTAAAATGCTTAAAATAATCTGAGATTATTTTACAAGCCCACTTTACTCCAGGGTTAAAGTAACAAAAGAAGGAGTCCTCCACCTTTAACTTCCTGTCCAACACTATTCGACTCCTCAGCTTAAAAATCTCGTCTACGTTAAAACACTAATTTCCGTCTTCCTCTCAATCCGGATTTTCTTCGCACGCTTCCCTCGTAAATAGCCATTTCATCCCCTCAGGGTTTCACTTTTTCACAGGAATTACAATGAACCCTATACTACTTAAAACTAAAATCATATCATACTAAGAATACTTCATACAACTACAAGTATAAATGAGACTCCGGTAGTGGTACTGGTACAGTAACGCTATGAAATTCCCTTTCGGTAGACGGCAATACGGCAACCATTATTCCTTTCACCACCGTATATGCAGAGCAGAAAATATTATAGCGAAACCGGAGCTAATACGACCCGAATAAATCTTCAATTATAATCCGCGAAGTAATAATGCGGGTAAAGCTCGGCATAGAAGCATAAATAATGCATGGTTATCGAGCTATATGTTTTTGTTTGTAGCACCAGAGACTGCGAGTCAGAGAAGTATGTCATCAAGTCATCATATACTGTCAAATTAATAGGATCTGAAGTTTGATTAACTATATAAACCCCTAATCATCGATCACCAACACAAAGTAAATTATTTTACCATGATTTTCTTCAATGCATTGAATCGAATACGAAAATTCGAAACGAACAGTGAATAAAGCCATTGTCCAGAATGACACAAATTATTCTTGTTATGAATAACATGTTAAAGCTCTGAGAAGGACACGAACTGGCTTTGACTTTTGTTCGTGCTAAAACTTTTCTAACTTGGATTACTAATACCTTGAAGTCTGAATTTTACAAGATCATTTTTTTACAATGTTTTCATAATACAAAATAAACAAACACCCCTCCTGTGCCCTGTGTCAATCCTGTGTCTGTACCCGCTTTTAGATGAGACGAAGGAAAGACGTCCTTTAGCAATATACTTAAGTTTAACTCACGAATGATATTTTCCAAAACTGAGAAAACTGAGAAATGAAAGATAAGGCGAGTAAGGTCTATATAAAATATAACTGGCGATTTATGTTAACCTAAGTTGCACCATGTACACGTTAAGTTGTAGGGGAAAAGACCAAAACGGCAGGACCCACAAACTAATCGATTTAATCTACGAGGTCATTTTAGACATAAACGGTCTACAATCACTTAGAAACTACGACTCGGTCTGCGAACATGACATCACTAAATAGCATCACTCGGGAAGGGAGTAAATTTTTTACGATCAGTAACTTGTAAATAAAGATGTGTCATAAAAGCATGTCTCACCTTCGCAGCAACAATGCTGAGCCCCAGTCCACCTGAGATTTTGTGAAGTTTAATTGTCTGTATTTCAGGCTCAAATTGTCGTCCTGGATGTGAATTTGGAGGCATAAGGTGATTTGAACTAAAACCACCCCCACCGCCCATCACATTTAGATTAGGTCCTGCCATCGACGTTGAAGACATCGACATATTGATATTGCTCATGTTGTGACTCATCAGACTATGCCTATCACTCATGACACTTCCTGGCGTTTGAGGAGGAACATGACCACTGCTACTAACGTTGTTGAAAGCAGCAGCGAATGACCTCCCACTCATGGCACTGGGAGACCTCATGGGATCTTGGAAAAAGATTGTCCAATATCCAGCAGCGTTAGGGTTCGGGGTCAACCGACACACAGGTGACAAGGGGGATAAAAATTCCACAATTCCAGTTGGGATCCCTCTCACTATGTCACAGGAGTATCCATCTTCGGGAAGTAAGAATGCTAAGCCTAAAAGAGGTTCTTCTTCGACTTTTATATGACGACCGTCAGCACGAATCACATCATCCACTGTACTCTCTGCCACCTGAAAATGTAATGAGTCAAAAATGAATGGGCGAAAATAAAGAGTAACCAAATCCTTCCATAAACTTTTGTATCCTCTTGTACACATTCGTTTATCATCTCTATCCTATATGCAAATTGTACACGAGTAAATAAACCTCTAGTCATAGTGTATCATTAGTCACCCTGAGCCGATCGTGAGCAAGATTTAATAGACAACTTAGGATGCAGTTATGTGCATAGCAGAACCTACCATTATTATCCTCAAAAATATATACCTTACTTTCAGTAGACCAAGACCATATCAGTAGGGGTTCACAATGGGAAAAAGGGAGAATCATATATTATATCTTTAAAGTAAACTTTTACTTTATTTTTCCTCGAACTCTCTACTTAAAAATTGTATATTTACTCTTTACTACGATTCTTCAACAGCTATGGTGTCCTGAACTGATAAGAGCCTTCCTTTCAACTTCCTAACAGGAATTCCTCTTGATAATAAATGACTTTCTGAAATACACAACTCAAGTGTGATACGATACGAAACAGATAACATTACCGCTTGATTGAGATCATTACACATTTAAGCAATTTGCTAGTGTTGCTAGTAAATAAGAAATGTCAAGTTAGCCGTGTATTTTATTAGAGTTAGATTGGGATTGAACAAAATTGTATCAACTTTCCTCACATATTACGAGGAAAAAATTGATGACATGTTATGTTATAAGACCATTAATCTAGTTTAACGCCAGCCCTAACTTGATACTTTTCTCAAAAAATCCATTGAAAACTAAATTTTTAACATTGAACTGTGAAAAGACACAGACAATGACGATCAACCGCTTATTAGATGTAACAATAAAAGCATTCTATGTTACAAATATTCCAATCGATTAACCGATCGATTGAGATAAAAAATGATCAAATAACCGATTTCAGTTATTTCAAATAATAATACACAGGGTGAGGGTCTTTATTTCATCAGGTCTCACGAGGCTCGGCAAAGAGAGTTTTCCCATTTATTTACTGTATGTGTATATGGCTGAATGCGTTTCAATAACTTATGCAGAAAATACTGATTATCATCACTGACCCGGACAACATTCTCAAGGATTTCGGGAGAAATCGGTATCTCATCTGATTCGTATTGGTACTTCATTAGTAGGCATCGTAGTTGTAGGGAATTTAACTTAAAACAGCTACTGGCCGCCGATGCAACTTCATCAGGCGTATTTTTCGGCGCCTGGAAGATAATAGAAGCATTTTTAGAATGGTTATCAAAAGTTGTCTACATATGATATTATTTGTACATTCAATTTCAGACCTAAAGCAAAATTACAACTAATTATGGATAGTGTCAACTATCTGCCAAGACCTGTTTCGATATATTTATACAACTACAACGAAAATCAATTTTATATTTTAGTATGGTGCATATTGAAGTCGACAGTATTAAATAATATAAAATATAACTGTATAGATAGATGTATCCAGTATTAGCATTATTAGAAGCATCCGACAGGACAGCTTTCACCTGAGAAGGTATCATACTCAAGTAAACGCATATTATATCTTCTTCATTTTTTTTGTTTTGTTATTCATTCAGACTTTTCAAGACTGACCGAATTCATGATCCAAACGCAAACATTTGGGTGCTATGTTTCATTTATACGAACATGTAGACAACCGTCGTATTGGACTGAAAAGGCTAACTTTGCTAATAAAAATCGGAACCAATATTTTCTTATTTCAATACACTACGAAACATGCGAATAAAAAGTAATGCAACTAATATAAGTCGATACCGAGGAGCAACATGGTATTTTAAATTTGCCTTAAATTGCATACGACGAACTACTGTACAGTGGTAATGGATTTTCTAACGACTAATTTCCATATAATCGACTATCTTATTGGTTTATGAAGTTAATCTTTTCAAACACACAATTTCTCTGAAACAATTTCAAACATTATTGAGCTGCATAAATGGAATCGGAATTACAGAATAGTTTTAACCCAAAACTTTTAAAATTGAAAAAAAAAATTAAAAAATTAAGATTACAAAAACTGCAAATTAGTGCACTAATAATGTCGTGTTGCACTTCATTTTCATTCTTTTTTTCAAGAATAACAAAATAACATTGTGATAATGTGAGTCCGTAGAGGAGTGCATTTTAAACGATTATTTTGAATTTTTCTATTTAATTGCTTTGTATTTTGTTTCATTTTAAAGACAAATACTAATCGGCCATAAGAAAAACACGGTTAATATTAACTACACAGAAAACATATCTTCAAGCCAACGATAACCTCAATAATCTCACCTGTAAAAGATGATTTGCTTGTATGACACGAACAAGATGACAATCGGCAGCCAATTCTAACCCTTGTTTTTCAGCCCATGTTTCAATCCGATTAAGCCGTCTTCGAAGTCGATTTCCCCATAAGCGGCTGCAATAATTTCGACCATCCATGCCAATCAGCTGTCAAAAACAAAATAAAAAAAGTTAGACCAACAAAAACAAAACCACTATAAATTTCTACTGTAGTGGAGACTTGAAAGTTCTGAATATATGTATAGTTTGCTGCAAAATACATGTTATCATAAAACTTGGTGAAAACCGGCGGAAAGTTGGCAAGTAAAAGTTAAGAGTGAAAGTACACGAAATAACCCAGCAATGTTGAAGAACATCATTTTGTTGTCACTTTCGAACATGGAAATGACTTAAAGACAGGAAGTTTCAAAGATGAGAAGAATGAAAATATATAAGGTTAATATCGTAGCGAAGCATGTGTAACCGACACTTAAACGAACTTATCCATATAGATAAGTTTTGATTGCATAAAAATAGTATTGAAATTCATATTATTCGTATTTAGGCATTGTGTATTCGTATACATTTTACTTTGCCATTTGAATTGAAAGGTTAAACGTTAGAAAAAAAATCCGGCAAGATAACCTCAAGCCATAATATACTCCACTCATACTTGAATACAAATAAATAACTCAACTAAAGATAAGATTTATTCAATAGACAAGAGGAGAAATCTAATAATTTTGTTCCTTTCAGTCACTCAAAATTTTCTCTTGTTGAGTCACAAAAAGGAAAAGAATGTCATTGATCAAAGGCGAATGAAAAATAGTGACTCCTTAATTCACAGACAGAACTTCAAACGCAATACAATTTTCCCAGTAACACACTTTATATAAAATAATAAAATAAATAATGTAATTTACACCTAAAAATATAACTCAGATAGTTTGCTGATCTTTCAAAGTCTCAAATCGCAATTTCATTGGATTTTGGACTCCCATTGTCAAGATTTAGTGAGAAATGAAAAGGATATATTGCATTAACATTAATCTAATAAAATACGAAGCATATATATAGAGAGAGAGAGAGAGAAAGTGAGTACTTCGTAAACTGTATATAAAAAGTCACTGTGATTTGTGATACAGAATCGAGGTAACAAATTTTCATATAAAATTTGCCCCTCTGAATCCGAGATACTTTTGGAATTGAAGAAATTCATGATTGCATTCATTACCTTGTTGAAAACCGACATATTGATGAAGTGGAACACTTGGGAGAAAAGTTGAATAGTCAATGCTGCATTTACTCGTGACCGTCGAAGCAATGTCATACCGGAACCTAGAACTCCCAACATCTAAAAATTACAATATCAACAAAAATATTATTAAATTGTCTCTTGATTTATTTCAGAATTCGGACCACAACCCGACAACCCTATGTGACGCTTCACTGGTACTTTAAAATAAATGTAAATTAAAGTTCGTTAGCGCAGACTAGAAACAAGGGCCGAACACTTCCTGTGCATTCCAATAGTGTAAAGTTTTACAAAGTTCTGACATCAAAAGGTTCCTTTAACAAAGTTTAGCCACCGTAAGTAAAATGGCAAACTGGAGCAAGGTAATATTTGTGGAAAATATCAAGCAAAACTAGCTAACACACCAATGAACATTCGTCCCCTAATATATTCCGGAATGCCAACGATTTCAGGCATTCTATTTTAATTTAAACAACCCTTCTTGGAATTGTATAGACTTATAATACACGTCTATGGTAAGATCTTGAATCATAAACAAAAAGAAATAAGCCTTGAAGTCCCAAGTCCCATGAGGAATTAAGATTTAATTAAATTAAAAGTAACTTCCCTAATAAACAGGTGAACACGTAACCGAAAACCAGAAAGTTCATCCAATCGGATCTTTCAGTTTAAACTGCATCAGTCAGTTGGGGTTGCCAATACTTTTTAATCAGCTAAAATACTACAATCAGATAATCAACTCACCGGAGTAGTTGCATTGTCATCATCATCGTCCCTTTCCAGGAAAAAGTGTCCAATCAAATTAGACAGTTCTCCCTGAATACAAGTCACCAAATGTCGGAATGACAGCTGTACAACCTCGGCTAAAACATCCTGGGCATCCAACGAGAAAGCCCCAATCTGTCTGTCAGACTTGAGGAAATGAAGCAGCTCCGACGAGTTAGCCATCCAGAACGCTAAGCTATTGGCGTCAGAATTTCGATCCTGAACGGTTTGCATCATTAAATGGGCGATTCTCACAAGGAATGCTGAAAGCATATGTGCTCGTTCGTGTGGAGTTGCATCTGGTCGAAAGTGAGTTGTCGCTCTGTATCTTGCAGCCAAATAAATTGCATACGTCGGAGAAAGTTTAAACTGTAATGCTGCAGGAGATACATTGACCACAACAAGGGAAAGAAAGGGCTCTTCTCCGGCTTCTGGAAGCTCGAGTGTAGCAGGTAAAATAGAATCTGGACGAATCGCCCTGAAATATTTATCATTATTCTTTACCAACCAAATTCAACGTTATATCACACGAGACACCTTTTTTCTCTTACTTTATATATATTGTCTCATAGGAATAAGCATAAAAGCGATTTGCAACCGTTAATAAAATAACAGGATGCCAAGTGTCTACTTGTCTACAAATCATATAAAAATGGTACAGAAAGCATTTTATTGTTCACCTTGGCACATCATCTTGTGAAGGTGACATAGGAGGAGACTGAGCTATGCTCCCTCCAGTCAATGTTGTCATTCCTTCACCTGTCAATGTCGATGATTCTATCACTTCCCTAAAACAAAAGCAACAAAAACAAACCTCTAATGATAACCAAAATTAGTGTACTACTACCGCTAATACTCATTGATGTTAGTAACAGTAGCACTACAAGTTTATAATACAGTGCTTTTAAAGGCTCTACGTCTACATAGGTAGCAAAAAAACACCGAAAGCACATCCGATGGGTAAATATAGAAAATACCGAAATACTTTTTCGGATATTGGATTTTAAAAAATAGGCTTACCTTTCAGAGAAGGATGTTCCAGCGTTAGGTCCACCTCTTTGTGAAAATCTAAAGTAATGCGTCCTTCCAAAGCGAATTATAGCCCCATGCTGGAGCATTGTAGTCTCATAGATTCGTTGACCATTAATATATATATCAGAGTCTCTTGAAGAAGGTGTTAATGTCACAATTCCTTCCGTATTGGCAATGACACAATGCCGAGGTCTTAGCCCTGCTAATTGAAGTCCACCCCAGTCACTACCAACTTCAGTTACATCCGATTCTAGAGCAATTCTTCGTCCCGTTTCACTTCCATCTGCAATGTCGTTATACAAATATTACTTCTAATTCTGGATTAAACGTTGGCAATATCACAATTCAGCAAATCCCCACTCGTACAAAGTAATTATTAATTTACGAGTGTAAAAATAGTAATGTTATTTATTATCTGAACATCTGACCTCAACATAACTTTCAGAATCTGAATTATTAATTTAAACATAACCTTCAACCTTTAGGAAACACTAGGATTTTAACTAATTTGAAGTAAATTACTACCAACGAACATATTTCACCATTACTACGCATTACATTGGCATTTGCTGCTTCTGAAACTGCAACTAAAAGGCTTTGGCTTTAGTCATCCCGAGTCAGTAATAGATCACTCACAATAAATTAAACCTTCCCTAGATCTAGACTAGTAAGTAAAGGTAATAGTAATAATAATACTTCCAGAAGAACTAAACAAATACTCAAGGAGAAAATGTAATTACTACCCGTATAACAATATATCATTCTATAACTGCAATGGCAATCACTAAAGAGAAACATATATGAGCTGCGGAGCTGCCTGTCACATGTAACCTTTTCGAAAATTAAATACATCCGACGAGTCAGATAAAATCACCCTACATTTTCTTCTGAACACTAATCATCCATCTACCTACACAGCTTTGGAAATGCTAATTAAATACAACGCAATCTTTTAAATTCCCAATTACTATCACGTTGAATTAGCAACTAATGATAAACTAACAATCTGTCCCGTCATGTTAAAATCCTAATTAAGCTTGTCTCCCCCTTTCACCACGATCCGTTTTACTGTTCCCAGTTGTGTGAAAGTGCACAATAGAAATACTCATAAATACTACAGCCATTACTGCTTGGAATCGAAGTAAAACTAATTAAGGTGAGGACTGACAGCTTCCAAATAACTACAACAGTAATGAGACGGAGAAAGTGGATATGTACTTTCTCCAGGTATCCGGATAGAATGGTCGGGACAAAATGGTCAGGGACAAAATGGTCCGGACAAAATGGTCGACAGACAAAATGGTCGAGGATGAAATGGTCAAGGAAGTAATGGTCGGGATAGAATGGTCGGGTGAAATGGTCGCGGATATAATGGTCGGGATAAAATGGTAGCTAAAAATGGTCGCGGACATAATGGTCTGGTGAGCAAAAAAAATAATTAATTTTTTTAACAGGTTTATTTAACAGCAGATTAACATACCACGGCAGCTCAATATACTTTCAGTCCTTCAGTAACGGATTCAAACTCTTGTATTTCTGCCATTTTATTAAACGCCGAATCAGAAACAAAAACAACAAATCCAAATCCGCGACAACAACGAATAATGAAACTAGGAAGTAATACAGATTTTTTTAAAGGAACGAACAACGGATGGAAAAATAAGATACAAGTAGACCCATATTATCTGAAGGGTAGACCAAGCTGAGTATGGCTTTTAAAATGTTACAAATTATAAGTAGCTACTGTAGTCTTTTGTGAAGGATTAACCATCAACAAAAAGCAAGAAATGACAAAAGTAGACCCGAAATATTTGAGTAGGTGGATTTAATTAAAATATTAGTCCTAGTCGTATTCAGCTATCTATTTAGACTATACAGCAGTACAATTCTATTCTAAATAATAATATTAGTGTAGTAAACCGTAAAGTATATTGTACTGCATGCAGCCAGATAAAAACGGTCAACAGGTAAGCAATAGGAAATGACAACATTTTCATGGTTGTATTCAGCGGCCATCAGTACAGTGAAATGTGATTAAAAAAATCAGACCATTTTATCCGCGACCATTTCTTACTACCAATATGTCCAGACCATTATATCCGCGACCATTCACTGATACCATTTCGTCCCGACCATTTTATCCGCGACCATTATGTCCCGACCATTTTATCCGGACCATTTTGTCACCGAATCCTTTCTCCATTTACCCGAATCGTAGAAAAAGGATGCATATCCTGACAATGTGTAATCCAGGCTAAAAGTAAACATGTTCAAAGAATGCATCCATGTTATAAAAGGTCAGAAGAGTAACTACAACATACTATGAGAACTTTCTCTTAGCTTTAGTGACCGACATTTAAGAGATGCAATGACCCAACCACTACCATACACAAACAAACTATATACCTCTCTCTCCACTACTAAACTAAGGAAGGATACGATAAATTAATCCGCCTAAAATTGCTTACTTCTTGCATAATCAACTCTAATATGCAACCATGCATATAAAGCACTATATAAGGTATGACGCGTTTTACGATGGCTATGTCGTTCATCCGGTCCGGACGCATCATATCATAAAAATGTGCAATGTACACTTTCACTCAATCTCAAAACCCAAACCAACTCAACTTTACGACAACGTGGAACGGAAAGAAATCTTTGAATAGGAGAACCCATGCATGCAAACTACTGACACCACTGCATTACTATGAGAAAAGAAATCCTTAAAAGGCATACTCATTTCCGAACTACAATGCCTGCAATAAATGAAACTGAAAAATCTTAAATATGACGTCTCCCGTGACAGTGATCCTGAAGTTGTACATTTAGTATAGCATTCAATTCGCTAGACGGATACATTATGTTTTGTAGTTGTGGTGAATGAAGTCTTCACGTAAACGTAACATGCACTTCTACTTACAGGGGATGACTCAAAGCGAGTTGTTATCGGAATAAATGACCTAATAAGGCTAAAATGATCACGCAGACAGTGAAAGTATCAAATGACCAGGAATCTTATACCCTTGCCTTGCTAGGAAGAAGTGCTTGAATGCTATTTTATAAGTAGGTATATTATTGCTAGCGTGTTTAAAAGTAATAACTTCTTGGCTTCAGCGAGTCCGATTAGTTCTAAGCAATTGTCCTAACTACTAACTTTCACTTGAATGGCTGTGCTTCACTAATTATCTCTTTCGTGTATCGCATTGACTTCATTAAATCATTGATCATATCGGAGGGTACATTTTTGGATACTTGTACACAGCACACAGCACAGGTATATTTCAACAGGTTGAGAGTGGTACATTTTTATGCGTTATTCAAACCAGGTCACCCTTAGATTTTCTCGGAAAATAGTAGTCGACAAGGACTTACCGGGAAATAGCTCGATGAGTAACGGCTCCAGTTGACCATCGTAACTTCCTCTATATCCACTTAATCCTTCCTCCTCCGCTCGTCGGCCTGGCTTCTTCTTTCGTTTGCGTGGATGGTAATCTGGAGGCCTTCTTCGAACATGGAACATGATTGAACCTAAATTAAAGATTGTTAAATTGTAGTTAACAGTATGCCGCATTGTATATGGCTAAACTAGAAGAACATAAGCTTTCTTTGAAAAATATCAATCGCCCAAAAGTGATGACTAATTTCATCATAGGAAAGTCCCTAGTTTGTTTTGCACCCGTCAATCTTATTAATCCGTTACCAATTAAGTATGCCATCAAACACATCAACGGAAGCCGATAGCTAAACAATTAGAATGTTTTGCATGTTCTCCGTCCGAGCAACCGTGCGGTCGTGTAGGAAAAAGTTTGAAGCACAAAGCAAGGGAATTGCTTTGTATAAAAATGGTGTGTACAAAAGATAAAAAGGCACTTCTCTCGTCAAATATTAAGTATGTATGTATTGCTGATTACAAAACTTTATGGAAGTTCATTGAGCAGAGCGAGCAGATAATCCTTTTCGATCCTTCTTCATCTTTTGGGCTTTCATTTCCAAGTTATCTTGTTTTCTACTATTTATATTAAGCAAGCAAGCAGTCTGTAATACTTGACAAGACTATTTGTAAAAAGCGAAGCCACTTAATCCCTCCAAGATGAAGCCGAGATAACCAAAGGAACTACTCGTTTTTCAATGTTCACAATTCACAATCTATAGATTTAAAAACTAAAAAATTTACATTGTGTGAACCACCGATTTTTTTACAAAGACAGTTCCATGTACAGTTTCAATTGTATCCTATACTAGACTAGTTGGGACAGCTTATTTCAAGCAGTATTACACAATATGTCCTGTGGCTGTGGCTCGGCTTAAAAATGTAAAATCCACTTTGAACTTCATTTCTATTCAGGTAATGAATCTTGAATGCCCTCAATCTCTTAGAAATTCTACAAATGTGCAGAGTTCAAGTTGTATATGAATTATGGAAAGAATAATTTTTTCTATTAAGTTTGCTTTCTCTTCGTCCTTCATTCCCTTAAGGGGACGAAACGAAAGCCAGAATTTTGTCATATTATACACAATACCGGATTTAAACTTTCAAGGACTAGGGTTTAACCAAGTAAGTATAAATAAATATGATATAAACCCAGTCAAGTCATATTTATTTCCTTGGGGAAAGTCGGACATATTATATAACTCCACAGATTCGCAGCAACCCAATTCCATGCCTTTGTGACGGATTTGAAAGTGCGCTATTCCATACAAATACCATTATATACCAGTCACTAGTAACGGGAATTCAAATATTGAATATAAAATATATCAAGTAGAAACACTCATACCCAATACGACTTCGACATGGCAATTTCTCCGTCTAGTCGAGAATGACCAAAGTCCCATCATTTCTGCTTCGAAAACTTCTTTTCACGAATGACAGTCTCAATTTTATTACTTTTCAATGCATATATTATTGTTACAAGTACACTTTATATGAGTAATATGAGTAATTGCTTGAAAATGGAGCCTGCAAATCTAAAATCTAATCGTGTAAATTATCACAGCTTTCACCAACTTTTATATCACTCTGCACTTTCACTAAACTTAAGTTATTTTCACTTTACTAAAACTTGTAATGCCAAATGATATCAATGTTCTAAATCTTACTAACAATATTCCATTGCTCTATATTATTCTAGTCGATTTTAAGGTACAAATATATTATCATTAACTCTAATGGAGGTTGGAGTTACGTTGTTTAACTATCAAGCTTGATTTTTGTATGCAAAGCAAATAGCCGATGTCCATGTTTATAATACCGAAGAGAAAGCATAAACGGTTCGCAATGACTTTCAGGTAAAACTAAACTCACCTCGATCATTTGGCTGGTTCATGAGTATAGAAAGTGGGGACTCGTCGTCGTCCAGAATGTATTCTCCTTCTCCCTCGCAAACCTGCGCAACATTTACAAAACGGTTTAACTACTACTTTAAGTACAACTCTGTTTCAAATCAACATTTATATAGTTATATACGGTTCGTACTGTTTCAACATACATTAACCTAAAGATACAAGGAAGAATTCACTAACAATAATTCGTTTTTAAAGGGGTTAAATGGAAATCCTGCTGGAGAAAGTATAATAGTATAATATTGGAGGTAAATAAGCTGGTGCAAGAAGTCAAATTGAAACATTCTAAATCCTGAAAACTTCTAAACTAAAAAAAAAACTAATATAACTACTGTGCTTCAAATGTCAAATACGCAATATGGTCTCTTATCTTATTATTATTAATTCCATCTATATATTAATCTTGTAATCTATACCTTTCATCGCCAACAGCCAAATCAAGGGTTCAACAAAGTTCCAAAGGTAAAAGTTTGTAATTTAAAACAATACAAACTAAACTTTCTCCAACAAGCAACCTGCTTCTAAGACTTAACTTTCGTCTCATATTAAAAACCCTAATGAAATTAAGAAAAATATACAGAATCAACTTTGCGATCTTTAGAGAACAGTTGGCAGAAACTTTTTGCTCAAAACATTAAAAATTCAATTAATCTTTTATTGAACAACTAGACTATAATAATACTTATCGAGGTCATGAAATATTTTTTTAAGGTTTGGATTTGGAACATTCAATGAGTTTTTGTCTAACTTCGTTCGGTAGGTTGGTTTTGATTTCAAATTATTTCTATGTCCCATCATAGCGGATTGACTCTCAAAGACAGATAAAACAATAAAAAATGAAAAGTCCTCGGCTCATGTAAAACTTATATAAATTAAATTGAAACACAAACCAGATATATTTTATTTTTTTTACAATTTTCTATAAACTAAACTAGAATTAGATCTAATCCGTTCTAATTCTAAGCCCACTTGAGTATTTCCAGGGCCTTCAATTTTAACTATTTGCTAGCATTATTCTGTTCGCACTGTTACAGTACAAGGACAAGAGACATTGGTTTTAATAGAAGTACTATGAACCTCAAAAACCAATATTGAGCAATCCAAAGGATTCGTAGCGCATTGATTATTAACCATGGACGAGAAAGCTCATTACCTGGACAAGACAGAAGTTCTGTGGCTCTTGATTTGTCAATGCATATTTCACGAGCATTTCTTTGACAACATAAACAGCGGTATCGTTGACAGATAGGAGTAGGGTTTTATAAGGCACGTCTTCGCATAACGATTGCCCATAGATCTTTAAAGTCCCACCAGTATCTGGCCCTCCATCACGCGATCGGAACTGAGCTAACTTTTTTTCCAATTTCTGTTGTCGTCTCCGTCTCATCACAGCTTCCGGGTTAGAAATTGATCTCGTAAAACTTGTTTCCGGGAGTTCTGGAAAAATATAGACAATTTATCGTATCAAATGAATACAATTCTCCTTCCAAGTCGAATACAGTAAAATGCGACGACGACGATAACGATTTCTGGAGACTAGATAAAAATTCTATACAACATATACTACAATACGATGCATGGATGATCCTTGTTTACACTGAGTAGTTAACCCCAGTCCCCATCATGATTCATGAATAATTTACAATTGATATCTTAATTATTTATTTGAAGGCCCAAACTGCATGTACGTTCAGTTGTAAACAAATTAAAAGTTAAAAACCCTTGAGACACGGGGCTTAATATGATATACCTAATCGTAATTATAAAAGACACTAAGACAGGCAGGCTCCAGTTTATGCCCTGACTCTGACATTTTATTTTATTTTCCCCGAACAAAATAAACCTACATATGTTACCATAAAGAAGAACATCTTGATCCTGGCATACCATAAACTATGCATTAACGAAACAATCGAATACACGTCAACACGTGCTGATACTGTGCTTGCTAAAAAAGTACAATGAGAAAGTAAAAAAGTAAAGGAAAAGGAAGACCCCAAGACCCAGAATGTTATATAATCTACATTGTAAGCCTGTATGCTAAACTTCGGCCTAGAAATGTGTTCCATTACGTTTTAAAGAACAGTAAACATATCACTTAAATACACATCAAAATAAGCCACAGGAACATTTTCCAACCCACAGGGGACATTTACAACCCTGTCAGCCAGACTGAGGGGTCTGGCTGGTAAAGAAAGTCTCAAGTGTTTGCTGCCGTTGATAACCACGAAGACGAAAGTTGTGCATGCTGAAGACTAAATTCTGAAGGAAAGCAGAGAGATGGGGATAAACTGCTACATTGCATTGTATTGAACTGGCGTCTCTCATTTACTTTCTCCCACATAGTACATACATGTAACTCTCATTTACTACAAAGAAATAAAGCGTCTCATCAACTCATCACATCTCGACTTTCACTCTAATACCTAAACCAATCTCCCCGTTTCATCCCTCAAGGATACACAACATTCTTCTACCACCAAACCTTATTCTCAACTAATCTACTTTTTCCTTCTTCCACCATCTTCGCTCATAATATTGGTCCTGCTGTGGCAACTACCAACAAATCTTCTATATATTTGTTCTCCCAGGCTAGGGCTTGCGGACACTAAAATACCAGAGGAAGAGTCAGGATGAGCCAACAAGGATTTTATCACCAAATAATTACAACGCATTGTTGGAAGCAGAGCAGATGAAACCGTGTGTTTGTAGCTACATGGAGAACAACAAACCTCAAGGAACTAGAGAAGTCCATTATCCGCTTGTTAGGTAACTCTAATATTGCTCTGTCCAATGCTTTCCCTCTACCACTTTATTTCAGCAATAGACAACTATTGAGCCCTAATGCAATTTTATCTAATTATCGATCTACCCCTATTCTTCAAAGTCATACTATGATTTCCACGTCCGTAAGGAACGTCAGTCGGAAGTTATTGGAATTCGTCGACTCTGGAAACCGATCCGATATCAAACTGAATACATATATACAGACGAGAATAAGGAAGGCATAACAGACGAGTTTAGGAGACTGAACCGTTTCCATTAGGGAAAACACAACATGTTAGCTTAATAGTCATGAATCGATAACCACGCCATATGCGTCTCAATATTGATTAGTTTTAATAAACGCTGTTTTCTATCTTACGAATTCTGTACTTCAGTTCAGAATAAGGTTCTACGTCCTACGTCAAAGCCAGACCAATTTGAACGCCTTAATCATAAACAGCGGGTCCTTTTACTTTAGCCAGCCTTAACTTAACCATCTTAATTCTTAAACTGTCCTTCCTTCCTGCCTCTATTATGTCCCCAACAAGACAAATTGAAAACAAATATGAGAAGTAGAAGTTAAAACTATATATATAAACAAACAGATAGAATAACCGGAACAAGTAAACAATAGGATTAAAGTTGGAGTTCGAGTAGAACGAGATAATTCACAAGTTAACACTTCAAAGAACTATAACACGCCGTATTCCAATATAATAGCTCAAGGCTGTGCCTCTCGACCTAACTTTGTCTGAGCATGTATTGTTTCGAAAAAGTTATTAATACATTTCAAATATATTGTATAATCCCTTTTATATGTTTGAGTTACTAACAATAAGATATGAAGTTTTTTATTAACCTTAAACTTTCAGTATGTGCTTTCCTTATTCCTATAGCCTATACACTCATAATATGCAAATCCAAATCTCTCCTACAGTAGATGTAAAAACAGTGTATTTACTACTGCACTAGATTCAGGCTAATCTCTTATGACTTAATTTGAGTGATTTAATATTCAAGATAAGATGAATTGGTATAAAATTCCATACAGAACAATACGACTTCACGAAGTTGTATATGGATTAACTATGAATGAAGTCCGGAACAAAATTTCATGAAATAAAGATTTTTTGCATTTTTAGTAAAAACTACTAGAGGCATTATATCAAAGTCCATTTGTGTCAATCAATGGCAAACTTGTGTGTGACAGGTTTATGAGCTAATGAATGCATCATGCAAAGGGATTCCCACAACGCGGGATGACGTATTTGCATTCCAATGTCACATGTAAGCTACGTCACTCGAGTCGATTGGTCATAGGGAAATGACTCAGAGCAGAGGGCTTTCCTTCCCATGGGGCATGGGGAATCCCCGATGCGCAGCATATAGACTGCCTATAATTTATTTATAATATCTAGTTCTAATGGATTTTAAGGCAAATTAAATTTCTTCAAACTTAAAAGTATAAAAAGGCAAGTGAAATAAAAATGTCCAAATATATTTGTAGATATTTACAAGGATGTAATAGAAAATAATGATCATGCATTTTTTATATGCTAATCCCATCGTACACATTTAACATCTCATAACATATAATTGGCATTGACACCCTTGCTTTGTACTTATCATATGGTAACAAAAATAAATAATTTCAATTCTGTACATTTAAAATTCAACAAAATAACCGAACTCACCAGTATACAGTTTCTCTGCAGCACTGGTACTATCAGTCTTATTCTTCTCCTGCAATTTCTTCAGCTGCTTCTTCTCCCGTTTGCTAAGTTTACGTTTAAATGTTTCATTGGCAGGGACATCCTTAACTGTATTTGTCTAGATCACAAAAAAAAACAATTCTCAAGTTTGTCATAATTCCTTGCCAAATACTTTTAATTCTCTTGGTCATCAAATGTGTATTTTAAACATTTAAACCTTTAAAGCAATGACTATAATAAGCAATAAAAATAAATACACACGCAAAATAAAAATGTTAAAAAATGGCCATTTGGTTATTACATAAAAGTCGTAACGGACTTGTTCGTCGATTCGCTTTAGTAAAAATCGGCCCTCTCGGTCATCTGAGTGCCAGTTTAACTGGACAAAAAGTGGCCTTTCTTGATCACCCAAGCGTCTTTCCTCTCCATTCTCATGAATTTCGTACAAGGCATATTGAGGAATGGACAGCATTCGCATGTCCGGACGGAATTTCTCCACCAGTGTTTCTATAACGGCCTTCGTCGTTGCTGTTGATGATATTCGAACGCATTTTGTTGCTACTTTTGCACCAGCTTCTTGAAAGTAAAATCTCATGACTCCTTGAAATTCTCCATCCTATCATTCAATTAAAATTGTCAATTAAAACATTGCGATGGATTGTAGACTGTAAGTAAGTCACAAATTATTGAACCTTAGCTCAAGTATTGGATATACTGGACTAACTATTAGAACTCGTTTTTTTTATCGCAATAGTAGTGCAGTGACAATCACTATACGATAGGATAATATAATATGACAGTTGACACTCTGACAGTGAAGGAATTGAGTCATATTATCATTTTATTTTCAATTTAAATTTAAGCAGTGCCCTGTAATTTGATTGTACATAGTATTTCTATGCATGAAAATCGAAAAAAATAATTCCAGGAAACATGAGAAAATTAAAATAAATATGCAAATTATATTGGAGTTGTGATTTCTTTATCGTTTTCCGTCAATATTAACTTTAACTCATATCTTATTGACAATCAAGTGTAAAACTGCAAAAAACCTCTTTTTCAGGTTGGGGGACGGAACGCGGGACACTATAGCACATCGCTACAATTAATACAATTAAAGCTTTCTTTTTGATCATTTATGAATAAACGACAATGTGCTTTATCTTATGCAAATAAACAAACATAGATGATACATTGATACAGTCCTTTGGTAATCTATGTAATGCCTGAGGACAATGACCGATTTTAAGATTAGTCTACCATCTCTATCGCTGCTTTGCTATTTTCATTAATTATAAACAGAACCAGGAACCAGTGAACCAGCAGCAGAAACCGTGGGCCATGTTGTATTTGTATATGTTTATGCTGAGAAAATAAAACCTGGCATTTTAAAGGCAACTATATATAATATGGTCAAAAAAAGTAAAGGTCGACACTCGACAGATTTCTTACACTAACGATGAAAGTCAAATTTTTTGGAACTGACATTTCGATTTCGAACTTTTTGAACCCCAAAATTCTATAATTTTCCAACTGTAAAAGTCAAGTCGTTAAGTAATAAGTTTCGGTTTTTTGCTGGTGTTGTGGTCGTGCACGTAGGTGTAGCAAAGCAAAGCCGATGAAGAGGGACTTAATTTTGTCTTTGCATGGCCAATGGATTTGTATATTGTATATGGGAGCGTCGCTCTTTCATCTTTTGATTTTTTCAATTCTATGCACTATGCCTATGGCCTATGGCATGACCTGAACTGACATTGTAGGCCATGCAAAGAAGCAAAGCTGTAATAATGCTTAGAAAAATATTTTATATAACTTCATAGCAAGACTTGACACTACACATTAAATAGACACTACGATGGATGCCAGAGCCCTGTCCACCTTGCGACACCTGATAATAGTATAAATATACATACCGTTTAAACCGGTAGCACAGTAGCACTGACCTTACTGAAACTGACCAGTGACCATTAGCTTTTGGCTTGACTACACTACAATTCTTTCATTACAAAGCTACTGTGTACTGGCTACTAGTGACTAGCAAACACTTCTCATCGCATCGGCATCGGCATCGTGTATTTATAACGTCAATCGTTGTTGTCATATTCGTATCAATCATCGCATATCGTATCTCCATCATCGATGTTATTTTATTTCTTGTCATTTCTTGAATTCTGAATTCGTACATTTTTACAATGCAATAAATGATCTATTTAACGGCTTACCTCATTAGGCTCGGAAATTTCGAAGAGGTCGAGTCGATTCGCATTCCACTGAGCAATTAGCTGCCGCAAAGCATCTTTGGACTGAGGCATCTTCAAAACAGAGCTGCTGTCCACTTCACCATTCACTCCCATTTTGAATCAATTCGGTTTCTGTTGATTCCAATGAAATCCCAGTCAATTCAAGCGTTTCATAAGTTTTCAGTTTAGGATGTAGGAACATTAAATTTCGTTTTGATGTTTAAACAGTGAGTGAGCAGTCAGATCAATTCTGCAATTGCATATCTCATGTCTCATATCACATATATCTCAATTCTTGATTCTCAACTCTCAAGTCAATATTCGATTAAATGTCACATGTCACATGTCATGTCATACCTCTTTCTGACTCGCTCACGCTGTGCGCTGACCTGAAGATGACTTCCACAAATTCAAATTAATGATTTCTTTCATTTTACATTTCTTTATGATGCTTCATACTTTATCGAAATACAAAATATTCAATATTATGATCGGTATAGTTTGTAGTTAATTCATAATTTGCAGGAAGGACGGAAGTTTTAGTTTATTTTTATAATCATCAGTTTTTCAGTCTTTCGCATGATATATTAAGTCAGTTATCCGTAGATTTTTAAAACCCTTTTAAATCATAAAAACGCTTCACGCTTAGATGCTATCTATGCACTATGATAGGTTATAGGTGATAGGTTTACAAAATGCAAAACTTCATTAAAAAACTCCAGTCGATCGATCGATTTCGATGGACGGCGAACGGAAGACAGATAATTATTGAAAGCACATCAACTACAACTCTTACATGAGTCGGAAGGCGAGCCAACAGTCTTAACTTTCAGTTCCCAAACCTCCTTAACTATTTCATTTAACTAACTTTCGAAAAACCACCTAATTATTTAACAAAAACCGTTTCCCCTTTTCCAATTCCATCGGAAGATTCAAAACTCCCACTCCAAACTACATAGTGAAATGCACTTGTTTTCTAATGATTACAGAACTTGTCTCTACTCTCTCCCCTCCAAATAAATCCAATCCGACAGAAATCACTAAAATATGGGCAAAGTTCCTCTAAATCCTCTTCTTTCGTCTTGAGGACGGAAGTTCCAATTACTCTCCAACTTATATTCCCCGGTGTGAACTAATTCCGGAATTCACACTTCCACACCACCACCACCTTAATTGCCTCTTTATCAATGGAATAAGTCGTTAAATTAAAAATAATACCAAATACAATTATTCAAGAGAGAGAGGTGTTTTTTTACTATATTCAGAGTACAGTCTTCTCTCTCTTCTCACCTAATAGCTCATATATTCTTTGATCTATAGGCTTGAATATAATGTTTGTTGAAGTAGACGAGAGATTCAAGATTTCTCTCAGCTATTCTACTGTTCACTCTCAATCTCTGGTACTTGGTACTTCATACTTGTTCAGTTGCTTTTTGGGCAAATGTTGAATGTAAAAAAAAAAACTATACGAGAGGCAGAGGGGATGCTTGATTGGGAGAATGGACTCAGGTGTGGAATTTTGTGGTCAGAGAGGAAAAGGCGTTCACTTCCAGGCCGGAGGCAACCCTTTCGTTTTTTTTTAGAAACTAGGCAGCCAGAGGCCCGTATCGGGCCATAGTGGAGCTCAGTCGATAAGCGATAGTATTAGTTAACTTCAGACATACGCCCAAGACAAAGGTGAATCTAAACACCCACAAATCCGGAACTTCAAAACCCCCAGTACCACACTACCCCAAGGAAGTTTGAACTACTTCCACAAAATCTCAAGTCCCTCAATCAATTAATTCTCAATACATCTATTGCCTCATAACTGCTACAATATCTTGTACCCCTGAAGTACACATCAATATTCAATATTAAGCGACAACCCCTTTAACCATACTTAGCAGCCTCCGCCGTATTCCCTTCTCTTATAATATTCTCTTTCTATATGTCGACGACGGGCAGGACCTCAGAACTACTGTTGACTCGTACGACACTTGTCAAAGCCACTATTACTATCCCGGAACCTAAAATAGATAAATGATGGAAGAAGAAGATGTCATTTTTGAGGAGCAAGCTAACTTTTTACGATTTTAAAGCCCTTACTTTCGGATTTAAACTATTCCAAAAATTTTTGAATGAGGCATGCTACCGGAGCTGAGGAGGTGCAATGTTTTTTAAACCACACCTGCACCTTCACATTTTCTTTGAAACTCTTAAAATAAATTTCTGAAGAGATTTCGAGAATTTAAACACCTTCAAAAGAGCATGTGCTCAAAATTTTAACATAACCGAAAGTTTTATCGGCGAAAGAAGTTGTCAATCGATATGTCACACGATGATTTCGAAATTTCGACGACTTTGACCGTTTCAAGGTCAAGGGGTCAAAATTTCTAAATTCCAGCACAACCAAAAGATTTCTCGGCGAAAGAAGTTGTCAATCGATATGTCACACTATGATTTCGAAATTTCGACGACTTTGACCGTTTCAAGGTCAAGGGGTCAAAATTTTGAAATTCCAACATAGCCAAAAGATTTCTCGGCGAAAGAAGTTGTCAATCGATATGTCACACGATGATTTCGAAATTTCGACGACTTTGACCGTTTCAAGGTCAAGGGGTCAAAATTTTGAAATTCCAACATAGCCAAAGTATTTTTCGTACGACGACGGTGTAAATCGGTGTCTCACATTACTACTGTACGAAAAAAATCTCAATAGGTCACGTTAGCCCAGGTCACAGGTCAACGAATTTCGAAATTTCAAAATTGCATCAGCCCTACAAAAGCTGTTTAGAAACTTTTGGCCGTCTCGGTTTTTTGATAGGTCAACCCAGTCAAAAACCCATAGGCACATTACTTACCCACAAATTAGCTATTTTATGTATATAGATACTGAATAGATAGCCTTACTCTTGAGTTAAGGTAAAAATGGTATTAAATATGCCTGCAAGAATAAGAGGTAAATTACAGTAATAATCCCTATAGTCCTGGCTGTTCAGGTTTGAAGTTTCAACTCCTGAACTCTGATCGGGATCGGGATTGCTGATGGGAAGAAGCTAGGCTTGGATAAGAGGCTATTAGAGTACAGAGAGCTAGGGAATATTATACCTGTACACCTGTAACTACTTGTTGGAGTGGTGGTGGTGGTGGAAGATGAGATGACGATTACCTGTAACACATCATCAGTATCAGCATCTTTTATATGTTAACCTATGGTGTTCGTTTATTTTTCTACTCGTATATCGTAGAATGTATTATTTGTTATTCATCGGGTTTTTGAATAGGTTAAAAAATGACAAACTATACATGCGTTTTAGTCAAATTAAAGAAATATTGAATATGATAATTTAATTTTCCTAAGTGGTTACACGATAGAGATTGAAGTTTTAAAGTCGAGACAAATAATATCCTGCTGGTGTATAATAATATGACGCGGAAACGGTTTTTGCCTGTTTCCGTTTTTCCACTTGCGCTTAAAGGACCTCCTCTTTAGGTGACAGAATTTATGCCTTGCTAGACACTATAGATGCCTTGTAATTTGGAGATGGACTTTTTTCATAAGTGTTTTATTATTTCGATCGTTTAATACATTTTTTGGTCACTAGTTGGGAGGTTAGGGTTAGGTTAGCATTGAACTGAACTTATCGACGTTGCTAGCTTTATCCAGACATTTTTAGTATGCGAGTGTGGAATATTCTTTTCTAAATGGAATTGTTTATTTTAACTAATTTCGAAGCGCCTAACACTGTTTAGCTATTTACCAACGCATTATTGTGTACGAGATATATTACTTCTAAAAACATACAGTTTAGTTAGCCTTTAGCTTTCATTGTTTAAGCACTTAAGGATAATGAAGGTCTGTCAACATATTGTTGAGTAAAGAAAAATCATTTTTAAAGCGGAAATACCAAATTCACCAACTAATTGACAAAGATAAATGAGTTTCCTCTGAATACATAGGAAAATATTACTGACGGGTTGAGATAATATCTATTCTTACATCATAAACTATTCGTTGACAATATTTTTGCAATTTTTTAATACGTATGAAATAAAATTAGAGAATAGAATCCATAAAGCAATAAATACACATTACACAAAGTTCTTCCAATTACAATTGTCAAAATCTGTCTGCCCCTTGCAATTAATTAAATATGAGATTAGTGACTAGTATATTGTTCCGTGTTTTTTTTTATTTGCAAAGACTTTCGATCATTTTTGACTAGATCCTAAATTCCTAGGTATTGTAACATTTCAGTGTTAATACTCTTAATATACTGGCAATGTTTACATTATCTACATATTTTTGGGTGAAGTTCAGATGCAATCAAATATCATTTATTTTAGCAGCGATTTTAGTTTAATGCCTAGCTTTCCGAGCTTGATTTATTTTTCTAGTATGTAGTAGAACTTTAGAACTATTAAAAACAAATTATTTTTGATCGAGATACCACAGGATTAAATCTTACATAAATACTTAAATCAACATAAATTGCCGGACCGTCACACTTGATCTGCCCCGAGCAAAATATTTTTGCTCACCTGCATCTCTGTATATATAAGTAAAGGGGTACTTGACATGCATTCATCTCCACAAAAATACGCATCTTCGAATCTTCGACTCTCTATGTACTACAACTTCTTACATCGCACTTCAGAGAACAAATCCCATAGAATCATGTTTGTGTATTCGATGTGTATGTATATGTGTATTCAACGTCAAAACCAAAAGTCAAAATCTACGTATGCTGTTCGAATAACAATTTATATTTTGTAGCAAAAGAATAAGCTATCTATTTCAGAGATGAATGATCTCATGTATTTCTGGATCTGCAGTTGTGCCATTGTCTCTATAAACATAAAATTCCCTGCCTTTGATTCTGTACGAAAAATACAATTGCTGAGATCCCGAGAGGATTTTATCTCTCCATGAACATTCATTCACCTATTTGGTGCCCCTCAGGGGTCCTGTTTCGAAATGTTTTTAAATGGATACCCGCAGCTATCCATCGCACGAAGGAACCAATCGGTAAAAATTAGGCTTATGTTTTATATATGTTTTCGTACAACATTTGCCAATTCAGTATATTATTACATTCTCAAACAAATTGTTGCAGAGCGTCTTTTCTAGATTACATTGTTAGCTTAGTAATACAGTATAGAAGAGCTCAATCTTCATGAAACGATAATTATTATTTTTATTTCAAGCCACTGTTTTACGCTCCGTATCAAACAACTTCCCGCAACCTGGCTATACGCCGCTGGAGTCCTTAAATATTATTAAATCATTTTCTGCAGAATATCTGATCCAATGTGACCTTGATCAATCATTAAATTGCCTAGCTTGGATTTGGATTGCATAGAGGATTGATGATGTAATTTCTGTAGTGTATAATATACATATACGTTTGCAGAGATATCAAGTAGTTAGCAGGTCTGTATAAAACAAACAGCAGATAAAAAATAAACAGACAAATTTAACGAGTTGAAGTTTAGCTTGGGTTGGATCATCTAAAATTGTAATCAACATTCAGTCCAAATCCGAAGAGCCTATTTTGAATCTTGTCGAAACAATGGCTATTTTTATCCATTCATTGTTTTGTAATGTTTGATTCACTGTAAATCTGTATGCGTGTCTAGCATTCATTTTTTTTACTGCATTCTGAATGGTGCTAGCTTAATTTTGGGCTGTTGTAAAACAAGGTCGACCTAATACTAATTGAATGCTGAATGAAGCATTTGATAATTTCCGATCTCTGAATGAAATTTTCATCGTTATAGGATGAGGTATTCTATTATGGTATATTTTACCAAATAATATTACTGTTGTGGATCTTTTCCACCACTCCGTCGTTGGATTTACAGCATACTCAGCTTAAAATGTCAAAATGTCAAAAATCTGTTTGCATTTGGGATTTATAACTAGAGAAACAGCAGTTTTAATGAAATAATTAACGTCTGGTACAGTTGGCAGTTGATACAATGGATTAACGGACTGACACTATTTGCCTTTGGAATTCACTGAAAACGTAAGATAAATTTTGCATTGGTTCATAAACCATGACCATGGCCTATTATTGCGGTTATGAAAACTAGAGCTATTAAATCCAGTGTTAGACAATTGCAAATATCGTAATTAAATCCGTTGGAATTCGCTTATAATTTGATTACAATACCTGAAATTCCTCCGAATAAATCCCTCTTCAAATTCATAGATCCCAAAATCCGTTCTTGAACTTTAGGAGAATTTAAGGGATTTTCATACCCCTTCAAAAAAGAAACTTTAAATTACTTTGCTCTAAGCATACAGTAGCAAACCCAAAGGTCTATCTTATTAACTTGAACTTTTGGAACTCTAAACTTAAAAAATATGTAGCACACAATAAGCAACTGCTAAGAAATGGGTTCACTTTCTAGCTGAATGCCATCACGAGATCGCCAAATATAATTCACAGGATTGTCAATTTGTCTATATGTGATGCTAACGAAACGAACGATTTAAATTGAGCCTGAGCAGTAAAGCTCAATTAGAATTTGCATAAGAATTCACGTGGCACACTCTTGGGCTACGTCTATTTTCGCCGATGACTGATGAATGACTGACAAACTGACAACTAGCAAATAACTTGCAAACTGCTGTTTTAAGAACAAGAGTTCTTCGAGCTATAAAAGATTGAACAGTCAGGATTTAATGACTCTTCACAGACGTTGCAGACTTATTCCCATTAAGAAACCGCTATACGCTGCAAAGACATTAGTGATTATTCAGAAGGATAAATGCTTAAATGACTCATCCATCCCAAGTAATATATCGTTCTTTAAAAATCCTCATCTTGTTCTTAACTCAGCCCGAGATTTATTAACGAAATCCTTGTAGCTATCCATGTAAATACGAAATACACATCAATTTCCCGTCCTAAGTGTGTAATCTTCTCCATTTAGCTGGTGATCTGACATGTTACTTTAGCTTCAGTTTATCTCTAAGCTTAAAAGCAGACAGAAACGGGCTTCTGGATTTCAGAGATTTTCCAAAACAACGCAACACCAGTCTTGCAAATGGGAGAACTAATAAAAGGGTTAATGGAACCTATTCTTCATAATCCACCTTCTTTTTAATAATAAATAAAATATCCCTCACATGCACGGATGAGGTTTGGGCCTTGGATTTATTATTCATGTAAATATGAGGAGAAGAAATTTGAAGAATTTCTTACCAGAATAAAAGTTGGCAAAAAATAAGTGCTCGTCGGTTTTTTCCCAAACTTTTTACACAATTATTATTTCAAGACACAAAACCAAGGCAAGGGAAGATCCATATCCAAGAGATCTCAATTCTCATCTTTCTACGAAAATTTGAGACCGTACTTTTTTGCCCGTGGCTTATGCGCTAGAAACCATATACTATTAGCTCTTAGCTCTACTTCTGCATTTCTAGCAGAAAAAGTCAGGAGCTGTAATATATGAGTAATGATAATGTATGACTTTGTACATATGATATATTTTATCCTTAACGCCTTCTTTCCAATGTCCTCTCAAGTTTGAAGTTGACAACATCCAAATTATAACGATCTAACATCAACATCACAAAGCCCGAAGCCATGGCTCCGTTCGTTATAAATGTGCATGCACTTGTCATATAAAAGTCAGATGTAATTTTAGGAATCTGATTTCAGTCAAAACTCAAAACAATGCAACGCATAAAGCTCTATATATTAAATTAAATTCGAAGTGTAAGCAAAAACCGTACTGCTCCATTTCCGAGCTCAGATCTCATTTCATTTTTTGAACAAGAAAACAATGCTCGCTGTATTTAATATATTATAAGACTTGATATGCTTGATATTTATCGATATGGTATGTGAAACTTGGTCCTTAAACGACCTACAACTTGTGTAAATAAATCATTTCATTCCATGGAATGAATCCGTCATCACATTCCACTTCATCCGTGACGGTTGGCATATCAAATTAATATCGCCTTTGCCAACATCTACAACTACATCCTTCCTTATATTGTTCCCAGCCATAATTGCAATTTCAAGTAAGGATCCTTCGTCAAGTGCTGCAAATGGATTAGTTCATTCGGTTTGTAATTTAACAAGAACCGTTGGAAGAGTAATGATTTGTAATGACTTGCCTGTACTATAGCTAGTACATGGCTGAGTCACAATAATTGCGTATTTCGTCAAAATAGCTCGGTCAGAATTACATCGTTGTTGGATGTATGAAACAAATGCAGGATAGAAATGAAAAAGGGTGTTCCAAATTCCAAAGAACCTGTCATTTGTCACTAACGAATAGGTACATACGTGGACATGTAATGAGGAATAACCTACATGTTTCAGTTTTGTTTGGTATTTTATTCGATTTGTTTGTTCGATAAATCTGATTCCGGTACAAAAGGCTGTTGAAACGAATTATGCCATGCCCCATGTCCAAAAGGAAAGTAGCTCTTCGTTCAATTTCCTAGGTCGATAATGGTATGTTTTATGCTGTAAAATATCATTTTCATAGTGCTATATAAAATGATAATCAGTAAATTCAAGTCTAATACTTATATATTCCATGCTATATAGATTTCAATGTCCTTTAATGTGGAATTTTAATTGTGGAATCGGGAATTGTTTATAAATATTAGCTTATGATATGATGTACATAACAAATTTAAGAAATGTGACTATTATTTCACTTTTCACCTTGTTTTAGGACGGTTTTTGATGACTCCACCAAACAACGTCCGGACAATAAGATGATAAACATCGTATTTGATGACATCAGATTTTTTATATAAAGTTATTTATTCGACACAGGGTGTAAAAATGTCATTGTCAGATAACCTTGTTTTTGTTTTCACGATAGGTTAAAAACGTTTAACCGCTAACTGTGTAATCAGTAAGATTTTTAACTGCTGTAAATACGATACTTACAATGGACACTATTTAAGTGACAAATGAGTTAAGGGTTGTAATATATGCAAATAGACTAATTCGACCATGCTGATTACGAAAATCATAATTTTAGCTCTGCGAATTTACTCCTTGGGGGTCAAAAATAGGTGGGAAGGTCAAAAAACGGGCGTGAGTTTAGACTTTCCTATAGTATTCTCCCGTTCCCTTTTCGTGAAAATGCTAATACCAGCGCAATGTTATTCTCCCGATCCTTCCAATGTTAGCGCCCTATCTTCTGATCGGTTTCGCGAGAAAAAGGAAGGAAAAGTGGAAAACTCGACTTTCTCCTCCTTCCCCCCTTCTCACCACTCCTAACTTTTAGCTGAAACTGCGCGGTCTCTGACCTTCCCACCTACTTTTGACCCACAAGGGGTAAATTCGCAGAGCTAAAATGATGATTTTCGTAATCAGCATGGTCGAATTAGTTTATTTGCATATATTACAACCCTTAACTCGTTTGTCACTTAAATAGTGTCCATTGTTAGAACTCACTACAACTACAAGTCACCACCGAATTCCGAGTCTTTTTATAATCTGGAACTGTTGTTTTAAATGCAAGGAGTCATAAGCAAGAGTAATTTCTTATCTCGTTCATAAAGTACTCTTGTAAAACAACACTATCTCAGATCATGCACAACTACCCCTTTGGTTAATTATGAAACTTTGCACAAACTTTCGATAATTACAGATTTAGTTATCGTCAAAAACCACATTAAGATAAGCCCGACACGTGGCTGCCTATAAATAAGTATGTACAATATTTTGGTTTGGAAAAGTTGGAAGATCGTCAATTCACTGGGAATGCGGCTGAAATATATGTTTTATTTTTGCTGTGGAACTAGCACATATCCTTACGAACATACACACGTCCACATGCCTGACAGATCCAAACAAATGCAATCCAACGAATCTAACCACAAAATCCTATATTCCAGACAGATTATTTTATAATTGAAATTCCAGAGAACTCAACCACAATGTAATTCGTATGGAAAATCCTTTCTGATCTATTAAAAGTTGCAAGTAGATTTGTTCCAAATTGATAGTTGACTGACTACACCAATCGTGTTCATTGTGGATGTTATTTTAGACATTTACAAACCTTTTTTCTGTAGCCTTCTTCGGCTAACGAAACTGTGACTAAACGGATAAATTTGTTGCGTGAAGATTTTGAAGGTGTTTCACGAGGAGATGATGATGATCGTAACATCATTAGTAGTAAACAAAAAATTAGCAACATTATATAGGTTGTTGTGGGTTATATAGGGATTCGCAGGCCCCTAATGACAACATTAAGTATATAAGCCAAGTCTTTAACTTTAACTCTACTCTGGCCTAACTGGAGATCTGCGCGTTATTCTTTTGGCATTCTGAAGCTCTAGTGACTCTAGTTCTTGTTCAACAAGGTGTAATGTTTGTTCTAGAGATTTGCACTACCTTATCGACTTATTATGACAAACTGCGAACTATAATGGGGGAATCAAGGTGGACGGTTATGTTTTGTATTCCTAATGTATTCATGGGGTTTACTTAAAATGGGACAAATACGATTTCCATGAACATGAACGATGGTGGTGGTGGTGGAGTTGCATTTGTTGGGATTCTTCTAGAGTTCGGTCGGATAATATAAAGAAGTGTTTCTCATTTGCATATATTATGCTTTGTTACTTTAACCTAATATCGTTAGATATGGACCTAAAAGCTTAATTCGATTTGACATCGTTTTTTTAGTTGGTTATTCGGCCTATTCGGCTATACTGTCTTGACTTCGGTGGGCTGATGTGCTGAAATAAATGTGAATATCGGATTACACTCATACTGATGCCGTAGAATAAAGTATTAGGATTTAGAATGGACCTCCAGTTTGACGAATCTAACAATAGTTAATTCGTACTTTAAATATATATATATAGGAATCTGAAAACCTAATGAATAATAGATATCCGAATTGATGAATTGCTGGGAATATAAATTATTATATAAATTAAAGGTAAAAAATGCAATCCGAATCTACTTAACAACTTAATTAAAACTTGTGTATTACCAAACAGTATTTGCTTTTTTTAAGCCCCAAACAGTGTCTAAAAACACTATAGAATTTTTGAACGATCATATAATTAAAGGCAGTGAATTGATAGATATGATTCTGGAATGGAAGTTTAATTGTCCATTCAATCATTCATGGAACAAGGTTCCATGTATTATGCATAAACTATGAATAATGATTCTTACGATGTATTTTAATAGTATCAATGCAATGGCTTATTTAGTTTGTGGTTTAATTCAAATTGCTAACTGCTAAGGAGGTTTGTAATTGCTTTCGAAGGTGTGCTATTATCCTGTATATATATTCTATCATTGAACTGTCAATGAATGGGTCACATCTAGACGAAAAAATCAAATAATTACTGACGACTGTACACAAAAGGCAATTCAAATTCCGTTTAAATTGCTACGAATAAAAATGGGTATAGATCCCGGAACAAAAATATCGATTCAACCGTCTTCATTATCAGTTACACACGGCCGTTTAACTTGGATTCCCTATAATTTGCATTGACAATACGTCTGACACATCACTCTAATTACGGCTGACCCAGAAGTCAATCCCTCCTCTATAAAATACATCGGGATAAATGGTCGTTTTAGTAATTGGCTTGATTAGATATCTTTTTATTAATGTCAATCGATTTGAATGGGAAAGGTAAAATTTAGTCATTAGTTCCATGAAGCATTATAAAACAAGCTTAAACTTAATTAATAATATAACATTTGGCTGTTATATTAATCCCTCTTGGTCTTGGCATACTCTTTAGCACTATTTATAAGGACTGAACATTTAATTTAAATTAATCGACATCAACAATATATAAACGAGGGTGTTTAATTTCGCATTGTATAATATAGATTAATATTATGATAAGCAATTTTATAAGAATTTGACAGAAAAATTTGAGCTATTCAAGAAAAATTTACTATTAGTAGTATTAGTACTACTTTAAAATAAAACAATTCCAACATTTCCAACTCCAAATCTTAATTTTAACCTGTAATGTGATGCCGAATAAATCAATACGATGATACGATGTACGCTTTAAACGAAATATAAGATCGGATTTTTTTTCTTAAATTATGCCAAGCAGAGACCAGACAAGTTCGGGTTTGACCTTGAAACCTTTTGGTAGTCGTCGAGTAGCACCTTAAATAGCAGGGCGTATTGGTGAAACCTTTTGTAATTTCCAAATAGCACCTTAAATGTACTCAAACAATTCCACATTAACATTACCACACTTATGCAGTATGGAATTTACGATAATCTTATTTAGATTTTAGATTATTATATTTATCGGGATTTTATGATCATGAAATTTCATGGCTAATTCTCCGATTTGCCATTACTTTTGGAAGTAAATACACACAAAGATAATGATTAGTAGGAGCATGCATATAATCATTATCTTACTTCGTTCGTTCAGTTAAAATCATTAATATCATATTCAAAGGGTTGATATGTTGATAAATGCATTGCCTGTTTAATAATCAGTAGGCAAAACCGAAATATCAGAATGTTCGGATTTTATTCATTGCATTTGCATACGAATTATTTTCAGGATAATACCATAATTACACTGCTAACTAGCTAACTGTGTGATATTAATGTATTGATGTATATGCCCGTTTCTCCGTGTGCATTTAACATGGGTGTCTTTGTCGTCAAAACCCCGTATTTCAAATGAATCGATGTACAAATGTATGTGAATGGAGAAATTCGTGCAATGTGAATCAGAATCAGATCATATGTTCTTTAGTTCTTTTGACAAGAATACTTGCGAATTTAACTATCGTAGACAATTCAAGTTGAATACTTAAATTAATGAATTAGGAAAGGTAAGCTGGAATAGTTGTATTTGTTGGTTAGAAGAAAATCGATAACTAAAATCAATTTAATTAAGTAGTTTTCAAGGCCCTAATTTTTGCTGTATTGTATTGGTTTGGTATATATTACATATATTATTTTACAAAGTATCCAAAATGGAACATTGTTCATTTGATTTTTGTTGATTTTATTAATTTTTTTAAATTATTATAATATACTCTAAACTTCCAGTCTAGAATAGAACAGAACACAGAACTTGATTTTTATTGGCTTTGATTTTATTATAATAATGATTACGACTGGAATGTATTTAAAATTTCAAAAACGCCGAACGTTTGAATTGAATTCTCGTTTGCAGAAATTTAACACCCAACGCCCAACCGTTTCACATTAATTTAAGCGCAACAATGGATCTTGAAATCTCAGAAGAAGAAGAACTTCAAATGACTAATCGAACGGAAGCAGGATTGATAATGGACTTGCCGGAAGAGGTAAATAACAATAAATATGAGAGATCAGGAATTTAAACAGTTAATTAGACTTTGACTTTAAATGTTACTACATACAGGTTCGTGGAGTAATTTTCAACAAACTATCTCAAGACGATGCCAAAAACTGTCGATTAGTATGTGGACAATGGCGAAGAGAAATTGACGATTTCTTCGAATTTAAAATATATTTAGACACAAAAACTCGGTATCTGGATTGGATTCTAAATTTGCGAATCAAGGAATGTCGCATAAAACGGTTTTTCGAGCCCTATCCCCTTTCCACCTCTAACAGTAGTATATTTAAACATCCAACCCGTCTTCGAAATTTCGATAATGGTACCTATCATGTCCATTATCCTGCAGCTATGATACATCCTGCAAATTTTCACAACATACTATTATCTAGTGCAGAATATCTGCAGAAACTCTGTCTTCTTGTTGATATGCCCATAATGACTCATGACTTTCCAACAAACTTTCGATACAATTTTGAAAATCTTAGAAAATTGGACCTTACGGCCGACTTTTCAGCGTATGACCCAGTTTGTCAGACAATAAGGACAAATGATATCCTGGACCAATTGATATCAGAGTCTCTGACTCCTAACCTCAAGAATTTGAGAGTTCATTTCTATGCATCTGGGGGGTGCGATTACCCTTGCGATTGGAATCATTTGATGTCTCTTGTTCTAGTCTGTATTTCCAAACGTCGATTGACACCTCTCGAAGTTTTCATCATGTCGATGTGGTCTGGAAAAGATAGGTCTGACCCTCCTCCGTTACAGCCATCCAACGTAGAAAATGTGGATTTTAATCGGGTTGACAGATTAAAGAAAATTGAGTTGAATATCAACTCTGCCATGGGTATAAATTGTTGGTATCAACTACTGGCTAATCAAAAGCACCTAGAGGTGGTTTGGACACAAACGATCTTTACTCCGGTTCCAGCGTCTTTGCTTCGGCAAATTGTACTGAACAATTGGCAATCGTTAGTTGAAATCGACATAGTGAAATTAGATATTGGTAACCGAGATGACGAGGAAGAGCGATCCTTCGATATGTCCGTTTTTCAAGACTGTTACAATTTACAAAAGCTTCGATTACGAAGAGGTCGGCATTGGGAAATCAATGTTGACGACGCCGTGTCCCCTTGCCTAATTAATTTATATTACTTGCCACTATTTATGGCAGAGTTAGCTTTGGAGAATTTTAAGCTTTTGACCGAGGATTTGTCAAGTTTTTGTTTAAATTCAAGGGATTTAAAATTATTGACTCTTCAATTTTGCGGAAAGTCTGGTGCTTTTGGAATAACTGGATCAGTTCTTAACGACATCCTAGCTTTTAAATCTCTTGGTATTTTGAAGCTAAAAGACTTCAATTTAACGGTTGATGAAGAATCGAATCAGGTCTATTCCATACTGGATGGTATTATCAATAAATATGGGTATGGTAAAGATAGTAAAGAATTTGCAGAGGAATTTATTACATTAATACAAAATACTACAAATCATACATGGACGAACGATTAACTATCAGATAAGTTGATGGCGAAGTGTTACCATATCCATATTCAGTGTCCAGTATTTGGAAGCTGGAAAATTCCAAGCGTTACATAGTAGTTACATGCTTGATCTGAGAAATGTAAATTTAGTCATTTAAAAATCAATCAAAATATACTTTTAACATTGAATCTTATTTAAAAACTATTATATTATGTATCACATTTTTGTTTCATTCAGTGAAACCGGAAAATGTAACTCAATATGTTCTGTGATAACTTAATAAATTTTTGATAAATAAAGATTATTATCAAATTAAATGATACAAATAACTCATAAAATATCGAAAACCATTCATTCATTTATTTATGTTAAGTTTTTAGTTTTAATTGCATCTTTTTAACGATTCAAATTACATTTAGTTCCAAACATTCAAACCTGTCATATGGGTCTTTTGAATATGTAGAATAACGCTTCGAATACTCGGATATCCATGAAGCAAAATGTTTTGAGTTTTTTTAAAGAATATGGCTTGTAATAACAATATTCACTAATTATTTTACATCTTGGAATCATTGGAAATTATAATAGACTAAAGTTCGCAGCCTTTGCTGCACGTTTCACATGGTTGATGTTCATCAATAATCCGAGTTTTCAACAGTCGAGATTAAGTCGAAACTCGAGGAGCAGTGTATACAATGGTTAATTGCCAAGTAATTTATATTTAATAAATTTCATAGTTAAATTTTAATTTAGAAAGCTATTTACTATTTTGGTACCTAGAGGTAGTAAAATAAATCTGTCACAATATAATCAGCGTGTAAGCTTCGGTTGTTAAAACTGTCAGTAGTTCATGCTCGATATTCCTCTTGCGGTATTCATACCAGGTATGTTTTCGGTGATTTGAAGGATTTTAATTTTGTCGGGTTCTCTAAATTCACATTTCTGTATTACATTTTAAGTCAAATGGACGTGGGGGTGGGGAGTGGAATGACTAACTCAGAGGGGGAGGAAGGACCAATAATGTACATACCGGAAGAGGTTAAAAACAAAAAATAAATCTAAATTGCCATGTCAAAGGTCAATACAAGTTAAGCTTAAAACTAAAGGTATTGATAAAAAAAACTTATTTATGCACACGTTATACTTCAGGTTCGTGGGGCCATTTTTAACAAACTCTCCCAAGAGGATGCCCTAAAATGCCGACTTGTCTGTCAACAATGGCGAAAAGACATTGACAATTTCTTCGACTTTGCAATACAATTGGACGAGAGAAGTCCATATCTGAAGTGGATTCTAACTTTACGAATCCATGACTGTAAAGTATCAGAGCTACTGGAACCGATTGTTAATCCAACCGGCGGCCTTAACAATAATTTACTCAAGCATCCTGTTGTAGTTCGAATGTTTGATAGTCTTAGGTATCCGGGTGTAAGGAAGAAGAATTTCGAAAGAAATTTAATAAGCCCTGCAAATCTACATAACATTCTATTATCGGCAGCCGAGCACCTACAGGAACTGCGCCTTTGTATTACAATGACCATACTGGCTTCAAATACTAAGAATTTCCACTACAATTTTGAAAACTTAAAAACGCTGGAAATCTGGGTCGACTTTACTCACTATAATTTTTCAAACCGAAAACTTGAGGTAGTTAACTTCTTGGAACAATTAATGCCTGATTGTCAGACTCCCAGGCTGAAGAGTTTTACAATTGGTTTTTGCATGCTTAATTACTCTACGATTTATGACCTGAATCGATTAATTTCAACCCTACTGCTCTATATTTCAAAACGTAGGTTAGTGCCTCTGGAGGTTCTAAATGTGTCCATGCACACAGAACTAGAAACTAGCCCTCCGCCTTTGGAAGTACATACTATAAAAAATCTTGACATAAGTCAGATTGTCAGCTTGAAGAGGATTAAGTTCAATATGAACCCAACTGTGGGTCTGAATTGTTGGCATCAGTTATTAGCAAATCAGACGAAATTAGAGGAAGTTAGCTCTGCAACTGACTCTGTTCCAATTCCAGCTACTTTGCTTCGACATATTGTTTTGAAAAATTTTGAAACATTGGTTGAGATCGATATCTTCAAATTGGATATATGCCTTGGAGATAATGAAGTAGAACGGTCTTTTGACATGTCCGTTTTTCAAGACTGTTGCAATTTAAAGAAACTAGAACTTCGGAGTGGTGTTTTGGAAATCGATGGAAATGACGCCCTTGGCCTTGTCCCTTGTATATTTAACTTACTATACTTACCAGTCGATATAAAAGAATTGGCTTTACAGAATTTTAAAATTTTGACAGATGACTTGATGAGTTTTTGTTCAAAGTCTAGAGATTTGAGAGAATTGACTCTTCTATGTTGTGGCAAATCGGGTGCTTTTGGAATAACAGCGTCAGTAATTTTTGCGATCATGGGGATGGAATCTCTTGAGATGGCAGAGCTGAAAGATTTCAATTTAATCGTTGAGGATGAAATTGACATGCTCTTTTCCATACAATGTTTACAAAAAAAATTACCTATCAAGCAATTTGTTAAAGAATTTATTAAACTTCGGCGACATTATGATACTAAAGGTAATTTTTGGACGACAAGTTGCGAGAATAAATCCAGGCAAAATTCTACATGGGCTCTCTGAAACATTCCGAACATTAATTTGTATTTTTTGGTAATCAATTAAATATGTGAAATAATGGAGACAAATTTTCGGCAAAGCCATAATTAGAAATGTTTTATTTGGTTTATCAGTTCTTTGTCGTATACAGTAAAATCTTAGAACATTTTTCAGTAAAAATTTGTAAATATTCCTAAGTTTAAAAAATAAATCATCTGTAGTTAGTATTATTGTTATTGTACCGGTATACCCTGTCTTCTATTTGACTTTAAGTAATACAAAGGAATGTTATAGTATTTAACATATCTTGATTTTTTAGTTTCATTTTACGGTTTTTATAGGTCATGATTTGCGCTACTATTTTACAGTTGCATAAGTGCCATTTCAACTTTTAGGTATGCACAATAAGTTTCTGAAATAGTGAAACTCTTAAATGAATTTATAGCCTTAAGTAGTTGAAAAGTTAGATTTATAAAAGCAAAAAGGTTAATAATTCTAAACGGTTTGGATAGCGATGTAGAAAAATGCGAAATAAACTTAGATTTCATTGTTTTTAAATGTTGTATGTAGTCAAACCACTTGCGAAACCACATGAATTAATAAATCCTTGAAATGTTTTTGGGCTTAAAATTTCCACAAAAAAACAAGGGTTATTTTGTAAATTCTGGGAGCTGTAGGGCCACCGACATGGAACTTTCGTCGGTACAAGATAAGCAATATAGTCGTCTGGCATTTTTTGAGTATCGGATACTGTGGATATAGGTAAAAATGGATTTGTTTAAATCAACTGGACATGATCATAATAGCTTTTAATATTGATGAGAGTTTTGTAAACCTACCTGTGGATCGGTAACGAAGCTAGCGGCACGACTTTTATTTCATTGACAAATTTCAAATCCCATGTTGAGTAAAATCTACAACCACAAACTTACATTATCAAACTGTCCCAAAAAATATTTTATAAAAATAAAGCATGAAACAGAAAATCGAGCTTAATTACCTGATGTATCCATAATCACATCCGACAGCCAAGAGATTGACATTTCTCCCAGGGTCAAGACTGCTTAAACATGCGGATTCAACTTTCTCATCCGGCTGAACAGTTCCAATTTCAAAACCATTGATTGTAGTCAACGTCACCGTATTTTCGGAGTGACTAACTAATGCAATATCACCAGTGGTTCGGGACGAGTAGACGGAATCGACACTGGCTTGGCGTTGAATTACATTCACGAAAGCGATTCTAGAAAAACATGGATTGTAGAGTTAACATATTTTTCAGGCGAATTAATTACCCTATTGAAGTGCGCGAATAAACCACGTTTACCTGTTCATATCCCAAACAAGTGCGTAATCTTCCCCGGAGCAAGAAATTGCTGTTGAGAATTGCGAGTTTAAATCGATGCATTTAATTGCTTTGTAATGTCCAACGAGTTCCAGTGTTTCCGTGACTCTGTCTAAATTTTGAGATAGTTTGAGAACTGTAATTCTGCCGGATTGATGACCAACCCAAATGGAGCTCTCAGTTGTTACACAAACTGTGATCTGCATAATTAAATAGATTTAAAAAAATGGCATTAATAATTTTTTACTTTGCTTTTTATGTTTTTAAAAACTCAATTCCACTCCATGTTTACCTCATCTCCAATGCATTTATAAACGACGGTCGATTTTATTTGGATTTTTGAGGTCGACCAACTTCCCACAACGTTATCCCCCATAATCAATGTGTTATCCGGCCAAAAGACAATCCTTGTTGGGGTTTCGAACAATCCCATTGGATCAATGTACTTCCTAGTGTTTACAACCTCTAATTCAGTCAAGGTTGGAGATCCAAGGAAGTTACCCCACCGAATTCCCCATACTGTGTCCAGTACCTCCTTTTGAAATTAGAACCCTTGTGGTTATTTTAAAATGAACGTGTGAAATATTTGCAATTACTCCAAAATTCTTAACTCACCATTTCACAGTTTTCAGACGACGATGTTGTTGATCTTGGATGGGGATAAGCAAACAATTTTTTAGGAGTTTGGCCGTAGGTTGAGACCATGGCTTTTCTAGCCCGTCTGAGGAGATCATCTTTGACTCCTTCAACTTCGAACCCTTCATATGTCTATAATCATTTCAATTGAAGTGTTAGAAACTTAAAGTTGTTCGTTTGATTTATTTAAAGAAACTGAAGGTATAAATCGTATTAAATTACCGAAGGATGGAAAACATTGATGGCCTGAACGGCTGGTTTCCCAGTCTGCTTGTATCCAAAAATCAGATCAATCCAATCGCTTAGAAACCTCCGAACTTGGCTACTTTCTAAGGCTTGACGATTAATAAGGACAAAAAGCCTAGGATCACCTTTGGCCCACACAGGAAGGTCAACGTCATCAACGCGTTTGCCATTCTGCTTCACTCCGAAATCAAAATGCTGATGATTTTTTAGAAAATCAGGCAAGTAATAAAATTCTGGTATCGCTTCCTTGAAGTCTGTATTGGATTCTCTGGAAGCCAGTCTCCAAGTTGTTTCTACACTATGAAAACTTCGGTCTGGGATATCAAAACTTCCATCTGTTAAGGATATGCATTTCTCTGAATTAGTTCCTGAATTACAACAAACATAATTTTACATTTGATTCATATTCTACAAGATTGTACCTTGATATTCAAGAAAATGTTGAGTATAAGGGGGCAATCGGATCAGGAAATGCAGTACAATTCCAGAATTCGAATAATGGGACCCGTAATGAAACGGTGCAGAATCACATTCTCGTTTGAGGTACTGTAAAAATTAAATAAAAGTTAGCTAAATCATAAATAAAAAACTGCCATAAAACTTAAATTTAAGCTCCCCTAAATAACATCGGACTTTTACACGGTATTTAATTGAATTGCTCACATTATAAGTCGCAAGAAAATGTTCCTCTTTCGACGGGTCCTGAATAGCCATAGGCTTCTTCAAATCCCTATAGGACTGTGGGGCATGCAAGTCCAATGTGGGACTATCGTATTTGGCAAGGACAAACGGGAATACTGGATACTGCATAAGGTCACAATAAGTCCTTCCAGCCGCCGTGTTGAGGTACATGAGGTACTCGAAATTAGAAATCTGTCCCTTGTTCCACTGGGCCGTCATGGAAGTTATCGAAGAATCCATCAGCGAGAAGTTCAGGGCGTTTGAGGAATGTTTGATTGTTATCATGTTAACCAATTCTTCCCGATCTTTCTGGTTTCTGAACACAAATAGGAAACTCTGATTTCCAACGAAAATCTCGGCTGCCCGATCCTCCAATGTGTAGCGCCTTCGGAGGATGTGGATCAGGAAGATTAGAGGGACTTCGACATGTTCGAATCGTTGCAGGGTCGCTTTCGACGCTTCGGGGATGAAATAGAGGGTATCGGAACTTAAAATAATTTCTCCGGCGATTTCTTCACCGGGGATGATTCGGGTACAGAATCTCATGTACTGGATTTCCGAATTTATGGATGGTAACGTCATGAACTCTTCGTTGTCGGTTTGAAAGAGATACTCAAGGGGCTGGGGAGGTAGTTCTGAAGTTCATTACAAAGAATGTGTTATAAAAATTGCTTTGATTACAATTTACAGAATTTAAACGATGGAGTATTCCTTACCAGGAGTTCTATGCTTTTGAAGAACAAAACGATTGTTCAGTTTAAGATGTTCTTTTCCCAATCTGATCCTTACCCGTCCTGGTCCTTCCGATTGATCTAATGCCCAAAACCTGTTTCAATACAAGAAATTGTTTTGTCACTGAACAATTTCAAAATATTTTCCACTAAATTATAAGAAAAGCTTTGATTTTGGACATACTTAGGATAAGCGTCGGGGAAGTGCCAAGGAGCTTTGGGATGACTCATCTGCTCCGCTAATGCCCACCATTGACTCCTCGCAAATATATCATCCTCTCTTGTCGATACTCTCTTAACCATGTCGATTTCCTGTTTAGTTCTAATTCTCGTAACGCAATCCAGAACTTCGACCGCAAACTTCATGACAGATTCAAAGACGATTTCAAAATAAACGGCACTTGAAAAGTTACCCTTCTGGGCTTTAAATCCAGTGTCACCAGACTTGATCATTCCAAATGGGACGTGTTGACTTTTTGTAAGCCCTGCTCTGAGTTTTTCAAGTACAACCAGGCATTGACGAAGTTCGTGGTAAGACACTCCACAAATTGGTGGGGCTTCCAATAAGATCTTGAAATTTTTAAAGTCCGTAGAGAACGTGGAGAAATTATTCGTTGGGGAGAGAATGCCTGAATCTACCAAGATATCTTCAAACTTGTCCCTGATCGTCTTATTTGAATACTGAATTTGGCCTGGGTACATTTCTCCATCATCCTGTTGACCCCGGTTACCCAATGTATGGGGTACATTTCGATCTTGCTGACCAGAGAGAATAGAAGTCATTCCCAAGGAAAGTAAACCTGCCCCATCAGATATTAGGGATTTCAAGGATGGACGCCGAAAGGCCCCGTCTTCCGGTTGTGGACATTCTCGCTGATTGGAATCGGAGAGAAATATTCGTAAAAACGCCGTGAAACAACGTTCCACTGAATCATCCGACCTCAAAACTTTCGGGAGCCAGGTTTTGACATTCGGACAAGTTTGGAGTAAAATTCTCAACGTATGTTGCTTAAATTCCAAATCGCCTTTATTGGGGGCGAAGATCTTGCACAAAAACACCCCCATGAGATAACTCATTCGTTTCCGATTCTTCTTAACGAAGTATTTCCATACGTCCGTTTCATCCTCTTCATTGCATTCCATAATATGAAGCGTAAAAATGCTCAAAAGCCACTTGTCGAAATGCGTACCGAATCGAGAGGCCGAACTCCGTTCTATCAGCCACAGAATTCTGGCGTTGGCATCCCCTTTCTTCAGTTCTTTTCCGCTGTAGTTCTTCAGAAATTCTACAGATTCTTGATAGAATCTTCCGGTAAGACTACTTCCTTGGGGGGCTGATTCCAAGGCGGGGCAAAATAGTACTTTCCAAGGGTCGTCTTTCGGATTCAGAGCACAGAATCGGATAACATGGTAAATGAGGGTATTCAAGGGTCGAGGAAGCATTGCTGTTGTGCTTGATCTATGAATGTTCATGATTGCTGGGATTAGCCCCATGGATAATAGAGCTGGAATTATCCCTCCTTCGTCATCTTGGACCCATTGGAGAAGCGTTGTAAGGATGGAATTGGACTCCAGTAAACCCACCACAAGGGGATAGGAAACTGGACCAAATCCTTGACAAATATTCGTTACCACATTCGATGTTTCCGGAGCGGATTGGATGAATAGGCTTGTCAGGTAGAAGCCTTTGCTTTTCAGGAATTCGGTAACACATGGATTCTTCACCCTGGAGAGGTAGGTTGATAGAAGTTTAAGGGCCAGGATCTTCACAGATACCTTGGGATGGGAACAGTATGAAACAAGGAGGTGGGAACTCATATGAGGCCTTAATACGGAAAAGAAGGCCCCATCCGGAATAATGGATAAAGTGTTTAATAATACGGACATCAAGGCTTCAACCAGAGATTCTTGAAAGGTCTCTCGGAAACCGTCGTATTGGGTCCGGTCAAACGTCTCCTTATTATAGGATTTCTGGTTATTGTTCAGAACACGACCGACAATTTCGGGGACGTCTTCATTGACAATGTCGACATTGTCCAATGAGTCATGGTTGGATCTGAAAGACTTGAAAATTTGCTGCTCCCGATCTTCCGACATTTCCTCAGCATCTGCAGCCGAATTCGGTGACGTTGGATTTCGGTTTTGAAATATAAAGAAAGCGTCTTCTTTGGATGGGAGTGAAGGTAATTCTTTGGGGAGTAAAGGGTAGAGTCCGTGAGTGACTATCGCTATTGCTACGTATGCATCGGGTGGAGCCATCAATTCAGAGAAGATAGAACGTACCAGAGCAGATATCCGCAAAGCGTCCATAGAACTCAAGGATGACACGGGTTTCCCACCAGGTCCGATGAGATTATTATTGCTGTCGAATATCATATTGTAGCAAATTGAAAGGAGTGTATCGGCGAATTTATTTGCTTTCAAAGTGGCTATGTTCCAAGCCCTGTGGGTATTCTTCTCGAGCAGAAGGTCCAGTAGCACCGTCATCAAGCATTCGAACAAGCTCCGTCGTCCCGTGGGAGCTTCTGCTTCAGTGACTCGGACTTTACCCAAAGCTCTCCATGATGACAACAGGGTTGTCTCGAGAAGCTCGTAATCCAGCAATTTGTTACCACTTGTGGTTAGGCAATGATGGACAAGGACGATGAAGGTTTTGAATCCGAATGATGACTTCTCAGAGTTTAGAACGAAGCGTATGAGGTTGTATTGGATTTTTGGTCTGACGTCTGTCACTTTCGAGTGGCTTTTAATCTGACTCAAGACCAGCGATAGACCTTTAGATTGAATCTCATCTTTGTCGCAGATTTCCACTACCTGAAAAAAAATTAAATCAGTATAAATTTGAGTATGGTCACTTTTTAGATTGATGGATCGTTAAATTAAATATCACTTACCCTTGCATATAAGAATAAAAGTGCATTAAATCCACCCAGTTGATGAAGGGCCCATTGGAAGTCATTTCTATTTTGCGAAACCCCAAGAAGATCAACCAGCCTTTCCTGCATGTATCAAAATGTCTCATCATAAGTAATCAAAATAATCCTATTTACCATCTCCAAAAACAAGGACCTAAAATAATAATCTTCAGTTATTATTGCTAACTTTAACTTACACATTCTTCAGAACCTAATTGATCCGACTTGAAACAGTTGAAAACAGCTTGAAGTTCATGGACAGTGATTGGCCTTCCTTCGGTAAATAGAGAATCCAATGACCTGAATTCCTCTTCGTCATCCGAAGATACGACAGAAACGGCACGTTTCAGCCGGCTAGGCCCTGCCGGGGCTTCAGAAACATTATTGTTTACCCTATTGGGATTTCCAGTACTGATAGTTACCAGTGATTTCTTCCTTCGTTCGGAATTACTGTTGATGTTCTTAGATTGTAGATTACTGACATTGCAGCTTTTTTCCTGTGATAAATCATTACTGGCATCATTCTCGTTGATAAGGGTACCCGTGACCCATGTCTTTGTTGCCGTTATAAGGGGCTCCTCAGGGAGTGTGAACACGTCCGTATGGGTTTCAAAGTCCTCATCGGCGGTTAAATATGTTGATGATGAAGCAGAGGATACGCAGCCAGTACTTTTTCGGAGCGCGTCTTCTCGTTCCTTATCCTTGACGAAGAAAGATAAAGACAGATTAGCTAACGGAGCATAAATATGATTCTAATCTTATTGTAGCCACATTTTAAATGAAACATGTTTGTATTTTAATAGCTTTTCTGTTTGAAAATCAGCTTCTATCTTAATGTGCATCTATCAGAATGTATTAATGAACGAAATTATTTTCCTTTCTGGATCTGCATATTTTCTCCATTCCTACCACATGCTTGATTTGACTTGTAAAAGCATAACCTGATATAAATGCTCAGGCAAATTATCTCCCTATGTTGGTACAATAATTCCAATTGGTTTTAAGCGACGAGGGATTATCCACAATAATTACTGGAAATGGTCCCGTCTGGAGAATTAGTAGAATACACACGTTATAGTATTTTTGGAGTCTAGTGACCCCGTCGATCTATTATCTATAATGCAGGCGTTTGTTGGTTAGTAATTTACTATTCATAAATATTTTCGTATCTGGTTTGTTGGAATTATGCAAATGCGCTATTCACTATTGGTTTAAATAAGGATCCATTTAATCTAGACATTATTATTTCCCTACTATAATAACAATGTAATCACATTAGTAATCAATGAGTATCGATCGAAATAGAAACTTTCTACCACTACACACTATTTCGGGTAATTATAGAAAATGCAATATAGTTACAGTAGAAAATACAAATACGTGACCAGGAAGTTGTTGTTTCTGTAAATCATCTTAAAAATCACGAAATAACGTTTTATTGTCCCGAATTTCATCGTTTCTATCCCATATATTCCTAAGCAATGCCAATTTTTCATCACGCCTAATGCAAATAATTTCAGGCTTTTCCTTTAAAGTAAGAACGACTGACCTTTGAAATAAACCCCTAGGTATCAAACTTTTCTAAGTTATATAGAATATTAGTTTCATTAAAAATAACCAATTAAAGTCATTTAAAAACTAAATTAAAAATGGAATAAAACAGTTCATTACCTCATTATTTTCCGAAAAGAAGGATTGTTTTTGTTGGATAATCTGATTATCAAGATCTTTTAAACTTTTAGGATCCATTGCAAAATTCCAACCACACTTTGGCACACTTAAAGATTATTATATTCAAATCCCAACGTAAAATTACCCCTTTCACTGAGATTCTTGAATCATTACAACTCTTTTTAATTCCTCCAATTGTAAACAATTGTCCACTTGCTCAGAATAAGCTGCTGATTCTACGCTTCACAGGTTTATGTTCCAAGAGTTTGGAATTTGAAGTTATATGAAAGTTCACCTGAGCCTGAACTGTTGAGGTTGAGGCAGTAGTAATATTATCATGAAACATGTTCACGTAAATTCTACGCACACCTGAACAGTGAGAAGGAGGAGGATGGACTAGGAATGTTTTTTATGATAAGCATGACTATAACCACAATCCAACTTCATAAAATCAAAGGGATAAGTAGAAAGGTGGGATTGGCCAGGTGGGGTTTTGATCTGTTCTGCTGGCTCTTATTTGACGCGATATGTAACTCTTTCATTAAAGATTAGTAGAAATAATCTTATGCTAATAATGTCTTTTCAATCATCTTCCAACGTCAGTTAAATAGTGCTGCAAATTGTTACCCCTTCCTACACTATTATAAATAGGTAGTAGTGGTAGTGATAGTGGTCACTTCCACAAATCCCTTGAGCTTTTTAACTTTTTAATGTATATTCATAGACACGAATTATCCATACGATTCCTTAAAGGACAATTTATTGTACTTGTATAAGATTGCAGTTTACTTCCAAGGATGCATATATTGACTTATATTCTATCTTAAGTTCTCCAGAATGCTTGCTTGAGAAAATTTTGTCAGGCTGGTCACGCAACTAAAGTCAAGTTTTTTTTTGCTCAGAATGCTAAAGAAGTTTATAAAATTTACGTAGGTATTCAATTATGAAAAGGTTCTACTTCTGGTTCTAGACTCGTCCCAGACTATTATATAAATAGTTGCAATCTTAATAGTTTTTTATCGAGTAGAAATGTTTTCGTAGCCTTGTACTTGTAATTATACGTTAGTTTAGTAGGTTGGCTATTTTCACATCAAGGCTTATTCTTCCCAAGTCAGAACTTCAGTCCTTTGTCAGGATAGAAGCCTTAATTTTTGATGCGTTTATATGTTGCAATCGTAAGGTTTCGGAAAATATGAGAACTCCTTATAAAACGCGTGTGACACGAATCAAGAGTTCCAGTTATATTGGGGATGTTTTTGTACTGTTTATGTTGATGTTTTAAAAGCACCTTTTCAAAGAGATGCCAGGTTAGGACTGATGTACTGAGAGTTTCATACAGGAATCTATATCCTTTTCAATCCCAAAATCCTATCCTAACGAATGCATAATATCTCGAACATGTTTTGATCCGATCGACAGGCCGAATGTATTTAATGGGAGCAAATTCTTCATAGCATCAATGTGCATTTACTATGCTGAATTGTATTAACTGTTATTATTGTTCCAGATATCTAGATAAGTAGGGACTAAATGCCAGGTAAGCCGTTTCATTCCACAGAAAAATGATGAAGAGAGTCGGCAAAGTTAATTTAATGAACGATGTCTGTTTTCTTCTTCCCTTTCATAGCTAGATTAGAATGAATAAATCCACAGTAATAAAGGGTCTGGTAAAAGCCAACGTACTGTTAATAATACCTTGTGACAGACTGAATGGACCAGTCCTGATAGGAAAAGTTACAAAAAATACGGTTAATTTACAATATTATAAGGAGATAAAGGTATTGATTTTGGGCCAACAACTGTCACCTGTGGAGGTAATTTGAGATTTTATGGTTTTATATCAGCTAGACTTCCGTAATATAAATATTGTAAAAGAGATACACTTTCTCATAAAAAATGTGTTTGCTTGACTTAATTATGAATTGTGACTACATTGCCTCGATATCCAGGAAAATACGCCGTTCTAAGCCCCCGTCAGTTCCCTATAGGGTTTCAGGCATTGTTGAATTTCATTTAACAATGAATGGATACTGCGGGGTGGTTAAAGAAACGTTAACTTTGTTCTATTTGTTTTTACATAAGGTTATAGATTATAAATCGAGTAATCACTTGTTTCAAAATTGAACGATATTCTGATATGCTCTATTTGTTTTATAACGGCAAGTGGCATACTAATGATTAGCGAATCGATGATGCAAACTCTATCCCCGGTCAGGTGCACTGAAATTAATTTGATCACGAGATGTGGGCTATGGATATGGGTTGGAGTTTGTAATCGTTGACAGAAATGAATGATTTACTTTCATTCTGTTTTTTGGTTTGAACAAATGTTTGTTGTAGCTTGGAATCAATAAATCAAGTAACTGGCATATTTATAAGCTAATACCGGATATCCTTAAACGCATCATATGAAAAAATGACGGGATTTTGTTAAAAAATTGATTGGGATTGAGATTAAAAGTAAGTGGTTAATCCCTAGTAATTTTGATAGACGTGACACATAAAAGATCAGTTGATGAGATCTCCTGCCAGGAAGGAAAGGAAGTGTTTTAAAATATGTGCAGAAGGACAGATATTTAGTTACATTTAATTAATTTTAATGAACCCCGTCTCGGCAGCCATAAAAATTCTGCGATCCTTCGCCAATTGTCCAATGAAACGATGCAACGTTAATGTGTTATACCCTTTCTGCATATGTAGATCCTTCCAGTACAGTTGGATTACATACGACCTTTGAAATTCTGTTGAAATGGGGAGTGTCGTCTGCAAATATTCTTGAGCGATGTAATAATAAAATAATCTTTTGATGTTCCAATTTCTAAAAATGAATCTGCCTGGATCTGGAATCTTGATATCTGTCTGCAGTATGCTGAATTGCTCATATATTTCCAACTAAGAGAAAAATAAAAACTGAGAAACACGTCAAGAATCAGAATAACTTAAATTTATTAGCAATGTAAGCAATACTGAAATTAAGCATAAAAATAGATGAAGGGCTCTTTGGAGGTTGGAAAGCTTATTTTTCATGTGATCCGTGGAACAGATATCTAAAATTGATTTTTTCGATACCAATAAATACAATAGTCCTAATGTATGTGGATTAGAGCCTTAGAGGTTGGATGTTAAAGTTAACTTATCCGTTTGAAGACAGAAAGCAAACTGCAATGAATCACGAATCCAATACATGATCGCTTACCAACAACGTTTCACGTCATATGCATACCGCAATATGAAAAACTAAATGACGATATCTGATGAAATTTATTTAGCTGTATAGCTAGAGGTTCTGGAATTTGCATTTGCGTTTTTGGACCGTAATCCCATGTAGGATATACATAGTTTAGCAACAGGTTGACCTCGCAGTTTTAAGGACTTAGCGATTTTGCTTCTCGATATCTCGATACCATGATTGGATACTGTTTTGTAGTTCCAGTGGATTCAACTGGTGACCAAAGGTTAAATACAGCCCTGCCTCTTTGAAATAAAATGTGGTCTGTCTTTTAAGACTAGGAAAACAGTTGGTATTGGTGCCACAGGAAGAGTTTAGTTTTTAAATGGCCTTTTGAGGACTCCGATTGGTTAATGATTAGAGTTGTGATCTTTTCGATCGACTTCGCAAGTAGTTTATTGGAGATTAGGAGTGTTTGAAGGACTAATGAATCATCAGACCATTTAAATATCTTATTGTCTCATTCCCCTAACAAATCGGCTATAACAGATAAATGTACAAAAAATCATGTTGTCATCATCCTATCGCCTTAGAATCAAATCCGCTTATTTCCAGTATGAAAATCAGAATGGCAAAGAAAGGGATGGATATTAGATCGAATTTATGCCCAAAATTATCTTTTAAAAGCATGACCTTTCGCACTTGTATTATATACGTCGAAATTTTTTTAATCATTCATAAATGTTCTTCTAATTATAACCAAGTATAAAATACTTTAACAATCAAACTTGCAAAATTTCATCTCAAAAAGGGCTTTGCCCTACACCCCAACGGATGTACCTGTACATGTGCTATCTATTATTCTTCAGTATCGTTAGGGAAAGTTCTAGATTGTCTTTCCTCACAATTTCTTATGTAACTTTGCATTAAAAACATCTGCATCACCGGATTGTGAAATTGTAATAGTAACTGTGGAAAAATCCGAAAGCAAATCTTTGGGACCTTGCGGCAACATGCTATGATAAGCGCAATTTAAATACAAATCAACGATAACCGTCTGAACTAACTAGATTCAACTAATTTTCCAGCTGCAATTTTTTCGTCTGCAATATGGATTGATTCCTCCCTTTGATTAAAACGAGATAAAAATCCATGTACGCACTTGAAATTGGCTTATCCTTCATATATGGGCCAACAAGTTGCAACATCAATATCCAAATCCGCTATTCAGATTACCTAGTAGTTAATTTGACTAGTTTTAGATTTTAGTCGTATTTCTAATTCCGCCTTCATGTTCATCTAATAATAGAGAATCCCTAAGCCGATAATTAGCATATCTAGTTGAAGTACAAACGACGCAATTAAATAATCCTGTTGACGTTCCATCACGATCGTAAACAATGGCTTTAAATGTTTTTAATGTTCATTTGTTGCATACACTCACAAAAAATAAATAGGATTGACTTTTTTGACTTTCCGTCGACCAGCGACAATGTCAAAATATAATTCTGGATAGTGCTGTCGTAATCGTTGATAATGTTGTAGTAAATATTAACATATTATATCTGTATTGATTCATACTATTAAATATCGATACACGATTAAAAGTACAGTATATTCCATACCACTGAATAACATACAAACATATTTTGTAATGAAGGTTCAAGGGCTAAATTTAATATTAATGAGTAGGTGCGTATAATATAAAGATCATTTCTGAACCAGAAATAGCAAGTTAATAATATAATTTAAACGGATTATTCATATAATAATCTCTTGGTTCGATTTGATAAATAGTGAAGGAACAGTTACTTTACAGTGGACTTTACTTTAGCGTCTCCAATTCTATTCGTAATTAAAAGAAATCATATAATCATACAGCGCGTATACATCATTTTCATTCGCAACCTCATTTCATGTCGTCAATCCATAGGAATAGGACCAATTAAGAAGATCAGGCATAGACTCGGTGACTTCGGAGACGGAGTTCTAAATCACAAAGTTGCTCGAAGAATCCATCGTTAGGAAAGATCTGTCGCTTACTCCTGTTGAAGTCAGTCCAAAATGCAATTAATTTTATTTTGAAGTCAATTATATTTGAGTGAAAGTGACAAATGACCAAAAATAACCAAGGCTCACCTAACTATACTCACGGCATCCTTAACAGAGATCCCTCGCTTCATCATAAGATAAGCTATAACGAGGGTCGCGGATCTGCTAATTCCTTGTTGGCAATGAACGTATACTTTTCCTGAATGTGCAAAATGCAGAAGGTTTTAACCTCGTCAACCCAATATACATATAGTACAGTTGTAGGATTGCAAAAATTAATTTAGCATTAATTAAGCATTCATTTCTGCCGTTGTTAATAATTACAATTACCTCCTTTAGATATAGCTTCATCTATGAATCGAGTACTTTCATCAAAGAATCTGTAAAGAGGGAACCTGGTCTCGTCATGGGCTTGAATACCCTTGAATGCGATGTCGGAATGGGAATAATAAGATGGCTTCGTTAAAACACAAGTTCCGCAAATGTCCTTCCTCAGACAATCTGAACAGGCCATGGCCGTATTAAGTACGTGGGTTACACCTTCACGAGCCAGCGTTCGCGGGGATAGGGCAGTAGTCCTAATAAGGGTTTGTAAATGGATGGATTAGATGAAAAATTTGTCATTGCGAATTCATGATTATTTTTTGCGTAAAACCGGGAGCTATAGTTTAGGAATCTTCAGAACTTTGGGAAAAATGAGCATGAGAGACTCAAAATTCCACTAAATTGTACCGAATTTAATGCATATATAGGTATCTCTTTCGAAACATTTATTGAAGGGGTTTATTTAAGAGTTAACAGTAACTGATATTGGTGAATCAACTGAATGCTATAGGTATAGACAATAATTTAAATTTAAGAACTTACGCATCTCCCAAAAGTATCCCAGGGTAGACTTCATCAAAAGCATTTCGCGGTGGACACCATTTCTCCTTAACAATCTGCCGAAGGTCCTCCTTGGTTGTAGCATATCTTCTTGAATACATTTTGATCCTTTATTCCTGAAAACTGCTAAAACCTTTGATAACTCGTCACTGAAAAATTACTTCAAAACTCGAGACCTTGCAGAAAGTAAAAGCAGCCCGTGTAAAAAACAGACGAAAACGACCCTGGATGATACTTCGGGAGATATATTCACAAGACTGAAGAATTTTATCCGCAAAGCAAAGTCTTCTTTAAAATCTGTGTCGTATCGGTCTCGGTGGATTGGCTATAAGACACTCAAAGAAGACCTCGAGACTGTAACTAATGATGAAGAGATTGAGACCGAGATTATATGAATTTAAAATGGCAAAATGTTAAAGAGTTAGGGATAAAGGAAGCGGTGAAACGGGAAGCTTGGGTTATTGTGTAAGCATTCTCGGAGTTCATGGGAGGAAAGTCTAAAAATAGTATTTTTAACCCGTTTCCGCTCTGTAGCAATCTTAAAAAGACGTGATATAACATATATACCTTGATTATAATCATTTGTTTTTGAGACTGCCTTGAAGTATTTCTGAAAGTTACTAAAGCGAGCGGATCTGCATTATCTCTACTCTCGTTCTTCTGGTTCGAATACGAAAGACGTCATTGTCGCGAAAAATACAAAACCGTGAGTCTTGCCTCTTGCAGCTTCAACGTGGATGGGTCAACCATTAAATACGGTTGCACATGTTCTATCCGCTAACGTACCATAAGAACACGGGTTTGGAAGTGACAACCGAGATTTATTGAGGATCTGAACTTCTGCTCCGGAAGATTATCGTTAATACCCCCACGCAAAGGAAACGTGACTGTTTGCAATGAAATATGAGCAATGCTTGTTTTCTGCAATAACAGTTTCTCTTTCAATAAGCCATCAGAACAATTAATGAATGTAATTAAATGTCATTAATTTCGTCGATAGGGAATATTCACGTCCATCATTGTTGAATCTCATTAATATCTTGTTTAGGATGACGTTTTAAACTACATTGGAATTGATGGTCCTGATATGTCAAGCAAAATGTATGTTTGCAAATAAATCAGGACCTTGTTTCCATTCCAATTTACCCATGAGTATCACTGCAGATTCAAAATTAAATTTTTTCTCCATAGATTATTGGCTTTGATTCAAGGAGAGTTCCTTAGCATTTAACTTTGAATTTGTGTCATTGTCAAGGATTATTCGTTTTCAAGAATGACCTCTATGCAAACTATCCTGATTTTAAACAACTTCTGCTACCAGTTTATACGTACACATGTGCTTAAAATAACTTGTTAGGAAACTAGGAAATATTTTTATGATTTTGAGCAATTGCAGATATTTGCGTTGTGGATGATCTGTTTAAGATTGGGTGCGTCACGAAGAAATGACTAATGACCAAGAATAAAAAATGTAGATTTTCTCAATTTACCGAGAGTAACGTGATTTTAAATTGAGAGACATAAAGGGTTTTACGTCATGGAATGGTGAATGCTGTATTGATAGAAATGGTATTTTAGTCCCAATAATTATAAGGTGGGGGGCTTTCAATCTTTGATCTAATTGTACATTTTATCAACTTCTATAAAGAGAGGGTGTGAGCCTTAGAACTCTAATCAAACGGCAGAGTCGCCAATAACTAGCTGGTTTCAACTCACTATCAAAATTAAGTCAATCAATCAAAATAAAAAAGTAAAATCAATCCGCGATTTCATCAGAAATGTCAGTCATTGAATAGAACCATTTCATGATTTACATTAGTAATTGAGAAACTGCCATATAAGTCTCTGTATTTTGGTCAATGTATTTAATAAAAAAATCAAAGTGCCCAAAGCTGCGGGAAAGTATTCGAAGAACAGAGATGTTTTCAGAGGATACAATTTTTAAAGGAGTCAAAAAGATAAGACATTTTGATGACATGCAATTATTGTCGAAAACTTTATTAAGCATGAGCATCAAAATTAATTTTCATAAAAATTCGGCAGTATATGATTGCATTACGACTATATTTGGAGCGTTGGGAATTCCTGAAATTCAATGAGGCAGAGTCGGGATGTATTTCGGGGGGGGGGGGGGGTCTGGCCAATTTGTAGATTTATTGTCTGTATCAATCTGTTTCACTTTAACCACTTCTTACTAAAAAAACAAAGCTACAAAAGAAAAAGATAGCGATCAACAACACAGGGAAAGTTACTTTCACCCTTGGAAGTCTTTCCACTATGTGCTTAACTTGTACCCTTTGTTCATTTAATCATAGACGGGTTATTGCAGGTCACGAGATCATGTCAGAGGTCAGGGGTCATCAGAAATCAAGCGACAGTAAGTTATGAAGTTATGAGAGAAAGTACTTGTGGTGAAAGCAAATGCAATTAAATAATGCCAAGAAGTCTATATGCAGCTTGTAAAAAAGGGTTAAAGTTTTAAGCGGGAAAGAAGAGAGCTTAAAACTATTCCAGTTGAAAAGAAAATAAGTCAATCAAAAATCCAAATACGACTTTCCTTTTAATCCTCTCTAGACTTTCACTTTCGTTTCACCCGTGTATTTTTTAATTTTAACCTTCTCATTTTCTGATTAAAATCAAGAAAGAAAAACGAAATTGGCTAAAATCAGTGAATTTTAGACATAAAGTCATCCTCGTCGAAACGGTCGTAAAATTACTGTAATTTCAGGTTCGGTTGATTAATTTTAGTTAATTTGGCCTCTGTTTTTTTGAGAGAAAGCCCAAGTAAAATGGGAGAAAGTGAAGAAAAAGCGAATGTAGGCGCGGATGTTTTCCTCGTTCTTGTAATTCCATTGCTCATTCTGTGTAGTAAATTCGTGCCGAAGTTCTCTGGTTGGGTAAGTGACTGGTGTGGTAATCGACGATATTTTTTTAACCTTTTTTACGTGTTATGCCAAAATTAAAATGGAATGATGTTTTTCCAGGTGTCTAAAAGATGTTTCGGTCTGACGAGTAAAGAGGCAGAACAAGTCGCTACGGCTATGACGATCCGAAAAGAGATGAATTCAATATCTATGGTCGACGAGTTTGCTAAATATGCGAAATTACAGAGAAAGCTGAATCAGGTCACACTGGATTTGGAGTCTAGTGGTGAGAAATGAATTTGGAATATTATTAAAATGCAATGCAAAGCCAGGCTGAAATTTTGGATTTTTTACGTATTTTTTGTTGCAATTTACAGCGGACTGTAGGAAACTTCTTCAGGATAGAATCTACAAGTGGATAATGGCTGGTCTATCGATTACCATCGGATTTACTTACCTTTTACTCTTAGCAATTGTTGGAACTTCGACACCAGTTTTTATCGTACCTAAGTACTGGTTCTTTCCAATTCATTCAATCCTATCGTACCCAACGGGAGTGGATGGAGCAATAAGTATTCCGATTTGGACGGTTTTGACAAGAAACGTCCTCGCATTTGTTATAAAAACGTAGTTAGGTTTATTGAATTTTAGCTTGTCACTTGTGGAAGGTTAATGATCGATAGTATCGATATACACTTTATGGGTCATTCATTATACTTTGTATATTATCTTTTTTAATCCGTATTCCGTTCCATAATTACTTAATAAATCTAAAAATCTAATAGAATATGAATGTTACGAATACGATGTATGGGTAATGTTACCTTTTAAGGTTAAAAACTTGTATAAAATGGGTTTGTGTTAATGAAATAAATCCCAAACAAATGTACAAATATGTGTGGGTCGGGCTTTAAAATCTGAAAAATTATATTTAAAATTTTCATTTGTCCTTATAGTAGCATAGTTTTAAACAAAAATCAAATATTTGTGAATAGAGATCTAGAATTGTCTATATAACTCAACAGATTTTTCAAATTAAGGTTTTCGTTATGTTGGACGAATAATTTTATTAGGTATACAATACTCTTGAAATAGACGGTTTAAGGATATTATTTCCATTAGCATTAGGTAATTAATCGAGTGCATAAACTCAATAAACATATTTTTCTTGCTTAGGTTCTATAATAAAATCAGGTTCCTTAATTTTTTTTTTGTAAAATACACTCGTATAGAAGGGATTTGACGAAATAGCGAACTATCTTGAAATTAGTTCACATGTGAAAAAGTTGACAACTGCGGTCAGTAATAGTCAGCGTTTCCAATTTATTTCAAATTTAAATATTATTTTCAAAAAATTTGTTTATACAAATGACACCGCAGATTGCAGATAGATATACATTTTACAAATACGTTACCTTGCTAGGAAAACCAAACTCACGTTATGATTATATGTTTAGATGTTTTTTCTACAATTAACATTGTTAAAAATCTGCAGTTCTAGATGTAAAAATTGATTAATTAAGTCGCCAGTCCTAAATAAATTTTCAGACCAAAAGAAGCTTAAAATTCCCTACAAAGTGTATATCATCAACATCATTCATCAAGTGTCAATTAAAGGGTTTATTTTTTATTTGTTTGAAAAACATAGTTTACATTTATTACATGAGTCACAATTCAAACATTTCAAAGCCATCACTGTATATTAGTGTATATGGTTGTCGTTGAAATAATTTGAAACGATTTAAGTGCAAATGTGCAATAAATTCAATACAATTCTGTACCATTTTTCCATTCAATCTGATAAGATTAATGCAAGTGCAACGAAAGAACTTATGCAAATGCAAACTGAATAGCATTTGTAATTTTAAGTACGGACATTATTCTAATATATATTATGCATGTTCTCCATAAAAATTGCTAACAGGAAGTCTACGGGCTTTTACGTTGTTACAATCTTTTATCATTTTTCAGATCAGAAATTCGGAATGCAATAGGATCCCTTTAATACGGCTTCTAGTTGGATACATTTTTATACTCATTAGGCATTGCCAGACCCTCAAAGCCCTACTTCTTTCCGGACAATAATAGCACTGCCAGACTGGAAAAATCAATATATTGAATCCCCAACTCAAATGCATTCAAACTTATCAAACATCCCAGACAGCAAAACAACACTAATTACGCTCTAAAAGTTCCTCTCAAAAACATCAATCGAAGTTACTTCAATATGCTTATTTCAGGCAGGTAGGATAAAATGAGAAACAAAACTGAATGAAAAGTTCTTTGAAATGTGCAACTGCGAAATTGGTTTCAAATCAACAGTTTAATGAACGACAATTTACTCCACGGTACGAAGTACGATGCCCACTGATAAATGAGGTCAATGATTATTCGAAAATCGATATTGTTCCACTTTTACCAAGACTCCTCAGTTGGTCAACAACATCATTAGTAAGGGTGCAGGGAATGCTTATTTTTGGTATTGATCTCATTTAAATAACTGCCTCTTCTCTCTCGCCTATCTCTATTCTGTGAAAGGGTAATTATAAGGTAGGACTACCAATTAACATATTAATTATTAAGAATGGAGGGAATGTTGTTATAAATAATGAATAGAATTTTTTAAACTCCATTCCTTTGTTATTTTTTATCTTGCAAAGGGCAAGAAATAATAATAGCAAGGCTGTGGATCTAGATGCTCAATAATACCTAAAAAAACCTATCTAAATCTTCCTTCCCGAGCATTTGACCTTCCAGGATTGTTACGAACTGGCCTGGATGTTTACGACTGGAATACATTTCTCCTTGAATTTATCTCGCGTTTCTTCCAACAGCTCCACAACTTCCAAGGTTGGTTTCGATTAATCATTCACTTATTTAGTTGTTGATCATCTTGCTCGTAAAATGCATGGAGAATCCTTAGCCTTTATATTATAATGTATCTGTATCAAAAAGTATAAGCACATCAGAGTCAGATCAGCCTTGAGTTTTTAAGGACAAATCCATATTATGAGGAGTCTATGGAAATGGATGGAACCTGCTAAGGAAATTAACATCAGAAATCAAAGCGTTTATCAGTAGCTTCCATTTAACTCATCATTTAAAAACGCTCTAACTCAAGGCTCTCCCGTTCCCATAAAAAGTAAACCCAACTTAGAAAAAGGAAAGCCCGAAGGGTAAGCAGTAATTCCTAAAAGTAATCCTCAAAACAACCCTCCATAATAAGTTTTAATGAGTTTTTTTATCTCGTACTTTCAAAATAGCTCGCCAGAAATCAATAAAACACACAATATAATAGTGACATACATTTCGGCCTTGAGATCCTGTTTGCTTAAAAACTTAAATGCGTCTCTCCCCAGCCTTATTTTCTCCTATTACCGTTTCCCCACAGAAGAGACTGTTCCGACTAAAAAGAGGTCGGAGTGTAAACAACAAAACAAAATACCCTCTGTATCATCATCTCTCCTAATCTCATATTACGGGCAGGAAGATGAGGACATGCATGCCTGCTCTATTAAACGGAATGTTATCACCGATTTATATAACATACATCACATCACAACAACATTTAATAACTTCTTGAGCCAACCAACCAGGATCGAGGAACCAGCATCAACCCTAAGCCCATGAACCAAGGTCCTTCCTTAGAAAAGGAGTAAAAAGCAAGTAGGGATGTAGGTCACGAATTTATACAGTCTCATATTCATTACTACTACACTAGGAGTATATTATTACCATTCCCGTATTATCAGGAGTGGAAGGACGACCGACTTCTTGGAGAGGATAAGGAGACAGGAAAGGGTGTTTTTTATGGATGGTTCATCGCTCTACTTGTGGTGCCTATAGTTTCTAAAATCCAACAAATTATTAGTAAAACTACAAGCTCTAATTTCAGGAGGAAGAGGCTTGGAATGGAACGAGGTTGAGTTGAAAGTTGAAGTCCCAACTTTAACCAACTACTACGACTCCCTATACTAATTTCCAAAAGAGGACAGAGACATGAACTGGAATTCGAAAATAGGTCAAAGTCTCAAAGTAGACTGAGATGCCCTTGTCTTATCATTCCACCCAGCATAACGTAACAGAGATAGGTTCTAGCAAAAGTCCCTCTCTTCCAACCAAAGTTCCGTTGTTGGAAATGAGGTGAGTTGGTTGGGAACTCCGAACCGACTGACGGATAAAATGGCCCTGAAAATTAACCGGGTTTCAGTTGGGTGAGAGCGTCTGGCTCCATCCGAAAAGTCCCTATGTTTGTTTCGTAGAAATATTTTATTGAGTTTTCTCCGAATCGGATGAAGGTCGACCCGACCCTCCTCCTCCCTCTCCCTTTTATATGAAATCAAAGGAGAGGGCTATTCGGAGAGAGAAATGAGCTGTAGCCTGTAGTTTAGTTGTGCACAAGGATCATAATACGTGCTATAGTTCGATAGCTGTGGGCTCAGCCTGTTGAAGGACATTTAACTTGAAGCCACATCCCACGGGCCCGAGATCCAATGTTGGGCTTATGGGAGGGAGCTTGTTCCCGTGGATTCGACCCATCATGTCATGCTGATGATGGTGTGGTATCAAGGACCTTCGCCGTCACAGACGGACCGGGTTCTCTATTCTGTAGATCGTTCGTAACCTCGGTTTACATAATAAAATCCTCGCTTTTTATTAATAAGACCATTTCTACAGTTCCAATGCCAATGCAATCCCATCACGTCAATCTACGAGATCTAATCCCTCCCTATGCTCCTTGAGTGGTGGTGGTGGTATGGTGGGTAGTTGTAGTCCTACCTGTCTTCTTCCAAGATGTTGGGAAATGACATTTAAAGCCTGAGCCGTAGTCAACAAGATCCGGTACTGGAAAGTCAAATGTCGGAGTATATGTCCCCATGGGGTTGTGTTTTTTTTACACACTCCGATGGAGGATATTCAAGGTGAATTTATTTTTTAAGGAGTTTATTTTTTAAATATCTTCACAATCAATGCTACACTCTTGAAACTCTTCATAAAATTTGGCAGAATGCTCTCAATACTTTCCACCAGTTTCCAATAATTGCAAGCATTTTCTAATAAGCTTAAAGAGGTTCTATTTTTGTAGTGGGGAGTTATTTCGGGGAGAATCTATACTGGGGGGTGGGGGTCTATTTAGAGATTTACGGTTTACGTAGATCCGGTGGAATTTGTAATACCTCGATTATTTATTGAGTGACCAAGGTCATTGTATAAACCAATGACGAAGTCGTTGCTTTTGACATAATTTAATTATTTTTCTTTGTGTCATACGAATGCAATATGTAGTTTTCCAATATTCATCAACAAATAGTAAGAAAACTGTGTTGGCCGAATGAAATATATTTGAAAAGAGGTGTGTTCAGCATTATTTTGATATAATTCATACAGATAAATGAATGGATGAAATGAAACCCATGGCATATTCCACACTGGCTACGTCTCTCCTTTTTTATTCATTTTTTAAGACAAGGGCATAGACCAGATGCTATTCATGGTTTTAACAGCGTCGTATTTCTATTTGTGTGCAGAGTAAACTTTTTAGTTATCACAATTCCACGGCATAAAAATAAAACTGCCAGAGTGTACGACACACACAGGCCTTGTCCTACCTTTTAAATTCTAGATCTTGAGTCTTGAATTCTTGAAGAACCCTTTTAGTCATGAAAAATGCCTTGTTTCTAATGTCTTGTGTCAGTCTCAGTGTCAGCGGAATTGCATTTAACTTCACCCAAATTAATTCATATGAAACGTAACCTCTTCTAGGTTGTCATCAACCTTCTGCAGTTGCCAATCTCTAAGAAGAATCTACCAACTCTACCCCCAACATTGTAGAAGGATTCATATCCTTATTCAAACTCTAACAGAGTTAACCACTGCTCTTGAGTCCCATTTAACAATTGAAGGGATAGCATTGAAAAGTTGAAAAGCACATGTATGCCTAATCAAAATCAGGAAGCGTTTAGTTATATATTTAATCTTTAGCCCTTGATAAATTAATCTCTCTTTACGAAGTTAACCTCTTTTTTAAAGGCCTGAAACATAAGCTCATGGTTATGGCATTGGACAAGCGTATCGATCGATGCCGAATCTCGATTGTTTTTCCACTCTTTTATTATGACTTTCGGGGTCTTAAAACTTTTAATACTGTTTTTCTCCAATTAAATCCCTATGGCGGTTGAATTTTGGAAGCCTCCAAAACGCATGGAAAATTAAATGGAAAGAACTATCTGCATTTTCGATCGTTTTTAAAATATCCATTCAAGAAAAATGTAATACTTATGTCATTATAAGCCTATTCTCCCCTATTTAAATGGAAAATGTCAAGAGCTCCCTATCAAAATCCAATGGGGACTTATTCCGGGAGATTTATGGGAAAATGCCGTACTTCCAATTTTAAAGCCTTCATTCCACACAGAAATCATGAATTTACGGCACTGAGGAACTCGGTCCGTGTCCTCGAAAAGTTCCAAACCAATAACCCAAACCTATCCGTCCATCCGCTCTGACTGAACTGAACTGAACTGCGATATGTATTTCTATGCCCGTCCTCATCATAGGAGTGCATTGCATTTCTTCGGAGAAGAAGCCAAAGCTAAACTCTGTTGAACTAATAGCTGAACAAAGTCCTATGCTTTCCATATGAGAATACTTCATAGCATAGGCCTAGATGATCGGAACAAGTTGCTAAAGGCCTGTATAAACTGCATATAACATAACACTGGGAACAAGGATCCTATCATCATCATTATCATCATCAAGGTCTTTGGTCTTGCCCAAACTCCATGGAATCAAAAACACAGACTTTTTAGGTAACTAACTCCAATACTAACTGAACCTACGCCGAAATAATGCCAGACTATGTTCGATGTTCCTTTGCTCAAGCTCAACAACCAAAAATCCCGTGTCCCTGAAAAATCCCCTTTACTTGATACGGATTTCGGATTCCAGATCCTAGTCATCCGATGCACTTGGCTCCTTCAACATCTTTCACCGAATTGACATATTTCCTACCAAGACATTTCAACTACTAACTACGTTACTCGAGCTTGCATTCCATAAAAATTCCAAACACTTTTTTCTCCCAATTGAGTTAAAAAAAACAATTCAAATTAAGATTCCGGATTCGAAAAACCTTTGTCTGAGTCGGATTTTGAGGCCAGAGATCCTCAAATACGAAGCGGATCCTAGATCCTATAGATAGGGAGAGTGAAGGCGAGTGAATTGAACTCTTTATTACGACAAGTTTGCTTACAAATTAGAAACGACAAGGGAGTTTCTTCATTGATTCATACTGTTTCATACCAACAATACTGGAGGCATAAGCAGGCCGGGTTTAACACCCAAGAACGCTATAAGAACATGATAACATTGCTGCTTTAAATGGTTCAGTAACTGCAGCCGATATCTAAAAAACATACGAATCCCAAAGCATCTTTCAACGTACTAAACGATCTTGTCCTCTCAAAGGGTTACAATTACATGCATACTTCCCTTGTAGCTCAACTCTCATAGTAGTTTCTACAAGTTTGTAAGGATAATGATAAAAAATAACATTGGATTTAAGCATTTAGGATTTAAAAATCGTATGTAGAGAGAGAGGTATAGTGGCCGTAGCTTGGTTCTGGGACCTCGTTTTTCCCATTCTAGAGACTTTAGTATCGGTGGTGGTGGTGGTGGTTTTATTGTGAGTGGAGGTTCGGCCAGAGCCATTTTGGTGCTGCTGGCTCTCTGATTGAGAGGAGTGAAAGGGAGTTTGGCTTTAGTTGCACAGACAGACAGTTCAAGTTGGAGAGAGAGTTTGAGAGAGAGTGTCTCTCCTCTTCGGCATAACACATAAACGAAATAAATATTTTTACACTTCCTTTCTTCTTTATTTTTTTGTGGATCCTGGAATTACTCTGATTTGTGTGGAAGAGTTCAAAAACACTCTCTCTCTCTGTAAAAATACCAAGGATTAAGAATGGATTCGGATTTCGGAGAAAGGGATTGTTAAAGTGACCGTCTTGATTGTGGGTGGATTGTATAAGAGAAAGCGGATGAGGAGGAGTGTGGGTGTGCCGGACACCGGAGGACGGTTGTGCCCCTGCCCCCTTCTTGGAGTGGGCGAGGTCAAGGTCACGGGACAAGCAAGAGGAGATCCACAATTTGAAGCTTAAGGAAGGTGAGATTAATGTCAAATGTGAAATACATAAAAATGTGGTGTCAAATGTCATGACACATGGCACCAATGGCATGACACACCACAGAAAATGGGAATAAATTCATTGTGCATTGTAAATTAACCCTTTCTTTGTTTGTTCGAAAGTGGTTTTGGAAATTGAAATTTGGATATTTTGGAACCTTTTGTTTTGTTCTTGTGCAATCATGGAATCTCATAGAGTGTAGAGATCTGCAATCATTTGAATTGCGCCTTGTACTTCACACTTACTTGGGGCAAATCGTATTTGCATCTTGTGCCTTCGCTTCGGGCTTGTTTTGTGCGGGGGAGGGACTGGAGGGAGGCAAGGGCAAAGGGAATGGGAAGGTGGAAGGGTCTAGTACCTTTTGTTTGAAACTGACTTTCAACTTTCAACTTTTGACTTCAGACTGTGGACTGGTTCAGAGTTTGACGTTGACACTAGTTGACAGAGAGGCGGACCACTTTTGACTTTACACTTTATATGACACTGCAGTCACACTTGCTGTGCAAAACCAGGACACATGAATAAGATGTAAGACATAAGATAAGGCCAAATGTTAAAACGATTTTAGAATGATTTTTCAGATTTTTCTTTTCTTAACAACTAACTTTACTTTGAACCTTATCTTTAGAGCCTTAAAGGTCGGTTAAGTTTAAACTTAAAAGTAAGGCACCGGTGACCGGGCAGTGTCTTGATGAGTCTTAGTCTTTAGTCTATAAAAATTTGTTCAAAGTTAGTTGATTAGTTGTTCTTGTTGTAGTCTAAAAACTATAATAAAATATGTATTAAATTAATAGTTAAAACAAAGTGCTGGAACTGGAAATATGCGATGCGTTATTGGTAGCAAAAGCGTAATCACACTCGAACGATGAAACGAACTTAAGAGCTCTCAAAGTCATTCGGTCATTGCACTGGCAGCAAGCCTTTTTAAACGTTTAGCTTTGCTTGCAATCGAATTGTATTTTTTGAGGAGGAAAGGTCAGGTCATTAAGATTTAGATATACAATTTAAGACATAAGATGACGCATATCGGTATGACATCGGATTGTAGTCAATTATGCCCTATAGATAGATGTAATTCCCTTTTACACTTACAACTTATTAAATTATCCAAAATCATGTCATCGCATAATGTACCCCAGCTTTAAAAAAAACAGGTAAAAGTATGAAGTACGAAAAAATACTGATAACCAAATACTGGCAAATTTTAATGACTAAAAAACCGACATTACGATTGACACTAAACTGTTAGACTGCGAGTAGTAACTAGTAATTTTATTGGTTTAACTTCGACACAAACGCCTGCCGGATCCAGATAGATATTTAATTAATCGGTTACAAATTAATTTAAGTATGACATGCCATGGGTCAAGAAAGGGTTTCGTATTTTGTCTGGAATACTTCAATCAATGGATCTATAAAATGTTTCAAATTTAAATTTAAGTATGTAATTAAATGTAACTTATAATATTGTGTGGTCTTGATTTTTATTATCTCAACTACAATAATAATTTAACCACAAAACAAGAAATTACTTATTGACGTTACCGTTTTTGGTTACTGGAGGTCAAATCCATTAATTAATTGCTAATATTGAGTTCTTCAGTTTTTGCTATACGAATTACTAGTTTATTTATTTGATTAATTATTATTAGCCATTAGCCATTAGTATATTATCAATTTTACTAGACTTTACTGAAAGAGCCGGTAAGGAAACGTATCAACATAATTAAACTTGGGGTTAGCCATGCCATATCCTATATATGTATCCATTAATTATAATTATGAAAATGAACATGACCATCGGAGTTTCGAGCTGAACACCGCAGTATCGGTATCACTAGCAATACAATTAAAATACGCGTTAAATAACATAAATATTCAGTATTAAATATTACAATAAAATGTATGGACTTGGATGTACCTGGTATCGACAGAGACATACTATGGGCAGGGATAGAATGACGATGAACTAATTACAAGTATTAGGACGCTTGCTACTTGTTTGATTTGATAATAGAATGAGGAATGGTTTTTTATGTTTTTTGTAATTTTAGTCCACAAATTCAACGAGGAATCGATTTTAATCCTAATCCTGGCTAGATTAGATTACAAAGAACAAACAAAATAAGATTAAATCGTCTTAAATCGATCAATGAATTAATCCCTTTTTAAATTTTATGTCAACCAAATCATTCCCGTTTTTGGTTTTCTATACATTTATTTAAAATCAAAAGCAATCGCTTTTGATTTAAATTATGCACAATATGCACATACAACCAAGGACAAAAAAATCTAAACCCCTCTTTCTGCAATTTGGTGATTGTGAAAAAGATGATAGAATGATAGAAATATAGAAAAAACCTTTCTCCTGCTGCTTTAGTTAATAAGATTAAGTTCAAAATATTTTAAATGCATATATTTCTCATAAATAATTTTGCCTGGATATACAGCTACATGTATTTGTTGGAACTTATCGAACCCGCTGCTGTTATCATTTGATTTTTGATAAATAAGGTTGAAATTTAGTTTGGCAAGATTAAAAAATGAAATCGGTTCAGTTTGAAGGACACGACACACGCCAAAGCCAATCAGTTTCTTTCATGGTCTATGGTCTCTTCGAAATTAAAATTATCGGCGCATGTTGGTTTAGTTGGTTACCAATATCGTATCTTAAAGTTAAAGTACCAACAGCTTTAGTTGGTTTTATTTAGTTGTCAGTTTTCAGTCAGTAGCAGTACCCACTGCTATAAATGTCATCGTCACAAAATCATATTTTTTATAATCCGTTCCCGTTCCGTATGGTGTATGAGTATTTAATGGTATCGTAAATCGTTTGAAATTGAAATTGACTCTTTTCAATTTGTCTGGACATATTTTCCATACCATTTTGTTTTTCGTATATTAAATATAACACACTTAACGATTGAAATTGAAGTATTAAACATTCGAGTCGAGTCAAATCAAGTCGAATATATGTATATGAACGTATGTACGTTTGTTATATAAAAATTAAGGAAGTTTTGAGATTTAAAAGTAGTTCAAAGATATCAGGTTCACCTCTTCCAATTTCAACGTCAACCAAAACAATGACGAGTTACAAGTCTCAAGTCTTACAAGTTGCAATACTTGACATAATATATAATATTACTCAACGAACTTCAAAGAAGCAACATTATTAAAATTAGGGCTCGAGATACTAAATAAAGTCAAAACAATTTGTTCGTAATTCGAGACTTTTAACAAACAATTCGCAATAATTCAAATTCAAAATATGAAAATTAGAACATATTTAATCTTAAAATTTTCATTGATTATCTTGTTATCAAAATGAAAAAAATGAAAATGCTCATTCTAAAATTTGCAATGCATTTGAGACCACTTTCCAAAAACATTCTTAGGTTGTCTCCTCGTTTTGTTTGCTATACAGTTATTTATATTTTAATAAATAATATTGCTGGTCGAACAAAGAACAAATCATTTAAATTATAAAAAATTCTTATAAGTCTGTAAGTAATAAAAACAATAAAAACATAGGTCTGAGCCCGCGTACAGTACACAGTAGTTGAGTTGAGACAATAAAACCGAAAATAGAGAATCACAATTAACATAAATATTAAATAAAAAACATTTTCCCATAGCTTTTAATCATAAATAAGTCAAGTGTTCCTATAATAAATATTAGCTCTTTCTTAGATCTTAATATAAATAATAGTAGAAGGAAAAGGGAAGCGAATCAAGTAATAGGAAAGGAATATATTTATGTTATTCTGCTAAATTATTTTTTAGCTTAAACGATAAAAAATTAATTAATTCTACAAGAAATGCACTGAGCTTAATGTAAATGCAATACTGCAAGACTATTATTATTATTAGCATTTTATGCAGATCTCCACCAACACAAGTATGGTGACACGAATGTTCAGGTTCCGAATCGAGTTAGATTGTTGGATAGAACTAAAATGAGAGAAAATGATTTTTTTAGTAAATTTACATTTTTTACATGTATGATGTTACATTGTTGCTGTAAATATTTAAAGGATTGGTATCTAAACTAATTTGATCCGTTTGAATGAGGAGTTCCATTGTTTATGACTTTGGAAGGTTCTATTCGTGACTAGATATAGAGTAGATATATAGCAAGTTTTAATAAGTAGGTACGTTTATTATTAAACTATTAAAGTGTTTAGTGTTTTATAGTTAAGACACTTTAAGAGCGATTTGTGAGGTTACTGGGTTATACATTTTTGCATCGAAGACGCTAAAGGATTCAACTGATTCAAGTTTGTTTAGCTTTTACATACATGCAGTTTCTAAATGAGTTTGAATGGGAATTGAGAGTGAAGGAATAATGCACTTGATGTGAATGGGCAAACAAGGAATTAGTACAGTGGCACAAGGCACACACGATTACATTCCTAATTCACACTTATATCGCTTATAGTAATAAAATAATACTAATAGCCGTAGAAGGATGGCCTTTAGTTGCATTTATAAGTTTAAATTATAGATTATAGTTTTAGTTGCTTGATATTAAATTATTTTATTTCTAGAGAGTCAAATTTGAGAATGTATGGTACAATTTAAATGAATGGCAAATTCAGACAAATTGACAAGCATTCGGTCAGGACAGGAGTCAGGAATGTGGAAATACGGTGGATTAAATTGAAGATTGAAATGTAGGCAGAGGCAGTAGTGGATTTATTGATTCATTTTCCTCCTATTGTTTATATGTATATACATATATAGGAAATAATATTATGACCCATGACCTTGTCTTTTTTGCATGTGTACAGCAACTTATTAATTCGTTTAGCATTTATATGGCCCATGAGTATGGATTGTGATAATTTTGATTGTTTGGACTTTGAGTGTTTAAATAGTAAAAATAGGGCTGACTGGTGGTGTGTTGAAATCCAAAGGCTTACGACTAATTAGTATAAAAAATATTATCAAGTTTCCATTTATACGGTAATGTCACAATTTATTACTATATCTCCCAATCGGCAATCACTAAAATTGCAAATCCAATTTCAATGGCAGGGGTTGGTTTTGTTTGAACTTTATTTGATAGTCTTGATAATAGTTTTGAGTAGTTAAAGTTGTATATATTGTATCGTGTAGGTAGGTAAATGTTAAATTGGGAAAGAGTTATAAATGGTTTCACCTTGTCTGAGGTTGGAAGTTTGTGACGTTATTCTGAGGCTGAGGTTGAATATAATAATGCATTTCATTATGTATTTGTAGTATCTGTCTGCTTGGGAAGGTTACACTAGGAATTTTGGCAACCATTAATTTCCATTCTTCTCTGAATTGTTACTGATGATAATATTATATTTTATATGGCATTAATTTGTCCTTCCAAAAATGGCAAAAAATGAAATTGACAATAAATTTTCGATGAAAGAGCATAACAATTTACTCAGTGGCTAAGAATAAGAATAAAGACCCAAAACTGTTCAATTCAACCCCTGGATTTCCCGTATATCATGAGCCATTCAGCCATTGAGCCGGGCCGTGTCATGGCATTATCATGTAATATATTATTAATACGAAGAACAAAGGTCAAATGGGATATATGGGAGATGACGATGGTAATGTGTCATCACGTCAGTCATAGTCATGTTGTAAGACTTTTGTGATCCATTTTTATTTTTATTATAATTGAGGTATAAAAGAGGCAGATGCTTCAACGGTTTTCATGGACAAATGTCTAGCCAAGAGAACAACCGGTACACGACTGCATGGAAGCCTTGTATTTCAAAGTCAATAATTTTTGCCAAAAGCCAAGGTTCTTGTTCTTCGTGAGGTTATTCTTTATTGGTTTGAGTTTGGCATGTTGTACAAAACCGTACAGACTTTCAGTTAAATAAAATTGGGTAAAAGTGGTGGATTGGATGCCAGTCTTGACTTGTCAGATCCGAAGGTCTTGTTTGTAGAACCTTCGGTAACTCGTATGTATGATGAAAGGATTTTCCATGAAAAATTTTCGATACTCAGTCGGAACCATGTATAATTTGGCCAAGGCTTTTATTTTACGGTTCATTAATCATTATGGGATACAGTCAGTCATTTCGGTGTTAGTTATTTATCGGTGATAATTCCATTATTCTTCCGTGGTCGTCGGGTTGAGTCCGAAACTGCGAAATAATAAATAACATCGTGATGGAATCAGGGTCAAGTATGTAATTTGGAAGTATATGATTTGTTTCTGCGATTTTTGGGGAGAGGTGGGCGAGTTGGCATTTGGCAACTTGACATTTTGGCAGAGTCTATTTTCCCCACACGTTGTACTACACGTTACTGTTATGAAACTTACCTCACTTAATACTTAATTTCGTAGATTGTGGTTCGATCGATGTCATCGTATTATGTAGTAAACTTAGGTTATACTATTTATGACCGGTGCTTGTACAGCGCATTTTATTTTGTAAATTCCGAATACCACCTTGCTTTGCTGTAAACGTTCATAAACCTTGGATCCATATGGGTTATGAGTGGTTTTAAAATAACGTCATATTTTGAAACACTTTCTAATGGCAACTGCTCTGAGCCAGTTAGTTTTAAGAGCTAAGCGTATGCATAATATTAAAGTTTAAAGTATAAAATTATATTTGCATGTACCAAGAATGGGTTGAGGCAGGAAAGAGTGCAGATAAATTGCACGAGTGGGTATCAACGTATCAAGTTATCTAGTATCATATATAATTTATCTGATGGGTGATGGAAGGATGACCTTCCCGATTAGTTAGGCTATTGTATAGAGATGATAATGTATACGATGTTGATGAGGATTTCTGTTGAAATATCCGTCAATTACTCATTACGTAGTTTCTGTGAACTTAGGTTAGGTAACTAAATCAACCTGCTTTTAGTAATTCAACTAAGCATTGTAAGACTAAGACTGACTCTGAATATCATTTCCATTGTACGTGGTGCTGTACTACTCATCCATATACATAAAAAACTAATGTCTGGATGTATCTGATGTTCCAGCTATGCATTTCTTACTGGGTTGTCTTATCGAAAATCTGAAATAGCCAAAAATTAACAAATAATTTTTAGAGGGAGGTGGCAATTTTGGAATTTCGAAATTCGGTGACCTGTGACCTACGCTAACGTGACCTAATGATTTTTTTTTCGTAAAGCGGTAATGTGAGACACCGATTTACATTGTCATTCTACGAGAAATACTTTGGCTATCTCGGAATTTCGAAATTTTGACCTCTTGACCTTGGAACGGTCAAAGTCGCTGAAATTTCGAAATCATCGTGTGACATATCGATTGACAACTTCTTTCGCCGAGAAATCTTTTGGTTGTGCTGGAATTTCAAAATTTTGACCCCTTGATCTTGAAACTGTCAAAGTCGTCGGAATTTCGAAATCATCGTGTGACATATCGATTAACAACTTCTTTCGCCGAGAAAACTTTCGGTCAAGTTAAAATTTTGAGTCAATGCTCTTTAAAGCTGTTCAAATTCTTCAAATCTCTTATTTATTCTAATCAGAAATTTATTATAAGAGTTTCAAAGAAAATGTAGAGGTGCAAGTGTGGTTTAAAAAACATTGCACCTCCGCAACTCCGGTAGCATGCCTCATTTAAAAAACATGTTTTTGGAATAGTTTGAATCCGAAAGTAATGGCTTTAAAATCTTAAAAATTTTGCTTGCTCCTCAAAAATTATATCTTCTTCTTCTTCAATGAAAAAGCTCATTTAGCTATTTTAGGTTCCTGGATAGCAATGGAGGCAACAGGAGTTCTGAGGTCCTGCCCGTCGTCGACATATAGAAAGAGAGTATAAGAGAAGGAAATACGGCGGAGGCTGCTAAGTATAATTTAAGGGGTTGTCGATTAATATTGAATCTTGATGTTTACTTCAGGGGTACAAGATAGTGTAGGAGTTATGAGGCATTAGATCATATATTAACGATAATCGTTAATATATGGCATTAGATGTATTGAGAATTAATTAATTGAGGGACGAGGGGTGCCCAGATTTATGAGATTCTGTGGAAGTAGTTCAAACTTCCGGGGGTAGTGCAGTAGTGGGGGTTTAGATTCACATTTTTCTTGGGCGTATGTCTGAAGTTAACTAATACTATCGCTTATCGGCTGAGCTCCACTATGGCCCGATACGGGCCTCTGGCTGCCTAGTTTTTATTAAAAATGTAGCCACCAACCACCAGCATAGGATCATGGAGCATGTTGGACTGGAATATTCAAGGGCATGATCTTGAATCAAGAGTTTTTCCATGTTTTCCGAACATTAAATAAAATGAAAAGTAGAGGTAGGAAAAGACTGGTAAAATATTCAATAGTAACATAGTTCAATTTTATTACAAGAATATGTATTCAATTGTATTTTTGTATTCATACTATTCATTGATCTAGCGAGTCTTAGTTGCTAAGTTTTGAAACTAGTCCACGGATAGAATTATTTTATTTATATTATTGGTAATTTGGTAATATAACGCGAAGGAGGCTTTACTTTACAGCCATATAATTGACTGACTATAATTAGTTACAAAAACCTTTTTAATGAATGCGTGAATACCTGCAATCTGCATTGGCGTTGACTTCAGAGTGTTTACTGACTAAAGTAAAATTAAATTAGGTTAGTCAGGGTTATCCTCTTCTTTCTTACAATTTATCATTCATACATAGTGATATCGTACAATGTACAAACTTATTGACTGTAGGTCTTGATTCCTCGCCTCGCGTACACACACAAATATTTATTCGTTTAGCCTTTACTGTATGGTATAGCAGAACCAACCTTGAAAATAGTCTAATATGCTAATAAAATGTAGTCATTTACCTTGACTTTGGCATTGGTACAATCATGTTAATTTTTCTTTCTCCTCTCTTTGCAGACTGATGTTTGAGTCAATCAGTACAAATACAAAAATCAGTTCGTCGACATAGGACTTAAAAATCAGGATCATGGATGACGATAACAATGGTAACCCTCCTCAACCTGGAAGTAGGAACGGATATCCATCACCATCCTACCGAATCCGGAGACCTTCTTCATCTATAATCTCAAGTACAACTTCGCCAATGGCTCCGCCGAACCCGAATCTTCATCCCCCTGCAAGTCCACTGGCAGTTGCCCACCATAGTCGACAAAGACAAAATATTATAAGTAATAATCATTTTGGACCCGGTGATATCGACGATGACGTTCAACCGTCAAATTCGAGAGCGCGAGCTAGTGCAAGCAGTAATTCCAGTGCCAGTTCCAACAGTTATAATAATAACAGACCACAGTCACCACTGGGGAGCCCAGATTCTACTTTCTGGGGTTCTGGACCGTCGCCATCCTCAGCAGTAAATAATAATTACCGGGCTCCCTTAACCCCCGGAGGCATGTGTGTCGTGTCGTCGTCAACTTCGGATGACATTCCACAGTCCCCTTTCTCTCCTGAAGATATAGGAGGGATGGTGAATCATAACTTACCCCAACAGTCTACTGACCATCCAAATGCTTCAACGTCTGCGGACAGAAACCAACCCCATTTAAATCGTAATAATGAAGGCAACAATAGTAGAAATGTGCCACAAGCAGGCGATTTGCAGGCTCGTTTAGAGCGTGCCTTGACCCCTGCGGTCCCTTCCAGCTTAAGCTCGTCAACTTCTAATAAACGAAATCGTCATCATCAGATGAATTTGAATTCGAGTAGTCATCAGCAAAATGTAAATCAAGATCTCAGTTCCAGTGCAGCCGCTTCTAGCTCCTCGGCTTCGTCATCTTCATCAATGAATATATCTCCATTGAGAAATAAAATTAAAAAGGCCTCGAGTTTTGAGCGGTTCTCGTTAGCGCAAGCTGCAATCAATTCTAATGCTGGAAACACAAGCTCTTCAAGTGTTCCAAATGAACAATCGATCTCTTCTATACCACCAACGACGGGAATTATTTCGATGAGTACAAATGCTTCATCCTCGTCAATAAGCGTGGCAGGTCCCTCCAGACTTATTTGGGACCCTAGTCCTCCACCACCCCATTCAACTGCTTCAGAGCCTCCAGCAACATCATCAGGCCCGATTAGGTCTTTCAGTGGAAGCACCGAAAAATTCCATATCAAAATTCCAAGTAAAAAGCTAGCGGCGAAAATTGCCAGTGTTTTTGAGCAGGAACAATTGAATGAATCCTTAGCCGCCGCCGCTGCTGCGGCCTCAAGTAGTAACAGTTCTTCTAGTAGTACCATATCGTCTGGACCGTCCGTCTCACCCTTTCATCAGCAACAAAATGAAGGAATTATCATTTCTCATCAAAGCCAGCATCACCCGCCTACATCCACTTTAGCTCAGATATTGAACCAGTCTCCGAGTAATATCAGCGTACACAGCATTATGAATGATGAAAGTATTATGAATTCCTCTGCTGTAAATCATGAAAATCTCATGAGGGAATTAAACGATGCCCCTTTAAATCTTACTGAAAGCTCCAGTACTGCCACATCTAATCATTCTCAACAGCTACAACAACAACAACAACTAATGCCCCCCAGAAACCCGGTGATTTCTAGGAATTCTCTTTCCTTGCAGTCGAAGAAAATTCCACTAACACCAAAGCAGAAACTTCTACATCGTATGCAAAGTGCTGAATTTATGTCCTCAATTTCCTCTCCCCCACCACCACAACCACCACCGTCTCAGCAAATTCAACACCAACAATCTATTCCAGTCCAAACTATTCAACAGCAATCAGTCGTTTCCCCTGTTGTCACAATGCATCAAAGTCTTTCGATCATACAAGATACTATGCAGGCTTGCACAAGTAACAATCATGTTGTTAATCAAAATGCTCCCCATTCTCCACAACATCTTGAAGCGTACGGGTACGAATCTCTACTCCGTTCCAGAGACGACTTCGGAGTCCAAGACTCGCTTCAAAAGGTTGTAGTTGAAGATCCTAATTCGGAGTCGACTATGTTATATGATCCCGATAGCTATTCTTCGTATTACTACCAGAACATTTTAAATGATGAAATTTTCTCCGCGAACCAAACCTCGACCTCATCTTCAAGGCCATTGTTAATGATGCCTCAGGGAAATCTCCAGGATCCTGTGGATCAACCCCATGGGCATCTAGAGTTTGTCTTGGGTCTTAGTAGCTCAGCGGACGACCATGAAAATAATCGAGGAAGGGATGATGATCTGCAATTAAATAACGAAGGAAATCCTGGGTCTCAACATCAATTTCTTGATCCTAACGACACTCTAAGCATCATGAAATCGCAAAGTCAGGCTGATAGTACTCTGAGAAATCTATTAATGATGGAACCTATAAGAAATAACCATCCGGATGATTCTTGGTTGACATTAGCTACTGATTATCAAAATCGTATCACCTCTGATATGATGATGAGCCGGAATATAAGAAATAACGCGAATGTCTCTTCAATCTTAAGTGGTGGAAATAACATCAACAATTCTTGGATTAATGAATGGCCAAGGACATCCTCTTGGCAGCCTCATCCTTCGGTATCAGTTTCAATCGGTGGAGGGGTTCAAGACCAAGATGAAGTCATGGACATGTCAATGATGGAACAAGAAAAGGGATGCATGTCTAACCAAAATAAGAGATTGCAGATTCAGTTGCAATCAAATAACGATCATGGAATCGAAGAAATTGATCTCGCCAATGGGCTTCCTATGTTATCTTCAATGCAAATGGCTATGCCGATGGATCTGCAGCAGCCTATGAGTATGTTACAGCACAATGGTTCATCTAATGAGAGCTTACCCATGGATTTACAACAGCATCATCGTATGGAGATGGACGATGAGCCTGTGAACTTGATGGCTGTCAATATGGAACAAGAATTGGCTCATCATCATAGCAGTCACCATTCCCACCAAATCCATCAACAACTCGAAGGGATCAAGGGCCAAAACCAAAGTCAGAGCCATCACCAAGGGTCATACACATTGCAGATTCAGAGTCACCACTCTCCTATCGAAATGCAGTCATCTATGGCAGATAACGATAATAACTCGTCGTCGGATAACATTGATGATCGAAGGATAATTCGTATAAAGAAGAACAAAGATAATATAAATCTTATAAGCTCATTAGACGATGGACTTCATAGTTCGAACGGGCAGCATGCTAATGTTATCATGGACAAACCTATCCAACCAAAGTCTTTCGCGTCTCTCCCATCGCCTTTCAGTCTTTTGAGGGTCTCTGGAAACGGTTGGGCCGTGTTTACTACCAGAGATACGACGATTCCTTCAAATACTCGGCTAGGACCTGTTGAAGGGCCATTAAAAAAGGCGTATGCAGATGATATAAGTAGCATCACTAACATTAATGCTGTTTACCCTTGTCTTGTGATGGAAGAGTCCGCAAGTATGTGGCAGTTGGATAGGACTGATGACGAACTTTGTAACTGGATGAAGTTTGTACGATTAGCTCATTCCATTAAGGATCAAAATGCACTCGTCGTTGAGAATGACGGTTATATATATTTCATGACTTGCAAGGAAATTCCACCTAAAACCGAGTTACAGGTTGGCTACAGTATAGACTACGCTCGAAAATATGGATTCCCATTTATGTTACCTATGATGTCTGGAGAAATTCCTGAACAGGATAGATTAGCTCGAATCGGCATTATAAACTCACCATCACCCGATGTGCCACACGATGGGGATGAAGATCACATTAGCTGTAATACTATTCGAGAATCGAAGAGCGTGATCGTCGAAACTTTTCAATGTTTCGAATGTGACCAGGACTTCTTATTACATAAGGATCTACAAGAACATCTTGATAATTCGCATAAAGAGCCAGAAGAAATTCGTAAGCCCAAGAAGAAAGTTATCAAACAACTTCAAACCCACAATAATTTAAACAACGGCAGTCGATCGATCTCGGCAGAAATTTCAGAGAATATGACAATTGCCAAAGAACAAGCAAGTCAAAATCAGCTCATGAGTGCTGATAGCAGTGTAGGAACTGTGGAATCTTCATCTTCTGTCATTAACGAGCCCCAAGTCAGCACCAGTAACGTGGGATCCAGTTATTCTGGAAAACCCCAGGACAATAGTGTATCAACGGCGGGAGGTCAATCATCGGCACCTCCTAAAGTCAAATGTTCCATGTGCTATAAATCTTTTGCCACAAAGGAACGGTTGGAAAGACATATGATCGTCCATAGTGCGGAAGACACCAAACCTCTACAATGTCAGTTCTGTACCAAAAGGTTTTTGACCAATTCTGCTCTAGCTGGACATATGAAAACACATGCAGGTAAATCAGCGTCAATTGAAAAATATATTGTTAATTGTTACCTAAATCGTTTGTTTAAAATTGTAATCTGAGTAATCTCTTTGTACATTTTTCAGAGGAAGGCAAATGCTTTGAATGTCCCATGTGTAATTTTTCGACCCAGCAGTTGCTCCAACTTAAAGAACATGTTCAATCTCATAAAAATAGGGAATCGGGGTATTTCCACTGCCCACAATGCTTAAAGGTAATTTATTGTACAACACATAACTGATTACAGCATCAAATATGTATAACTGCAAACTTTTATTATACTGTTCTGTTTAATTTATGCTAACATTGTTTAAACGGTTTTATTACAGATATTCGTAGCTTATTCAATGATCCGCAAACATATCCGAGCCTTCCATGGCCCCCGACAGTTTACTTGTGAACATTGTACGATGTGTTTCCCAACATCGGATAAACTAAAACTACATAAGCTCAAGCATTCCGACCACCGAGAGTTTTTGTGTGCAGAGTAAGTCTTGTGCTTTTATTTGTGACTTTTTAGTTTTAAAATTAAAATGTACTGTAGACATTTTTAACGAATTAGTTGTTTTCTTATTAAATGTACAATTCTTTATGTTTAGATGCGGCCGACAATTTAAGCGAAAAGACAAACTGAGGGAACACACCAAAAGGATTCACGAAACTAAGAAGAGGAATTTAGAACTAAACCTTGCAAAAGACAAGAATGCGAAAAAATTTGTTCCAAAAGTTTCTCCTGAGGAATATGAAAAATTTATGTTCAAGTGTCAAGATTGTATGCTGGGCTTTAAAAGACGTGGAATGCTTGTTAACCATTTAGCAAAACGTCATCCCGATAAGCAAATGCAGCATGTTCCAGAATTAAATATGCCAATCCTTAGACAAACAAGAAATTACTTTTGTTTGTATTGTGAAAGGGTCTATAAATCCAGCTCCAAGCGTAAAGCTCACAGCCTGAAGGCCCATCCCGGTCAACCAATTCCGCCGCAACTTCGTGGGAAAGATGCATCTGTATTGGAAAATGTGACTGAAGTACCTGTTCTTGCTCCTACAACTCATATGGGAACCGTTGTCCAGACTGTTACGGACGATGGTGATCCCAGAGATGGAATCATGAATGTTTCTTGTACGAGTATCGTGAAAATGAAAAGGTCGAAAAATATGGGAGTCCCCGTGGTAATGAGCTCATCAGGAAACAATTTAGTTTCAACTACGTCGGTACAAATGTCTTCAGCGACCCGCAAGGAAACTGTTATCGGAAAAGTTGTTGCGACCCCTCATGCCTGCCCCTGGTGCCATAGACAAGTAAGATGCGTATTGTGAATTAAACAAATCCGTCACTCATTTTGGTATCTACTCATATTAACTTAATGTCCTTGTTTTTCTTCTAGTATGCTACTCGAGCTAAACTTCTACAACATCAACGGAAGTCGCACATTCATTTAATGCCAACTGACATGCAGGTGTGTTAGAGTTTGAATATCAGACATATATACATAATTAATTGTTAATGTTATTAGGTTAATATTAAAAATTTAATTAATTATTTCAGACTCCAAGAACTCAAAAAAACAACGTGTGTAAATATAAAACGGACACATCTCAAAGTGAGGCACTAGCTTCAACAGTTGATCTACAGACAATCATGAGTACTGAAGATCCTCCGAATATAATCCAATGCACAAGTGATGCATTACTAATTCCGGATTCATCCACTTCATCGGGGACATCAACAACCACAACTACTATTCAGACGGTGGCAACGGATCGTCTTCCCAGGAATGAAGGGAATATGGGAATATTTTTGTTGACAACAGCTATGTCCGGAAACGGCGACTTACTTCCTTCTGAGATAGTAATGGTTCCTGTTCAAAACCTTGATGCAAATGTTGGAGAAAATATCAACGTGAATGTTATTCAAACGTCTCACTCCCAACCTATAGCAATTAGTAATGCGAGCTCTAGCTCAAATATTATCCTAGCACCCAGTAATAGTAATAATAAATAAAGGTAATAATAATAATGTGATCTCAAACAACAGTAATAGTGGTGTGAATGTCGGTGTCACCCATCCAATTCTCACTCAGATGGAGTGATTGATCTAGAAACAAACGCTCATGACAGAAATACATTTCGCAACATTTGCGTACTGATTTAACTTACCTTTTACTTAAACTTGTGACCCAGTTTCCATTACCGGGAAGCATTTGCTTTTAGCAACTTATTAATTAAATGTCATTTTCAGACAAAGGGGACGGGATTATCAGTGGTAATTAAATGTGATTATGTAATGGAGTATTAAACTTACTCGGTGAGATTAGATGAAGTCTAACACGAAGTTTATACATGTTAATTTAAGATCTATACCCGTAAATGGTATAGCCGATTTTAATTTTTTTTCTTGAAAGAGCTAAGGATCTACGTTCAGTCTTTCAAACTGCGGAAGATTTATTCGAAAACAATAAGGGATTCAAATGGGAACTTAAACCACAGCTAAATCATGGAGAATGCGTGGGTGATAATGATAAAACATATACCCGGCGTCCCTGATTCTGTACTGACAAGGGGGTTAAAACATAACCTTGTGCCAAAAAGACGGAGTTCGTGGAATAAGGTGGAAAATAACGTTACTTTTTATCCGTAAAATCAATAGTCTAGCTATTTGATCTACTCTTATATGAAGGATTAGCGTAGTATACATTTTGAAATGTTCTTATCCTTACAAATACATACCCGATCCGATGTACCTTAAACCGTATCTATGCATAGCATAAGTGTCGTTTATAAAACTAAAACATGAAACTGTTTATTATACAAACTATAAGTACGTACAGCTGCACCCTGCTTGCTTATGGTATATGGCCCAAATTTTTTAATAATCCTACACATCAAACTATTTTTAGGAATCTACTCACTTCTCAATACATGTAGATGATAATTTTATGGACGGATCGAGACAGGTTTGGAGAACCTAAGGCCTGCTTATCTTGAGAGACATAATTTTAGAGCTTTTTTGTATCCGAAGAATTCTTTCGAAATGAAGCAGGGAGGTTGATATGACCAACCATCAGACTGCACCCACGAAAGAACTCATCTGCCAATGGTTTCGATTTAAGAAGACGTTAAGAGTTAGGACTACCATAGACTATAGAGGGGTTTGTAATGTAATCCAATATTTTCCAAGAAGGGGTTCAATCCTCTCTCTAATTTCAGACAGTAGAAAGTAGAACAGTTTTCCTGTGACCCTCCTTCAAGAATCTAGAGCGTTTCATGTATTTTGGTGCCCTAGCTATCTCAAATTGTCATAAAACATTTCAAAGGGGAACTTGTAATTGTAAGCTGTTTTTTGGGACTGTGAATACCAATAAGTTAAGGTCAAAGGGGTAAATGGTGTCTGTATTTATTGTATGAAGCTAAAACTATATATTCCTTAAAGGAAGCTCCCACCGCTGTAATCTAAGACTCGTGAAACCTTGATCGTTGTCGATCGACTGTTATTTACTGTTAATATATGTTAAGAATATATTGTGATCACGTTTTATTTGTTAGGTTTTAATGGGTTATACTTATGTTCGAGACGGAGGCTGTTTTTAGATAAGTAAACTTGTTTCACGTGCGGTGTGGTTTGGAAACTGCAGGGTGAAGTAGTATAGCTATTAGTATGCATTTGTAGAATAAGTTGTATTGTAGCTCCCAGTAAATAATTTTCGATTGTTTAAAATACAACATATTTCATCGTCCAATCGAAGTAAAATAAACGGTGTTTAAAAATATAACCTTTGATTTACGGACGTTACGTTTCTCATTTAATAAAATTCATAAGGACAATGATGGACTGGAACAAGAAGCGCTTGGAACTCATGGGCCTGGGGAGGTTAATAGATGGTCCTACAACTGTGGAAGAACTGAAGGACTTAGTTAGCGACCGGTGGCGAATCCCGCATAAGCCTTGCGAAGAAGTTTACCCCAAGATATTTGTTGGTGGAGAGTAAGATATAAATTAGGATATTATTTTTTTTCGATGAATTCGGAATTTTTGTCCTCATTACGGAGTTGGTTTGGATTGATTGATAAATTGATAATAACAGAAGGGCAGCGAAAGATCCAGAGCTTCTAAAATCCCTTGGGATAACTCATATCGTTAATGCAGCAACCACGGACGTTCCGACGGGAGAAATGTTCTACTTGACCAAGGGGTTTCGGTTCACGTTACTAACTATCGAAGCCCAGGATACACATACATTCAATCTTGCAGCTCATTTTGAAGAGGTCAATAGGTTCATTGAAGTTGCTCTGCATTCAAGGGGTAAATTAATGGAAATTGTAAAGGATTTCAAAAGAATAAGCTTTAGATGTAAACTATGCATTTATTCCCATAGGTAAGATATTGGTCCACTCTAAAGAAGGGATAAGCAGGTCAGCCGCGCTTGTAATGGCTTATCTCATGATGAGGAGGAGTATTTGTGCTCTCGAAGCTGTAAGAACAGTCAGGTGAGTTCAAGTACACGTGGATAATGCTAACGATAAGTTGTTCCTTGAAATGGAATGGTAAATTAAATATTTTTCAATGAAATATTAAATCTGCAGAAGGAAGCGTCATGTCCTGCCAAATGATGGATTCCTCCAACAGATTTGTGAACTAGACCAGAAAATTAGGAGAGAAAGCAGTTTCTGAGAAATGCTTTCACATCACGTTGTTGTTGAGTTCTATGTCCTAATTTGCTCTCAAAAGGCTAATAAAATTACGCCTGGAAACATACAAAACAAGCCAAACCGCAGACGGATTGAGTAATCAATAGTTCATTTTGCATATTCTACCGTCACCGTCCTTCTGTAAATAGAATGATCAACCCGAATCCCAGCCCGAAAATATATTGCCAACATCACAAATCCCAACACAACCTTTTGAAGAATTTTATATAAATTTATCTCTCTTTCCCCGAAATACACCCCCAGGTTGTATGTTGTATTGTGTCGATAGGATTGATTAGAATTACTTTGTGATATCAGTAATACGTTCTTTACCAATGTTTAAAAGGGTGATTTATTGGCTTCAAATCTGCATAGAATTGTTAAAAAAAATTATAAAACTGAAACACACCGCATCAAATGCCCACGAATCTGACTATGATAATAATTGCAAGTTGCAAATAAAAGTTAAGCATTTAATTTGCATATGCATATCCTGTAATCGATCCGTTAAAATCTCCCCGACATTCATCCAATCCATATGCAACCATTTCAAGAACACCGGTAATTTAAATAATGGATTAACCACAATGTCATGATTAATTAAGGATACACTCCGTTCCGCTGGACACCTCGTCCTTGAGATTTCCCCGAACGACACTATACTGACTATACTACCGAGGCTAAAAATATTTTTTGCATGCTTTGTCACGTCTCTTGGTTCTAATTTGTAACGATTATGTATCATATCATAGAATCCATTGCATATTATAACGAAATGAGTCAGAATATCAGACTCTTATGCTTCTCTTTCATGAGTTTCAGCTTTCAAGGTTGGTCGGTGAAGGTTTTCTATTAGAGACAAGGTAAAAGAGAGCATTATTATACAATGTCACTTTTTTAGAACGCAGAAATAGAAGTGCTTCAATTTCTCATGCAGAAGATTTGCAGATAGTTTCAACCTCAACTCCAAGCCAGCTTCTGGAGAAAGGCAGACAGGTTAATATTTACGAGAGGAAAGATCGGAGGTGACCCTGAACAAGCTTTCTCCAAATTCTCCAGCGATTGCATTTAATACGTAGCCTCTGCTGTCTGTAGTCTGTCCCCGATTTCGGGAATTTCGGGCTCTTTCGGAGCGTAGGTTATTCCCGGTAAAAGCCCACTCGTGTATCGTGTACTTGACCTCGTTCCTGTTTTACTGATTAAGTTGGTATATAAACCATATAGCTATGTAAGCTCACGATACAACCCATGCACCTGGAAATACGTCATTTAACTGCTCTTGACAATGTACCTGGATTTGATTTGGAAACATACGTATACATGTGTATATGCTTGTAAATTCGGTAGCTTCAATTAAAGTGATTTAAGGTTGCATTAATAATGAGTAGAAATCGTACTCCGGAAGTTGAAGTTTTGAGAAATATTGTCGCGAAAGACTGGAGCCTTCCCGAACATGCTTTTGACGAAGTGTATCCTGGGATTTTACTTGGAAACGCGTAAGGATATTGATAATTTAACAGATATAAATTTTAGATTGCTTTTTATTGGAAGAGTTAATTTTTATATTGATTCCAGAATAATTGCCAAAGATGTAAACACGCTGGGTAAGTTAGGAGTAACTCATATCCTAAACGCTGCATGCGGAGTTGATTCCCTTCGATATGTCGACACAAGCGAGCTCTTTTACCTGGCCAGAAATTTCAAATGCAAATTCATGGGCATCCCTGCCATGGACATTGCGACCTTTCAACTGCATCCCTATTTTAATGAAACTAGTGAGTTCATTGATGACGCCTTGAAGACTTGCACTGGTACAGCATACTTAATTACATTTAAAAAATTGTAAAACTTCTTTAAAAATTATTAAAATATTTATTTTATGGTGGGGAATAGGCAAGGTCTTAGTTCATTGCCTTCAAGGTCTTAGTCGCTCCGCAACTTTGGTTCTAGCGTACCTGATGATCAAGAAAGGGATGTCGACTCTTGAGGGAGTGCGATTGTTAAGGTAGAACTTTTAATTTATAATTCACGTTCTTAAAATAATATCCTGAATATGAGATATGGATTTTAAATATTGACTGATTTTAAAACGTAAAATAGGAGCAAAAGAAATATCTATCCCAATGATGGCTTTCTTCAGCAACTATGTGACCTGGATACTTATCAGAGCAGATTACGTATAGCATTTCAACAGAACCATTATTCCCTTCGATAAATGACAACTATATTTATGAATCCCGCAGGCTTAAATCATGACTAAATACTACACTGTTTTATCTACATAGATATAGAAATCGAATTTATTGACGCAAGATACACATCTATTATATTATATCAGTTCGAAACGCTGTATTAAGAGATCTCATTACAATATTATTTAATTTGCTGAATAAACATACAAATAAGACCAAATTACAGCGTTCGTTTTAGAGATGATCTTGACCTTACAATATTGCTGGACAAGGTTTTCGATTGATAACTATCGCATAATGGTTGTTATATATTTGCTAACGATAATTAATGTGTTCTGCGAGGGATTCTTCTTAATCCCCATGAAAGGAGTTAGTATTTTTTCCGAGGGATTTAATTCGGTAAATCAAAAACTCCAAAAGCATTTTATTTTATTGCATAGACAGTTGGTTATTTTTATTCGGCAATTCGGCATTATAAATTACAGCAGTATGCAGTAGCACATCAGCAAAGTTTCAATGAAAATGATTAATTAATTGACGTTTTAGATTATTGCATATATACAGTTTTGTAGTACGATAATAATATTGTCTTACAAGAATGTCACAATTTAGCACTATATTACTAAACATGGAAAATGAGTAAAGTTTATTTTGCTTAAAGCTATTGCAAACATTTGGAAATTAGGCGATGTGACTCTGTTAAACCCTGTCCGTGCTATCAACGACAATGTCATTTAAAACTGTCACTTGTCAGCAGTTGACAACTTCCATTATCAAAATTGCATTTATGTTTAGACAAGAATATCATATCCACGCGTAGGCCGACTCTGTATCAAACGATAATTCAGAAAAATCTTCACCGTTTTATCCTCTATACTTCTCAACTTCCCAAGAATTTCATTAAACTTATCCTCTAAATAATTTGCCCTGGGCAGATGAGAATTGGTAGCAAGAAGTAAATGAGAACCCACAATCTGTGTATCTATTGACCCTGTAGAGTTAACGATTCCATCAACGATCAAAATAACTCGACATCCATCCCCTCCATCATGAATTAAACGGTATTTATAGCACAAGCTGACAAATCTCCTTAAAGTCTCTGAAAAAATTCCTATAATCTCAGGCTTGTAGTTTGCCACAGTTTGATCCACCAATTTTCCAACTTCTTTCCCCATCTCAATCAGTTCGGGACCCTGAGTGTTCTTGTCTATCGTTACAGGAAGACAAATCTGCCCGAATTGCAGGAACAGGTCGTCGGTGTAAAATTCGCTGGTGTCCAGAAGGGACGATAAGCTTTCTTGCAACTTTTTGAAGGTCTCCCTTGAGGTTTGAGGATTTGATTTGACGTTTTTGTCGGGGCTCTTAAAGGCCTCGATCGAAAGTTGTTCAACAAAGTAACTCAAGGCTTGTTTGGCAGGATACATTGTTGAAGAGTCTTTACTTGGCGTGTTCCATGATGGTCCAGTGAGTCTCTCCAAGGCTTTGACGATTACGTTAACAGTGTTCGAGGAATTGACGTAGTGGAGCAAGTAAAACACGGAAACTTGGACGAGGCTGGATTGTAAATTCGGATCTTCTTTGAGAAGGAATAGATACTTATTAAACACTGTTTCAAGGAATGATTCGGACAAGGTATTTATGTTTCCTGGAGTAATGCATTGAAGAAGGCTGACTTTTACCCATACGGAATCTGGACCAAAGTCGCCAAGACTTTCCATAATTTCCCAGGAAAGCTGTAAATATTCGGATAATCGTGTCGGTGGCATGCATGCCGATGTAACATAATAGGGCTGACCCAACTCGCTGAGAAATGGGTGATCTTTGATGGTTAAGGAATTTATTGTGGACTTTAGGAGATTCCAAGTCTCTTCGGAGTTGTCGTGAAGGAATAATTCGAAAATCCTCTTGAAGATTATATGTCGGATGGAGTAGTTTTTCTCGGTGTCCCACAGGGTCTTGAGAAATAATACGTTGTCACTTTTGCTTGAAACTGTCAATCTGAGCCTTATCGCGTGCTTCTTTACGGAAACGGGTCGACCAACGAGTTCTTGCAGGAAAGGTAGTATCTTCACAACAGGAGATCGATAACTCATCGAATAAAGGGATCCCACCGACAGTTTGAGGTAATCTCCACAACAGAAATGTAAAAGAGCGTGTAGTCCGAGGTCTGGGATTTCAACATTCTTGAGACATTTCGCAATGACCCTGCGAACTTCATAGGTTACTCCAGCATCATCGGCATAAGCATCCAGTTTTGGATCCTGTGGATAAAATTTGGACGTCCATTCCAAGAACTTCTCAGATTTGATCAGAAATGACATGATGCTAATGCCGTTGCACCGTTCTTTGACGCTTTCGTCCTCAAACTCTACAATTTCCAGACATTTGCTGACCAACTTCTTTAAAAATTTGGGGAATCCTTGAGCTTTGACTTTCATAAAGAATGGCTTCCACTTGTCTAAATTGTTTGACCGGAGGATAAAGGTCAGCATGGGTGACCAAACATCGTCCAAAATTTGTGGCTGATTCCTCAAGAAATAATTTAAAACAGGGGGAAGTGGACAAGTTGAAATTAGTTTGGGGTAGAACATTTCCCTTGCCTTGTGGTCATGTCCCAGTGCCGTGATAACTCGGAACTTATTTGGTTCATGATATGATTTAAATACTTCTTCGAGTCGAGTAATGAGCCAGTCAAAATCGACAGAAGATAATTGATCCTTTGCATGCCTTCGATTCCACCCGGAAATGGATTCAGTTGCTGAGATGATCGCGGAAGTGATAGTGCTGTCACTGGGATAAGGGGTTGCCGAAGGGTACATCAGTCCAAGCTGGTCCATAAACAGTTTTAAACATTTCTTCTCCAATGGTGGTTCGGAGATCAGAATGCACCAACTCTCTCCCCGGCAATATATCCTCGTCTTCATTTTTATGTAATTTTGTATCTGAATTTCCACTGGAAGCTCCTTCTTCAAACGGTACTGGATTGATTTCTCAAGGATATTTTCCATCAAAGCGGATCGGTGAGAAAACTCATTGTTGACAGAGGAGATTTGCAATAATTCGTTAATGGCTGTCCAGTGCTCATCCCCGACTTTTCGAAGGTCAAAGTGGTGATCCAATGCCCCCAGAAACTCTAGTCGAACCTGAGCACTATCATTTCGGAAACGGGACGATACGTACTGGCAAACCTCTGCCAGGGCTGTTGGATTGCTATTAATTGCGCAGGTAAGGACCAAGGATGCAAGAAGGTCGGCTCGGCGGTGGACATCAGCTTCATTAGACAAGTAATCCTTGATCTTAGGAATCGACTTATCGACGGCTCTAAATGCTTCCCAGTAGCCTTCTCGATGCATCGGGAGGATGTCACCAGTTGGTTGGTACATGTACTGTCCATCGGGGTGAGAAAGCCGGATTTCAATCCACTTGTCCCGATCCTCAGGAGGTAAAAGCTGGATAACCCGAGTTGTTATGTACTCTGGGAAATCCATCAAAGACTTCTGATATGCTTTACGAAAGGCTTCGTTGAGTTGGCCGAAACGGTCGGTCGGGGGGAAGTTTTTTAGCCAGGTATGGAGTGCCCCTGAAAATCCGTTTAGTCCCTCCATCCCGATTTCAAAAACGGTCTGGAAGCTACCAATATTGTCCGGAAGAAGGTTAGTAAAAAATTCGATGTATTGTTCCCCTTTTAGACGCTTCATGACTTCCTGTTGATGAAGTAGTTTTGCATATATTTTCGAAGTCTTCAGTATTGTCTTAGTATCATGATTGAGCAAGGATTTTGTCATTCGGGGCCCCAACTTCCGGTCCGTAATTGTAATTGAATATTTTTCAAAAAATCTGACGAAATCTGCGGGATTTTTCTTGACAATCAGTTTTAAAACGGTTGAGTAGTAGGAATCGTTCCGCAAGCATTCCTTGTTTCGCCACCCCTTGCTATGGGACTTGAGAATTTCCTCGTAAATATCGTTCAAGTATTTGATTCCAAGCTCCGGGAATTTATTGTATATCTGCCGTACTTGAAACGGACTCAGTTGGACGTGTTTTTCTGAAAGAACAGATTCAATGATGGATTTGCCACAGGCAGGGAGTAGATTTTTAGCTAAATCGATCCCATAAGTTCCCTCTACAGCAGTAAAAATCGTATTAATCTTCTCCTCATCCGCTTTACAAAACCTTCCCATCCGATTGATAATCTTTCGCCTGCAAGAGTAGGAAACATTCGGAAATATCTCTTCTGACAGGAATCCAGGATCCCGTAAAAATGTCGACTCATCCATATAAATCCATGAGAACTGAAGGGCTCTATGCATGAAAAATTTGTCTCCGCTTTTCAAGGCATCAATCACAGGGCCGGGTCGGCGAAGAACATTTGCCAACTCTAGCTTCGTCTTTTTAGCGTAAAAATCGGTGGGACTAATAGCGTCCAAAAATTTATCAGCCGCATCTTGATTCGAGGCCAAGAAATCTTTGACAGTTCTACAGAACCCATTCAGTCGATGCAGAGTCTTTCCAAACGGTTCCTTTTCGGATGAACGCAATTCCTCAAGGAACTGATTGACGTCAGGCGGGTTAGACATGGTCGATTTGTCAGGATTCTGTCAGAATTCAAGAGGAAGTGAGTTAAGACCAATATATATTCAGAGTCGTAATTCAAATGCCGAATATGTACTTGTATAAGTGAAACTTATGTATGGTTCCTTGTTATTCCTTATGGAGAAAGCAAAGCTGGTAATTATGGAAATTATACGGTTAAAAGGCTCGTACACGAGAGCTTTCTCTTTTATTTTCACAATTACCATTCATAATATGTTATTGTTGTAACGAGCCGAGTGGCCGAGTCTAGTCTAAGAAACCTAGCTGGTAAGTCTGGTAATATAAAAGAGTCTGGGTTGCTGAACTTCAGAATCTCGTGTGAGTTGCAATGTTAAGAGCATTACATGGTTTCAATCGATAAATCAATCTTACTCCCTAAACTGGAGACCGGGCATGGGGACAACTCTCGTATTGGACTTTCCTTGTTAAAAATACGGTTCAAAATATATGCAATAAGTCGGATATGAAAATTTTAGAGTTTTATTCACACTGATTATAATGGGAGGTGTCAACAAACTTCTTGGAGAGTCAGTTAGCATGATAGTATGAAAAATACGTACCCAGAAAATGTGGCAACGAGACCGTCTCTCTAGAATTCCTTTTCCTAGCTAGCACTTGTGATTTGTGAGACTAAAATAGGAACAAAAACAGGTTGGATTGAAACTGAAGAATGCTGATAAAAAAATCGGCAAATTATTAGCCGGAGGAAAATAACGTAATGAAATCCACCTGAATGTATATCCAAACCAGCCTGCAGTTCCTGTTGAACTTGACAGGGAAGAGAAGTTTGTATTAATTATATGCAGTTCAGTCTCCTTCCCGAATCCCCGAAACTACCCGGTTTTTCGACAGAGCTGATCCAGCCTCTGTTTTCACAATTTCCAATAGGGTGACCTATTGGATCCTATCCCTGTCACAACTTCCCCGAGCTTCTTGTGTATTTATTATTATTATATATTATTACGGGCCCATGAATCACGAACCCTGTTCTTCCAACTTGCAATTCCAGACACAGACTGACAGCCACTATCAAACCCTTTCTGTTCCTTCCTGAGAAAAGGGTTAGAAATGTTAGAACTTATGGTTTCGCTCGACAATTTAGAATAAATCCGAGCCTTCCTTTATATGGAATAAGGATCACATTAAAATTGACGATAGAACATTACCATACTGAATCGGATGTGGATGTAAAGTATATTGTAATAATATGTAACAAAGCTGCCGAAGAATGTATAGAAAAGTAGCTTAATAGTTTAGTTATATTCTCAATCTTATTCATACACACCTTTTATGCCTTCTCCATATAGCTAGTCCTAATGATAGACTCCTACATTCCAAAAATCTGCACGAACGACGACGAAGCTAAAATATAATACATAAAAAGAGCTGGAACTGAAAGGGTTAACGCTTCAAGCAGGATTCAAGTAATTTGTGACTGTAATACTATAGTTTAATATATAGCTCTTGATTGCATTGGTCTACGAAAGATACAATGCACTATTCCAGTGCATTCATTGCTGGCTAAAAAAATGATTTTTTTTTGCTGGACCGAATCATTGGTTTCTGTTCCCCTGTAGGATTTTTAGCCCAGGGAATATGCTATTTAGCTTGTTAACAATCTAGGAGAAGGATGAGATGGTTGATGATGGCTTCTTTCTGATATTGTAAGCAAAGTGTAGGATATTCACCATCATATTATGAATCCATACTACCCCCGACAAGAAACCAAATCTACATGCAAATGAATGTACATCCAGAGAATGACTCATCATTCTAAATTCTGACACTCTGTTGTCAGATTAATTTATTATGCCTTAGCCTTGGTTCGTGTTTTTCGACCATCCCTCATTTCTCCGATTATTGAACCCGTTCGAATTCTTGTGGAGAAAAAATATAAGAAAATGCATTTCTCAAGGACTTGCAGTTTTACTCTGATTGCATTGGAGTAGAAAATTAAACTTAGAAAAGAAGGTCCCAGCGAATCAAATATTTATGATTATGATGTATGTGTCTCATGAAATGGCCACAAAGCAATAGCGAACAAGTCCCACTTTGATTGACATAACATAGATAAAGTTTATTGGCATTTAAATTTGAGCCCTTAGAAATCCAAGAATAGTGCATATTGATCGATCGACTGAATTTACTGCAGTAAGTCGACAGTAAAATGGTTACACAAAATGTATGTAAACGTTAGTTTGGAGACTAGTATGCTTTTTGGCTTTGTTCGTCGAATTGCTGGGCGTTTAATCTTTATCAAGCTTAAAACCCGGAGCCAGGCAAGGGATTAGGTCTAAAGTGTATATAACCTTCGTGTACGGGTCGTGTGCTAAAGAGCTATAAAACCACTGCGGTAGAATACATTTTTGTCGAAATACTCCGAATGAGAAGTACCTGTAGTAGTTTTAGAAAGTATCTAATGAGTTTCAAGTATCCGTTCATTATATTATTAACAAAGCCAGAATTAGACCTTTTCATGTGCTTTTTGACTCATTCGAGTCATACGATCCCTGTAAAAGTTAAAAACATCAACTTCAATACCTCCGAATAACAAAGAAATTTAGGAGACGAATTGCTACCTGATAATTTTGATTAGACAGAAAAAAAAACCCCAAAAGTATCATTGTCTTAGGCTGAACGAAGTCAGTCTAATCAATTCGGTTTAATCTATTGCTGCACGTTAACTACATCGTTAAAAAAAAATATTTTGAAATCTCCTATCAAACTTATCTGTAAAGCCTGTAAAGTAAAAGTTTCAGGATTGTCGGTGAAAAAAAACATCATGGATCCGGTCACCACAGGTAAGAAATTTTAAATTCGTCTGTATTAAAAAAATACAAAACATAAAAATGTAACTATAAAACATGAATTTATATTTTTAGATGAGATGCACGCAATGCTTATCAATCTGAACAAAGACTTCCGCTCAGCAATACCAATGCACCAGAAGCAGTTCAAACTACAGGCTTTCTGCAACTACGTCCAGGAAACCGTACCATCCCAAAGTAGCGAATACGTAGACGATCTCATCGAGTCTATAGAACCTACGGATTTTTCCTCAAAGAGGCTGAAACTTGAACTAGCCAACCGATTCAAACGGCCATTGGTCATACTCGAATACATTAAAACAGAAGAAAAGTTTCTAGTAAAACGTGCCTTGAAATTCTCTTGGATTTACGAAGCCGGAAATTCACCTTTTACAAATCCCAAGACATTGGTTCGGATCATTCTTCCTGCTGTCTCTTATTCTACCAGATTAAGAATCATCTCCGGCCTTTCAAAGAATCTGCAGGATGAGAAAGTGGCACAGGAAATGTTCCTATTGGTCCAAGAGAAATATGGTACCTTTTGCGCCCTTGAATTATTACCCTCTTGCACCAAGGAATTCATCAGGGACTGTCTAAAGTCCAACGAGTTCTTCAGGACTCGATTGACGGGTAAACAGGTCCTTAATATTGCAAGGAAAGATCATGCTATTGTTATCGACCTAGTCACTTACATTTTGGAATACTTGCCATCATCTAACATCGATATCCTTAGTTCATCGACGGAAAACAAGCCCCTAACAAACGAGGACAAGCTTCAGGGTCACCTTAAAAACGTATTGCAAAAGGTCGGTCCATACTTGTGCATAAATCATCCTCAAGATTTCGTCAAACTGTATCAAAAATATCCGGGCTCATTGCGGCTTGAAAACAAGCCGAAGCCGAAGGTAACAAAGGCTCTCTTAACCTCATGCAAAGCCACGGTTATTGCAAATGCTACCGTATTCAAAGGGATCCTAAATCCACGGTATGTGTTTGTATGTCTCAAATGGGAGGAGTTTGTAACTTTCTTAAAATCCCTTCTGCCCAGACAACAAGAGTATTTCATTATCAAAAGTAAAAGTATGCAACGCTGGATTGACCCCCTTCCCTTCCAGAAACGCTGGGAAGCGATTAGTCAAGCGTTTCTGCAGAAATATGGAGGAGCCCTGGAATCCTATCCTGATTGTTTATCCCCAACAATACTGAGATTGGCTCCATCTGAAACGAGGAACAAGATTGCTGGTCAGAAATTAAAAAACGGCGACCCATGTCCAAGTCCAACCACTACCACATCTTCATTTTTGGACAGCCTTCCGCAACACAGTGAAGGTTATTGGTATTCCTTCATGAGTTTGGATAAATCAGTGGTAAAACTTAAGGAGCTTCTTGCCACCGAATCTAACGGAGACATTCGGGGTGAACTTTTAACTTACCTGGTTGTGACATGCAGTATAAATGGGAAGAACAAGAAAGAAATGCTAGAGCTTTGCAAATTCGTATTGTCGAAATATCGAAATGACAGTTCTGAAGTGAGAGAGGAGTTTCTCGAGGCTTTGGGCGAAGAATTTAACCTTCATAAATGGATGAATGAAGATCTTTGGAAGGTTTTGATAGAGTTTATCAAATTGACTGAAATCTGCGAGGATGAAATACCCGAATGTCTAATCCAACCAACACTCCGCTATCACCTCTTAAATGACCTCCCAACTGTTGACACTTTATTGAATGAGTTTGTCGAAACCCAAGTCTCGTCATCGTACGGTCTTACGACAGAATGGAATTGGTTTAACTCCGAACCTGAATTAGAGGAAAAGTTTCTCAGACTCACTTTAGAAGAGATGACTAAAATGTATCCTGCAGATGTTGTCCTCATCTCCAAGTATTATAAACACCCGACCTTGCCAATTGCGATCATCAACTTACTTAAAACCATTGCGGGCTGGAAAGAGAGGAACCGAAAGATTGCTTCAAGACTGTCAATTGCAACTTCCACATGGTTAGCAACCCGGATTACGGAAATGACAAAAACATCCTTTCCAAACAAACACGAGCACATTCACGACGTACATTTGGAGCTTTTCCAAGCTATTCGATCCGATCACGAGATTATGAGTTCATGCCTTAAAAGCTTCATTGACCACTGTCCAATTGCACCCCTTCTTGAATACTCTCTGTACTACTATCCCGCTACCGTCAAAGCGAGTCTTAAAAAGCGCATCATTCCCTTTATGCTGGACTTGGAGGAGGAAGAAGGTATGCTTAAAACCTACAAAGGGTTCTTTAAAAGTCTCAAACAATTTACGGAAATGGCTTCTTCAGTTGTTGAGATCTGCCTTGAAGTTGCCCAGGATGACCATGAAAACCGTGATAGACGGTTAAATGCCTTGATTATACTTTCGCATCTGTGGGTTTCCAGTAACTTCCTTAATATCGTTTCCTTGTTCTACCCCCTGAAACCTATAAGCGACCTTACCGAGGATGATAGTGAATTCGAATCAAATTTCGAAGTTAAGAAATCATTAGTCCAGTCCTTAACAAACACGTCCAACCCCGCAGCCTGTCTCGAGGTGCTGGAAAAGTTCCTTGTTGGGGACTATACGGAAGTAAGCGTTGGAGCGCTTTATTCTTCCTGCCTCCTTTCACCGCAGCAGATCGCAACTAAATTCCTGACTGAGGCACTTCTCCATAAGCCCGTGTCCGTCAAAAAGCATGCCATTAAATTACTCTGTCTAATTAGCGAGAAGGAGGAAGTGGAAGAATTGCTGACTTATATGTGGGAGAATGAGGGCCAATCCAGCCTAAAGGAAGTTCTCGTTTCGAAGATTCTGCACTTCCTTACGAACAATCCATCGGAAGCGACATGGAAGAAGGGGGAAGCGTTCTTACAAAGTCTTTCCAACTCCATGGATAAATGCGTACTTCAAGAGCTTTTCTCGTCACATCATATCGAGGGACTGATGAAAGATAAGGTGTTGGTCTATCTTACAATTTGTCACCGCGTTCTGACAAAGGAAGCACATTTGTCCTCGTGGAATAAGGGAGATTTCAAAATAGATTTACTGCAGCATCTTATTCAGAAACTTGGGAGAAACATTCAAGCATTATCAGATACGGCTCTCGTGGAATCCCTTATCAACCACTATTTGTTTGTCCCTGATCTTCCGGAACGAATATCGGCAGCAATTGTTGCCCTTGCTGTTTCATTCCTTCTAACCCTTGAAAATGATTATATCAAGAGTTCAGAGGTTTGTCTGGCCCATAATAAGTTGGAGGTGATTATGAGCACTATTTCCAAGTTGAAGTCGCAATGGAATCAGGACAATACCGTAGGTGTCACCGATGGGGTTACTGCTTCTACTGGTACCAGATTCGGAAGAAAAGCTTTGAACCTGTTCGTTGTAGAAGTCTGCAAAGGCGTTATTGAGAAGATTAAGGACTGTCCTAATTCCAAAGGCATTTATCGACAATTTTGCTCTAATTTCCTGAAAAGGATTGAAATTGACTTGGAAGGATCGGCAGTTTTTACCGAGGTTTTGTTCCTCAAGGTTTTGCTAATGCTTCTCGAAGATTCATCTGCAGGTCTAGAGGAACATACTGAAGCTCAGCGATGTCTTTTCAACGTTGGATTGAAATTGCACAAGCTAACGGACTTGATAGTTAAAGTGTACCATTCCGCCGTATTTGGATTGTATTTCGACAAGCTGTCTGCGTTTTTTAAGGAGATTTACGGCATGGATTTTTCCAAGGATCATGATGTAATCTTCCTCGTGCTGGGAATAGTTTCAGAAGCTGAGGAATCGATGGTGTCCATTGAAAATCAAATACTTGCTTGTAAATTGCTGCCAGGTAGTCCACCAAGGAATCCCGAACTTCATACGAAATACATTGAACTATTACGTGTGATATCAAAATTTGATAGTAATACTGCAAAGGCCTTTTTGAACGATAAATATGTTTATTTGTAACTCATAAATCATAAAATTCAATGTTAAACCTTTAATTAGGTTGACAATGTTAAATTTGTACGCTTATTCTCATCTTGAGATCCTGAGAACGTTTAGGACTTTTCAAAAGTTCATGAAAATTGATGGATGCCTTATTTTTTCAACTCTTAAAATAGGTTCAAAATGATTAATAATATGTTTTTAAATTATTTCAAGGAAATCTTTTGCCTAGCCGATTTGTAAGTATTATACAATAAGTTAATACATTATATAGTCATTACAATTATTAAAGTATAGTACTTATCTATTCTTCGTTTAAAATTGTTTTCTGATGAGTTGCTCAGCAAAAATGTAAATTCTAAACTATCATCCGGTGCGTATTTCATTTTTCATGTATTGATCGTGAAAAATTATTTACTCCCAATCTTCCAAGTATTAAATGACTTTCATTGTCTTTGTATTAATAGTTGTTTAGTAGTTAAATTGTCCCATGGGTTTATAATAAATGTCGCATGGTAAGGCAGCTTCAAAAAACAAAAAAATGCTGAACATTAGCCCATTAAAATAAGATCAATCGGTATGTGAAGGAGACTATCAAGTAATTATCTTCTATTTCCTATCTTTCATATATGACTGTCTTAAAAAGTGGACTCGACAAAATTATAGTTTACAATAATGCCAGCTAATTAGTGTGTTTCCATATCCAACCGGAAGTCAGTCATGGCCCGATACATAATCCTTTCAATATGCATCTAGCTCAACTGCTCGATAATTTTGTTATTGCCCTATTGTCCATTCATTTAATATAGATTTATTTTGACGATAATTCAAACCAGTTAAACTGTATTCATATCATAAGACTTACTCATTCGTAGAATTGGACAATATAATGCCTCACCCCACCATTCCAATCCCGATGAATTGACGCAATGTCGGAATTCTTCTTATATTTCGGCCACCAACATGTATGCCACGGCAAGAAAAATTTACATCCTGCCTGGAAACCATAATTTCAGTCCATTATTCATCTGCTAAGCTAGTATTTCTACATGCAATATGCCTGATGTAGTGACGTTTCCGTCTTTCGCCATTCTTTCAGTTTCAGCCCTGTCGATTAACGAACTGTCCCTCTGCTCTGATCTGATATTCAGGTCGAGCTCATCATCAGTCCAGTCAGTCCAGTGATCAGCAGCAACAAAAATCATAACTCAAAGCTCAACAAAGTTCCTCCCGAGACGAACACGTCTCAAACCACCCCAAAGCAAGGCGCTCAGTTCAAACTCATGCCGGTTCCTCATCTCTCGCCCCAACTCCCCATAGTACCTCTCTCAGCCCCTTCTCCCTTTCCCCCCTTCCCAGTTAAATGGAATTCGAAACTTTTGAATGCAGTGGCAGGATCTCATTTAAAATAGCTTCAAATTAACACAAAAATTAGGTGTGCGGATGCTCGTTTACCCCACCGATTTGGGCGTAAAACATGAAGTCAGTTCGGTCAAGTAGAGTAAAAAAGGCTAGGTTAAAGCGAAGGACGATGAAATGTTATCGCTTCTCGGCCTTTTGGCTAAGATCAAAGTGTAGTATCTGTTCTTATCAGCTTAATATCTGATACGACTCCCATTGGGAGTCCAGAATATTAAACTGATTTTTGGAACGAGGACGGGGTCGTGAAGCTTGCTTCCGCCCGTCCACGGGTTGACCGGGCATTGCAGTACAGCCTGGATCGGCCCACCTAAATCTAATCAAAAATTAATTGTCTCCTCTCTCTCTTCCTTGACTTCGAAAGAAGTTGGGAATCTCGAGTTTTGGTTGGGTTAGGTGGAAGTTGACCTAACCTAACCTAACCAGTCTCTGACCCAACCAAACTGCTCATTCTAGCTTGGAGTATGCTATCCCACAAGCTTCATTACATCATTCAGTTTGAAATTCGACTAGACTTATTTCTCTCTAACCTAACCTAACCCAACCTAACCACACTTTGGGTTGTCTTAGACGTTGAGAACGTCCCACTAGTGGTGCGTTTACCGGGCATTATTGCAGACATATTGCAGTGGAAAGTGGAATATGTATTATTAAGCCTGGATCGGCTTATCTAAATCTAATAAAAAATTAACTCTCCTCTCTCTCTATCTTTCTTGACCTCGACAGAAAGTTGGAAATCACGGGTTTTGGTTGGGTTAGGTGGAAGTTGAGCTAACCTAACCTAACGAGACTCTGCTCTGACCCAACCAAACCGCTCACTCTAGCTTTGAGACTTTGAGTGTGCCATCCCTTCATTATCATTACATCCTTCAGTTTCTCTCTAAATCTCTACTTTTTCTCTCTAACCTAACATGAACCTAACCCAACCACAGAGGTAAGCCAGGTAACCCAAGCAAACCTCGGGTCGAGCAAAGTCGTCGTTGTGAACGTCCCTCTAGTGGGGTCGTCAAACCTAACCCAACCAGAGAGGTAACCCAACCAAACCTCGGGCAAAGTCGTAGACGTTGTGAACGTCCCTCTAGTAGTGCCGTCTACGGAAGGCCCTTTAACTCACAGAATTAGATTCTCTTTTTACATTTATGCTTTAACAGACTTTAACTAATACTAACTATCATCTCATCAATAGGTATTTAAATGATCTTCGTTTGCGAAATCCAGACCTTTTCGCTCCAACCTTTAATAAAATTTACATGCTATGGATTAATAACAGATTTATCGCATCGAGTTACGCAATCAAAGATTTGTTTTATTAGTCTGAACGCTATCGCAAAACTCGTCTTGTATTTATTTGGTATTTAATTTTGTTAAATGTCTATTCATATTATTGCCCACTTATTATCTTTCTCTTAGTTGTGGTTGTACCAGAATGGGCCGCAATTTCCTCTTGAGATTTCTTTTGTAAAATACCTTTCATTACACTTAGACAACGATTACACAGAGAATCTCCGGGTACGCAACAATACCTTCTGCATCGAGCACATTGCATCATTTCCGTCTTACAAATGCCTACAGAGAATCCTGTTAAGCTATGTCCTACACCAACTGGCTGAATATTAAACTTAATAGTACGCAAAGGGTCGTCTTGTTTCTCTGAGTCTTGAGGTTGGTTTGCATCTCCGTCATAGCATTGTAAATCTACACCGGAAACTTGTAAAATGTCGCATAATTCGGAGTCACATTTGTCCGCTTCATCCTCAAGAACTGAATGAAGCATCTTGAACAAATCAACCAACATATATTTTAGTACATAAATAATAAAGAAACGTTTAGGTCAACAATTCAATACACGAATTTTACTTTAATTGTTACGATAATATAATACCTGCAAAATCTTGTAGTTTTTGGAGCTGCACTGAAGTTCAACCCAAATGTCTTTTGGATTGTTGGAACCAATAACATGATTCAAGCTTTCTCTTACGTCAAGTACCAATTCAAATGTGGAACTGATTTGACTATTTTCCCAGGTTTTGGCTTGATCGTCAAACCATAATGACTTGAAAATTGACTGATTACCTGTCGAATTGAAAAAATAAATGTTATGAAAACATTCATCTTCACTCTCAAATGCAATTAATAGAGTACCTAATTTGTAGTGGTAATAGCTTTCTTCGACTAGGAATGGAAGGACCGGAGCTAAAACTTTCGCTAGGGTCAAGTATATCTCGTTAAGCACAAAAATGCATGATTTCCTGCTTTGACTTTTTTTGAAATCACAATACAACCTGTAAACAAAAATATCAGCGTTAATATCTATCGTCCAGTGGTTTTAGTTGACTTAAGGAACATTTGAAAAATTTTAAATTATACGTAAGTACCGATCTTTCACCCAGGTGAAGTATTGGGCCGAAACTTCTGTTGTGGCGAAATGAAGGGTTTTCATTAAAACTCGGTGGTAATTATAGTCATCATAATGTGATCCAACCTTAAAACAGAATTAGAAAAAAATCCTATTTGGTAAAATCACAAATGCTATTAATTATTATAAAATATAAACATCACCCAAAAACGCTTACTTGTTTCCTAAAATCGTTTAAAAGAGACAACATGTATTGATCTGTATACATAAGTTCATCATATGTAATGTGTTCCAAGTCTAATTCTGCAGCCGATGATTCATTGCAGAAACTGATAAGAAACTTGAGAACGTTTCGTAACTTTTGAACACTTTCGTCAGAAGATCTAAGAAGTGACGAACTAACAGAAATATTTCCTCCGTCAGCCGAACCCTGGGCAGCTACCCACCATCTGGAGATCATGAAATATTATAATTGTCAATTGTCGAGTTTAGAGTTGAAACTGAAAGTTATCCCTTCTAGCCTTATATTAATAACTTTTTCCCCTTACCGCAAAACATCCGCTCCATAGGCACTTTTATCTTTTCCTTTGCCCCCTTTCACAACTTCCAGCGGATTAACAACATTTCCAATCGATTTTGACATTTTTCTTCCATCATCGTCAACCACAAATCCATGCACATACAAATTTCTTTAACAAAAATAGATACACATGAATTATATATAAGTCAGTCTATTACTCTCGTACGTAATAAACTCAGTAATGAATATAAAATTGTGTCAATTATAATTGTAACAATTTTTAAGGTTTTCAACATTAAACGTACTTATACGGCGCGTAGCCTCGAAGGCCAACCGACAATAGAAGTGATGATTGAAACCAACCCTGAAACTGGTCCTTTCCTTCGAGGTACAAATCCGCCACCTTATTTCCGAGTAAATTCCAAGTAATTCCACTATCATACCAGATGTCGAAAATATCCTGAAATCAAAGCCGTTCAAAATACAAGTTAAGACGGTACTCGGAAATTCGATCTCACGAGTGATTTAACGATATATAGTAAAGATGTTTAATTCTTGTTCTTGTAGAAAGATTAAGAGTACCTTTCCCTTTTCATAATCGGAACTTTTACTATCATCTTGCAGAAGAGAACTAACTGGAATATCCCACCATGAATCCACATTTCCTGATACATCGATTAATTTGCACAATTGATCAATGACAGTCCTGAAACGCAATACTTTGAATTAAATTTTGTAAATTAAAAAAAAACGATAAAAGTAGATAAGAGAATCAAGCTACCCTACTTTTCAATGAGTGGTGTTCCTGTTTCTTTGTGATACAAAACAGGAATAGGAATCCCCCAAATCCTTTGCCTCGATATACACCAATATGGCCTTCTTATTAATTGGGCTAGCATACCGTTTTGAACATTGCTTGGATGAATATTGACATTGCTCAATTGTTCCTGCAAGTATACAAATAAAAAGTGTCGATACATTTCAAAGTCAAAGACTGGATTTGCAGTCTGACTGACTCTATTATTAGATTAGTCCACATATGCATACCAATGACTTGGCTTTCAACTCTTCCGTGTCGATGAACCATTGCATACTGGTTTTAACGATGACAGGTTTTTTTGTTCTCCAGTCGTAAGGATAAGAATGCTTAATTTGCGAACAATGGATGACCTTGCTTCCTAACTGCTTCAAAACCTCCTCATTTCCTGATGACAGTACATGCATTCCACTCAAGCTTGCTAAGGTTGCATCGAATTTTCCTTCGTTGTCTACATAGCAGTCCTATGAAACAATGTTTTAGACGATAAATAAATTGAAGAACATTGGATGACGTACTTGAAATTGAAGATTATGAATCAAATACTTTTTTTTACCATTTTCAATTTATGCCTTAACCCCAATACATAGTCATCGTGCCCATGAGCAGGTGCAATATGGACTAGTCCAGTCCCTTTTTCCATTGTAACATGATCTCCATGAACAAATGGACATTGTTCGGATTCAAACCAAGGATGCTGATACCTGAAGTTTGACAGCTGTTCACCTGTAGGTACAATTTACAATTATAATTAAAGATTATAAAATTTTATGTTTATGTCTTCCCGTTGAGACATAGTAACATGAATCTTACCCGAAAACTCTAGAAGTACATTATATTTTTGATTTTTGTCGACAAAAAACTGATCTAGCATAGACGAAGCAACGATATAGTATGAATTGTCTTCTGTAGAATATATCGGACGAGCATCTAGCAGCGAATACTTTTCGGATTGATGAAATGCGATTGCTTTATTGGCTGGAAGCGTCCAAGGAGTAGTGGTCCAGACTATTGCTTGGACCTTTCCCTTTGGTAACGTCAAAGAACTTTGTCCAACCTTCGACAGAAATTCTGGCAAATCTGAAGTGAGATCTAGTGCAACGTAAGCTGAAGGACTTTCGTGATATTGAGAATACTCCAGTTCTGCTTCAGCCAACGCAGTTCTGAAATATATACATGAATTCATTGCTTTCTCTTTAGAATTGTAAGGTATTTCAAAGTAGGTAAGTAAACTATTTTAAAATGTTGAGTAACACACCCACTCGACGGAGACCAAAAAACGGGTTTCAAGTCTCGGTAAACAAGACCCTATGAGAAAAAAAGATAATATCCGAATTTCAATAAATTTTACATCCTTATCTCTATTATTATTATTATTATTATTATTATTATTATTCACCTTTTTATGAAGTTCATAAAACGACTGGAGCTGGGCTTTTATACAGTTTTTATCCAGTGTTTTATATGGACTGTTCCATTCCGCCATGACACCCCACCTTTTGAAAGCTTCTGTATGACTAGCAATGGATTCGTCAACAACCCTTCGGGCTAGTCAACCCCATTTTATTAAATTTCATTTCGATACACATCACATACTCTTCCAATCGCCATCATTACAAAAAATTTAAATAGTTTATCAACTACATTTCACATACCAGCATCTCGAATTTTAATAGGATCAGTCAAAACACCGTGCTTTCCGTCTCTCACAGCCTTAAGTTCAATAGGCAATCCATGACAATCCCAACCAGGAATATAGTGAATTTGATATCCCCGTAGTAGCTTGTAACGGTTTGTGATATCTTTTAAAATCTAAAAAAAATGTACAGTACAAATGAAAAAAACAGACGACGTTAAAAATATAGACAAAACCACAAAACATACATATTTTTTCAACACTAAATATCGTACCTTATTAACTGCATGTCCAATATGAACATCACCATTTGCATAAGGTGGTCCGTCATGCAGAATGAACTCAGGTTGTCCTTGTCTCCAAAGTTTTTGAAATCCATACAATTGTTCAAATTGAAATTTCTATTTTGGAAAAATTTATTTAAAATTTAAATTAACTTCGAACATTCGTATTGTAGTATAACAGTATAATCCGAGTATTTCAGTAACTTACATTTGCAATCTCAATCTCATGTTCCTCTCTTTTGGCATGCGGAATTTTCATAGGAAATTCCGTTTTCGGAAGAAGCAGAGTATCGGAATATTTTCGCTTGAGAAACCCATTGCTTTCATTTGCCGATGCTACTGTCAGAGGTTTATTTTTTGCTGAACAATTATTGTCTTCATTCGAAGAAGGATACGCCAAGACAGACGATGAGCTTAATATCCGGGTATTGTTTTTACAGAATGAAGAAGCAACGCTGTATATTTTCTTTGATTGAAAGTGACATAGACACTTCATGGTTGTTACCGTTCTGCGTGAAAAAAAACATGGAAATAAAAAAAATAATAGATATTCTTGTACTGTGAAGTTCTGTATCGTATTTGCTTGTGATTGTTATTGTTTATAAATACTTGTTTTCCTTCTTTTGTTTGTATTTAGTAGTATTCTTAATATTATTTTTAAAGTATTTTTAATAAACAGACATGAATTGCTCACAAAACCGAGCAGACAATGAACAATGGGAAGGATATAATTTTTCAATTGGCAATAAAATAAGTTCGTTTACGGTATTACGGTTAAAATACAATTAACAATCGAATTCATGGATTATTTTTCGATATTCAATATTAGTAAATATTTAATTAAATACGTAACAAAAATCAAAAATTGGATGCATGAAAAGCTTCAATCAATAGAGAGCTTAAATGCTTTTTTTATGTCTTACCTTTCTTTTCAATCCTTTCACCAAATCAATATTAATACAAACATTCAATCTCTGGCCTCTTGTGAGCTCATGATTATATCTTTTATGCAGTACACAGTAAGTAATTATGAATTAGATATGATATTAGATTTGTGGATTGGATATTGAATATTGGAGCATGTCATCAAATATGAAATACATTGTGCATGGATCAAATCATGAATAAAGTCAAAAGTGCAATGTGGAATGTGTCAGTGTCATTCATTGTTGATAATTGTGAATTGAATTGTCAATACAAAAATACAAAATATTAGAATTAGTGGAAATAATTTTTGTAATTATGCATTATAAATAAATTATGGAAATGGAAAGTGAGATGACGCAATATGCAATCAATCCTGTGTCTGTGTCCTATTCACACACAACACAATTTTGTGAATTGGCATTCATTGGCAATTCACAATTGGCAATCGGCAATCCTTTTGTTTGTTTTTGTTGAAGGGATGAAGGGCAAAGGGAAGCCTTCCAAAGTGAAATGAAAGGACCAAAGGAGCCTTGTTAAAAACGGCGGTTGGTACTCGATTCTGAATATTCTGATTAGTGTAAATCTTTAATTGCGGTTCAATCTACAATTACATTAATTAAGAAGATTGATTATATTGTTTTATATTTTTACTCAATGCAATTTCAGTCTGACAAAAGCTGAAACTAAAAATGTGCGTTTCCCCACTTCTTCAAGTTTAGCGGCTTTTCTTTTCATATCCTCGGGCCTCAATGGCCTCAAACTCCATCGGATTTCATTTCTCATTAAATCCCAACACCCCGAGTCAATCGACAGTCGACTTTGTACTTCCTCTATCAAGTGTTCGTTTTAGTTTGTCCTTGAATTGATTGGGATATTAGAAATGCAATAATTTTTAAATCTGTCGTGTAATTTAATCAATACTTAATAGATTCGATCACAACGCTGCATTTTACATTTCAACACAATGGGTTCTTCGTTGGAGCAGTTGGAGCAATCTTTAGAACAGTTTGTAGAGAACATAAGACAGATAAAGATTATTGTCACCGATTTTCAACCCCAGGGTCAAAATGTTTTGAATCAAAAAATGTAATTTATATATCACACATTAATTCCAAATTTGCTGTTTGACACTTTGCCTTTGTGACAGTACAGAGTACAGACAGTAACTTTGAAAGGTTACAGTTACAGCAGAAACTGCAGACTGTAATTTATAATTTCAATTTCCAGCTATATGATATGAATTAACAATAGCATTTTGTTTTGATTTTGAACCATTACAGACAAACGGTTGTAACAGGACTCCAAGAGATTGAAAAATTAAAATCCCAAGTTCAGGATGTCCATGTTCCACTTGAAGTATTCGAGTAAGAAATTAAAAAAATTAAAAACATGCCAAATATGTCTACGTTTTTTACAAGAAATGTGGGTTAGCAAAAATAAACGAATGACTAATATTTTTTTTGTTTTTATAGTTATATTGATTCCGGAAGGAACCCTCAACTGTACACCAAAGACTGCATGGAGAAAGCAATGAATAAAAATGAAACGGTTCGAGGGAAAATAGATTCTTATCGACGCTTCAAGGCTCACCTACTTGTTGAGCTCACCAGCGTATTTCCTGCTGAGATGGCAAAATATCGTGCAATTCGTGGGGACGAACGACCGATGTCTTAATTTAACAACAGCACAGCGTCTTGCAAACGATATCCAGGATTATACTGATGAGGGGTGAAGTGTCGAAGTTTATATTTTAGGTTAAGATTTTAAGACTAATATTCATCTCTGTAAAATTATTATACTATACAATTCTATGGTAAAATTAGTAAAATTTTGTATTGGAATTTTGATTCACGTTTATTTTTCAAATCGTTTTCACTTATATTGTAAAGAAAATCAAGAGGAAGGAAGATAGGAGGAAATAAGGAAATTACTTCAAGATAAAGCTTCCAGCTCAGTTCATTAAGTTCATTTTAAATGTTTACAAATATACGTCCTAAAACTGACCAATAGTTACGTTATAAAATCGAAGGTTAGTAATAATAATAATAGTATACTATCGAAATTGGCAGTTTTTCAATTAATAGCTGTACACTTGTCGTGAATGTTGTCATTCTCTATTCTCCTGCCAAGCTAAGGCCAAGCTTGCCATATAGTCCATCGAATAGTACCATGTAAAAGCGTAAATTACAATATATCACTTCTGTTTCAATCTGCTCCAGCAGTATCAGGTACAATTAGCTTAATTTCATTTGTATTTCATATTTGTAAGTTAAAAATACTGTCAAAAAATAAATAGGGACCTCCTCTGTCATCCCATTTTTTCCCATCCTACTTATTTATGAGTTCACATCTGAATAATGATAGTAATTAAATAATCACTTTCTCTTTTTGCCTTTACCTTCTTTCTCAGATTTTTTCGTATCCGTAGCTGAATTTACGGTTCGACTTCTTGAACCTCTGCCTCTTACAGTGGAAGTAGAAGACGTAGATGAGCTGGCAGGCACTTTTCTTGGACGTTTTGTTTTTTTCTTGTCTTTTTCATCGTTTTCGTCATCCTCGTCGTCAACCGGACTGAACTCTCTCGTCTCTCGATTCCTTTTTCCTCGTAGCAAATTTTTCATTGATTGAGAAAGCGAACCTTTATCCTCCGTTTGAGATTGAGAATGCTGATTTCCTTCAAGTGTCTCAAGCTTAGTCCCTGGTCTCCACAGAACTAGTTCTGAACCTACCAAAAAACACAATTTTAAGTCATAGCAAAAGCAGTCAATACATTTTTAATAAAAATAAAATAATATAGAAATAATATAATACTCATTGAAGAAGCCAAAAATTCTCCAGTCGGGTTGAAAACATTGAGACTGACGATCAAATTCAGAGGGTGAGAAATTTCTCCTACTTGATTCCCAGTCTCGGCATCGAAGAACTGTATCAACCTTTCCACGGTGGAACGTTTTGTTATTGGGCCTTCGTTTGCGGCTGGATTTTTAGGATAGTTTCCAGTAACAATTAGATCATGTAGAGGATGCCAAGCGGGCTACAATAGTAGTTGTAAATAAAATATTAAGGCCTATACTACAATTTTTATCAATTTCAATTTTTTTGCAATCATATTACCTTAATAGGGGTCATGTGTTGAAACTGTTTGTGCCAATGTTTTATTGTAGTTACATTTTCCCAGAACGGACCTTGATAAACTCTAATTTCCGATTCTTGGTCACTTGTAAGTAGCTTTGACCCATCCAGAGGATTGAAGCTAGCAACGTTTACTCCTTTATCATGTGGAAGCGAAAAGAGTGGTTTTAGGAAGTTAAGTTTTCGAATATCCCATATTTTCACCTCTGCTGATTTACTGCCAGTGTCAGCAAGCGGAGCAGTGACCATGAGGTTTGGGTCCCTACAATTTTTGGATGCCATGGGTAAAAATTAAATAGGAAATGCACGCTTGAAAGGTCTTAAACAATTATACAATACCATTAAACGTACTTTTTACTAAATTCAGCCCAATGAATTTTGTTCTTGTGTAGTCTATAGGTCCCTTGTTCCTTTCCATTTAAATCAAAAAGATGCACAAATCCTTTGTTGTCCCCCGCAGCCAAAACTTTGGAATGGAAGTTAACATCCATTGCAGTGAACCAGTGTCTATACAAATGCGATTAAAACATTACGTAAAAGACTACGTGCAAAGTGCAATAGAATCGAACAATAAACTATACGAGTTATACGACTTACTCATAGTTGTCCGTATCTTTGAAAACCATATTTTTAGACGAGTGTAGTAAATCCAGTTTCACAACTTTGGAATCGATGGAAGTGCGGTACAAGATTGTTGACTCGTTTTCATCAAACTTCATGGCAGTAATTGATCCTCCGGGCCCACTCTAAAAATAAAACGTCGGTAAATTACATCGCATGGTAAAAATTATTTCTTGTCTTCTATCGTTGTATCATACAATTTTAATTTTATAAGTTATCAAAATAACTAAAATAGGATTATTTATTTATTAAAGATTATAACTAACCCCTTTTACTTCGACTTTCTTCAGTAATGATAAATCTCCGCCGTAGATAGGAGAAAGCTCCGCGGAACCAAACACAATATCCCCGAATTTTGACGCTACTGCGTATAGTAAAGGGTGTTTCGGATGCCAAACAATTGAAGTTATCCTTCTATTAAATTTTGCTCCCGTGTCTTCGAAACACTCCAGCTTTCCAATATGTCTTTCTACGACTATTTTTCCAATCTATAAAAACAAAGGTCAAGGTAAAATGTCAAAAGTTGAAGGTAGTTTTTAGATTTAGGTTTCCTATATTCAATATTGTACCTCAATAAATAAATGTCAAATCTTTATATAAGGTATGTAATTGTAATGTTGAATGTGTAATGTATTATTGGACTTTTCGAGTGACTGACCTGTTTTAAGAATTGGTTTCGTCGATTCCAGGGACCAAGCGACAAATTATCCAAATGATGGACAATATTGACATTTTCCTTTAAAGCGGCAGACATTTTTCCGTTTAACAGCAAACTACAAAACAAACGTGCTGTAATAATTTAATAATGTTCAAAGTTCAATCAATGTAAACTTTGAGCTTCATCTCGTAAAAAAATATGAAATACTTGCGATATAATAAAATGTGAAATGACGAATGATAAAAATTAGATAATAATGAATAATCAAAACGGAAAACAAGTACCTTTTCACTGTTTGAGTTAAACCAGAACACAGAATGTGGTTGCCTATGCCTTTGCAGATTACCGTTTTACGTTGAACCGGATGCCGGATTTTTCTTGGTGTTGCTTTATAAGCTTAGCTGTGTATTTGAGCCAGGAAACCTCAACTTATTTTGAAAATAGATAGCTTGAACTTTGAAGCTTTGCTTTGAGGGCTTAAAAAATCAAAACAAATATGAAACACAATACCCTCCCTGTCCGTGTCCGTCCATGTGCCATGTGCTTGGTGCTTGGATCCGTAACATTAACAAAAATCCTCGTGCTGCTTTCAGTTCAACAAACAATAATAATTTAGATTTTGGAGACTTGGAGTCGCACAAAACCTCGTCTTTTCACTCTCCTCTTTCTCCACACAGTTGGGGCAGACTGATACTTTTTTCCGCAACCTACTTTCTCCACCGATGCTTTTCCCCTCTCCACAAGTCCACAGACTTTCTCCTTTCATCCCACATTCCATAAATTGCTATCTATAAAACTAACTAAATAGTAGACTTTCTCCTTTCACCCCATATCCATTCCTATATAAAGCTAACTAATGCATTTCAATGTTATGTTTTGAGGAAAGGAGTCCAACCTTCTTTAGGTAGTCTTTCACTTTCAAGGTTTCTCTAATCGATTCCTTTGTCCGTATGTAAACGGGAGCGGCGATTTTGTCCTATCTCATGTATAGTCGAAATTGAAAGCACTGAAGGATGTTTAGGCAAAGCTAGCTCATACGACGTCGAACCGTAAACTCCGCCCTCGGATCAGTGGCCTTCGTGACTTGGACTATAGAGGATTTCTTAAAATCGGGAGCAGAGAATGTGATGCGGGTATTTGGGCCGAACCGGGGCTCAAGGTCAAAACCTTTTACAAGCAAAATAAAAGTATCGTCATAACCTACAACTCGTATCTCTCTCCGATGATGCAACCTAGAATCCTGTATTAAAAGACATGCCCAAACGAGGGGACAATATCATTTAGGTTGAGGCTGTCTAGACTCTTTATATACTAACTCTCCTTCAGGTAATATTATGAACAGGATAAACTCAATTCCTTTCAGTTTACTTCATCTTCTCTACCCAGTAGTAGTGACGAACGGCAATTGCTATGCTTACGTGGCCTGTTGTGAAATATACGAGAAAAGAGTGAAAGCATCTCTGCAAGGACAGGTAAACGTAAGGTTGAACCTTTGTCTATTCAATTCTTTCAAATTGTTAAGCATCGGTATTACTTGGATTTAATTATAATTCTTTAACGTACTACATACAAGCACATATTACACTAGAGTGCGAAGTCTGTAAAAAATAACCTGCTTTTGGAGCTACTAATTAATTTTGAAACTTTCTCTTCTTTCAGAAAATAAAAAATGCTTGTAATTTCTATGTACGGTATTTAAAAAAATTCATAGCAAAGTATTCTAAAGTATATCATAGCTAGGTCAAGATTATTAGAATTTAGAACCGAGAAAATGTTTTAATTTTTTAAGTCGAATCCTAACACCTAATGAGTCGGAACTAATTAGTTGGAAATGAATAAATATTGCCCTTGAATAAGTAATACTAATTGGTTTGATCAGAAATTATTTCGACAACTTTGAAAGGCTTTTAATATGTTATACGCAATTTTTAATCCTACGTGAATAGTTTACAGACCATTCTGCTTTCCACTGATGTAGATCTAGTGCTCATTATTCATATGAATTATGAATTGTCTTTCTTCGGATCCCTGAATAGTCCAAAAATGTAATAGCTAAAGGAAAATGTACGATGATGTGTGTAAAATATGTACATATGCATTTTTGTATGAATATATGGATTTAGCTTTCGAAAGACGGGTTTTCAGCTAATAGTTATAATAAAATGCAAAATGACGAAAGATATAAAATTCTCATACATTTTTAAAACATTCAATTTTATTTTCTACTGTAAGACCCTACAATTGACAACAGTGAATAATTTCGTCTTAGACTACGTAAACAAAGACTGTAGGTACAGTATATAGTAAATGGTAAAAACATTTGGTGTAAAACAACATATTTTACGAATCTTAAAGTATTCTATCTGTATAATAAGATATAAAACCAGTAGTGTAATAAATTAAATCAGTACAAAGTAACTAACTAATACAAAATGGGACTTTTTGAGCATAAAGACAATAAGCCTCCATTTACTGAGGTTCAAGAGTCGAAAATAGCAATTGAAATCGATGAAGTCTTTCCATTCTTATAAAAAAGCGATTTACTTATGCTACAAACGTGGGCTTAAGAATGAAATACAGAAAAACTACCCCAAACGGATGATAATGCATAATCGTACAAAATATCTAACAAGGTTCATACATTGTGTCAAAAAGTTTTAAAAAGTTGTTCAAAAATGACAAAACTTTGGAATACTGAATATCAAATGCTACACAATCATGTTCGTTTCTACGTCTTTGGCTACAGTATATTTTTTGTTCTCTTTTGGTGTGGAATAATTATTGGAACTTGATATATTGAGAATTATGACTATCAATAGCATTCTTATCAAATACTTGATTAACAAATTACAGTAGAATTACAAAATTTGGTAAGCTCTCATCAAAGTATTTCCATCGGGGTAGGGTTATAATTTACTATATCCCAAGCACCTCCCATCGTCTTGAGCTTTTTTGTAGTCTCTTTTTTAACACAGTTAACCATGCCGAACATGGGATATTTAGATATAAACACGGCTTCTTAATTACGATCTACAAATAATACGCATCTGCATTGACAGGTCTTAATCACTTTGAATGTTAAATGAGCTGCAGGTAACGTACGTATATGCCCTTGAAAAGTCCGTGTCATTTATAGATATAGTTTGAGTTTAAATGCTGCAGTTTAATTGGTCTGATCTGCAACGTAGAAATGCAGATAGAGTTCAGACTTTATAGCTGCCATTAGAGATTCATAGTTAAATTCTTACCAATGCAACATCAACCTCCTGATACAAATCTAAGGACTCGACCATCAACCAGAAGTCTCTAAATTAATTAGATGTACAGAAATAAATTACTTATATTAATTAGTAAAATTTAAACGTAAACAACCTTACAATAAGAATATCTATCTCGATGTACAGATAGATAAATCTATAGAGGAGACTACCAGAAAATAAAATGTACGCATCTACTAATTATAGGGTCTATACTATTAGTAAATTCTAAATGTGACTATGACTGATGATTGAATGAACAACAACGGTGCGCCGTGCGCCAATTGACTTAAAGTTTTAAGAACGATAAACGGCAAACAACGACAACCAACTAACCGTATAATCTAGGGAAATGATTGATATTTTTTCTACTAATGGGAACCATTTGAAGTAAATACACAAAGTTTAGGAGAGGTTGACCTACAAGAGTGCTAAATAAGTGTTGGTCGACGAGCTGACCATCACGAGTTCAAGGGTACATTAAGAATCACAGTATTATACCACCATTGACATATTGATATCGCATTCCTTAGACATATCTTCTGTTATACAGATACAACTACATTTATAATATCATTTAATCTGATATATATAATGTACACAGAAATTTTAAACGTTCAAAACCACCATATAATATCCTCAAGTGTGTATAGAATAATTTTTGAATAAATACTTTCTCCTAAATCCTCGCCCTACCTTGTTTCCTCCAACCCAATTAAATTGATAACCAAACCAGTAAAGTAATTCATTAATTTCCCATAAATACCGGTAGTAAGAGACCCCGGAATAGGTCGCCTCTCAATAAAGTAATGTTTAACAGGTTCTAAACTCGACTTTTCATGCCTTGGACACGGCAATTGAATCACAAAATTAGCAGTTACAGAACTGGTTCGAGAGTTGACAATTTAGTTAAGGACGCTCGAGTAATTAAATGAATCTTTCCACTGAATTAAAGTTTGTAATTATTTTTTTACAGCACATTAGTTTTGATCCCACACATTACGCTCAATCGAAATTTATTTAATAATAGGGAGAGAGGACGTTTAAAGTTTAAGGTTTCATGCCCTTCTCAGGTCCTTTTTAAAATGTGTTTGAAACTTGTAAATGTAGTAAAATGTATACATGATGTGTTTTAAATATAAATCCTTCAATTCAATGTGTAATAATTTGATAGTAGTTAAGAATTTTTTTATAATCGGACAAGAGTATCCTCCGTGCAAACATTTATCCTGGCTAAAGATATATAGAGATACGATATTTTAATCACAGTGCATGAATAAAGTTATGAAAAAATTATGACACTTTGATTGACAATTAAATTAAATTATGACAATTGATTACTACTAAGGATATTTAACTAGGATTTTTATGAACTATTAGAAGCGGGTCTGTAGTAAAAACCGATTCGGATTCCATGGTTTGTAGAAATTCATACCGCACTGTAAACTGTAATGCGTAACCTCGTTTCAGTCAAGTTCAATAGTCTACTCGGTTGGAAAGCGTAATCTGGTTGGATTATCATTTTATAAATTAAATTATGTGTAATGTGGATACGTATTTTTAAAACCGTAAAATTCACTTTTGGGTGACGAATATTCTATCTATATAAGTACACTAGCAGAGAATAAATTCTTAATAAATATTACCATCCTTTCTATATCATTTTCATGGATTTGATTGTAATTTCCACAGTCAGCCATAAGTCTTTCATGAGCAAATTGGATTATAAATACATTTTTCGCCACGACAGCCATGAAATTACAATACAAATACAATCCAGTCCTTCAATTAAGTACATATATATGAAGAATGATCTCCTTTTCGTGCGTATTCACTCATTTAATGGAAATGACAGAGAATTTTTAAACGTGTATATTTGAAGTATTAAAATTTGATAATGATCAACCACTTTATAAGCTCTAATTAATTCTTATTGTGTTTATATCTGTTGATCCACGAAAATCCATTTTACCATGTCAAAGTTGAGGGTTTATAGTTCTAATCTAACTAATATATGGATACCGCTACCATCGATTCAATCGATGCACAGTAATTAATCAATACCAGGCTAGCTGATGTCGAATTAATCTAGTTATCTATCTGGGGGTTGAATATCTATTATTTCATACGTTTGAAATACAAATATCTAGTATATAGTATGTTTATGCCAATTATGTAAACTGGCTTCAGCACATTCATTTGTAAACTAGCACTTCACATACAAGTCTGTATAATAATTTAATAACAATAATATAATAACGTATACCTTAATTACTACCTAAAATAATTCCCAACGAGTACAAGCCTTTGAATGGAGAATTAAATCATAGTTCATATATCAATCACGTATCAATTTAAAAAATCTATAACAAATGTGCCCGATTTTTATATTTTTTTAGGAGTTGGTACCCCTAAACTGACCGTCATTCGAATTAGGATTGTCATCGTCACGATTACGCCATGAAGATGAGGATGAGGGTCGAGGGCTTAAGTCTTGTTCTGAATATTGAAGCGGCGAGGGCAAGCCCGTGTAACGGTCCCTTGGAGAGAGCATCCCAGGTTGTCCAACAGACAGTGGTCTTTGCATTGCCTGATTTCCGTACTGACTATTTATGTCTCCATTGATATAAATCCGTTGAGGATGCAGACCATGGGGTCGCATTTGTTGAGCAAACTGTTCCTGGTAGAATTGCTGGCCACCATGGGAAATGTTACGGGACACTGCTATAGCCGGAAGGACCACTTCATATTGTTCTGGTGAATGTGTACGATATGTTGGGGTCTGGCGTTGGGGGGACTGTCGTGGGGTGAGCAACAGTTGAGATGAAGGGAGTTGATGACCTCGATTGTCATGCATCGCATCAAGAATCTGATGATTTATATACGACTGATGTTGCTGTTGTCCTGACGCTGACCTCGACCGGGATGTAACGGTTCGGTATGGATTGGGAGATTGTGGCAATGAGTTGGGATGAGAGTGTGGGAACCCGACGCTATTAGCATCGTGAATATTGGAATGGTGACGCGGAGAATGTAAGATCATAGGAGAGGATGGCATTGAGGGTGGAGAAATAGCACCTGAAGACGCTGCGCTCTCTAATGAAGCCAGTGGTATGAAGGGATGTCCCGCAGCTAAAGATGTGGGGGATGGACTCCCAAGAGGAAGTAGGTTCCCTGCCCTCCGAGATCTTATGCCTGCATTTGCCAGACCCATGATTCCCAAATTCAAGCCTAACGCCTGTACAGCAGCTGCCTGACCCATCGCTGATGCAGATTGGTGACCAGATCTAAGCGATACAGAATTAAAAATATGAAGGATTGGAAACACAACAATAGCCAGGTAAGGTTAAATAAAACTGATACATATTTATCCTTTGCATACCGTAAAAGTTGTTGCTGTTGGTGGGATGCCACACGTTGTAAATGACTCTGTTGAACCTGTTGAAGAAGTTGTTGATGGTGGTTCAGGTCTTGATCGTTTATGTTTTCTTGGTTGGTGATATTGTAGCGTGGAGTACCCGGCGGGGTAGCCATTTGTGCGTGGATATTGCTAGAGTGTGCCATGGAATGCTCAGGTGAAATTCGAGATCGCTGAGCAGATCCACTTGTGACCGTTGATGTCACAGATGGTATCCCTGAACATTTTCGAAAATGAGTTTTCATGTTGCTGGATTGGCTGAAACAGGTCTTGCATTTCTCACATTGGTACGGTTTTATTCCCGCATGGTGATTGAGATGTGTCTTGAGGTGATGGTTCTTAGAAAATGACTTTCCACACTGTTCGCACTTGTACGGACGCTGCCCCGAATGTAATCGCTGCAAAATAAATCAGAAAATTATTCCAACTTAAAAAATAGAAGCCAAGACTTGTTTATGTTATCAGGTAGAGCATATTACTACCTAAAAGTTATTACCTGATGGAGTAACATATTGCTTCGATCTGCAAAAGCCTAAACACAAGAATATCGGATTATAATTTAAGACATTACAAAAATAATGATAAGTTGCATATGATCATATAGATAAAATAATATTAAAAAACCTTTTGGCAGATTTCACAAGAATACGGTCTTTCTCCCGTATGCGTCCTTAGGTGTTGCCTTAATAGCATTTTCCGACTAAACGCTGCGGAATTAATAATAAGAGTGTTATTATTAATATGAAATTTAATTGCTGTATGTCATTATATCATTGAAACATATTTGTATGAACGAACCTTTGACGCAAAGTGGACACTTATGAGGCTTGTGGCCTGTGTGTATCCGCACATGCATGTTATATGCGACCCTTTGATTAAAGCTCTTCTCGCACCACTCACATTTATACTCCTTGGCATTCCTGTGAATTTTGAGATGACTGCTGAGATACCCTTTGTCGTTGAATGTTTTCCCACAAATGGGACAGGTGCAGGCAAACTGCTGAGTCCCTTCGTGACGAGACCGATGATACCGGTAGTTTCGTAGTTGACTAAATTCTTTCCCACAGTCTCGGCACTTAAGCTTCTTCTTCGATGGTGCGTTATCAGTAGCATTAGCTGGGGGAACAATGCCATGAGCTACAAGGAGACCTTGAAATGTGCTGGGAGCTGCACCCAGCCCCGAATCACCCCCTGATGAGATCGAATGAAAGCCTCTGGAGGTGGAGGGCTGTGGGGACAATCTAGCCCCACCCGGAGTAAGCTCTCCACTCGACTCCCTTGGCGATCTTGAATAAAAACTAAGACTTGGACTAGATATGTCTGGAAAGCTGGAAGTGTGCTCCTCGTCCCGTTCCCGTGGTGCCATGCTAATCACGCTTACTTGGACGCCTTCATTTCTACGACCGGGTGACCGTATGATGCTAGAGTGTTCTGATGGACTGGGCAACGAGAGGTTTAACGGCTGTTCCTCTCGTCTTGCATGAGGGACAGAACGAATGACTGGGGTTGGTGTTGACGTTATTACAGTTGGTGATGGCAAGTCATCCCGTCGTACTCGACCCGTGCTCCTACTTGACGATGAAGTACTTGGACTTCCATCCAACTCGGGGGTTCCAGCGCCTTCAATCGAACTCGCATCTTTGTCCGATTCCTCTGCTTCTAAAGGAGTTGGAGGGGGCAGTGATGCAGGGGATGGAGACTCGGGTTCCGGATCTCCTGACTTTTGTCGATCTCTGCAGTATTTCCGCTTTTTACCTAGAATCAGATACATCGTTAAATCATTATTTCGTTTCATATAAATCCAATCTCTACATTTCATATACGAAATTCATGAGACTCCTAGTCCAACTCTGTCCAACTCCAAGGAAGCTTAATCCTGCGCATGCGTTTTAAGATCAGACAGACTTTCTCCAGGACTTTCTACTTTCACTTTGTATCCTGGAGCATTGGAATTTCTCTACTCATACTACAACCGGAAATAAGGCGTGGGTGTGCTTTATAACTCGCATATATGATATGGAAATCGTCATCTCAATCACAGATAGATGCACAATTACTCTATTCAGCTATGCTGGTTAGAAAAATAATTTTAATTACCGACGGGTCCGAGAAAGAGGAAGGGTGTACAGGGTTCTTGAACTCCATTATCATTTGAGTCCAGTTTGTTAATACCGTTCCCCTGGGTCCCATGAGAGTCTTCACTTGTATCGGATGCAGGAAGGCTTCCACTCGCACTGCTACCAGCACTTTTTTCTTCACTCGCTGGAGCATTCCCCACTTTTGATTTATTATTATCAGTGTTCACTTTCTCTTTGTCCCAGAAATTTTTGTCCTCCCTCTGTAAGAAAAAATCATAAATTAATGAAATGTTGATAAGGAGTGGATCGAATATCGACTTTCAAGAAATAAAGTTAAAAGACCCTAGCTGTATTATACGAACAAAGAGTATGAATCAGACCCAAGCTAACGAATTTATCGAAAAGACGTAATTACAATTGTGGCCATGAAATGGTGATTCCACATCCAACTTCCTTCTATCTTATCTCTGTCGAGACCGACATGGACCGGAGATGCCCCTGGCAGGGTACACATATTCCAATTCCACACTTGAATCATGATTAACGAATTAACGGAATAGGGATATGAACCACTTAACTAAAACTATTTCCCTTGCTATTCTATGCTCGTTTCAACTTTCAAATGATATCGATTGGATCAAGTTGGGCACATGTAGCATGGCCAGACAGTGGAACACTTGTGTTTCCAGAACCGTCTCCTAGCTTCAGTGAAAGTCGACTGAACGGAAATGCTGGCGGTCTTGAACTTGAAATGAATCCAGCCGAGTTAGATAACTCTAGGTCTAGACTGAATCGGGGTCATGGGATTTCAGGTGGTCGGGTGAGACTCGTCTGGGTCTAGAGATACTGTCTGGTGTGGAACCCAGGTTGAGGAAGGTAATAGTAACTGGTAACAGATTTGGACTGACATATAATAGACGAAAGACTGTGGAGAGTGAACCAAGTCGGCTTTTCATGTTACGTGCGAGACATGGTAGTTTTGACTATGGTCATGGCATAACTCTCTTATAAAATGACAAAAAAGGGTTAAACCATATCATGGCATTTGCAGAAAAGATAATACTATTACCGATATTACATAACAGACTATTCCCGAATATATCCTATACTATATATAGATAGGTTACATAAAAGCCTCGAGGCCTACTTTAGCCAGTAGTACTGTTATTGCATATTGATGATTAGAGAAGGTTAGCCCAAAGTTAACACACATCCAACTTCCAAAAAACTACATATTTATCATATCCTCTTATATAATTCATTAGAAGAGTCGTTGAGTGTTGAATCCCGATATAACTATCGTTAAAATGAAATAACAAATCTTAGGAGCCTTATTTATCTAGAAGAACAAGATATAGAGTTTAGAGAAAGTTGGCATAATTTTTAATTGAAATGAAAACATAATTAACAGCAATTATAAAAACTCAATTAAAAGTAGTTTCCATTTTACTGATGCATGATACTATTGTCGGACGTTGCAAAGAAAAGCTAAGACTTCCGATTCCAACATTATTGACTTTCCCTCAAGTTAAATTAGTGCTTTCACTCTGTCACTTTGCATTCTGCTAGCTAGTAGCTACCTATTTTGCAATTTTTGACTATATAGACTGGTGAAAAAATGAATAAAAATGATGATTAAATAACAAAAACCAGTTATCATATTTCATAAATGGATGAACTGTAGGGAAACAGCAGGCAGACATACAGTACAAATAATTAAGAAAGATTCTATCATAATATATTTTAGGCAGTTTTAGGAACAATAAATATCGAGTTATTTAAAATGTAACCATCATTCGAGACGGTTATGGAAGGCCGCAAGGTGGGCCCCGTAACGGTTATATAAGATCCTAAGAATCATCACAACAGCATAAAATCCACGACGTCACGAAAAAACGAGACTGCTGTCAACAATTTTTTGCGATCCTACACCCTACCTAACATTGCATGCGGATACGCAATTCCTAAATTGCAGTCTGGGTGAAATGTCTGACTCTTCTACAGTCTGGTTTATGAAGAGAATCCCAAAACGAACTTCCCTATTTTTCAATACTAGGTGTTTTTTTCTGAATTCTTTCGTTCATGAAGCCAATAAAAATGTAGTTAATGTGCTATACGTAAGCAATGTTATACACCCGAGCAATAACATGTTGTTGTGTTTAACGAATTCATCTACATTTTCAATTATGGGGAGATAGATAACTCGTGGTAGTAGTACTAGTAGTAGGGATAATGCAAAGCCTACGAGTAGCATGAAAAACATGATTAGTTATTCTCATGTAGAGAGGGCTCAAAAATAAACCCGATTTTTATTCTAATCGAAGATATAATCGATACATACTGGATATAGGGTATTTTATAGGAGGCGATATTTTAATTTAAATCTTAAAGCAGACTAAATATAATGTAACTCAAAAACTTGTTGTTTTGTTTAAATTACAAACATCGGTTTTATAAGCTCAACTTATTCTATCCAAACTGCAGTGACTAAATATTTAAACTTGTTGTTGTGGAGAAATCCAAGACAGTTAGGGCCTTTTGGGTTGGACTTTTCCATGCACCCGTACCAAATTGGAATGAACGCGATTTGCAATATTAAAACTGTACTGTACTGTATGCAATAGAAATCCATTTTAGATATAATTTATGGGTATTGTCGGGTTAGTAGTTGTACCTTTTCTCTAATGAAGAATTGTATGTCATTTATCTGTTATTTTTAAGCTGTAAAGTTCTGCTTACTAGTTTAAGTTTAAGTATCCGGAAACGCTGATCAATGAAACTCATGGGAATAATTCAAAAACATTTTGAGGTTAGACAGGATAAAAACGAAAGAATTGCCTCAGATAATGATTTTGTTATCGTCAACGTAATCATAATTTTTCGCTGCAAATTCACTGGATACCATCGGTTGAAGGACTTACATCGTTTGTCGTAGATATATGAGTTTCACGATTAACAAGTAAAAAATGATAATCATCAATTTCAATCCTAATCATAAGGCATAAGAAGGCCAAGGTTTTAGTTGCGGTTATGCCCTTTGTATTATTATACTCTAGTTATGAATACTTTCCAGACGTAAGTCTGAAGAGAGATACAGAAGAAGGCCAGCTCATCTGGCCCAACTCCCTTGAAGTCATATTGGAGAGGCTCGCATTTTTTGACAGTTTTAGCGATCTTCACTGCGTCACAGCTCTCTTACCCTTTGACCAAAGCTTATATATCCAATTTAAAAAGAGCTTGGTTATTTTTAATTGATTTTTGCCCAACTTTTTATATTTTGAAATTCGAAAATTTTGGGGTTTCCAATGCTATATTCAATTGCAAAAAAGGGTATGTCACTGTGATTTGCGCATTAAGCGAAAATATGCATTAAACGCAGATCGACAAGGGCTACAAAATGGCTATTTTCGCTCAGTGCGCAAATCACAGTGACATGGAGATATTTGGATTTCAAAAAGGGGGTCCAGCGTCAAAAAAGGGCTTCACGTAGAAGATAAAAAGAGAGAGGGGAAGGGAGAGAGAGAGTGGAGCGAGAGAGAGTGGAAGGGGTGAACCGGTGAACGTCGTTTTTCCCGACCCTTTTCACCCTAGTTTCAGATTTTCTGGAATTTTTCGTATGACTTCAAGAGAGTTGGGCCAGTTGAGCTGGCCTTCTTCTACAACACTATGTCTGTCTTACCGTAAATATTGATTTAAGTCCCCCCAGGGATTGGGGATAGATTATAAATCGTAAAATCATTTTAGGACGTTTGCCCCATGAATTACTGAGGGAGGGGCTGAGACGAGACAATTTTATTTACATGAGTTTTGCCAGTACGAATTTGCAAGTACCAGCAATGGTTTTGGGAAGTGATCTCGAAAACTAAATGTCTCTGGCATTTCTGTTTTTCACATTCAAAGTTCCAACAAAAAATTGTTTCGGGCTCAATTACCAATTTACTAACCATTGAATGTAGATATTTTTTCTTACAGTAATTATAATTAGCAATTATTATTTTAATTATCAATGTTTTTGATTCCCTGTTCATAAGTTATGATATTGTATATCGTTTTCATGCATGAAGTATCAAATCAAGCTGCCAAAACTCCCGTTAAAATTTTGCATACCTCCATGATGAAACAGAGTCGGTCCTGAGCCCGGCGAACAGAAGCCACTCGGGGCGAGGTCCGGACGGAGTGCCACCACCAGCGACCTCAAAGGTCCACTGATGGTGACGAAGGTCGTTATCTACGAGTATTGCCAATGTACAAGATCTCTGACTCGAAAAATAATAACTACGGGATTCGGTTACCCTTGGCCCGTAAAGAAATCAGTAACTCCTTTTATTGTACAATTTCCTCTTAAAATAAATATCCCTATTCATAATCGGATTTAGAAATTCCACTGAACATAATATAATCAATGCCAATTCTAAGGTCCCAAACAAAATTAAAAAATAACTCAAGAAATCTCGTTAGCCCAATTGTCTCTTTGTTCATTGTCATTGTCACTTCCGGCTGAGCGTGTTCCGATTTTAGTAACTTTTCGAACATTTTCAGGGAAACTGCATCTCAAACTATGTTTACTTGTTCATTAGTCCACATTTGGTGCAGTGATCATGGGTTACCCTCGGTAGCTATCCGCCACCGCTTTCTCTTACTCATGCATTCATTTCCTACGTGGAAAGAGACTACGGACATCATTTCCTGGTTCCAACGAGTTGAGGCGAAAGCCATTTTAAAAATCACTTTTTGTCGAACAGGGATCATTGTAATTTATTGACAATTTGACACTAAATAGATTAATATGTCTCTTGCTTTTTAATGGTAGGTTCCCGTTTTTTGGTAGATAATATGGCGGATTTATATTTTAGAGTTTTTGTGATTTTAAGGTTCTTGAGTAATTCGGTCTATAATATCGTTATGCAAATAGTTTTTAAGGGAATTAAAGTATTTTTAATTGGCGGGTTGGTAAATAACTCTTGATTGTGCACTTAATATTTGTATCGAAATAGAGTTTTTTAGCGGATCAATATATTATATATTATACTATCTTTCGTACACTTCTGGCTTTGAACACTTGAGAATGGATTGTCTGAAAGCGAGCTAGATAAATTCTCAGGTAATTCTAAATATTTCTCATTTCACAGCTCTTTGGTAGAGAAACCGTAAAGTCCCCGAACAGGAAGATAGTGACTAGCCACTGCAACACCCCCTATCCTTTTGCTCCACATGGTAATCCAGTAATTATCTAAAACAAACGCTTCGTTAAAGTTCAAGTTATCTCAAAAAGTCAATACCGCAACTATTACTTTACTTAAGGCAACGTTGAGCACCAAATCTTATGCAGTTTTAGGAAGTTTAAATTCTTGATAATCGTGAAGTTGACTACTTATTGACGATAACATCTATCTGTAAGCTAAATGGACACAGCTTTGCTCATAATATAATGTATAGAGGTATTTGTAGCTAGGGTACTTTTGGTAGTGCCTGTTTTAATTTGAATAGTTTACAATGACCTTTATACCGGGTTTTAATACTTTTTGGTTTGAACTTAGAATATGGAATGATTTTTTTCTATTTTTGATTTAAATAAAATCTGTTCTCTGTCTGACACGACGGAAACCTGGATAATATAAATATAGTGTCGGATGAAGGGTTTGAATAGAATGTTTTTTATTCCTCTCACTGGGTTATATAATGGGTTAGTCTCGAGTTTATAAGACAGTAAAACCTACGAAAATAAACTCACGCACTTCTGTACGCAACCTGCGTAAAGGAGGAACTTTAAGGTTATGCAATGATGATGATGATGCCTATGAGTTGGCATGTTGGCAATATCATCAGTAGAAGCTAAAGGGATTTCCTGTTTCATTACCCCCGTATACTATATAGAATAGTAAGCTTTTTGGTAGACAGTTTACGTTCTTATATGCGTATATTTCTTATATTAATGGTGGATCTTACAAAGCGAATGATTAATTCATATTCCACTATTCTGCTTGCAAGTTTCTGTAATGTTGCCTTGATACCCTGGTCTAAAATAAGTCACTCAAATGGATGTTTCAAAGTGGTGGAAGGCAATAACATTTTTAAAGTGATAAACAATGAATATTCTAAGTTTCATTTTGCCCCAACCATAGAGTAATTGTCCTTTACGTAAACAACAAGCAATTTATCCGGCAGCCCTTCGTGGGAGTCCAAGGACTCGTCTTTTGAGCTCGTCTTGAGATGAATCTAGGTTACTTACGATAAGACGCAACGAAATATCGAAACAAACTGGGGAAAGTTTGAAAAACGTATAATGATATGGACAGACAGACAGACATGTCTGACAGACATTCCCATGAAGGTCTAACATAAGTTACATAACTCAAATAACCCAGCAACGATGCGTAAGAGTAAGTGTCAAAGACCTCTCTGAATCATTAGACTGCTCAGTTGCGTGTGCGGGTGGAACTTGATTGTGGACAGTGGAAGTTACAAAGGTATAATGGAGCAAACTGTTACGTATTACCATATTAATAGTATGACTATAACAATATGATGACACAGGGGGCCTGAGGCGAATTAATTATGGAATAGATGAAACCCCTTTTCCATGTTTGATGTTAATGATTTGTAACAGTGTTACATACAAAAACTGTTATCAATTAGAATATAATACAGATGTGTCCTTTTCCTCAATCGTAATATAATTGTCACTTAGAATTGTCGTGTTGCCATTACATTACCGTTTGTAACAATTTTGCCAGTCGCTAATAATTAGCCACTGACAAAAGAGCAATTATTGCTGTTTCATTTCAAAGAGGATGAAAGAAAGAATCAATTCAAGACGGATAAATGAATATTGAATATCTCTTGAGAACTCTTTCAATCCTGTATTTTCAGAACTTCTCTCATTTGCATTTTCTACCTTCCCATTGGCCATATAATTACAGCAGATCTGGACGGTTTATAAAAAAAACAGGTTTTACCTTTAGTTGCCAAACGTAACAAGTAACTTCAAGTTATGAGCAAATGGATACAGCGATTACGACTGTTACATTTTATCTTAAGTAGGTAGCTGATTTTCAAAACTGTAGCTAGGGGCTCATACATGTACTACAACATTGGCCGATAAAAAACATCAAAACTAAAAGAGAGAATGTCGATAACTTATTCCGCTTATAAAGGCTGAAAGCTGTTAAAGTACTGTACTTCTTAAGCGTATTAATATTGCAAACCACATACATTATCTATAGCCGAATGAATTCAGTGTAAAATAAATCTGTATGTTATTATCATAAAGTTATAAGTAGGGAGTAGGGAGTAGCAAGTTTTATTTATTTAAAAAATAGGGTCACCGGGTACGTGAAGTAAACAAATGGAATTTCGATACAAAAGGCAAACAATGCTTTTTGTAAAGCCTGGAACGGTAAAATTTGTGGAGTGTAACAGATTAAAAATATATTCGAATTCGTTACACTCACGTTTGAGCAGTATAATCTGTAGGAGGTGAGAATGGTAGAAAGGTACTCATTTGTTTATTAATGGTGTACTTTAATGGACACACTGCTCTACATGCACCAAAAAACACAGTTTTGAATTCTATTTGTCACAAACATTTGATGTAGCTATTTTTATTTTGGGATGGGTCTTATTTTTATGGGGATTCTAAATCGATACTTACGGTACCTACATTTTAGGCAAGGTTTTTTTTGTGTCATTATACAGGTGGACATGAATTCTCTTGTTCTAAGGAGTCAGGATTCAGGATGTCTTTCTAATAGCTGATATTGATACCTTCATCAAATGCGCACATGAAGAAAGTTAGTATTTGAGTATCTAATCTAGCCAGATTCAGCATATTAAAACATGATGAGCTTGTCGAATACTATTAACTATGATTAAGTTTCAGGGTGAGCTTAATTCAATTTCATAGGGTTTAATTATTGTTCGATTGTTACATCGCGTGATGAGCGGAAGCCCAGTTAATAGGATTGCTAAGCGTTATCGACCGGACGCAGACAGTTTTAATTATAAATTATGTACCAATCATTGCCTTTGCTTATGTCTAGATGTCTAGAAGTGTTCATGATTCATCAGTTTGTATTTTACATTGATTATAGATAGTGTAGTAGAAAATTATAAGTAGAATGTGTTTAACGGCTTGAGTTATGAATGATATGAATGAGTATATCTCGCTAAAATTGTCAAAAATATGATGATTTTTAGAGGCTCCCTATGACGTAGGATTATAATTAGTTGAATTACCTAAACTAAGAGATCTTTAAATGTTTAGACATCAATTTAATTTTCATAATTCAACTAAATCATGAAAAATTAATATTCAGGGTTCTTCCCAACGGATACGACGATACGAGTTAACTCAAAAATCTCATTCCATGTCAAACAAGCTTGCGGATTTTCATTACAATATATTTAAAAACAAAGGAAAGGCAGGTGTAATTTATTAGTCATAAATACTTATATGCAAGTCATTAGCCAGGTGTAATAGTCATAATCATTAAAAGATGCAAGTAATTAGCCGGATTATGCTCGATTCGATAAGTCCGTAACAATCGTAACATTAACATAATAAAAATAATATAGTGCAGAAATAAGAATAAAAAATTACCTCATTCATGATACGTTGGGGCTGTCCACACGGCATGCAGTCAAGTCTTTCGGAGGGGGAGATCCTCGCACCAAGATTCCCAATGCAGTCTTTATCGATGAAATCGCCACCGATTTGATGACCGTTTCCAGCGTCCGGTCCACTTTGTTCAGTCGATACGGTTGGATTTTCTAGGACCCCCGCGTGTATTTTGTCATCAGAAGTCAGTTGATTTTGTAGGATATATCTCTTGGAATGGTGATAGTGGTGATTTTCTGCATTTATTTCAGGGAAGCGTTCGGTTTCAAGATCAGTTGGAATTGGAAACGATGCTTCCGACGTTTCAGGTTGGTTGTTAGTTGTTGCAGGTAGTTGGGAACAAATAAGAGGTTGAGAGGGTAAATTAGGGGAGGGGGGAGATTTCTCCAGTGTTTGAATGGATATTGATATGTAGGCTAAAGGGTCTACGGTTTTAGCCGACCTTAATACCGTTCCGCGTGGATTGTAGGGTTTAGAACGGCTTGATGAAGGGAGATAGGAACCCAAGGCAATATTCTCACCGGATGGGTACATGAACTGCTACAATATTTAAAAAACAAAAGTACGTTATGTTAGGAAACAACATCAAATCAAAGCGGGAATCAAGAGTATTAAGACCAAGATCAATTTTTAAAATTAGCACTCTTCATCATGCTTATCGCGGTTCAAATGTTAGCATACGCCGTCATTGCATAAAAAGCACATCTCAACTCAACTACAGCGTTAATTTTAAAAAATAACTCCCCGGGGGGCCTATATCGAAATCTACGGTGGATTCATATATTATCAAAGAGGTGTAATAATTAATAATCAAATCCCTCGATGCGAATAAATTATATAAACTTATCCGCTTGCCAATCCAAATCGACCCCAACCCATGGTTCTTAATTGGAATCGTTTACAATTTTTACCATTTAAAAATTGTGTCCCATATCTCACGATGTCACGATACCCTTTCAAGAGCCTGAAAAAGCTGTTCAAAGAACTCTTAAAAAACCCTAAATATATCCCGGAATAAATCCCGTACATTCTAGAAGGTTAACCTTTACAATATAGAATTCTATTTTGATAAATCCGGTAAAATGCCTCGAGAAAACATCACCAGCCCATTGATTTATAAATGTATTCCATTCATTATCATTTAATCATTCCAACATCGGAAAAATTCCACTGCACAACCCGACCTGGACCACGGTCAATAAACTCCCTTCCCGTCAGACAAGACACTAGAGTCGAATCAATTTTATATCATGAACCTTCCTCAACATAAAAGTGAGTAGACAGGCTCAGCCAGTACGTTAACCCGCAAAACTGCACTAGTCCCTATACTAACAATTTAACCAACTCCCAGACACTCATGGCCAAATGCATAGACTCCCGGCCATTTCTCATCATACTATGCCATGCAAGCACCTTCAGACATTGCAAATTGCAACTAAACTCCCAGACCTACCTCAGTAAATTTAAACTTAAATGATTAAATAGGCAGTTAACTAACCAATGAGAGCAGGGGGTGGTTTACTACTTTCATGCATTAAATATTTTTCAGGTAAAGTCTGCTCTACTTTGCCCATGTCTTTGTCCGTTTTTACCTAAAAAAAATCTCAATTTCACACCCATTCTTACTGCTGGTTCTATGTGCGTCAATCGATAGTTTCAGAGACGCGTTAAAGTTAATATGAAGTAAAAAATTTCCACTGTCCCTTCCTGACCGAATTCAGTTGCATTTTTTTTCGCAATGAAGTCCATTAATATTGCATGAGAAGTACGGTGTAATGCAATATGCAATGCATATCTTTAGGCAACTAACGAGGACGGAGCATGAACTAGGAACTATGCCTAATCTTTGGGACTCTGACGTCAAGCGCAAGCCAGTGGCAGTGGTGGTAGCTCTTATAGAGGTAACGAGGAACGAGACTATGAAATCGGGGTCGACTACCTCGGCAAATATTGAATACCTAACCTATCCTAATCCTTTCATTGTAAACTCAACTGTATTATAATATACAAGCTATTTCTGCACAACAATTTTGAGTTTCAGGAAGTTGTATAGTAGCTGGTCATAGTCGTAGCTACCATAAAAAACTGAGTTGCAGATGCGCTGTGCATTAAATTACAGCTCAGAGAGTACAAAGTACAACGAATGCCACCATGACCAGAATACCATTAAAATGAATAGAAAATGAGATGATAGTCCTAACACTTTAAGAACCTTGTTTTAACGAAAGTGCCGTTTTGGTGAGAGTTCAAGATCGGAACTTGTCCCAATTTAAGAACACGCCGGTTGAATGGGGGCTAGATTATATGCCGATTTCAAATTTCAGTCCCATATTCGTGAAAAATGAGAAGAGGAGTTTGAATTTCATTGGAGTTCTTTAATGCTTTATAGTTTGTATTCAAGGAGTGAATGAAATTCGCTAGTTTAGATTTTTACAAGCTGCTGGCTGCTTGGGCCTTCCTAAAAAAGATTGTGCCATTTATCGCCTCTATTTTTCTTATAGAGGCTTCCTGACCTACTTAATAAATGTTGACTTGTCAAGCATTGGCTGTTTGTTATAGACTAAATTAGGTTCCTTATAGCTCGGTGGTTGATCCTGTGTAGACCTTACTCAATAACGACTTAATTATGTATGCCCCTTCTGCCGTTAGTTTCCATTCGTTGGGAAAGTCAGACATTGCAATTGGATGAGACTGTAGAGTCATGGAAATTTTTTGCACAGCCAGCGGCGTGTCGATGGGCTAATCCCGAAATATTGGAATCCACTTATATAGCGACACCGCCTGAGCTCTTATCCGTGCTACTCTGATCACGTATCGTCTTATCATATCCACTCTAGAATCAATGACGCTGATGATGTTGTGTAATCTACTCTATTATTAAGGAGCAGTTATTTTTTTTATGTGACGGTTATGATTGGTCAGAATCGTGTCACGAGGGGCGTGTTCGCGGGAACTCAAAACCCATTTCAAATTCAAATATATATAAGAGCAGTAACATGTATTTTCAATGCTCTGGATAATGGAAAACTATAGATTTAAGGTTTAAACTTAAGAATTGATACTAATAAAACTTAATTTAAGTTTAAATTGTAATTAAATAATATACTGGTTAAACCATTTAAAATACATGTTAGAGCATTGGAAATACAAGTTAGAGCATTGGAGATACATGTTAGAGCATTGGAAATACATGTTAGAGCATTGGAAATTCATGTTAGAGCATTGAAAATACATGTTAGAGCAATGGAGATACATGTTAGAGCATTGGAGATACATGTTAGAGCATTGAAAATACATGTTAGAGCATTGGAAATACATGTTAGAGCATTGGAAATTCATGTTAGAGCATTCACAATACATGTTAGAGTATTAAAGATACATGTTAGAGCATTGGAAATACATGTTAGAGCATTGGAAATTCATGTTAGAGCATTGGGAATACATGTTAGAGCATTGGAGATACATATTAGAGCATTGGAATTTCATGTTAGAGCATTGGAAATACATGTTAGAGCATTGGAAACACATGTTAGAGCATTGGAAATTCATGTTAGAGCATTGGGAATACATGTTAGAGCATTGGAAATACAAGTTAGAGCATTGGAGATACATGTTAGAGCATTGGAAATACATGTTAGAGCATTGGAAATACAAGTTAGAGCATTGGAAATACATGTTAGAGCATTGAAAATACATGTTAGAGCATTGGAAATACAAGTTAGAGCATTGGAGATACATGTTAGAGCATTGGAAATACATGTTAGAGCATTGGAAATACATGTTAGAGCATTGAAAATACATGTTAGAGCAATGGAGATAAATGTTAGAGCATTGAAGATACATGTTAGAGCATTGGAAATACAAGTTAGAGCATTGGAGGTACATGTTAGAGCATTGGAAATACATGTTAGAGCATTGGAAATTCATGTTAGAGCATTGGAAATTCATGTTAGAGCATTCACAATACATGTTAGAGTATTAAAGATTCATGTTAGAGCATTGGAAATACATGTTAGAGCATTGGAAATTCATGTTAGAGCATTGGGAATACATGTTAGAGCATTGGAGATACATATTAGAGCATTGGAAATACATGTTAGAGCATTGGAAATACATGTTAGAGCATTGGAAATTCATGTTAGAGCATTGGAAATTCATGTTAGAGCATTGGGAATACATGTAAGAGCATTGGAGATACATGTTAGAGTATCGGAAATACATGTTACGGCATTGGAAATTCATGTTAGAGCATTTGGAATACATGTTAGAGCATTGGAGATACATATTGGAGCATTGGAAATACATGTTAGAGCGTTGGGAATACATGTTAGAGCATTAGAAATACATGTTAGAGCATTGGAGATACATATTAGAGCATTGGAAATACATGTTAGAGCATTGGGAATACATGTTAGAGCATTAGAAATACATGTTAGAGCATTGGAGATACATTTTAGAACATTGGAAGTACATGTCAGAGCTCTGGAAATACATGTTAAAACATAGCTAATAGACTTTGAAGTCGGGTTTTCCGTTTAGAAACGAAGAGTTAGAATCGAAAGATATGGAGGGATCGCAATCGCAGGTTGAGATTGAGAGTTTTGGAAGGATTTGAGGTTACGGTTACAAATTAGAATCGAGGGCTTTAGAAGATAGGAGGCCCGGGTTCGAAGCGAGAGCTTTTAGATAACAGGAGGTTCGGGTTCAAATCGAGAGCTTTTAGAGGACAGGACAGGGGGTTCGGGTTTGTAGGGATAGGAGGTTCGGGTTGGAATCGAGCAAATTTGAGGAATAAGAGGTTCGTATTGAGATCAAGAAGTTTGGAGCGATAAGATATGTGAGTTCATGTGAAGAGTTTTGGATGCATCGGAGGTTTGAGCTCATATGGAGAGTTTTGGAGGGATCGTAGGTTCGGGTCAGAAAGTTAGAATCGAGAGCTTTATAGGGCAGGAGGATCGGGTTTGGTATGATCGGAGGTTCGAGTTCGAAACGAGGGCTTTAAAGAACAAGAGGTTTGGGTTTGGCGGGATCAGAGATTTGGATTTTGATCAAGAGGTTTCGATTGGGTTGATAGATTTGGAGGGATTGGAGGATCGGGTTCAGATTGAATATTTTTGACTTTAGAGGGATTGGAGGTTCGACCTGGGAATTGTATGTTAGGAGGGATTGAAGGTTCGGGTTTAGAATTTGGATTAGAAATACATGTTCAAGTATTAGGAATACGGGTTAGAACATTAGAAATACGCGTTAGAATATTGGAAATGAATGTAAAGAGAGCATTGGTTAGATGCATTTTTAGACATTTTAAATACATTTTTGAGCATTGGGAATATTGGCAATTAACATATTTGCGTTCGCATGGAAAGGTTTTGAGGCTTAGAGGGACAAAGTTTCTGATTCGATTGGAGTTTGGAGTGATGGAAGGTTTTGGTTCGAACTTCAAATCGAGTGGCTTCGAGAGGATTATATGTTCGTGTGCGAATCGAGAGGTTTCGAGGGGTCTGAGGTTCGGGTTCGAATCGATGAATCGAGAAGTTAAGAGGGATTGGAGGTTAGGGTTCGGATTGATAGCTTTGTAGGTGGCAAAGGTTCAAGTTCAAAGGAGGTTGAGGCTACTCGATTCGAATCATGCCTGAGATCCGTGTTCGGATCGAGCGTTTTAAGGGAGGAGAATTACGAATTCTGATCGATAGATTCGAAGGAGGTATATGACTGGATCGAGAGTGGAGAGGTTTTGACAGCGGTACGGAATTGTGACCGGTTATCTCCATCTGACCTCAAAACTCTTAATCTGAAATACATTGTTGGCATTACATTGTATGAATTCACTACAGAATAGAGGGGCTCACGTTAGGATTAGGGGAATTAGGGTTCGAGATGGAGTTGGGTTTATCACCTAAACCCAACTCCATCTCTAATCTAAAGTTTAGGTTTAGATCCGATTCGTCCAATACTGAATTATTATTTAGGGAGCAATTGTTAGCAACTCTATCTCATTGGTCAGAATTTTGTCACGTGGAACGTTTTCGCGGCAACTCCAAAGTCATTTCAAATCAAAATCCAACTTAATGCTTAAGTTTTAGAAATACGTGTTCAAGCAGTAAAAATTCATGTTATAGCATAGGAAACATGTTGGAGCATTGCAAATACTTTAGAGCGTTACCGATATATGTTAGAGCATTTGATATACATGTTATAGCATAGGAAATATGTTAGCGCATTGCGAATACACGTTAGAGCATTGAAAATAAATTTTAGAGCATTGACAATACACGTTAGAGCATTGGATATACATGTTAGCGCATTGTAAATACCTACTAACAGATCTAATTTATTCATCATTTAAAATAGTATCACAAAGAGAGGTTGTGAGATGAATGAATAAGAATTATATGTATCACAAGGTAATTTAAAAAAAACTGACCTTGAACCGTCTTACAAAAAAGTTCCCTAACCAGATACTTCGAAGTTAATTTTTGCACTTTACACTTTAAAACACGTATAAAATCGCCATTCCGAAACGAATACACAAAAAAATCACAAATTAGGGACACAAGACACAAAATCACTTCACTCACAATAAAAATATTTCTTCCAGCTCTTTTCCAGCTGGAAGAGTACCAAGAATTGACGCCACATTACCCCGCTGAATAGCAATTCCCAAACGCTGCAATAGGAAAGAGGATGACCTAGGTTCTCAGGTGACCTGGGAAATCCTCTGTCCGATGGAGGAGATGAGGCGAAGTCCATCTTGGCCCCAAATCCCAATTGTTTCAATCGCAACGGGAACAAAAATAAAACGATCAAGGAGAAAGTCGTACTTTCTCCTCTTATTTTCCTCAGCCGTCTCAGCAGCTGAGCCGGAACGAAGTACGGATTGGGCCACGTATGAAGGGGCGAAGGTATCAACGCAGGTAAAGTCCCACAGTAGGGACTTACCCCTTGCCCATGGGATCAAGGTCTGCCCATCCGGTCTTTTTCCGTCTGACCTCGAGCAACCAGCGGGTTCACGGATACAAGGGACGTCTGCAGAACGAAGGGCTCTGGCGATGACGTCATTGGCCGACTCATGTCGGGACCAACGACCAGCGCTCTTTTTGCAGGAAAGGCCATGATAGCCCCTGGAGCTCACTTGTGCCCCGCAAGGGCACTTATGCGGCCACATATATCTTCCCCAAGGCGAAGGGCGCAAGAAATACGAAATGATTCATCGGGAATATGGGTCCCTAGCTGAGGGGAAGGGAGGGCATTCAACCAGTCGCCGGCATGAGGACTCGCTATAGCAAGTAAGCGAGCTTTATCTTCTTGGCTATTAGCCCCCAAGTTAAGGGTCTCCACAGTTTGTTGAACTAGGGGCACCTCCCAGCATTTTTGAATACCCCTCTGTGCTGGATCCGGGCGGTCACAGCAAGTAAGGGAGTTCCATCTTTCTTCCGCTTCCGCCAAAGAACATTCAGCGGCGAAAATTTGCGGCGGCGCCAGTTGGGAAATCAGGGGCGACACACTATGGAATGACGCGATAAAACACGGAAGCGCCGTATCCACAGCATGACGGATCCCTAGACCTCCCATTTTAACTGGAAGGGAAGATTGTAGCCACGCCTCTGGAGAAAGATGACAGTTTAGGGTGCCCTCTACCGCCAATTTCAAAATTGCATCATAATCAGCTAGCAGGCCCATTTTTTGTAAGAAAGGGCACAGCGGAGAAAATATATAAGACGGGGGGTAGCAATTGAAGCCCTCAAAAGGTATAGGGCGGAATGGGCGGTAAGCGTAGCGAGTCGCGCCGAAAAAATTTGAGGTCGGCGGTCTTTTCTGCTAGAACTTTCTCCATCGCCGAATCGGTAAGTGGACTTCCTAAAAGTTTAGCCGACTCGGGGGTGATAACTTGAATGCCTGGTACTACGCTCTCGAATTTTTGTTGAATATTTCGGCGATCGGCACCTTCCGCGCCGAAAATTGCCAACTCGCATTTTGAAGGGTTAAGGGTCAGTCCAACTTTTTGACCCTTAGAAATAAAAGTTTGAAGGGCTGTAAGGGATTTTTCTGGGCTATCTGAGAACGTGCCATCGTCGAGGTACCAAATATTCAATTCGGAATTTAGGGATTCCACAATGGGCTGAACCACTAGGGCGAAAAGGGCAGGGCCTAAGGGGTCACCCTGGTGAACCCCTTAGGCGAAAGCGAAGGGATCACGGTGGTTCCGTAAAATAGGGTCGAAGGCTCCCAGTAGCATGACTTTATAAAGGACTTATAACGACTTCTTACTAACATTTTAGAGCGTTGGCAATACATGTTAGAGCATTGAAAATACATGTTAGAGCATTGGAAATTCATATTAGAGCATTCACAATACATGTTAGAGCATTGGTGATACATGTTTGAGCATTGGAGATACATATTAGAGCATTGGAAATACATGTTAGAGCATTGGAAATACATGTTAGAGCATTAGAAATACATGTTAGAGCATTGGAGATACATTTTAGAGCATTACAAGCACGTTTTAAGGTATTGCTAATACATGTTAGAGCATTGCAAATACGTGTAAAAGCATTACATATCTACTATATCTACTATTATATTATGGAGAAGTTATATTTTTTATTGTAACTGTTTATAATTGGTCAGAATCGTGTCAAGTTGGGCGTGTTCCTGGCAAATTCAAAATCATTTAGGTTATATTGTAAATACATGCTAAATCATTGGGAATACATGTTAAAGCATTGAGACTACGTTACAGCATTGGGAATGCACGCTGAAGCATTCACAATAGATTTTAAAGCATTGAAAATACATGTTAAAGCATAGGGACTACGTTACAGCATTGTGAAAGCATATTAAAGCATTGGGAATACATGTTAAAGCATTGAGACTACGTTACAGCATTGGGAATGCACGCTGAAGCATTCACAATAGATTTTAAAGCATTGAAAATACATGTTAAAGCATAGGGACTACGTTACAGCATTGTGAAAGCATATTAAAGCATTGGGAATGCATGGTAAAGCATTGGGAATGCATGTTAAAGCATTGCAAATACATGTTAAAGTATTGAGACTACGTTACAGCATTTGGAAGGTTTGGGTTTGAATCAAAAGGGGTAGGAGCGATCGGAGGTGCGGGTTCGAATCAATAGCTGTTAAAGAGACCAAAGGTTTGGGTATGAATCAAAATGTGTTGGAGATATCGGAGGTGCGGTTTTGAACCAGAAGTTTGGAGGGTTCTTGTATGTGTTTAAAAGGATCGGATACTTGGGTTCGAATTAAGAGGTTTGGAGTGGTCAGATTTTGTGTTTAAATCAAAAGGTTGAGAAGGATCGGAGTTTTGGGTTTAAATTGAGAGGTTTGAAGGGATCGCATGTTTGTGTTTCAATCAAAAGCTTTAGAAGGATCGGAGTTTTGGTTTCGAATTGTGAAGTTGGGAGGTATCATGTGTTTTTGTATCGGGTTTGTGTTTAAATCAAACGGTTTGGAGGGATCGAACGTTCGTGTTTGAATCGAGAGGTTTAGAGGGATTGAAAGTTCGTATTCAGATCAAGAGGTGTTACGGGGATCGGAGGTTCGGGTTCTAATAGAGAGGTTTGGAGGGATTCAAATTTGGATAAGAATAAGATGGATTGAAAGTTTGAAACGAAAACAGGAGACAATTTATTGAATAGTGTTGGTGTAGATAACATTGCTCCTGAATGTAACGAAAACTAAAAGTAGCTAATTAAATCGTCATAACCTAGATGGGCGAAGGACGCGCGGAGCGCGTCCGAGCACAGCTAGTAGGATGTTAATTGCCAGTTGGGAACATCGAGCGTGAATGGATAATAATTGCCCATGCTTGATATATATGCTCTTTTCGGTTAGCTTCTGTTAAAGAGTAGGAGAGAAAAAGTAAATAAAAGTATTTATCGTGTGACTATTTGTACAGTAATGATTCGTTAGTATGTGTTAAGTTGCTGATTTGTCACAATCTCTTCCCGTTTTAAAGTCCTTCAACAGTCACGTACTACAAAATACTGATGATATAATGGCAAAAATCATTTCCATGAATTTGAGGAAAATCCGATGCAATTATATAAATTGAGTGTATAGTATCGACAACATGCAAATTACAATGGTATTGGATCAGTGTAAAGTTATTTTGGAAATTCACACTTCAATCTAACAACATGGGAAACACTAAACACTATCTAAAAATGTGTTGGTGTTGGTGTACGGTGTACCCAACAACCCGTCAACCATCGGTTTTTTGCGATTACCTAATCACTGACTTTTTGTTCTTATCGTACTTTCTAATTGTCTTTCAGCCACGCAGAGGGTTTAAAAAATAGGCCCCCATGGGGACTTATAATGAGACTTACGATAAAATATCAGAACATACATCTTTTATACGTTTTACTAATTTTAAGGTTACATTCTATGGACCAGAGCATAATTAGGGCTGAAAAAATTCCCTGATGTTGTTGTAAATTACACACAAAATAGCATAACTTACTTTGGAACTTTGACTGATAACTCCTCCAACACATCTTTGCGGCCCCATATGTTGTCTAAGCCAAATCATGCTATTTGAATTAAAATGAAGTCCAGGAATACCAAACACGTCACAGATAAGACTCCTTGTTGAAGTGGAGCAAGATAAATTTTAGCTTTTTGGTGTAAGATATCATCCCAAAATTGGACATGAAACTGAGATCCAGTAACGTGTTCATTTATATCTGTGACCACTTGTATCAGTTTACGGAAAGATTCGGAAGGACTGGAAAACCGCAACATTCCCGGCTCTTTTATTGTATCCTTATTATACAGCGAAAATAACTCGACACTTGAACTATAATTGACTTGGACAACTGATTTAAAAAATAACCACGAGATGTGAAGATGATTTCAGTCAAGTTCTATTTTCAGACTGGATCCGAGTTTAGTTTAAATCAGTGACATAATGCAAATTACAATCTTTCCTCCCAGATATGAGTGAAAATTTGCTGGATTAAAGCACTTCACTTTTAATGAATTTTCATGGGACAGTAGGTTAAATATTTTAGCACCAAATTAGTTAGCAATTTTTCAATTCAAGTCCATAGGAAGATCAGAGTTTATTTAACATCAAAATTTCATTGTGACATAAATGGCCATGTAATTGTTTATGCGAGGACCTTTATCATCAAATCTTGCACAGAGCAAAGTACACAATAAGAAACTTAGCGATTGATTCCATATACAAAAATGAACAAAAACTCATAGAAACTCGTATAAAACTGTATTATATTTATAGGTTATAACAGCCATATAGCTCCTCTTATTCCTCAGTCAGAGATCAATAACTGTGATCGAGTATACATGTGTAAACTAATGTGGCATGAGCAAGAAATGTGTAAGAACTTGGATACCATTAACGCTCGTGTTTGTAAATAAATTACACTCAAATCCAAAGCACCACCAACTATCGTCAATGTCGTTTACTAGCCTATAGAGTTTTAATCTTGATTACAAAAGTACAAAACTCGTCGACTTATAGACTAAACCCACTGATAACTTTAACAATTTATATCCAATCCGATCACAATCCCGTTCCAGTTCCTATCAACTGTCTCTATAATTACAGCCGCATAGGAATGAAAGATGCACAGTTTCCAATCAAGGTACTTGAAGCACCTATTAACTGTTTTAGCAGCCCTCCTCCTCTGCTCCGATATAAAAATTGGTCTCGACCAACCTCCAACGCTCCGAGAATACAAGTGAATCTAATCCAGAACTCCCCGACCTAACCTACGCACCACCACCATCAAGTACCATGATAAGTCAGTGCATTCGAAACCGGAATTTCAAGAGAATAGAGGGGATAACAGAGTATAAAATATAACCCTCGTCTCGAAAATGCTGTTGGCGAAAGAAGGACGGGAAACGGTACGGAGTACACGGACAAGGCATGAAAGGATGGGGTAGGCCAGGTCTGACTTTCTATACACGATATAGGAGCATTAAAGTAGAGGAACGAGGAGGATCATGCCTGGTTGCTAAAATCTATTTTATTCGCAAACTCAGTTCATACTTGCAAAACTTTGCCATTTCCCCCGAGCAGTCGAACCGGTATACTATTCCTTACCACACTCAATATTAAATTTCTAGAGAGAGAGAGGCAGAGGAGAGGATATCGAACTCAAGGCAGTTGCAGGCAGGTTACTTGGATCTCGGGCGTAGAGTTGAGGTCTCGATACCATGCTGTAGCAGCAGCAGCCGACATTTTTCGTCAATGAGATATAGCTCTAAAATGATAGTTATAATGGTAACTGATGGCTGTAGTTAATGGTTCTTTAATCTAAAGTGATTTAGTTTTAAAACTCATTGTCTGAACCCTGTCTAGCATGAAATGTCCATAGAACCGGGGTTTCGAAATTTTAATTTTTAATGCCATGGGGAGAGGATAAACTGAAAAAATCTGTTCCGTTCCATGAGAAAACGTGGTGGTTGGTTGAGGGATTTGTAGGGAATTCTATAATCTTCCGGTTCTTGAGGAGGGAGGATTTTGCAATGTGCTAAGCTGATTAATTATGCATGAGCAGAAGTAGGAAAGAAAACAGTATGAAATGACAAATGTTGGGATAGGCAGGGAGTTATTTTATGCTGAATGAAAAACAAGATCTTGACAAAAATGAACGGGTTTTTGTTATTTTGTTTTCGAATATGCTTAGTCACAGTCGGAGGGATCTGAAATCGGTAAATCTGATTCGTATTCATGATGGTAGGCTGGTGCTAAGCATGGGAATACTGTTTAAAACTAAGGATTGTGAAGTAATTGAGTGACTGGTCACCAGAAACTTGTTTTCTTCAAGCGGTACGAGTTACGACAACAACCTGATGTTTTATCAAAGTGTTATTATTTTTTATTTTGCAAAATGGCTATTCCAAGTGGAAATTCACATGACTCGTACATCGTATGAAAATTATCAAGTAACAGAAACCAGATTATAAATCACATGATCTCTAACTATATGTTCAGGTGAATAACCATGTACGATACATGGTGTTCCATAGGTCAGGGCGAAGTAAGCTTTTTAGTGCGAAAAGTGGTATTCTTTATTAGAAGTTCACACCCTGTGAACTTAAAGAAAATTCTGAAGGATACACATCAGATCCTTATGCCGATGATGCTAATTTCTGAAACATCCGATACAACAAGCCTACTATTAATGTTCTATAGTTGCTATTACAGAGTCTATGAGAATACCTGGAGGAACAATAAAGAAACGAAACTTGTTTCCTATCTGTTGCATGGAATCTATTTAAGATTCCAATTAGCTAACCTTACTTGTTTATATTAGTAGCACTTATTACGCATTCAAATGGAATTGCGAAATAATTTGAACAAGCAGGTTTTAAATAAGAAGGTTGGAATTTTATAAACCCTTCACCTATCATTTAAAATAATGTTTAATTTGAATTTGATACGAATTCTAATTCGTAATTAAATTCGTGATGTTTGCAAATACATATTACTATCCTATAAATGGTTCCCATCCTGTGGTTCATTACATATTATACATGTAATAGTCATATATGTCGGGGCACGAATGGTTTTTTTTTTAACTCTTATTCCAAGTTTATAGGTTTTTAAAAATAATTGAAAGTGTAATAAAAGTTTTACATTAGGTGAGGTTAGTGTCTATAAAATATAAATGTCGATGGAATTAACCAGTAAAAATCGGCAAAGGAATTCCTATCTACGTGTATGATATTGCTATTGTGACTGAGGTTATTTAAAAATAATAGAATTCATTTTCAAAACCACACAAACGAGGAATAAATTATTATTTGATTGATAAGTCTGATTGTTCTCGGAAATGAGAATGGGAATAAGGTTATCCACGAACGTTCGTTATTTGTAACAAAATAAGCTGTAACAGCCAGTGTTATTGCGGATTTTTTTTAGAAATCTTTTCATTTTATGATATCATATCAATCATCGCATCGGTTGCTAAATATACTCCTAGAAATGTAATGGAAGGTATGATGCAGGTCAAATTTACGTAGCTCCACGAATCAAAGCTATTTAACAGCCCACAAAGCCCACTTTTAATATCAATATTTCGGCTATATAGCTGGTAGAGACTGGCTTATTTTGTTTGACCGAACGTACCGAAATTTGAACGACAAACGATTGAGCCACAAGAACAACTCCAAGATTTCATGATGCAAATTCTCTAAAGACAAAATCGGGATACATTCGGACCAATCGAGTACCTGCTAATTGCTAATCATTTAAAACCTCGAAATTGGGAACTTATAAGTCCAAACCACATGAATTCTATAAAATTTCCTTTCCAAATTTGCATTTGAATATCGATACAAAGGAATTGAGAAATTTCAAGATTAAGATGTCAAATGTGCACATGATTATGTTGTCACCATGAATGGAACAACATTTAGAAACGCGTACAGTCTCCATACTACGTGTCTTCTATATAAGTGTCAAAATATATACACCCATTTTTAGATAAATTTTCTAAGTTATGGTTGATTTTTGCATGTCATTTCCATTTACACTCTAAGCCGATGCGATACAAAGATACGTGATCTACCTTCACCTTCTCTTTCCACTTGTAACAATTATGTGTAAGAAAACAACTAAATAAAGAGTCTCAACACGCAGCATATGTCACAAAACGATTGTTTTAGGAACTGAAATATTGCTGAAATGTTGGACTACGAGGCTACGACGGTCACAGACCTAGTTGGTTCTTGTTCTTACTTCGATTACAAAACAGACACATACAAATTAATACAAAATAAATGGGAATAAATATAGGCATTGTCAATTAGTATTGCAGGCATTAATAAAAGCGATGTTGTCAGCGTTTGTAAACGTGAATGAATGATAAATATATGTCTGCCTCCCTGTATTGTCTCTTTCTAGATTGTCTGGGTTAATTTAACCAAGCTCTTGTTTTGTCTCAAATTCTGATCTAATTGTCTAATCCTTAGAATGTGTCTTCTCCATTTGTTAGTTTGCTATTTTAACGTTCTCTGAGCTTGACATGGTAGAGAAATGCATTGGACTTCCCTTACAAAGCGTTATAAACACATGTAAATGGAACATGTTAATACACTTTAAAGAGTAACATGAGGATCATCATTCTATAAGGACACTCGTCGTGTGGAATAAAAATAGTATTTCTTTCATCCTACTTTTCTGCATTCAATGAGAATACACAGTCTTGCATTTCCGATGCAAATAGATGCATCAGTCTGTCTTCTATGAACCCACACGATAAAAAATAGTCCAGACTGCCAAGAAAAAAAATCCCCCAATAAAGAATGCAGAATAAGTCTTAATTTAAGAGGTTAAATAAAAATAAAGTTTTTTGGCACATAAAAAAATAAAGAGAGATAGAACCTAATTCTAAAATATAAATGCATGTAGAAAATAGTCTGGCTTACCCAACGACTTTCACTTGAAATTGTCTGTAACATTATCACAACGATGAAAAGTCCCGAGAAAGGCCGGCTCCGATATTTTAACAATCGTCCTGATGGGGACTGTGATAATCATGCTGTTCGTAGCGAGTAATGATCTCTTTTAAAATTGTCAGATAAAACCATACAACTTAAAAAACAAGCTAATTTTGAGGTTGACTGCTTCTCCTGCGTATTTTTGTGAGCTTCGCACAAATTCTTATGTTTTCATGCAGATTTGCAGATAGCAACTTCGATATTAGATCAGGCTAAAAAATTAATAACTTTGTTATTCATTGTAGAGCCATGTCCTTGTCGATAAGCTTTGGATTTGACACTTTGTTTCGGTTTTCCGACAGTCACACTACTACTAGTTTTCACGTTTTAGATATTTCTAAATTGTCTCCGCGAGGAAGTCAAAATCCGGAATTTATGTTTTAAAATAAAATCGTGACAATAACTTCCGTACTTTAAAATCCAATATCCAATCAATTGTAATGGTCCGGCACAGAACAGTCTTGGTCTCATGAATAGGTTAAGAAACTCGATAAGTTGAGATCATTCACTCCGAACAAAATACGCGAATTTAAGAGATAAACTTGTCAATAATATTATGACAAAGTTTTAACGACTTATCATATCACTGGCACTTTGAAATATAACCGATGTGGTTTCGCACAGTTTACGAATTCACAGGAACACGATTGACAAAGTGTGAAAAATAAGAGATCCGTCACAGCTCGTTTTGATCTTGATAGTCTTGTTGTGCTGTTCAGAATTTGTCAGGCTTGAAACTTGAGAAAAATTCCGCAGATATAGATTCTACTTATTCTGCATTGTCACAAAACTATTCCTCTGCAATTACAGAAATTTTTAGTCCAAGGATATTAAGAGCGAGGCTAAAGGTATTGGGATAGGTTAGTTACGTCTGCCAGCTTATGTCTTTCTGATTCAGTCGCATAAGTTGAGATAGGTCAGGCCTATACCGTACGGTTAGCTCCATTGTTTTCTACTCTTCTCAATGTTCTATGCAAAAGTTGCAAAAATTACGTTAATTATAATTATTTGTTAATTATGATTGTTCTTTAGGATATAGTTATTGTATCACTTTCCCATCTGTAAAAACGCCAAATTTTTTTAACACGCATGAACTATTTGAGGTACATGTTTATTATGTCTGTCAGTCTACGGAGTAAAAAAGAGAATGGTTCTCAAAGTGGAAGTGGTTGAGGCAGGTCATGAGAGTTTGCAGTTGCAGTGGTGGTGGTGGTACTCCGTGTTTCGTCACAAGACGAGCCGTTTGATGGTTTGATCATGTCTACTTTGCTTTGAGAATGGCAAACACTTTACCTATCGCAGACGATGCAAAACTATGGAGCTATGCTAAACTGTAAACATTGCAGTTACTGCATTCACTGAGGGCCGATGGTACAGTTATTTGGAACGTCTGTTGGCCTATAAAATACCTTTGACTTTGATTGTAACTTGCATTATTATATTGTAAGGAATGAGGCTGATGATTGTTGTCTAAAAAATAAATCAAGCCGTTCAATCAGTTCATGATGTAATTAGTGTTGGGCATCCAATGCATTCCTATAAAAAGATCAGTTTGGCTTAGAAATAGAATTCTTAAAGCCTTCCTAGTTTTGTGCATTAAAGAAATGATGTGTAGATGCACAGCGTCAAGGATCGTTTGAATTTGAACCTGATATGCCAATTTGATAGCCTTCTTGTCAATTTTGGTAGATTTAGTTCACTGACGATTCATGTATGGATATTCCGCACTAATTCGTACTGTCTCTATAGGATCGATGGCATTTAAAATTAAGTCGCATCAATCTGTAGGAACAGTTAAGTAATGTGTTGTTACCGTCCCGATCGTTTTGACTGATTTCTGGTGTTTTATAACAAAGAATTTGTAAATTGTAACAAGGTGAAATTCCGGTAAGTACAGCTAAAAATTGTAGACAGGAAACCGTAAGGTTACCGTCCCCATCACTTTCGGTTTTAATTTTTTCAAGGAAAGTCTATTCTAAATTCTAACCTAACCTATATATTTATTTATGCTCGTTTCATAACCGGATCAATATCTGTTATTGTTAGTTGTGATACTTGTGATGGGGTTTCAAAATTGTAAATCCATATCATATTTAATTCATAGAAAGTTGACCCAGTCACCAGTATAATATAGCATAGCATTAATCAATGATTGGTATGACAATTTAAACTTCTGACCCTCCGATGCATCAATCATTACATCCGGTGTAAATGCTGTCCAGCATTCCCTCCGGGTTTATAGCCTTTGTTGTCAAATTAGATATTGGAAAGCATTTAGTTTGTTGACTAGTCTAGCTCTTTGAAGAGCTAATATACCGGACTTTGAATACAGAACCGTCCATTCATGGATTTTCTGCAAGTCCTGGTAACTGGCTTCCAATTGCGATAATGGGTATATAGGCATTTTAATGTCTGTTATTATTGGAAACTTCTACGACCCACCTTAACATGGAATTATTGGATTGGTCGCAGGTGGCTAGACTCGGTCCTGCCCTCGTTGATAGATTGATTAAGAATTTAGAATTAATATTGGTATTGAGTATGCAGGAAGTGAGTGGAAATGTCTACGT